>CM068706.1:22048951-23348951 GCA_035079005.1 Fraxinus americana
GCTTTGTTAACTTCAGTTGAGTACACTATAATTGTGAAGGGAACACAAAAAAAAAAAAAAAAGTTCTCATACTCTTTGGGATGATCTCGGGGCTTACTACTTTGCTGCTGCAGCTACCGTACCTCTGGGATTTATCCCTCTTTTTTCTATTTCATCACCAAGCTCTAGGGTGGGGATTCCATCAATATATTCCATCACTAGAACATTCCTATCAATAGGTTAAACAAGTCACGACAGATGTGGATAAAATTAACAGTGTTGAACCTAAAAAATATTGCCAATAGATGCCGGGTCCACTCGTCCACACGCAAGCTTGGTCCAACAAGCTATGCCGATCAACGGTCAAGATGGCTCTAGAGAAAGGGCGTGGGAGTGCCTCAAAGGCACAAGACGTTTCCGTTCAGGCTACCGGCAAGAAAATGTAATACGATTGTATGAGAAACCAATCGATAAATGACGATTTGTAGTAGAAAATATGCTGTAAGAATCACTGTTGAAAAGAGAGAGATGTTGCTCCAAATATTCAGTTTGCTCTTCAAAATTGCATTAGTCCTTTTTGTGTTACATAGTGGGGGTATTTATAGTGTTACAACTCAAATGGTGACCTTTGGATCAATTTACACGTGACCTCATCTCCTCGGCCAAGACATCAAATCCTAGCCATCAAGTTAACTCTCCTAGCTTTACAAAGCATTAAATGCTCTTACATTGACAAGACAAGACACAAATAAACTTTACATAAGAGTCACGTCAATCATTCACAAAAGATCTTCATCATAAGCGGATTTTCACATGTGGGTCTTCAGTAACTGCTAAGGAGCTTCGGACAATGTATACTCACCGAACTGTGGCTTATTGTTAACAGCAGTGGCCTTGGAATAATAGTGATGCCTCGAAATTCACCTCTAAGGCTAGGAAAATATGTCTTGATTTAATTAAGCTGGTCCCACCGCTAAAATATGGTGTCACGTGCTGCTTTCATATATTGACCCGTAACAATAGTCCCCCAAGTCCATGTGTGGTTATTTATGCCAGGCGTGAACTTTCAATAAGTCAGGAAAAGTTTTAATTTTCTGTACTTCACATCAGTCTCCCAAGTCCAGGTAGAGATATTCATACTGTGCGTGGAATTTAAGAAGTGTGGAACGTAAGGTTAAGAAAGTTGCCTGTAAAACTGAAGTTCTTTTGGAGCTGAAGTAAGGCGAGTTTATATTCTAACTGCCAAAGCTGAATTCGTTTTGACGAGGCGAGTTCATATTCGAAGCGTCGAATCTGAATTCATTTGAATGAGGCGAGTTCATATTCGAACTGGCCGAGGCTGAATTCCTTTGGGCGAGGCGAGGTGACTTCCATTGATATTAGTGCCTGTGATATGACGGTTTCTTATGTTTCCAAGGCAAGTTAGCTGCATCGAGATGAATTTCAATAACCGTACAGCTGTTCCAATTTAATGCATAATGATGGCTAATTATTAGGACACGTCGTTTCGAGAACACATCCACGCACGGGCCTATGTTGGTACACGCACGTGTTGATCTGGAGCGTTGAAAGTGTAAAAACGTTTGAAATCTGTGGCTAGGATTTGTTCATCTTTGAACGCCTCAAATTAATTGAGATCTAATCCAACGGCTAGGGCCGAATCCCTTGCTAGTATAAAAGCCAGAACTTTGTCATTTTCAAACTTTACCTACGTTAAAATCTCTTTGAAATCTCTCAAGTTCTTGCTGTTGAATCTTCTTCGGCGAATCTTCCGGCGAACCTTCCCTGTGCATTTAGGTATTCTCATTTGAGTAGTTTTCTTTATCTTTCAACACCATTCTAGTAGCTGTTCCATAGTCTTCTTCCCTCCACAATGACTGCCGAGGCGTCTTTGACTATTATAGTAGTTAGAGGTGAAGAGGAGTCAGTGTCGGGGGCTTCGGGTGAGTGGTACAATATGTCCGAGGAGCCCATAGATTATGAGGCAGATTGGAGGGTAGCCAAGGTTCCATCCAACATCACCCCTTCCAAACTAGCCGAATTTAGGGACACCTATCACATACCCCATTACGTAGAACTCATAGCCACTGAACCCCATGAGAGATCCTGTTTTCCGAGGCCCAACTGTGTGGCTTTTAGTGAGTACCTGCTCAAAGCAGGAGTACGTCTGCCTCGCACCCTTTCTTTAGGGCGGTGCTGAGGACCTTTATGTTGTCTTCTATGCAAATTCTTCCCAATGGGTGGAGCCAGGTCGTGGAGACCTACTTCCTCTGGAAGGAAGTGTCCCTAAGCGAGGACTAGCCCCTTCATGTCTTTGAGACCTTATTCCGTGCGAGGGTTGTAGGGAAGGACGACTCGAAGGAGTGGTACTACATCACCCCTTGGGGCTCCCATGCCTCCTTCGTAGTTGGGCTCCCCACCTCTATAAAGGGGTGGAAGGAGTCCTGGTTCTGGGTGATGGGTAGGTGGCAGATGGTTGAGGGAGATGCTGTCCCAGCCGTTACCGTGCCGACCCAGTACTATGAAGCTTGTGAGTGTCTCTTTTTAAATCTTCCTTGGTGTTAGCATACTTCTGTATTACTGACCCTTGTTTATTGGTTTGCAGATTGCAGTACGCGGTACGACCTGACCGAGGCGGAGTGGAGTGTAATCGCTGACATTTATAAGAAGCCTCCTAAGCTTCGAAGCTTTGCACACCTCATCGAGAGGAACCGATATTTCATTGATTTCGGACTAATGGCCCCAAAAGGTATAAGCTTCCTTACTTCAACTTTTCATACTTTTAATGACTTCTAACCTTTTTGCTGGTGTTCGCAGATAAGTTCAAGAAGAAGGATTACGCCTTGCCCGATATGGCCAGCATCATGAAGGCTACATCCACAGCTGGAGCAAAGGCGCTAAAGCCTGGGTCCTCGGGGGCCAAACAAGTGAAGTCCAAGCTGGATTGCCTCAACAAGGACAAAAGTGAAAAGGACCCTGAGGAGGAGGAGGTGTAACGACCCAAAATTTTAAAGGTTTTCGAATCGCTACCAAAAGTTTCCTTTTATTAATCTAAAATCCAAATGACATTTGATGCACTATACCAAACATGAGCAAGTCAAATATTGACATTTAATGCTAAAGGACAACAATGTGATTCAGTTGCATTTAACAAAGCAAAGACGTGAACATCAGTCCCTATTATTTCATCATGATTATTTCATACCAAAATAAAACTTGAATAGCAAGTAAATCACAAATATCCAAAACAAATTTAAAATTTCCAAATCATCGTTCGAAATGTATATGTCAAATAAACTATCCTAAATTTCTAGATAAAATAAACTAGTTCAATAAATTGATAAACTAAGATTTCTGCTAAAACTAAAATTCAAGGCACGTTACACCGGATTTGCTTTATTAATTCCAAACATCTGGCACAACGACTTCACCTCATCGCCCGCCATCCAACGACCCGATCTAATCTGTGAGATGTAGGAAAAAGGGTGAGTACTTGGAAATACTCAGTAGGACATAAAAAAAAAAATGGTGCAATCCCGAATAAAATATTTAAATCATGCATCAAGAAAATCATACCGTCATCATATCTTTAGAAACCGGTAAGAGTGAATATCATATCATATCATTTGTACCGGAATGGCCATAACATCATATCATAAAATATCATATCTTTAACTTTTATAAGTATAAAATTTCATCAACATGAAGAAAATATAATTTAATCGGGATAAATCAACTACACCTCTTTACCTACCTTGTTAAACTTGCTTTAATTTTTGGAAGACAAGACAAAATCACGTTCCTTTACTTTCTTTCTTCTCTGCCTCGGTTGTTTGCATCTTTTTTTTTTTTTTTTTTGTGTAGAAAACTTATAATAGAATCATATAAGAGTGTTGAAATTCGTGGGAAGGTTGACATAACTTAGCACACGTCTCTATCCCTAATTCCATGTGAAAAGAGATATCTCAACAACCCACTTAGTGGGACACTTGGCATGCTGAGAAAACTTACACCAAAATATATGGATGACCATTTGACTCATTCTACAACAATTCTTCCTTCCGATCACGTGGCTTCTTTTAACACACTCTCTCTCTTCTTTATTATTATTCTTAATTTTATATATATATATATATATATATATATATATATATATGTATGTATGTATGTATGTATATATACTTTCTTTCCTATCAATTCCCAAAACCAAGGCCAATAAATAATATTAAAACAAATCTACTCTTTCTCATTTTTAGTTACACATGTACACACCATTGAATGCATTAAATAATTTAACCAAAATGCAATACAAAACAAAGTCTTTCGACCTCAATAACTTGGGCTCGTTTATCCGAATTAACTTTTTCTTGAGCCTAAAATGCATAATTAAATACGATCTATCCAACGGGCCTAATATTCATATACTTATCATGCTCGGTCGAAAATCTAGATATATGACCCAAATAAAACATAATTTAATAAATGTATCATCTTAGTCCATAACTTTCAAACATTAAAATATAGCATACGAACATTAAATTCTATTCTATGAAAATATTCGGGGCATTACAGTCTTCCCCCCATAAAATATTTTCGTCCTCGAAAATTTACCTTGGCTAATCGAAGAGTTCTGGATACTTGATTTTAAGCTCTTCTTCTTTCTCCCAAGTTGTCTCATCAAGTCCTTGATTTCGCCATTGGACCTTGACTAAGGGAACTATTTTGTTTCTGAGTTGGTGCACTTTCCTGTCTAAAATCATTGTCGGAACTTCTTCATGTGATAAGTCTTTTTGTATCTCCAATGTCTGATAATTTATCACATGATTGGGATCATGAACATATTTTCTGAGCATCGAAACATGGAACACATTATGTACTGCTGCGAGTTCAGGTGGTAAGGCAAGTCTGTAAGCCACACTACCAATCCTTTCGAGAATTTCGAAAGGTCCAACGAATCGTGGTCTCAACTTCCCCTTCTTACCAAATCTCAAAACACCCTTCATTGGTGCTACCTTCAGAAAAACTTTGTCGCCCACAACAAATTCCAAATCTTTCTTCTACCATCGGCATAACTTTTCTATCGGTCTTGTTCTGTCTTGATTCTGGCTCTAATCTTGTCAACTGCTTCAACTGTTCGTTCAATGATTTCAGGACCCAAAATTCTTTTCTCACCGACTTCGTCCCAATGGATAGGAGATCTGCATTTCCTACTATAAAGAGCTTCATATGGGGCCATACCTATAGTAGCCTGGAAGCTATTGTTGTAAGCAAACTCTACTAACGGCAGGTGTGTTTCCCAATTACCGCTAAGATCCAAGACACATGCCCTCAACATATCTTCAAGAGTTTGAATGGTTCTTTCGATTGTCCATACATGCGAGGATGATAAGCAGTACTAAATTTCAGCTTCGTCCCCATGGCTACCTGTAAACTATTCCAAAATTTAGATGTGAACCTCAGGTCTCTATCTGAAACAATGGTGACTGGAACTCCATGCAATCTGACTATCTCTCTGATGTATAATTGTGCGAACTGTTCCATGTTGAAATTTACTTTGGTTGGCAGAAAGTGAGATGACTTCGTCAGACGATTAAAAACCACCCAATAGCATTATGACCCCTTGCCGACCTCGGAAGGCCTACCACGAAGTCCATTGCTATGTGTTCCCATTTCCATTCTGGAATATCCAACGATTTCAGTAGTCCCGATGGCCTTTGATGTTCTCGCCCGACCTGGCGACAGACAATACATTTCTCTACGAATAGACCAATTCCTCTCTTCATGTTTCTCCACCAAAACGTATCTCGAAGGTCTCGGTACATTTTGGTGCCACCTGGATGTGCAACATAAGGGGTAGAGTGAGCCTCTTCCAATATCTCGTTCCTTATGCTCTCATCCTTAGGTACACATAACCTTCATTTAAAAGTCAGTGCGTTATCTGTAGATACTTCAAATCCTCTATGTTTGTTTGTACCAACTTCAGCCTTAATCTTCTGCAAAAATGGGTCCTTATCTTGTGCTTCCTTGATTCGATCCCGAATGGTAGGTTGGATCATGAACGCTTTTATTATTGCTGTAGCCTGGGTTGGCGGAGTGATGACTTCTAATTTCAGTTTCTCAAAGTCTTTTATCAAATGTTCCTGCACCGTCGGTAAAGCAAACTAATCGGGATCCCACCTTCCTGCTTAAGGCTTCTGCGACTACGTTGGCCTTACCCGGGTGGTAATGAATTGTACAGTCATAATCTTTCACTAGTTCCAACCATCTCCCCTGTCTCATATTTAGTTCCTTCTGTGTGAAGAAATATTTGAGGCTTTTGTAGTCTGTATAGATTTCACACTTTCCACCATACAGATAATGACGCCATATCTTTAAGGCATGAACTACCGCTACAAGTTCCATGTCGTGCGTTGGATAGTTCTGTTCATATTGCTTCAACTGTCTCGAGGCATAAGCAACTACTTTCCCATGTTGCATCAAAACACAGCCCAAACCCTGTTTGGAGGCGTCGGTGTAAATCACATATTCTTCAGAGCCATCAGGTATTGTCAATATAGGAACTGAAGTCAATCTCTGCTTGAGTTCTTGAAAGCACCTTTCACATTTTTTCGTCCACTGAATTTCACACCCTTTCTTGTCAACTGATTCATCGACCCTGCTATTTTTGAGAAGTCCTCAATAAATCTTCTATAATAACCAGCCAACCCTAAGAAACTACGAACTTCTCCGACATTGGTTGGACTAGGCCAGTTAGTTACTGCTTCCACCTTAGCTGGGTCTACCTCAATTCCCTGGGCAGTAACCACGTGACCAAGGAAACCCACTCGATCAAGCCGAAATTCACACTTCTTGAATTTGGCATATAATTTTTCCTTCCTCAAGGTTTCAAGTACCACTCGGAGTTGTTCTTCATGCTACTTCTTATCTTTGGAGTACACAAGTATGTCATCAATAAATACAATGACGAATTGGTCTAAGTATTGATGGAATACTCGGTTCATTAGATCCATAAATACAGCTGGAGCATTGGTTAAACCGAAAGGCATGACAATGAATTCATAATGTCCGTAACGAGTCCTGAAAGCAGTTTTTGATATATCGCTTGCCTTAACTTTTAGTTGATGATACCCCGACCTCAAGTCGATTTTTGAAAACACCGTTGCACCCTTTAACTGGTCGAATAAATCTTCTATTCTTGGCAGTGGGTATCTATTTTTGACAGTCAGATGATTCAACTCCCTATAGTCAATACACATCCGCATACTCCCATCCTTCTTCTTCACGAAAAGTACTAGAGCGCCCCAAGGAGATACACTCAGTCGAATGAAACCTTTCTCCAGCAATTCCTCCAACTGTAACTTCAATTCTTGGAGTTCTTTTGGTGCCATCCGATAAGGGGCTTTAGATACTGGCGCTGCTACAGGAACCAAATCAATTGTAAATTCCACTTGTCTATCCTGTGGAATGTCTGGTAGATCTTCTGGGAATACGTCTGTAAATTCTCGCACGAAGTTAATATCATCAATAGTCATTTTTGTATGTTGGGAACCGATGATATTAACTAGGAATCCTTGACATGACTCATTCCTTAACATCTTCTCCGCTTTTATAGCTGATACAAGTCGAGGTAGATACTTGAACTTTGCTCCAAAGAAATGAAACTCTTCCTCTCCTGGTCTGTGAAACAATACTTCTTTCTCATGACATCGAATTGCCGCATGATTAAGTCCCAACCAATCCATGCCTAAGATAACATCAAAATCTTTCATCTCCAAAAGGTATAAGTCTGCTCGTAATATTTTCCCGTCAATCTCTAATTTCATAGCCTTGGTCATCTGATTTGTACAAAGGGTTCTTCCTGAAGGGATACTGACCTCTAATTCATTATTAGTTTTCACACATGCAAAGTTTGACTTAGCTACGAAGGATGCAGAGACAAAAGAATTTGTAGCTCCAGAGTCAAAAAGTACGTAAGCAGGTACATCGGATAATAACAGAATACCTGTTTTCAAATTTATATTGTTAACTTTGGCGACGGAAGATGCAAAGTCAAGAACATAAACATGTATTTCAAATAATAATAAAATACCTGCAGTCACATTCGGATTCTGATCTGCCTCCTGCTGATTCAGTGAGAAAACTCGAGCCTTCACATTTTTGTTCTGGTCCTGATCACCATCCCTCTTCTTTGGAGGCTCTGTACAGTTTGGAGCAATGTGTCCAGGCTTACCACATCGAAAGCACGCGTTCTTTCCAAATAAGCATTCACCTCTGTGGAGTCTATTACATTTAGGATAAGGGGCAACACTCCCACTCGTCCCACCGATATGAATTCCAGTGCTTGGTCTTTTATTCTGCCAATTGCGTCGGTCCTTACCCTGATCGTTCCACTTCTTTTTTCGAAACGACTCCATGCCCTGCTAGGTATACTGTTGGAAAGTAGTCCTCTAATAAGAATAGCATAAGCCCTCTCTAACCTTTCACGATATGAGGTGAAACGATGGGACGTAATGATCATCCCGATCTCTGAGCGTAGTCCGTTTTCGAACCTCCCGATCTTCTTAACTTCGGTATCTACCAAGTGTGGGGCATATCTAGAGAGTTGCTCAAACCGTCTCTCCTAATCAGTAAGCGACATGTTTCCCTGTCTGAGCTGCAGAAACTCTGATTTTTTGAAGTCTCTTAAAGCCTGTGGGAAGTACTTTACCATCACTTCATCCTTAAATTGTTCCCAAGTTAGGTTACGCTGCTGCTTTTCGGTTCTGGTGCGTGAGATAGATTCCCACCAGTGACCAGCTGCTCCAATCAACATGAACTCAGCGCATTGTACCTTCTGTTCATCCGTACAAGCATTGTGTCTGAATATGAGCTCTAAGCCTCTTATCCATTCTTCGACAGCTAGTGGGTCAGAATTTTCGTTGAAAGTAGAAGGTTTGTACCTCCGAAATTGCTCAACTACTGAGACGGCACCAGGGCCATGCGGAGGTGCATTCTGCTGTGGCGGTACATTCTGTGGTGGAGGTGCTGCTCGCAATAATTTACGTACCAAATTCGTGTGGGTAGGTGGTGCCATTTCCTAAAATTTTCATATGAAGCCACTGTCACATACTAATACTAAGTCTGACAAGATATACCTATATTATTGTAATACATATCATAATTTTAGCGGGGGGACAAACGTGCATGTCTTAAGAATTTAAACGTAGGCATTTCAAAATATTTAAGTTATGCAAAAGACTTAAATAAATTTTTCTTACCCCTTTAAATACCTTAGAGTCGTCGGAGGGGGGTCGATTGGTGGTCGTTGATTGCCAAATATCATTTAGATAATTAAGAACTTAAATAAAACCTTACATTACATCTCTAAATTTATCATTTGATTTTTTTTTATAATTAATTAATACCACGTAAAGTTAAGGTTAAACACCAACACATTTAATACACATAACATTAAAATTAATTTATATCATTCATTTTTTTTAAGGCCTTTTAACAATGAACAGTGACCCGTCACTGTTTGAACAGTGACGTGCAAAAAAATTTTTTTTTTTTCAAAATAAATAACATTAAATCAAAATCAATCTAATTGCATGCATACAAAACATAAAATAAGTATGTCTACTTAAAATTATACACAAGACATAGATCTAAATGAAAATCATAAATATGTGATTTTGAAATTAATACTCATGTATAAATCAACCTTAACAAATTTAAGATTTTCAATACCCAATATCATAATTCTAACTTAATTATTTTAGTCTACAGAATCGATTTTATAAACTCTGCGCTTTGATACCAAACTGTAACGACCCAAAATTTTAAAGGTTTTCGAATCGATACCCAAAGTTTCCTTTTATTAATCTAAAATCCAAATGACATTTGTTGCACTATACCAAACATGAGGAAGTCAAATATTGACATTTAATGCTAAAGGACAACAATGTGATTCAGTTGCATTTAACAAAGCAGAGACGTGAACATCATTCCCTATTATTTCATCATGATTATTTCATACCAAAATAAAACTTGAATAGCAAGTAAATCACAAATATCCGAAACAAATTCAAAATTTCCAAATCATCGTTCGAAATGTATATGTCAAATAAACTGTTCTAAATTTTCAGATAAAATAAACTAGTTCAATAAATTGATAAACTAAGATTTTTGCTCAAACTAAAATTCAAGGCACGTTACACCGGATTTGCTTTATTAATTCCAAACATCTGGCACAACGACTTCACCTCATCGCCCGCCATCCAACGACCCGATCTAATCTGTGGGATGTAGGAAAAAGGGTGAGTACTTGGAAATATTCAGTAGGATATAAAAAAAATATGGTGCAATCCCGAATAAAATATTTAAATCATGCATCAAGAAAATCATGCCGTCATAATATCTTTAGAAACCGATAAGAGTTCATATCATATCATATCATTTGTATCGGAATGGCCATAACATCATAACATAAAATATCATATCTTTAACTTTCATAAGTATAAAATTTCATCAACATGAAGAAAATATAATTTAATCGGGATAAATCAACTACACCTCTTTTCCTACCTTGTTAAACTTGCTTTAATTTTTGGAAGACAAGACAAAATCACGTTCCTTTACTTTCTTTCTTCTCTGCCTCGGTTGTTCGCCTCTTTTTTTTTTTTTTTTGTAGAAAACTTATAATAGAATCATATAAGAGTGTTGAAATTCGTGGGGAGGTTGACATAACTTAGCACACGTCTCTATCCCTAATTCCATGTGAAAAGAGATATCTCAACAACCCACTTAGTGGGACACTTGGCATGCTGAGAAAACTTACACCAAAATATATGGATGACCATTTGACTCATTCTACAACAATTCTTCCTTCCCATCACGTGGCTTCTTTTAACACACTCTCTCTCTTCTTTATTATTATTCTTAATTTTATATATATATATATATATATATATATATATATGTATGTATGTATGTATATATACTTTCTTTCCTATCAATTCCCAAAACCAAGGCCAATAAATAATATTAAAACAAATCTACTCTTTCTCATTTTTAGTTACACGTGTACACACCATGGAATGCATTAAATAATTTAACCAAAATGCAATACAAAACAAAAGCTTTCGACCTCAATAACTTGGGCTCGTTTATCCGAATTAACTTTTTCTTGAGCCTAAAATGCATAATTAAATACGACCTATCCAACGGGCCTAATATTCCTATACTTATCATGCTCGGTCGAAAATCTAGATATATGACCCAAATAAAACATAATTTAATAAATGTATCATCTTAGTCCATAACTTTCCAACATTAAAATATAGCCCCCCGTTCTAAAGGGCGAGGGTGTGGCAGAGGAGCTACAGAAGAAAAGGAAGCTGGGCCCAGGCGGTGGGTCTTCAAGTTTTGGGGTTACAACTTCGCACCCGGAGAAGGTTGCTTCCAAGCAGCCGAAGCTCCTTCAGTCCTCCATTGATGCTGCCCTGGTGGCCCAATCAAGGAAAATTATAGAGGATACAGCAAAGGCTGCCGAGGCCACCAAGAAGAAAACTGTGGAGAGGACCCAGGGAACTTTCTGGGAGGCAGGGAGGACAAGATCGCCCCTGCTCTCATTGAAATGCTCCCGCCCGAGGTGAGGGCTGCCACCGAGGGGTTTAACAAGTTCTAGACAGAGAGGTGGCAAAACTACGTCGCCACCTGCGACGCAGTAGACCTTACGACAACTTTGGTGAGCCAAACTGCTAGAGCTTTTGGCGTGGCACTCAAACTATCTTGGCGGATATTCAGTCAAGGAACAGGGCCTCACGAGATGAGCTAGAGGTAGTGAAGGCAGAGCTTGAAGAGAAGAAGGAGGCAAACATACAGCTAAGGGTCCAGAGGGACGAAGATGATGCCAAACGGGATTCCCTCCTAGCTGAGATTGAAGCCTTGAAGAAGGAGGTGCATGAGTCTCAGTGCGAGGTGGCAGCTCTTACTAAGAAGGTGGAGATTTCTGAAAACCACCAAAAAGTAACTGTCGAAGCGCTGCAGAAGGCAAACCTTGAGCTTACTGGGGCACGAGATACCAATAATTTTATGGAAAATGAACTGAAATGGTACGCCGCTGAGGTGAAGAAGTATGAGGCTGACGTGCTTGAAGCTGGGGATATTGCTGTGAAAAGCTATATCGCCAATTTCCACCTCACGGAGGAGTATCGCCGCTTCGACATGTACTGGAGCAAGGTGACGTACCAGGAGGTCTTCGAGAGGCTGGAGGAGACGCACCCAGAGTTGGACATCTCTGGGCTCAAGGCTGAATTTATTGAATAGGAGGTTCCTCAAACCCCAGCTGAGGAGGGCGAAGTGGTGGAGCTTGAACCTGATGATGCTCCTAGTGAAGAGCCTCAGCCTACTGAAATGCCTCAGCCTGCTGCTGATGCCACAGCTCCCCCACCCCCTGCTCCTTAAGTTTCTTGTAATTCATATCTTTGTAATTCTTTAGTTCGTTAATGAAACACAAACTTTGTTTCTTCCCTTGTGTTGCATTTTACATTTATCGCAATGATTTGTTTGAACTTAATTGATCTAATGCAACTGCCAGGACCTTGTCACACTTGAATAACTAACTTTGAAAGATAAAACTAAACAACCCATTTGACAAAGCAAGCTTAATTAATCCGCCAGAACCAAACTGAAGTCTCTTTAACCAACTAAAATTGCATTCTTAATTGATTAACAACTGATAACTGTATTCCCCAAGCATTATTATTCTGAAATTACCTCAAATCGACTTTCAATTCTGCATTCCCAAATGTCTCTTTTAAGGAATTGCTCGTGCTTCCTTGCTTGGTGGATGGTTCATCCAAGCAAAGGCTTCTCCCTTGACGTTCAGCCTCGTCAAAGGGAGGCTTGTGATGTACCCTTTGGAGTTCGAATGAGGTGACCTTCTTTTAAGGTTCCATCATCTCCTCCGAAACGCCCACGCTTCCTTACTTAGTGGATGATTCATCCAAGTAAAGGCTTCTCCCTTGATGTTCAGCCTCATCAAAGGGAGTCTTTGATGTAAGTTTTGGAGTCCGAATGAGGTGGCCTTCTTTTAAGGTTCCATCCTCTCTTCTAAAGCGCCCACGCTTCCTTGCTTGGTGGATGATTCATCCAAGCAAAGGCTTCTCCCTTGATGTTTAGCCTCGTCAGAGGGAGGCTTGTGATGTACGCTTTGGAGTTCGAACGAGGTGGCCTTCTTTTAAGGTTCCATCCTCTCCTTCGAAGCGCCCACGCTTCTTTGCTTGGTAGATGGTTCATCCAAGCAAAGGCTTCTCCCTTGACTTTTAGCCTCATCACAGGGAGGCTTGTGATGTACGCTTTGGAGTTCGAATGAGGTGGCCTTCTTTTAAGGTTCCATCCTCTCCTTCGAAGTGCCCACGCTTCCTTGCTTGGTGGATGGTTCATCCAAGCAAAGGCTTCTCCCTTGACGTTTAGGCTCGTCAAATGGAGGCTTGTGATGTACGCTTTGGAGTTCGAACGAAGTGGCCTTCGTTTAAGGTTCCATCCTCTCCTCCGACGTGCCCATGCTTTTTTTTTTATTGTTGGCGAAGACTGGAGAAAAACTCGTTTATTCATAAAGGCTGGGAAGTAACATCCAGCTACTGATTACATTCATTGATAGTACATTCTTAGATGCTCAATATTCCACGGGTGAGGTTGAATTCTGCCATCCATGTCTTTTATCCAGTAGGTGCCGGGCTGAATCTCCTTTTCAATTTGGTAAGGCCCTTCCCAGTTGGGTCCCAAGGTGCCCACTCCTGGTTCCTTCGAGGATAGGAAAACCCTGCGAAGTACCAGGTCATTCATACGGAAGGACCTCTTTTTCATCTTTGAGTTGTAGTACCGGCTCATCTTCCTCTGGTAGACAGCAAGCCTCAGCTGGGAATCATTCCTCCTTTCCTCAAGGAAATCAAGCTCACATCTCCTAAGCTCATCATTGGATATTTCATTGAAGCTTAATCTTCTGGGAGAGGGTAATCCTACCTCAACTGGGCTCATAGCCTCGGCGCCATAAGTCATGGAGAAAGGGGTTTCCCCTGTAGGAGTTCTGCTTGTCGTCCGTATCGCCCACAGCACCTGGGGTAATTCATCCACCCAAGCTCCCTTGGCTGTGTCAAGCTTCTTCTTCAGAGTATGCTTGATAGTTTTGTTTACGGCTTCAACTTGGCCGTTGGCCTGGGGATGATGAGGAGTAGAGAAATGCTTCTTAATCCCAAGTTCCTCACAGAGGTCCCAAACCTTCTGTTGTCAAACTGCTTCCCATTATCAGAGACAATTGAGAGTGAGGGATGCCGAAGCGACAGATGATATTTTTCCACAGGAATTTGGAGGTGTTGGCCTCGGTGATCTTCGCCAAAGGTTCAGCTTCTACCCACTTTGTGAAATAGTCAATAGCCACTATGGCAAAACTGGCACCTCCTCTGCCCTTACGCAAGGGGCCAATGAGGTCCACACCCCACTTGCTGAAGGGCCAAGGGCTGGATACTGTAGTAAGCTCCTGGGAGGCTCGCCTTTGTACGTTGGAGAAATGTTGGCACCTGTCGCATTTGCGGACAAATTGGAGGCCAATTTCTTTAAAGTAGGCTAGTAGTATCCCTACCTCAGTGCTTTATTTGCCAAGGCCAATCCTCCGGAGTGATTGCCACAAATGCCCTCATGAATCTCCCGAAGCACATAATTGGCCTCTTCTTCTCCCACGCACCGAAGGAGAGGTACGGAGAATCCACGCTTGTAAAGGATATCATCAACTAGCATGAAATGTGCAGACCTCCTCCTTATTTTGTATGCCTCTTCCTTATTATCAGGAAAGGACTGATCTTTGAGATAGGATATGAGAGGCTGCATCCAACTTGGGGTACCCTCTACCCACATTATTGCTTCTGTGGAGGTGGATGGCCTAAGGCGGTGTTCAATTGGGACCACTGTCAATAATTCAGAATCCTTGCTGCTGGCAAGCTTGGATAAGGCATCGGTGTGCGCATTTTCAAGGCGTGGGATCTGACTCAACTCAAATTTCTCAAAGGAAGGGAGTAAGCTCATTACCAATTTAAGATATGAAGCCATGGCTTTATCTCTAGCTACGAAGTTGCCATTCACTTGCCCCACTATAAGCTGAGAATCGCTGCTGATGTGAAGCCTCTTTACTTGCATTTCCTTAGCTAGCCTGAGGCCAGCGAGGAGGGCCTCATATTTTGCGGCATTGTTGGTGGCTTTGAAGCCAAACCGTACTGCAATGTTCAATTTATGACCTTCAGGACTTACAGAAACCACACTAGCGCCTGACCCTATCTCCCCAGCCGAACCGTCTATGAACAAATTCCAGGTTGGAGGTTCGGAAGGTTCTACCTCCTGGTCAATTTCAGGGGCATTGGTAAATTCTGCCACAAAATCTGCTAAAGCTTGACCTTTGATGGCGGTTCTGGCTTTGAAAAGGATTTCAAATTCACTCAACTCCACTGCCCACTTCAGTAGCCTACCCGATGCGTCTGGTTTTTGCAGAACTTATCTGAGAGGAAAGTTTGTCAGCACATGAATGATGTGAGCTTGGAAATAGGGCCTCAACTTGCGGGATGCAATGATCAACGCCAAGGTTAACTTTTCCATGTCTGGATATCGCGTCTCAGGTGGTAGTAAAGCCTTGCTGATGTAATAAACTGGCAGCTGGGTTGAGTTTTCTTCCCTTATAAGGATAGCACTTATAGCATCTAGGGAAATAGCTACGTAAAGTTGTAGTACCTCACCGAGCTTGGGCTTTGACAGGAGGGGGGCCTGTCCTAGGTGCTTTTTCAGCCCTTGAAAAGCTTCTTCGCACTCTTCAGTTTACTGAAATTTCTGACATCCCTTCAATATTTTGAAGAATATGAGGCATTTATCTGTGGCCTTCGATATGAAGCGGCTCAAAGCAGCCACGCGACTTGTCAAACTCTGCACTTCCTTCGGTTTCTGGAGAGATTTCATCTCAACCAATGCCCGTATCTTCTCAAGGTTTGCTTCAATGCCTCGTTGATCAACCATGTATCCTAAGAACTTGACTGATGCTACCCCAAATGCACATTTGAGGGGATTCAGCTTCATGCGGTATTTTCGTAGAACCTCAAAGGCTCCATGGAGGTGGGTTATATGATCTTCCGCTTTCACGCTTTTAACAAGCATGTCGTCCACATAGACCTCCATGGTTTTTACAAGCAAATTGGCAAACATCTTGTTCACTAACCTCTGATAAGTTGCTTCGGCGTTCTTTAGTCCAAAAGGCATCATTCTGTAACAATAGAGACCTCGATCTGTGATGAATGAGGTATGTTCCTCGTCGCCTGGTACATAGGAATTTGATTGTAACCAGAATAAGCATCCATGAAGCTTAGGGACTCGTGTCCAGCGGTAGAGTCCACTAGCTGATCAATTCTAGGAAATGGGAAACTGTCCTTCGGACATACTTTGTTGAGATCAGAAAAATCAATGCACACCCTCCACTTCCCATTATGCTTCTTCACCAGCACTGGATTGGATATCCATTTTGGGTAGAGGGCCTCTCTGATAAAACCATTGCTAATTAGCTTCTGTACTTCCTCTTTCAAGGCCTCATACCTTTTTGGGTTAAGAGCTCGCCTCTTCTGCCTATGCGGGGCAACTTTGGGATCAATTCTTAGGTGGTGGCAACTGACTCCAGGGTCAATGCCCACCATATCCTCATGCCTCCAAACAAAGGACATCATGGTTCTTACACAAAAATTCTTTAAGTTCTCCTTTAAATCTTGGGGCTAGACTTTTACCAACCTGCAGCAACTTAGTTGGCTCTCTTGGATCAATAGGGAAGCTTTCTAGTTCTTCCATGGGGGCCGCCTGGGAATCAGTCTCAATTACTCATGGATCAAGTTCATCAAGTGCTGGCAACTCAAGGCCACTGGTGCCTGCCACCATGTGCATATCCCTAGGCTCAGCTTTCCTCACAGAGTTGAGGTAGCATTCCCTGGCTCCTCTTTGATCTCCTTTAACTGTTACCACCCCGCTGTCGGTTTGAAACTTCATGCATAGGTGGTGAATGGAGGTGACAGCTCCCAGATCCTTCAACGCAGGACTCCCTAACACCCCATGGTAAGTTGATCTACTGTCAACTACCAAAAATTCCATGAAATGCGTGGTTGATAGGGGATGTTCTCCCATTTCCACAGCTAGGGTGATTTTGCCCCTTGGGATGATGCTATCTCCGGTGAAGCCATATAAAGGTGTGTTGGTGGGGGTCAACTCATGGTCTAAGATCATTTTATCGAAAGTGGACCCAAATAGAATGTTCATCGAACTGCCATTATCTACCAACATTCGCTTCAATCCGTTCCTAGCTACCACAGCTCTTACTACTAAAGCATCACAGTGGGGGTAGTGAATACCTTCAGAATCTTCATGTATAAACACAATAGGAGGCGATTGACTCCTTCGAGAGCTGCTGCCCACAATGTAACTATTTAATGAATGACCCCTTGCCTCTCGAACATAGTTCCTTTGGGAGTTTCTAGTGTCTCCGCCAACATAAGGGCCTCCAAAAATGGTGTCAATCTCGTGAACTGGAGCGTCATCTGGCCTACCCCGATGATCCCTTCGTCGATGTTCATCTGAGTTTCTATGCCTTTCTTGTTCTCTTCCACGATGAGATGCTTCCCTGTGACGGGAAGGGGAAGGGGCCTCGCCTCGCCTAGGCCATGAGTCTGGCCTCGGCAGGGGCCTACTCCTCAGTCTGGAGGTGTTATGGTTGTTGCCCCTAGAATCCAAACTTCTAGGATGCAGGGCTATGTCTCTGCAGTTAGCAGTTGCATGGCTGTAAGAATGATGATAGGTACAATACCTTTGGGAGTTAGTTCTGCCTTGGTTTGAACTCCTTCCCCGGCCTCGTCCCCTATGGGGGGCCTGTTGTGTTGACGGGTTTGCATGGGTGCCTGTGGCTGGTACATCCTCATAAGCCAAAGTTGGTATAGCATTTAAGGTGGCTGCAGCAAGTGCTGGCCTGAGCCTTGGGCAACTTCAATATTGGGTTGGCCCCATTATTGGTCCATCAGGTGGGAGGTTGGGCCTCTACCATGTTGCCTTTGTTGAGGCTGAAGGCCACTACTTGCTCTATTCCGATATTCTATCAGTTCCTCATTGATGATTTCGCATCGCATCATCTCCAACAATGCGTCATAAGTTGGGGGATCCTGATTCTGTACATCCCTCCAAAACAAGGTGTTCATGTTGAGACCTCCTCTTGGGGCAGATAGAGCCTCGCGATCTGTAACTTGGACACAGCAAGTCATTTCATCTGTAAAGTGGGATAAAAAGCTTTTCAGAGTTTCTTCAGGCTGCTGCCTTATGTCTTGGAGGCGCTGAATCGGGGCCTCGCCTTTTTTGCTCACAGCAAATCTTTTCAGGAAGGTGGTTTTGAACTCTGACCAGCTCCGAATGCTCCCAGGCGGTAGCCTGCTATACCAAATCTCAGCAGCTCCACTTAGAGTTAAATGAAAAGCTCTGCATTTTACAGCTGGGTGGCGCCTCTCAAGCTCATGTGTGTTTTATAGCTATTCCAGTGCTTCGCTGGGTGGCCTCTCCCATCATACTTGGGTATTTTAGGCATTGTGTAATGGTTTGGGACCTGGGCATTCCTTAGTTCCCTTGAGAATGACAAGTTGTCATCATCATCGTCTAAGTCACAGGATCTTTGGGGACCATCCAAATCATAATTAGCCTCAGCCTCAGCCTCATATCTAGGCTGTTGCGTGGAAGGTCCTGCCTGGTTATGAGTCTCTTCTTCCCTCCTGGGACGCCTATGGCGAGGCGTTACAGCTAGGGGGCACGTTCTTGCCTTTCCTCCGGCTGTCGAGTCTTAGGAGGTGGGGGCTGTGGCCTATTCCTTGGTACTGTAGCTTCATTTCTCCGAGGCGGCACAACACGGGGGGCATGTTCTTGCCTTTCCTCCGGTTGCCAACTTCCAAAAGGTGGGGCCTGTGGCCTTTTCCTAGGTGCTGGACTTATTCGGTCAAAAACTCTGACAGACCTTTGGGGCCTCGGTTCTGGCTCATATTCTGGAGGAAAATTATCCTCCATGTTAAATGGGGCCTCGAAAGGTCAGCCAGAGGCATAGTTGGAGGAAGTGTCAACTCCTACTTCCCTTTCAACTGGGCTTTCTCCCCTGTGACGCCTGGGAGGGTGAGTCATCTAACTCTGAACCTCATCAGGTTGGTATTGCTCCTGGGGTACATAAGGGGGCACATGGGAACTTTCCTGGCCTTGCATTTGCATCAACAACTCCTGCATTGCCAAATTTTGATTGGTAATGCTCTTCATATTGGCTGTCATGGTTGCCATTTCTCTAGTGAGCTGGGCCGCCAACCTCCTACTGCCTCGCCTATGGTGGTGGTGGGGTCGGCGTCGGACCGCTGGGGCCTCATTGTCAGCTTCTCGGGTTCGCCTGGGAGGAGCTTCTTCTCCTGAACTCATACCTTTTGAAATCTGGAACTGTGAATATTTTCCAACTTTGGGGGCTTCCTCTTATTCTTTTTCAAGAACAAATCCTCTTTCAAGAGGGATGCCCAAAATATTTTCAGATAACCTTTTCCACGGGTTGCTCGTTGTTATAGTGTGGTTTCCCACAGACGGCGCCAATCTGTTGACCCCAAAAAATGTTGCCAACAGATGCCGGGCCACTCGTGTACACGCAAGCTGGATCCAACACGCTAATGTCGATCAACGGTTAAGATGGCTCCAGAGAAAGGGCGTGGGAATGGCTTAAAGGTACGAGACGTTTCCGTTCAGGCTACCGGCAAGAAAATGTAGTACGATTGTATGAGAAACCAATCGATAAATAACGATTTGTAGTAGAAAATATGTTGTAAGAATCACTGTTGAAAAGAGAGAGATGTTGCTCCAAATATTCAGTTTGCTCTTCAAAATTGCATTAGTTCTTTTTGTATTACATGGTGGGGGTATTTATAGTGTTATAACTCAAATGGTGATCTTTGGATAAATTTATACATGGCCTCATCTCCTCGGTCCATCAAGTTGACTCTCCTAGCTTTACAAAGCATTAAATGCTCTTACATTGACAAGACAAGAGACAAATAAACTTTACATAAGAGTCACGTCAATCATTCACAAAAGATCTTCATCATAAGCGGATCTTCACATGTGGGTCTTCAGTAGCTGCTAAGGAGCCTCGGACGATGTATGCTCACCGAAATGTGGCTTATTGTTAACAGCAGTGGCCTCGGAATAACAGTGATGGCCTCGGAATTCACCTCTAAGGCTAGGAAAATATGTCTTGATTTAATTAAGCTGGTCCCACCGCTAAAATACGGTGCCACGTACCGCTTTCATATATTGACCCGTAACAAACGGCATCAACAATTAAGCAGCGCAGAATTTGGCAAGTAAAAAGAAATATCACTATATATTTTCCATTACATAAATTTTTTAACATAGATATACATTATAAGGACATCTAAAAACTTGCACAATCCCAAATATCTAAATTCTAATGAGTTTTAAAGAAATAAGAGAGCTCCAACAAATTTAAAGCAACAATCTGATGTTAAATAGTTGAGCCATTTCTCACACTTTGGAAGACATTGTCTTCATATGATTTAATTTATGTTTAACCAAAGGAATTACTCTACAGCCATACCTAGTGACCATATCTCGCATCATGCGTGGCACCAAGTCTGGGGGCTTTTTGTTATTTTCATACAGAAAATGGCAAATTCTTTCCACAGCATCAGCCTCCCACTATTACCACATTACAGTCAAGCTAATCCAAAACCCATAAATCAAGATCAAAAACCCAAAATGCAAAGCCAAATTTCTCTTAAACTTACCAAAATAACTCTCCGACGGCTCCTGATAATGAATCTCAAAATCCTCTCCCATTTTATCTGCATAAATGAGATTTCCACCGCTACTAATTCTCATCTTCAGCTACCTCAGCCTTTCAGTGGCCAGCCCAAGAGTCAATTTGTGGCACCGTCTCTGATACTTGAATCCATTGATGCACCTTAGGGTTTAAGCCACCTTAGGAAAACCAAGCCCAAAAAGAGGAAGAAGATCTGGAAGAAAAAATGAAAAAAAAGTCACCCTCCCTCCAATGTGTATATTCTACCAGAGAGGGTGTATGGCACAGCAGCACGGCTCAGCATGAATTAGTTCATGGCTTGGGTTATTTTTGGTTTGGATATATAATTTAATTTAGGAAAAAGGTCAAAAACATTTTGCAACGTTTTTTGTAAAAAACATTTTGCGACGTTCAAAAAACGTTGTCAAAAGTGAACTTTTTCGCAATAATTAAAAATCATTGCAAAAGGCTTTACATTGAGAGTTTCAACAACAGACACTGAATGTTGCTATAGAACCAAATTTCAACAACGTTGTAAAATGTGACATTAACAACATTTATTTAAAAAATGTTGCGAAAGCTCAATTATATTAATCAATAGCAACATTCACTTGCTAAAATGTTACGATAGACCCCTTTAGCAACATTTAATCAACGAATGTTGCATTTTACGTATTGCAAAAGACCATTTTTGGTGTAGTGAAACCATGATTTTAGGGCCAAGCTTTGTTCTCTTAAATGCTGGATCGAAACTTTAGCTAAACATCACAACACTTGAAGGTATCTATAAGAAGGTATTCTACCCTTCGACATTTTATAAGTGGACTTATCATTTTTTATAACAAGATATTCTATGAAGAATATAACTAGTAAGAATAGCTTTTCCCACATGTTAAAAGGCAATCCACAAGGATTTAGCATAGAAATGAGCATATCCTTAAGAAATCTATTTTCTATTTAGTTACGCCATTTGATTGGGAAGATTAATGGGGAGTAACCTCATAAATAATAACATTATTAAAACAAAATTGGTCAAACTCACTAGTGTATTCTCGTCCCTTATCAGGTCTTAAAACTTTAATAATTTTATCTAGCTTATTTCTAAATTCAATTTTGTATGATATAAATTTTAGAAAACTTTCATTATTGCACTTAAGAAGTTAAATATAACAATATTGAGAATAATCATTTATGAAAGTAATTTAATATGAACAATGATATTTGTACATAAAGAGTTGCATAATGGTTTAAATGCAGATACAATGTCAAAAGGATGGTGGGAAAGTTATTTTATCATTTGGTAGAAGAAATATCTCAATACATCATGTATATGTAAACTATTATGTAAATCAGTATGTACATGTAACACAACAACTATAATATTTATTTCTACCACGAGTAACATATAATTTTAAATCACACAGATCAAAATGTACTAGACTTAAAACTGAAGTAGTTCTATCAATTTTAGGAAATAATTCATCTTTTTCATAGAAGCTACATTAACATGTCCAAGTTTAGTAAGTCACGTATCATAGCAATAAATCGAATAAACATAAGGGTGCATTTGATTGTAAGGGTGAAAAATGGGTGGAAAGAAAATGTTTTACATGGAAACAATTTGCTTAAAAAATGTTTTGCAGGGAAAATCAATTCAAGTATGTTTGATTGGTATAATTTTCCACCCGGAAAATTTTTAAATTTTCTATTCGTTTGGCTTTATTTTACATGGAAATTGTCCATTAAAGTGATATTTTTTTCCACAATTGGTTATAAAATTTGTTTCCATTGCCAAAAAGTAAAAAAAAAGGGAAAAAATTTTGTTTCCTAAAAAATCATTTTTTTATCAAAGTTTAGTGTTCGTTTGACTTTGTTTTATATGAAAATTGTCCATTAAAGTGAAATTTTTTTTACCATTGTTATGACATTTGTTTCCATTGAAAAAAAAAAAAAAAATTCCAACCAACGGGGAAAATATTTTCCCACCAAAAAGGCGAGAAAACATTTTCATCAAAAACCGGGAAAATGCACACATGTCAGGAAAAGTAGGAAAATATTTTCCGTGGAAAATTTCGCCTATCAAACAGCCCAAAAAGTGGAAAGTGGAAAATATTTTCCTAATTCCCCAGAAAACACGGCCTATCAAACAGGGCCTAAGAAGCACATTTTTTATCACTAATTATAGAAATATTGAGTTTAAACACTCTTGTCTACGTACCCTTTGTCAAAAAGAAACCACAATTTAATAGTGTATCTTTGTGACTCTCAAAAAGTAGCGTAACTTTTGAGTAAAATATAAAAAGTGACTAGATTTTTCCTAATATTAGGTACATAAAGAAGATCCTTCAAACTATGGATATTTTCAGAAGTAAACCAAAGCGTCACGATTCCTTTTCCCTTAACATTTGAGGAAGAAGCATTCTCATGAACAGATGTTCTCTATCACTAACAAGGCTGAATAAAGAAAATGCACCTCAAACAAAAATGCTTGGTAGCTCCAAAATTTGCACTCTAGTATGTCATGTTGCTTATTAAATTAACTTGTGTCCCCATTGCACATAAGTTTACATCCTCTACTACATGTGTCAGATTCTTCACAAATTTTCCTTCTATGTCTCCAATCATTTGCAAAGTAACCTGGTTTATAACAAAACAATTAGGCCCTGTTTGGTGTGGATTTTCAAAATTCTACAGTAAATCAATTCTCATTTTCAACCACACATTCTTCAATAAATAATATTTTTTATCACATCAATAGTTTTTTCTTCTTTTTCAACCACACATTTCTCATCATATCACTATTCAAAATCAATTCTTCCTCCAAAAATCTCTCCCAAACAATCACTTACTAGTATTTTTATTTTTAAAATAGGGTTTAGACCAATTATTTTTCCATACAAATTTCGTTCCCTTATTTTTGTCCTTAATGTTGCGACCCTTGGTAAAATTTCAAAGAAAATTCTTACCAATATAATTTTCCTCAATAAGATTAGCCTTGGTACCAAAATCGGGTATGTCCATATATTCCGCTGTCGTATTATCTTTCTCAATTCTAATTCTAATTACCAGATCCTATCTTTTCTCTTATGTTTTAGACTGTTTCTATACTCTTTCCAACCAGGGGCAGTTTTTCAATAACAGTAGACACTTGACCCTCACAAATTTTATACCCATCAACAATAATTTCATGAATAATAATATGTAATTCTCCAACTAGACTAACTACAGTCATAATATCATCCACGGTAAAATAAAGAGATTTTCCTACAACGAATTTCTTAGTTCCAGTATCTTCACCAGCATATTTCTTTTCTAGCAAATTCCATAATTTCTTTGCAGGTTTACAAACCCAACGTACATATAAATTTAACGATAAGCAATTCAAAATGTAAATTTTGCAAATATAGTCCTTGTGTTCCAACCAAGTAAATTATCTTTTCTGTATCACTAGGTTTACCAGCAACAATAGCCACAAGTTTTGTAAATTCAATGACATCAACCACTTTAAGAGTTGTCACATAAATCCTAACTTCATTTGTCATCTAATAATTTTTTTCCCATTAAACAATTTAGATTTTTTAGAATATTTAGGAATTGGAGTATCCATCGCAAGCATAGCAACTAACTAAAAGAATTTCCCTTAGATTGTAGGATAAAAAAATAATTGAAGATAACTTTTTCCAAAAAATAATATGCAAAAACTAAGCTGACTTATTGAATGATTAAGACTCCTAACAGCATGATATTTTAAAGTGAAATTATATGTCCTTACTATTGCTATCTCTTTGAACAATCACTCTCAATATAAAATAATCGAATTACTTGTGCAGCAACCACAAGTGATTTCCATAACTCTCAAGTTTTGCTCTAGAACATAATAAAAATAAAGTAATTCTTAAATCCATTTTGCATAATAGTACATAAGATGAAATTATTTCAGTGTGCTATTTCCAAGAAAAAGAAAAGGTATATATAGGCCACAAATTATAACTTCCAATAGTGATTCATAATCTAATAAACATGGGATTTATTACGTCACTAACTCTTCTAGCAAATACGCTCAATTGCGCTATTTTACTAGCTAGTTTGATAGAATTAAATTTGAACATAACTAAAAATAACTACAATATAAAAAGTATTTATTTTAATCAAAGATGCCCAAGGCCTAAGAGAAATGCTATTCATCCCCAGTCTATGTGGCGTTAATGTGACATTAAATGATATGTGAAATTAAATAAGTCTTTTAATTTCACCTATCATTTAACCAATCATTTACATCCACGTAGATTGGGGATGCATCCCCACTGGGGATGAATAACATTTTTCAAGGCCTAATCATGAACTTTTAAATACATGATTGGAGTGTGATTTGAACTATCAATCTCCTATACAAATTTCACACATTTACCACTCCACCAACTATCATAATGTAATTATCTTTCAAATAAAATATATAATATATTTCTTACAATCCCCACGTGAAAGAAATAAAATAATTTGTTGTCGAGTATGGAAGAAATCATGCATGCGGTGTCATTCAACTTCAATATTTGTCTTTGTATATTCTATCGAGTTTGCCAACTGTAGTGTAAACTAAGTCTTGAAATCTACAATTATGGATGCAAACTTAGACAACATAATATACACATGACTTCAAAGATAATAATAGAGTTGTAGTAGTTGTGATCATTCCAACCATGAACTTTCCCAATTTCTTTAAGTGCTCTAGAGAATTAGCCTCAATTCTCATAGAAAGCAGCCTTACTTCTACACTCAAAGAGGTGCTTCTATCAAGAGTACCATGTATCTAAACTCCCCACTAAATAAAAACAATTGAATGCATTAAGAGCCTTAGTAATATAGTTGGTACTACTACATCATAGGGAGAGGTTTGGAATAAATCCAATGTAGTATTCCTACAGACCACTCCAATAATTTGTTGTCCCATTAAACTTTGTCCGTGGGATCTCCGTTCCAAGGTTGGGTTGTTAGTTATAAGTGATCTAATTTCTAATAGACTTCAACCCACACCCTCGACGTTTTTCTAAACTAGCTCTTTAGCTAAACATTTTGTTAACAGTTCAACAATATTCTAATTTGACTTCACGTAGTCAATAGCTATGACCCCATCCTTAAGAAGCCGATGCATAGTATTGTTTTCTCCTACAAAGATGTCCAGGTTTTCCACTGCAGGAAGAATTTTGAGCTCTTAAAGTAGCTGTTGTCTATCACAGTAGATAAAAATAGCTGAAAGTGATTTAGACTATAAATGAACATCCATAAGAAAATGCCTTAACCATTTAGCCTCCTTAAGTGCCTTAGTATCACTACTTTAGAACTAGTGCCTAAACAAGTACAAGAAAACAATAGCTAGATAACTTCATTCAAAGCTATGAATTCAGACTCCATAGTAGATCTCGCATTGTACGTTTTCTTAGTAGATTTCTAAGGTACAACACCACCTACTAAACTAAATACATATCCACTTGCATATTTGCTCTCATTAGTATATGAATCCAATCAGTACCACAATAGCCCTCAAGTAAAGTAAGAAATGTGGTCTCATTTATCCCCCAATCTAGAGTATATGACACGAATAAGTGCATCCCAATGTTCACTATTAAATTACTAGTATACGTGTTAAGTCCACCAACAACATATGTTATACTTGTACAATTCATGAGATTACCAATCATTCTAGCATTTTTTAGAGTTGAGACTCAAGGGCCTGAATATTTTCTTAAAAGGCTACTGGTCATAAGGTATTTTAGCAAGAACACAGTTATATTGATTAAAGTTCTTAGGCGCTTTCTCCACTAATGAGATTTGGTTAAAGTAATTCTTAGGAATTTTTTACTATTTTAATTCCCATAACATCAGCAAGACCAAAATCTTTCATATCAAAGTGCTTTTTCAAAAATTGTTTGGTCCAACATCTAAACTTGTACCAATAATTAACTTATCTCCAACATATAAGAAAATAATCACACCATTGTTTTTTTGAATTTGCTATTTATACATTTGTTGCGTTTTTTTATATCGTAATTGTTCGATACATAACAAGCAGTATAGTGGACCTTTGAGTCCGAATATCATTCCTACGAAAACTATACTTTAGGACTTAATCAATTTTTCTAACTTCTATTTGACAAAAGCAAGTAAATAATTATGATGATTGTGATTATTTTTTCTACTACTTTTAACTAATTGAAAATATAAAAAGATTGCAAACAATGGATGATTGAAAATTCAAATATGTGATAAATATTAGGGCATAACAATTTCATATATTGACCACTTTAATTCTTAATTCAAGATTCATAACCTAATGTAGTGTTCGATCAAATTCTTCTATTGTATTCAATTTACCCCCCTCGAGTTCTCATTGAGCCTATTTAACTAATTAAATTCCGTATCTCTATGTAAATCAATCTTATTTAAATGAAACACTGGTTCTAAGAATTCATATTATGACTGCAATAATTAGTAGAGGTATTTCTATACGTTATACTAATTTACCGAATTTTACTATATGGTCTAAATCTTAAACTCACCTCTTGATTTGTAAGAGACTCACATAATCATCAAATTAGTGATCAAGTAATTCAAAACATTAAATTTATAGCAAAATCAACACATAAGTAAATAAATCACATAAATCTTGAATAGAAAAATAAAGGATAACAAGTCGACTACATCGTTTTCCATAATATAAAAATTAGTTATTCATACTGTAAAAATAAAAACACGCAAAAGTGAAATGGCATCACCAAAAATTGACGAACGTGAAACTGCTCGTGTATGCCGTCTCCTTTCTTTTCCTCTTCTCTTTTTTTTTTCTTTTCTTTATTTCTCCTTCTTCTTCTCTGCTGCTTTTTCTCCGTGCCGTTTTTCTCTTTCCTATTTTTTTTTTCTTTTTCTTTATCTTCTCTGTTTCTTTTATCTTCTTTCTTTTTTTCTTTGTGGCCATTTTTCTATATTTTCTCTTCAGTCTTTCTCCCTTCTTTTCTTTCTTTTTTTATAATATCATATATGTATATGTTTAATTTGGGACTCCAATTAAAATTTCAAATGCAAGTCTATTGAGATTCATTTAACTCAAACTCATTTAATGTAATATTTCTCTTCAATATTTTATCTTCGAATTT
Organism: Fraxinus americana; assembly: GCA_035079005.1. Lineage (NCBI taxonomy): Eukaryota > Viridiplantae > Streptophyta > Magnoliopsida > Lamiales > Oleaceae > Fraxinus > Fraxinus americana. The sequence goes on from CM068706.1 coordinate 22,076,954, forward strand.
TGTCATTTTTTTTGCCATATTTACATTCTTTTCTCCAATTCTTCATTAAACATAAAATTTTACCTACAAGATACAATATAACACAAATTAGGTAGACTTTTATCCAAAAGATAATAAAATATCATGATTTAGGCTCAAACAAGTGTCTACCTACACTTATCACACCCCCCAACTTGAATCTTTGATTATTCTCAAATAAAACTAAAACATAACAAACACAAAAACCTAACAAACACACAAACAAACCATGCTAATTACCTAATATCAAATCAAACAACAAGATTTAGCTAACTAACCTGGCTTTTTATCTCGTAATTGAAATTATAATATCAAATCTATGCACAGCTTCAAAATCACAATACAAAAATTGAAATCCACTTTTCCAATATAAAATCGACGTGTGTGTGAAGAATTAAGCATATCATTATGAATTCATAAATTGTTTCAATTCCCGACCATCAATGGTCAAATATGTTTTGTCATTACTCATAAAATTCACACACCCCCAAAGTTATTCTTTTCACTCTTTTCAAGTGTGTGAACTAATGTTAGATTTTTTTATTACTATCCACACCTCTCTGGTTTGGCAAAATTTCACCAATTGCATTCAACATTTCAATAAACAAGGATTCTCCATTAGGTTTGATTGCTTCAATCTTTAGGACTTAACTAGTTTAACAATCTCTTATCAAAAGTCAAATTTTCTTAAACAAGTGTTTGAAATTTAACCAAGACATTTGGTACGTCTTCTGTTTCATGTACATGTTTTTTCTATTTTTTTCTTTATTTGAAGTATTCTCTCCCTTAAACTTTCTAAATGACCTATGTAACAAGCTTTCGGCTAATGACTCTCAAGTCAGATAACCATAGGGCACCACGTTTTAAAAACCCTTACAGGCTTAATTGCTCAAGTCATAAAGGCTACGAAGAGAAATTTTCAAATAAAATATTTTTTATGCCTTAACTAGTGCAATGTCTCTCATTTAACACCAATTTAAGTAAAACGACCTTTAACTTGAGATTTTTCACCCAATTGCATCCTATTGACCTTAAACAACAACACAAGATTTTTAATTTCACACATGAAATCCCTATTTATCTCAACATTTTCATACAACAGTGAAATTTTCCCAAACTATTCTAAATTTGGTCAAAAAATGTAAATTTTAGTGGTTTTAGGTTTAACATATATGGTCCAATATTTCAACATATCCAATTATGAAATCAATTCATTCTTATACAATGCTTAACATAATTCATGCGTTCAATATATATCAAATTTCACATGAAAAAATAAAAATTAATCTAAGCATGCAATTTATTTACCATTCATAGATCAATTCATAATTCAATATATTTGTCGTAGCCAGCCAGGCCAACTAATTCACATAAGCACACGAAAATAAAATATTTTTATTGTATTTTACTTTTTATTTTTTTAAAACAATAAAAGCACACAAAAACACATAAAAAAAAAATGAACTCATGTTTTCCACCTCCAAACTTAAACTAGACATTTTTCTCATTGACATTTAATCATAAATTCGCATATAAACGGGTGGGGAAGAAAGTGAAAAAAAAAAAAAAAAACTCCCTTGATATGGCTTCTAATTCAATAACTAGCTTTCATATTGGTCCCACTGGTTCCTTTGTCAATATTGGTTTAGATGTTCCGCGACGTCGTATTCCTGAAAAATCAAATAAAGCATTAAGATCAAATAATTTGAACAAGTGTTACTTAACTCTAATGTCTAATAAACTAACTAATATATCGAAGACCTAAGGAAAAACGGGATATGGATGATGAGTCACAAATAAACTTAAGATAAATTAAACTATCCTAAAACTCAAAAACAAAACAAATAAAAAGGGAAAAAGTTTAGGTTGTCTTCCAAGAAGCGCTTCTTTAACGTCATTAGCTTAACTTTGTACCATGTTCGATCATGGTGGCTCGAAAGAAGTTAAGCCATCATTGTACTTTGTGCAATTTTCGTTTATGCATCCTTTTTTTGCTCTCCATATTTTAATAGTTCTATTTTCATCTCTACCAAGAAATCCACCAAAATTTGATTTTCTATTCTGACAGTTTCGATGATTTTCAATTCTTAAGCAATGATTTTGTTGGAAGGTTTCTCAAATTGGGTACAAAGATTAAATATCTCTTACTTTTCCTCCACCCTCAATATTAGCTCACCCTTCTTCATGCCAATTAGAGTTCGACCCGTTGTTAAGAATGGTCGTTCCAATATAATTGGAATATCTCGATTGTTTGGTATGTCCAGCACAATGAAGTCTACCGGAAATATTAAATTTCCTATTTTTATGAGCACATCCTCAACTTTGCCACGTGGGTTTGAAATTGTTGTATTGGCTAGTTGTAGCTTTATTGATGTTGATTTGACTTCACACAATTTCAATTTCCTGTAAACAGAATATGACATTAGATTTATACTAGCACCCGTGTCACACAATGCATTAATAGCACAGGAATTTTCAATTGAAATAGACAAAGTAAAACTCCCTAGATCTTTCAACTTGGGAGACAATTTGTTTTGCACTCTTGCACTACTTTCCTCCGTTAATGCCACAATTTCAAATTTCAAAAGCTTTCTTTTCTATTTAAAAAAAATGTTTGTAGCTTGGAATTTGTAATATCCCTTCAATCAATGGAATATTAATCTGGAGCTTCTTGAGAATATCAAGAAAATTTTCAAATTTTATGTCTTGTTTGTTCTTCTTGAGCCTTTGAGTAAAAGGAATGAAGGTGCGTAAGCCTTGAAAGTGGACACTCCTGTACTTTCTTCATTCTCAGTTGAGGCAGGTGTAGATTTTTTCTCCATTATAACTTCATTAACATCTTCCTGGTCATCTTTTCTTTTTGGTCATTTCACAGTAATCTCTGGTAATTGTACCCCACTTCTTATAGTTATAGCACGAATATTTTCCTCAATTGACTTCTTTCGAAGTCTTTGGGAGAATGGAAATGGAGGTACATATACTTTAACTTTTACAGGAGACCTGGGTAGATTGTTTTCCACTATTCTTATTGCCATCACTTGCTTTTTAGGATTTGTCATTGTATTGCTTGACAATGATCCATGTGGACGTTCTGCAAGTTGCTCAGTTATCTGATCAATCTGTGACTCCAACTTCTTGATATATGCTTGCTGATTTCGAAAATTAGTATAAATATGTTGGGATACGTTGTTTATTTTCTATACATATTGATGAAACATCTCCACAATCTTGATTTGTTCTCCTGATGGGCATTATTTGAACCAATCCCCTATTGATTAGCTGACTATCTGAAATTTGGGTGATGTCTCCATCATAGGTTATATGTTTGCGAATATGGGTTAAAATTTCGGGAGCCATTTTTAATGAAGTTTACTTGTTCCTCGGGAAAGCCTATAGACATACAGTTTTTTGTCAAATGGTTAGCTCCATAGTTTGCACATGATGGACCACCAATCACTGCATGTGCTCCTCTCATTTGTGATTTCACCAATAGATCTACCTACTTTGTCAACGCTGCTATCTGGTCATTGGTAGATGTTGTCCTATCTAATTCTTACATCCCAGATGCTCTCGATGGTACCACTCTTTCTGATGAAAACATTGGATGTATTGTAGGAATTAACTCAGATAAATTCATGGTTTGTTGTACTGATTTTCCTATGATTGATCTCCACCAGCAGAGGAATCCACCTGAGATTTTGATAGTGGTGAAAGTTCGGCGTAGAAGTACTGCACTTGATTACCTATTGTGATTCCATGATTTTGATACTTTCGCATCAGCTCTTTGAATTTGTGCAATACCTCGTGATAGCTCTCTCCATCTTTTTGTTGGAAAATTTGAATTTTCAATCTGATTTTAGCTACTTTGGCTGGTGGGAAGAATTTGTTGCAAAATTTTCTAATCAGTTCTTCCCATGTTAGCTTCCATGATGTTCGGCATCTAACCACTCCAATGTAAATAGGAATGACAATTCGAACTGTGAAAACCGAAAACCGCGGTTAACCGAACCGAATGGGGCGAAAAAAACCGAACCGATGGTGCAATGGGGCGGTTATGGTTTTGATTTTAACGAACCGCTTCATTTAGGGGCGGGTATGATATTTAGCTATGGTGAACCGAACCGATTACCCGTTAAATTTTTTTTTTTGGACAAATGGACTTTCCATTTTTATTTCTCAAAATTAATTGGGCAATTTTTTTTTTGGACTTTCCAAAATTCTGGCCCAATTAATATTAACTGAACTTTAACCCAATAACCCAAACCCAGTAGCCCAATTCAATGTCAATGTACACGTAATTGAAATGAAAAAGTTCATAGATTATTAACTTTGACACTTGCAAAAATCAGGTGCTAAAGTTTTAAAATTGCAAAAATGAAATTTTTACTTTTTATTAATTAATTAAATATTTAATTGTGCAATTTGGTCACAAATATCTTATTAATTAGTTAAAAATAATTTTAGGTCATAGCTTATCAAAAAATTTATAGGTCACAATTTTTTTATCGGTCACAGATTAAAAATTTTGTAGGTCACAGATTATTTCGAGGTCAGAAATCTAAAATTGATGATAAATAAATGAATAGGTCCAATACCGCCTAAATTGATGCTAAGTATAAATAATGTTATATTCGTATTTGTTAGGATTTAAAATCTAATTTTAATTTAAGTTAAAGTCAACAACTAATTTTAATCAAATATTTTATGGATCCCACAACTTTTCGACCACGCATTTCATTAATTCCTATCAAAATCTATTAAAAATTTGACTTTAATTACCGTCAAATAAGGATTATATATCATTATCCATGACTAAACATAACTTATTTTAGATATTTAAGTATCGATTCAAGTTCGGAAACAAAATACAGCTCAACAAACTTGTATATGTGAGGTTTACAGGATAATTTTATAGAAATTTAAATGATTCATATTGAGAATCTTGTGTAACTAACTATTAATTTTCTACTTAAAATGTTAGATATCAGGTTATTACTCAAATAATGAGTTGGCTCTACCGTATTTATGGGTGAAAGAATCGTCATCTACGGTAATGATGTTCTCTTTTATAGATTGTCAGGAATTCAATGGCTAGGATTGCACTAAAATTAAGTGTAGTGGGTGGTAACTGGTAAAAAATTTGGCATAAATGGAGAAATTTCAAGATTTTCTAACTGTACCAAAGAATAAAGCAAAATTGAGTTATTCCTAATAAATTCAAAAGTAATTTTATAAATTCTCTTTTCATATTATTGTGAAAAATTAAGGAAAATCGAGTCTTCTAACATAAATATGATTTGAATAATTGATTATTGTAAACATTTTATTTTTGCTTATAATTTAAAATAAGATGTTGCTATATATTAATTATTGCAACTTTGACATTATAAATACTTTTTTCAGTATTTGGCTTTTTCTTGCATTTTGCTTGCACGAATAATTTTAGTTCATGAGTCAAGGGTAAGTATATTACCACTTTCATTTTTACTGTATTGAATGTGTGTAGTTCACTTGACCATGTGTATAGTACGTATCTAAAATGAGAAAAAGAAAATGAGAAACAAAAATTGGCTCTATATATAATTTTATATCTAGTCCTATTAACTTTCATTGACTTTTTTCGTAAATTATTTTTTTCAAGTTGACGATTGGACCTATAAAAATAATTTATTTTCGTGGTTATTAACCGAACCGAACCGCACCGAACCGAGATATAAACCGAACCGAACCGACTTTCGTGGTTATGGTGCGGTTATGGTATGGCCAAAAAATTGGTGGTGCGGTTATGATTTTGGCCGAACCGACCCCGAACCGAACCGTTGCCATCCCTAAATGTAAAATCTCTCAGTGTATATGGAAATAATCGTAGCTTAATAGCGTCTTCGTTAACTCCCGGAGCATGGAAGTTCTGACAATTTCTGAGAAATCTAGAGATATGTGTTAGAATTTTCATAAGGTAGCCCGTAGAATTGGATAGTGTTGCTCATCAAATTGATCTACTCTGCCCTTATCTGAAAATTATTTACCCTGAAATCTGGATACACAATACTGGAGCACGCAGGCATGACTATTGGTATCAAGAACATTGAAACTGGCAACTCTCCTGCTGCTGACCTGGTAGCGCCGCTACTTTTGATGCTACTTGTTCAAATGGCTGAATAGGAATGAATATTTTGATCGTCAGTCGTTTGATGTTGCTGTTTTTGTTTATGTTCCTCGCGTCTTCGTCTGAAAGTACGTTCTATTTTCGAGTCAAACAGTTTAAGATCGTCACCTTGGGAACGAAGCATACAACGAACTCTTTTTTTTTAATAATAACAAAAGAATGTAAAATCAAATAAAATCAAATAACAATTAAAAATAAAATAAATTAAGACTAACAATAAATGGTCCCCGGCAGCGACAATTAAAACTTGTTGCGTTTTTTATATCGTAAGTGTACGATATCGTAACAAGCAGTATAGTGGACATTTGAGTCTAAATATCGTTCCCACGAAAACTATACTTTAGGACTTGATCTAATTTTTCTAACTTCTATTTGACAAAAGCAAGTAAATAATTATGATGGTTGTGATTATTTTTTCCACTACTTTTAGTTAATTGAAAATATAAAAAGATTGCAAACAATGGATGATTGAAAATTCAAATATCTGATAAATATTAAGGGCATAACAATTTCACCTATTGATCACCTTAATTCTTAATTCGAGATTTATAACCTAATGTAGTGTTCGATCGAATTCTTCTATTGTATTCAATCTGCCCCTCTCGAGTTTTCATTGAACCTATTTAACTAATTAAATTCAATATCTCTATGTGAATCAATCTTAGTTAAACAAAATATTGGTTCTAATAATTCATATTATGCCCGCAATAATTAGTGGAGGTATCTCCACACTTTATACTAATTTACCGAATTTTACTATATGGTCTAAATCTCAAACTCACATCTCGATTCGTAAGAGACTCACATAATTATCAAATTAGTGATCAAGTAAATCTCAAACTCACATCTCTAACGATTTTTTGTCTTTCTCTTTCTTCTTCTCTGCCGCTTTTCTTTTTCCTTTTCTTTTTCTTCTCTCTTTTTTTTCTTTCTGGCCCTTTTTTTGTCTTCTCTCTGCTGTCTTTCTTCCATGTTTTTCCCTTCTTTTCAATATATATATATATATATATATATATATATATATATATATATATATATATGTTTAATTTGGACCTCCAATTAAAATTTCAAATGCAAGTCTATTGAGACTCATTTAACTCGAACTTATTTAATGTAATATTTCTCTCCGAAAATTCATCTTTGGATTTTGTCATTTTTTTCGCCACATTTGCATTTTTTTCGCCAACATTAAACATAAATTTTTACCTACAAAAATACAATATAACATAAATTAGGTAAATTTTATCCAAAAGACAATAAAATATCATGATTTAGAGTCTCAAACGAGTGTAGAAACTACACTTATCAACATTTATCAGCTTCATTTATCACTTAACCACTAGATGTCAAAATTGAATCACATTTTTCATTTCATTGCTTAGTAGTTTATTTAGTGCCATAAAGAGATTTTTTAAGTCCACATACTATGATCCAAGTCTCCTATAACCAATCCCTCGACCTGGTCCATGTAAATCTCTTCTTTGAAGTCTCTATTTAAAATATAGTTTTAACATCCATTTGATAAATAATAAGATCATCTAAAGAAGCAATCAGAATTAACATTCTAATAGAGATAATCCTAGTCACAGATGAATAATTTTCAAAGAAATCAACTCATTCTTTTAGTTTAAACTTTTAGTTACAAGTCTTGATTTAAACTTACTAATATATGAATATGTAGTCCTTATGTTCTCTGTTAGGAAAATCACATTCTTCTTTATCACACGGTTTATTGGCAATAATAACCATAAGTTTTTTCAGATTCTATAACATCAACCACTTCAAGAGTTATCAAATAAAATCTTACTTCATGTCTCATCTATTAAATTTTTTTCAAATGAAACAATTTAGATATTTCATGATATTTAGGAATTGGAGTGTCCATCCAGATATATCAACTAACTGAAGAATTTCACTTTAGATTGTAGGGTAAAAATTTGTTGAAAATACCTTTTTCCAAAACATTAAATGTAGAAAGTAAGAATTATGAGTTATATTGGTAAGAAATTTAAAAATGCTAGCTTTCTAGATTCTGTGAAAAGTATGGTATTTCTAATGAGTTTTCTGCTCCTACAATTCCTGAGCAAAATGGTGTGGTGTAAAAAAAAAAAAGGTCCTTATAAGAGATAGCAAGGATGATGTTGAATAATAAGAAATTATCCTTTAAATTGTGAGCTAAAGTTGTTAATATTGCATGTTATACTCTAAACCATGTGTCTTTGAGAATATGTACCCCCTATGAGATCTGGAAATGCTAGAAATCAAACCTCAAGTATTTCTAGACATTTAGAAGCAAGTGCTATGTATTAAATGACAAGGAACACTTGGGAAAGTGTAATGTCCCAGATTTTATATTCTTAATTTGGTTGGTATAGTCCATTTAAGAAATAAGCTATGGAAGCTTGGCCCATTTAAGGTTATGAAAGTACAAGCCATAAGTTATTTATAAGCCCAATACTTTAAGACATTAAGTTTAAGCAAATTTGATTTCAAAGATTTAATGAATAATTGGGTTGCCACAATGGTCATCTGCATGGTATTTCCTATTGGCCACCAAGGTTCGAATCATCATGCAGATGTTTTTATGAAGTATTTTTATAAAATTATTTGTTGGGCTTAAAACTCTTCAAATTCCTAGTTAAAGACTTAATTTAACAAGATTAATGATAATATAACTCTTCCATTTAGTTTTCCATTAAAAAGGGATGTTACAAGAAGAGGAAAAGCATTTTTTAACTACACATTTCCTCAAATCCGAGATTACACTTATTTTCTCTAAAAAAAATCTTTATGTTAAGTAAAGTTTGAAGAATAGCAAGGGTGTGAAGGAGAGTGCACACTTTGATCAAGGAAAAAGATTTTCAAAAGAATAGGAGAGGAGCATATTTCTAAAAGTTCTGATACTGTCGGAAGCAACAACAATCATCTAACATTATACTTTGAAAAGCATTAAACAAAGGTAGGTAGAGGTGTAAGTGTTTGTTTCGTTTTCAAATTATGATTTTCGTTAAAAGTTTGAATGAATTGGTGCCTTCGGGTACGGTGTTACGACACTACTATAGTTTGAATGATCATTCTCCGGTTCTATGCATTATGTTAAATCATAACTCCACAGAAATTGGATTTTGCCGGAAATCCCTCTACGTGCGACGGTATGAATCTATAGTTCGAAATTTTATAATTTGTTAACGAAACGCACCGATGACATCTATTGAGTTTCAAACTCATGGGTTAATTCCCTCTCTACATGTTGATTTGATATGATTTGTTTGGGACGTGGATGATGGTAAAGAATGATGCAACGTGCTATGGAGAGGCCGGTGATTTAATGTTTTCAATTTTACTACGAAAATGTTTACTTTAAATAATTTGTTTCCTATGAAATGTTGTTTACGAAACTGTTCTAAACACATTTATTTATGAATAATTATGCATTATGGAAATTATCTTACAAGTCGCTGGTTTATATTAAAAAAAAAAAGATGTTAGCAAAGTAACGTTGCTGTTTTTCTAGAAATTTCATTTCTGACTTGACTTCAAAAATCCGTAACTTAGACGTTACTTGGAATTTTTCAATGAAACCAGTGGCGTTTGATAGCCTCATAGGTTAGCTACGAAATAAACTTGGAATCTAGTCAATCCAAAGTCGGTAAAATTTTATAGGTCACTTAGAGTAAACTGCACTAGAAAGTGTTGCTGGGTTTCCAGTTTCTGTAGTTGATTTCAAACAATCATAACTCACTCATTATTTGGAACTTTTAGACAAAATCAGTGGCGTTGGATAAACTTACATGTTAGCTACTGAATGAACTTGAAATCATGTCAATCTGATGTTAGTAGGATTTCATATGTCATGTTAAGTAAACTGCACGGGTGAGTGTTGCTGTTTTTCAGTTTCTGCTCTTGGCTTCAAAAATTTATATCTCACCCGTTACTTGATGTTTTTGGACAAAAGAAATTGGATATGATAGTTTCAGGGGCTAGCTACTGGATATAGCTAAATTCATGTCAGTTCGATTTGTGTAAAATTTTATATGATATTTTAAGTGAACTGTACTGGGTTTCCTCCCAACCCGAGTTGCTGTGTGGTTTCGAAAAATATTTTAATGCCCTATCTGTTGCCGACGGAGCCCAATTTTTTGATATGTCATATTATAAAGAGTTTTCTACCTTATATTAAAAGTTCACGAAGTTTCGAGATCGATAGCTATGCAAACGAATTTATTTTGTCACTATCCATATGAGATAGAAAAAAAAAACAGCAACATTATTTTTAAAGTTTTGCCTAAAATTTGACGTCAATTGTGGATGCATGCACGGAAGATATTCTAAAGACATTTTTGAATTGTTTTGTTTATAGTATTGAATTATTTTCTTTTAACAAATTATGATGATTTAAATTTCATAAATTAAATATTTAAACTTTCCGCTAAGGGTAAGGTTAATTCTATTAAGTCAACGGCTAAAGTATAGTTAATCTAGTGATGTTCCGATCCATGCGGGTCGGGGCGTTATAGCGTGGTGTCAGAGCGACAGGTTTAGTCGATTCTGTAGACTTGACATTTTTTTTTTTTTGAAAAAAAAATTTATGAATGTGTATTTTAAGTACAAGTACAAAAGTTAAAATGGGATGATAAAATATTTACGGCTCTCCATAGCATCTTGCATCCATTAGTCGACCTCATCCTTCGGCCCAGGTATGTTTAACTAAGCAAAGTTTAAATTCTTGTTATGAAAATGTTATGATTCTATAGTTATGTTTTCCATGTTTCGCTACATTTTACATTTTTCTTTATGTATATCTTATATGCAAAGATAAATGTACTATGAAAAGAAAAAGTGTTATTCAAAAGACATGTATTGGGTTAGAACTTAAGGTTGTGGACTGCATATGGCAAGGAAAGACAAATTCTAGGGAAAGGAATCATATTAGTCAATAAGAGATAGATATTCGAGCTTACCTAGATTTTGAGGTAGATGAATTTATAGACCTTGACAATCTCATGCGAAGAATGTACTAGTATTGAAAAAAATACATGTATATAATTCTGATGAAGTTGAGAAATAATTCTCTATTTTTCTGAGTATTCTGGTACTGGTAGATGAAATTAATGAGATATATTATTCTTATCTCAAAGGAAATGTCTCGAGCAAATCAGAACAACTTGATAAGGGACCTCCTGCACTTGGTTCAAGATCTTGGCAGGCAGAATCAGAATCAAGCCCCACCCTTACCACCAGCTCCTGTAGCTCACCCAACCTATGCCTCGATTGTTGAGTTATTTCGAAGGCATAAGCCCCCTACTTTCGATGGAGCATCTGGTCCACTGGTAGTTGAGGAATGGCTTCGTAAGTTGGAACAAATTTTTCGGCTTATAAACTGTACTGATGCTCAAAAAGTCCAGTATGCAGAGTTTATGTTTACCGGTGATGCAAGTCACTGGAGGGATTCGATGTCTCGAACTAGGACCCCGGAGTAGCAATTGGCGTTAACTTGGGAACAGTTCAAGGAGGAAGTGATGGATAAGTATTTTCCTCAGTCTCTAAGAGATTTCAAGGAAAGCAAATTCCTTCAGCTTAAGCAAGGTAATATGTCCCTGACTGATTACGAGCGAAAGTTTGATCAACTCTCAAGGTTTGCTCCACACCTGGTTGACACGGAAATTAAGAAGACTCGAAGGTTTGAGCAAGGGTTAAACCCAGACATAAGCATGATTCTTATGTCACATCGTTTTACATCATACCGTGAAATGTTAGAACGAGCTCATGCTATTTGGTATCAAAAGGCTAATGCAGAGCAACACAGTCAATTGTTCGGCCAGCAGGATAAAGGACAAGTTGGGAAGAGAAAGTGGAATGGTCAAGAAAAAGAAAAGGGCAAGTGGCAAAATAAGAAAACCAATATCAGACCTGGTGCTAGTAAGGCCATAGTACCTGTAGTAGCATCGTGCCCTAAGTGTGGTAAACATCATCGTGGTGAATGTTTGTTCGGGAAGAATGCCTGTTTTCGATGTGGTAAACCAGGGCATATTGCTAAGGATTGTCCCACCTTTGCTCAAAAGAAGGATGATAACAATGATCAGAATAAGAAGGGCAAAGCACGAGTCTTTACGCTCACTCAGAAGGATGCAAAGGAGAACTCAAACGTAATAGCAGGTATTTTACTCATATCTAATACACCTGCTTATGTACTGTTTGATTCGGGAGCTACTCACTCTTTTGTATCAACGTCTTTCATTACTAAAGCTAGTATTAGTTGTGATAAGTCAGAGAGTACACTAGAACTTAGCATTCCTTCGGGCGAAACATTGACCACTGATAAGTTAGCCAAGTCGGTGAATCTTGATATTGAGGGAAAAACATTAGAAGCTAATTTATATCTGATAGAGATGAAAGATTTTGATGTGATTTTGGGTATGGATTGGTTGGGACGTAATTATGCAACCATTCGTTGTAGAGAAAAGGAAGTGTCTTTTCAAAAACCAGGAGAAGAACAATTTTCTTTCCCTAGAATAAAGACCAAACTCAATCTCCAACTAGTATCTACCTTGTAAGTCGAGAAAATGTTGAGAGAAGAAACATCTCAAGGGTTACTAGTGAACATCTCAGGAGAAAAACACGCGACGATAAAGATTGAGGATGTACCAGTGGTACAAGAATTTATAGATGTATTTCCTGAAGATCTACCTGGTATCCCACCGGATAGACAAGTAGAGTTTACCATAGATCTGGTTCCTGAAGCGGCACCAGTATCTAAAGCTCCATACAGAATGGCTCCAAAGGAACTTCAGGAGTTGAAAGTTCAGTTACAAGAATTGTTGGACAATGACTTTATCCGACCAAGTGTATCTCCTTGGGGCACACCAGTGTTATTCGTAAAGAAGAAAGATGGAAGTTTGAGGATGTGTATCGACTATCGGGAGTTGAACCGTTTGACCATCAAGAATAAGTATCCTCTCCCGAGAATTGAGGATTTGTTTGATCAATTAAAAGGGGCTAAAGTATTTTCCAAGATTGACTTACGATCTGGATATCCTCAATTGAAGGTTAAGGCTAGCGATATACCCAAGACGGCTTTCAGAACTCGTTATGGACATTATGAGTTCACAGTCATGCCATTCGGGTTGACAAATGCTCCCGCAGTATTCATGGATTTAATGAATTGTTTTTTTCACAAGTATTTAGATCAATTTGTCATAGTCTTCATCGACGACATTTTGATATACTCTAAGAGTACAGATCAGCATAAGGAACATCTTAAAATAGCATTAGAAATACTGCGCAAGGAAAAGTTATATGCAAAATTTTAAAAGTGTGAATTTTGGCTTGAGCGAGTTGGGTTCCTCAGTCATGTAGTTACTGCCCAAGGAATTGAAGTAGATCCAGTAAAAGTGGAAGCGGTAACTAACTGGAAGACACCGACTAACGCTGGTGAAGTTCGGAGTTTTCTAGGATTGGCCGGGTACTATCGGAGATTTATTGAAGGATTCTCCAAAATATCTGGACCAATGACGCAATTGACAAGGAAATGGGTAAAGTTTCTATGGACAGATAAGTGTGAGCAAAGCTTTCAGGAGCTAAAGCAACTGTAACGACCCGGGTCCCACTTAACGGGCTGCCCTGGCCGTTAGATCGACGACGTACTGTCCTCACTGTACCAACATGGGTCTTTTCAGCATGCTTTGTCCTCACTCGCACGCTCCCCGAGAAAACTTCCCAGGGGGGTCACCCATCATAGAATTGCTCCAAGCCAAGCACGCTTAACTGTGGAGTTTCCAACGATGGACTTCCGAAAAAGAAGGTGCACCTTGTGATATGAGTAGTACCTATCAAATCTCTTAAACTTTCTTGGTCTGGGGTATTACAATCACCCCCCGTTAGACTCGCGACGTCCTCGTCGCGCTTGATCCATCTGAGGATCTGTTGCCAGACGTTGGGATTCTAGAGGTGGCTCCTACGAGTTCAAGAGGTGGCTCCCGTCCTATGGCGTAGCACTTTGTCCCGCATAGCACTTAGTTCCCGATTTCCGACTGGCAAACGTCTCCGATACCATTTGTAACGACCCGGGTCCCACTTAATGGGCTGTCCTGGCCGTTAGATCGACGACGTACTGTCCTCACTGTACCAACATGGGTCTTTTCAGCATGCTTTGTCCTCACTCGCACGCTCCCCGAGAAAACTTCCCAGGGGGGTCACCCATCATAGAATTGCTCCAAGCTAAGCACGCTTAACTGTGGAGTTTCCAACGATGGACTTCCGGAAAAGAAGGTGCACCTTGTGATATGAGTAGTACCTATCAAATCTCTTAAACTTTCTTGGTCTGGGGTATTACAGCAACGATTGATTACAACACCGGTGTTAACCATACCCGAAGGTTCAGAAGGGTTTGTTATATATAGTGATGCATCCAAACAAGGTTTGGGATGTGTGTTAATGCAACACGGAAAAGTGATTGCTTATGCATCAAGGCAATTGAAGCAACATGAACAAAACTACCAGACGCATGATCTAGAACTTGCAGCGGTAGTTCATGCATTAAAGATATGGCGCCATTACTTATATGGAGGAAAGTGCGACATTTACACAGATCATAAGAGTCTCAAATATTTCTTCACACAGAAGGAACTGAATATGAGACAGAGGCGATGATTGGAGCTAGTAAAGGATTACGACTGCACTATTCATTATCATCCAGGTAAGGCTAATGTTGTTGCGGACGCTCTAAGTAGAAAGTCGATGGGAAAGTTGGCATCATTTCCTACTATTCAGAAGGAGTTGATCAAAGACTTGGAAAATTTGCAAATTGAAGTAGTTACTACATCAGAGCAAAGTATAGCTCGTTTAGCAACTTTGGTAGTTCGACCAACTCTCAGAGATCGGATCATAGAAGCATGGGATAAAGATCCATTTTTGCAGAAGATCGGGAAAGAAATTGGCACTGATAGGAGGAAGGATTTTGGAATAGCTTCGGATCGGGCACTGATGTTTAAAGGAAGAATTTGTGTGCCTAAAGATGAAGTTTTGAGGAATGAGATATTAGAAGAGGCTCATTTCACCCCGTATACCGCACATCCTGGTGGTACGAAAATGTATCGAGATCTTCGAGATACATTTTGGTGGAGTAATATGAAAAGAAGTATAGGTCTATTTGTGGCAAAATGTATAGTGTGTCAACAAGTTAAAGAAGAACATCAAAGACCAGCAGGGTTGTTAAATCCATTGGACATACCTGAATGGAAGTGGGAGAATATTGCAATGGACTTTGTGGTAGGATTCCCGAGGTCAGTAAGAGGACACAATGCTATATGGGTAATAGTGGATCGACTAACAAAGTCAGCTCATTTTCTTTCTGTAAAAATGACATTCAGTCTAGATCAACTAGCACAATTGTACATTAGAGAGATTGTAAGATTGCATGGTGTTCCCGTGTCTATTATATCTGATAGAGATCCAAGATTTACGTCGGAATTTTGGAAGAGCTTACAAAGAGCTATGGGAATGAAATTGGATTTCAGTACGGCGTATCACCCTCAATCCGATGGTCAATCTGAAAGGACCATCCAAATTTTGGAAGATATGCTAAGGGCCTGTGTTTTGGATCTAGGAGGCAGATGGGAATCATATCTACCTTTGGTGGAATTTGCCTATAATAATAGTTTCCAGGCAACTATTGGAATGACACCATATGAAGCTCTCTACGGTAGAAGATGTAGATCACCCGTCCATTGGGACGAAGTTGGAGAAAAGAGAGTTTTGGGATTAGGGATCATTGAAAGGACAGTTGAAGTCATTGATAAGATCCGCACTAGGATAAAGGCCGCACAAGATAGACAAAAGAGCTATGCTGATACCAGAAGAAAAGACTTGGAATTTAAAGTTGGAGAAAAAGTTTTTCTGAAAGTGTCACCAATGAAAGGTGTACTTAGGTTCGACAAGAAAGGAAAACTACGACCTCGTTATATTGGACCATTCGAAATACTTGATAGGGTTGGAAATGTAGCTTATCGATTAGCTTTGCTGCCCGAGCTATCAGCAGTTCATAACGTGTTTCATATATCGATGATCCGAAAGTATATGCATGAACCCAATCATGTGGTCAATTATCAATCTGTAGAAGTACAGAAAGATTTATCCTACGAGGAATTTCCGATTTCAATGCTAGATCGAAAGGTGCATAAGTTACGGAACAAAGAGATTCAACTGATCAAGGTACAATGGAGTAATCATGGAGTAGAAGAAGCTACTTGGGAAAGAGAAGAAGATGTTAAAGACAAATACCCAACACTATTTACCAGATCATAAGGTAAATTTCGAGGACGAAATTTTATTTAAGGTGTGAGGGATGTAATGTCCCAAATTTTATATTCTTAATTTGGTTGGTATAGTCCATTTAAGAAATAAACTATGGAAGCTTGGCCCATTTAAGGTTATGAAAGTACAAGTCATAAGTTATTTATAAGCCCAATACTTTAAGACATTAAGTTTAAGTAAATTTGATTTCAAAAATTTAATGAATAACTGGGTTGCCACAATGGTCATCTGCATGGTATTTCCTATTGGCCACCCAGGTTCGAATCATCATGCAGATGTTTTTATGAAGTATTTTTATAAAATTATTTGTTGGGCTTAAAACTCTTCAAATTCCTAGTTAAAGACTCAATTTAACAAGATTAATGATAATATAACTCTTCCATTTAGTTTTCCATTAAAAAGGGAGGTTACAAGAAGAGGAAAAGCATTTTTTAACTACACATTTCCTCAAATCCGAGATTACACTTATTTTCTCTAAAAAAAAATCTTTATGTTAAGTAAAGTTTGAAGAATAGCAAGGGTGTGAAGGAGAGTGCACACTTTGATCAAGGAAAAAGATTTTCAAAAGAATAGGAGAGGAGCATATTTCTAAAAGTTCTGATACCGTCGGGAAGCAACAACAATCATCCAACATTATACTTTCAAAAGCTTTTAACAAAGGTAGGTAGAGGTGCAAGTGTTTGTTTCGTTTTCAAACTATGATTTTCGTTAAAAGTTTGAATGAATTGGTGCCTTAGGGTACGATGTTACGACACTACTATAGTTTGAATGATCATTCTTCGG
The DNA here is from genome assembly GCA_035079005.1 of Fraxinus americana. NCBI lineage: Eukaryota > Viridiplantae > Streptophyta > Magnoliopsida > Lamiales > Oleaceae > Fraxinus > Fraxinus americana. Next base: position 22,094,232 of record CM068706.1, read on the forward strand.
TTCTATCCGTTATGTTAAATCATAACTCCACAGAAATTGGATTTTGCCGGAAATCCCTCTACGTGCGACGGTATGAATCTATAGTTCGAAATTTTATAATTTGTTAACGAAACGTACCGATGACATCTATTGAGTTTCAAACTCATGGGTTAATTCCCTCTCTACAGGTTGATTTGATATGATTTGTTTGGGACGTGGATGATGGTAAAGAATGATGCAACGTGCTATGGAGAGGCCGGTGATTTAATGTTTTCAATTTTACTACGAAAATGTTTACTTTAAATAATTTGTTTCCTATGAAATGTTGTTTATGGAACTATTCTAAACACATTTATTTATGAATAATTATGCATTATGGAAATTATCTTACAAGTCGCTGGTTTATATTAAAAAAAAAAAAGATGTTAGCAAAGTAACGTTGCTGTTTTTCTAGAAATTTCATTTTTGAATTGACTTCAAAAATCCGTAACTTAGTTGTTACTTGGAATTTTTCAATGAAACCAGTGGCGTTTGATAGCCTCATAGGTTAGCTACGAAATAAACTTGGAATCAAGTCAATCCAATGTCGGTAAAATTTTATAGGTCACTTGGAGTAAACTGCACTAGAAAGTGTTGCTGGGTTTCCAGTTTCTATAGTTGATTTCAAACAATCATAACTCACTCATTATTTGGAACTTTTAGACATAATTAGTGGCGTTGGATAAACTTACATGTTAGCTACTAAATGAACTTGAAATCATGTCAATCTGATGTTAGTAGGATTTCATATGTCATGTTAAGTAAACTGCACAGGTGAGTGTTGCTGTTTTTCAGTTTCTGCTCTTGGCTTCAAAAATTTATATCTCGCCCGTTACTTGATGTTTTTGGACAAAAGAAATTGGATATGATAGTCTCAGGGGCTAGCTACTGGATATAGCTAAATTCATGTCAGTTCGATTTGTGTAAAATTTTATATGATATTTTAAGTGAACTGTGCTGGGTTTCCTCCCAACCCGAGTTGCTGTGTGGTTTCGAAAAATATTTTAATGCCCTATCTGTTGCCGACGGAACCCAATTTTTTGATATGTCATATTATAAAGAGTTTTCTACCTTATATTAAAAGTTCACAAAGTTTCGAGGTCGATAGCTATGGAAACGAATTTATTTTGTCACTACCCATATGAGATAGAAAAAAAAAACAGCAACATTATTTTTAAAGTTTTGCCTAAAATTTGACGTCAATTGTGGATGCATGCACGGAAGATATTCTAAAGACATTTTTGAATTGTTTTGTTTATAGTATTGAATTATTTTCTTTTAACAAATTATGTTGATTTAAATTTCATAAATTAAATGTTTAAGCTTTCCGCTAAGGGTAAGGTTAATTCTATTAAGTCAACGGCTAAAGTATAGTTAATATAGTGATGTTCCGATCCATGCGAGTCGGGGCGTTACAGAAAGTCTAATCCTAAGTGTGATGAGAGAGTATTCATTGGTTATTCATAAAATAGTAGAGCCTATAGAGTCTAAAACATGAAGACTCCAACCATCATCAAGTCCATTAATGTCAAAATTGACGACACTAATAATTTTTCCTCTTATTCATAGGAATTGAGAACAGATTCAAGATAATTAGTGTATTCAACAAAATGCTGCTGCAGATTTAGGTAGTAATGCTTATACGGGCGTCGGTACCAAGTCCTGACGATCCTGCACAAGCTATAGAGGTGTTGACCTACTGGATGATGACAATGAACTGTAAGTGTTATGCCCTACGTCCAATCAACTTTGGACATAAAATTTTTGAATATATATATATATATATATATATATATATATATATATATATATATATATATATATATATATATATATATATATAATCAATGCATATGTATGGCAATATCTATTATTTAATTAAATTAATATTCTAATAAATTAAATAATAGAATCCGTAGATTCAAGTCTTGGTGATTTGTTAATCACAAGGAGTTGTGATTGTGAGATACAATTTACATATGACTGAATCTTAAATCGTCTGTGGTCGAAGTAATAACGAGATACGGATATCGTTATTACGGATAGACTATCGCGTGTGACATTCTTACTTGTGAAGTAATTAGCTAATCTCACAAGCTAAAGTGTGGTGACACTTGAATGAACACGTGGATGTTTTGTTATAGAACAAAACATTGGAGACCCGATGAGAGATTCCACATGGATAACTATCTGAGTGTTAGTGGTTAATCTCTAAACGTTGGGTAGTGGAATTGGTCCTTTGACTTGAGGTCATCATGGTACCTTATATGAGGACAGTCATACTTTGGTGGTATTGGATGTTGCTCTGCCAAGGGTCGCTAATACAACATCGTTCGGGTATTTCAAGAATCATATAAAGGTTGTGAATGACCAATAGAGGATTCGTCACTCTTAGATAGTAAGAGATTATGATCTATATTTTATCCAGTTAAGTTAATAATGAAATCCTTAGCCAAGGTAAACTCATAAGTCGGAAAAGAGTTTTCGACGTACATTGACTTAACAGTGGGATAAAAGATATGATCGATAATTGAGATTGACACATATCTATATCTCATAATTGATCGGATCATATTGACGAAAGGATTATAGTTTCACGGTAAACGAACAAGTTTGGTTTTGTCATACTACGTGATATTTCCTGTCACATGTATTGCCCTGACACATTGCTAGATATCAATTTGGGACAACGGAAGTGAATTAGTGATAAATTAAAAGGGGCGTTTTAATTTATCGATTTTGATTAGATCAAAATAATAATTCACGTCATTAGGAATCGTGATCGGGAATCTAATGGGTCACACACAAAAGAGAATCAGAAGAATGAGATTTACCAATTAATTAATTGACAAGTGTTGGATAATTAATTAATTGGGTTATTTATTAATATGTCCGAATTAATTAATTGGATTAATTAATTCATGGACCAGATTTAATTAATTTGATTAATTAAATATTGGATCGGGTTACGTTTAACAGATGGACCGAGCCCATTTGGACTTATATTAATAGGCTACTAGGGTTTGAAAATAGGATGGAATTTTTCATTATTCTTGCTAGCACAAGAAAAGAAAACCCTAGCTGTCATTCTTGTTCTCTGTGTGGATCACCATTGAAGGCTGGATAATTGGACAGCTTGGATTGCAGATCGTGATCATTGGAGTTCAAGAAAAAGCAAAAAAGTTAGTGAAATTCATCAAAGGTATCATTCTCATCATAGTTTCTATCTAAATACATTGCAGATTCTCGTTTGGGAGTTGAAAATTATTTTATTTCCGCTGTGCATGTTAAGTAAATTCCCAACATGAACTGCAGAACAAAAGACGACCTCCTACCTAGATTCAAAAGGCTCATCCACTAGAGAACATTCTTTCAAACTTTGGAGATGGAATAATGACCAGAAAAGACTTGCCACAAAACTTGAGCATGCGTGCTACATGTCATATATTGAACATAAAAATGTGATTGAAAAACATGGTAATGAATCTTGAGTACTAGCAATGTAGGAAGAATTGGTTCAATTTGAATGAAAAATGTAAGAGAGCTAGCACCTCGGCAAACTGATACAAACGTGATTGGAATAAAGGGATCTTCATCCCAGAGGCTAAGATATTCAAATGCTGTTTAGGGAGGAAATATGGATGATAGAAAAAGCACATTTGGAGGTTGCTTGCTTCTACATGGGTAATAATCTCATATCTGGGTTAAAAAAGAAGCAAAACTCTATATCCTTGTCTACAGTAGAAGCTGAGTACATTATTATCGGAGTTACTATACACTACTACTCTGGATTAAGCATATGCTTAGTGACTATGGTATTAATCAAGATTCTATTACTTGTATGTGATAATAATAGTGTTATAAATATCTCTAAGAATCGTGTTCAACATTCTAAGACTAAGCATCAATTCAACATCATTTCATTAGAGACTTAGTTTAAAGGAATATAATTATCCTAGAACAGATTCACACTGAAGGACAACTAGCTAATTTACTTCTAAAAGGCTTTAGATACTATCAAATTTGAAACTTTGCAAAAATCTATTGCATATGTGTGATACATTAAAAACCAGTTCGACATACATAATTTTTTTTTATATGATTTTGTATGTTCATTTTGTTTGCATGTGTTTTTCATTTATGTGAAAAACAAAAAAAAAAAAAATTTGAAAAAGATAAAAAGAAAAATTTGAGTTTTTCTTGCAAATGTCACAAGATATGAATTGCTAATTGGTTTGTAGTTATTGAGATAAAATTGGAATTCCCAATCAGTATGGTGTGCTCAATTTAACTTGTGATAAGTTATTGTAAGATAAGTACACCATAGGACATTGTGATTACTTCAATTGTAACAATTTATTGACTAGGTTTGTCATCTTAAAGTGAGTAGACCATTATCAGTATCTATGTCTTTTTGCACTACAATATGATGTCGTGTAAATAGGTAGGTTCATTGGATGAGAGGACTACCACCATGGGTGTCTAAGATCGTCCTTGATAGTGAACATAAGTCATTAGAAAAGGGCTACCCCTATGGCTGTATGAAAGTCAACTCTATGAATTAAAAAGACTGTGTATTAAAAGAAAATTGGAAAAAGTCAACATGTGAGCATTCAAAAGAATATTGGAATGAGAAAATTATATACATGCTGAAGCCTGGCACACACATATTTTTATTTACATAGACAATTCCAAATGATGACTGGTTTGAAATACACTTCTGCATCTAGTTACTACAAGTATCAATTTTGGTTAGGGTGTGATTTATGACTAATTGGTCTAAATGGTCCTGCCGCACACTCACATCCTAATTTGAGAATTTGAACGGAAATTTCATGATTTTCCTGATGATTTTAAGCTAATTGTGAAATTGATTTGATTGTGGAATTTGATCAAAAATATGGTGATTAATTCAATATTGTAAATTTCACTATTCTGTATATTTGACTTGTGTGGACTTTTTGCAAATTTTCTCGATCAATACCTAAGCCAGCAAGAAAATCTTGCCTCTATGATAAATGGAAATTGATCTCCATCTTTAGAAATAAAATATGCATGGTATATGAGTGGATGTTTCAGCCTCAATTGGAATTAAATAGAATTGAAGAACTTCCCCATTTTCAAATCGAGAAGTTAGGACTAAATTCCATCATTCTCTATATCTCTCAAGATATCTCTCTGAACTTGATCTGTTTTCTTTCGTGTTTCAAGTTTGTTTACTGTAATGTACTCCTACTAAAGAGAGAGTTAGGTTTGACCCAGTTAAGAAAGTCAAGAAAGATACTAAGACCCAACATTAGACTGCCAATTTCAGACCAACCTTCTACGTTCAAGAAGTCCACAAATTGGCTGGTTCTATCATTTTGACTTTAACTCTCTGATCTAATTATTAGCTCTCTGACTTTTTATGGTATGTTTTTAATTTCAAAAGAGGAGAGATAATAGTAGATTTTTTTTGTGATGTTGGTGAAATTGTGATAACAAAAACATGATTGCTACGATGGTTGAGTTATGGGGGCTGTTTCGCGCGGCTAGTCGCTAACAATCAAAAGGAAATTCAGACGATTGTATAAGGGACAAACCTCTTGAGACAAAGTCCCAAAAAGGGGTGCTTTATTGATGAGAGTTACAATTGAAACTAAACAGAATGCCTCTAAGGGGCGCAAGTACATGAGTACTGAAAGAAGGATAATTAAAGTTAATCTAAGAAATTGAAATTACATATTCTCTATTTGAGAGTGTTTGATTCGGGTCCTTTTTCTCTATGTCTATCCTTTCCTTTTATATTCTTATGATGATTTTTGCGTGATAAACTGCTTCAAACTGCTACCTATTTTCTTCATGGTGCCTAATTTGTCGTGAAACTGTCATCTCTAACTGCTGCCATTACTCCTCGTTGTTCAACTGCCTTCAAAGAGGTTTCTTAAATCGTAGAATGTGATAATCAGTTCAATAACTGTCTCAGTAACTGCTATTCTGGATGACCGTAATATCTCACATATTAGGAATCTGGGCGACTCGAAGGTTTGAGCGAAAACGAGGTTATCGCGCTGAGCGATAGTCAGGCACTCCATTCGTCCAAACTTTGGGCGTCATGCGGGCTTGGGCGACGATGTTATCGTGTTCGTGGGCTCCTTCTACACTTACCAATAAGCTCATTTGGGCCTTTATACTGGCCTTCAATTGGGCTTCACTCTTTGGATTATCCAATTTAGGTTATATTTTTAGTGTGTCAACAATTACCCCCAATATGGCAGATTTAATACCAAGTATTAACTTATGCCATATTCACCTTGTATTTCCTAGGCAATATTTGAAATTCCCGAGAATTTCAATCATCATTTCTTTTTTCAGCTTAAAAAAAAAAAGGTGTAACGTTACAAATCCTTATAAACCCAAAAGACGCTCCATTTCTTCGCACCACTAAACCACGTTCCTGTATTTCATGTTTCTTCCCCGCTATTTTCCTATTCATCTTCTTGCTTCTCAGCTACGTTTCAACCTTAACATAACTGTACTTTGCACTCAATGGCGTCTTCACAAACTCAATCTGATGTGCTTTTAGTTTTGAAGATTTTCAGAATATTCTTACTAGACCTTATGTAAATGCAAATTTCCTCGTATCGGCCAATGCTGACCTCAATGAATTCTATTTAGGTCCTTTATTCAATAACGTCAAAGCCATTGAACAGGTGGCGGTGGGTCAGTTGTTTCCTTGTACCGAAGACCTTCCATTTCTGAACTCTTTGCCATTGAAGCCAATCCGCTATAAAGGTATTCGTACTTGGCCAAAACCTGATCCTAATTTTCGTAGATGGCATGCACGTATGATGAATCATGGTCCCACCAAAGCAATTTTTGATCGTGCTAAAATTTTGGACTTGTTAGAAATTACCCTTTCTCCCCCAACTTATGACCCAGTGCTCTTCCCAGTCGCCCTGAGTTTTTGGTCATCTGAGTACAATACTTTTATCTTTCCTCTTGGCCCAATGTCTATTACTCTAAGGGATGTTGGAGCCTTAGTAAATCTTCCGCCCTTGGGAGACACTATCTTTCCTGGTATTTTGATTTCCAGTGTTGCCCCTTAATTTGACAAGAAGGTTGCCGAATCTTATTCAAGCATGTAGGGCCTTTATACTGCTTCCATTTCTGAGCCTACCCATGTTGAGCATGTTGCTTTCCTTCAGGTCTGGATTTGTAAATACATTCTTTGTGTCCCCAGCCTGAAACCCTCTTTGAGTTATTTGTCTTTGTCACATGAATTAGCACGTTGCCGCCTTTGAATTTGTGCTCATTCTTTTTTGCCCCCTTTTATAGAGGCATGGCTTCCATTCAATTCCAATTGAGGAATGGTGCGTCTCTTACTGGTAGTAGGCTTCTTTGGCTTGCTCAATTGTGGTTGAGAACCTATTTTCCACAACTTGGTGCTCCACCGTCTCCTTCTCGAACATTTAGCTGTTATGGGTTATTCATTCATCAAATAAGCCCTGTACATATGTCCAATAGGGACGTTTTTACATTCTTTTATACATTGAATTCAACGCCTTCTTTCTTTTCCTTTTCTCCACATCAAATTCTTTTATACGTACAACCTCCTTCTACCTTAGTTGAAGTGAGCACATCTTTGCCCATTTGAGTCCAGTTTTTGGTTGGAAGAGAATTGTTCCATGACATTGTCACAGGAACAAATGCTAAAGTAGGGGTTGCGATATATGCTCCCCAACTTTTTGCTCGCCAACTTGGTTTTGGCCAGACATGGCCTGTCCGTCCTTGTTATTCTAAAAGCTTGACAGAGCATTTCCATACTATCACCAAAACTGAAGTGCAAGCCATTAACATTCATAATAACTGTTTAGCCGAAAGTTTCTCTTTAGCCCCTTTCAGTTCTACCATTGTTACACATCTTATTTTTGAACGGCTTTGGCCATCAGTGAAACGTAGATTGTTTGCAACTGATGCTAGTCACGCCTACCATTTACTAGATCGGTCAAACACTTCCTCTGCCTCTCCTATTTTGGCCTTCCCTGTGTCCATTAGGAATCCTTCCTCACCAACTCGCGTTAAACATTTTATTCCTCCGTCTTCTTCTTCTCCTGCCAAGACTACTACAGCCAAAGGCACCTTCAGCCGCAAACGACCAGCCTCAGCATCCCCTATTTTGCAAGATGATGATGATGCCCCTCTCATTCTTAGGACAAAGGTAACTGAATTTGTTTATTTACAAACATACTTCTTTATGTACTAATGGTTTACCTGAATTCCTCATAAGAATTCAGCCTCTCCTTCGAAGAGTTTTGGCAGGTCCTGCTTCGTCACCCTCTACAGAGGTTGCTTCGTCCAAATCAACTGATGAAGGGACTATGATTAAAGATAAACCCTTAGTCCTAGAATCTTCATTGCAACCAGTAGCAAGGTCATAGGAAATGGAAAAACCATCTATTTCCCAGGCCGTCGACCCCCTAAATGTTGAACCGAAATGTAATACATATTCTAATGTTTTACCTTTACTTGTGCTTCTGGTTTTTCTTCGTTGCTTTCTTGAATTATGTAGAGGCTCATATGGAGCTGCCCATTATGGCAGACTCTTCCCGTCCAGATAAGGGGAAGTTCCTACAAGTGATGGAAGCCACTGGTGACATGCCTGAATCTCCAAGGATTAATGATACAGTAACCTTTTAACTCACTTTCATTTTCACTTTGCTCGTCATGGTGAAGGTCTTTATTATTGGCCGACATTGTACATTTTATCCAAGACTTGTTCTCTTCCTGGGAACATGTAAAGATACCTCGCCCTACTTCAACCAGTCATTCTTCTACTTCATCTTCCGTTCTTTTGGATGAAAATATGAAGTCTCTCAAATAGTCAATATTCGAGTACATGTCTTTCATGGATACGGAAATTGGCTAAGCCACGCTGCTAAACAGAAGGATAAGTTTGAACTTTGAGTGCAAAATTGACGCAAGCACTTACTCTCCCTTCGCTCAATATTTCTGCTGACTTTAAGCCGACATTGAGGGTTGTCCACTCTAACATCCTTTCCTTATTAGCCAAGCATGCAGACTTAAAGGCCAGGAGTACTAAATATCTTCGTGCTTTATCTGAAAAAGAATCTTTGCTGTTGGAAATTGACAAGGTCAAGGGCGAATTAAAAGAAATCTCCTCTGAAGTTACGTCCGAAGACTCTTTGATGATAAGCTTGATTGCAGAGATGAAGGAGCTTCAGGCGAAGATGAGGGACTGTAGGGCAAGGGTAGTTGCCAAAAAGTGCAATGCTTCTCACGAAATTGAACGAGTCAAAACTCTGGTTGAGTAATACAAAATACTGGATATTGATGACGATTTTGTAACCGAACTAGACATTGCTTCTTCTCAGCAGAGCGAGGATTGGGGAAAACTTAGGGAAAAAATAAGTTCGACTTGGGGCGAATTATAATTAAGACATCCAGTACCTTAACTTTCTTCATGTAATTTTGCACTAAATGCCATTGCAAATTTTTTATGTAACAACAATTTTTTGTCATTAATAAACAACTGTTTTGTTTACTTGCGTATTTATTGACGTTGTTTTTAATCGTCAAACTCCTCAAGCATTTAATTGCTTTATGCTAAGATTTGCGTACATTCTCTCTTGGTCTTTGATGGCTCTTTTCCTAAGACTTTGGGCCATTTTAATTCCGGTTATTATACACGAATGTGGCCGTACATATTATGTCATTTCATCTTCACGACTCTATAAATACGCTTGTATTTCGCACATTTTTATCCTCTTCTTCGAAAGCTGATTTGCTGCCATCGTTTTGATACTTCAACGGTTGATCTAGAATTTTCATCTAAAATAGAAATGGATCGTTTGATTCATCCATTTTGTCATCGATCTTGAGTTACCCTTGGTATGGGAAGTATATGAAATGTTCTTTGGCCAGCAAAGTTCCTCCCATTGTGTCCACATTCTTCAGAAGGAGTTCAATGATGGAAGGCGATTTTGGGTGACTTTCAGGCTATTTCGCTTGCTGAGAGTGCTTTTTAGTCTCCTTGCCTGTTATTGCAGCGATGCAATTAGGAAGGCAATTTTGAGGGTCCTTTTCTTCCTTGTTGCCTGTTGAGAGTGCTTTTTAGCCTCTCTACTTGCCCTTGCAGCAGTGCGATCAGGATGGCGATCAAGGCCAGTTCACCCTCTTACTTGGTGATCGACCGAGGAATTAGTCTGTTCTCAATTGTAGTTGTTAGAACATTCAATATTTTGTATTTCATACTTTGTAATGAATATTTGATAATAATAATAAAGGACTTTGCTTGAACGTACTTCGTTCTTGTGTTATTCATCTACGGTCGTCTGACACAATTTTGATTATGCTTTTATTTGTTCACTTTCCATAAGGAATGATCATATATTTTTAAATATTTGCCATTAATAAATCTCATGTGCTTGGTGTCATCCAAATCTTCTAAATGATAAGCTCCATTAGGCAACACACTGTTTACTTTATATGGCCTTTTCCAATTGGGCGACCATTTGCCATATTTTGGGTCTTTGCTATCCAGAGGGAGTATTGTTTTCCAAACCAACTCGCCCAGGCTAAATGACTTGGCTATAATTTTTTTATTGTAAAATTTAGCCATTCTTTGTTTCTGGACACGTAACTTGTCTAGGACGTCCAATTCAAACAAATTTTGAATTAGCGACTCAGCGTGTTCACCATCATTTACCTTATGTTGCAAACATACTCTAATTGATTGCACGTTGATTTCCATAGGCAAAACAGCCTCCTGTCCATAAGTAAGTTGGAAAGGGGTAACTTTGGTACTTGACCGAGGCGACATTCTATAAGCCCATAGGGCCTTGTTTAGACATTCATGTCAATTTCTAGCATTTTCATCTATCATTTTCCTTATGATATTTTTTAAAATCTTATTACAAGATTCCGCATGTTCGTTAGATTGAGCGTAATATGGTGTGGAGTTTACTAACTTAACTCCAAATTCGCCCAAAAATTCTTTCACTTAATCTCCATTCAAGGAAGTTCCATGATCTACCATCAAAGTTTGTTGAATTCCAAATCTATAAATAATATGATCGTAGATAAACTCTATGACACTCTTTTGAGTGATTTCTTTTAAAGGTATCGCTTCTACCCATTTAGTGAAAAAATCAGTCGCAACCATGATAAAAGTATGTTGCTTGGACGATGGGGATACATTTTCCCTATCAGGTCTATCGCCCAGCCCTTAAACGGCTAAGGTTTGATAATGGGTGTCATCTCCCTTGCCGGTGCTCTCTGTATTGGACCATGCTTTTGGCATGTTAGACAGCTCTTCGCGTACTGAACATACGATTCTCCCATCCTGGGCCAGAAATATCCACTCCTAATAATCAACCATCTCATCATTTGGCCAGCTTGATGAGCTCCACATATCCCTTTCATTGCTAATATTCACTTTGACCAGAGGGTCTTGTGCTTGAGCATATACAGGCTTGGTGATTCCCATTACTTCAACATCCATGTCTCTTATAGGCACTTCTTCTTCTAAAAGTCCACTTTGTTGACTTCTCGGTCAATATTTTGTTCCAACTCGAACACTGCCAATCTATCTCCCAATGCTTTCAAAGCTATTTCTTCTTTTGTCTTGTCTTTACATTCTTTATTGAAAGCTATTAACTTGGCTTTGAAGGCCTAGATATCGGCCATTTGCCTTTGTTGTTTATAACTCATTTAAAATTCTTTGATTACTTTCCTGCCAATTATGGCTCCTCCAGGGCCACTGTGTTTGGCCTCGTTTGACTGAACATGTCAGTGAGCCCATCTACTGAAAATGGCCCTTCACTTTGCGCAACAATTTGAGTTTATTCTCCATCTTGGACTACTCTTACAGGTCTATAATTTTCCTCGTACATGAATCTTTCTACGGAGTTTGCTTCTACAACAAAAGGTCTATGATCTGCCTGAACTACTTCTGCTTTGCCCCTATCATTCCAAAAAACCAACCATTGATAGAGTGATAAAGGTATGCAGCGACTTCTATGTATCCAATCCCTTCCTAATAACACATTGGCACAACCCCTTTTGTTGAAGTTGCTCCTTCATTGAAGCTCATAAGGATGACTTCTGTTGGAATCATATCACTTTCTATTTTCGCAACTTTTCTCATCATCCTAGATGGGATGGTGTTTATAGCTGCTCCATTACCAATGAGTACTTTCACCACATGTATGCCGTTAATGAGAGCCTTAACATATAATGGCCTCAAGTGTTTGGTCAACTTCATGGCTGGCCTTTTGAAAATGACTTTTCGACAGCGTCTATTTCCACTTCTTGCTTGTCTTCTATTGAACTATCCTTTTGTGATGAGTCAACGTGCAGTATATCATACTGAACTTCTTCTTCTCGGACTTCCTTTATATTATATTCCGGAGCTTCCTTCTCAATTACTCAACCGGTGGGAGGGGACAATATTCTCAGAGGTGATCCATACTTTTCAGAGCGAGGTACTCTCTTTTTCCTTTTTGGGCATCCCGTACAGCACATAATAATCGAAAGAACGTCCAGATGGTTCCCTCCCAACAAGTCTACCTCACGAACTCTCTCTCGATGTAGTTGCTTCAACAGAGTATTACGCAATACTCCTCTCTTTTTTCTTTCTGCCTCTAGATCAATTTCTTCTTCGATATCTGTCATACCATCATCCTCTTCATCATTGAATTTCTTCTTCGAAAGTTTGGCCTTCTTCACATTCTAATACACATGCTTTTTCTTCTTTATTATCCTCTTTGTTCTAGAATTCATTGGCTAGTAAATAATTATTAGCCATGACGGGAGGTAATGTACCAAACTGAATAGTAAGGGGTTGATCTGAATCTTCTTCATCCCTTCTATTTCGCTTAAATTTCGATCTCCCAAAAGAACTTTTTGGTAAGTCTCCCATCAATTCGCCTGTACTAGTCTCTTCACTATCCCCGAGGATATTTTGGTTGGCCACCTCTAGTATCTTAGGCGCTTTAGGACGTGCCAATCCCTGTTGTTGCCTCATCATTCGTCCATAATTCCGTTGAAAACGCCTTTGTTGGGTTCTAGTCATCTCCTTGAAGGTCGTCACCCTTCCTGCACTATACTGGAATGAATGCCATACATTCGTTTGACGAGGTTGCGGCCTAAATGTCTTCACATTATTTGTTGGTCTGAACTGCCTCTCAAAAGGTGGTCCTCTATAGAATGACATACCTCACCCTTTAACTGGCTGTGCGTCTGGAATAAAATCAGGGTGATGGTAACGATGTCCTGTTCCTGAGCTTCCTGTCTTTGCACTCATTTCTCCCTTACATCTGGCACATAGGATGTCTTCGTCCGCTTGGGTTCCTTTCCTTTGATGCTTTCGAAGACACTAATGAGTGGCTCAGAGTCCTCTTCTCCGTCATCTATGACCAATTTGAATTTTGGCAACTTGTTTTTAAACCCAGTTGTCATCATATTTACTCCAAGTGGTTGTGGGAAAGGGTTCTCATCCACTGCCATCTTCTTCTTATCTTCGAACGTAATTCGTCCTGATTCGATGGCATCCTGTAACACATGACGGAAAACCAAACAGTTGTTAGTCAAATGTGACCATGCATTATGCCACTTACAATATTTTTTACCCTTAACTTATTTAGGGTTTGGCAACTTATGTTTATCGCTCAGCTTTATTTGCTTATTCTTATATAATTTATCGAATATAAGGGTAGCTTTGGTTACATCGAATGAGAACGTTCTAACCTTTCTGCCTTCATCTTTTATAGGCTCATCTTTGCCCGATGTTCTAGGCTTGGCCATTATAGGGCAAGTATATACATCTCCTTTGATTAGTTCAGCCAAACATATTTCATTTTGGTCAAAATATTCATCATTAATGGTATGAACGTCAAAATTCGGGTCTCTATAATAAGTCCCCTTGCTAGAATTTTTCATTTGTTCTTCTTCTCTTATTAATCGTTCATACCTAATCACGTTTGTGCTCAATTGGAACAAATTTGGAAATTCCCTATCTTGAAATTTCTTTTTTAGATCGAACTTAGATAGCTTTGAGCGATTTTGACAAATTCCTTTTCAGGCAGAGGTACAAAATACTTACTTCTTACTGTTTTGAACCTTTGAAGAAAACCTTCTGCCTATTCATTTGGCATTTGACGTAGATTCACCAAATCGGCCAAAGTAACTTCAGACTTAGTTTTGTAAAACTGAGCATGAAACAATTGTTCCAATTGTTGCCACGTTTGAACATAGTTCCCTGGCAAGTTAATAAACCAGGAGAAGGCTACTCCTATCAATGAACTAAGGAACAACCTCATTTTATGGTAATCAGTTACTTCACCACTCTGTAGTGTGAATCGCCCTATGTGTTCTAGAGTAGATACTTCCACTAAACCAGTGAATAATGAAAATTCTGGCACTTTGTACCCTCTAGGCCATGGATATACTTGATCTACCCAATTAGGATATGGTTTCATATAAGTTAGCCTGATCAGGACATACCCCAAAAGCCATTTGATCCTGCACTATCTCCATGATTTGATTCATCAACATGACATTGGGATCATATGGAATTCCTACGGGTTGGTTTATTGGTTGATTCACTTGAGATCTAACATTTGGTCCTTGGTTGGAAATAAAATTGCCATTGTTTGGGCCATTATTACCATTGAATTGAGTGTTTAAACCATCATAAATACGTGGGGCATTCCGTCTATCATTCAGTACATTATCCTTTATAATTGAGTTGCCTCCGATGTTGGTAAACCCATTACCACCATTCGAGTCTGGCATCTCACTACCCCCTTGGTTCGAAGTAGATGGACCAAAGGGTAGCTCTAGTCCTTGATTTAAATTCAAACCAAAAGAATTTTGTGGTGAATTATGTCCCACAATTGTCATGGTTTGAAAGTGGTTAGCAATAGGCATAACTGGCTGACACATTTAGCCTACCAACTTGTTCATTATCTCATTTAGCGTGTTCAGTTGTTTGGCCATATTATCATAATGTACATTCCCACTTCGGGTAAATCTTTCCATATTATAAACGTTTCGTAGATTTACCTGTTCAACAACATCCTGTGTAAGTTCGCCGAGCAATGCACGCATGGTTCAAGGACTCAACTCTGTCATTGGTTCGTAACTACTGTGATTGCTTTGACTTTGTCCCTCTGTTCATGGAGAGATTTGTTGCTCCTCATATCTCTCAATTACAGACTGGACCACTCCCTGACTTCCTTGTTCTTTATTCGAATGTTTATGAGGCATAATGCTTCACTTGTTGTATCTTCAACACTAAACACCAATGTCCCACTGGGAGTGCCAAATTGTTTCGCGTGGGTAGTCGCTAACAATTAAAAGGAAATTCAGACAATTGTATAAGGGACAAATCTCTTGAGACAAAGTCCCAAAAAAGGGTGCTTCATTGATGAGAGTTACAATTGGAACTAAACAGAATGCCTTTAAGGAGCACAAGCACACGAGTACTGAAAGAAGGATAATTAAAGTTAATCTAAGAAATTGAAATTATATATTCTCTGTTTGAGAGTGTTTGATTATGGTCCTTTTTCTCTGTCTATCCTTTCCTTTTATATTTCTATGATGATTTCTGCGTGATAAACTACTTCAAACTGCTACCCATTTTCTTCATGGTGCCTAATTTGTCGTGGAACTGTCATCTCTAACTGCTGCCATTATTCCTTGTTGTTCAGTTGACTTCAAAGAGGTTTTTTAAATCGTGGAATGTGATAATCATCTCGATAACTGTCTCAATAACTGCTATTCTGGATGACCATAATATCTCACATATTAGGATTCTAGGCGATTCGAAGGTTTGAGCGAAAACGAGGTTTGAGCGACAATGAGGCACTTCATTCGTCCAAACTTTGGGCGTCATGCGGGCTTGGGCGACGATATTACTGTGTTCGTGGGCTCCTTCTATACTTACCAATAACCTCATTTGGGCCTTTGTCTTGGGCCTCCAATTGGGTTTCACTCTTTGAACTATCCAATTTGGGATGTATTTTTAGTGTGTCCACAGGGAACATGACATGTATGTAATGAGAACTGCCTAAGGGAAAGTAGTTAGTTCAAATGCATAATTTGATCAACACTCGATACAAGACACACTCACAAACATGACATTAACAATCAAAATTGGTTTTTGAAAATAAGCTAAACCAAAGGGAGTGATTGTTGAAAAAATATATAATTAATATATTTTTACACATTATTTTAGTTGGCTTACGTAATATAGATTGATTTTTAAATGTCAATGACAAGTGATGAAAACGTGAAGAATAATGCTTCTCTTACAGTTTCCTTCACATTAACTTTTACAGTTTTTTGTCATTTTATGAGTTAATTGTCTATTGTACCCTTATCTCTATATTTTAATTGTTTTCCGCTTTTTACGCATTTTTCACCTTTAATTGGTATCAGAGCCTAGTAACGAGACTAAATAAAATTTTTAAAATGAATAGAAAAGATAAAATGATTTTAGAAGAATTACAAAATATTAATATTTTAACTAATACTAATCGAATTAAATTACAAGAATTAGCAACAAATTTAAGTATTAAATATAAATCTCTAAGTGAAGTGATAAAACAAGTAAATAGTCCTCAACATTTAGCAGAAATAAAAAATAAAGGATTACAAATATTAGTAGATGAATTTTCTGAAAAAGAAGATATTATTATAAATCAATTTTTAGAACAATATAATAATTTTGTTCAACCTTTAGGAGAAACGGATATTTTAAGTCAAGATGTGTTAACTCATATAAGAAATATCGAGTCTAATTTGGAAATTGTGAATGACAATATTAAAATAGGACCAAAAATCCTATATAAACAAATTGAATCTAAATTTAAAGAATCAAAATTTAAGGATTCTTATACTTCAATTGAACCACCTTTACCGGCATATGTTATAGAAGAATTAGAGATTAAATTCTATGAAGCCACAGGGGAAGAATTAGAAGCTTATAAACAGAGTCTAGAACAATTAGCTATTTAAACTGAGAATATTTATATGAATGATCCACTCAAAGAAAAAACAACTGAAATTAATACTCCACCTTTAATTCAACAAGTTGAAACACAAACATTAGTTGGAGAAACAAGTAATGATTGGACTCAAGTCGAGCCTGATGACTGGAATTTTGAATGGATGAAAGAACATGGAATAATAGAAGAACAAGAAAATTACAATTTTAGAAAAGGAGTTAGAACTACATCAACCAAGCCTATACACCTTAGGGATAATAATCCAGTTAAATTATTTACTGAACAAATTCCTACAACAGGAATATGGCTAGATGTTGATGATAACAATAATAAAAGTGAAATTATTGACTCATGGGCAAAAGCTACTGATTTAGCGGTTGCTTTTCATAAATGGAATACCACTCAAGCATACAACTTTATAATCCACACATTTAGAGGAATTACTTCAGATATATGGAGAAGAACTTCTGAAGAAACAAAAAACAAAATTAAATATGGAGATAGATCTACAACTACTATAGATAACAATGAAATTTTAAAATCTGAAAATATTAAGGAAATTTTAAAACGAATGGAAAATTTCTTTAGACACTTACTCTTAAGAGAAGTTATACCAGAAACTAAAATAGATATGATCACTCAAGAAGCCTTACAAGCAGAAAGAGAAATAGAATTATTAAAAATCTGTGATATGTGTGAATTAAACGAATATACTAAGAAATTCGAAAAGATATACATCAAAGCATCTAAATCCATAAAAGAATGGAATTTATCAGAAGAAGATAAAAAACTACTTAACAGATATTTTCTTAAACTGCCTTGGCCATGGGGTCAGAAATTATTTGAAGATTACCAAACTTATTAGAATAAAATAGAATGGGAAGATCCTAATCATAGAGCTGATACCTTAGGAATGAGAACTTCATTCGCTAAAAGAAAAATATCAGAATGGTGTAGAAAATCTATGTATCAACACCTATTTAGGAAACATGGTAAGAAAGCAAGTTTATGTTGCTATGGAGAGATAGCAGCAGTACCACAATTTGGTTGTCACCAACCACCTAAGAAACCATATTATAAAAAGAAATTTAAGAAATATCTTAAACCCTGGAAGAGAAACAAAGGATTTAAGAGCCATAAGAAGTATTTTAAGAAGAAAAAACCTTGGAAAAAAGAATATAACCAATATAAAAAATCTCAGAAGAAATCTAAAGAAGAATTTTATAAAAAATGAAAATGTTTTACATGTAATGAAATAGGGCACATATCTCCCAACTGTCCTAATAGAAATAAAAGAGAAAATGTTAAAGCCATTAGAATAATGGAAGAAATAGAATCTGACTCGGATTATGAGATAATCGAAGATTTAGATGAATTATCTGAAACAGACTCAATCTATGAGTTAGATATAGAAGAAATTGAAGAACCAGAATTTGAACAAATTTATATGAATCAAGAAATCATTGATACTATGGAAACTACCTTAGATAATGAAGAAGGGACTTCACAAACAGTAGTATTTGATGAAGAAAGATATGGAGCAATAAAAGAAAAACAAATATCTTTAAGAGATAAAGACGTTTTTGTAAGACCAATAATATCTTGGTTTAACAAAACAATTTACATTGCAAAATATGATGAAGTACCTATTAACATCGAAAATGTTAAAGGCAATACTACTATACCTCTAATCACTAGAGAATGGGTTAACCGAGAATTAGCAAAAATAAATAGATCCACTAGAGAAAGATTAAAAAATATTGTGTTAGGAGGAATCCAAATTATGGTGAAAGGATATTTTAGAGAAGGAATGGATATTCCTATACAAATGTATTTGATGGATAACAGAATACTTCATGATCCTATGGATGCTCTATTAGGAGTAGTCTCTGAAAATCTTGTATATAAGAAAATTATATTTACTATAAGACCTGGATTTGCCATGTCCTTACTAGATGAAAATTTAAGTATGGGATTAAATCTATATCATAGAATTGATAGATTAATTATGCAACCAAGAAGTAAAGCTGTAACCTTACATTGTAAAGCTCTTTATGCATTTACTACTACACACCAAAAAGAAATCAATAAAGTCTCAGGAGACTTCATACAAATCCATGAAGATTTTAAAGACTTAACACAATTTACTCCACCAAGAATGTTGAGTAATAATAACGTTTCCTTACCACAAGATATATTGCTTGATTATCATCAACAATCTAGAAGAATAGATAATAATGTAGGAAATCAAGGATTAGTTACTTTAAATACCTCTGGACAACTTATAGCCAGAATGCCTAGTAGAAGAATAGAAAGAAGTATCAGTACTAGAGAACTCGCAAGCTCCCAATAATGCCTAGAAATAGCATTGATATTGATCTTAGAAAGTGTGAGGAAGATAATTTCCTTATCTTAACAGAATATATCAATAATCAAAATAACTACGAAGAAATTATAGCCCTTGTTAATACAGGAGCTAGTACTAGTCATATAAGAGCAGATTTAGTTGATCATTTATTAGAAGAAAACCTACCACAAGGAATAACTCTTACAGACTATCATGGAATTAAATATGAAATTAAAACATTTGTTAATCTAGAACTAAGTTTTACAGATATTGAAGGAGAACAATTTAAATTAAATCTTAAAATTCATAAAGACTATAGAAAAGGAAAGGATTCTAGTCCAATATTACTTGGAATGAACTTTCTTGAGAAAATCTCACCATTTCATATACAAAAGAATACTCTACAAATAACTATAGAAGGCAAACAAAAAATGATTCCTAGAATTACTAAAACTAAAGAACCAATTTATATGATACAAGAAATCAGATCAATCAAAACTAGTATTCTTAGTCCATATATTGAGATAACTCTCAATTTACCAGACTATTGTATGATAAAATTTCATGCCATAATTGATACTGGATCAGTTATTTGCCTATGTAAAAGAAATGTGTTCCCAAAACATTATTATAAAAGAGATTATAAGAAAACAACTTATGGTCAAACAGCAAACGATATTGTAGAAATCTATAGAGATTTTGTAGAAAATGTTCCTATAATTATAGATAATAGAGAATGTTTTATCCCACGAATATATGCAACAGATAAAATTGGATGTGATATCCTTTTAGGAGAAAATTTTATCTATACATATAGCCCCTTTACACAGTGTAAGGATAGTTTTGAATTTATTACACCTTGTAATCACAAAATTAAAACACCAAAAATCTACAAAGCTATTGGAATTGCACATCAACCAATTCACCATAAACCTAGACATCAGAGTTCTGCAGGTAATCGTGGTGGATGTTATACAGAAATTAATCAAAAACAAAAAATTCCAGTATTAAGAATTGAAAATTTAGAAGATGTAGAAATGGTAAACAAAATTAAGAAAATATGTGAAAATTTACCTGACTTAAATATTTCAAATGAAGAAGATTTCTTTATTTTGGAAACTGATGCCTCTTTATCACACTGGGGAGCAATACTTAAAAGAAAAGAAAACCATAAAGAGTTTCTTTGTAATCCATTGTGTAAATGCCCAGAAGAGCTTGTTGCTTATACTTCAGGCACATTCAAAGATGACGAAACTAGGTATGATATTAATCGTAAAGAATGTTTAGCAGTTAAGAAAGGAGTAGCAAAATTTGAACCATACTTGCTACCTAGAAAATTTCTTATTAGGACAGATAATACTCAGGTAAAACCATTATTAACAAATAAACTTGGAACAAGTGCAGCTGAAAGACCACTTATTAGAATGCAAATGTGGTTTGCACCATTTAAATTTGATATTGTCCATATTAAAGGGAAAGACAATTTTATTCCAGATTTCTTAACCAGGAATGGAGCCAATCAGGAAGGAGCTAGAAATATTGAAGTTCGAAATGAACATAAAGATTGCTGCAATAGAATCCAAGATAACTCTAATGGAGATGGCTGCTGTCAAGCCAGTATCTGAGAAGGCCAACATGGCTATATTATCTGAAGGCCCTAGTGCCAATAAATCTGAAGGCCTCGGTGCCAATATTGAACCAGAAGCATTGAAGCTTCATAAACTTTCAGTTAGAGAGAATACTACTTTGTCTCCCTCACAGGAGAAAATATTTACAAAGGATAGTATCTCCATACCAGAGCTTAATAGCTCAAATATCATCAAAGCCTGCAACACTCATGGTGTTATGGACATCAAAAGTAAAAACGATTTTATTTTGGCATATGTATTGTTTAATCTCGCCTGTTGCTGGTTTACCAGTATTGGAGGTTGGATGAAAACCTTAACATATGGAACCTATAACAAAGTTAACCTCTATCCAGGAGCCCCAGCTTATTGGGTTCGTGCTCTTTATGAAATGGGAAATATAATTTGTATTTACCCATCAGAATCTTTAAAAGAAATTTCTTTGTTACCAAAAGAAGTAGTCCGAGCTATTGAAAGGTATTGTCAAGTTCTTAAACATAAGAACATATATATCAGGTTTTTCTCTGCCTGTCCCGAATGGGATAATGAAGAAGATAGGCTACTGCCAGTTAGCTATGTCATAAGGATTGCCACTACTTCCAAGCATCTTCAGCCTGAGAAGAGTGAAGTCCATGAAACTACACCAGAAGATGTTATCAAAATGACAACCTTCCGTAGAGCCAAGGGATAAAAGGAGCAATTTGAGCATATCCAGAAAGTTATTGAAGAAAATCAAAATATTTGGGTATATGAATCACAAGACCACTTGATTTACAGTAAAGCTGTGACACCCACTAAACAAGAAGATTGACACTATCTCGATATTTGGTGTGATCATATTTTTGGAGGAAACGCTAGTGGAACACACTGTGTAAATAGTTTTGGCGTTATCCAAACCATAAGTGCGAGTACTGTAGCATGAAGAAGATGGTTCACCAATCTCACTTGATCCAGAGGAATTTCTGGATGAGTGGTTTGAATCTTATATGGAAAAGTAATGGACCCCCTTTATCACTACTTTGTCAAAGTTACTTTGATAAAGAAAAACTGTGGGGTTTCACCTACATTATTTTCCATGTTAAGACAAAGAACTTTAGGCCACAGTAAGATTCTCATTATCTTACACAGTAACACAACAATAATGAAGACCAGCAGGAGAGCTTTTTCGAGTCTATAAAAGGAAGACTAATTCTCAGAAGAAGGCATCCCATCTTTAAGCAAAAAACTATCTTTCTCTCTAGTTTTTCGAATCTTGTAACCATTTCAGTTTCTCTCTTTCATTTGAAGTTTGTAATAAGGTAATCTCTATGGAGTTCTAATCTCTTTAGAGAAAGTACCAAGAGTGTAGCCGAAATATGTATGTATACTCTTATATAAGAGATATTAGTGTGATGTGTTTATGAAATCCAAGTTGTTTGAAAATACTGTCTTTCTATTCTTGTTATTTTCTCAAAAACTCTTATCTTACTTATACTCCAACGGTGAGAACCTTGAGAGTTGTGCTAGTATCTTGTTGCCGTTTAGCCGTGTGTTGGCATTTGAGGCGTTGTTAGAGAAAGCCATTAGAACCCTGTTATCTTTCAAAGGTGATGTTTTAACAAGGAGTTGAAAGGAAAACTGTGATTCCGTGTGATCCATTGTGAGATATGCAAAAGAGTCGAGAGAAAAATAATAAGAGTGCGGAAGTCGTGTTGGACCATAACCCACTTTCTTAAACTCAAATAACATCGATTACTTATATCTGAGTATATAAATATATGGGAGCAAGCTCGAGGGAAATCTCGTTGATATTATTCTGCATTTACCTTCTGCTTCAATACTGTAAGATCTTTCTTATTTATGTTGAATACTTGCATTAATATTTGCACTTATGATATTTATGAAGTTTTAGTTACTATCATTTAATGTTTAAAAATTGATTGCGAAAGGAAAAGAGAAGCAATTAAATCATTTTATACTGTGCTTGATTATTTTCTGAAAAATAGTAGAAATCTACCTGTGCCTTTATATTTTACAGAAAATATATTTAGAATTAATAAAGAAATTAATAAAGTAGAAAATAAAATTAGAATATTAAACGATTGTTTTGATAAAAAAAAAATATTGATAAATACGAGCATAATTGGCTTTTTCATTTACTAGGAGAAATAAACCAAACTTATCCTATAATAGGAATAGAGAACATTGACTTGAGTAGATAATAGAAGTAGGGCATTTATGTCTTTTTATTAGAGAATGTCAATCAAGCTGTCAACCAAGATGGTAGTGTAGCATGATTGAAACGTGAAAGACAAGATGTCCAAGCAGTCAATCAGACCTGACTGGCTTGTGTGAAAAGCATATCCATCCAAAAGTTTTGGGACTGCGTATTTTAGGGTTTTCATACCCCAAAATAGGATGCAATCTATAATTTCTATATTACAGTTTATACAGAGATGTTTTCTTATCATTCTAGATATTATTTGATAGGTTAATTAATTAAATTTAAGAAAATATTAGTTTAATATTAAACTTTCCTTAATTTTATTTATTTACATATCAATGAAATCTTTTATTATATGATCTCATTCTTACCAATTTTATTGTGTTTAATTTTAGGTAAGTTAATTTCATGACTTGAAAATTACTTTACATAAGTAAAGGAAGAAATGAGAGCAGAATCAACGGGTTTGAAAAATTTGTCAAAGTCCGGTGGCCTAACAGCCACATGTTTTACCATCTTTCAGCAAGGGCGATCAGACTCATGCATTATTGAATAATTTCAAAGTCTGCTCTTGAAAAACCAAAATCCCAGCTATGAACTTGCAGCAACTAATTCTGCTATATTCCGCTAGTTCACTCGATGCCATGCATTATTGAATAATCTCACAATAAAATCATGTTCTTCACCGTACTTGAAGAAAATACACCAGAGCATGAATATTCAATCTAATTCAAAGATCAAGTTCCTTGGTAGTAAATTAAGAATTTGGATTCTTAATCCAAGTGGTGGTTGCGGTCGAGTACAGCAGTGAAGTGATGATAAAGTCAAGACCGGGATAGTCAAAAGAAGAAGAAAACGAGAAAGTTCTCCTTATATTTCTTTTTATTGTTATTTGTTAATTTTGCGAAATTACATAACTGAGACTATTGTATTCTTGATCGTTTGATTTGGTGGACTAATTTACCCGTAGCATAGGGGCCCATGGATGTTTCCCTCAGGGTTTTACCACGTTATATCTGGTATTCATACATGTTAATTTTTTCAATTGAGTAAATCACACTGAACACTAGAAAGTGTCTACACACTGTATTTAGAACTGCTTGTAAGATATTCTAGCTACTTGGTGTGTATTGTCTGATTTGAATAATTAAAATAGAATTTTTTACACACTAGGTTTAAGTATTTACATTAATTACACATTTGATAGGATCCACAACTTTTTAACCACACATCCCATCAACTTTTATCAAAATCTGCTAAAAACTGATTTTAATCTCTACCAAACAAGGGCCTGACATTAAATAATGCTAACTTTAATCCATGTCCAAGTTTTTATGAAGAATTTATGTTAATTAACTAATTAAATTAACTAATTCTCTCGTGTGACATTCTCTATTAAAAATGAGAACATCAAATTAAGCATTAAAACTCTAGAACATGTATTGAAATCATGCAAGGTATAGTTGTATATCTCTATCCTCTATCGGACTTCACAACAATTGTTATAACATGCTATCTATCTTATTATTTATTTCAAATATAGAAAAATTCATTGATCAATTTAATTATTGATAAGGTAATTGAATAACACTAAATCCTATCATCCAATAATAAATACATATTGGACGTCAAAGTACTGAACTTGTATTAAAACTTTATAACAAATGTTCATCTATGTCTTAGCAATTAAAAATCTAGCCTAACATTACAAAGTTACAAAAAATTTTAATTGGATTGTAAGACATCACCCGAATTTTTAATGTATGAAGAAAAAGAGAAATTACTAAATCTTGAATCTCTTCAATGATTTCTTAATTGATCTCTAGTTGCACCTTCCTCTTATTTGCCCAAAAACCAGGGTTGAATTTCCAAACGATTAGTTTCATGTCTCATGGATTATACCAAAAGAATGATTAATTGGCCTCCCTTAATTGCAAGATTATGTGTATTATATGATATGAGAGGTATCCTTCAATGTTTGATGGCGTTCTGTATATATAAAGGTTGAATTTAGGTCAAAATCATGTTGCAATTGGTTTCCATGAGGTGTTTGAATCCAAAAAGGAATATGCCATCGTCTGGCCGAAAAAGGGCCATGCGATCGCATCATGTAATTAGTTGTAATAGCAATGCCAAAGATGCCAAATTCTGCAATTGCCAAACATGGCATTGCTATCGTAACGCCTAATCTCAAGCCTCAACTTTTAGGGTACGTTCATTTTGGTCTCTATCTTTATATATTGTGCACTTAAGTCCTTTTTTCGTGCAGTTTTCATCCTTCCTCTTTTAATGTCATCCAATTGACTCTATTTAATCTTCAATCATCAAGTCCAAACTAACTTTTAGATATTTGCAATTTAGTCCATAAACTATGGAATCCTTCATTTTCGCCCTTCTTTGGCCAATTTCAACTTCTTTTGCTCAAAACCTATTCAAAATTGACAATCAATATTTTACCAAATTAAGTAGCAATCTATTCAAATAGATGCCAAAATATTCACTTTTGATGGCCCAAATAGGTGTGTAAATTACACCTTTCAAACATTCCAAACTTGAACATTTGTTTGTCCTGAATAAAACTATCTACTTAACACACATAAACAAATAAAAATAACATAGTTAGATAACTTCTCCTTTTTGACTCAAGTTTTAAAACCACTTGAATAACTCATAAAACACATCCAATTATGTCACCAAGTGAATATTCACTTATTCAACATTAGATCAATGTTTGTGTGTGCACAGTCAATTCCATCACAATAAACTTCATAGATGGTTATTTTATGATCCTTAATGATCAAATATTTCCTTCATTCTCTCTCAAGATGCACACTCCTAAACTTTTTCTTTATTTTCTCTCTCGGGGTGTAAATTCTAAAGGTTTTTACTTTTTCCTCCTTAACTTTTCAACTTTCCTCATCATAGGATATTTTCTCGACAATGACATAAACATAAAATTTCTATTGTTCATCATCCACCTCAAGTTCAGTTCGACTGCTTCAAAGTCCATAACATCCTTGCTCGTGGATAATAATTATTGACCCAAGGTAAGTAATATATCTCATTACTCTTCTATGTTTAAGAAAACGTTCTACTGGAAATATATACTTGCCCACTTTAATGAGCACGTTCTCAACACTCCTGCAAAGTGTTTGATTGATTGATTTGCCAATTTAAAGAAAATTATCATTCTCTTTAGCTTTTCCAAACCTAATGTTTCGTAGATAGAAAGAGGCATTAGATTTATACTTACTTCAAAATCACATTAAACATTAAAAGTAGAATTATTTCCTATTTAAGCACTGTATTTTAAGACTCCTTGAGTCCTTTAACTTAGGAGGTAGTTTGTGTTGCAAAATTGTACTCCACTCATCATTTAGCGCGATAATCTCAAATTCATCGAGATTTATTTTCTTTAACAACATCTCGCTCAAGAACTTTGCATAGTTTGATATTTGAGATATGGCCTCAAGCTAAGGAATGGTAACATTAAGCTATATGAATATGGCTAGCAACTTTACAATCTATTCTTTGAGCAACTTTTTTTGCAGCCTTTGAGGAAAGGAGACAAAAGGCACATATGTTTAGGCAGGAACGTGTGTCTAACTTGTGGACTGTTTAAATTTTGATTTGGAATTATTTTTCCTAACTGTTTAGACCGATCCACGTGCTCCTTATATGTGGAAAGTACCTTTTTCATTTAACACCACTTACATCTTAACCATTATTTTTGGAGTGTTGAACCCCACTCCGCGTAGTAAATGCCTGAATAGTTTCCAGCCCTTTTCGAAGCCTTTGAAAAAATGGTATAGGAAGTATGTATACCCGAACAAGAGTTTGTGCTTTCATAGGCGAATCCTCAATGATTTCATTACCTAAAACACTTATGGGCATTACATGTTGTTTTGGATTTGTCTCATTGTCATTTGGTAGGGTTCTTGGCAATCTTTCTGAAAATGAATGGTTATTCGCCACATCTAGTTTTTCATATTTTTTTATTGTAACTCCTTGAATCTAAAAGTTTTTTTCCGATTTCATCCCCCAAGTTTTGAATGCATGTTTCAGTCTTACGAATGAATTCAGTTGATACTTCTGCCATTTAGCTAGTTCTTCTTCCCATAAAGGTTTCTTTTTTGGCTGTTGAAATCTCAGTAATATATTCTAATGTGGTGCATTTTGAGAACGTTGTGCACTAATCCAAGGAAAGTTTGGACGGTTTCTTCAACTCGGATTGCATGTGTAGAAGTGAGGATTATTCTGTTGTCACTAGTAATTTTGCATATAATTTACCACATCAACTAAATTGATGAATGGGCTTCCTACATTACAATCCACATTTTCATGATCACCTTCACAATGATTGCATCTTTACCTAGCTGCTAAAACTACATTTAGTGAATGATTTATTCTTTCCATTTTCTTAGTCAATACTTGTAATACCCCAGACCAAGAAAGCTTAAGAGATTTGATAGGTACTACTCATACCAACAAGGTGCACCTTCTTTTCCGGAAGTCCATCGTTAGAAACTCCACAGTTAAGCGTGCTTGACTTGGAGCAATTCTATGATGGGTGACCCCCTGGGAAGTTTTCTCGAGGAGCGTGCGAGTGAGGACAAAGCATGCTGAAAAGACCCATGTTGGTACAGTGGGGACCGTACGTCGTCGATCTAACGGTCGGGACAGCCCGTTAAGTGGGACCCGGGTCGCCCGTCCTATGGCGTAGCACTTTGTCCCGCATAGCACTTAGTTCCCGATTTCCGACTGGCAAACGGCTCTGATACCATTTGTAACGACCCGGGTCCCACTTAACGGGCTGTCCCGACCGTTAGATCGACGACGTACTGTCCCCACTGTACCAACATGGGTCTTTTCAGCATGCTTTGTCCTCACTCGCACGCTCCCCGAGAAAACTTCCCAGGGGGTCACCCATCATAGAATTGCTCCAAGCCAAGCAAGCTTAACTGTGGAGTTTCTAACGATGGACTTCCGGAAAAGAAGGTGCACCTTGTGGTATGAGTAGTACCCCTATCAAATCTCTTAAGCTTTCTTGGTCTGGGGTATTACAATTGTAACACCCCGAAATTTTTAGAATAAAATTTTGTATTCAATTTTATGATTTTGAAAGTTGAGGGACTAAAATAAAGTTTTAAGTTCTTATGTTTTAAATGGGTCAAATATTTAACTTTTTTTAGAATGACCAAAAGTATATCAACATTGGGCTCATTTTGTAGCTCGTATTAAATAATGTAGATTGGGCTCGAGAAAATATGAAATCAGATAAGTTAAGCCCAAGTTATTTCAGTTAAAAAAAAGTATGATTTATATGTATTATTTTATTACTTAATAATGGTCCTTTTAGGATAATTAGCAAAATATTATAATAATTAAGTAGATAATCACTTATTTTCAAATGAATTAACCATTCCTTATTCTTTTCAATTGCACGTGTATATATATATATATATATATATTTTTTTTTTTTTTGGAAGATAATATTATGTTATATTAGCCATGTTTATCTTTAATATATATTGACCTATCAAAATTCTAGTTCTAACCAACCATTATAACAAACTCTTATCTATTAGAATAAATATAATTTTTATCAGAGTTATATTATGATTCAACTACTGTACTTTTCCCCTATAAATAGTGTGTCCATATCTCACAATTCATCACACAGAATTTTACACAACAGTTTTCATATAGAGAACAGTTGTAAATTCTAAGTATATTTTTATATTAAAAGCTCGTTTCATCAATCGATGTAAGATACTTTTGTGCAAGTTGTTTTGTTTCCTTATATTTTTATGTTCAGTAATTTATGCATGTATTGCCAATGGACCTTCGGGTCGACCTAACGAAATGAAAAATGTGAAGAGATGGGTATCTCGATTGGCCACCGATATACTCCATAAATGAGAAATGTGAAGAATGGTATGAATTGTCTATGTTATTGTTACGTAACTGCATATGGAAACTGCACGTATCTTACTGAGTGTTTTCAAAATACTCACTCTTACAATTTTTACAGGCTAGTTCGGGTCGATTGGATCTGTGGCGGGATGGTGCAGTGGACTGCCAATGGATTTCCACCTACGAGAATAATATTAAGTTTTGCTTCTTTCCATTTAAAGTTCATTATTAGTTTGATTTGTCCAATAACATTATTTAGCAAATTTATTAGTTGGAGAATGTTTAAGTTGTTTTTCGAAGACACGATTTTATGATTCGTATTTAAAATTATGAATGTTTGGTTTATTAGAAAGAAATGAATTTTACAGTTCCGCATTTAAATACATGAAAATTATTTTGGTAACACCTCAAGATGCTTGAAATTTTGGGGCGTTACAGTTTGGTATCAGAGCAATACTTTCCTGTAGACTCTTTTAAAAAAAAGTATATATTTTATGAACAATGACAAAACGTGAATAGTGACGCTTGTCACTGTTCACGTTAACTGTAGCCGAAATTCTTTCAAAAATTTATGAGCAGTCAATTCTTATCAAATTGTTTCTTTCTTGAGGTATAAAACTTTTGGTAATGTTAGTATAGAATTTAAATTGTTTAAGTTTCATACTCGAATTTTTTTTAGCCATTGATGATTTTTTTTTTTTAAAAAAAAATTGAGATTTCATGTTCGATTTATCGTTAGAGTTTTGTTAATTTGCGTAATTGCAAAATTAAAAGGCTTTGTCAAAAAGACCTAAACTGTCTAAGAAGAGTTTGGGATTTAAGCGGTCCGTTGTGACCCCCCTCCTCATCTGGAAGCCTTTTGATTGCGCATTATTCAAATTAACGAGATGAAATACAATATTTCAAACCTTTCAAGATTTAAAAAAAAAATTGTTTATTTATTTAAAAATCCTGTTTTTTTTTTTTTTGCGATTACAAAATGCAGTATTTTCATAAACATTAGAAATTTACGGACAATGTAAAATTTAAAGTCTTAAACATGTGATGAGATGAAGAATCATTGGCACGTAGCGCTCACTACTCGACCACTCTCCAATTGATCCCAAGGTATGGAAAGAAATGTTATTCATTTAGCATGGTTATGAGTTTTCTTACTTTATGTTATCAGTATGTCAAATTGAGTATCTAAAACTTTTCAAGTAGTTGAAGTAATTTCGAGGACGAAATTTTTTAAAGGAGGGGAGATTGTAACACCCCGAAAATTTTAGAATAAAATTTTGTATTCAATTTTATGATTTTGAAAGTTGAGGGACTAAAATAAAGTTTTAAGTTCTTATGTTTTAAATGGGTCAAATATTTAACTTTTTTTAGAATGACCAAAAGTATATCAACATTGGGCTCATTTTGTAGCTCGTATTAAATAATGTAGATTGGGCTCGAGAAAATATGAAATCAGATAAGTTAAGCCCAAGTTATTTCAATTTAAAAAAAAGTATGATTTATATGTATTATTTTATTACTTAATAATGGTCCTTTTAGGATAATTAGCAAAATATTATAATAATTAAGTAGATAATCACTTATTTTCAAATGAATTAACCATTCCTTATTCTTTTCAATTGCACGTGTATATATATATATATATATATTTTTTTTTTTGGAAGATAATATTATGTTATATTAGCCATGTTTATCTTTAATATATATTGACCTATCAAAATTCTAGTTCTAACCAACCATTATAACAAACTCTTATCTATTAGAATAAATATAATTTTTATCAGAGTTATATTATGATTCAACTACTGTACTTTTCCCCTATAAATAGTGTGCCCATATCTCACAATTCATCACACAGAATTTTACACAACAGTTTTCATATAGAGAACAGTTGTAAATTCTAAGTATATTTTTATATTAAAAGCTCGTTTCATCAATCGAGGTAAGATACTTTTGTGCAAGTTGTTTTGTTTCCTTATGTTTTTATGTTCAGTAATTTATGCATGTATTGCCAATGGACCTTCGGGTCGACCTAACGAAATGAAAAATGTGAAGAGATGGGTATCTCGATTGGCCACCGATATACTCCATAAATGAGAAATGTGAAGAATGGTATGAATTGTCTATGTTATTGTTACGTAACTGCATATGGAAACTGCACGTATCTTACTGAGTGTTTTCAAAATACTCACTCTTACAATTTTTACAGGCTAGTTCGGGTCGATTGGATCTGTGGCGGGATGGTGCAGTGGACTGCCAATGGATTTCCACCTACGAGAATAATATTAAGTTTTGCTTCTTTCCATTTAAAGTTCATTATTAGTTTGATTTGTCCAATAACATTATTTAACAAATTTATTAGTTGGAGAATGTTTAAGTTGTTTTTCGAAGACACGATTTTATGATTCGTATTTAAAATTATGAATGTTTGGTTTATTAGAAAGAAATGAATTTTACAGTTCCGCATTTAAACACATGAAAATTATTTTGGTAACACCTCAAGATGCTTGAAATTTTGGGGCGTTACAATACTTCCAACAGATCTGATATTGATGTTAGTATGTCAATCTCATACAACTTTTCTTGTACTCGGTCGTTCATATGGCCATAATGCACTGGTATATGACAAATCCTTCATGATTTTGTATACCTGATCTATAGTCCTTTTGGTGATTGATCCATCACAAGCAAAGACAACGTTAGTAGTGCTGGTTGGATTCAATCCAATGTAGAAGTAGTGTTGTAACTATTTTTGTAATATATGCTGTGAACACTATCTGAATAGCCCTTTGTATCTCTCTCACGCTTCCTTTTCGAATCAAGTTGAGATAATGTTTTCATTTTATCTCTCAACCAGGCAATTCTTTTTTATGGAAAGTATTTGTTCAAGAATTTTTGGCCTAGACTATCCCAAGTAGAGACACTAAAAGGTGGAAGTGTGTCCAACCATCCCTTAGCTTAATCTCCTAAAAGTGTATAGAAAGAGCCTAAGCTGAATTGCACCACTAGAAACCTTCATATATTCAATAGTTTCACACAAATCCAAAAACCTCGAGATACAGGTATTTGGATTGTCATTATGCCTCTCAAAGAACTGTAATGCATTCTAGAACTTACTTTTCACGTCCGTCCTCAAACAAAAGTTTGCTTGCCTGAATGTTGGATAAACTATGCTAGGCCAACTTCCTTTTAAGCATGGAATTCATCTATCTAA
Source organism: Fraxinus americana (assembly GCA_035079005.1). NCBI lineage: Eukaryota > Viridiplantae > Streptophyta > Magnoliopsida > Lamiales > Oleaceae > Fraxinus > Fraxinus americana. The sequence continues at coordinate 22,126,567 of CM068706.1, forward strand.
GCAGCATTCTCTTAAATTCCTATTGAGACGGGTAATATGAAGAAGTTTTTTTACACTTCAAACTTCGGAAGGCTCATGTATGCTATGCTTTGCACTAGACCAGATTTATTTTATGTTGCATGTATTGTTAGTCATTATTAGTCTAATAAGGGATCGAAAGACTAGACACTAGTATAGTATATTGATGAGTGAGTTTCATTCATTGTTTTAATGCCACCTAAACTTGATAACTTGGTTGTCTTTGAACAATTTAGAACGTTTTGATATGTGTATTCGTGTTGTTTTACAGGTCAGGTAACTTGTTGAGCGTGAAAAGGAGCCAAAGTTTATATGAGTGTGGATGGACTGGAAGAGACTTTGAATTAATCTTAGAAGATGGAAAGAAAAATAACCAAAGCAAGAAGAAGAAAACAAATTCATATTTTGGGCACCACAGCACCACGAACTAGGCGTCGCAGTGCCTAGTTACAACAATAGAAGAAAGTGGAGATATGGAGCCACGTCGCAAATGATGGAAACATCGTGGTACCGTGGCGCTGCCACTGGGCGAGATAAGAGTTTTAAATTATTTAGGTTTCTTTTAAGGCCCAATTCGTCCACAATTCATTTGAGACTTGAGAAAACTAGAAATATAACCCTAGACACCACTTTTATGGGGGGATTTGAAGGGGAAAAGATTCAAAAATCAAGGAAGCATGGTGTGTACTGTTGCAAGCACCCAAAAGTAATACCTTAACCTCTAAAACTAATGTAGTAGTGGAAGTAAGGGTCGATCCTATGAAGAGTATGTAATTCAATATTTTATACTTCGTACAATAATTGTGGGGGGTTTTTGTATGAAAATAATTGTAAATAACACAATCAATAACGATGAAAATTAAATTAACGAAAACAATCAAAAGACTAACCTTGGTCTAAGTCCACATCCACCGTCGAAAACCCACAATTTATCATAGATGCAATGATAATTCAATTTATATTTTGAATATTCATAGTTGGAATTAATTTCTATTTCTCCTTAATTTTAGTTAGTTAGAAACCAGCGTTCTAATTAACCCTAATTATTAAATAACCTGCAGACTAGTGCTCAAGATTCAATTTAATAACAACTTTACACAATAAAAAAATCGATAAACTAGATAATGCAAACACCAGCAGTTGCATTCAATCTATTTAAACGTTCTTATTAAGATTCAATAACCTCTATCGCAGAAAATCATCAAATCCTAGTACTTCACAAGTTAAAGAGATCAAACAATTACGAATTTGATGTTTGAATGAGCGGTAGATTGTTACAATCAATGAACTAGCGGGCTCTCTAGCAATTAAACGTAACAAATCATAGAAATAAATACAGAAGAACATTCAATATGCAAAATATAAATCAAACAATGAGAAAAACTATTCAGATCTCACAATAAGTGGTTCCGAGGCTTCCGTCTCCTTCGACCAAGTGTAAAAGTTTAGTTACAATTCATGAATCTAAGAGAGAAATAATGAAGAATGGAGCTTGGAGGCGCTCTCTTTGTTCTAAGGTTTTAAAATATGTATTTATAGTTGTTTCCATAGGTGGTTGACTTAAATTCGAAAACCAGAAAATTTTTCCCGACTTAGCCTGGGCGGGCACACAGTAGAAAATGAGGCAGCCACCCAGGCATAAATATTGGCATTTGTTAATGAAGTCTAGGAGCCCGACCAACATAATTGAGCAGCTTTCAGTATTTTGGTCATATCTTCATCTCCCGATATCCGATTAAGTTGATTCAATATGCATTGGAAAGCTGACTCAAATGGCTACAACTTAGATATAATCTTCCAACTCGATCATTTACCATGTCAAAAATGGATTTCAAATTGAAACTGAAAATCCGATGCATAACCTTTTTCGGCTTGGAGTTGATATGTGATAATACTTTGATTGTACTCCATCCCTTTGACTTCTTTCTTCATCTGACTGGCCTCTAACACTCTCAAATCCTTATCGTGAGATTCTGCATAACTTTTGGGTATTTATAATTGTTTTCCTCAAATTCATTCCAATAGAGATGCTCTACCATATGTTTGCATATCTTCTCATTCGCCACCACTTATATCACATGCTTAACAAGAATCATAAGGACTTTTCAAGGGTTGTAATGTGGCTTAGGGTTAAGGTGGGAAATATTTGGGTATGTGACTCAAGAGCCATCGAAACTAGTGGAGCAAAGATGAATAGACTTAGCTCAAATATATACATAAGACATGTAAAACCAACCACTCTACATGATAGCTTCTTCACTTCGCATCTATCCCACACAAATTGAACTCTTTCTTGAGATGTAGGAAGAGTTATGAATATGGATATTTTGTAACATTAAAATCACTCTCCTTCATCACTTAGTTTCTTTCTTTTTTTCTTTTTTCTTTTTTCTTTTTTCTTTTTTTCTATCATTCATTTTTTTATATATATAAACTCCAAATGTTACACCAACAATGGAACTCCATGAACTGAAATAGAAAATTTGTTCCAATTCACCAATTATAGCGCTACCAAAAATCTTGATACTCTCATACTTATTTCCTTACACACCCATACATATCATGATATTGAACAATACTTGATTACGTCCAAAGAATAACACGACAGTTGTAGTGCACTTTCAGGTGTTGTATTCACAGGGAGATGGAAAATGCTTAAGGGTTCCAAAAAGGGATGAGTTATCATCTTAAATTTGTAGTAAATTCAATATTGAAATAGCAAAGTTAAAATCAATGATTTGAACCAGTGAAGCGTCAGAATTCCTCCAGTTGGATCGGATCATTCACATCAATTATTCAGTTTTATAACTCAATTAGAAGCTTTCATCCCGACACTCTAATCGGAAGATGTGACGTTACAAATCAATTTAATTCAATAGTACTTCTAAAATCTAGACTTCATATGACGCATTCGTACAATTTTATTGAAATCAGATTCAAAGATCGACCATATACTTCGAGCATAAACCAGTAATTGAATTACACCAATAAAATAATTGAGATTAAAATTCAACAATTAGTTCAATTCGTCGATAGAAAAAGTCTGACTGAATCTATGATTAATTTAGTAAAAGTTAAACCAATCTCAACATAGGTTCATGAAATTCAAACTTAACAAATATTTCGATTAAACAATGGAAAAAGCCTGACTGAATTCATGAAAAATCTAATAAGAATTAAACCAATTTCAATTTAAATTTATTAGAATGAAAGTCTAAATTCTAAAAGTATTCAACAAATAAAAACCAGATTGAATAAAGGATGTAAAATCACTAAATCAATGATTTCCTTTATAACTTCACCAAGAGTTTTAGTTCCTCACGCAGATTCTTGAGCCAAAGTGGAGAAGAATGATGAATAATTAAGAATTGAGGTGTTCTGGGGTGTTTTGGGGTGAAAGTCGAGAAGGAAGTTGTTTCCATAAGAGTTTAACATAAATTAGGAAGCTGGAAATCATGCCTCAGAAATACTCTATGCGACCGCATAATTATAGGTGTTGCAGTCGCATAGAAGGCTTGAATTGGCCACTGAAAGTTGCTGAAGGGTTTTATGCGACCGCATATGTTTAGAGTTTTTCCACCGGACTGTTTTCAATATTTTCATCATAACTTTCTCTTTTGATGTTCGATTGAGGTGATTCAAGATAATTTAGAAGATAACGCAAAGGGCTACAACTTTGTTTTAGATACCATCTTCGAATTTGATCTTTTTCCATGTCAAAAATTGGTCTCAATATGAGGCTGAAAATCGATGCAAAACTTTTCAGCTTGAAAGTTGATATGTGATAATGTCTTGGCTATATTTCATCCATTTGAATCCTTTCTTCATCCAATTAACCTCTAACACTCTCGAATCTTTATCACAAGGTTAGAAACAATTTTATAGTATTTGCTCTTTAGTCCCTAAACTTTCACTTTCTTCAATTTTGGTCCTTTCTCGCCCTTTTCTTCTAATTCCCATCGTTTTCATCTATTTGCAATCTAAATCAAAATGTAAGTGTACTTAGAACATTTAGGCATCAATTAATCATAGAAATACAAGTATTAATGAATGAAAAATGTAAAAAATATACTATCACCACACCCCCAACTTGTTTATTGCTAGTCCCTAGCAATTTAATGCAAAATAAAATGATCAAAAACTAGTCAATATTACAAGTTAAATTATCAAGTTCTAATTTAACCACAGTTACTCTTTTCAAACTTAACACCACAAAAAAATTAATTAAAAATGTTATGATCATCAGGATATCAAAAACACATGCCAAATGTGTGAGTGTATATCAAGCTATAGCCATCTTGCCGCCAACCTTAACACAAGTAACATCAAGTATGTCTCAAGCTAAAGGTTCAACTCCATAACTCACGGATATCAAAATGCTTAGTACGGGGTTTCTCTCTATGGAGTTGAGAAAGATGTACGTTCAAAATTGGAGGCTTAAATATTTATTAACAAGCAACAAGCAAACATTGATATCATGATAGGCATACCATCAAATGAGAATTCATCTATTCATTCCATAATCATACTTGAGATCAAAACAGTCAATGCAAAAGGTTGTAATGAAGTTCAAGTTAAACTATACGAAAAGAGGGATATCAGGATTCAAAACTTCCAAGCACATAGCTAAGTATCTTATCACGCATTTCAATTCATCACACTTTTCAATCAGCACATTCCTCAATATTTCAAGCCCCGAAATCAACATATATATATGTTTTTTTCTTTTTCGATACTTCTTTTCTTTTTTCTTTTTGGGCTGCCTTACTTGAGCACATATCAACTCTTGTCATTTTCCTTGCTTCAATTCTTCACAAATAAACATCCAATACCTACTACACACTTGGAAGTAAAAATGTGGAAAATATGCACAAAGGTTGTACTCCAATGTGGAGAAGTATGGATAATATAGGTGCATGAAGAAAAGTCTATATATGTGTATGACTCAAAGTGGCTATCAGGGGTATTGAAAAGAAAGGTTGAAGGCTCAAATATCAGTCCTAAATTGACTTTCATCATTTCCCAAGTAATCCATCATCTTACCACAAACCATATAGTGTTATTTTCAAAAGAGTTTCCAATTCACAAGACCAATGAGCCCTTATTACCATTTTTTAGTATATAGTGACTCTCAATACTCACCAATTCTCTCACAAGAAAACTTCAGCAAGAGACTCATCTAGCTACAAGTGTTAAACTACTATCTTACCACAAGGCTTGTGTGTACAAAAAGAATTCAGCAAGTGTCATGACACCTAAATTCTCATGAACAAAATTAACTCCTAGTGGCATATTTTGTCATTCAAAAGCACAATCATGCAGCAAATCAGAGACTTAAGAAAAAAAATTAACCCATCATGACAAATCAACAAAAATCCACGATAATCATAATAACATTCAAAGTATCTCTCCCCCAACTAAATATTGCATTGTCCTCAATGCATAAATATGAATACCAAAGAAAAGAAGGGAAAGATGTCACCTAAGCATGACAGTGAATCAACAGAAACTTGATGTATAAGAAGCCTAAAAGTACTCAAATGGATGGTGATGTAAAAAAAGAAAATAAAACTACAACTAAAAATGTGGAATGAAAATAACCATAGATCAAATGCAAAAATTAAAAAAAGAAAGGAAAGAACTTTCCTTGGGTTGCTTTCCAAGCAGCGTCTTTGTTTATTGTCATTGACTCGACCCAATGTTCCCATTTTTAGTCTGCATCTAGCCAAGGCGATCCCAAGTTTCCTTGTGGTGCACCGAACTCATTGGACATAACCATTGGTACGGCTCCTTCGTCTCCATCTAGTACATGTGTGGGGTTACTAGAGAAAAATTCAAAATCTGGAATGGGGGCATGTTCATCGACGACTGCTTCCAATTCATCTAGTTCCAGAGTTTCTTGCGGTGGTCCAAGAAACATATCATCAACTACCCCCTTAGTGAGTGTATCAATCATGTATGTTTGGTGACACGCATCATCTTCCTCAGCCTGCTTAGTGACATGAAAGATGTTAACTTCTAAGTTCATATTCCCAAATGATAGCTTCATTAGACCGTTCCTATAATTTATAAGAGCATCAGTCATGGCAAGGAATGATCTACCAAGAATGATAGAAATCTTAGAATTAACATTTACATCCACTTTTAAGTCTAAAATCAAGAAATCAACAAGATAGTAAAATTTATTGATTTGTACTAAAACATCCTCAACTACACCTCTTGGTCTTATAGTGAACTGATAAGCCAATTGTAGACTTACAGATGTAGCTTTCATCTCACCTAAACCTAATGATAAGTAAATTGCATAAAGCATAATGTTGACACTGGCCCCTAAATCAAGAAGGGCTTGTCCAAACTCATGATTCTCAGTGACACAAGACACAATGGACAACTAGGGCCCTTATACTTTGGCGAGGTCCTTTCCGCAATCACAGCGCTTGCTTGCTCAGTCAAGAAAGCAATTTTCTTAACATTGTGCTTCCTTTTGACAGTGCATAGGTCCTTTAGTAGGAACCTATGAAATTACATGCAAGAGAGACAAATTGATTTTTACTTGTTTTAAATGTTCTAAGACCTCACTATGTTGACCAACAGATTTTGAGGTAGACTTAAGAGCTTGTGGGAAAGGTATTCTCATTGGATTTTTCACTAACTCCTCATTGGGATTACTCTCTTCAAGCTCACTAGACTCTTTTCAGTTTTCCTAGGTTCGGGGATTGGTTCTATGACTTTCCCTAATATAGTAGTTATGACATTTACTTCCCTAAGATTGTTTTTATTTGAACCCGGGGTTTGTGCCATGTGCTGCCCTTTAGGATTTAGTTGAGCTTGAGCCGAAAATTTTCCACATTCCACTACTGCTAAGGCACTAGTTAGTTTGGAGATATGATTTTTGATTTCTTTGTTTTCCTCAACAATTTGGGTAATTATAGTCTCAAATTTTTGGTTTGTTTTTCCCTGTGCCTCTATGAATGCATGTAGGATATCTTCTAAAGAATTTCTAGATGACATGGATTGGTATGAAGGTGTATTAAAAACCCTAGATGGCTGGGTAGGTTACTGGTTTTCAGATTTCCAGCTGAAGTTGGGATGATTCCGCCATCCCTGATTATAGGTATCAGAAAAGGGAACATAAGGTTTGCTATATGTGCCTAAGGCATTGCAATGTTCTTCATAAACCCTCCTCACCTCAGCTAGAGTAAAACACTCATGCACTGAATGATCAATTCCAACACACACACAACATGGTCCAGAAGATTCAACACGGCCAACGGTAGATGTAGGCTTTGAGTCCTTAGTACGTAGGGTTTTAATTTCTCTAGTTAAGGCTTCTACTTTAACTTTAAGACTATCTTCTTCTCTAGGATGATAAACGCCTGCACTAGAAATATTTCCTAGGGGCCGTGACCTATTAGTGTTATCAGTGGCACAAGGGCCAGTCTAGGTGTGAGCTTTTTCAGCTAGGTCATCTAAATACTCCATGGCCTCATCCTGGTGTTTTTGTAAGAACTCACCATTACACATGATCTCAATAAATTGATGGTCCCTAGGTGTTAGTCACTCATAAAAATAACTCACAATATGCCGGCTCTCATAACCATTATGGGGGCAAAGAGCTTGAAGCTCTTTGTATTGCTCCCATGCTTAGTATAAGGTTTCGCTGTCTTTCTTGAGTGAATGAAAAATATTTGCTAAAGATAGCTTGATTCGTTTCACCCCATGTCCCAATCAAACGTGGTATCAGCGAGTACATCCAGCTTTTTGCTCTATCTTTAAGTGACAAAGGGAAAAATATAAGCTTGAATGCATTTGTTGTACCATGTTGATTGTGGAAGGTTGCAACCACCTCCTCAGATTCCCTAATATGCACATATGGAATCTCATTTTTGAGTCCATGAAAGGTGGGAAGAAGTTGAATCATTCCCGGTTTAAGGTCCATACATGGCATATTAGGTGAAGAATAATGAATGATGGTATGGATGTGCGTGTGGGATGAAGATAATCATGTAAAGTCCTAAAAGGTACATCATGTTCACAATCAGACATGGTGTTATGTGATGAAGTGTTAGTTTTAACAAATACAGAATCAAAAGCAGGGTTTAAAAAAGGTGCAAACTCTATATCAGTTTGGTCAGCAGATCTTCCTCGCTCTACTCGATACCTGCTCATGAAACAAGTAAACAATAATGTGTCAGAATAAGAAAAATACAATAACGAAAATTAAACTAACTATAAACAAAAGTAAAGGAACGATGTCACCCTTTGCAGTCGATTCTTACGTATTTTGTACCGTCTTCCTGACAACAGTGCCAAAATTTGATTAAACCCAAAGAATAACATAGTAGTTGTAGTACAGCTTTGGGGTGTCATATCCACAGGGAGATGGAAAATGCTTAAGGGTTCCAAAAAGGGATGGGTTATCATCTTAAATTTGTAGTAAATTCAATGTTGAAGTAGCGAAGTTAAAATTAATAATTTGAGGTAGTGAAGCGTCATAATTTCCCCAATTAGATCAGATCATTCACATCAATTATTTAGTTTTATAACTCAATTAGAGGCTTTCATCCTGACACTCTAATCGGAAGATATGACGTTACAAATCAATTTAATTCAAAAGTAGTTCTAAAATCTAGACTTCATATTATGCATTCGCACAATTTTATTGAAATCAGATTCAAAAATCGACCATATGCTTCAAGCAAAAAGTAGTAATTGAATCACACCAATAAAATAATTGAGATTGAAATTCAACAATTAGTTCAAGTCATTAATAGAAATAGCCTGACTGAATCTATGATTAATTTAGTAAAAGTTAAACAAATCTCAACATAGGTTCATGAAATTTAAACTTAACAAATATTTCGATTAAACAATGAAAAATACATGAATAAATTCATAAAAAATCTAATAAGAATTAAACCAATTTCAATTTAAATTTATTAGAATGAAAGTCTAAATTCTAAAAGTATTTAACAAATAAAGACCAGATTGAATAAAGGATGTAAAATCACTGAATCCAATGATTTCCTTCATAACTTCACCAAGAGTTTTAGTTCCTCATGGAGATTCTTGAGCTAAAGTGGAGAAGAACGATGAATAATTAAGAATTGAGGCGTTCTGGGGTGTTTTGGGGTGAAAAGTCGGGAAGGAAGTTGTTTCCATAAGAGTTTGACGTAAATTAGGAAACTGGAAATCGTGCCTCAGAAATACTCTATGCGACTGCATAGTTATAGGTGTTGCGGTAGCATAGAAAGCTTGAATTGGCCACTAAAAGTTGCTAAAGGGTTCTATGCGACCGCATGGAAATAACCCTATGTGACCGCATAGGTTTAGAGTTTTTCCACCTGTCAATATTCAGTATCTTCATCATAACTTTCTCTTCTGATGTTCAATTGAGGTGATTCAAGATGCTTTAGGAAGATAAAGAAAAGGGCTACAACTTTGTTTCAGATAAGATCTTCGAATTTGATCTTTTTGCATGTCAATAACTGGTCTCAATATGAGGCTGAAAATCGATGCAAAACTTTTTAGCTTGAAAGTTTATATGTGATAATGTCTTAGCTATATTTCGTCCCTTTGACTCCTTTCTTCATCCAATTGACCTTTAAAACTCTGAAATATTCATCACAAGGTTAGAACAAAGTTTATAGTATTTGCTCTTTAGTCCCTGAACTTTCACTTTCTTCCATTTTGGTCATTTCTAGCCCTTTTCTTCTAATTCCCATCGTTTTCATCTATTTGCAACCTAAATCAAAATGTAAGTGTACTTAGAACATTCAGGCATCAATTAATCATAGAAATGCAAGTACTAATGAATGAAAAACATAAAAAATGTGCTATTACCAATACTCCACTAGCTCTAAAGTTTGGGTAAAGACGTTATTTTTCTTATTTAAAGCTTGTAATGTGGATTTAGAAAAAGAAAAAAACAATAAGGCTCAAAGGAGGTTCACCAAAGGAATATTCAATTATAGGGTAGGCTATTGTAGCTAATTTATGTTCGTGCATGCATGTATCAATGTGATCTCGAAGAGAATCAAGACAAGTTCTAGAGAAACCATGGAAGATTATCACACATGAAAAAAATAATGAGATTATGGATGTGTCGTCTAAATGCTCAAAATCTCACCTACTTTTTGTCTACAAAATTTAGTTACTACCATCCTCAAAAAAAATAACACAACTAATTAACTTTAAGTTGGAGGATTATTTATTCAATCATATTATGAGTTCTTCAAAAGTCTAATTAATTCTTACAAATAGCATACACAACCAAAAAATCATTTAAACTCAACTCCTTTTCTTGAAAAATCATGAAAAAATTTTCAAAATTTTTGAAATTTAAACTCAATCTAAATGCAACCTAAATCTAAATCCTTCCCCCATACTTCAAATTTACATTGTCCCCAATTTAAGGTGCAATGCAAAGAAAATGACAAAGATAACTAAAATATGAATGCAAAAAATAAAAAAAATAAAGAAACGAACTCCCCTTGGGTTGCTTCCCGAACATCGCCTTTGTTTATTGTCTTTGGCTAGACTTATTGCTTTATCCTTCAACAAGCATTGAATGGATATTCGAGAACCAATTGTATCACGTCCTCCACCAGAAGACCTTCGTAGAAAAGTTTGAGTCTATGACCATTCACCTTGAATACCTTTGAGGTTTCCAGACTTTGGACTTCTACTGCACCATGAGGAAAGACATTAGTAATAACAAATGGTCAAATCCAACAGGAACGCAATTTACCTGGAAACAGACGAAGCAGCAATTGGTATAGGAGGACCTTTTGACCCATTTCAAATTCCTTCCTAGAGATCATCTTGTCATGGAAAGCCTTCGGCTTCTCCTTGTAAATTCTTGCACTCTCATAAACATCATTACGAATTTCCTCCAGCTCTTGAAGTTGCAACTTTCTGTGTTTTCCACTCTCATCCATCTTCATGTTGAAACTTTTGATGGCCCAGTAACCTTCTAACTCCACTGAAAGGTGACATGGTTTCCCGAGCACTAACCGGTAAGGTGGCATATCGATGGGTGTTTTATATGCAGTCCTGTATGCCCATAAAGCCTCCAATCTTTTCTATTTGGACAGACCATTTTCTCAATGACGGTTTTGATTTCTCGATTTGACACCACTGCTTGACCATTAGTTTGTGGAAGATATATAGTTGACACCTTATAGGTGACATAGTATTTTCCAAATAGAGATTCCACATTTTGATTACAAAAATGAGTGCCTCGATCGCTAATTAAAGCTCTAGGAATCCCAAACCTGGAGAATATATTAGATTTGATAAAATTTGCAACAACTTTAGAATCATCTCTTTGGGGGCTTTAGCTTCCACCCATTTTGAAACATAATCCACCGCAAGCAAAATATAAGCAAAACTGGAAGACACAGGAAATAGTCCTATGAAATCAATGCCCCAAATATCACAGATCTCACAAAGAAATACGGCAGATTGTGGCATTTTAGTCCTTTGGGATATATTATGTAATACTCCGAAATTTTATGCTCGTTTAATTTGCTCATTTAATATTTTTTAGGATGGTAATTTAATTTTTCAAAACTTTTATATAGCCAAATTATGAGTGACTACCACGTTCTTAGTTTTTGGTTAATTAAAAGTTTACCACGATTAGTTAATTAGGTGTTTGATGTGTTAAATATTCAAGCAAGCATGAGGTGGTTAGTGTTAATATTCAAACATGATATGGTGTCAATTGTAGTAACAAGCAAGCATGTGGTGTCAATTGTAGTAACAAGCAAGCATGTGGTGTCAATTGTAGTAACAAGCAAGCATGTGGTGTCAATTGTAGTAACAAGCAAGCATGTGGTGTGTCAACTTGTAGTAACAAGCAAGCATGAAATGTTTAGCTTAAGTAGGAGGTGTTTAGTTAAGTTTATAAAGAACATCCATGCAGTTCACACGTGTAGATGTAGGCAACAAACTTCATTAGTCACTCTTTACACCTTATTTAGTCATAGGTTGTCCTTGCCTTTAAATACTTAAGAAAGGTTCCTGCAAATTTCCTTTGAAACTAGAAAATTACTTGCAATCAAAAGGAAAGATAGGATTCGTGAAAAGGAAAATAAAGGCTAGCACTTTCAAGTACGATTTTCAACCCTAAGTGTTAAGGTAAGATACTTTCTATGCTCAAATAGTAGGATTTCATGATAATATTTATGCTTAAGCTATGCATGAGAACCATAATATGAAAGTGGTGGACAAGTCCACGAATTTAGATATCTATTTATGCCTTAGGACAAGTCCGAAGGGCACCGGCAAGTCGGGATGTGCAAGTATGTGTTTGAATGCTTTCTTTTTTGTAGTATTAACATGTTAAATCCGAGTATGGTATCTTACTGAGTATTCTTTATACTCATAGTATTTATACTAAATTTTCATATTCTTGATCGTTGAGTTGAGTTGGTGGAAGTTAGTCGGCCTACTTGATGATGGGATAAAGTTATCTTGTATCGAAACTTCCTTTTCGTATGTTTCATTCAAAGACTGTTTTTCATATGTTTTTCGTGTGATATTAGATATAAATAGGTATAATACCTGATGTAATATGGTAATGGAATTAACTTTTGTAAGCATCCCGTTCATGTTACGCTAACAGGCATGCGTAAAGACCATTTTTCCTACGACGATAAAAGAGGCAGAAACTGGACAGGTTTTTAGGGTCAGTTCAAAATTTAATTACGAACTCTAAAAACATCTATTTGAGACTCTAAAAATACTTCCACATTCCTCTTGGATTTGTCTTAATATGAGCACAAGAATCACTCAATTTGGATGTCTGAGATATAAGTTTTTAAGTATCGAAAGGTCAAATCTGAAATCTTTGTGCAGTACCTCACTGTTTTAAATAAAAAGTCCATATCATAAAGTCTTGAAAACTCTCCATATTTTAACCTGGGAAACTAGTGGGAAATATCTTTCAAATGCCACAAATTTCATAAAAAATGGAGTTGGGGTGAATTTTATAAAAATGTTCGAACTGGCTGCCCAAACTAGCCGTGACAGCACCGAGTCCACATATGTAAAGAATAATTTCAAGTCAGCATGTACTCCTGCTGGCCATTAAACTTTAGAGAGATATTTTACTATAAATTAAAAATAGGTTTCCGGTGTGCATTACTTTTTATTTAAGAGTTTTTACATGTAACAAATGCTGAAGTTACTACGATAGTACGTGACATTCGAAGCTTAAGTTTGGGATGTCACATATTACCTATTTTTTGATAGTTTTTGCAGGACTTACAAAAGGAGTAGGCATCTCGAAACAAGGATGGCCAATAGAAGCCATATTCAAGCACTATTCTTATTGTCCTTTTTGCTCCAAAATGTCCTCCACAAACATAATAGCGACAGAAGGTGAGAATGGAGGTAATTTCATTTTCAGGAACACACATTCTAATCACTTGATCTGTACAATGCTTCCACATGTATGGATCGTCCCATACATAATATTTTACATCACTCTTGAGCTTATCACTTCGAGCCTAGACAAATCAGAAGGCAATCTGTTAATAACCAAAAAGTTTACAATGTCTGCATACCACGGTAATGTTGTGCTTGCAGCGAACAATTGCTCATTAGGAAAGGTTTCTCGCTAATAGAGCTCGACATCTACGTTAGTTAAATGGCTCAAATGATCTGCAACACCATTTTCTATTCCTCTTTTTTCTTTGATTTCCAGGTTAAATTCACTCAGGAGAAGTATCAATCGTATTAGTCTTGGTTTCACCTCTTTCTTTGTCATCAAGTGACACAGAGCTGCATGATCAGAATAATAGTCAGGACAAAATTTTTCTAAAGCGAAAACAATAGCCAAGAGTTCTTTTTCAATTGTGGTGTAGTTTTTCTGGGCATCATTTAGAGTTCTGGAAGCATAATAGATGACATGAGATGAATTTCCAGTCTTTTGACCCAACAATGCGCCAACTACAAAGTTACTTGCATCCACATGATTTCAAAGGGAAAGTTACAGTCAGGATGTTGAATGATTGGTGCAGAAGTCAATAGTTCTTTTAACTTATCGAATGTCATTTTACATGCCTCATAAAACTCAAAAGCCACGTCCTTTTGTAACAATTTGCATAGGGACAATGCAATTTTGGAAAAGTCCTTGATAAACCTACGATAAAAACCTGCATGTCCAAGAAAAGAGCGAACTTCCTGCATACTAGCGGGGTAAGGTAGAGATTGGCTCTTAGATGAAATAACATGCCCTAGAACTATACCATGTTCTACCATAAAGTGCCACTTTCAGAATTCAATACAAGGTTAGTTTCCATGCATCTTTTAAGGACTAGTGCAAGGTTATGCAAACAGTTATCAATTGAATCCCCGTAGACTATGAAGTCATCCATAAAGACCTCTATGATATGCACAACATAATCTGAAAATATACTTACCATACACCGTTGAAATGTGGCTGGAGCATTACAAAGACCAAAGGGCATGCGACGGTATGCAAATGTTCTGAATGGACATGTGAAGGTTGTCTTTTCTTGATCTTCAGGGGCAAATGCAATCTGGAAATAACATGAATAACCATCAAGAAAATATAGTAAGAATGACCAGCTAACCTTCAAGCATTTGATCAATAAATGGTAAAGGAAAGTGATCTTTTCGGTTTACGGCATTTAATTTCCTATAGTCTATACAAACCCGCCACCCATTTTGAACACGGGTGGTTCTGATTCTTCACCATAGTTATCCCCGTCTTCTTAGGAACCATTTGAACTGGACTGACCCAACTACTATCAGAGATAGGATAAATCATGCCAACTTTCAAAAGCTTGAGGATTCCTTCTTTACTACATCCATCATGGGTAGATTCAATCTTCATTGAGGCTGACGGGAAGACTTTTCTCCATCTTCAAGCAAAATGCGATACATGCGGGTGGATGAGCTGATTCCCTTTATGTTTGTGATTGTCCAACCAATGGTTGTTCGATACTTCTTGAGGACTTGCACCAATTTTTCTTCTTGTAATGTAGTCGGTTTGTTGGAAATGATCACTAGCAATATTTATCTCCAAGGAATACGTATTTAAGGTGATTAGGGAGAGGCTTCAAATTCGGAATAGGGCCTACAAAACAGAAGGTAGAGGCTTTTCATTAGAAATAGACAAACCAACATATGAACCCTTAATTGCTTGTTGTGACTTTAGAAGAATATTCAATGTTGTAACGGCTTTTAGCAAGCTGGAACTCAAAGTTAATTCCTCACTCTCTTTCTCCATACTCTTATGAATAGCAACCTCCAACTCATCCTTCCCATCAAGTTCAAAAATATCATGTGCTAGATAATCAATTACATCGATAGAATACACATCATTATCATCAACAGGAAACTTCATGGCATCATAGATATTAAATTTAATTATCTCACCATCAAATTCCATGGTTAGTATACCACTATGGACATCAATTTTAGTTTTGGATATTTTTAAGAACGGTCTTCCTAACAAGATAGGGGTAGTTTGGTCACTGTTTTCCATATCAAGGACATAAAAGTCAGCAGGAAAAACCAATTCATTAACTTGTACAAGGACATCCTCAATCACACCCTTTGGGAAGACATTTGATATATTAGCTAATTGAATTACCACACCAGTTTTAATTAAGGGGCCAAGTTTCAAAGAAGCATAAATGGAATATGGCATGATATTTATAGAAGCTCTTAAGTCTAACATGGTTTTCTCAAATTTGGTGTTACCTATCATGCAAGGGATAGTAAACATACCTGGGTCCTTGCATTTCATAGGAAGTTTCCTCTGAATGACTACATACACGTTTTCTCCAACTTTCACCTTTTCACTTCCCTTCAGTTTCTACTTTCTCTTAATAGTACAATTCTTTCAAAAATTTATCATAATGGGGCACTTGCTTAATAGCATCTAACAAGGGAATTTTTACCTCACATTTTTGAAAAGTTTCATGAAGTTCCCTATTTGGATCATTTTTCCTAGATCCTACCAAACCCTGAGGGAATAGGGCTACTAGTTTATAATCAAAAAAGGGAAGAAACTTACGTTTGGGTGTATCATTGTCAGTTGGATCACTCTTTTCCGCAGTGATGTCTTTCTCCTTTTCTTGTCCTGACGATGTAAGGATTTCATTTACTGGGATTTCCACTTCATTGCCATTCCTCAATACAATTTTACTTGCATTCTCCCTTGGATTTACAACTGTTTGAGAGCGTAGCTTTCCTGAACTTTGTGACTCCAGTCGACTGACCACATTAGCCATTTGACCCATTTGATTCTCAAACATTGAATGCTAGCCCTCATTTCCTATTGAAATTGTAAATTGTAAATTGTTAACAATAACTTCTAAAGATACACTAGAGTTAGAAGTTTGGCTCTGTTGTTGTCTAGGAGGTTATGACTGATTATATTGCTGGAAATTCTTCCGATTTTGATTCATAGGTTGATTCACTTGTCAATTCCCATAGCTAAAATTTGGATAATTCCTCTATCCTTGGTTGTACATGTTTGAATAGGGATCATAATTCCCCTGTAGCTGTCCTGGAAAGCTAGTGGCTGCATTTATAACATGTCAATTAGATGGCCTACCAATGAACAAATTCCACATGCCTTCGCTATTTGCATAGTACTTGCAGCCATTTGACGAACAAGAGTGGTTAGACTCGCCAGTTATTGTTCAATGGATGGAACATTTACCTCTATAACATGTTTAGATGGGGTGTCGAATCTAGTGCCAAATTGCTTAAAGTTAGCTGCCATATTAGCAATCAAGTTCTTTGCAGCCTCAGGAGTTTTATCTACCAAAACTCCTCCACTTGCAGCATCAATCACACTTCTATCTTTGTGTAGAAGACCTTCATAAAAGTATTGAATAATGAGCTGCTCACTAATTTGGTGATGGGAGCAACTTGCCCACAATTTCTTGAATCACTCCAATATTCATGTAATGACTCTATGTTATCTTGCCTTATACCACATATTTCCTTTCAGATGTTAGCTGCCCTTGAAGCTAGGAAGTATTTCTCCAAAACTAATCTTCTCGTCCCATCTCATGTAGTAAAGCTTCCGAAAGGTAGATAACAGAGCCAATCCTTTGCCGAATCTTTCATAAATAATGGGAAGGCTCTTAGTTTGATTTGTTCTTCGGTGACTCCCGTAGGTTTCATTCTTGTATAAACCACATGGAATTCCTTTAGATACTTGTGTGGATCCTCACCTGCAAGACCTTGAAAAGTGGGCAAAAGATGAATTAACTCAGATTTTAATTCGAAAGTAGTAACAACATCTAAATTAGGGACAATTATGCATAGAGGTTGTTGATTCAAGTTAGGGCCTGCAAGCTCCTTCAAAATTCGATTGTCCTCAGCCATGACTTCCTCTTCATTTGATTAAAAATCACTAGGGAATAGGGTCTCGAGATCAAAATTGTTCAATATAAAATTCCACCAATTGCGACTCCTTAACCTGCGCAATGTTCCTTCTAATTCCGGATCGTACTGCAATTCACCTTGATTAGAAGATCGAGTTACAGGCATAAACAAATAAAACAAATTAAAAAGAAGTTAGAGTAAGAAAAATAAATAAAATTCTATGCTAATTCCTAAAAACAATAAATTACCTAAAAACCTAGAAAATTATTTTTTTTTTCAAAAATAAAATAAACTAAAGAAATACAAAAATAAATTAGCAGCACTCCCCGGCAACGGCGCCAAAATTTGGTGCGTGCTGTCACAGGCACCCAAAAGTAATATCTCAACCTCTAAAACTAATGTAGTAGTCAAAGTAAGGGTCGATCCCACGAAGGGTATGTAATTCAATACTTTATGCTTCGTACAATAATTGAGAGGTTTTTGTATGCAAATAATTGCGAATAATGTAATCAATAACAATGAAAATTAAATTAACGAAAACAATGAAAGGACTAACCTTGGTCTAAGTCCACATCCACCATCGGAAACCCACGATTGATCATAGATGCAATATAATTCAATTCATATTTTGAATATTCATCGTTGGAATTAATTCATATTTCTCTTTAATTTTAGTTAGTTCTAATTAACCCTAATTATTAAATAACCTCAAATCAGTGCTCAAGATTCAATTTGATAACGGCTTTATACAATAGAGAAATCGATGAACTAGATAACACAAACACTAGCAGTTGCATTCAATCTATTCAAACGTTCTTATTAAGATTCAATAACCTCTATCGCATAAAATCATCAAATCCTCATCAAATCCTAGTGCTTCACAAGCTAAAGAGATCAAACAATTACGGATTTGATGTTTGAATTAACGGTAGATTGTTACAATCAATGAACTAGCGGGCCCTCTAGTAATTGAATGTAACAAATCATAGAAATAAATGTAGAAGAACATTCAATACGCAAAATATAAATCAAACAATGAGAAAAACTATTCAGATCTCACAATAAGTGGTTCCAAGGCTTCCGTCTCCTTCGACCAAGTGTAAAAGTTTAGTTACAATTCATGAATCTAAGAGAGAAATAACGAAGAATGGAGTTTGGAGGCGTTCTCTCTGTTCTAGGCATAAATATTGGCTTCTGGTAATGAAGTCTAGGAGCCTGACAAACATAACTGAGCAACTTTCAGTATTTTGGTCATATATTCCTCTCATGATATCTGATGATGCATTGGAAAGCTGACTAAGAGCTACAACTCAGATATAATCTTCCAACTCGATTATTTGCCATGTCAAAAATGGGTTTCAAATTGAGACTGAAAAATCGATGCATAACCTTTTTGGCTAGGAGTTGATATGTGATAATACTTTGATTGTGCTTCATCCCTTTGACTTCTTTTTTCATCTGATTGACCTCTAACACTCAAATATTCATCGTGACGTTCCACATAACTTTTGAGTATTTGTATTTCAATCTCCAAACTTCATTTCTTTCCTTTTTGGCTATTGTTCGCTTATTTCTTTCAAATTACGCCATATCCATAGAATTGTCACCTAAATCAAAATATAAAAGTAATGAGTACATTTTGACATTAATTAATCATACGATCACATAAAATAAAGAGAGAAAAATATGCATTTTGCATTCCTATCAAATTCCCTCACACTTAGCTTTTGCTCTTCCTCAAGTAAAACTCAAATTTGGATCTGACTGAGACTCTAGAAAGTCAATGTTTGGATCGACGTTTACTATTTCCCAGATATGTGGAGCCATAGTATGGAGGAGTATTAAGCAATCTTGTACTGCAGATTTTACCTTGGAGGCAGAATATGTAACTGGTTGTGTGGTTATTGAAGATGTTGCATGGTTCCAAGAGGTTTCTTATGGACCTTGACGTGGTACCTTCAGCGCTCGAGCCCATGACACTTCATTGTAATAATTGTGAGAAATTTTCAACACTAAAGAACCTAGGACTCATCATCGTGCCAAGAAAATTGAAAGAAAAGACTACAATATTAGAGAGATTGTACATAAAGAAGACGTATTGGTTAGCTAGATTGCATCAATATATAATTTTGTGAACACTTTCACTAAGAGCTTACTACAAAAATATTTTATGGGCATCCATACATCTCTTAAACACAAATGTGAGATTTTTCAAGCAACTATCAAAAGTATTACCATAAACACTGAAATCATCCATGAATACCTCTATGATGATGTCAATATAATCGGAGAATATACTTATCATGCATCTTTGAAAGGTTGAGGGAGCATTGCAAAGACCAAATGGCATGTGATGGTAAGTAAATGTGCAAAATGGGCAAGTGAATGTTATCTTTTCTTGGTCCTCCGAAGCAATCACAATTTGGTTATAACCTGAATAATCATCAAGAAAACAATAGTGAGAATGACCTGCTATTCTTTCCAACATTTGATCAATGAAAGGTAAAGGAAAGTGATCTTTTCGAGTTGCACAATTAAGTTTTCTATAATCAACGCAAACCCTCCAACCTGTTTGGAAACGAGTCAGTACAATCTCATTCTCTTCATTTGTCACCACTGTGATTCCAGACTTTTTTGGAACAACTTGGACCGGGCTTACCCACTTGCTATCTGAGATGGGGAAGATAACACCAACATCTAGTAATTTCAAATTTTCTTTCTTCACAACCTCCATCATTGGAGGATTCAAGCTACATTGTGGTTCTCTTGATGTCTTTCCTCCATCTTCGAGCAATATCCTATGCATGCACATGGAAGGGCTTATCCCCTTGATATCGGCTATGGTCCAACCAATAGCTATTTTGTGTTCCTTGAGCATATGGAAAAGCCTATCTTCTTGAAGTGTTGTGGGATTCTTTGCAATGATTACCGGTAGTGTTTCGCCCTCTCCCAAATACACATACTTCAAATGCTCGGGGAGAGGCTTGAGTTCTAAAGTGGGGGCCTACATCACCGAAGGTAAAAGTTTCTCTTTAGATATCAGAAGAGTAATATAGGAGAGATTATACCTTGGTGGAATACACGATAGTGACTCGAGCGATGCCACGATTTCCACGATTTTCTCACACAATTGTAGATTTTTGCTCAAACCGGTACGATTGTTAACATCAATGTTTTTTATCAAAGTGGTATCCAATGCATCTTCATTTGATAGTTCAAAATTTTTTTGTAATAATGAATCCATTATATCAATTGAAAAACAAGAATGTATATCACTAGGATACCTCATTGCTTCAAAGATATTGAAGCGAATAATCTCACCATCAAACTCTATTTTCAAAGTTCCATTATATACATCTATCTTTGTACGCGCTGTCCTCATAAATGGTCTCCGCAAGAGCAATGGTGGCGACAAAGATGTTGACTCATCTTGCATATCAAGAACATAGAAATCTGGTAGAAAAATCAATTGATTTACCTGCACCAACATCCTCTAACACACCCTTTGGAAATGCATTAGATCTATCAGCAAGTTGAATAATAACACTGGTTTCATTTGTGTCTCCAAATTCATCATTGAGGTCTTTATCTCTTGTTGAAATTGCATTGTGCTAGAAGCTAAGGATTTAACCATATCTTCAAGAGACATTTGAACTTGGAGGTGGAGTTTGTTGACGAGGTTGAGAGTATTGTGGTTCCCTTTGTTGATTAAAACCCGATGGATGATTAAACTGTGGTTGTAGGGCTATGAAATGATTTCTTCTACAACTGAGATTAGGATGATCTCTCAATCTAGGATTATATGTGTTAGAATATGGATCATATCTATTTCTATGTTGCATTGGAAATCCCCCATTTGCATTTACTTGCTATGCGGCTCCTTCTTGTAGTGTCGGGCATGCATCAGTATGATGTCCTGCAGTAGAACAAATCCCGCACACTTTTGCTTGTTGAATTGTCCCAAGTGCCATTTGTTGTACAAGAGAAGTGATACCGGCCAATTGTCGTTCAATTTGAGAGTTTACTCCTATCTCACTTACTTGTTTAACCGGTGCCTCTTCTCTACTACCAAATTCTTGTAAGTTGGCAAGCATGTTGGCTATCAAGTCCTTAGCAACTACTGGTGTTTTTTCCATTAAAGCTCCTCTACTAGCTGCATCAATCATACTTCTCTCCATGGGGAGTAATCCTTCATAGAAGTATTGTAGAAGTAATTGTTCACTGATTTGGTGATTTGGGAAACTAGCACAAAGTCTCTTGAATCTCTCCCACTATTCATAGATATTTTTCCCTTGAAATTGTCGAATACCACATATTTCTTTCTTGATGTTTGTAGCCTTTGAAGCTGGAAAATACCTCTCCAAAAAAGTATTTTTGCATTTCATTCCATGACCGGAAGACAAATAATAAAGCCACTCCTTAGCAGTATCTGCAAGAGAGAAAGGGAATGCCTTCGATTTTACTTGCTCTTCCGATATTTCTTTCACCATCATTTGGCTTTCGATAGCTCAGACAGCCCTGCACAGAAATACTTATGTGAGTAGTAGCACCAGAATCTAACCACCAAGTATTTCGAGGTATTGAAGCTAAATTAGCCTCAGAACATACCAAAGTAAGATTTGTACCTTTATTTACATGCCAGGCATGATATTTGGTATAGTTCTTCTTCAAATATTCAATTTTGTTGCAAAAGAAACAGGTCCCTTTGTCATCTTGCCTTTTCTGTTGTACTGGACCCTTAGGAGCGGCTTCATATTCTTTCTTTCTTTTCTTACCCTTATCTTTAGAAATGCTTGCCAAATGAACATTTTTAGTTCTGTCTTGCTTCAACCTTTCTTCATCTTGCACACAATATGAAATGAGCTCATTTAGAGACCATTTCTTCTTCTGGCAGTTATAATTGACCTTAAATTGACTGAATTGGGTAGGAATGGAGATCAATACCAAATGTACGAGCAAGTCATCAGATAGCTCGAGCTTTACTACATTAAGTTTAAAAACAATGTGAGACATTTCCATGATGTACTCCCTTATATTTCATTTGCCTTTATACCTTATTGAAATCAAGCGTTGCAAAAGTGTGCTTGTTTCAGCCTTATCTTTTTCGCAAAACGTTTCTCAATTTCGACAAGAAAATCCTTGGCATTAGTCACTTCTTCAGATACAGGGCCTCTAAAGGCTTCGGAATGCCGCACTTAATGATCATTAGACTCATACGATTTGAGCGATCCCACTTTTCAAAGTTCGTCTTTTCATCAGATGAACTTTCTCTGTAAGAGGAATGGGTTGCTCAATCCGAAGCGCAAGATCTAGATCCATGCAGTCAAGATCTCTTTCCAATCCTTGAAGTTTGTCCCATTGACTATGGGAATAGAATTAACATTTGCAGATATGGTAGTAGCAGATGAACTAGCTGTGGAGAGAAATGGATGAATTATGCTCAAATTAATATTAAGATTCAATAATCAATAAATTCAAATAATGGTAAGTCTCATCTCAAGATACCTAGCACATCATTAATATCAAGTTTTTGAACAGTAATATTAATTGTAAGTGGTTCTCTTGGTGTAGTGATCAAACATTGATAATAACTCCTGTCAAATAATAAATCCATCTTTGGACTGATTTATTATTCACATGAAAATCTTATAATTGTCACACATTTACCACCACAAGTGTGCATACAATTCGGCCAAATATTAACCTTCCTTTAGGCCTGCTAATATCCGCATGAACTAGCATACACACGAAGTCCTTCTAATATTCTAAGTTAATTAATTTCCACAAGAGAGGTTGCTTTGGCAATATATTTTTTCAATCAATTCACTTTTGAATATTATATATACTCAAATGAGTCTTTATACCAAAATTTGAAAAGCAAAATACTTAATTTTATTTATCTTGAAACTTTAAGGGCCTAAGGATTAATAATTCAATACTTTAAGAGTCAAAATTAATTAATTCAAAACTTTAGGGGTTAATTGTTAATAACTGGAAAGTTTAAAAGTCAAAAATCAATTATTCAAAACTTTAGGGGCCAAACTAAACCAATTATGAACATTCATGGGCTTATTTATCAAATTCAGAACTTAAATAGCCCAAATTAATTAATTTCAGAACTTCAAGGGCTGAATTATTAAAACTCATAACCTTAAGGCCCAATTAGGATTAATTTTAAACTTTAGGGGCTGAATAATAAATAACTCAACCCTAACCCTAATGTTTAATTGCAAGCAGGGACCCAAAAACTTCTAATTTGCAGCCCAAGCCTCCGCCCCCAAAAATTCCAAAACTGAAAACCTTAATTCTTCCATAACTGAAAACCCCATTCTCCCTGAGCGCCGCCGGTCAAAATGGCCGACAGCC
The DNA here is from genome assembly GCA_035079005.1 of Fraxinus americana. NCBI lineage: Eukaryota > Viridiplantae > Streptophyta > Magnoliopsida > Lamiales > Oleaceae > Fraxinus > Fraxinus americana. The sequence continues at coordinate 22,150,333 of CM068706.1, forward strand.
CCCCAGGTCAGCCAGCAGCTACGCTGCTGAAACAGCAGTGGTAGCCCCGCTACCGGCGGCTGCCCAAATAAATTTTTTTTAAATCAAATCTGAAAATCTTTAATCAAAAAAATCCGAATTTTGAAGAAAACCTTGAATATCAACATATCTTAAAATCTCAATTATTCCGAAATCCATATTCAAATATGCTAATTTCATGTAATAACATACTGAATTGTAGATCCATAACATAATATGCTATAATTTCATAATATAGAATGAAGATCAAATAACCCATAAAAATTCAGAATTTAAACTTTAATTTCTCATGAATTTCAATTATAGAGTGGCTGTGACACCACTTGATAGAAAAACAAAAAAGGATTATCGATCAAAAATATTAATCAAATCCTAACCTAAATATAACCATCCATGTTGAAATCAATGAGAATGAAAATAGCGAAAGTATAAACATACCTATATCCATAGTAATCTGATTCTTTTCCTGGATAGGTTAGTATCTTCCAATTGATTGGTGGTCTTCACTTCAATTTTTGCTCTCTATTGATGGGGATGTAGAGAACCTCAAGAACACTAACAAATGGGGATCATATCCATATAAAATAATAGTAGTAACCGAATAGTCACTATCTTTCAGTTGCTTCAAATTCTTTAAAACAACACTCCGGTCTCTACACTATAATTCCATGAAACCTAATACCCATTAATCACAATACATCTTTAACGGGTCACTTTAATTGACTAATATCTTTTAAATAATAGCACCCCATATTTTCATATACAACGTGTAGCCCCATATATGTTGAAAATACCAACATTATCTACTTCAACTATGTCCAACGGTGCTAGATTTGACACTTGAGAAGTTTCCTTTCTCCTAGTGCGGAAGAAGAAGATACAATCATGGATGCTTGACCGATTGTGATGTTGGGAAACTAAATGCAACTTCAAGCTCCTCACTTTGGCTAAGACCAAGGCCGGTTCTGAGGCTAGGCCAATGAGGCCCGCGCCTCAGGCCCAAAAGTAGAGGGGACCTCATTTTTTGGCCCCCCATTTTTTTAAAGTCAGGCCCAGCCCAACAATGGAGGGCCTCACTCAATTTTGGCCCAATTTTTTTTAATAACCTAAACGAATTCGATTTCACCCCCGTTACCGTCTCCTCCCCTCTTAACAATTCAAAATTTCAAAAATCCAATCCAAGTTATCCAAGCCTTCTTCAAGCCACGCCGACACCAGACCGAACACCGGTATTTCCAGACTTCACTCCACTCTTCTTCCCTTTCCTTTCACTTCCTTCCTTTCACTAACTCCACTCTTCTTCCTAGTACGTCCGTGACTACAAGTCGCGCTTCAACTTTAAGGACCAAGGTCATCAAGTGAACGTAAATCAGTCGACGGTCGAGGGTTGACTGCAAACTGCTACCTACTGTGCTGGTATGATGTATTGCCAACTGTGTGCCTTCATCGTCTGCTGTCTGCTACTGCTGCTGTCCCCGACATTGTCAAGAAGCTCGAAATCTTCATTTTCAAGAATTACAGTGTAATCTTCTTGAATTTGGACTGGATTTTCATTCTGATAATTGCACGAAGAACAAAATTGTGGGAGTGGAAAATTATCGAGCAATGTTTAGGGTTCACAAAAGGGATATCAATGGCTAAATTGTTCTAAAAGTAAAGGATTCGACATTTCAAAATCTGGGGTTTGATGAGAAGATGAAAAACTCCAAACATTAGGCGAAACTTCATTCAGTTCGTTAGGATTAGTGACTGCCTATTAGGATTCAGTTCATTAGGAAAACTGTTGAAAGCTTGGACTCATGTTAACTAAAATTTGAACTTTCGACTCTGGCATAGATAAGCATCAGTTTAGATCTTCTCATGCGGTTTGGCTAATTGCTAAAGTACTGGGTCATCCATGATGTGAATATAGAATTTCTTGATTGTAATATAATATTCCATAATCCATATGTTGTTTATTAGATTGTTGTGACTTGTGAATAGGGTGTGATTCCATTCCATGTGGTTTAACCTTTTATTGATTAAAAAGGGTAAATGTCGTAGCTTAAGAAAGAGTGATGATGTCGTGGTTAATGTGAACTTTTCATTTCAAGCTTGTGAGATGCGACAGTGGATTAGGGTGTGATTCCATAATTTTCATTGATTTTCTACTTTTCAAGTAAGCAATGGCTTGCCCTAACTTAATATTGAATTTATTGAAAATGTTTGAAGAATTGTCGGCTTATATAATTATGGTCTGGTATGCTTATATGGATGTTCAAAGATTGCATGTAGGATCAATTGCACAAGTGTACGTAATCACTGTATTGAATACTTTAATTGTGAGATGATTGAGATATTTTGTAATAATCTTTTAGGCTAATCATTGTGTATTAGATATAGACTCATACACAATGCCTCCTAAATATAAGTCTGGAGCTATGAAGAGAAAAAGAAAAGGAAATAAACTTTTGTTGACTCAAAATCAAGCAAACGATATGGACAAGTACTTTAAAAGCAACAATGTGAATAAGTTGAATGAGGATGAGGTAGTGATTCTACCTGCCCGCGTTAATGAAGTAGATGATAAGGACGAAGAAGTCATGAAAGCTTATCGTGTGAATGAAGTAGATGATAAGGATGAAGAAGTGATGAAAGCTTCTTGTGTGAATGATATAGATGATAAGGAAGAAGAAGTGATGAAAGCTTCTTGTGTGAATGAAGTAGATGATAAGGAAGAAGAAATGATGAGATATGTCTTCGTGAATAAAGTGGATGATAAGGAAGAAGAGGGCAGCTTTTCTTTGAATTTGGATGATCTTGGGAATTGGAAAAACGTTGATCAAAGAACGAAGGATTATTTAGTTGAAATGGGTCCAAAAAGAGTTGATGACATTGTGTTTCCCAAAGATAGTGCAAAGAGACATTTCGATGCTTCACAATACAAGCGATTACGACCAAATGAGCAAACGATTGATAGAAGATGGCTAGTGTATTAAGTATCTATGGACAGGATCTTTTGCTTTTGTTGCAGGTTATTTAAAACCCCAAAGAATGTCACCAAAGTTGGCCAACTAGGTAATGATGGATTCAAAGATCGGCACAGTTTGCATCGGTCTATTAAAAGTCATGAGAGGAATGAGGAGTATTTACATTGCATGACTAATTGGATTGAATTGGAAAATAGGATTCAAACGAAAACTACAATTGACAAAAGCGTTCAATTGGTGATAGATGCAGAAAGAGAACATTGGAGACGTGTATTAACTAGAATAATCGCTATTGTGAAAAAACTCGCCAAAAACACCTTGCCATTTTGAGGAGATGATGAGAGGCTACATGTTGAGAACAATGGCCTATTTTTACAAATGATGGAAATGGTTAGTGAGTTTGATCAAATAATGCAAGAGCACATTTGGCGGGCTAAAGCACGCGAGATTTAGTATACATATCGCGGCAAAGCAATTCAAAATGAGTTGATACAGTTGTTGGCAAATGAGGTGAGAAGTTCAATTGTGAAGAAAGTTCAACATGCAAAATATTTCACAATTATACTTGATTGTACTCCAGATGCTAGTTACGAAGAGCAAATGTCTTTAGTGATACGATGTGTTGAAGATTCGGCAAACTTACCTTCAGTCGAAGAATATTGGCTTCAATTTATGAAGGTAGATAACACAACCGGACTTGGACTTGCAACCAAGCTTCAACAGGTTTTGACCAAACTTGATCTTGATGTTGTTGATATTAGAGGGAAAGGGTATGACAACGGATTTAACATGAGCAGGAAGCACAAAGGTGTGCAAAGAAGAGTCCTTGAGATGAATCCCCAAGCTTTCTATACTCCATGTGGCACTCATAGTCTGAATCTAGCATTATGCGATATGATGAATTGTTGTTTTAAAGTTGTATTCTTCTTTGGAGTGATACAATGTATCTACACATTGTTCTCATCTTCTACCAAATGATGGAAAATTTTCAAAGATAATGTACAAGGTTTGACAGTGAAGCCATTGTCATAAATATGTTGGGAAAGTCATGTTGAGAGTGTGAAGCCTATAACGGAGCAAACTGCACAATTAAGAGATGTGTTACTTGATTTGGCAGAAACGACGACCTAAAAGTAAAGAGTGAAGCCGAGTCGTTAGCAACATATGAACTTCAGAATTTTGAGTTCTTGCTTGGCATGATTATCTGGTACAGGTTGTTGCATGCAGTTAATATTGTGAGTAAATTCCTTCAAACTGAAAATATGGATATTGATCATGCTATCGACCTCTTGCAAGGACTTGTTTCATTTCTTGAAAAATATAGTGAAATTGAATTTACTATTGCCATGGATGAAGTGACAAGAAAGGCAAAGGAAATGGGAATTGAAGCTATATTTCGAGAAAAACGTATAATTCGAAGAAAAACAATTTGATGAAAGCAAAAGTAATGAAGTAAAGCAATCAGTTGAAGAATCTTTTAGAGTTGAATACTTTGTTTTTGTAATTGATCAAGTTCTATCTTCTATGAGGACTCGATTTGAACAATTCAAACAATATGATGACACATTTAGATTTTTGTTCAATTTGAAGAGGTTAAGGGGTGAAACTTATTCGAGTTTGATGAACTCTTGTATGAATCTTGAGAAATAATTGGAACATAATAGACGTTCGGACATTAGTGGAGCAATATACGAGTCTTGCGGTGCTATATACCGAGTGAAGCAACTAGAGCAATTGAAGTACTACAATATTTGAAGACATTGAATGTTTGTTTCCCAAATGCTTATATTGCTTATAAAATCTTGTTAACCATACCGGTTACAGTTGCATCTGCAGAAAGGAGTTCCTCCAAATTGAAGTTGATCAAGACTTACCTCCGATCAACTATGTCACAAGAAAGATTGAATGGATTGGCTATGTTATCAATAGAGAAAGATATGGTAGAACGGTTAAATTATTCAGATTTGACTAATTTTTTGCCGCTAAAATAGCGACGAATAGTATTTAACTGATTGTTTGAACTCTTGTCGGTTTTGTTACTTTATAATATAAATCTTTTTTCTTTGTATTTGTTTGTTGTTCTATTGTTCAGTGTTAAGTAATACGTTGCATAATACACTGTTGGATTTTGCATTTACGTTGATTTGGGGGGCCCAATTTTGGGAGTTCGCCTTGGGCCCCGAAAATCACAATACCGGCCTTGGCTAAGACAGCCAGGTGGATAATACTCGTCGATGAGCTGACCCTGCTCTAGATCAAACCTAATGATACAAAATGCAATCACCCATTTCTGTAAAGATCTTTCATAGACTTTCAATTTAGGTTCTGATTTTACAAAAAATGTAGGAGATCGGTTCATTTTCAGCCACCAGTCTTCCATCAAATGAACTCCATTTTCACCAATGTCAAACTAAAGATATAGAAGGATATTTATCAATAACTGATAATTGCAAAGTCATTTAAACAATTAAAACCCGAGTCACAAAAGGAGAAAAGTTCCCAAAGGAACTACAACAATTGGCAAAAAATAATCTAAATGCAATAAGATTCACAGCCTTCTCAGGAGAAGAGAGCTCATAATTATAAAATGGAAACCCAAAAAATGCAATAATTTGCAAATAATAATCAAAATGACACCATATATCCGGAGCAAGGAAAACTTTTGTGGACATGGTTGCTTTGAATCCCCATGCATGCGAAATAAATGGAAGTTAGAATCAACTCAATGCAAGAAGATACAAAAAGAAAAAAAATGCTTGAAATTAAGAGTGAGAGAGCAATACACGAAAAGCATGGCAAATTCGGGAAACCCACACTAAAGCATCAAGAATCAACAAATTATCATATGTTTATGAAACAGAAAACACACAATATTTTGAAACTCGTACTAACATTTTCAAAAAGTTCAATTATTACCAAAATTCCAAGCGTATGCAGAAGCTGATATCAGCCAAAATCAGATGATCAATCCCGAAGATGAAATTTACAAAAAGAAATAGATAAAGAACTTGTGGGTTGTACCTGATTTTAAAAGTGAAAATGTGTTTTTGCTTGTTTTGTCCACTTACGTGATCTTATTGGCCCATTTATATCTACTTGGATCTGTATTTGTTTAGAACTTACCCAGACCGTTGAATTTGATCTAAGGCGAAGGATTGAAGTATAAATACTCACAGGGACAGACCCGGGGAGGTCTGGGGGGTCACGTGACCCCCAACTTTTGAGTTTTTTTTTTTATAAAGTCATGTTTGGTATCGATTGAAATATAAATTTTAATCTAAATCAAAGTTAACAATTAATTTTAATAACATATTTCATGAAATTCATAACTATTTAACTTTTATCAAAATTTACTAAAAATTTGATTTTAATCTCCATCAAAAAGGGGCAAAATCACAATAAATTTGAATTTTTCTCTTTTTCTCTAGCATTTTAACAAAATATTAACTCTCCATAAAATAGGGGCGAAATATTGCATTCTTAATACCATTTCAAAATGTTCACGGTCTAATTTTCTACGTCGTTAATGGCGTACGAAACGATTAATCGTAGCAAATGCTACGAATTGTCAAAGTAAACCGTTGAAAATTAGTATTTCGAAAATTTCGATAACATGCTAACTTTAAAACTTTTTCGACAATCGTACGCTAATCGAATCTACAAATTACTTATGTCATCTCAAAGTTTATTTCGAGAACTAAATTATAGGCATAACGAATAATCTAAACAGCTATCGAAAATAGTTAAAAATGCGTTAAACGTGAGTTTTAAAGAAAGACATCAACTCCTATTTTCTTTAAAAAAATTCAATTATTTTATTAACATTTATTATTTTTACAATACAAATTTCTCAATGGAATTTTTATCCCTTTATTAGGAAATTTTATATGAAATATGACATAAATATTTTTCGAAATTTTACATCTGAAAAAGTCATATCCCATGTAAATTTCGGATGCAAAATTACATGGGGTATGATTTTTTTGGGTGTAAATTTTCGATCCTAAAATTTCTTCTAACTTCTTTGCAAGTTTGATTGTGCCCCTTTAAACTTCTACGTCCGCCCCCGAATGCTCATTTTGGCTACTGTACCGTCATATTTTTCTGTCTTCTGGTTTACACATTTTTATCTTCTCTAAGTGAGGTGATTTACAGTGATTTTTCGAGGGTTTTACTTTCATTTTCTTGAGATGTATTAGTCTTGGTTTTGTATTGTATTTCATCTATTGAGCCTGTAATCTTTTCTATTGTTGTGTAGTGTTCAGAGTTTTAGGTTTCATTTTGGGTTTCATTTGGACTCCAAATGAAATCGGTAAATCTGCACTAGTTAGACTGTGAGGTTTCTAATTCTTGTGTTGTATAGGTGATTTGGGAGATCTATTTGTGGATCGATGATCATTTAGAAGTGTTCAGGTTCTGAGTCTTGGTTGTACAGACTTTTATCACTCTCTCTTGAAGGTTCTTGCATAGTGATGGGCTTGGCTTACCCCTAAGCCCCCCATATTAGGATTTCCCAAACTGGGTGAATTTTTTGGTGTTGTTTTTTATTCTGTTGAGTGTGTTTATTGGGTCGTTTAGTTCTCTCTGCGTGGTATTTGATTGTATTAATATGAACAGATTTTGTGTGGGATTCTGCTTTAAGTATGAGTTGGATTGAAGGGTCTTTTTGAGTCTAATTTTGAAAAGTTTTGATTCTCATAAGACTTGTAAATTGTAATGAATTTTGTTGGAGCAAAATTAGGGTCTCCTTTGTAGTCTCGATTTGACGAATATATATTTTAATTAATTAATGGCCGTCATCATAAATATTTTGAGAAAACGAGTTTTGAAATAGTAATTTAATTCTTAGTGTGGTTAAGACCCCATCTGGCCTTTCATTGTTTGAAATTTAATATTTAGAATTATAATTTTAATGGGGGCCAAAGAAGAGATAAATATTAAGAAAAAAATTTAAATTTATGCACAAAATATTTTATTGTGATAACATGTGATTAAAAATAAATTAAAAAAATATTTTAATGGCTGCAAAATGTCGATTTTGGGATTGTTTCAACAATCATGTCTCATGTACAAGTGGGGGAACCCCACCGATAACTCACACACGTTAGGGGGTGGGTGGGTAATTTTTTTTACTTTTTTATTGAGGTGGGCCTCACGTGGGATGAGAGGGTGTAGCTACCCCTGTACACTTGGCTTAATTCTTTTTTTTTTTTTTTTTTATACCCAAGTGTCCCAACTTTGCTAGACTAAATCCTGGATCTCCAAGACCCTTGCCCCTAAACACTTGGCTTAATTCTTGTTTCAATGTTTGGATTTACATGTTTATTTTTATTTGTTTGGGCTCCATGCCACCCAAATTAGATCATTAAGATGAATAACATTATATATTTGTTATTTGTAAATTCTCTTTTCATTATTTGTATCGCGCGATTGTAAGCCTTTGTTTCGTTTTACTAAAAATCGAATTTTTGGTATATTTTGGTAAAAATTAATGAAATGTATAATAGAAAAGTTGATAAAAGTTATGGATCCATAAAATCTGTAGTTAAAATTAATTGTTTATTTTAACTTAAATTTCATTGATTTCAGTGGCTAAATAAAACATTGGTTAAATATACTAAAGTCTATACGGGTAATTGAATTATCTTTACCACAATTAGGTTTGCTTGATAGAATTATTTAAATGGTAAAGAAAATTTGTTGATACAATAAGCTGACATTGTCACTGTCCTATTACTAGAAGGATTGATTTATTTAGTTATGTTGAATAAATTGTTCTTAAATGCAAAATCGTTTGAGGGACTTTGATGAAGTTCGTGTGGAGAAACAGGCACTTGCATATTTGAAACACTTGGATGGTAGGTGTTCGAAGAAAATGGTGTTTGCATACAGTATCCGTTTTGGGCCCATAGCCCCATTCTAGAAAGATCGCGACGATGCACATTGAACTCACTACTTCGCCGTTATGTATGATGGATTTTGGACGATTGAATTCATTTGCTAAATCAAAACGGAACTTAATGTTTCTTAGTTCATTATTTTCAATATTTATTTATTTTGCTTTGTAGCCTAACCCATTAAGGGACTGTTGGCCAGTAGGTTATCTGTTCTTTTCATATTTAAGACTTTAAAACGTCTTGTAGAGTTTTTTTGGTTGTTCATGAAATAAGAAAAGGCGTTTGTTTTCTAAAGAACAATCTATTTCAAGTTGTTATTATTGTGTTTGTAGTTTGAGCTACATCATTTGGTATCAGAGCATGGTTCATGGAAGAGGACGTGCTGGTCGTGGTGGCCAGGTTGATGAAGTTGTAGATCTGTGTAATCAAATCGAGGCGTTGACAGTTCGGTTTGATCAGTTTATGATGTAGGTGACGGAGGTTGTGCGGAATGGAACACCTCTTATGCTCCGAGCACGTTCATGCGGGTGATGAACCAAGCAGTTTTGGTGGTCCTCTGGAGGTGGGGGTTGACCATTCGCTCCAAATCCTACATCGATCCATCCCAATCTTCCACATCTGGGGATCGGGGCGTTGATCGAAACATTCGGCCAGCGGCTCCTCCAGTCGCAAGTCTGGGCGACTGGGCTCCTTTTGGTGGACGAGGGCGTGGAAGTCAGTGTTTTGGTTGTGGTGGTTTTGGTCATTTGAAGAGAGATTGTCCATCCCAGAGACAGCTACGCCCAGGCTTCTTGATCGTACAAAAGCTAAAGTTAGGCTCCGAACTCCACCATGCTCCTTATAGCCTGGCATGGTTGAGACGAGGAAATGAAATTTGTGTTACTAGACGTGTAGGTATCTTTCTCTATTGGCAGTCTGTATCGTGATAGTGTTTGGTGTGATGTGGTGCCTATGGACTTGTGTCATCTGTTGATAGGTCACGTCCATGGCAGTTTGATAGGGATGTATGTCATGAAGGACGTCAGAACACGTATACGTTCACCTTTTCGAGTAAGAAGATTGTACTACTACCCTCCAAGGATGCTCATTATATCTCTTCGATAGGGAACAGTAGTAACCTACTTTCCCAATCCTTGTTTGTGCGCGAGATGTTGGCGGAAGGTATCGTATTGTTGCTAGTGGAAACTAAGGCGACGGGAGTGTCGACAATTCCTGTGGCAGCCTCGGAGGCGGGTCTTCACCCCAAAGCTGCCGCCTTGGTATCTAAATTTCATGATGTGTTCCCCAAAGTCCTTCTACATGGTCTTCTTCCTTTGCGGGATATACAGCACCAGATTGATTTGATACCTGGTGTATCGCTGCCTAACCGTCCACATTATCGAATGAGCTTGGCAGAACATGAGGAGTTGAGGAGACAGGTAAAGGAGTTGGTGCATAGGGGTTATATCAAAGAGAGCCTTGTGCAGTCCTCGCGCTTTTAGTGCCAAAGAAATATGGAAGTTATCGGATGTGTATAGATAGCAGAGCCATCAACAAAATAACAGTTCGATATCGCTTCCCAATATCGAGATTAGATGATTTACTTGACCAGTTGGCAGGAGTAACAGTATTTACCAAACTGGACTTGAAAAGTGGTTACCATCAGATCAGAATCCGTCCTGGTGATGAGTGGAAGACAGAGTTTAAGACACATGAGGGATTGTTTGAGTGGCAGGTTAAGCTTTTCGGATTATCCAATACACTGAGCACGTTCATGAGAGTGATGAACTAAGCCCTTCAGCCGTTTAATGGTAAGTGCGTGGTTGTAACTTCGATGATATATTGGTATACAGTAGGTCAGAGAAATCTCATGGTGTGCATTTAAGGGAAGTCTTTGTTGTTTTGTACAGGGAAGAGTTCTTTACAGCTCGTAATAAGTGTGTATTTTATACCGATAGTGTTATGTTTTTGGGGTATGTTGGGTCAACCAGTGGGGTGACGGTAGATTCAACTAAGATTGATGCGATTCGACGGTGGCCACGACCACAATCAGTTTCTGATGTGTGGAGTTTCACTGTTTGGCGTCGTTTTATCGACGATTTACTCAACACTTTAGCACCATCATGTCTCCCATTATTAATTGCATGAAGGAGAGTAAGTTTCAATAGACACCCGAGGCTGAGAAGACATTCTTGGTTCTTAAGGAGCGCTTGACTTCAGCCCCGATACTTGTATTGCTTGATTTCGCAAAGCCTTTCGCCTTACATTACGATGCCTCTAAATTGGGCATCGGAGCTGTTCTCAGTCAGGAGGGAAAACCAGTAGCCTATTCCAGTCAAAAGTTGGCAGAGGCTCGTGGGAGATATAGCACTTATGATGCAGAACTTTATACCGTTGTTCAGGCAATACGCCATTGGCAACATTATCTATTTCAACAAGAATTAATCTTATACAGTGATCATGAGGCCATCAAGCATTTGTCCAGCCAGGATTTTGTGTCTGACCGTCATGCATTGTGAATTACCTTTTTGTAGCAGTTCAACTTTGTCATTAAGCATCAGGCTGGTTCTTCTAATCGTGTGGCAGACGCGCTCAGTCAGCGGCATGGGTTATTAGCACCTCTACAGGTGGAAGACATGGCGTTTAAAACATTTGCCTCTCTTTATACTGATGATTCTTATTTTGGCCCCATTTTTCACTGTTTACTGTAGGGACCTCATCCTCCCTTTCTATTAGAGGACGGTTATGTGTTTCGGGGTGTTCAGCTGTGTATACCAGATTGTAGTCTTCGTTTAAAATTGATTGAGGAGTTTCACGGTAAGGGTCATGTGGGGCGAGATCGTACTTTAGCTCTCATTAGTACTTCTTTTTTCTGGCCTACTATACGCCGTGAAGTGGAGAAGTTTGTCCCGCGATGCAGAATGTGTCATGTGGCAAAGGGGAAAGCCACAAACACCGGTCTTTATCGACCCTTACCAGTGCCTTCAACTCCGTAGACTGATATTAGCATGGATTTTGTCATGGGTTTATCGCGTACACAGCATGGTAATGACTCCATTTTTGTGGTTGTGGATCGGTTTTCGAAAATGGTGCAATTCATACCTTGTAAAGTACCACTGACGCTATCAGGATTTCCCATCTCTTTTTTAGATAGATTTATCGTCTTCATGGTTTGCCCACTTCTATTGTGTCTGATAGAAACATAAGGTTCATCAGTCACTTTTGGCGGAGCTTATGGAAGTCAGTTAACAGGTCGCTCAATTTCAGTAGTGCTTACCACCCTCAAACGGATGGGCATACTGAGGTAGTGAATCGATCTTTGGGTGATTTGTTGAGGTGCTTAATTGGAGATAATCTTCGCTCATGGGATCAGCTGCTTAGCTAGATAGAGTTTGCTTATAATCATGCTAGAAATAGAAGCACCGGTTTCAGTCCATTTCAAGTTGTGCATAGTATTCTTCCCCACAGTCCTGTTGACTTATTGACTCTGCCCTCTAAGACTCGGTTGCATGGGACGGCTGTTGACTTTGTTCGTAGTTTGCAGCAGGTTCACGAGGAGACTCGAGCTAATCTGTTGGAGTCCAACCGTCAATACAAAGAGGCGGCTGACCGGCATCGACGTTATGTTAAATTTGACGTTGGGGATTACGTTTGGGCGGTGCTAACTAAGGATCGAGTGCCTTCTCATGAATATTCGAAGTTATCGCCTCGTACCACTGGTCCAGTGGAAATTGTAGAGAAGATTATTCCCAACGCCTATCGCCTTCGATTTCCCTATCATATCCGGACTTCTGATGTGTTTAATGTGAAGCATCTTTTGTCATATCATGGCGATAACATAGAAGGCGGTGCTACCAATTCTGATTCGAGAGCGAATCTCATTGATCCCGGGGAGAATGATGAGGTTCGTGTGGAAGAACAGGCACTTGCATATTTGGAACGCTTGAATTGCCGGTGTTCGAAGAAAATGGCATAATTTTTGCATGTAGTGTCCATTTTGGGCCTATAATCCCATTCCAGAAAGCTCACAACGATTCCCATTGAACTCATCGCTTCGCCATGACGTATGATGGATTTTGGACATTTGAATTCGTTTGCTAAGTGAAAACAACACTTAATGTTTTTAGTTCATTATTTACAGTAAGTTATCTGTTCTTTTCATATTTAAGACTTTAAAACGTCTTGTAGGAATTTTTTTGATTGTTCATGAAATAAAAAAAGTCGTTTGCTTTCTTAAGAGCAATCCATTTTGAATTATTGTTATTGTTTTTGTAGATTCGAGCTACATCAGACTTTAGCACATTGTGAGAATTGTCTAAATCTTTCTGAGAATTTGTCGTAGCACGACATAGAAGATTTAACATGCCTATTAAATCGTTCAGAGAATTTGGGTCTTATGAGAGTATGATGAGATTTAACATGCTGATGATAGTTTTCCTCCTCTATAAAAATTTGAACTTTCGAAAGCATAGTTATCAATATTTGACCCGGTCGTTGATCCGAACAAATCAGTGGTTCAACAGGTGAATCAAAATTTCAATCGTTGGATCATTGCAAGGTCAAATTTTAGTTATGTAGAGAGAGAGAGAGAGAGAGAGAGAGAGAGAGAGAGAGAGAGAGAGAGAGAGTACCTATTACGTTGCTAAAATTAAACATATATATTTCAATTGCTTACCTGGTCTAGAAAAATGTAATTTTTAACTTTAAAAGCACACCAGAGCAAGAGACAAATAGCCATAACGACCATTTGTTAACCCTCTAAGCTCTCAACACCAGATATCACTGCGTTTGTAACAGAAATACCAACATTGGAACCAGGGAAATTATAGTAAAGGCTTTCTTCCTCGTATATTTACCAAAGGAAAGAAAATAAAGAGTATTCCAGTGACATCAAAGTTAGCTACTGTTAGTTCTATTAAAGCAAAACTCACCAAAAGTAAGTGTTTTGGAGTCTACTCAGTCAAATACATTACAGCTTGGGTGTGTACAAGTCTGTCTATACATCATAAACAGATAAGCGTTCCTCAATAGAGACACGACAAATCGGGCATTTCTTACATTTATCAGAGCAGTTGCTGCATCAGATTAAAGACCAATTAGTATGCAAACAAAGAAAGCACGTATATGTATGAGCTGCAGAGAACTAGCATATTAGTCCTACCTGCACAGAATGCGATGCCTACATGGAAGAAGAACAAGGCTAATCTCTCCCTCGAAACAGAGTCTACAAAGAACTTTTTCCTGGACAGAATTACGATCAAATAGTTGGAAAATCAACCTTATAATGAACATGTAGATTTATAGAACATTCGAACAAAAAATTCAAGTCGATTTATATAAATAAATAAAAACCAAAAAATTTATGCCTCTAATGTGAAGAATGTGGACGTTTTATAACTTGAGCTGATAATAATCAATACCGACCAGAAAAAGTTTTCTTTAGGCTGCATTACATTCTGTTCGGTCAATTTTTACAGTTGTTCAATATGCCATGTATCTATCAAGATGTAGGTAATAAAAATAAGATCTTTGATAACAGATGCAGGGAATAAAGATATGATCTCTGACTATAAAAAATGTAGGTAATATTAGAAATTTTTATTATTTTCGTTACTTTAGGGTTGCAAAATATAGAACTTACTTTAAAAATAAAACTTCTTCACAATTAAATCTACAGGGAAAAAGATAAATTTAGAAATCTGCACTAATGAATGAATTCTATTCTAGCAAATAATCAAGTTTACCAAAAATAAATAAAATAACAGCATAAAACATGTTTCATCAGCATAGGGGATGATATTAACTATGGCACGGACAATACAGTATTAGATGTTGGCGAAGCATTAAATACGTAAGAAACCATTAGTCAAAACTAAGATGGTTACATGTTGAAGTCTTTCATACTCCTGTTGGTTGAATTTAGTAATTTCCATTTGCTCACCGAGAGCAGCTTGAAGTTTCCAAACCTTAAAACAAGAGGATCGAACAAAATAATTATGTAGAAACTGAGATGCATAACTTTGCAGTATGCTGGAATAAGATGATAATGTTCTACATGGAAATATAAATGCAACAAGATATTATATTTACCTCCTCAGCAAGATCCTTCTTCGGCATTTTCTTCACTATATCGGGCGGATAACCGCAAAAAGTGTTATAACTGTATAATTTATAACAGTAAATCGTTATGCTAAACTACCACATGGAACCGTCTAAACTTGTAGCATCACGTAAGATTTGATGCAAGATATAACACAAACGAAGTTTATTGTTATGGGAGGAATTGAAAACAAATCAAGAACTGAATCAAGGTTAATATTGGAAGAAAAGCAATCAAAAAATATTTCTCAAATCAAATTAAATAGTTGTAAAGATGCGAGAGAAAAAAGCACAGCAACTCGCATCGCCCAACTTTTTGCAATAGGCTGAATTAGTTACTTCCCATGATACATATGGCCTGGCAACGGGATGGGTATGGAGAGGGTCGGCCATTCCCATCCCCTACCCCGTCGGATATTTTTGCTACCTTATCCCGCTCCCATATACAGTTAAAGTGGAACGAGGTGGGTTCGGAGCGAGGCAAGTCCCCTATCCAATTTATCGCCCCTTTACTTTTTTTTTTTTTAAGTGAATATTATTACTTTTTTTTTCTAACTTGTTAAGAACAACTTTTTTTTTTTAAAGTTATAATAAATCTTTTCTTTTAGTTTGATAAAATACTTAAATTTAAAATTAACTTTAAACGGGACGGGTAGCAGGGGCTCATACCCGCTTTGGGGCAACGATTGCCATCCTGTCCCCACCCCGTTTGCCCGATTTGACAGGCAATACCACCACATTCGGGGCGGTATCGATTGAACAAGTCTTTTTGTTATCCCTGGGTTTGTTTAAGCCCCAATTTTGGGTAAATAGATTTTGAAATAGTGATTTTTTTTTTTTTTTTTGGAAAACGTATGGTTTAAAAATTATAGAAAAGTTTTTGGTTTACAGCTAAAATTATTTTATTGAGAGAACATGTGGTTGAAAATGATTTTGAAAAATGAATTTTTAAAAAATGAGGGCTCAAACGGGCAGCTATGTAACCTTCCATTACAAATTCAGTAATCCATTTGCCATGTTATTTGCTTGTTATAAAGAAAGTGCACGGTATTAAAGTGAATCAAGAACAAACTTCTTTTATTAGGATCACAGATTTCCATGACTGACTTATCATGGTAGTTTCTCTTAAACGCTATGGGTCCCACCAAAAAGATTAGAAAACCACCCCCCAAAATAGATTGGTTAAGATTTTATTCATTATAAATTTGGCAGCCTCATAGCTTTCTCTTTATGACTGAATTTGTTTTTGTTCAAATTCAGATTGTACTGGCACATTGTTTTCCCTTTGTGGTTAAGGATGTCTCTTCACGGACACTTACCATATAGTGGCAATAAAATCACAAAATACTAGAAGGTTACCATATCCTGGCAATAAGGTCACAGAATACTCGAATGATCCCCCTTTTCCCACTTTGCTCTATCAAGTCCAAAGTTAAACCACAAATGCTAGAATCCTTTCGAATTACATCGTTGTATGTGATTTTAGATCACCCGCTACCTCTAGGTTTATCATTTTCAAGTTCAACAATTTCCTGACCGCTTCATTTAAAGGACGTCACTGGATGTGCCCAAACTATCTCAAACAATTCTACCACAATTAACTTCCAATGGATGCCACCTAACAAATTGAGAATATATGCTCATTTCTAATTCTCTCTATTCTTATTTCTACCATATTTGCACCATTTTAATCCCACTTTAGCTACACTCATTTTAATCTCATTTTAGCTACGCTCATTTATGAGATGTGATTTCTTAATAACCCAGCATTTGATCATAAACAGACTTCCAGCAGCGATGTCTACAAATATTGCATGGCTTAAGATATTTTACCCTGAGACACCGTCATGGAAGAGGCGTGCCTGTTCCTCTCGACTTGCTTCATCTAATGACCACCAGCCAAGCAGCCTGATTAAAAATTCACAAAGATGAAAAATTAGTGCAAGGCACTCCAACCAAAACCTGAATTAGATAATAAGTAAATTATCCCAATCTCTACTGCATCAGGCTTGACCTTCTACCTAATAGCCTATCTTTAGACATTACCTGGAGCCATGGTGCAAGAAAGCAAAGCAATCACGGACTCTTGAAGAGTAAGTAAAATATCTTCCTCTGCCAGCTTCACTTTGTAGTAAAAGAACAATTTTCTCTACTAATCTTGATGCAGCAAACATGAGCCCAGCAGCTTGCAGTACAAAAATAGGAGAAAAGAGAATTGGAAGAGGAATGTGTCTAGCACCTGGTGGTGTTCCCTGATTCAAAACCATTTGTGACTTAGTTGATAAAAAACTCCAAAGGATAGCCACGGTGTCAACACATCTAATTGATACCTCAAGGTGCATACAAAGGAGGACTTGAAATCCAATTATTGGAATTTTCATAATGTGGCCACCAATGTCTTGCAGGCCGCACATTCTATTCCGAGATTGATCCTCTAAAGATACCACCAAGCCACTGTTCCAGTCAACATATCTAATAGCAGTTGATGATGAACTTGCTTCTCTAGTAAGAGAATTTCTATGAATCACTGGATTAGACCATTTTGTACAGACAAGAAATGCAAAGCACTCTGCAATACTATAGAAAAACAAAATAAGCCAAATGTTAGCATTGCTGCCCAAAAAAAGAAGGGTGAAGGTAAAAGACTATTCAAGGCCAGGAATAGTACCCATAATTTATGAACAAGTCCCACCAGCCAAGGGCAACAATGTCACCTACAAAATTAAAAAAAATTGGAAATTGGAAATCAAGAATAAAGTTTAATTTATGAGAAATTAAGAATTCACGAAGCAAGCACTTGAATGGATAGTTCAAAGGACTACAAAAGTCTAATAAACCAAATTAAAACCTTAAAACAACTCAACACCAGCTCCGACGGAACACCTCCCATATCTGATGGTGTAACAACTAGGACCACTGTGCCCAAATCGTTATATTATAAATACTGTCTGCTTTAGAAGAGCTTAACTCCATCTTATCTCTTAGAGCTTTCTATCACGTAGCTCATTGGTGTAAGAATTCAACTTAAATTTAACATAAGGAGGACATCTTGGATTCAAATCTCCAGGATGCGATAGAATACCATGAAAGGTAAAATGGAGTTAAACTCTCTCAAATCGGACAATACGTATGATATAACAACTTGTGCATAGAAGACAAATCGTATCGTTCAATCGGTAGCAAAATTCAATTTAAGTCTATCATAAGACAAAAGTTTTGGGTTCAAATCTTAGGGAATGTGATAGAAAGCCGTGAGGAGTAAGATAGATTTAGGCTCTCCCAAAATGAACAATACGCATGATAGAGCTGGATCAATACAAAAAAAGTGCAAGATTCGATTTAAATCTCTCATATGTAGAGGTCTTGGGTTCGAAAACTGGGGAACGCGATAAAAATTCATTAGGGGCAAAAGAGCATATGCTCTCCCAAAAAAGACAGTACACATCATATAACAACTTGGACCCTGAGTAAAGCACACATACATAGAGACTGGCAATAACATTATTTCCCCTAAATTCTATTGCCATTTCTCCCTTTGTTCTCTCTTCATTACCTAGAGGAGTCACATAAAAGTTACAAACATTTTTAGTTCTTTCAGTTCATTTTCCAACTGTGATCAGAAGGCTTGGTTGAGTTATCATATCTCTCTCTCTCTCCCCCTTCATGTGTATAGTTAATGAAATCTCCTAGGAAAAATAGAATCCAAATGTTTACTCAACAATACTCTTTCCTCCCATCCAGATCATTGATATTGCTTTCAACATAAATTTCCAATTACTTTTGACCACCTTTGAACATCAATTTTCTCAATAATGAAATCACCACACATCTTTGAGCATTCTCTTTGTCCACACAGGGTATAAAGGAATCCTTTTTTTTTTCTCATTATACCTTTCAGAGCCTCACTCCATACTGTTCCCATAGTATTAGCAATTTCCCACACCCCCTCTCATATCCCTATTTGCACTCAATGATGGAATTGATGCTATATACTACAGCTATATTTCTCCTCTTTGACCAAAGAGTTTTTGAGTCTTTGGAATGTCTAATTGAAGGATGAAAATACCGACAACTCCAAAGCAAACACAGCAGCACAAACAATGAACAACACATTCCTCATTCATTCCTGGACGGAAAACACAGGTTAAAGAAGGGATGCAAGTTGTGTGAGATTGCTTGTCCAATTATCTTATATTTTGTTTATCAAAGATAAAGCATGGAATAAAAATGGTAAACCATGCATTTCCAGAATTAGAGCTCTCATATTTCCATTCCTTCAAACTTAGAAAGAAAAAACATCATAATGACTGCAATGAATGAGGCCATTCATTAATTTACTTCCTGTCTATTCAGTAATGAAGGCAACATTGGGCAATGGATTTAGGGGCTGCCTAACTAATGAATTTTATTTAGATAAAAAATCAGAACCTCAAAAATGCCATCTGTTTCCCTCAGCTGCACCAACCACGAAGGATCGCCCAACTACTGTGCATAGAGAACCAGTTTGATTTCATTCCAGGAACATTTACATCAGAAGTCATTTGCCTAGTCTGGGGGTTAATGGAAAATAAACAACAAAGAAGAAATAATTGCATATAGTCTTTATTGATTTAGAGAAACTTATAATAAGGATCTCAGGGTAATATAAACAAGGACTTCGTATTATATATACCAAAATAATTAAGGACCACCTTTGATTCTAAAGGAGATATAGCATTACTGCACAGAAAAAGGATATGAACTCTGAAAATGCTGATCTGTGATAAGGTTGTATCGAAACAAATAACAAGAGGAGGGAATGTAGTACATAACAGAAGATTATAACAATAAGCAGCATCAGAACTGATAATTATAATAATTACAGATTTATGGCACGTAAATTTTTCTTGTTTTCTTTATCTTTTATGGCAAGTGAATCATAGGAGAAACGCATGCATAGAACAAAAGAGGAGGAAGAGAGAGAGAGAGAGAGAGAGAGACATACCACACAGCTTCAGGACGGTGAACACTGTAGCAGCAAGAAAGAAAATCATGGAGATTGCCACCCAGAAATGCTAATTACAATGAAACTCTCATTAGTAAAGCAATTTGAAAACCAAACAAACTGAAATGAAAATCTAGAAGTATTCATGGCAAAATCAATAATTAATTTGAATCTCCTAAATCACATTGTCCACGTCACAAGAAAAAATTTTAAACTTGTTTTGTGACACACAATAATATAACCACTAGAATCCGGTTCACTGGCTAAACTTGCAGAATGCAATAATAGAAGTGCAGCCATCAGAACTACTGAACAACTTTTAAGCACAAAGTAGGAATTAGGTCGGGCATATTTTAGGTGTGTTTGAATCTAATTTTGAGGAGAATAGAAATTTTAGAATAGTGATTGATGTGAGAATGTGTGGTGAAAAAGTGATGAAAAGTTTTTGATTTGTGTGTAATATTATTTTATTTGGAGAATGTGTGGTTGAAATGAAGAATGAGAATGATAATGGAAATGAGAATTAGAAATTAATGGGTGCCAAACGGGGGCTTTATTATTTCTGTTAAATCAAAAAACTTACAGGAAGAGTTTCCCATATTGCCTCATCACTCATGCTTTCATTATCTCCAGGTAATAAAGCCTTGCACATTCTGTTTCATCAATAGGAAATATGTAAGGTAAAAGCAAAGTATTCCATGACAATCAAATTATGAAAATTGTCCCACTAAAATATATGCCTTGTTCAAAAGGCTGAAGTATTTCAATTTTCTTTCACAGTGGTATTTTTGTTAGAAAAACAACTTGCTTCAGTAAATATGTTCTACAAACAGTATTTTGGTGTATCAATGAAAATCCATGACATGAGTGTCTAATAATTATTAATTACTAGAACTTGCACATGCTGAGAGAAATTTTTTTCATGTAAAGAGCAGACTGAAATATGGACAATCAAATGGATAGCGTACCTAAAATTGTCAATGAGGACAATAACCTCAAATGCCAACAATGGAAGGAAGACAATTTTCAAGTTCACTGCAGCAGAGTGATTGGCTGCATCATGGAAACAAATTAATAAATTGTAAAACCAATAACAACCGCCAAATAATTCTATGACATGACAGGAATGGCATTTCGTCCTAAAAGGCTAAAACAATTAAATCAGCATGTCACCAACATATCGCAAATTATGAATGAGGAAGGGAAAAGTAGACTACGACCACAAAGGTAAAAATATCTTCTCCTTTTGTGCAAAATGATAGAAACATGATTCATAAGGAAGACAATAAACAAGGACAAAAAAGAAAGTTAAATTCAATTCCCTAATAGTACCAAAAATTATTGAAGGGTTTTGCTTCCTTACCATATGCACTCTCGAGATACATACAAAGAAGCAGTTCGAATGCAACAAGAAACGGCGCAGCAACAACAGCATGACATGGTGCCCACTAACCACAAATGTTTGACAAAAATACATAAATTAATAACCAAATAAATATATAAAAACTATCATGATGCATGCTCAACGCTCAACGTGTTGGTACGGAGATGCAACTTCCACCAGACTAGCAAAGTTCGTATGGACAATGTCATTCCAAGAATATAAGAAGAAATATTGGCATACATGGCGATCATGAGGAACAGAGGGAGCAGGTAGAGAGAATCTTCCTCGGGCAACAACAGCATGAAATAGCCAGAGCGGAAAGAAAACAATCCTGCATATTAAAGAAATAGAATGAGACATGTCATAAACAAAAGTGAAGATATCTTAGATGTTTTTAAGATCATCATTGAGGATGACATCAAATCATGTATTGACATTGAAAAACTATCAAAATGATGTGTATAATCTGCGTGGCGCGGGAATACATGTAGAGCGTAACAAAATTTCAATTAGATACCTACGAGATATTGGAAGATGAAGCATAGGATTTTGGGGATCTACAATTGCCAATATACCACGCAAAATTGATGTTAACAAACATCAGCAATACAAATAAAATCCTGCATTTCTTTCTTTCAGATGAGTAATCAATACGTTGCCTAAACCATATCCACCACCAACAGGAGATCCTCTTGCTACAACCATCTCCACCATCCTCTGATGTAAATGCTCAAACTTAGGGCAACTTGGCACTTATATGTGGAGGGGTTTGGAGCAAATCACAAGGTGTTTATGCTGATGTCACAAAATCCCTGATCCTCGGGGATTTTTTCTGTTGTACTTTTACAATAAACTGCTTAAATCTCGGTTGTTAAAATTCATACTTAGGAGTCAAAGTGTGTTTCACTCTTTAGATTTTAATAGTTTTGCTCTATGCTCTTCAGTTCAGGATTTTCTATTGTTATTTTAGCATGAATTGAGCCCCCACCCCCTAGTATTAGTCTCGGAATTCACCGGCCAATGTGACGGTGGGACCACTACCAAGTTGTCCAATGAAATTGGGACGCATTTTTATTCATTGGACAATGTGACAGTCGTCCCACTGACACATTAACCACTGCTAATCACCATCGGTGATAAATAGCATTACTCCAGTATATTGGATAAACTACGCCAAATGTCCAAAAAGTTACTCTTTTTTTTTCTTCCTTTTTATTATCTTAACCAAAAAGTCTCTCTATGAAGCAGGAAATGATCCCACCTTTTTTGGCTTCTCCCAAATTAACTACCTCATCGAACATTGTTCACTTTATACTTTAACTAAATAAACAAAAATCAGTCCTTCGAATTACCATGTGCTCCAACTTGTTAGCATATGTTGGGGTAGATATTCAGTAACGAGAACAGGGATCGGGACTCGTACATTTTGAATGAATAAATAGTAAGATACTATATTTATGCATTCCAAATGTGTGACCTTTGCGACTTCCACAACTCAAAGATTAATACCCTGAATTTGTTTCTAATTATTTATTAAGATGGTGATGCTTCTTCTCCACATAATTTTCCCTAAAAAAAACACGGTAGTAGAATTATTATACAAACCCTAAACTCAAACGAATGCGGCAATTCATGGATCAGGATGATGTAGAATTATTTCACATGGTTCCCATGTTTTGGAAACATACCCTTTAAAGAATAGGAAAAATATATACATGCAATCTATCACTCATTCCCTACAGAGTTCCTGCAGTCGTGCCGTATTTTTATCTTCCAAGACTCGTTTCCCCCAATTTCTACACCCCATTACCAATTTCGCAAAAAGAAATATTACAAAAGGGAAATCTTCTCCCCACCGGAATTCCTAAAATCAAATAACAATTAACAAAAATTCATGGCAAAACAAAAAGTCTTTTCTCAAAATATTATATAAAAAACACGTCAATAAATTAAAAATAGTAAAACAAGAATTGGGTAAAGAAAATCAGACCACCAAGAGTAGGAGACAGTATGATCGAGCTTTAGAACAAGCGAAACCGTGAAACTGAAAAGCAAAGCATGCGCTGCCACCGCCTGTGCTGCCTTTCCCACCCTTCTCCAGCTCATATCTATCCTCAATCCTACAACCCAAAGAGAAAGATTTCGTATATAGATAACAAAGATAAAATCAGTGAATGCGATTGAAAAGATCTAGGGGTTTGGACAGAAATTGAAAAAGAAATCTTTCTACTGAATTTGGTGAAAAAGGGCTCCAAAAATTATCTGGGTTTAATACGAAATTATTGAGTTAAAAAATATAAGGCCTGTTTGACACGCCAAATTTTCTGGAGCTAGAAAAATATTTTTTATTTTTTACTTTTTTGGTTGTTTGATAGGCAAAATTTTCCACGGAAAATATTTTCCTTCTTTCCTCCACACGTGTGCACTTTCTGACTTTTTGATGAATGGGAAAAAAAATTTCAGGTTGGCTAGAAAAAAAAAAATTTTTTTTTTTTTTTGCAATGAAAACAAATGTTATAATTAATGGTAATTTTTTTTTTTACTTTAATAGATAATTTCCATGTAAAGTTAAGTCAAACGAACACTAAATTTTGAAAAAAAAAATGATTTTTTAAGAAACAATTTTTTTTCCCCTTTTTTTTTTACTTTTTGGCAATAGAAACAAATTTTATAACCAATTGTGGAAAAAATTATCACTTTAAGAAACACTTTCCATGTAAAACAAAGCCAAACGAATAGAAAATTTAAAAATTTTTCGGAAGAAAAATTATGCCAATCAAACACACTTGAAATCATTTTTCCTACAAAACAGTTTTTAGGCAAATCTTTTCCCTATAAAATATTTTCTTTCCACCCATTTTCCACCATTACAATCAAACGCACCCTAATTTTTCTTTATAAAAGAGAGAAAATAGAAAAGAGAATAAAAATCAATAGACTTGTGTGTCTTATAACTATAACCAAAATTTTATATTTATAGGGAAGGAATATGGATATATATAGTAATAATATCTAGGGTTGTAGAGATACAATTGTCATTCACCAATAACTTATTATCTATAACACTCCCCCTTGAATGACATATTACAAAATATCTGTCTTGTTAAAACCTTATTTGATAAAAACTCAATAAGACAAAAAAAATTAAAACGAAGAAAAAAGAATACAGTTATTTTGGAGTATTAAAAATAAATGCTACCTCATTAAAACCTTATTAGGGGCCTGTTTGGGAGGAATTAAATTTTTTTACAGTAAATCAATTCTCATTTTCAACAACACATTCTTCAATAAAATAATATTTTCCATCACATCAATAATTTTTTTTTTCTTTTTCAACCACACATTTCCCATCATATCACTATTCAAAATCAATTCTTCCCCCAAAAATCTCTCCCAAATAAGCTCTAGGAAAACCCAATGGGATAAAATCTAAGGGAAGGAAAAAGAGTACAAATACTCCCCTTGATGTTGATTACTAAAAATCTTTGAGTCGACGCATTCCAATTTTGTGAACCAATTTTTTGAATGTAAATGTTGACAGTGCTTTTGTAATAAATAAGCCACATTGTCACTTGAACGAATTTGTTGAACATCGATGTCATCATTCTTCTGAAGCTCGTGTATGAAAGAATTTTGGAGAAATATGCTTCGTCTGTCACCTTTGATATAACATCTTTTGAGTTGTGCAATACAAGCAGCATTATTTTCATACAAAATTGTTGGATTATCTTTTGTTGAAATTAATCTACATGATACTTGGATAGATTGGTCATGTTCCTCAACCATACACATTCTTGTCCTGCTTCATGGATTGTAATAATTTCAGAATGATTTGAAAATGTTGCTACCAATGATTTCTTCACAAATTTCCATGATATAGAAGTTCCTCCATGTGTAAACATGTATCGTGTTTGTGATTTATTTTTATGTGGGTCAGAGAGATAATTTGCAGGCATATCCCACTAAAGCATATCTCGACTTTTCAGAAAAATATAATCACAAATCAATAATACCCTTTAGGTAATCTAAAATATGTTTAACACCATTGATAAGTCGAAAATGTATTCGACTTTGATTACCGTAAGTGTACGGATCGTTCAAGTAATAAAAATGGGTTTTGAAGTCTAAGTGTCGTTCCCACAGAAATTGAGCTAGTTCAAGTTTTGATTATCTCTACATTAACCGAAACTAAGTAGATTCAATGAGATGATTCACGTATGAAATTATCTAAATTATACTACGAAAGCAAATTTATATGAAAGTAGACAAACTAAATGCAAAAATAATGTTTGAATGCAGATGCTTGAAGTAATTTATGTATGAAAAGCATATTAGGATCCTAAATCTCGAGTGTAGTCAAATATATTCTCGCATACCATTTGACTATATTTCTATGATAAATGCCAATATATAAGAACGTATAACGTTTTCTGAACACTTAAAGATTCACGTAAAGCATAGGGTATATTTATATCCCCTATCTAACCCTACGATGATTTATATCTTGTCGGATCTATTTCCCTTCTTTCGAATGCATGAGATAGACCACCCAAACTCACATAATCACATGCATTTAATTATGGAGACAATAAAGTGCGTATAAATCATTCAACATTTATCATTCGAATTTAAAATCAAATTGCAAAATAAAGAATTAAAAGTTCACATTACATGGTTCATCGTTCACCTAATACACTAAAAACCTAGCCTAGCATGGACAAAATAAAATAGCAAAGAAAATATTTTGGAGAAAATATCACCAAATCCTTGAATTAAAGCTTGAAATCTTAATGTGAGAATCTTCGCCCTAGCCTCTTCCTTGCTCTCCAAATTGGTTGTTTTATCTTAAAAACTGCATAACCCTAATTTTGGACGTCATTCGGGTTATAAAAGAGTCCAAAATCACGTTTCCATAACAGTTCGAACCAATTTAGGAAACCCAGAATCTGGCCGAAATTTTCCTTCTATGCGACCACATAGAAGGATTCTATGACACTTCTATTGCGTGCTAGAATTCCCTGTTTGATTCTATGCGGTCGCATTGAATTAACACTATGCGACCGCATAGTGTTAGCGTTTTCTTGCTGAATAGTGTTTAGTATTTTGATCATATCTTCCTCTCATGATATCGGATTTAGGTGATTCAAAATGCATTAGAAAGCTTATCTAAAGGGATACAAATCGTCGAGAAATACCAATCTTGAAATTCAAACTCCTTCTTTGTCAAAAATGGGTTTCCAACTAAGATTGAAAATTTAAAGCATAACTTTTTCGGTTGGAAGTTGATTTGTGATAGTATTTCAACTATATTTCATCCCTTTGACTTCTTTCCTCATCCAAGTGATGTCCAACACTCTCAAATCTTCATCGTGGGATCGACACAACTTTTCAATATTTGCAATTGGGTCCTTGAACTTTCATTTTCCTCCATTTTGGTCCTTTTTTGCTCGTTTTTGCATACATTTCATTACATCCATCAATATAATCCTACAAACACAATTTATACCGAATTTAGCCATATTCAAGCATTTATATCAATAATTAATCACGTTTTGTGGCATAATATCAGAGCCACATTAAAGACGAAAATATTGTCTATAACAACATTATTTCGCTCCCATAATTTATGACATAACATATAATTTATTGAAATCACATTATTTACGAGCATTTGTGATTTTTCAGGATCCATATTTTCAATATTTAATTAATCAATTTTCTCTAATGTTACTTTTTCTGAAGTTTTTGGTTGGTTTTTCTCTTTTAATTTTCTTTTTCGAGGTACAGACTCTTTTGAACCAACTAGTCGATCACGCTTCTGGCGTATTTGAGATTCATTTGCTACAGCAAATTGTTGTGCAGCGACATCAATTTTTGCAAGAATATTTTCTGCTAATATATATGACTCTGTTACTTTTCTTGTGTCAATAAATGCATGTGGTAATTGATTCGCAACTCTTTGCAAATGAATGGTTTTTTCAACCTCTTGCTTACATTGATTGCTGCGGGAATCAAAATGAGATAGAGTTGTTTCATTCCAAGAATTTTTACCTTAGTTATCAGGATGTAATTTTTCCCCTCCCGAAATTGGGAAAGTCATTTCATGAAAATGACAATCTGCAAAACATGCACTAAATAAATCGCTTGTTAAAGGTTCGAGATATATAATAATAGATGGTGAATCAAAACCCACATAAATTCCAAATCTTTGTTGGAGACCCATTTTAGTCAGTTGTGGGGGTTAAATAGGGACTTGAATAACACAACTAAAAATCCGTTGGTGAGAAATATTAGATTCATGACCAAATGCTAGTTGCAAAGGTGAATATTGATAATATGCATTTGGTTTGATACGAAATAATGACACAGCATGCAATATGGCATGACCCAAATAGAAGCTAGGAGTTTTGTTTTCATAATTAATGGTCTAGCAATAAGTTGTAGACGTTTAATAAATGACTCCGTCAAATCATTTTGTGTATGCACATGCGCGATTGAATGTTCAACAACAATCCCAATTGACATACAATAATCATCAAATGCTTGTAATCTAAATTCAACAGCATTGTTAAGACGAATAGTCTTGATTGAGTAATCGGGAAATTGCGCACGTAATTTTATGGTTTGGGCAAGTAGTCTAGCAAATACTACATTTCTAGTAGAAAGTAGGCAAACATGTGACCATCTAGTAGAACAATCAATTAATACCATAAAATAACGAAATGGTCAAAATGGTGGGTGTATTTGCCCACATCTCCATGAATCCTTTCCAAGAAAGTTGGAGATTCAATATTGACCTTTATAACCAAAGGTCTAATGACTAACTTGCCTGCGAACAAGTCACACATGGATAATCATTAGATAAAATAATCTTCTGATTCTTTAAAGGATATCCATGTGAGTTATTTATTATTCAACGCATCATTATAGCTCCTGAATGTCCAAGTCGATCATGCCAAAGTATAAAATTTTGGATCAACGAACTTCTAGTTCGTGATAATATTTGATTCGACCATTTTTATAAATGTATAATACATGCCAGATGGGAGTGCATAAAATTTTTCTTTTATCCGCTTCTGGTCAGATACAAAAGAAGTTATGCAAAGATATTCAACATTATTTTCTTGCATCATCTCAATGTGATATCCATTACAATGGGTATCTTTAAAACTAAGCAAATTTCTTCTGAATTTGCTTAAATAAAGTGTATCGTCAATATATAATTTTGTATTATTTGGTAAAATAATACAAGCTCTTTCGGAGCCTTCAATGACATCCGATGCACCTGATATAGTATTAACATTATTTCCTACTAATGTTAAGTCCAAAAAATATTTTTTGTCTTGAAAAATAGTATGTGTAATTGCACTATGAATAAAACAAAGTATATTGGCAATTCATCGTAAATTTATAAGAAAACAAATATTTTTTTAAAAAAAATTGAAATTAAATTTAAAATAGTAAACATAATTCAGTATTACGAAATTAACGATGCATAATAAAGTTTCATTTATTTTGTGAAAAATAAGAACATAATTTAAATTGAATTTCTAAAACAAAAAGAAATACTAAAAAGTAAAGTAATCTATATCTTACATTATACCACCCACAATCAAATGGTCAATATTTTCGTTTGGATCAGTAAAAAAAATCACAGACATCCAAATGTGTCACATCAATTGGACCATCTTAATCAGCAAAAATTGTCTTCACTTTTTTCCTTGATTGATTTTTGGTAGAGATCCACAAAGTGTTTTGTAGTACGACAAGTATGTGCCCAATGCCCTTTCATTCCACATTTAAAGCAATTTTCTTTGTATTCCTTTTTGGATGTGCTACTTTCCTTTACTTTGTTCCTTTTGAAATTATTGCCTTGTTGTTGATAATTTTGTTGATTATTTCGTACATGATTTATTCCACGTGCACATCCGCGTCCACGCCCATGTCCTTGTCTTGATATTGTATTTGCTTCAAGCAATGCAGTATCATTTGCTTTAGGAAATAGTACAGAACTAGTTGGACGTAACTCATGATTTTTCATTAGCAGTTCATCATTTTGTTTAGCTACATGTAGGCAAGATATGAGTTCTGAGTACCTTTTGAAACCACACTCACGATATGCTGCTGCAGGAGCACATTCGAGGCGTGAAATATGGAAAAAGTTTTATCTAACATATCTTCATCGATGATTTTTTCTCCACACAATGTCAATTTTGAACATATTCTGAATAGTTCAGAATTGTACTCACTAATAGTTTTGAAATCTTGTAAACGAAGATGCATCCACTCATAGTGGGCTTTGGGGAGAACTATAGTCTTATGATGATCGAATCTTTCAGTTAATTTTTTCCAAAGAACCTATCGATCTTTCTTAGTAAAATATTCAATTTTCAATCTATCGTGAAGATGATGACGAAGGAGACGAAGGAAGATAAGTGCTTTTGCATGATCCTACAGTGATTATTTGTTTCCTTCTTTTATTGTCTCTCCCAAAACTTTTGAGACCTGATGGATATCAGTATTGAGTATTCATGACAAATAGTTTTTGCCAGATATGTCAAGTGCGACAAACTCAAGTTTTGTGATATTTACTATTTGATTAACTACACAATAAAGCAAAAGAAAATACAATCAGTTTCGAAAAATATGATTAAACATCAAGTAGTCAATATCAATATGACATAAGTTAAGTGTTTTCCTTCAGGAATAAACACTAATTTAAAATAGTATGTTCTTCAAAACATATACTACTTTGGGAGCACGTTGTATTTTACTATTACTTCTTCAAGAGCAATATGTCAATATTCTTGTGGAATATTGAAAATTATAATTCGTGCTCTTCAAGAGCAAGTAATATTCTTCTTGAATATTAAGTATAAAGTTATGCTACTTTAGGAGCAACAATATGAGAAATTATTAATTTAAAATTTATATAAGAACATCTAAAAATATTTAACAAGATTACAAGTATTATTACCATATAAACAAGATATACATTTATATATAGAAATTAATTACCAAACGTAATGATTACAGCACAAATTTATACAAATTTCAGCACAATGTACAGAATGCAGAATTATGGAATTGTGTGTAAAGAAAATTTTTTTTTTACCCACATGCATTACAAAAATGGTAATCATTATCTATCGTATACATTCTAACTTTGACTATAAATCATGAAATTATGTGTAAACTATTACACACAATTAATTTGGCAGACAAATAATCGGCCAGTTGTGTAGAATGATAAGCACAATTGATTTCAGCAAATAGAATATGATTGCATTACAAAGACAATTTGAATATGAATTGGCCAAAATATGATAGTGTATGAATCAGTCGAAATTTCGTAAAGTGATTTTAAACATTATATATTGCATGTGAAGTTCGACCAATTACGGCAGAAAATTCAAACACACACAAATTAAAGTGCTATATGCTTGTGTATAAAAAAATAATTACATGTCACCAAATTGATTTTAGTACACGTTATAGATGATTAAAAATAATTACTACATTCTCTAAATTTTGAAGAATGAAGCTTTCATATTGATAACGTGTTATAAAAGAGAGAAGAGAGAATAAATGCCAATAGATTTGTGTGTATTATAATGAGAACCAAAATCCTATATTTATAGGGAAAGAATAGGATACATATGATAATAATATCTACGACTGTAGGGGTACAATTGTCAGTCACCAATAACTTACTATTTATAAAAAAATTTCTATTATAATTGTTTAAGCCACATTTTTGTCAAAAATAAATAAATAAATAAATTTTGAAATAATATATTGATAGCAAATGTGTGGTAAAAAATAAGAAATTTTTTTGAATTTACTTGTAATATTTTTATTGACAAATTTTGTGAATGAAATAATATTAAAACACTATTCAAGAATACATTTTTTCAACAAAGGGGCTCAAGGGCAGAACATAACAAATTGATTATATTTTCCAAGAGATCATATCTATAAACTTTAATATTAAGTCCTTGCTTCGCAAGATTAAAATTATTTTTTAATAATTTTTTATAAAAGTTGATGAAACATAAGGTTAAAAATTGTGAATTTTCATGAAATATATGTTTTGAAATTAATTGTTAACTTTAATTTATATTACTAAACGTAGGCTCAAACAATTATGATACGCAACAACTTATATGATAATTTATCAACAGATCATGTGATGAGATTTAATTGGATCAAATTCTCATCAATCAAATAATTTTCATGCTTCATCATTATATAAAACATTGTGTAATTATTAAGTGAGAGAAGAAAATAAGTGTTTTTAATGCTTTCTATTTCCATTCGGATTTTTTCTTTCTTTTCTTCACTTGTACTCTTCGTCCACGATTCAATTAAAAAGTTAAATTAAAATTAAGTTAAAATTAGCAATCAATTTCAATTATACATTTCATATGACTCACCTTTTCGACCATACATTCCATCAATTTTTATTAAAATCTATTAAAAATCTGATTTTTTATCTAAACCAAGCAAGATATTTTAGTGAAATTTTATCATAAACATTTATTTTTGTTGTATCAACAAATAAGAATAGTGAAAATTGAAAAGTATGTTTGGAATTTGTTTATAATCAACTATAAATATATGAAATGAGTGATGAAACAATATCACCACAAAATATGTAGACAAAAAAGTGGTTTATTCGATTATAAATGGATTATAAACCCCACTACAACAGAAAATCCTACAGTAACATTACGACAACGTTTGGCAAACGTTGCAAAAGACAGTCTTTTGCAATCTTTTGCAACGTTTGCCAAACGTTGCTGTAGGGCGGGTTTTTCTTTTTTTGTTTACAACAATTTATGCAAATAGATTGGCAAAATTGAAAATGCACCTTATGCGCAAATTTTGAAATTGCATAAAAATTGATAATTTCTTTACAAATTTGAAATTGTATTTACTGGTAGAACATATTTTGTACATGTGCCAATTAACCCACAAATAACTGGTATTTCTATCAAAACATAGCTACTTCTACCTAAATTTCGACTGATAGGATGCTTGGCAACAAGCCTGCAGAAGCATCTATTACTAAAAATCATTACTAGAAGTGAAAGTTGAGAGTCTCTAGTGATAACAGAACTTCTCAGGACAAATTGGAATTTCTTGCTTCGAATGTACCTTCTAAAAATGTTCTATTTTGCTTACCCGAGAAAGAGGTTTGTATGTCAGTAGACTTTCCCAAATGAAGCAAAGCTCACCAATCCAAGCTGATATTTCTTGAAGTGTACAATTTATCAATGTATTCTATGATTGGAAGAGAGGCCTTGATGTATCTTTGCATTTCCTTCTTTGCTGACTTGTCTGAAACAATTGTATCAATAATAACCGCACCAGTCACGTTTCCAGGAAAATCAAAACTGAAACTTCACAATTCATTAATCTAAATAGAAACTTTATGCATAAAAGCAATAATCTGTAATATGCACTGGCACAAAGTTTTCTTAAAATTGGTTTTCCACATCTTTTAATTGGTTTAATACTTAAAACTGGCAAATAAAAGTAGGATGATCTAATTATGCAAGCAAATTTTTACAAAGTTGCAGTTGGATCCATCTCTCTATAGATGTATAAGCTTAAGACCAAAGCTGATTGCATATACAAAGCTTTGTATAGAATCCCTTGCCATCAAAATATTTTTAAGAAATTCAGCTGATTATCTTGATGAAGCCTATTTCCTTGGCATTGCTATGAAAGCATTGTCTGCAGCACATGAGCCCATACTTTCTAATTATACTGTGGGGGTTCCCACACACACGATTGCCAAATCGAAATATTTAAAATGTCAACAGTTATGCTGAACTCCCATGAGAAAACATGAAGAAAAAATAGAAAAACAATTATCATGAACAACTTATTCAGCAAGGTATGACCGCACTTCTCGTTGATTTTATGTAAGATGGCTTATTTCTACATTCAATTGGTTCAAAACTTTTTTAGTTAGTACTAGTTATTCAAGAGAATATCGAAGATCTTTCCCATTATTTCAAGTTTCTTCATACATATACAAACTACCATAGTTAGAGTAGCAATATTGGTATAAATTTTAGAAATACATCCAACTGTATCTCTTTCATGACTAGATTGACACATAAAAGCGACGCTAGGATGGTGAGTTTTTAAAACTTGGTCAAAAATTACAGGCATATATGCTTTAGTGTATGACAACATTTACTAGAAGAGAAGGTAATATATAATCTTCTTTCTCAAAAAAAAAAAAAAATTTGCACAATTTAAGTAACAAGAAAACTTGGAAAACTCTAAATTGCGCCATTTATGATGTATGATTTTAGCTTACAAAAAGTACTCAAACACAATTTTTTAACACTACCCTCATCTGAAATGATAGGGGAAGAGACATATCCAACACTTCATGAAACTTAATAAATCCATTGAGGAATTAAAGCTTCTACACAAAAATAGGAATTTTAACAACAAACTAAAATGTACAAAAATGAACACCAGAAACCAGAGTATATCCAGATTTTCAGAGTAAAAATTGATAAAGAGCAAATAGAAAACCATGTAAAATCTACAAGAGGGTTTGCAAAGAATTTAATGAGATAGAAAGTCCAAATAACGAATCACTTAAAGACATCACATACACGTTTATGATTTACCAGAAAATTTCACCAGGACTTTGAGTTTGGATTTAAATAAACAACTATAAGACTAGTAATTTTCAAGTAATAATCACGGATCAATTGACTATAACAAAAGATAAGTGCTCCAGTACATCAATAATGTACATGGAGATACATCAATTGTTGTTCTAAACAACTTCCTCACATCCTTGCAGAGGACAACAATTGGGTACTTTTCATCAACAACCAGATAGCGAAGAAGATTAACAAAATCATTTTATTTGGTTAAAAAATCAACAACCAGTGCTAAGCCGAACAAACTCCAGTGTAGGCACCCTTTCATTTAGTTAAAAAAAATGGAATATGCATTAAAAAGAAAAAAAAAAAGGAGGATTAATAAAGAAACAGGAGCAAAATTTCACTAGAAGAAGCATTGAAGAAAACATTCTTAATAAAGCCGGACTGCATATCTCACTTATAATAGAATAAACTAAGATATTTACGAGCATAGCTTGGATTCCACCCATGAACACTAGCATCATAACTCGATAATCATCACCAGATATTTACAGCAAAGGATAGACAGCTCTCCGATTTCCAATATTAGTTGACTAGGCTCCAATAACCAAACGTATTTTTCCAAATTATACCAAATCCGAAACTAACTACAAAAATTTCATCATAAATTGAGTCATAAGAAGAGAAATATGTTATTGACATACTCAGCAAGGTTGCCGAGCTAACGTAAGACTCCGACTAGGCCAGCAATAGCAACGCCTTCGAGAACCTCTTTTAGATCCTCCTTGTTCGCTTCTCTATACAGCTCCGGTGGTCCAAGTCTATACTCATTTCTCACCTCCACTCTCACCAACGAGATTTGAGGGGAGGCAAATCGATTTGGGCAAGGGAGAGCAATTAGGGCTGCTATAGTGATTTCGTTTGTTTTGTGTTTCCTTTTTTTTTTTTTCAATTTTTCTTTTGTGGCCTGTCGGGTTGGAATGTGATGGATTCATTTAAATGGGCTAGAATATTATTTGCAACGTTTATCAAACATTGCGAAAGGTAAGACTTTTTGCAACGTTCACCAAACGTAGCTAGAAGTCTTACCTTTCGAAACGTTTGATAAACGTTGCTAAAGGTGAAACCTTTCGCAACACTCAATAAACGTTGCTAAAGGTGTCTACCTCAACATTTTTCTGAAAAACATTGCCAAAACTCATTTATTAATACCAATGGCAACAATCACTTACTAAAATGTTGCCAAAAGACCATTTTGGCAACATATGTTGCCTTTTTAATGTTTCAAATGACTATTTTTGTTGTAGTGCCCATGCCAAACAAGACCATAAGTAAATATTACTTGTTCAAATAATTTCTTGTAACCATGTAAATGGATATACAGTACTGATATATTTTCAAAGATCATGTTTGACTTTGCTTAAAAACCAAAAATAAATAGCCATATAAAATACAGAAGCCATTTTTTGGCTTTGTTTTCTTGATTCATGTATCCATGTACATAGGCATATATTAATAGATATTTGAATGCTTATATGATTATAATTTTAGATATACTTGTAAACTTTGAAAACCTATTTCCTTCATTAAATCTTTTTATGAGTAATTACTATAGCTAACTCAGACAAAATGGTTCTTGTTTGAGTTTTTGTTATTTTCAATAGGCTTTTGGCATTATGCTAGAACGGTACTAGTACTTACACATTAGATAATGTTTTGTTTGGTCTTTAGATAAGCCATTGGTACTTGTTAGTGATAAGTGTAGTTTTTACCTTTATTTACGATCTTAAATGATGATATTTTATTATTCTTTGAACTTATTAGTATCTAATTTGTTATTTATTGTTTTTATTAGGAAAAATTCATGTTTGGACAAAGAATTGGAAGAAAAAATGGAAAAAATGCTAAAATGAAGCAAATTCAAAGTTTGAGGACTAAAATGTAAATACTCAAAAGTTGTGTTGGAACTCACGATGAAGATTTTATAATGATAGGGGTTAATTGGATGAGGAAATAAGTCAAAGAGATGAAATATAGTTAAAGAATTATCAAAAATCAATTTTCAGCCGAAAAAAGTTATGTTCCATATTTTCAATTATAGATTGCAACCCCATTTTTGGGATAACAAAAGTTTGAATTGGAGAAATGGTATCGAGAAGAATTGTAACACTTTGAGTTAGCTTTCCAACACACTTTGAATTACCTCAATCGAATATCAAAAGAGAAAGTTATGACGTAAATATTGAAATGTGCTTTGGACATTCCAAGGCCAATAGAGGAGGCGCGCGCCTAAAGGGGTCAGGTGCGCACCTTAGTGTAAAAATTGGAAAATTTTGATTTTCCTTAATTTTTTTTGTAATAATTCAATGTAATATTTTTGGTATCCTTTAATACCAAAACTCGACCAGAACATGGCAGACAGCTAAACCTAAAAATTCACATTTTCTACATATTTTGGAAGAAAAGAACAAGTCCAATTCATCAACCAAATGCGGATTTTCACAAGATTATTGAAGATCCCTTCCTAACATTTCATTCAAGAACCATCATTTCTTGATCTGGGTGATGTTATTCCATATTTTCTTATGTAATTCAATATTTAGGCTGATTAGCTAAGTTTGTCTGTTGTATTGGATGATTGAGGAATCCTATAAGACAATAATTTAGGTATTTTCTTGTTATTTCAAGCTTAATTTTACATTCTCGTTGCACTATTTAACTATTTGGCCATCAATTGAATAATTAGTTACTTGTTATAGTGTAGAAATACTCACAATGAGTTTACAACGCGATAAAATAAGACATGGACAATAGGTATTAGGAATAATATTTATGGCATGTGCAATCATGTAGATAACCTAAACTAAATGTATGATTTTCATATAAATTCAGACTAGAAATAGGATCGAGTAGTGTTAATCATAGGTTGGTGTATCTTGGCAAGAGCATTTAACATAATAGCGTTATCAGTTGTAAAAAATGCATGATATTAACTAGATTATTAAATGAAAATTGAAATAGATGGAAATAGGGGGAGTCATGAATCTAATACAAGCATTTACATTCATTAAAACCACAATTTACTAGCTTTATTAGTATAGATTTAAAGTATCATAAACAACCACAAAATCACTCTTTTGTTGTCACTACTAACTCAAATTTAATACTAACTATTAAACTACATTTTAAACATTATTCATTGTGGGAACGATACACTTGAAACTCATTATTTCTATTACTTGTATGACGATCACGTATGCTTACGCATTTCAACGTAACAAGTTTTTTGCGCTGTTACCGGAGAAAACAGATTTAATTTTAGTTTAATACTTTCAATTTTTAATTTTTCCCTTTTGTTTGTTTTAGACTATTCATTTTACTACCTAATTCCTTTATGTTTCACTTTTCTTAGATCTTCACCAATTTATGCAAGATTTTGATGAGATCGAAATCGTTCCCATAGATCCCGAAATCTAAAGAAACTTCAAACAATGTAGGAGAAAATAGAGAAGAGCAAAGGTAATGGTTGAAAATCAGAATCATATCCAAGATCCAATTCAAGCAGCACATCCGGTTCAGCAAAGACCCATCGCCAACGAGGGCCCGATATTGGTAGGAGATTATGTGAATTCAGTGCTAGTACCACTGCAACTGCCTATTGTCTACCCGTCCTTTGGACAAACAAACTTCGGCCTGATGTCATCAATCTCTTCCGGAATAATCATGATATCAAGTTCTTCGGAAAAGTTACAAAAAACCCTCATGTACACATACAAGCTTTTTTTATGTTGTAAGAAATCATTAGCCACGAGGGGATGTCATGAGATGCCTTTCGAATGCACCTATTCACTCACACATTGAAGGAGGGCGCAAATTCATGTCTATAGTCATTACCTCCTGGGAGCATCTTATCTTGGAATGACATGGTACAAAAGTTCACAATAAATTTCTTCCTACCATCTCGAGTCCATCAAATTCGGAATGAAGTTCATACTTTTAAACGAAGGGATTTTGATGCATATCCGAAGGCATGTGAGAGGTTCAAGAGTGCATTTAGGAATTGTCTAAACATTGACATTCCTAAGTAGGTGCAGGTGTATTTTTCTACTATGGATTGTGCCCAAAATTTTGCAATATGGCAGATGCTTTAGCTGGCGGCTCAGTTATGATAATGGAGGTTGATGATGGATTCAACTTGTATGAGATTATTGCTGAGAATCATGCCAATTGACTAATCGACAGGGATGCTCTAAAGAAAGTAGCATGGATGCATAACATAGACGCGGTGACAGATTTGGCAGCGTAGATGGAAACAATAAAGAAGAAACTTGACAATCTAACTAAGTCTATGAATATGGTACAACAACCAACTATGGTTTGCTCAAGTTGTGGGGAAGATCATATCACTCTCATACGTCAGCTATGTACAGAGTTATCAGAGATAGTAAAGTGGACCTTACTCCAACAACTATTACCTGGGTTCAAACAAGTATCCCAACTTCTCATGGATGGATAACTCGGATAAGAGATACCAAATGAAGGACAATCTACCAGTGGTTCAGTAATAGCAAGATAAAAAGGCATCCTTGGAGGATCTACTTGTTAAGTACATTTCCAAGATTGAGACTGCAATGCGAAACCAACAAGCCTCTATAAAAAAAACTTAGAGAATCCAATGGGACAGATCGTAGCTACATTGGCCAACAGACTACAATATACCTTGTTGAGTGACACATCCATGTCAAGGCCTATGTCAGGGCCTATTTAACTATTGAGCTCCTATCATTTACTCCCACCACCTTTGTAAAGGCGTATGTGCCACCCATTCCATTCCCTCAAAGACTTCAAAGGTAGCCAACAATAGACCATGTTCAGGATATCACTACTAGTAGTGGTATTCAATTTCTAGAAACCACTGCAAAGAGGAAGGAGACAGAGAGAACTCAAACTCTAGACAAGGAACCAGTGGAGCAATTTGAAGAAGTAATAGAAAATGATCAACATATAGTTTTAGACAGTCCACAGCTTAAGGTAAATGTTCGGCACTTCACTGACACCTCTAGTCCATTTTTTAAAGATTGCAGAACACTAAGCTAGAGAAACTATTCACGAAAATATGTTCGCTTTGTAAATCACCGCAAGTGTACGGATCGTTCAAGTAATAAAATGGATTTTAGAGTCCAAGTATCGTTCCCACAGAGATTTACTAGTTCAATTTTACCTATTCCAACCTTAACCGAAACGTGAATATGATTGATTTTTATAACTAAATTGTAACTAAACTAAATGTAAACAATAAAATAAATGCAAAATAATGGTAGAATGCAAAAGTCTGGAGAAAGTAATATATGAAAAAGCGCACTAGGATCCCGAATCACCGAACAAGTTCACTTTTAATCTCTATTTCACAATTTGATAATACGGTGAATTGGTTGAAGAATCAATGTTTCTAACTTATCCAACAATCTCTTTGGAGTATAATTGAACCTATTCTAACATACCATTTGACTATATTTCTGTGACAAATGCAATATACAAGAATGCTTGACATTTTGTGAACACTTAAAGATTCACGTAATGTATATCGGTATATTTCTATCCTCTATGAACAAAACGATGATTTATACCTTCTTTCGAATGCATAAAATAAACCACCCAAATTCACATAATCACATGCATTTAATTATGGAGGCACGAAAGTGTATATAAATCATTCAACATCCATCAACGTGTTTAAATATCTAATTGCAAAATAAAGAATTAGAAGATCACAATGCGAGGTTCAACGTAAATCCTAGCACATAGAAATCTAGCTTAACATGATATTGAAATTAAATAAATAAAAGTGGAATGACATCATCAAAAATTGACCAAACGTGATTGATTCTGGCCAAAAATATAAGCGTTGCGTCTACTTCTTTCTTCAATTTCTTTCTGCCTCTATCCATTCCCAGCTGCTTCTCTGCTTGTGTGGGTTCTAGTGCAAATAAATATAATTTTAGCCCCAAGAATTCAGAAATCCTTAGCAGTTTTTTTTTGTCTTTTGTGTCGTCTCTATCTCTTTCTCCTGCGGCTGGGTCCCACTCCTTTGTATATTATTCTATGTTCAGCCCCAGAATCCCCCACAGCCTCAACGTTTCTGTCTTGCATGTATTTATATAGAATAATGCCCTAAAATTCTACAAACAGTAGCCGCCTTTCAATTCTCTTGTGATTAGAATTTTTAATTGCTAATGAAAGTCCAAATCCACTGCACGTCTACATGCCCAATTCCAATTCCAAGTGCAATTGAAGTCCTAATCAAATTGCAAGTCCAGCCCATCTTTTGAAGTAATGCAATTGAGTCCTTCAATTTCTATTGTGTCGACTTTAATTCCAAAAATTGTAGATTTCCTTCAATTTCAACATTCTTCCTTTTCCATTTGCTTTGAACACGTCCATAACTAAAACAAAAGAAAATTAACTCAAATTAAGTAAAAATTAATAATTTGACGACATAAAACGAAAGTAAAATGACTTAAATAAGTGCACAAAATTCACTCATTAGAAACAATTCATGAAATTCATAGAGGTCCTTAAAAAGCTGCATGTCAACATCCCATTCATTGATACTATCCTTCAAATCCCAAACTAAAAGTTTTCGAAGGAAATGTTGACTAAAAAGATGAAGTTGCCCGAGAACGAAACAATAACATTATCTGAAGAGTGCGGTGCAATCATGCAGCTCAGGAAGCTCAGGATCCCTCCCAAACTTAAAGATCCAGGGACTTTTACTCTATATTGTTCCATAGGAAACTTACA
The DNA here is from genome assembly GCA_035079005.1 of Fraxinus americana. Taxonomy (NCBI): domain Eukaryota; kingdom Viridiplantae; phylum Streptophyta; class Magnoliopsida; order Lamiales; family Oleaceae; genus Fraxinus; species Fraxinus americana. Next base: position 22,191,105 of record CM068706.1, read on the forward strand.
AAGTATTAATTTTTTAATTGATTCAGGATCAAGTATTAACTTAATTCATTTGCGTCTTTATAGGAAATTAGCATTATGAAATCCAAAGGTGGCATCTATTATCCTTCAATTAGCAGACTGATCATTAAAACATCCCTACAGAATAGTTGAAGACATGTTTATCAAGGCGGGAGAGTTTATTTTTCCAACTGACTTCATCATCCTAGACATTGAAGAGACATATCAGATGCCCATAATCTTGGGATGTCCATTCTTGTCTTCAAGTCGAGTCTTGCTGGATTTTGATATTAATGAGATAGTCCTAAAGACTGAGGATAAGTAGTAAAGCTTCACTATGGAAAATTCACTCAAACATCCCTTCTACTTTAAGGATTGCCAAAGAATGGACCATTACAAGAGCTACAAGAGCAGGCCAGATAAATGTAAAATTGTTGACAGGGTCAAGAAGAAAGCTTAAAGGAGTGAGGTAAAACGTGAAATTTAATTGAAAAAATAATAATTTGATTTGATGCAATTGTAATTGATATTTTGGCTTAGATAACTAGTGGGTTTGAATTACTTAGTATAAGCTTGAATGTGGAAGCACTCATTAGTGGAGAATCATCACATTTCTGATGTTGAAATTGCCGGTTAGACCCAGCCGAACTAGAGCGAAAAAAAGAAAAGAGTGATTGAGGGCGATCTTTAGATTTACACCTTGGGGTTAAAAAAAAAAAATTAATAATAATAATAAATATTTATTTAGTGTGTGAATCTTACGAGCGTGAAAGGATATATTTGACCACAAAGGGTTGGGCTGGAGCCAATTTAAGATTTTTTCCATGTTGATAATTGTTTCCTAATTTAGATGATGATTGAAAATGGCTATGCACACACAAACACCGATCGAACATTGGATGAGTTTAAATTATTTTTGATAGCATCATTTGGAGCATAGTTGTAAATTGATGTACAATTATATACTCAATGATATTTTTAGCAAGGTGTCTAATATGTTGATCATTATCGCATTTATATGATTGTGTTAGAAGTTAATCTTGCTCGGGACGAGCAAGAGCTCAAGTTTGGGGGTGTGATGTGTGTGTTTTTACACACTTATTAGGCACTTTTTGGATCTAATTATAATTGAAATTGAGTCGATTTCTATGCATAATTGTGTAATTTTCACTTTTACAGGCCAAAATCCCTACAAGAAAGAAAACAAGAAAAGGAAAGAAAAAAGGACTTAAAGCGTATAAAATTGTGAAGTTTGGGACCAAGTTGCACAAGTACCGAAAGTTTAAGGACCTTGGATGCAATTTATTAAGGGCGTGATCGATATGAAAGTCAAAATTTGAGGACTAAACTGTACAAGATCAAAGCTTAGGGACCAGATGTGCAATATCTCGGAACATTAGCCACAAAATAAAGGATTTTGACTTTTAAAAAAGACTTGGGGCTGTTTTAATTTCTTTGTGCAACTCCAAGGACTGAAGCTGCAATTTTTGAATTGATTGGTTTTAAAAAAACCTAGCAACTCACCTGGGCTCCCAGTTTTTGAATTCGGCTTCTACAGTGGACGTGGAGAGTTCTTCTTTTCATTTTTTTTTCTTTTAATTTCCTTCTCTTCTCTTTCTCTTTCTTTTTTCCTTTGATTTACTTGGAGATTTTGGAGGATCAATCATAGAGCATAAAGAGATACCAAAAGATTTGGCAAGGAGTTGGAAAAATCGAGTTCTAGCTACAAAAGGGTTTTATCTTTAAACTTTAATTTTTCTCAATTGTTTTGTCAAATTTGGAATGCATTGGATTAATATTTTCATTTGTTATCAGTTATTTAACATGGGCTAAATTTATTGTGTTTGGATTTATGGTAGAATTTAATCTAACTTTAGTTAATTTTGATATTTGCCTTTTGATGTTAATTCACTTATTTTCATGTGTTTCTACCATTGTTATTATTGAATTTTCATTTATATGGCCAATGAATGATTATGTTTAGTGATTTGTACGTCGTTCGAGAGAAGATTGTGCATTTTAGACCAAATAGTAGAAACCCTAGGTTTGTGTAGGGGATAGAGATATACCACTAACCCTAGGTGATCCATTGAGTTATTTTCACAAAAAATTAATGCAATTGTTTAGTTTAAATCAACATAGAGATATAGTAGGTTAAACTAATCAATTAGGGTTAATTTCGCGAGAGAGGTAATTAGCTAAAATTGGAAAATCGGATCTAACATCGTAAATGAGTAATTTATTAATTGGCTTGTGGAAAAATTAATTAGGTGACGGTTAAGCGAAACCATAAATCTCAACCACATTCTTTCTCTGAAATTTCCAAATGTTTACGTTTTCCTACTTAGTAGATTTTTAGTTAATTTCTTATAATTCTCAAAATCAAATTTTATTGTGTGTTTATTCTTATTGTCAAAATTAAATTAACTAAATTTGTGTAATTAAAAGTAAGCATTCCTCGAGGGATCGACAACCCGGACTCAAAAAGTTCACTTTATTATTTGAACGCGACCCGTGTACTTGCGGTATAATATTTTCAAGCGAACAGAACACTTAAACTAACATTGACCAAAGAGACAACGAGAGCAATAGATCAAGGTTGCCATTGGATTTCACGTTATATCAGAGGAGTATTTTCTTCATTTTCTTCCCAACTCTTTATATTGTGACTTCGAATTTAAGACATTGAGGACAATATCTAATTTAAGTTTGAGGGAGAAAGACATGAGTTTTCTTCTGTTTTTGTGTGCTGTTATTGCTTTATAATATATAAAAAAATACAAAAAAATTAAAAATTTTAAAAACTTCCAAAAATATTTTTTTTTTGCTTGCGTGAGTTAGTTGGCCTACCTAGTAATGAGGAATATATTGAATTATGAATTGATCTATAAATGATGAATATGTTGCATGCTTAGTTAATTTTTGTTATGTGAAATTTGGTATATATTGAGTACATGAATTAAGTTAAGCATTGTTTAGTTAGATATGTTGAAATAGTGGATCATAGATGCTAAATCCAAAACCAGTATATTTTACATCATTAGACCAAATTTACAATATTTTGGGAGATTTCAATATTGTATGAAGATATTGAAATAAATGAGAATTTCATGTGTGAAATTAAAAATATGATGTGGATTGTTTAAAATCAATAGAATTAAATTGGGCGAAAATCTTAAGTTAGAGGTTAGTTTACTTGGATAAGTGTTTAATGAGGGACATTACACTATTTAAGGCATAAAAAATATTTTATTTGAAAGTTTCTCTTCTTAATCTTTATGAGTCGAGTTATTAAGCATGTAAGAGTGTTAAAACCTATTGTCCTAAAGTCATCTGACTTGGAAGTCATCGATCTAAACCTTATTATATGGATCATTTAGAAAGCTTAAGTGAAAGAATGCTGCAAATAATGAAAAAAAGTGTTAAAAAAAAAAGAAATTGAGAAAGAAATAAAAAAAAATGAGAATAAAGTAGGTGCATAAAATAGAAGACGCACCAAATGTCTTGATTATATCCCAAACACTTATTTAGAGAAATTTGACTTTTCATAAAGGATTATTAGCCTAATTGAGTTCTAGAGATTGAAGCAATCAAACTTGATGGAGAATCCTTATTTATTAACATGCTAAACTATAATTGGTGAGATTTACCTAAACTAGAGATGTGGGGATGATATAAAATTTAACATTAGATCATACACTTGAAAAGAGAGAAAATAACAAGTTTGGGGGAGTGTGAATCTCACGAGTAAGGATAAGAACATATTTGACTATTAAGAGTCGAGAATGGAACAACTTGTGAATTCATAATACTATACTTAATTATTCACACGCTTATACACTGACTTTACATTGGAAAAATAGATTTTAATTTTTATATTGTGATCTTAAAGTCGTCCTTAGATTTAATGTCATTATTTCAATTTTGAGATAAACTGTCGGATTAGCTAGCTAAATATTTTTGCATGTTTGTGTGTTTGTTTTATAATTGGGTTTTAGTTTTGTTTGATGACAAACAAAGACTAAAGTTTGAGGGTTTGATAAGTGTAGTTTCTACACTTATTTGGGATTCCAAATGATGATATTTTGTTATTCTTTGGATGGATAAGTGTCTAATTTATTATTTATTGCTTTATTAGGAAAAGCTCATGTTTGGACGAAGAATTAGAATAAATAACGGAACCAAAGTTCGAGGAGTCAAGTATAAATACTCAAAAGTTGTGTTGGACCTTATATTAAAGATTTGAGAGTGATAGGAGTTAATTGTATAGGAAAGAAGTCAAAAAGATAAAATATAGTCAAAATATAATCAAATATCAATTTTCGGCCGAAAAAAATGTTATGCTTTAGATTTTCAGTCATAGATTGCAACCCATTTTTATCATAGAAAACATTTGAATTGGAGAAATGATACAAGAATAATTGTATCCCTTTGACTTAGTTTTTCAATGCACTTTGAATCACCCCAATCGGATATCGAGATAAGAAAGTTATGATAGAAATACTGAAAGGTACTCGAGACAAGTCTAGGGCTGCAAAGGAGACGCGCGCCTCCTAATCTAAGACACCTGAGGCTGCCTAAAGGGTTCACGTATATGCCCTAATTTGTATTAGGTAGACCTAAGTGTAAAAATAGGAAGAATTTGATTTTTCTTATTTTTGTTTTGGTAACAATTCAAATGCAATATTTTTGGTATCATTTAATACCAAAATTCAACCAGAATGTGGGAGACCTCTCTAGACCTAAAAATTTGTATTTTTTTTTTACATATTTTGGAGGCAAAGAACGAGACCAATTCATCAATCAAATGCAGATTTTTACAAGATTATTGAAGATTTCTCCTTATTTTTCAAGATTTCATTCAAGAAAGTGGATTTCTCCACTTATGTCCATCATTTCTTGATCCAAGTGATGTTATTCCATATTTTCTTGTGTAATTCAATATTTAGGATGATTAGCTAAGCTTTTAGCTGTATTGAATGATTGAGGAAGCCTATTTTTGTTTATTTCAATTTAAAACTTTAATTTAGGTATTTTTTGTTATTTCTTGATTGGTTTTGTATTCTCGTTACACTATTTAATTATTTGGTCATCAATTGAATAGTTAGTTGCTTATTATAGTGTAGAAATACTCATAATAAATTTAGAACGCGGTAAAATCAATATATGAACAATATGTATTAAGAATAATATATATGACACGTGCAATCATGTAAATAACATAAACTAAATGTATGATTTTTATATAAATTCGGATTAGGAATAGGATCGGTCATGTTAATCATTGGTTGGTGTATATTGGAAAATATCATTTAACATATTAGCGTTATTAGTTGTCAAAAATGCATGAAATTAACTAGATTATTAATTGATAATTGAAATAGATGGAAATAGGGTCATGAATCCAATACAAGCATTCACATTCATTAAAATCACAATTTACTTGCTTTATTAGTATATATTAAGGGTGTGTTTGAGCCATGTTATTTTGGAAGAATGTATTTTAGAATAGTTGATTGATGGAGAATGTGTGATTGAAAAAGAAGGAAAAATTATTGATGTGATGGAAAATATTATTTTTATTGAAAAATGAGTGGTTGAAAATGAGTAGAAAAATGAGAATGAAAATTTTAATGTGACTCAAACAGAGGCTAAAAGTAATATAAATAACCACAAAATCACTCTTTCGCTGTCACTATTCCCTCGAATCTAATAATAACTATTGACGTAAATTCGATTAACTCGAAACTCACTATTTCTATTACTTATACAATGATATATACGCTTGCGGATTTCAACGTAACAGTTAGCTAGGTACAAGTATATATGCAACGATATTTCATTCTCATTTTTACTTTTAATTATAGATATCCCATACTTTTGGGTACCGAACTTAGCCTAAAAAATGTTAAAATAAAGGATATTCATACTTCAAAATTTTTGTATCACTACTAAACCTAAAAAATGTTAAACAATGCGAGTATCTATACTTGTTAATTTAGGTACTAGTACTCAACCTAAAAATTGTTAACAATACAACAATATTTTGGAAAATCATCACACTTTATTTATTATTAATATTGTTTTTAGATGGGGGATACAACTTTATATATCAAAGGCGTGTAATCCGTACTGAATGTGTTGACACTCTTAAGACATACAAAATGAGAAAGTATAGAATACTGTACAAAGTTATTGAAATTGATGCTATATAAAAACAATATCCTTATACCCCCCCCAAAAAAAAAAAAAAAAAACTTAACAAAAGGCCTTTGTGAAATGGGAATCAAAGGCCTTTTGAGAAATGTTCACGCAATTTCGGTTGAGAAAGATCTTCATTCTAATAAGAATCAAATATACATGAAAATGAGCAGCTTGTGGATTTTGGCAGGTGCAACAACAACAGATGGTTTCAAAGATGGAGAGGGTGATCGTCGTGGTTATTGACCCGATTTGGAGGAGAGGATAGTAATGGTAATCATAAGCTTTGGTTGACTGTAACAGCAACATGTGAAACTTATTTGAAGTCCAAGGTTTATCATAATACAATGGAAAATTATTGGGATTTGCAAGCAGTACCTATTGTTTTGCGATCTCCTCTGCCAGGGATGTTTTCGAGGTATATTCTTGCATTAATCTATTTATAATGATTCTTCAAATTGTTTAACTAGCCATTCAACGAACCCATTGTAGAATTGTTTGTGTACATGTTGATTAAATCTTTGTATATTGACAATTTTGCAACAATAGTATCTTTCAATTCTCTGGAATCAAGAGTCTTTGTTCATGTTCTTACGAAATGTTTTATTTCTCTTCTTATCTTTTTGTTCATTGTGGCATCTTGTTGGAGCACAGTTATGTTAGTGTCTGCGTACTACGAGGTTTATGCTTTTCGGGTGACCCTATCCACTGTTGATGACAAAGATTTTTAACTAGTTTTGGAGAAGTGTTCTCCTTTGTTCTATGGTTATTAGTCATATTATTTTTCTGAATTGATTTTCGTATTTTAGTCTCGGAACTGATAGAATTTTGAGCAATCATATAGAATCATCGACTTCACTGAAGAGTGTTCCAATTCGACAGCCAATTTTGACAACATCTTTTGAAGAACTTCAATACTACTCGGAGAATAACCTTTTGCCTGAGATTTTTAGAGAATTATGAAAATTTATAAAACCTCTCAACATTGACGAATGTAGATGATTGTCTTTTCTACTTGTTTGTCAATTAAAAATGGTGTATATGTATTGCATTTGTACTCGAACTCAGTGGTGGAACCAGACATTCTTCGTTGTTGGATCAAAAATTAAGTTAAAAGTTTTATTTTCAACATCTTTCTCTAAACACTCGTTTCAGCAATATTTTACTCCTCTCGAAAATGGAGATTTTCATTTAAAAAATATATTTTTGTGATTATTTAATATAAAATTTAACAAATAAATGAGTGCTAATCTATTCCAAATAATAGTACTATAGAAACATGATCAATTTCAATAGGCAAATGACAAAGACAAAATATTCCCATTTACAATAGAAAACAAATAATTAAAAAAAAAAAAAAATAGAAATCTTGTAAGTGTTATGCCCTAGGTCCAATTGATTTTGAACATAAACACTTTTAATATAATTGATGCATTTTATTTATGGTAAGATCCATTATTTAATTGAATTAATATTCTAATATATTAAATAGTAGAATTCATAGATTTAAGTTTTGGTAATTTGTTAATCACAATGAGTTGTGATTGCGAGATATAAATTACATATGACCGAATTTTAAATCATCTATGGTTGTAAGTAATAACGAGATATGAATATTGTTATTACGAATAGACCATCACTTGTAACATTTCTTACTTGTAAACTAAGTAGTTGATCTTATAAGCTAAAGTATGGTGACACTTAAATGAACATGTATGTTTTAGCGTTTTTAATGCATGTTTTTATGTTCGGGTGTTTCATAGAGATATAGGAGGTCACATGAGAGGATGTATTTAATTAACATCGAGAAATGCTTTTAATTAATTTAGGAACATTGATCAATAAGAATATGTTCATTATTGTCATGTTATTGAATTGTATTAAAACGAATTAATAAGGAGGATTCAAAATCTTAATACTATCTAATCTATATTTACAAACACTTGATAAATTGCTTGCTAGAATAATTAGTTTAATAATATAATTTACAATAAAATCATTCTAACACATTTTACTATTCGATTAAGATGAGGATTAATTGAATCTAGTTTAAGTAAGTAGTCCTTGTAAGAACGATACTTTACTCTTCACTTTATTACTTGTTCGAGATACCATAAAGTTGCGAGAAATTAACGATTAAGTTTTTGGTGCCGCTGTCGGAGACTATTGTATTTAATTTGTTTTAATTTATTTTAGCTTAATCTGAATTTTTTGTTAATTCATTAGTTTAATTTTTTATTAGAAAAAAATTAGAGTGTTTCTTTTCTTTCTTTGTTAGGATTTTGTATGCAAAGTTCGAGACACGATGATCTTGCTCAATTTGATCCAGAAATTGATCGAACATTCAGGTTGAGAAGAAAAGAACATATAGAAGATACAAAATCAAATTGCCATTGGAATGAATGAAATTGCAAAACATCCGGTTGTAGCTATGAGAGATGAGAATGAGAGACTGATGGGGATTTACGTGGTTTCACCAGTGGTAGAAAATAGATCTAGTATAGCTTATCCAACATTTAGGCAAGCTAATTTCCATTTAAGGACATACTTGATCAACATGTTCCAGCATGCACTGCAATTCTTCGAGAATACCACTGGAAATTCAAATGCTCACATCTCAAGATTTTTGGATATGTGCGCATCAATTGAATATCTGAGAGTTTCCAGTTATGCAATTCGACTAAGACTCTTTCCTTACACTTTAAGAGATTCAGCTAGGGAATGGTTGGATACATTCCCACCTCATTGCATCACTACTTGGGACAGTCTGATCCAGAAATTCTTGAACAAATACTTTCAACCAAAGAGGATTGCCAGGTTGAGGGATGAAATCACTACATTCTCTTAACTTGATTCGAAGTGCTAGTACGAGGTATGGGAAAGATACAAATGTCTGCTATGACAATGTCCAAAACATGGTTTGCAAAAATAGCTGCAAGTCCAGTACTTTTATATTGGATTGAATCTGACTAGTATGGCTAATGTTGACTCTGCCTGTGATGGGTCAATTACTAAGACAACTCTAGATCAGGTTTATCAGATAATGGAGGATCTAGGATACACCAGTGCATTATGGCCGATTGAGATATTAGGTGAAAAGAGAGCTATAGGGATTCACGAAGTAAACATTGACAGCTATTTTAGCACAGTTAGCTGTACTAACTAAAAAGGTAAATGGTTAGACAACCAATCAAATAGTGAATGCAATTCATGCAGCTGGGCCGAGATGCAAAAATTGTGGATGAAATCATAAAAGTGTGAATTGTAATTTATGTAGTCCATTTGTACAGTTAGTTGATGATGTGAATTACATGCAAAACTATCAAAGGCAGCAAAACAATCTCCATCCCAATATACAATCCAAGTTGGAAAAATCATTCAAATTTCTCCTGGAACAATAATCAGTTGTCTCAAGTTGCACTATATCAAAATACACCAATGAGTTTTCAAGAGCTAGAAAATAAGCCATCATGGGATGAATCATTGAGCAAAATGGCAGCATCATGAACTGAATCATTGACCAAAATAGTTGAAACGCCAACAAAATTTATGCAACAGACTGGGAAAAGATTTCAGATTGAAGGGGCTGATGTACAGAACTTGGAAAATCTACTGGGACAAATTGCTAGAACAATTTTAGAGAGACAACTAACGACCATACCAGTGACACGAAGACAAATCCCATACAACAGGTAATGATAATAAATGTTGTGAAGTATGAGGTTGACACGCTACCAATCAAATTTGCTCTAGTTACCAGAGAGTATGTACCACCTATACCATTCTCTTAAAGGCTTAGAAAAAGACCTAAAGGACAAACGATTCAGGCAATTAGTACACACAGAGAAGTACAGCTTTCAGAAATCACAGCTAAGAGATATGTGGTAGTATATGAAAAGGTAACTTCTACAGATGAGGAGCATGTAGATTAGTCAAAATAATCAAGAAAAATAATTCTATATCAGAATTCAGACGATCTACAAGGTAAGGCAATAGTTCCTATCGAAACGAATTTACTTCCTACAGAAAAGGAAGTTTGAAGAACAATTTGCAAAGTTCTTCGATGTATTTAGGAAGCTTCATGTCAACATCCCGTTAATTGAAGCCATATCTCAGATACAAAGTTATGCAAAAAAAATTTAAGGAGATTTTATTAAAGAAAAGAAAGGTCACTGAATTTGAGACGATCAAGCTAAATGAGTAATACTATCCTGCAAAACAAATTAACTCCTAAACTAAAAGATCCAGGGAGTGTCAAAATACTTTGCTCAATAAGAAGTAATTCTACTTTAACTTGGTTATGTGATTTCAAAGCAAGAATAAATTTAATGCCATTTTCTATCTACAAGAATTTAGGTTTGGAAAAGTTAAATGGCACAACTAACTTCCTTCGACTAAAGGACATATCAGTTAAATACTCTCGATGAGTGGTTGAGAACATGCTCGTTAAAGTGGGCAGTTCATATTCCTAGAAGATTTCATTGTCCTAGACATAGAAAAACCATGGGATGCATCACTACTTATTTTGGGATGATCTTTCCTATCAACGAGTTGGGCTATCATGAACTTTGCAGTAGGCAAATGACCTTGAGAGTGGATGATGAGCAAAAGAAGTTTAAAATCTATACAACTATTGAGAAACCATCCTTTGAAGAAAATAGAAAAAAGATTAATGGGGAATAAATTAAATAGCATTGAAAGCGCCAACATAAAAAGGGTTTGGTGGAACAATTGAGAACCTCAAGTATTAAAAGCGGGCTCTTCAAGCATGGAAAAAAAAAAAGGGATTGGCAATGCTGAACATTGTGATCAAAGTTTTGCCGATGAAGCCCACTTTGAACCAGCATAACACATCTACAAAGTTTAGCTAAAACTTCAAATTAAGTGCTTATTGGAAAACAACTCAATTTCTTTGAACATTGTGATCAAAGTTTTTCAATGAAGCCCACTTTGAACCACCATAACATATCTACAAAATTTAGCTAAAACTTCAAATTAAGCGCTTATTGGAAAACAACTCAATTTCTTTCCCTTTTATTTATTATATTTTATGTATTTGCATTGCATGTAGTTTGATAGGTTTAATTAGTTTTAGGCATTTTTTGTTTCAATAAAAGGGTCATTATATCTATATTTAGCTTGGAAAAAGAAAATAATTTATTTGAGTAAAAAATAGTAGAAAAAGCATACGTTATGTTTTTCAAGGTTTTAGGGACGTTAAAAAAATCTGGTTATCATACACGCCGCATTCTATCTTTTAAACTAATTTTTGACTCTTATAATTATTTTCTTTCATCTTTCACATGTACATGGATATCAAACATGAGGTAGCTTAACAAGTAGAAGATTGGAATGAATTGATCCAACAAGCCATCTTAAAATTCAGATAGAAAAATTTGGAATGTACCTTCTTCCTTTCTTCCCCACCCCTTATGTTCAAGATTATACTTTAAAACATTGAGAACAATGTCTACTTTAAATTTGAGGGTGGAAAATCATTGAGTTTTTAGTTGTTGTATATTTATTGTTTTATTATATATAAGAAAACTATAAAAAATTTCAATTTTTTTTTCAAATAAAAAATATTTTCTTTATTTGCTTACTTGTGTGGGTTAGGTAGTCTGATCAGTAATAATGAATAAATTTGAAATTATGTGTTGATTTCTGAACAGTGAATAGATCACATGCTTAGATCTATTGATACTTATCCATGTAAGACTTGATACTATTTGAGTACATGAATTAAGTTTGACATTATGAAGTATTGAGTTGATCCATATACTTAATAGGTTGATATATTAGAATTTCGATGCTAAACCAAAAAAATATTACTACATTATACATTCTTAGACCAAATTTAGCATAGTTTGAGGGTGATTTTACTAATGTGGAAAAATATAAGTATAAATGGGGATTCCATGTGTTGTAAATTCTTGTGTGGATTATCTAAAATCAATGGAATAAAATTAGGTGAAAATCTTAGGTTAGATGTCGATTTTTTTAATGAGTAATTAATGAGGAGCATTGTACTAATCATAGTAAAAAAAATTATAAATACAAAGTTACCTCATTATGAAACGTCTATTTTTGACCTTTATGACTCGAGTAATTAAGCCTACAAGGGTGCTTAAAATTTGGTACCCTAGAACCATCTGAATTGGGAGTCATCAGCCGAAAGTTTGCTATAATGGTTATTTAGAAAGCTTATTGGAGAGAAGTCCGCAAATAAGAAAAGCAAATAAAAAAAAGCGGTGCACGAAATAGAAGACGCACTAAATTCCTTGGTTAAGCCCCAAAACATAGTTTGGCAAAATTTGACTTTTGATAAGGGATTATTAGCTTAGTTGAGTCTTGGAGGTTGAAGCAATAAAAAATTTGGAGAATCATTATTTTTTAATTGTTGACTTGTAATTAGTGAAATCCATCAAAACTAGAGAGGGTGATCATAAGTATAAATACTGAACTTTAGATCACACATTGGGAAAAGAGTAAAAAAGAACAAGTTTAGGGGTGTGTGAATCTTATGAGTGATTAAAGGAAAAATTTGACCATCGAGGGCCGAAAATTGAAAAAAACTTGTGAATTCATGATGTTTTACTTAATTCTTCACATACACACATCAGTTTTGTATTGAAAGAGTGGATATTGATTTTGGTAATGTGATCTCTGTTTATAGATTCAATATCATGATTTCAATCTTGAGGCAAAACTGTAGGTTAACTAGCCATAACTTATGTATATTTGTTCTAAATTATGTTTTGGTTTTGTTTGAGTACAAACAAATGTTTAACTTTGGGGTGTTCCATAAGTTATTTTAAATTTATTTAGGCCTTAAAATAATAACATTTTGTAGTTCTTTTGATGAAATATAGCCTAACTTATTGTATATTTTGTTTAATAATTGACACTTGATGATCAAAAGTGGAATTTGAAAAAAATAAGAGAAAAATAGAGAAGGCGAAATCTAAATCATGTACACTAAATTGCAACATTCCAATAGTTTATTTAGACCACAAAATAAAGATTGAAGATTTTACGGGTTCAATTGGATGCAATTAAAAGTTAAGAGACCAAAATTGGAAGAGAAAATGACTTAAAAAAATCAAGAATTGAATTGGGGACCAAAATGTAAAGTTTGAAAGATAGTATAACTGGGGCTTTAAACTTGGCCTGGGCAAGTGCCCGGGTTTTGGCGGTCAATCTGGAATCGCAGCTAATTTCTTTTTTAATCCAAAATTCTACATGAAAATTACTTTCTTGTATGATTTTTGATCTAATTTCATCTCTGGTAGCCAATATGAAACACTTCTCAGATACATATTGTTGAGCGAAAGAATGGATCACCAAATGATTCCGGGCTCAATATACACACACACACACACACACACACACACACACCGCGAAATCAACACCACAAAGTCACAAACCCAAAACTCCTACAATCACCCAAATCTAGTTGCTTGGTATTGCCCACAAAGGAACAAGAGATGGACGGTTATGGTAGCCACACAACAACCATAAAGGTTGAAAGAGACATTGTAAAGAAACGAGCACAAGGCCCAGAAGCGAGTAGCCCATTTCTCTCAAAAGGAAGAAGGCTAAGCAAAATAACGTTCCAAACCACAAAGCAAAGGAATCAGCTAATATATAGTATAGGTGGATTTTTTAGGGTAAATAGTGATTGTGCCCAAACATAATAGGTAACTAATAAGTGGCCAAATACCAAAAGCCATCCAAGGAATAACGGGTTAGGCCATGAGTAGCTCTAATTCAATTATGCCACTTCAAATTACCCTAAGGGTGCGTTTGATTGCAAGGGTGGAAAATATGTGGAAAGAAAATGTTTTACAGGGAAAAGTTTTGCCTAGAAAATATTTTGCAGAGAAAATGATTTCAAGTGTGTTTGATTGGTATAATTTTCCACCCGGAAAATTTTTAAATTTTCTATTCGTTTGACTTTGTTTTATATGGAAATTGTCCATGAAAGTGATTTTTTTTCCACAATTGGTTATAAAATTTGTTTCCATTACCAAAAAGTAAAAAAAAAAAAAGGAAAAAAAATTGTTTCCTAAAAAATCATTTTTTTAATCAAAATTTAGTGTTCGTTTGACTTTGTTTTACATGGAAATTGTTCATTAAAGTGAAATTTTTTTTACAATTGGTTATGATATTTGTTTCCATTGCCAAAAAAAAAAAAAATTTTTTTTTAGCAGCCGGTTGGAAAAAATTTTCTCACCAAAAAGGTGGGAAAATTTTTTCCTCAAAAATATGGAAAATGCTGACGTGGCGGGTTGGGGAGGAAAATATTTTCCGTGGAAAATTTAGGCTATCAAACAGCGCAAAAGATAGAAAACGGAAAAAATTTTCCTAGTTCCATGGAAAAAGAAGCCAATCAAACGGGGCCTAATATGTTGTGGTTTAGGTCGTTACACTTGTAGTGTTGATATTTCACTTCAGTCATTGGTCGACGCCGACTGAATAAACATAGTCTGTGAGGTCATTTGACAACAATTTGCCTAACAAACTTTCACATTGGTGTCAAAGGACATGCAAAGAAAAAATTATTACCCATTAGTAATAATTCAAAAGAGAAGGACTGATAAAATTGAAAATTATTTACCTCCACCGATGTTCAGAAGATATTTGCAATTTCTAAACTTCACCACTGGTAGCACCTTGGTGCCCATGTCTGAGAGATTTTATTGTGTATTTATTTTTTCAAGTCTCACAACTTCTTGTGATACAATATCTCTATTGAAATGTAGTCTAACATCAATGTGGTACATTTATGAAAAACAAGATTTTTGAATAAATGTATAGAAGATTGACTATCAAAATATATTACCACATAATCATTTGAAACACAAAGTTCATGAAATAAGCATCTAAGTCATAAAGCTTTTTTAATAGCTTCAATGGTAGCAATGTATTCAGATTCTATCGTGGATAGTGCAACTATTTGTTGTAACAGTGATTTTCAACTAACACAAGAGTTAGACAAAGTAAACACATAAGAAGAGGTAGATTTTCTATTATTTCTATCCCCAACATAGTCTGTATCTACAAAACTCTTCAATTTCACACATTCCTTATTAAAACCAAACTTTAGACCTACATCACTAGTCCCCTTAAGCACCTTAACATCTATTTTAAGGCTTCCCAATGCTCAGGACCAGAATTAGACTTGTATCTACTAAGAGTACTAACTGCAAAAGCTAAATCTGGTCTAGTGCAGACCATCAAATACATAACAAATCCAATCACATTAGAGTATGGAATCCTACTCATGTATTATATTTCTTTTTCATTATAGAGAGTCTGATATTTAGATAATACAAAATGATTATCTAAAGGTAATGTAACAGGTTTGCAATCATGCATGCCAGATTTTTTTCAACACTTTCGAAACATAAGAAGTCAAAAAAAAAAAAAAAAAAAAAAAAAATTGGCCTATCTCTTCCAATTTCCATACCTAGGATTCTTTTAGCTTTTATTAGATCGTTCATGTTAAATTCACTATTCAGATTTGTTTTTATATTACTTATCTTCTTAGGTGATGAACCAACTAAGAGCATATTATCCACATATAGCAATAAGAGCACATAGTCATTATTAACATCATGATGTTGGAAATATAGACTAATCCAACTTACAACAATGAAACCTTATGGATAGTACAAAAGAATCAAATCTTTTATACCAGTGTTTAGGTGATTTTTTAGACCATATAAAGATCTTTTCAAGAAGCACACATGGTCAGGTTTTAGTTTGTTTTTAAAACCTTTTGGTTGACTCTTAAAGATTTACTCATCAAGTTCACCATGTAAAAAAATAGTTTTCACATCAAGTTATTCAAGTTCCCAATCAAAATGTGTAACCAATGCAAGTATGACCCTAATAGTGGTGTACTTAACAACAAGTAAAAAAATCTCGTTATAATCAATCCCCTATTTCTGAGTGTACCCCTTGACCACTAACCTAGCCTTAAATTTTAAGGGTTTAAATGCGCTACTACCCTCCTTAACCTTAAATACCCACTTACAATCAACTGTTGATTTATTCTTAGGTCTAGGTACTAGTTTCCAAGTTTGATTCTTTTCTATAGAACTCATCTTATCTTTCATTGCGTTAAACCAGTTTTCAGATTGTTCGCTTTTCATTACCTTCTCAAAGGTTTTTGGCTCTGTATCAGCTAACTCCTCATAGCTCGCATGAGCAAGAGCTAACTCAAACTCGTATACAAATCTTATAGGTGCTTTAGACTGTCTTCTCACTTTATCCCTAGCTAAATTATAATCTGCTAAATGATTCTCTTCTTCGGGATGTTCTTCTATCACTACTTTCTCTCTATTCTCCATATCAGGTTATTGAACCTAAGTCTCCATCCCACTCATTATAACAAGGACGGATGTGCTAACTTTTCCTAACTCCACCTTCAATTGATTACTCTCTTCGCCTTGTTCTTCTTCACTTATAGGGTCGGATTCAGTTTTAAGGTACGGCATTTCTCCCTCATTGAATGTAACATCTCTACTCACAATGTTCTTAACCCCTTTTTTTGCTCCTATCCCATAACATGTAACCTTTGACACCCTCAAGGTAACTTAGTAAAACACATTTTCTAACTCTAGGTTCAAGCTTACCTCCACTCTGATGAGAAAATACAGCACAGGCAAAAGTTCTAAACATAGAATAATAACTTAGTTTACCAGATCATTTTTCATGTGGAGTATCACCATTTAATATAGCAGATGGAGTCAAATTAATCAGATAACAAGTAGTCATAATAGGTTCTCCCAAAAAAGACTTTGGGACACCAGAACTTAATATCATGCAACACACTTTATCAAGTACAGTTCTATTCATCCTTACTGCTACCCCATTTTGTTGGGGAGTGTAAGGAACATTTTATGCCTTATTATCTCATTTTCTACACACAGATTGTCAAATTCAGTGTTACAAAAACTCTAGGCCATTATGAGTTTCCAAAAACTTGATCTTCTTACCAGTTTGGTTCTCAACTTATCTTTTCCAATTATTAACACTGTGAAAAGTATTAGACTTATCATTTAGAAGATAAACACACACTTTTCTAGTGTAATCATCAATGATAGATAAGAAATACCTATTTCCACCCAAGGTGGGACTGCTAGCGGGATCTCATAAGTCTTAATGCACATATTCAAGCATTCTTTTAGTTTTATGAACACTCGTGGGGAAGGAAGTTCTATGATATTTATCAAGCACCTAATGATCTCAGAAAGATAAGTCAGACACACGGTCATTTCCAAATGCACATTTTTCATTAAGAAGTCTAATCTCCTTAATACCCACACATGCTAGTCTATTGCACCATTTATGTGTGTGATCAGCCTTAGCAAAGGAGTTAGAGGAATCTAAACCACTTATCACTTCCCCAGTAATGATATAAATATCATTTTCCTGATTTTTTTTTTTAATAAAGACAAGTACACCCTTAACCAATTTGAAAATTTCATTTCCAATTTTACTAGTGAAGTTAGCTTTCTCAAGTCTTTCTACTGAAATTAAATTTCTAGACAATTCAGGAATGTATCTAACATCTGTCAAAGTATACACAAAATCAGTGTCAAACTTAAAGGTAATTTAACCAATTCTAACAACAATATAAACAAAATTGTCACACAGCACAACATGCCCATCATTTGATTCATGCAAATTTTCAAACCAGTCATTTTGTGATGTCACATGAAAAGATGCTCCAGAATCAAGTATCCACTCATGCAAACGAGAATTGGTAGTTAAATTCAATTCAGTTTGAATTTATTATGTTTCAAGAAAACTTCCCAAACGGATCCCGGACGCGCCTCAGCCTGCAGAACCTACCTGTGGTATTGGATTCTTCAACAGTCTAGTTTGGTCGAAAAATGGAATTGCAGGTTCGAGTTTAATGGAATAAAATCGGACAGATTTTCGATCTATCTTCCTAACAATTTTTGATCGATTCCTCACCAGAGTTCACACACACAAACCATCGCTCTGATGCCAAAATGTTGAGCGAAGAATGGATCACCAAAGGATTTTGGGCTCATTATATCATATATATAGAAACCAACACCACAAAATGGTAAACCCAAAACTCCTACGATCACCTAAATCCGATTGCTTGGTATTGCCCACAAAGGAACAAGAGATGGACAGTTATTGGAGCCACAAAGACTGAGAGAGATAAGAGAGACACTGTAAAGAAATGAGCACAAAGCCAATAAGGGAGCACCTGATTTCTCTCAAAAGGAAGGAGGCTAAGTAAAATAACGTTTCAAACCACAAAGCAACGAAATTAGCCATTATATAGTATAGTTAGGCTTTTTAGGGTAAATAGTGATTGGGCCCAAAAATAATAGGTAACTAATAAATGGGCCAAATACCAAAAAACATCTAAAGAATAAGGGGTCGGACCATGAGTAGCTCTAATTAAATTAGCCTATTTCAAATGGCCTAAATATGTTGTAGGTTTAGGTTGTTATCTTTACGGTGTCGATATTTCACTTCAATCATTAATTGATGTCGACTGAATAAACATTGATTTAACATCATAGCCTAGGAGGTCGTTTGACAACAATTTGCCTAACATATATACTATACACCTAAAATCATCCATTATCATCCGAAAAGAGAGGCCAATCCATCAATCTATTGAGAAAATAAAAAGGCAATTGCAAGAATTCAAGAATTGGATATTCAAATCAAGATTTTTGGAGAACAACAACAGGAATAATTAGGGATTCCATCGAGAAACAATTGGAGAAATTCAACAACGTCAAGATTCATCCTCTTCTACTTCATCAACTCAAAATCCAGGTTATATTCTTCAAATTACACATGTTTTCTTGTAATTCTTATATTATAGGCTAGGTTTTCAATTACTAAGATGTAGATGAATCTTTGTTATGATATTTAAATATAAATTCGATAATTTGACGTTCAATATGTGTTTATTTTTGTATGATTGTTATAGGATTTAATGATTTTTCAATTACTTGATCACTAATTAGATTATTTGTGAATTTTATTGATTTCAAGAGAAGCAATAAGATATAAAGCACATTATAACAACGATTGTAAAGTTCGATAGGGGGAAGAGATATACTTCTATGTTTTGCATGATTTTTATAGATATTTTAACATTTTTAATGTATGCTCTTTTGTTCGCATTTTTCATAGAGATACAGGGAGGTCAAATGAGATGATAGATTTAATTGACATCGACATATACTTTTAATTAACTAGAAAATAGTGATAAAAAATAATATGTTCATATTGTCATGTTAATGAATTGTATTATAACGGATTAATAAAGGGGATTCGAAATCTTAGTATCAACTCATCTATATTTACAAACGTTTTATAAATTACTTACTAGAATAATTAGTTTAATTAGATAATTTAGTATAAAATCATTCGAAAACAATTTGCTATTCTATTGAGGTTAGGATTAATTGAATCTAGTTTAAGTACATAGTTTCGTGGAAACAATACTTTACTCTTCACTTTATTACTTGTTCGTGATACCATACACTTGAGGGAAATCAAACGAGCATTCATCGGCCGGACAATTGTATTAACTAATTGAAGTTTTGAACACAATCGTGAATGCAATATATGGTGTAGAGTTCAAATACGTTCTTGATTTATTGAGTGATCAGAATTACTCAAACTAGATGCTAAAAAATAAGTCTAGGATATAGCGAGAAATGTGATTCCTCTTATATAGATGCTATATATCCCTAGTAGGTGTTTAGCATTGGATGTTCTAAGTTACTCGTGGGTCACATGACCCATTTGCAAGTATGCCATACTAGATCTTTAAATAGATTTAATTGATGATTGATGATTTTAGATCAGCCCATCATGTTCAAGTGGGGAGATGTTGGAAATCGACGGGTTGCCCATGTGGATTGACCATATCCAAGTAAAATAAAGTGGGTTGGGGGATTTGAATTGCGAATAACATCCCACAACCCATAACAAACATTATAATTTCCATAATGTGAATATGTGAAAGTGTGGAAGTTTACATTTTAGTATCTCTGTCATACGAATAACATGAAAAATTCAAATGGAAAAATGGTGAAAAATTGAAAAGGAAATATATTACATTTTGGGGGCATTCAATCACCTTGAAAAATGCACTTGAATTGTGGCTAAGCAACTCCTTCAATTTGATAGAGTTTTAGATCAAAGAGATCAAATAAAGTAAGACAAATAATTTAATCTTGAAAAAATTTCACTTCAAGTAAGCTTTTACAACCTTGTTAAGTAGAAGCATGCTCAGGTAGGACTCTTTCAATTTGATAGAGTTTTAGTCAAATCAAATAAAGTAAGACACGTGATTCAACATATTTAATCTTGAGAAATTTTCACCTCGAGTTTCTACAACCATGGCAAGTAGAAACATGCTTATTTATGAAATTACAATTACAATGTGGCTCATTATTCTTGTTAGATGCAGTTTCTAGAGAATTCTATATCGCACAATGTTTAAGGTCAGTTGAAATAGAAATTTTTTTCTCTCTTATCTATCATTTTCCTTCACTCTTTTTGTCTCCTTCATCTCTTTACACTTTGAAATTAAGGTATCTCTATCAATTAAGTGTTATAGTTAATTAATTTAGTAATCATCAATTTTTACATTTGATCCTAGCTTATTCAAAACTAAAATGTTACTTATTGTCCACTCACTTGTACACAACGTTACCCATCAATTATTCATCTCAATGCTATTCATCCACTTAAACGAAAAAAAATCATGGTGGATTGAAATCCTTTGTGACAATCAACAGTGTTAAAACTTGAGAGATAACTAAATGAGTAATCATCATCTTTTACCTTTAATTACTACTTACTTGCTAAAAATTAAAAAGTTATTGGTTTCTTACTCACTTTTACACAATGCTATCCATCCATTTTCCATCTCAATTACTTTCGTCCATATTTTTGTCCTTACGTTATTTTACATATTTATCATCCAATACAATTTAGTGTCTAAATTGCAGTGCTAAAAGCAAGATTCTAAATGTTTTTCTTCTTTGATTGATTTGCCTTACATCATATGAATGTAGCTATGCGAATAGACAGACTAAGAATAGATGCTAAATACTAACATTTTGATCTTTTGAAATTCCATCAAACTTCAATTTTTTTTTAATATTTTAGTATTTTGTTTGTTTTTATTCATATACAATACAAACAAATTGGGATAGGGATATTTCGGGTCATACTTAGGAATATATTTGCATAGGGAGAAATAATTGAATAAAATTGGATTATCGATTTTCAATTATACACTATTTAAACTGAATAACATGAGAATTGAAACGGAAGAATAATATGTGGAGTCGGAATATCAACATGCTATTCTCATATAAAGTCTTCACGTACACTTCGATAATAACTAAAATAAAAATAGTAGTAAATTAAACAACAATTAAATTATCTTTTGTTTCGGTTACATTCAAATCTGACTTTGAATTACTATCATTCGACTTAAGGTCTTTTTTCTCGTGGGACGGTACTCTTACTTCTAAAACTATAATTTGTCAACAATCTCGTATTCTTGTGATACTCTTTATCCAACATTTTATGTCAAAGAAAAAAATAGTACAAGAAACGACACCATTCTAATCTTTAAGACAGTTTCTCTTTTTCTAAGTGTTTTAGATCTCCAACAATTGTGTCCCATAAAATAGAAAAGATTTTCGTTCCTATAGAAACAACATACTAATCAAAAGCAAACTAGCAAACAAAATCTCTACTTTGAACTCAGCATTGATGCAAAATTTTTATTCAAAATAGGGAGATTTATTCGAAAGAAATAAGGGAGCTGAATTACATTTACATTATGTAAAATTGACTTTAAGAGATGTTATATATAGATTTTGGACGTGGGCCAATCACTAGAAAGCCATTGTCCTTTCTAAAGGTTTGTGAATTTTGGAAGAAAATGTGAAAATTGTTTCGTGAAAATGTATAAGAATGATACGCCATTTTAAAAAATTAACATACCACTTGGATCTGTTGTAAGTAAATCAGAATTGAGTGATGTTTTTAACGCAAAGTAAACTTAACAAACCTGCCAAATTTAGAATGGAAAGTAAATGGAAAATTAGACAGAATAACGCAAAGGAAAGAAATGTAAAGGATCGAGGCAAGAGTTGAACTCTTTGTCCTTAAATTGAATTTGCACAGCATAGATGCCTATGGATTATGGCAATCAACTCCCAAGATACAATGATCGGCTTCTTGTGTTTGCAGCACTTCAAAACACAAGAACAATGAACCAAAACATTGATTTTTTACTCCATTTTAATGAAAATAAAACAAAGGCTTTAATGCAAAGTTTCGGCAAGGAAATGATGTTTATATGTTATGCCATGATTGTAAGATTGGAGTGAATGAAAACAACACCAATAGGTCTTATTTTTAGGTGTAGAAAGGTTGCAAACCGAAGAGAGACAACTCAAATTCAACTTGTTTAACAAAAAGTTGTCTAGGTTGACAGTCCCTCGCTTGCTGATAGCCTACTGCTTGAGCGGTAATTTCAAAGACTTTGTTGTTCGCCTAGCGCTAGGCTGCCGCTCGAGCGGCGGTCTCACACGGAAAATTCCATTTTTTTCTAAGTTAAAAACTGAGTTTTCCAAGGCCATTTCATTCACCAATTTCTCATTCATCCGGAAATAGTTTTCAACGTCTAAATATACTAAGTCCATTTACTCGACGAGTAGAACGTTATTGATCCATTTTTTCCAAATTCGAGTCGTAGGACCTAACTAAATATTTGGATGAAGTTTGATATAATCAACTTATTTATTACCATTTCCAACAATCCCCACATGAATGAAAATTATCAACATACACGGAAAATGCAGACGGTAACAAAAAAGGAGAACAAACGACAAGCTATAACTTCAGGAGATGTGGCTTTTGGCTTTGAACCTTCCTTAGTCGAAAACAATCAAATTTACTAGGCTAATCAATAAAACGATGTCTTGAACTGTTCATCCATTGGTGTAAATCAAAACAATTGTACTAACACCATAACTCATCTAACAACTTCTGTTCTCATA
Organism: Fraxinus americana; assembly: GCA_035079005.1. Classification (NCBI taxonomy): domain Eukaryota; kingdom Viridiplantae; phylum Streptophyta; class Magnoliopsida; order Lamiales; family Oleaceae; genus Fraxinus; species Fraxinus americana. The sequence continues at coordinate 22,214,408 of CM068706.1, forward strand.
TGAACAACTATTGATTTCATAAGTGTTTTAAGAAAATTTAAGCGTCAATTCTTGTATAAGTGGCCCCACTTCATACTTACATATGTGATCTCCTATAGTATCCTATCATATTCTCTTGGAAACTTCCAAAATATAAGAATCATTAGAAGTATAATTTATCCTTATATACTCAACAACCTAGCACTTTTAATTCTATAAGAATGGGAATAGTGTTTTTCTGAATCGTTTATAACTTAGTTGTCCAATTAAACCAAGATCTTGGGATCTCCAATCAACAAGATTTGGTTACTGCTATGGTGATTTTATTCAATAGTTTCAAGCCCATTCCCCTCGAAAGATGGTACACTTGATCTCTCAGTAATCCTTTCGTCAAAGGATCCACTATGTTTTCCTTCGATTTCACATATTAGTCGAGATTATACCATTCGATATTAATTGTTTAAATGTATTGTGTCTCCAACAAATATGTCGAGATTTACCATTATACATATTATTTTGTACCTTAACAATGGCCAATTGACTATCACAATGTATGTTAATAGCAGGCCCAACATGAAATATCCCAGAGAATTGTATCTTCTCCAGTTTTATCTAAGGCAATAAACTCAGATTCCATCGTAGATCGAGTTATATAAGGTTGCTTAAAGGATTTCCAGAACACAACTCCGTCTCCAATGATAAAAACATAATCGCTTGCAGACTTTGAATCCCTTATGTCAAATATCCAGTTTGCATCAATATATCGTTCTAACACTGTAGGATATCTAGAATAATATAATCCATAATCTACCACATGTCTTAAGGACCCCTCATTAATGTCTTCTAATGGTCATTATCTGGATTACCTATAAATCTATTTAACTTGTTGACTACATATGTTTTATTCGGATGCTTGCAATTAGTGATATACATCAAATTGCCTGTAATGCATGAATATTCCAATTGAGATACGAGTCCACCAGTATTTTTGGCTAAGTGTAGACTTATGTCTACTAGTGTTTTAACCTAATTATCGTCATGCACCTTAAATTTCTTGACTATAGCCTCAACATAATGTGATTGAGACAATGACAATTCGTCTAGTGTCTTAGAGAATTTAATCCCTCCTTAGTATGACATCACCAATTCCCAAATTTTTCGCATTAAAATATTTTATCAACATTTTCTTAGTAGTAGTAATAACTTTAGAGTTATTTCCCATAATTCGTATATCATCAACATATAATAAATTTCTAACGTCGACACGTTTGTTATTCATTTATTTTAAAGCCATTTGACAACATGTTTTGGTCAAATTTCTCATATCAATGCTTCAATACATGTTTCAATCCATACAACGATTTAATAAATTTGAACAGGTTTTTCTCCTTTCTGGGAGCAACGAACTCTTCAGGTTATTTCATAAATATTTCTTCTTCTAATTCATCATTTAAAAATGTCATATTTACATCCATTTGATGTATTTCGAGATTGTGTAACACGAATAGACGTGGTCCTTGTAATGGGTGAATATATATCGAAGAAGTCTCGACCTTCTCTTTGTCTCAATCCATTGGCTACTAATCTAGCCTTATACTTGTCTATTGATCCATCAGATTTCAATTTCTCTTTGAATATTCATTTGCAGCTTGAAGTTTTATTTCTTGGTGGAAGATCAACCAATTCCCATATATGGTTTTGGATAATGGATTCGATTTCATTATTAATAGCTTTTTTTCCGAAAAGGAGCTTCGAGAGTGGACATTGCTTCGATAAATGAAAAATATGTTAGAAAATTTGGGCCTAATATCTTAGAAATCCTTTGCCTCTTACAGTGCTTAGTTCTTCATTTAATTGATGATTTTCATTTGCAGTATCGTAAGTTCGTTTGTGAACTTCTCTTTCTTTATTGGGAAAGATTCTTTGATTCGATTATAGTACCTTCATGTACATTAAGTATTTCTAATTTATGAACCAAAAATCGACCTGCATTCCTATTGTTTGCATATCCAACAAAGATACAATCTATTGTCTTTGGTCCAATCCTAACCTGTTTAGACTTAGGTATATTCACTTTTGCTAAGCACCCCAACACTTTTAAGTATTTATATGAAGGTTTTCGACATTTTCATAACTCATGAGGTGCTTCATCTTTACTCTTTGTGGTATTTTATTGAGGATGTGATTTGCAGAAAGTATAGCTTCCCTCCACAAATTTTGAGGTAAGCCAGACTTTATCGACGTTGCAATCATCATTTCATTGAGTGTTCGGGTTTTGCATTCAGCAACACCATTAGATTAAGGTTAGTATGGTGCTGTTGTTTGATGAATAATTTTAGATTCTAAACAGAATTTTTCAAAAAGTGCAACATATTCTCCACCTCGATCACTACAAAACTTTTTTATTCATTTTTCAAGTTGAATTTCAACTTCATTTTTATAGTTCTAAACACTTCCAAAACTTTATCTTTGTTTTTCAACAAGTATATATAACAGTATATTGTACAATCATCAATAAATGTGATTAAATACTTTTTAGTACATTTTATTTGAACAAGTTTTAAGTCACATATGTCGCTATGAATAAGTTCTAAAGGTGTTGTATTTATTCAATTGAATGAAACAACATTTTGGCTAACTTGGCCTCCACACAAATCTTGCATTCACCATTTGTATTGAAATGCATATTTGGTAGTAATCTTAAATTTATTAACTTGAGTATAGAATTAAAGTTTGCATATCATAATCTATGATGTAATAAATTAGACGATGATTCAAGAATCTAAGTAGAAGAAGATATTTTATTCTTCGAATTATTTGATACAATACTAAGAACATTTATCTTGAATAGTCCATTGCTTATATAACCTTTGCCTACATACATATTTTTTTTGGTAAGTATAAACATATCCGATACAAAGACTAGTATGAAGCTATTTTTTCTAAGTAAAGAACCTGACACTATTTTTTTTGCAAATATCTGGCGCATGAATTACATTGTTAAGGCTAAGTTTCTTGCCCGAAGTCATCTTCAACACCACTTTATCTTGTCCTTCAACCTTTGAATTTGAAAAATTCTCCATGAATAAATTATCACCGTTGGTGGGAGTGTAGTATGAGAATATTCTTTTATCATCACAAATGTGACGGGTAGTACCTGTATCAACCCACCATTCCATGGGATTCCTAGTATCGTTGCATTCTGAAACAATGGCTAATTAGTTAATATCTGATGTACCATTAGATAATGCATCATATTTGGTGATATTTGTTTGGGCTTGTTTCTTTTGTTTGAGACATTCAATAGAGTGATGTCCAACCTTTATACAATTACAATAATTTCCATTGAACTTCTTTGCCTTCTTGCTTGAAGGATTTGACAGAATGCTTCTTTTTATTCTTTTCATTGGTTTCGGCCACATTGGCCTTTATTATAGTATATGACTTCCAATACGCTTATCCAACTTTCTGTTATCTAATTCAATCTTTAGTCGGATGATGAGTTCTTCAATGTTCATCTCCTTGCGCTTGTGTTTGAGGTAATTTTGAAATCTTTCCAGATGGGTGAAATTTTCTCAATGATTGCAACCACTTGAAATGATTCACTTAGTGACATGTTCTGCATGAATGTTATGAAGAATAACCTACAATTTTTGTGCTTGATTAGTGACTGTTTTGCAATTCTTGTAGTCCAAAAATTTTCCGACAATGAATTTCTTTGTTTTGGCGTCTTCAATTTTGTATTTCTTCTCCAAGGATTTTCATAGGTCATTTGCAAATTTTATAGAACTATATATGCGTTGTACAACGTGTTGTCCAAGCCATTCAGAATGTAATTTTTGCATAGAAAATCTGAATGTTTTTAAGCATCCAATGCTTTTAATAATGTCCTATTCTTTTCCTTTTCTTGTACGGCGAGAGCATTTTTATTTAAGAACTTTGTCAAGTTTAGAATTGTAAGATAAAATAACATTTCTATTACCTTCTCTTAAAATCAAACCTGCTAAACTTTTCCGATTTCTTTCCATGGAAATGGAGGTTGGATGAACGGTACGAAGGTGAACCACAACCGAAAAAATCACAACAGAAGAAACCAAGTTTGGAGGAATCACTTCCAAAGCACCAACATTCAAAGTAACCACATCCAAAGTAACATCAGTGTTCTTGTTAACTATAGTCATTTCTATTTACACATAGGGCTAGGCAAAATGTCCGAATCGAACCGAACCAAATCGAGCGGGTTTTTTAACATGAAATATCCGAACGGGTATCCGAATCGAGAACCGAATGGTTTGGTTCGGTTCTCGGTTCTCGACCAAGAACCGAAAAATCGAATAAGAACCGAATTTCTTTTTATATTGGATAAATCAATTTCTTTTATTTTTTCTAAACAAATTAATAATTTTTTTCTCATTAAATCTTATTAGTTGAACAATTTAGAGTTTATTTATGTTTGTTAGTTGTGTTTTTTTCAATTTTTCTTGTATAGTTTTTTAATAGTTAGTATGGAAAGTCAACCAACTGATGATTACATTAAATAGTTGGTAAGTATTATCAATACTTTAAAATATTTTATCTTTGTGACTTCTAATTTATATTTCACTTTTATGTAGACTTGAAAGTTTGAAGTAAATGAATTATTGATATGAATATCGAAGTTTTATTAGTAATATTTACTTTTTGGTATTTGTATTTGACAACTTATTATTTGTATGTTATTAAATTAGATTACGTTAATTTGTAAAAGTTAAGATTGAACTTGGTATTTGTATCTATTTTTTGTTATTAATATTAGTATCCACTTTCAGGGATATTTATGTAGTATTATTTTAAATGTTAAAAAATTTAATTATAGTACGGAACCGAAAAGAACCAAACCGAAACTGAACGGTTCCAAAATTATATTTGGAACCGACGGTTCCATTTACTAAATACCCGAAAATTTCTGGAACCGAAAAAAATCGAATCGAACCGATCCGCGCCCACCCCTATTTACACAAAAAAAAAAAAAAAAAAATTAATCGAACCAAAGATTATAATCCAAGGAGTAGAAAATTTAAACCGAAACGAAATCAGTTTAGTAAATAGAAACTTCGGTAAAGATATCGCTCAATAATAATAATAATAATAAATCAACTTAAGAATCAACTTAAGATTTTGTTTGTTAATCAGAATTGAGTGATTTCTTTAATGCAAAGTAATCTTACCAATCCTACCAAATTCAAAATGGAAAGTAAATGGAAAATTTGACAAAATAACACCAAGGAATGAAATACAAAGGATCGAGGCAATAGTTGAACTCTTTGTCCTTAAGTTGAATTTGTCCCGTAAACCCTACGAATTATAGCAATCAACTTTCAAGATACAATGATCGACTTCTTTATTTGCAGCACTTCAATCTACAAGAACAATGAATTAAAATATTGCTTTACTCCTCTTTTAATTAAAATAAAACAAAGATTTTGATGCAAAATTTTAATGAGGAAATAATGTTTATGTATTATGCTATGATTGTATAAGATAGGAGTGAACACCAAGGGATTTTATTTATTGGTGTAGAAAGGTCGCAAACTGGAGGCACACAACCCAAATTCAACTTGTATCATGAAAAGTTGCCTAAATTCACTGTCACTCGACTGCCTCTAGCCTACCGCTTGAGTGGTATTTCCAGAGATTTTGCCACTCACCCCACTTCATTCAGTAATTTTTCATTCATCCAGGATTAATTTTCAACGTCCAAATACACTAAATTCATCTACTCGACAAGTAGAACGTGATTGACTCGTTTCTCACCAAATTCGAGTAGTGAGACCCATCCAAATATTTGGTTAAAGTTTGATAAAAAAAAAACTTTTTTATTACTATTTTTCAACAGGATCAAAACTCAATAGTCTATATGAATAAAAATTAGAACTATTGAAAAAGAAATCTTTTAGGTAAAAAGACACATTCCTATGACATTTAGGTTTAAATGCATTTTTTTTTTCAACCCTCATCATCCTCCTCCTCCTCAAACAAAGACATTTTTTTCATTTACACTATTTCTCTTTCAATATAATTAGACACCAAGAAAGAAACTCAGCCCCTCTTTGCCCCCCCCCCATTAAATTAAAATATATTTTTCTCTCTTCTTATCAATAACACATTCTCCAATAAAATAATATTATACGTAAATTTAAAAATTCTCCTTCTTTTTTAACCACTCATTTTCTAAAAAATTACTATTTTTTTCATTATAATGAGAGATAACGGAGCCCAAAATTTCAAGTATATAAAAAGAAGAAATGGGAACTGATAAGGAGGAGAATCAAAGGAAAAATTGTATTGATCTCTTAATTCTTGTGTATTGTATGATGGCAAAAGGAATGTATATATACATAATTTACGTGTAATTCTAGAATGATCTTTCATATGCTAAAAATAGAATTTTACAACATATTTCTAACAAATATAAAAGCTCCCAACTATCTTCTTCTAGTGGCTTCTTCATACAGTTAGTTTGTTTGCTAGCTCAGCCGTTATTTGTCTGCAATTTCTTCCTCTGTTTGGCTGCTTGTTCCTTCTTCTATCTCAGCAGCTTGTTTATTTTTTAACAGCCCCCGCAAGATGGAGAGTATATATCTATTAGTCCCATCTGAGCATACAAGAATAAAAACTTTGAGAACCTAAAGCTTTGGTTAGAATGTCTGCAATCTGTGCCTTGCTAGGAACATGTTTAGTGATAATGTATCTTGAATTCTATCACGCATCAGGTGGCAATCGATCTCTATATGCTTTGTCTTTTCATGAAACACTGGATTGGTTGCTATGTGAATGGCGGACTTATTATCACAATATAGAAAAGCAACCTGAGCGTGATCAACCTTTAGATCCTTTAATAGGTACCTAAACCACGTTAGCTCACAGCATAAGTTGGCCATAGCCCGGTATTCTACTTTTGAAGATGACCTTTAGACTACCTACCGTTTCTTTGATTTCCAGGAGACCGGTGATTTTCCAATCAATACATAATATCCTATTACTGATCGTCTTATATTGGTAAGCCCCCTAATCTGAGTCATAATATCCATGTAGATGCAACTGAGAATCCATAGGATAGAACACTCCTTGCCCTGGACCTTTTTTGATGTATCTTAGGACTTATGTGCTGCATGTAAATGTGGAATGTGAGGACTATCCATAAATTGACTCAGCAACTGGACTGAGTAGGATATGTCAGGTCTGGTTATTGTTAAGTATAACAATCTGCCAACTAATCTCCCATAGAGGGCTAGTTCAGGAAGCAATTCCTTTTTATTCTTAATCAGCTTTATATTTTGATCAGGAGGTATTCTTGTAGGTGCTAATCCAATGGTTCCTGAGTCTTTCAAAATATCAAGAGCATATTTCATTTGGTATACATATTTCCCTTTGGTGGATCTAGCAACCTCTATCCCAAGAAAATATTTCAGCTGGCCAAGATCCTTGATCTTAAACTCATCATGAAGTGAATTCTTGAGATGATTGATCATGCTAATGCAGTTTCCAGCTACTATTATGTCATCAACGTACACTAATATAGCAGTAAAAGAAGGTCCATTACTTTTGGTGAAAAGGTTGTAGTCTACCTTTGACTGAACAAATCCTTGCTCAATGATGAACTTAGAAAGTTTTGCATACCATTGGCGTGATGCTTGCTTTAATCCATATATGCTCTTTTTGAGCTTGCGGACTTTCTTTTTGGTATTTGCCTCTTAACAGCCTAGTGGAACCTCCATATATACTTTCTCATCCAATTCATAGTGTAGGAAGGCATTATTAACATCGAATTGAAAGAGGTTCCATTCTATTATTGCTGCTAGAGCCAGCAAGGTTCGAACTATGACTAACTTGGCAATCGGTGAGAATGTTTCATGATAATCAAATCCCCCTTGCTGTGTATTATCTTTAGCAACAAGTCGTACTTTGAACCTTTCAATGCTACCATCTTCTTTGTATTTCACTTTGTAGATCCATCTGCACCCTATTGCTTCTTTGCTCGGAGGAAGATCAACTAAGGCCCAAGTATCATTAAGTTCAAGAGCTTTAATTTCATTCATCATGGCTTCACACCATTCAGGAAAATTCTTGGCCTCCTAGTAACTTCTGGGCTCAGTTTGAGAGGTTACAGAAATAAAAAAAAAAACTTTGTATGAATCTGATATTTTTCCATAAGAGACATAGGCGTTGTGAGGGTAGTAATTACCAGAGGAATTTGATTCCTTCAGCTTGTCTGACTTTTGAAATGAGTAAAGGCCTGATGACATATGAAACCTTGGAGATGTACATGTATTTTTTTTTTATCCTTGTTGACTTTCGAGGTAAATGAGTAGGGGTGGTGTTTGATGACGATTTAGAGTTGCTAAAGTCTGAATGATCAGGGTCAGTTCTTTCCTAAGTTTTATCATTATTAGAACTTTGCACAGATTCCTCCATAGGCTGAATGGCTAAGGAATATGTTCCTGTTGAGTTGACATCATTTCAGTCATTTGGTATGACTGGAGCAAATTCATTTTGGATTATGGGTTCTTGAATGGAATTGTTATTGGTTTGTTCTGGTTGGATGGACTCATCTTTGAAAGGGAAGACATTTTCATAAAACAACACATTTCTTGAGATAAAAATCCTTTCTCTCTCAATGTCTAACATAGTGTTTCCTTTGATTCCAAAAGGATAGCCTATGAAAACACATTTCTTAGCTCTAAGATCGAATTTGTGTCTTCCATTAATAATGGTGGTGGCAAAAGACAGATGACCAAAAACTTTCAAGTGACTGTATGATGGTTTCTTGCTAAATAGGATTTGCCTTTCAAGACAGATGAAGGAGTCCTATTTGTAACGACCCGGGTCCCACTTAACGGGCTGTCCCAGCCATTAGATCGACGACGTACTGTCCTCACTCCACCAACATGGATCTTTTCAGCATGCTTTATCCTCACTCGCACGCTCCCTAAGAAAACTTCCCAAGGGGGTCACCCATCATAGAATTGCTCCAAACCAAGCACGCTTAACTGTGGAGTTTCTAACGATGGACTTCCGAAAAAGAAGGTGCACCTTGTTCGTATGAGTAGTACCTATCAAATCTTTTAACATTTCCCAATCTGGGTATTACAATCAAATAGACAGCAGTTGTTAAGGCACAATGACTCCAATACTTTAAGGGAATTTCACTTTGAAATTTCAGTGCCCTGGCAGTGTTAAGAATGTGCTGGTGCTTTCTCTCTACCACAGCATTTTGTTGGGGGGTTTCAACACAGGTTTTATGATGTATGATATATCTTTTAAGGTAAAAGTCTTTCATGTTAAATTTCCACCATTATCTGTCCTAATTACCTTTACTTTGGTTTCAAATTGTCTTTCACCCGTGGTACAAAAAAATTGTAAAGCACCGGTTGCATCAAATTTTAGTTTCAAAGTATATGCCCAGTGCACCTACTAAAATCATCTACAATAGTTAAAAACTATTTGGGACCATCACTCCCAGTTTCAATGCAAGGACCCCATATGTCACAATGCAGAAGTTCAAAATAGTTTTCAGTTTGGTGTGTCCTAATCTGTAATGCTAAACATCAAAATCACTGCCACTAGTGATGGCTGAAGCAGAGGTAAAACTGGTGGTCTGCCTATATAGTTTATTTAGGTAGTCAGATAAGGCTGAGGTAGGAACATCCCCAAGCTTTATATGGTATTATCCCTCTTTCACTTCATCCATGCCAATCGTCTTCCAATCCATAAGGTCCTGAACATAACAACAATTTGAAAAGAAGACCAGACAATAAGATTGAATGAAAAAATTGGGTACACATAGAACATTTTGTAGCATCAAGGTATCTGAGATTTCTACAGCTCCTATGTGAGCAACATGAACTGTGTCTCCATTTGGCAAAGCAATTGAATAAGTCACTTTAGCATGAATGAATGAAAAGAATGAGGTGGAGTAGATCATATGATCTATTATCCCTATGTCTAGGATCCATGGAACATTTGACATGTTCGAGTTTTTGGACTTAACAAAAAGAGAAATAACATATAGTTGATGTATGTTTTCATCAGTAGAAGTGGAAGAAAAAACACCATGAGCATTATTGGCTGGATGAATTTGACTTTGGGAACTAGTAGTGGGTTTAAGGAAAGCCATGAGTTGTGAAATTTTCTTTTGACTTAATGCTATCTCAGTTTTGTTGCCTTCAACAGGGCGTGCAGGACATAGAGATGTAGTTAGTTGCCTGGTTTGCTGATCCCTTTTCTTTCCCATTTAATTTGTGGCCTGGGGATAACCATGGAGTTTGAAATATTTCTCCATTAGATGACCGGGCATTTGATAGTAGGTGCAAATAAGCTCATCTAGATTTTCTTTGAAACATTTATCAAGTGAGTGACTTGCCATTTTGCAGAAAGTGCAGTAATATCTATCTCTCTTTGGTGCATAAATGCTTTGTCTCCCATTTTTTCTAAAGTTTCCCTTTGTGAGAAGGGTCATCGATTCATACAGTGATCCCTCAGTTGATATCTCCCTTCTTTTCTCTTCCTACTGTATTATAGAGTATACTTCATTGAGGCTAGGGAATGGTTTGATCAAAAGAACTTGTGCCTTAATCTCCTTATATGAGTCATTTAAACCCATTAAAAACTTCATCACCCAATCTCTTTATTAATTGAGAACCACAGTTCCTAAACCCCCACAACTACAATTGGGAACCGTTTCATAGTTCATGAGTTTGTTTAGAAGAGTTTTAAATTTGGAAAAGTAGTGATGAGTGCTCCACACTCATGATATTTATGTCACTTAATGCATTATTTTGTTATCCTTGAGAAAGTTTTAGAGTGTTTTTATGTGAGTTTTGATGTTGTGATGTAGGTTAGTGAGATTGAAGAAAATAAGTAAAAGTTGATAAATTTGGAGAAAGGTCTAAATTGTGAGCTATCCAAAGTTCGGGAACTAAAGTGCAAATACTTAAAAGTTATGTCGAACCTCATGATGAAGATTTGAGAGTGTTTGGAGCCAATTGGATAAAGGAAGACGTCAAAGGAATCAAATTTAGTCAAAAGATGATCACAAATCATCTTCCAACCAAAAAGTTATGTTCCAGAATTTTAGTCTCATATTGAGACTCACTTTTGATAGAGTAAACGATCAAATTGGATGATGATGTCTGAAGTAAAGTTGTAGCCCTTTGAGTTATATTTCCAACACATCTTAAATCGCCTCAATCGGACATTGGAATAAAAAGGTATGATGAAAATACTGAAGACATGTGTAGCTGCTTACAAGGAGGACAGGCATCCCTGCGCCGTTGTAGGGCGCCCCTGCGCCACTGGAAGCCTCAAAACTATTTTTTTCACCCGAAACTATAGGCGTCCCTATGCTGCGATGACACCTGATACCAAATACGCCCTAAATCTAAAGAGCTTAAAGAGGGGACTATAAATACAGCTACTAGGGTTTTATTTAGGGACTTTTGGGGAAGCAAAACCAAGTCTGACACCAAGAAGAAGACCCTTGGAGATTGAAGAATCCACAATTAAAGAGTTTTTCTTATTCTCTATCAATTTTCTATGTTTTAACAATATTTAACAACATGGACTGTGTTTTCTTTTATATTTTCATGGAGTAATTTATTTTTCTAGAGATACAATGAAGCCAACACTAGAGATTATGCTTTGATAATTTAATTATCTATTTCAAAGGTTCTTCTATTAATTTATTTGTGTTTATCTACTCTTAATGCTTTTGAACGCTTGATCACCATTTAAATGATATGGAATTTGGGATTTACTATCGAGAGATGGAATTGTAAATAGTGACCATTGATAAACACAGCCTAGGAAATTATAGAATTCGAGAGGCCAAGAAGCCTATGAAATCTTTTGTAGTTATTAAGAGAACCAAAGATCTAAATGTACTTTATCATCTTAGTTTTAGATAGAGACTCAAAATTAGGGTTTTAAAGTAATTCTTAACTTGCCATCGAGAGAGGGGATTAAGATAATTTTGAGTTCTTGACTAGTAAACTATAAGAATAAATTAAGAAATAGTTAGATGATTAAAGCACGATCGATGGTTAGGTGAAATTGGATCTCTAGAGTTTAAGCCTATTCGTGTTAATCTTGTTTAATTGCATTATTAATTTATTGAATTAGATAGTTAGTTATCTCATTCCAATATTCATATTTTCTAGATAAAATTAAGGTTATTTTAATTACAGGAATTCTTAGGATTAGATTTCAATCCCTATGGAAAACGATACTCTGTTATCACTATATTAAAACTTGATACCGTACACTTGCAGTTGAAAAATCTCGCATCAAATTTTTGGCACCGTTGTCGAGGATTGATTTATCTTTTCTTATTAATACTATTACCAAGTAGCATTAATTTTAGAGCTTGTTTGGGAGGAATTAAAATCAGATTAAAATTGAAAATATAGCCGTTATTGTTGACTTTTATTAGACGGGTGGGACCCAATAACGGCCATATTTTCAATTTTAATTGGATTTTAAGCCCTCCCGAACGGGGCCTTAATCTAAATTCATTTTTTTTAATTTGTTTTAATTTGAATTATTCTTTTTGTTTTTTTAGGTGTTTTGACAGTTGATGCGACAATCTAAAAGATGTGATTTAATTCATATTGATTTGGAAATTGAAAGAACTCTTTAGACAATAAGAGCAGAGAAGAAAGTAATGGCTGAGCAAAACAACCAAAATCAACAAGAAGGTGCTAATCAACAGGAAAAACCTATTCGAGACTACTTCAATCCGGTGGCCCAAGAGCATTATTTTGGAATAAAATGTCAAACAATCAATGCCAATAATTTTAAGCTGAAAGCATCACTCATCAGTATGGTGCAACATAATCAGTTTGGGGGATTGCCTAATGAAGACCCAAATATTCATTTGTCTATGTTCTTGCAAGTCGCTGATACTATAACCGTGAATGGAGTGAGTGATAATAGCATCAAATTGAAATTGTTTCCATTTTCCTTTAGAGACAAAGCAAGAAGTTGGTTGTTATCTTTACCATTGGGAAGCATTAACACTTGGCTTTTAAATTCCCCCACACTTAGCTTTTGCTCGTACTCGGTAAAACTCAAATTTGATTCCCAAAAAAATATCAGGTCATAATGCTAAGAATATAGAACCATCAAGCTTTTTTAAAAAAAAAAACACATAAAATATCATGAATAAACATGCCACACAGCTCATAATCAATTAGCAATCATTTTCATATAAAGATGAAGTAAACTAAACATGTAGACCCTCACGGATATAAGCACTCAACTCTCATATGTTTAAAAGGGTAAGTGTTTCGCTCAAATTCATTCCAATTGAGATGTTCTACCATATGCTTGCATATCTTATCATTCACCACCACTTAGATAACATGCTTTACAAGAATCATAAGGGCTTTTCAAATGTTGTAATGTAGCTTATGGTCAAGGTATGAAATATTTGGGTAGGTGACTTAGGAGCCATCGAAACTAGTGGAGTAAAGATAAATAGACCTATCTCAAACATATATATAAGACATGTAAACCAACTACTCCACATAATAGCTTCATCATTTTTGCATCTATCCAACACAAATCGAACTATTTCTTGAGATGTAGGAAGAGTTATGTATATAGATCTTTTTCACATTAAAATCACTCTCCTTCATCACTTATTATTTTTTTTTTCTTTTCCTCAATAATTCATTTTTTTCTTCTTCATCTTGTGTTTTTCTTACACAATGTAAACTCCAATTTATACACCAATATTGGAACTCCCTGAATTGATATAGAAAATTTGTTCTGATTCACCAATATCACTACCATAAATCTTGATACCCCCACACTTATTTTCTTGCATATTCACACTTCTCATGACATTCAACAATACTCCACTAGTTCTAAGGCTTGGGTAAAGACATTATTTTTCCAGTTTAAAGCTTGTAATGTGAGTTTATACAAAGAAAAGGCAATAAAGCTCAAAGGGGCTCAACAATGGAAAATTCAATTACAGGGTCGGCTATTTGGCTAAGGTGGCTAATTTATGTAACAAAGATGGCCTTAATTATGTTCATGCATGCATGTGTTAATGTGATCTTGAAGAGAATTAAGGCAAGTTCTAGAGAGACAAAACCATGGAAGAATATCAAATATGAAAAAAAAATAATGAGACTGTTATGGATGTATCAGTCACTACCATTCTCAAAAAAAAAACTCCACTAATCAACTCTAAGTTGGAGGATTATTCATTCAATCATATTATGAGTTCTTTAAAAGCTTAATTAATTCAGCAAATAGCATACACAACCCAAAACAATCATTTAACTCTCAATTCATTTTCTTGAAAAATCATGCAAAAATTTTGAAAAATTAAACTCAATCTAAATCCCATCCCCCACACTTAAAGCTTACATTGTCCCCAATGTAAGGTGAAATGCAAAGAAAAAGACAAAGATAACTAAACTATGAATGAGAAAAACAAAAATAAAAACAAAAATAAAAAGATAAAGGAACGAACTCCCCTTGGGTTGCCTCCCAAGCAGCGCCTTTGTTTGTTGTCTTTGGCTTGACTTATTGCTTTTTCCTTCACCCGGCATAGAATGGGTCTTCTAGATCTGTGTTACGTCCTCCACTTGAAAACTTTCATAGAAAGGTTTAAGCCTATGACCATTCACCTTGAATACCTTTGAGGTTTCCAGACTCTGAACTTCTACCGCACCATGAGGAAAGATATTAGTAATAACAAAAGGTCCAATCCAACGGGAACGCAATTTACCTGGAAACAGATGAAGCCGCGATTGGTATAGGAGGACTTTTTGACCTACTTTAAATTCCTTTCTAAAAATCATCTTGTCGTGGAAAGCTTTCGTCTTCTCCTTGTAAATTTTTGCACTCTCATAGGCATCATTGCGAATTTCCTCTAGCTCTTGAAGTTGTAACTTTCTGTGTTCTCCACTCTCATCCATCTTCATGTTGAAACTCTTGACGGCCCAATAAGCTTTGTGTTCTAACTCCACTGGAAGGTGATATGGTTTCCCAAACACTAACCGGTAGGGTGACATACCGATGGGTATCTTGTACGCAATTCTATATGCCCATAAAGTCTCATCCAAGCGCAAGCTCCAATCTCTTCTATTTGGGCAGACCGTTTTCTCAATGATGGATTTGATTTCCCGATTTGACACCTCCACCTGACCATTAGTTTGTGGATGATATGTAGTTGACACCTTGTGGGTGACATGGTATTTTCTCAACAGAGCTTCTACAATTCGATTACAAAAATGAGTGCCTCGATCGCTGATGAGGGCTCTTGGGATCCCAAACCTGGAGAATATATTAGACTTGATAAAATCTGTAACAACTTTAAAATCATCAGTCCTGGTGGCTTTGGGTTCCACCCATTTCAAAACATAATCCACAGCAACCAAAATATAAGTAAAATCGAAAGATACAGGAAATGGTCCTATGAAATCAATGCCCCAAACATCAAAGATTTCACAAACAAGTATGGTAGTTTGTGACATTTCAGTCTTTTGAGATATATTACCTATTTTTTGACAGTTCTTGCATGACTTACAAAAGGAGTAGGCGTCGCGAAATAATGATGGCCAATAGAAACTACATTTAAGCACTTTTCTTGCTGTCCTTTTTGCTCCAAAATGTCTTCCACAAGCATAAGAGTGATAGAAGGTGAGGATGGAAGTAATCTCATTTTCAGGAACACACCTTCTAATCACTTGATCTGCACAATGCTTCCACAAGTATGGATCATCCCATACATAATATTTTGCATCACTCTTTAGCTTATTTCTTCGAGCCCTAGACAAATCAGAAGGTAAAGTGTTAAAAACCAAAAACATCAGGAAAGGTTTCCCGCAATTGGAGTTCGGTATCCATGTTAGTTTAACGACTCAGATGATCTGCAACACTATTTTCTATTCCTTTTTTTGTCTTTGATTTCCAGGTTGAATTCACTCAGAAGAAGTATCCATCGTATTAGTCTTGGTTTTGCCTCTTTCTTTGTCATCAAGTACGCAGAGCTGCATGATCAAAATAAATAATCACTTTAGTACCAAGTAAATAAGGGCAGAATTTTTCTAAATCGAAAACAATAGCCAAGAGTTCTTTTTCAGTTGTAGTGTAGTTTCTCTGGGCATCATTTAGAGTTCTGGACGCATAATAGATGGCATGAGATGCTTTTCTAGTTCTTTGACCTAACACTGCTCCAACTGCAAAGTTGCTTGCATCACACATGATTTCAAATGGAAAGTTCCAATCATGGG
The DNA here is from genome assembly GCA_035079005.1 of Fraxinus americana. Taxonomy (NCBI): domain Eukaryota; kingdom Viridiplantae; phylum Streptophyta; class Magnoliopsida; order Lamiales; family Oleaceae; genus Fraxinus; species Fraxinus americana. The sequence goes on from CM068706.1 coordinate 22,230,676, forward strand.
GTTGAATGATTGGTGCAGAAGTCAACAGTTCTTTCAACTTATCAAATGCCATTTTGTATGTCTAGTCAAATTCAAAAGCCATGTCCTTTTGTAGCAATTTTCATAGGGGTAAAGCAATTTTGGCGAAGTCCTTGATAAACCTGCGATAAAAACCTGCATATCCAAGAAAAGAGCGAACCTCCCGTACACTAGCGGGGTAAGGTAGAGACTGAATAATGTCAATTTTAGCTTTATCTACTTCAATGCCCTTAGATGAGATAACATGCCCTAGAACTATACCATGTTCTACCATAAAGTGACACTTTTCAGAATTCAAAACAAGATTAGTTTCCATGCATCTTTTAAGGATTAACTCAAGGTTATGCAAACAGTTATCAAATGAATCCCTATACACTGTGAAATCATCCATAAATACCTCTATAATATGCTCAACATAATCTGAAAATATGCTTACCATACACCATTGAAAAGAGCTGGAGCATTACAAAGACCAAAGGGCATGCGACGATATGCAAATGTTACAAATGGACATGTAAAGGTTATCTTTTCTTGATCTTCTGGGGCCATTGCAATCTGAAAATAACCTGAATAGCCATCAAGAAAACTATAGTAAGCATGACCTGCTAACCTTTCAAGCATTTGATCAATAAATGGTAAAGGAAAGTGATCTATTCGGGTCACAGCATTTAATTTCCTATAGTCTATACAAACCCTCCACCCATTTTGAACATGGGTGGTAAGCAATTCATCGTTATGATTCTTCACAACAATTATCCCCGTCTTCTTAGGAACCACTTGAACTGGACTGACCCAATTGCTATCAGAGATAGGATAAATCATGCCAACTTCCAAAAGTTTGAGGACCTCTTTCTTCACTACATCCATCATGGGTGGATTCAATCTTCGTTGAGGTTGACGAGAAGGCTTTTCTCCCTCTTCAAGCAAAATGCGATGCATGTAGGTGGATGGACTGATTTCCTTGATGTCTGCAATTGTCCAACCAATGGTTGTTCGATGCTCCTTGAGGACCTCCACCAATTTTTCTTCTTGCAATGTGGTCAATTCATTGGAAATAATTACTGGCAATGTTTTGTCATCTCCAAAGAATACATATTTAAGGTGAGTAGGGAGAGGTTTCAAATCCAGAACTTGGGCCTGCACAATAGAAGGTAGAGTCTTTTCATTAGAAACATGCAAATCAACATATAAACCCCTACCTGCTTGTTGTGACTTTGGAGGAGTGTTCGACATATCAACAGCTTCTCGCAAGTTGGGATTCAAAGTTAATTCATCACTCTCTTTTTCTATACTCTTACAAATAGCAACCTCCAATTCATCCTTCCCATCAAGTTCAAAAACATCGTCGGCTGGATCATCAATTACGTCGATAGAATACACAGCATTATCATCAACAGGAAATTTCATGGCATCATAGATATTAAATGTAATCACCTCACCATCAAATTCCATGGTCAATGTACCACTATGAACGTCAATTATAGCTTTGCATGTTTTTAAGAATGGTCTTCCTAACAAGATAGGGCTAGTTTGATAACTATTTTCTATATCAAGCACATAAAAGTCAGCAAGAAAAACTAAGTCATTAACTTGTACAAGGACATCCTCAATCACACCCTTTGGGTAGGCATTTGATCTATCAGCTAATTAAATTATCACACCAGTTTTAGTTAAGGGAGCAAGTTTCAAAGAAGTATAAATGGAATATAGCATGACATTTATAGAGGCTCCTAAGTCTAACATGGCTTTCTCAAATCCAGTGTTACCTATCATGCAAGGGATAGTAAACATACTTGGGTCTTTGCATTTTGTAGGAAGTTTCCTTTGAATGACTGCAGATACGTTTTCTCCAACTTTCACATTTTCACACCCCTTCAGTTTCTGCTTTCTCTTAATAGTACACAATTCTTTTAAAAATTTTGCATAATGGGGTATTTGTTTAATAGCATCCAACCAGGGAATGTTCACCTCATATTTTCGAAAAGTTTCATAAAGCTCCCTATTTGGATCATTTTTCCTAGATTCTACCAAAGCCTGAGGGAATGGGGCTACTAGTTTATAGTCAGATAGTGGAGGAAACTTACGTTTTGGTGCATCATCCTCAGTTGGGTTACTCTTGTCCACAGTGATGTCCATGTCGTTCTCCTTGTCTTGTTCTGACGATGTAGGAACTTCATTTACTGGGGTTTCCAATTCCTTGCCATTCCTCAATATAATTTCACTTGTGCTCTTCCTTGGATTTACCACTGTTTCAGAGGGTAGCTTTGCCAAACTTTGTGATCAGCCGACTAACCGCGCTAGCCATTTGACCTATTTGATTATCCAAACATTGAATGCTAGCCTTGGTCTCCTGTTGAAATTGTAAAGTGTTAGTTGCAAGAGATTTAACAATATCTTCTAAAGACATTTCAAAGTTAGAAGATTGGCCCTATTGTTGTCTAGGCGGGTATGGCTGCCTATATTGTTGAAAGTTTGGACGATTTTGAGCAACATGTTGATTTGATTGTGAGCTTCCATAGCTAAGATTGGGATGATCCCTCCATCCTGGGTTGTATGTCTTTGAAAAATGATCATAATTCCTTTGTGGTTATCCAGGGAAGCCACCCGCTGCATTAACTTGTTCTGTGGGTTCTTCTTGAAGAGTTGGACATGTATCAGTTGGATGTCCCATTACTGAACAAATTTCTCAAACCTTCGCTGTCTGCACAGTACCTGTGGCCATTTGACGAACAAGAGTAGTTAGATTTGCTATTTGTTATTCAATGGATGAGACATTTACCTAGTTAACTTGTCTAGAAGGGGGGTCAAATCTAGCGCCAAATTGTTGAGAATTGGCTGCCATGTTTGCAACTAAATTCCTCATTCCTTCGGGAGTTTTATCAACCAAAGCTTCTCCACTTGCGGCGTCAATCATGCTCCTTTCTGTGGGTTGAAGACATTCATAGAAGTATTGGATGAGAAATTGCTCACTGATTTGATGATGGGGACAACTTGCACACAATTTCTTAAACCGCTCCCAATACTCATGTAGAGATTCCCTGTGATCTTGTCTGACACCACAAATTTCTTTCCTAATATTTGCTGCCCTCAAAGTTGGAATGTATTTTTCCAAGAACAACCTCTTCATTTCATCCCATGTGGTAATGCTTCTCGATGGTAGATAATAGAGCCAATCCTTAGCCGAATCCTTCAGAGAAAATGGAAAGGCTCTCAACTTAATTTGTTCTTCAATAATTCCCGTGGGTTTCATACTCGTGCAGATCACATGAAACTCCTTTAGATGTTTATGAGGATCTTCACCTGCAAGGCCATGAAAAGTAGGCAGAAGGTGTATTAATCCCGATTTAAGCTCAAATGTAGTAGTAACATCTAAAATAGGAAAAGTTATGCATAAAGGTTGTTGATTCAATGTAGGTGCTGCAAGCTCCTTCAAAGTCCTCTTTTCGGCCATGGTTCCTTCTCCTTCAAGCTCAAAATCACTTGCAAATGGGATGTTGAGGATTGAGATTGCTTTCTTCAAGATTCTGTCGTATGTCACTCCTTAACCTGGATCGTACTGTAAATCACTTTGATTAGAAGAATAAGTTGTGGACATAAACAAAAAGAACAAATGAAAAATAAATTAAAATGAAGCTAGATTAAGGAAAACAAAATAAATTTTTACGCTAAAATTCATAAAACAATAAAAGCCTAAAAATCCAAGAAAATTACGATTTAAAAAAAAAAACGAAACAAATAACAAAAGAAGCACAAAAATAAATTTGCACCACTCCCCGGCAACGGCACCAAAATTTGTTGTGCTATCGTAGGCACCCAAAAATAGTCCTTAAACCTCTATAACTAATGTAGTAATGGAAGTAAGGATCGATCCCACGAAGAGTGTGTAATTCAACAATTTATGCTTCGTATAATGATTGGGGGGTTTTGTTTATAACGAAATCAATCTTATAACAAATAACAATATAATTTAACGAGTTGTATTAAATCAATGAAACGAGTTTTGATCAAAGTCAACTTCCACCATTGGAGATTTATAACCATTCATCAATCCACAAAAAATAATCAATCCACATTCACAATATTCATCGTTGGAATAAATTCATATTTCTCCTTAATTTTAGCTAATCAGAAACCAGCGTTCTAATTAATCCTAATTATCAAATAATCTCAGACCAGCGCTAAAGATTCAATTTAATAACAACTTTAAATAATAGAAAAATCGATGAACTAAATAATACAAGCACCAGCGGTTGTATTCAATCTATTTAAACATTCTTCTTAAGATTCAATAACATCTATCGCAGAAAATTATCAAATTCTAGTGCTTAACAAGTTAAATGATTCAAACAATTACGAATTTGAGATTAAACTTAGCTATAGATTGCAATATATGAAAAACTAATAGATCTCTTAACAATCAAACAGGACAATCATAAAATTATGCATAGAAGAATATTCAATACTGAAAATATAAATTAAACAATGAAAATAAGTGGATCTCATAGTTATAATGTGTTCCAAGGCTTCGATATCCTTCAATCAAGCACTAAGAGTTAGTTACACATGATAGATCTAAGAAAAATAGAGCGAAAATAGGTTGGAGGCATTCTGGTGTGTTTTTTTGGGGGTTTTTTAGGGTTGAAAAGTCGTGCAAGACACGTTGCCAAAAAAGTTTGGGTCAATTTAGGAAACTTGGGATTCGACATCAGGAAACAACCATACAATCGCAAGGTATTAAGTCATACTATCGCAAGGAACAAATAAATTGAACCTTCAAACTCTCGGTGATGGTCTGTTCTATCGCGCGGAATTAAAGCCATGCGATCGCAAGGCTTTACAAAGCTTCCTCCAGACAACGTTCAGTATTTTGGTCATAACTTTCATTCCCAATATCCGATTGAGGAGATTCAAGATGAATTGGAAAGATAAATCAAAGGGCTAAAACTTTTATTCATATGATATCTTCTAATTCGATCGTTTGCTATGTCAAAAATTGGTCTCAATATGAGACTGAAAACCGATGCAAAACTTTTCAGCTTGAAAGTTGATATGTGATAATGTCTTGGCTATATTTCATCCCTTTGACTTCTTTCTTCATCCAATTGGCCTCTAGCATTCTCAAGTCTTCATCGTGAGGTTCGATACAACTTTTGAATATTTGCACTTTGGTTCCCGAACTTTCGCTTTCTTTCTTTTTGGTCATTTTTCCCTCCAAATTACGCCATATCCATCGAATTGCCACCTAAACCAAAATATGAGAATACTAAGTACAGTTAAGCATAAAATAGTCATATGAGCGCATTAAATAAAGATATAAAATGTGTATTTTATATTACTATCAGTAGCTTCAGCAAATATCGTTTGTCCAGGCATAGTTGATAATGAGGAGCGTGTACAATATGTGAACAACCGTAACTTCAATTATCAGAACAATTTCATACCTGACCAATATCACACAGGGCTCCAAATCATGAGAATGTTTCTTATGGTAATACAAAGAACGTTTTACAACCCCCTGGAGGGTTTAAAAACAAGGCTCCAGAGAGAAAGATACCATTGGAAGATATTTTGGGACAATTTATGATGGAATTAAGGGAGAAGTTCAACAAGAATGAGGCAAGGTTGTAAGGAATTGAGACTCATCTCAAGTCAATCGACACCCAAATTGGCCAAATAGCATCCTCTTCTAATGTTCATCAAAAAGGAAGATTCCCTAGTGATACAGAAGTGAACCCGAAGGAGCATTGTAAGGCTATTACTCTTAGGAGCGGTAAAGAGCCTCAAGGTCCACAATACAAAAGCACAAAAGCAAACACTTCTCCAATGAAGGCAAAATCAAGCGACCTAGAGGATGAAGAAAATAAAGACAACACAGAAAGCACAACTAAACAGGAAGCATCAAAGGAGGCTGAAGAGCCCAAATCCAAACTATTTCTGGATAATCCTCCGATTCTTAAACCTTCTCTTCCTTTTTCTCAAAGATTTCAAAAGAAAAAGCTTGATTCTCAATTTACTAAATTTTTAGAAATATTCAAGAAAATTCACATTAATATTCCTTTTGTAGATGCCTTGGAGCAAATGCCAAATTATGTCAAATTTATGAAGGACATCATGGCTAAGAGGAGGAGACTTGAAGAATTTGAGACAATCAAGTTAATAGAGAAATGTAGTGCTATGATCCAAAGGAAGTTGCCACAAAGCTGAAGGATCCAGGAAGCTTTACCATACCTTGCACAATTGGAGGATCATTCTTTGAAAAGGTATTATGTGATTTGGGAGCAAGTATAAATCTGATGCCTTTCTCTATTTTTCAAAAATTGGGACTTGGAGATGTAAAACCAACCACCATCACATCATAATTGGCGGATAGATCTCTCACTTATCCTCGAGGAGTTGTTAAGGATGTGTCGGTGAAAGTGCACAAGTTTATCTTTCCAGCAGATTTTATGGTCCTTGAGATGGAAGAAGAAGTGGAAGTACCTTTGATTCTTGGGCGACCGTTTCTAGCAACTGGAGGAGCTTTGATAGATGTGAAAAATGGAGAGTTAACCTTGCGTGTTAATGGTGAAGAAGTTGTGTTTAATATCTATCGAGCTATGAAGTTCCCAGAGGAGAATCACTCGTGTAATCGCATTGATGTGGTAGTAAGTTGTATGAAAGAGATCCAACAGGTTGAATTGTTGAAAGATACTCTTGAGAGTTGCATAATCAACTCGGTTACTAGTGAAGTTGAATGTAATGATGAAGTTGTGAAATTTGTGAATGCCTTGGAAGCACTGGAAGAAGAAAAGAGGACAAGTGTAGGAAGGGACACTCTAGAACATGTCGAGACAACATAGTCGAAATCATACAAGATAAAATTGAAGCTACTACCCAACACACTTAGATATGCTTTTCTAGGAAATAACTTTACCCTCCCGGTAATTATTTCTTCATCGTTGTCTAGTAGGGAAGAGGATAAGTTACTTAGAATGCTGAGAAAGCACAAATTAGCATTTGGGTGGTCTATAGATGATATTAAATGAATCAGTCCTGTTATTTGTATGCACAAGATATTGATGGAGAATTTATATAAACCATCAATTGAACATTAAAGGCGTCTAAACCCAGCAATGAAGTAAGTGGTGAAAGAAGAGGTTCAAAAGTGGCTAAACGCATGTATTATTTATGTTATCTCTAATAGTGCATGGGTGAGTCCAATGCAGTTGGTACCTTATAAGGGTGGAATGACTATAGTTAAAGACGAGAAAGATGAGATTATTCCACAAGGACTGTTACAGGATGGCGAGAATGCATTGATTACCGAAAACTCAACAAAGCCACGAGAAAAGATCATTTTTCTCTTCCATTTTATTGATCAGATGCTTGACCGTTTGGCAAGGTATCAATACTACTGTTTTCTCGACGGATACTAGAGCTATAATCAGATTGCTATTGCACCAGAAGACTAAAAGAAGACAACTTTTACTTGCCCATATGGGACTTACGCCTTTGGAATGATGCCTTTCGGACTGTATAATGCACCAACCACATTTCAATGTTGCATGATGGCCATTTTTTCAGATATGGTTGAAGAGATCATGGAGATTTTTATGGATGACTTCTCTGTTTTTGGCTCTTCCTTTGATACGTGCCTTGATAATCTAGGTCGGGTTTTGCAAAGATGTGAAGACTCGTGCTAAACTGGGAAAAATGCCACTTCATGGTTCGGGAAGGAATTGTGCTAGGTCATCGGGTTTCATCTCAAGGGGTAGAAGTTGACCATGCAAAAATTGTGGCTATTGAAAAATTATCACCACCACGAAATTCGAAGGTTCTTGGGGCATGCTGGATTTTACAGGAGATTTATAAAAGATTTCTCCAAGATTCCCAAGCCATTGTGTAATCTCTAAGTGAAAGACACTTCATTCGACTTCACTGATGAATGCTTAGAGGTTTCCACAAGATAAAGTGGAGTCAGTATCGGCACATATTATGATAGTCCCAGATTAGAGTGCACCATTTGAGATTATGTGTGACGCCAGTGATTTTGCAGTTGGGATGGTCCTAGGTCAGAGACGAGATAAAATCTTCAGAGCAATCTATTATGCAAGTAAGACTCTAGATAGTGCTCAACAGAACTACAGAACAATAAAGAAGGAGATGCTAGCGATTTGACAAATTCAGACTAAGGTGATTTTGTATACCGACCATGCCACTAGTTGCTATCTTTTTCCAAAAAAAGATACAAAGCCTCGATTGATTTGTTGGATCCTTTTGCTTCAAGAATTTGATCTTGAGATCAAGGATAAGAAAGAGAGTGAAAATGTTGTAGTGGACCATTTGTCTAGACTTGAAGAACAGGAAAAGAAAGACAATGACATTATCAAAGAAGAATTCCTTGATGAAAAACTCTTTGTGGCTGAAACAAAACTTCCATGGTATACTGATTTTGTAAAATACTTAGCTTGTGGTGTTTTGCCTCCGGATTGTTCTCAACAACAAAAGAAGAAATTCTTACACGATGTTAAGTCGTATTTATGGGATGACCCATTATTATTCAAGAGGTGTTCTGACCAAGTCATCAGGAGATGTATCTTGGAGAAAACAATTAATCCCAACCGTAAGGATTGGGCACTCAAGCTTGATGATGCATTATGGGCATTTCGTACAGCCTTTAAAACACCGATAGGCATGACTCCTTATCGATTGGTGTTTGGAAAGACATGTCATCTTCCAGTTGAGATTGAACACTGTGCATTTTTGGCAATGAAGAAGTTAAATTTTGACTTGAAGGCTTCTGGTGAGCAAAGACTCTTACAGCTGAATGAAATGGATTGAGACATGAAGCTTATGAGAATGCGAAAATATACAAGGAAAAGATGAAATCTTAGCATAATGCTCGCATAGTACAATAGAATTTTACACCGGGACAGTAAGTATTGCTTTTTAACTCGAGATTGAAACATTTTCCAGGAAAATTGATGTCTAGGTGGTCGGGTTCCTTCACAATTTGAAAGATGTTTCCATTTAGTACGGTTGAGCTAAAAGGCAAGGATAACACAACATTTTGGGCCAATGGACAATGCATTAAGCACTATTATGGACAAGAAGAGCGTCATGTGTCTTTTATCAATCTGGCAGAACTTAGCTAAGAAAAAAGGAGCGTCGGGCCGATGACGTTAAACCAAGCGCTGATTGGGAGGTTCAGTGCGGAATTAAAGTGGGGATAAAAATGCAATGGGTTGGTAGTTTGGAGCTCTACCCAGATTTTGGCAGAACAAATGGGCGCCCATGCACCCTTTTCGGCGCAGCCGCGCCAAGTCGTGGGAAAATTTAGCAGAACATCATAGCGCCCCTCCGCCATGAAGAGGTGCCCCTACGCTACATATTCAAAAAAAATTTGGGCCATAATTTTACAGCTGGCTAGGGTGCCCCTATGCCACTTACGGGTGCCCCTGTGCCAATTCAAATTCTAAAAACAAAAAACGGGGGGGCTGCCCCAAATTTCATTCCAAAGCCTCCAATCTCTTCATTTTCTCCTTCTCCCCTCAAAGCCACGACTTCAACCATCACCAAGCTACATCATTTTTATTAAAACTCACTTTTTCACATCTCACCCAACACTATTATCTATATTTCATCACTTCATACTAGAGGAGGAGGCCAAATCCGAACTACCCACTTCAATTCTCACATTCAAAAGACGGGTGTAAGTGTCCCAATTCTTGTTTACATTCTCTAGACCGTGGTTGTTTGGTGATGTTTTGGAATGGTAGACATTATGTGGTGAAGGCATATTGAAAAACCATTGATTGAGTGTTTATGCACATAAGGTGTTCGATAAAAGTTCTATGAGGGGGCTAAAGTAATATTGTAATTTTGTTGGTAAAGTGCCCTACAGGGAACAGCGTGGGTTGTTGAAAGAGACATTTTAGTAATTGTTTGTTGTGTTGGTGTTTTTCTATGTGAACAAAGTTGGTTGGAAAAATGAGCAAGAACTTGAATACTGCCCTCAAGAGACCAAGAGCTTCATCTAGTCGACAAGCCGGTCAGTTGAGTTCTTTAGGTGGATAGTCAAAGCAATTCATAAGCTCGGAAGCTCAGAAACGGTACCAAGAAAAGATTTTGAATAAATCATTGGTTGAAGAACGTGGACTCATCCCACATTGCAGCCATCATAGGACATTATATCTAGTAATTGTCAATCGAAACTGGGAGCAATTTACGGCATCTCCTCCCAAAGCTGTGGTGAATCTTGTTAAAGAGTTCTATGCCATTGCAATTGACCGACAGGAGTTTACAGTCATGTACATGGGAAACTTGTAAAATTTGACAAGCATACCATCAATGCCCATTACGGAATACCAACTATTGAAAGAGATGAATATCACCAATTCCTTGAAGATTCTATCGATCCCATCTCTTTACTTCAAAGTTTTGGGGGTGAGCAAGCCTTTTGGAATTTTTCTTCCAGCAGAGAACCAGTCAATTTTGATTCAAACTACTTTGATTTAGATGGAAATGTGTGGTTCTTATTCATTTGTGCACGTTTTATGCAGACCAGACACACCACAGATGTTACAAAAGATAGGGCATATTTGCTATTTTCAATCTTAAGGGGGATGAGCATTGATATCGAGCAAGTGATTCAAAATAACATTATGAACTACTTGATGGATACCACAACTGGCGGCCTGCTGCACCCGGTCCTAATTTCTGATTTATGTATCGAGGCTGGAGTATGTTTTGCTGAAAATGAGCATCAAGGGAGCACATATTCAGAAGATTCAGAAGCTCATTTCAAAACAACAAAAGGACTCCGAAGCCGCATCATCCCAACCTCAACCGGCTAGACGAAACCATTCCGCACAAGATCAATGGCAGACCAATATAGAGATAAAATTTGATCGACTCCAATCTAAATTTTATGTTTTCCAGGAGCGGACTAATCTTCACCTAAACTATATGATGGAGTCCATAACCTTGCAAAACCAGATTTTCAGCAACTATACATTCGTGTCACAAGTAGGTGGACAATCCACGTAGCCTCAATTCCCACAACCTCCAATTCTCCTGAAATATCCAGCTAAAGAGGGTGAGGAGGAAAGTAACTGATCGCTACTAGGGAAGTTTCCTTCCATAACTTTAATTTCACATTAGGGACAATGTTTACATTAAGTTTGGGGGGTGTTTTACTATTTATTTCTATTTGCTTTAGTTTTATTTTATTTTATTTTTGTGTGATTTTTTACGTTGTTTGATTTGTGTTTGATAGCCTTGTCGGCACTGATGTATATATTTGGTAACATGTTTGGTTGATGAGTTGTGAATAGGTTATGTGTTTGAGTTAAATTTTTGCTTATTCATGTGAAACGGAAAATATTTATGCACGTGAGTTGATTGTGATGTTGTACATGAGTAGGTTGATCCATTATTTATAGGTTGTAATAGAGAACTTAAATGCTATACCCAAGCAGCCATTAAAAATTATTACATCCTTAAACCAAACTTAGGATGTTTGGTCGGTTGAACTATTGTAGGTAGACATGGAGATAGATATGGATTCAGTGTGTGGGAAATGTTGTGTGGACTGTCTTAGCCCAATGTGATGAAAATTGGGTGAAAAACCTTAGGTTAGAGGTCAAATTTTCGAGAATAAGTGTGTAATAAAAGGACATTGCACTAATCACTGCATAAAAGGGAAGCTACCCTAAAAAGATCCTAGTGAGGACAATCATAATAATCTTATTGTAAGGCGTCTCTTCGTAGCCTTTATGACTCGAGTGAATAAGCCTGCAAGTGTTTAGAACCTGGTGCCCTAAAGTCATCTGATTTGGGAGTCATCGGCCTAAAACTCGCTACAAGGGTCATTTAGAAAGCTTAATGGAGAGCATCCCCACACAAGATATTAAAAAAAATCTGAAAAAGAGGTGCATAAAACAGAAGATGCACTACATGCCTTGATTAAGCCCAGAACACTTATTTTTGAGAATTCGACTTTCGATAAGGGGTTAACAACTTGGTTGAGTCTTGGGGGTCAAAGCAGTCAAAAATAAGGACAATCCATATTTGTTGACATGTTGAACTAATCTAATCAAACTTGAGTAGTATAAGAGATTAGTATTGAAAATCAACTTTAGAATACACCATGGGGAGTGAAAAGAAAACAAGTTTGGGGTGTATGAATCTTACAAGCGAAGTAAGGAAAATTTTGACTTTTAAGGTCAGGAATTGGATCAATTTATTATTGTACAGCGTTGGACTTAACTCTTAACACACACCCGTTTTGCATTGAATATGTGGGAAGTTAGCTTTTGCATTATAATTTTGAAATGATTCATGAAATCAACGCATGTTGCCAATCATGAGCTACGAAGGCAAGATATCTAAAGAAATTTGTTTTAATTGATTTCTTTTTATTTTGTTTTTGTGTTTGTTATTCATTTTCTTTTGGTTTGATGTTTGCTCGAGGACAAACAAAATATTAAGTTTGGGGGTATTTGATGAGTGCTCCACACTCATAATATTTATGCCACTTAATGCATTATTTTGTTACCGTTGAGAAAGTTTTCTAGTATTTTTATGTGTGTTTTGATGTTGTGATGTAGGTTGGTGAAATTGAAGAAAATAAGCAAAAGTTGATAAATTTGGAGAAAGGGCTAAATTGTGAGATATCCAAAGTTCGGGGACTAAAGTGCAAATATTTAAAAGTTATGTCGAACCTCATGAAGAAGATTTGAGAGTGTTCGGAGTCAATTAGATAAAGGAAGACGTCAAAGGGATCAAATTTAGTCAAAAGATGATCACAAATCATCTTCCAACCAAAAAGTTATGTTCCGGAATTTTAGTCTCATACTGAGACTCACTTTTGATAGAGTAAACGATCTAATTGGATGATGATGACTGAAGTAAAGTTGCAGCCCTTTGAGTTAGATTTCCAACACATCTTGAATCGTCTTAATCGAATACTGGAATAAAAAGTTACGATGAAAATACTGAAAACATGTGCAGCTGCTTACGGGAGGACAGGCGCCCCTACGTCGTTGTAGGGCGCCCATGCACCACTGGAAGTCTCAAAACTGTTTTTTTCACCCAAAACTACGGGCGTCCCTACACCGCGATGACACCTGATAGCAAATATTCCCTAAATCTAACGAGCTTAAAGAGGGGACTATAAATACGGCTACTAGGGTTTTATTAAGGGACTTTTGGGGAAGCAAAACCAAGAGCGACACCAAGAAGAAGACCCTTGGAGATTGAAGAATCCATAATTAAAGAGTTTTTCTTATTCTCTATCAATCTTCTCTATTTTATCAATGTTTAACATCATGGATTGTGTTTTCTTTTATATTTTCATGGAGTAATTTATTTTTCTAGAGATACAATGTAGCCAACACTAGAGATTATGCTTTGATCATTTAATTATCTATTTCAAAGGTTATTCTATTGATTTATTTGTGTTTATCTACTCTTAATGCTTTTGAATGCTTGATCACCATTTGAATGATATGGAATCTGGGATTTACTATCGAGAGAGGGAATTCTACTACGAAATCCTTTGTAATTATTAAGAGAACCAAAGATCTAAATGTACTTTATCATCTTAGTTTTAGATAGAGTCTCAAAATTAGGGTTTTAAAGTAATTCTTAATTCGCCATCAAGCGAGGGGATTAAGATAATTTTGAGTTCTTGACTAATAAACCATAAGAATAAATTAAGGAATAGTTAGATGATTGAAACATGATCGACGGTTAGGTGAAATTGGATCTCTAGAGTTTAAGCCTATTCGTGCTAATCTTGTTTAATTGCATTGTTAGTTTATTGAATTAGTTAGTTAGTTATCTCATTCCAATATTCATATTTTATAAATAAAATTATGGTTATTTTAATTACAGGAATTCTTAGGATTAGATTTCAATCCCCGTGGAAAACAATACCCTACTCTCACTATATTAAAGCTTGACACTGTACACTTGTGGTTGGAAAAATCTCACATCAAGTAGGTACTCATAGCATCATGGCCTGCAGTAGGATGGTTATTGTTTGATCTCAAAAATTCGTGGAGCATTTTGTTTAGAAAATCGTTGCTCAACCTCCATCCACAGCTACTGAGTAGTCTCAGGATAAGTTGTACTGCATTTTATATCAATAGCAATAGTGTTTTGCATCCATGTAAAAAATCATTACACCTCAGCCAGTGCTCCATGAGTGGATCATTAGGGTCCACTAGTTCATTCAAGCTTCCATCAATAAAGCCTAATTTGTTTTTAATCTTCAATACCCTCTTCATTGACTGTGTCCAAGAATGGCAGTTGTTAGAATCCAGAGTATGAGTGACAAGCATGGCTCTAGTATGATCAGTGCTTCCAATTAAGTATTGATTATTTGGTTGTGTTGACTCATGATTTATAGCACTTGATGAGCTATCAAATTGGTTGGTATTTGGATTTAGGTTTTGAGTTTGTTCTGTATCTGTATTCTCTGCATTAGATTCATCCATGCCTCACTCTGATACCATTTCAAGTATATAAAATAAAGAAAGGGGAACTGATAAGGAGGAGAATCAAAGGAAAATTGTATTGATCTCTTAATTCTTGTGTATTGTACAATGGAAAAACGAATGTATATATACATAATTTACATGTAATTCTAGAATGATCTTTCACATGCTAAAAACAGAATTTTACAATAGATTTCTAACAAATATAAAAGCTCCCAACTATCTTCTTCTAGTGGCTCCTTCGTACGGTTAGTTTGTTGGCCAACTCAGCCGTTATTTGTTTGCAATTTCTTCCTCTGTTTGGATGCTTATTCCTTCTTCTATCTCAGCAGCTTGTTTATCTTTTAACATAAACAGGAGCTTAAATGATAATTAGAGTCACCGCCTTCAATGATGATAACTTAGCAATAATTGAGGGGATCGCCATTCAATACAATCACACAAAAGTATTTTTTAATTTTGAAGAAGGTAAATACTAAATCTGTTTGAGTGTTAGTAGGAATCTAAAATTTTATGCTTAACAAGAAATCAAATAATGTTTGACAACTGCAAATTTCTACTTGACACGATATTTTTTTTTTTGAAAGAACTATCAATCGCTTATAATTTAAGTTTTATGTTTCCACATTTGTTATCAATATGGGGTTACTATGCCATCTCTTATTAGAATAGATAATGTATCACAAAGTATACCAGCTATCAATTCTATTGTTAGACTATAGGATATGGTGATCTGCATATCACCCGGCTGTGTCCTTCCAGGACCTTCCATTGCACATGGTTAGTTGCACAAAGATTCATTTTTTTTTTAGTTTGTTAGGCTAGCTCTTTACTATTTTATCTCTTCCTCCTTCCTATTTATTTGGCACTTGTATTGATGTTTTAGTAAGATGAATTTCTGGATCCAATTCTAGCTTACTAGAATTTTCCTTCATCTTCATTTAGCTGCATTTCTTATCCTTTATCAGCTCTAAATTCTTACATGGTATCAGAGCAATGACTACCATTGCTGAAATGAACTCTGTCACCAGTGAAAACACAGCTCCTATTCAAACGCCTGATGATTCTAAATTTTTCAAGCTACAAAACTCAGATAATCCAGGAGCCGTCCTTGTTACAGATTTACTGACCACAGAGAATTATCCTACCTGGTCTAGGGCACTCCAGCGAGCACTAAGAGCTAAGAATAAGCTTGGCTTCATTAATGGAGCACTGCCTAAGCCTGAACTAAACAGTACCTCCTTCGACCCTTGGGAGAGATGTAATGATATGGTTGTATCCTGGATTCAAAATTCCATCTCTCCCAACCTTAGATCCAGCATTGCTTTCATGGATGAGGCAAATGAGATATGGACTGAGCTTAAAGATCGATTTGCCCATCAGAATGGACCTAGAATATATGAACTGAAGAAGGCACTTGCTGATCTGGAACAAGAAAGTGACTCTGTAAGTATCTATTATGGCAAATTAAAAACCATTTGGGATGAGTTATCAGTATATGATCCTATCCCTAAATGTAGCTGTGGAAAATTAAAAATACTGGTGGACAGACATCAACGTGATTGTGTGATGAAATTCTTAATGGGACTTAATGAAGTGTATGATAACACAAGGGCTCAAGTAATGATGCTTGATCCCATTCCACCCGTAAACAAAGTGTTTTTTTACATACAGCAACAAGAGAGACAGTGGCAAATTACCTCAACTGTTGTGAACAATGAAGCCATTGCAATGGTAACCAGAAAAAGCTATGGAGATAACAGGGCTTCTAGCTATGGAAAATCGAACTTAACTGGAAGAAGGGATAGGCCATATTGCACACATTGTAAAATCCCTGGACACAGCCTAGACAAATGTTTTAAGGTTGGAAATACTGAGCCTCCATTTTGCACACATTGCAATATGACAGGGCACACTATAGAAAAATGCTTCAAACTGCGAGATTATCCTCCTAGCAGCAAATTTCACAAGTTCCAGAAGAGAGATGGAGGTTTTGCAAATCAATCTAGTGTACTGGAGGAAGAGAATGAGAGGTCAGTTTCTCTCACCAAGGAACAATATGAAGAGATCCTTGCCTTACTTCGACCTAAGGAGAGTTCACAGAACACCCACTCTGTCAATCATATGCAAATAATTGACCATTCAAAAACTAAACCTCAATCCGATCTGTCTAGTAAGGCTGCATATCTATAATGCTACACTCACATGCTCTCAGAACCTTGATAAGATTCCTTGGATTATTGATACTGGTGCAACAGATCATATGATCTGCAACACCAGTCTGTTTACTTGCATCGAATCGAAAACTCCCTTCTCAGTTAAGTTACCTACTGGTGAAATCACTCCAGCTACACATACTGGTGTAGTACAAATCACAGACTCTATACTTTTCAAAGATGTGTTGTATGTTCCTAATTTTCACTTCAACTTATTATCTGTCAAGAAATTAACACAGCAGATCCCTTGTTGTTTTATCTTCATGACTAATGCCTGCTATGTGCAGGACCTTTTATCTTGGAAGATGATTAGGAAGGGTGAAGTATGGCATGGCTTGTATCGACTGATGCTACAAAAGGTTTCACCTACAACCCTCATGACCACACTATCAACTCTCAATCTTAAACAACCTTTCACAGCAAGTTCCATTGCTAATTCTGAGCAAGTTCCATTGCCAATTCTGAGCAAGTTCCATTGCCAATTCCGATGTTCAGCCAAACCTATGGCATTATCGTTTAGGACATTTATCTAACTCTAGAATGAAACTTGTTTGTGACAAGTCTGTTATTTCCCATTATAAGAATACCAACAATGTTCTTTGTTTTATTTGTCCATTGGCAAAACAACATAAAAATTCTTTTCCCATAAGAACACATAAAACTAAGCAAGTGTTTGAAATAATCATTTGTGATATGCGGGGTCCACTGCCCACTCTGACTCGTGATGGATCTAGATACTTTCTTTCAATTGTAGATGATTATTCACGTGCAACTTGGGTCTATTTACTTAAGAGGAAATCTGATGTTAATCATTCCGTTAAAGCTTTTGTCCAAATGATAGAGAATCAGTTTCAGACCTCAGTTAAAATCTTAAGAAGTGATAATGGACATGAATTCACAGTAACAGATTTTTATAACTTAAAAGGTATCATTCATCAAAGGAGTTGTGTAGAGACTCCTCAACAAAATGGTGTGGTTGAAAGAAAACACCAACACTTGATGAACGTTTCCAAGGCTTTAAGATTCCAATCAGGTCTCCCTCTGTTTTATTGGAATGAGTTTATCCTCACAGCAACGTATTTGATCAATCGAGTTCCCACACCCCTGCTGCAAGGCAAAACACCTTTTGAAATACTCTTTCAGTGCACACCAACATATTCTCACCTTAGGATTTTTGGATGTCTTTGTTATGCTTCAACATTGACACATGGGAGAAAGAAGTTTGATCCTAGAGGACGCCAATGCATTTTCTTAGGATACCCCTTTGGAGTTAAGGGATACAAGGTGATGGAATTACAGACAAAAACCATCTTCATATCCAGGAATGTGGCATTTCATGAGGCCTATTTCCCTTACAAACAAACTAAAGAAACCACTGATGAATCTGATTTTGTCTTTACCAAACCACTGCCTGATAATGTTGATCATATCCATGAATCCACATCAGATGCCATACCTCATTCACCTGGGATGCAAACACCTTATCAGAACATTTCAAATGATCCTGCACCTGAAAATAATCCTATCACACCACCTATCACTTGAAAATCTGCCAGGATCAAGAAGGCTCCACAATACTTAAGAGACTTTCATTGTCATCAGGCCGCATCAACTCAACCTTCCCAATCTTCTCCCAAGGCAAGGTTTATAGCATCTGCAGGTAAGGCATTTTCCCTTTCTAATACCATCTCTTATCATAAATTATCACCTCAGTTTAAAGCTTTCACTACCTCTATCTGCACACACTTTGAACCTAACACATATCATCAAGCTGTGAATGATCCTAACTAGTGCAAGGCAATGAAATCAGAAATAGAAGCCCTTGAGTTGAATAGAACCTGGACTCTCACTGACCTTCCACCAGGAAAGACAGTAGTTGGCTGCAAGTGGGTATATAAGCTGAAGCATAACTCAGATGGAAGTATTGAGAGGCACAAGGTAAGACTTGTGGCCAAAGGATATACACAAAATGAGGGAATAGACTACAATGAAACCTTTTCCCTGGTTGCAAAATTAGTTATTGTCAGATGTCTGCTGGTTGTATCTGTAATTCAAAATTGGCATCTCAAGCAATTTGATGTGAGCAATGCATTCCTACATGGAGTTTTAAATGAAGAGGTATATATGGCAAAACCTCCAGGCTACACTAGAGGGACCTCCAACCAAGTTTGCAAGCTACTTAAAAGTATATATGGCCTGAAACAAGCCTCAAGACAGTGGTACTCCACATTCTCTACAACACTTATAGATTTTGGATTTTCCCAATCAAAGGCTGACTACAGCCTCTTCACAATGACAACAAATGATTCCTTCACAGCTCTACTTGTCTATGTAGACGATATTGCCATTGCAGGTTCCAACTTGAATCAGATAAATAAGATTTAGAAGCTTCTCAGTAGCAGGTTCAAAATTAAAGCACTAGGTGACCTGAAGTATTTTCTTGGTCTTGAAGTGGCAAGGTCCAACAAGGGAATTGTCATCTCCCAACGCAAATACACCTTGGATATGTTGGCT
The DNA here is from genome assembly GCA_035079005.1 of Fraxinus americana. NCBI lineage: Eukaryota > Viridiplantae > Streptophyta > Magnoliopsida > Lamiales > Oleaceae > Fraxinus > Fraxinus americana. The sequence goes on from CM068706.1 coordinate 22,249,907, forward strand.
AATACAGGACTACTAGGAGCTAAACCTGCTAAGCTACCTATGGATCAGAATCTGAAGTTGAGTATAGACGCGGGAAAACCACTATCTGATCCTACAGCTTACAGAAAATTGATTGGAAAACTAATGTATCTATCTTTAACTAGGCCAGACATATGTTATGCCATTCAGAATCTCAACCAGTACATGCAAGCTCCTCTTGCACACACCTTACAGCAGTTCACAAGGCTATCAGGTATCTCAAACTGGCACCTGGACAAGGCCTATTATTTTCATCTTCTTCCACTTTAAAACTTCAAGCTTTCTGTGATTCTGACTGGGCAGCATGCCCTGATTCTCGAAGATCAGTCACTGGCTACTGCATCTTTCTCGGAAATTCACTGATCTCCTGGAAATCTAAGAAACAAAGAGTGGTGTCTCGATCATCAGCTGAGGCAGAGTACAGATCAATGGCTAGCACCTGCTGTGAAATTACATGGTTGAAATACCTCCTAAAAGACCTACAAATTGATCACTCCAAACCAGTTATCCTACATTGTGACAATCAGGCGGCATTACACATTGCCTCCAACCCAGTATTTCATGAGAGAACGAAGCATATCAAACTTGATTGTCACCTAATCAGGGATCAAATTGAACCTGGGCATATGTGCACCTCCTATGTTAACACTCAGTCACAGCTTGCAGATATATTCACTAAGGCATTATCTTCTATTGTTTTGAGATCACATTTGTCCAAGATGGGAATAGAAAACATCTATTCTCCACCTTGAAGGGGGGGTATTAGAATAGATAATGTATCACAAAGTATATCAGCTATCAATTCTATTGTTAGACTATAGGATATCGTGATCTGCATATCACCCGGTTGTGTCCTTCCAGGACCTTCCATTGCACATGATTAGGTGCACAAAGATTCCTTTTGTTGTTAGTTTGTTAGGCTAGCTCTTTACTATTTTATCCCTTCCTCCTTCCTATTTATTTGGCACTTGTATTGATGTTTTAGTAAGATGAATTTCCGGATCCAATTCTAGCTTACTAGAATTTTCCATCATCTTCATTTAGCTGCATTTCTTATCCTTTATCAGCTCTAAATTCTTACATCTCTACTTAAAGATGTTAGTAGTTCGGTGTAAATAAATACTCTACACTAACAAAAAATACAAAGACAACATAAATATGTACTGAACCAATAACATTTACATTGGATTTAAAATCATAGTACGTTAATCAACAACGTCCTTTGCTCAAATTTAAAAAAATTAATCAAGTAATTAGTAGAGGAACTTCTAATCGAATTCTTCTTCCACAGATGGAAATAAAGTTTAGTCCGAAACTATTCTAAATAATGAAACATACAAAATAACCAATAAAATTAGGGATGGACATGGTTACATTTGGTTTTGGTTCCAAAAGAATCGAATCGGACCATGAACCAATGATTTTTTTATAATGGAACCAAATAGTTTTTTTAAGATATGGAACCGAACTGAACCGAACCATTTGGTTCTGATCTGGTTTGTTTCTAGTTTCATTTTTTAAATTTTTAGACGTGCACCATATCTATAAGTTAATAATATATACCTAAATAAAAAAATAAATAAGCATCAAATATTCAGCAAGTTCAACTTATCAATCATTGGCGAGTGTGTTTTTACTCATGAGTTTTATACAATTTTAACTTAATTGTTGGCTAACTCTTATGAGTATAGAACATTTTTGATGTGTTTGTTAGTGTCATTTTATAAGTTGTTGAGGTGGTGAAAAATTGTGCTAAAGTGAAGAAACAGACCAAAAAACTAAGAAAAGGAAGCAGAAAGTCAGCGCCTAGGTGCCATATTTGTAGCGCCCAAGTGCTCCAAAACGGAAATTCCAATCAGCAACATAGCATCCAGGAACCAAGATCCAAGCGCTCAGACGCTGCAATTGCTCAGAAGCAATAGGGAAAGAACAGAGAAGTAGTGCTTAGGCACTGCACTCATAGCGCTTGGCGCAACCCAGATCTATATGTGGCGCATAGACACTACCTTTAAGCACACAACGCCTGTTTTAGGTTACATCAGTTTGACCCGCGAAAAGCCTAGAAAGATGCCAAATTTAGGAAAAACATGCAGAGAGTATAAATAGAAGAAATGATGTACTTTTTGGGGATTCCACACATTGAGAAAAAAGAATACAACTAGAGATTGAAGAACGCAATTCAAGGGAGAAAAATATTAAGAAATTCAAGTTTTGAAGCATTGATTGGAAGATGAAGAAGATCTTGGTGTAAGATTAATTTCTTTTCCTATACATTTATTCAAAATACGGTGACGTATTCAAGAATAACTTATTATTTTTCTTCTTCCATTATTATGAGTAGCTAAATTTCATATTGGGGCGAACAATATAATCTACCTGAACCCTTTATTTTTTTTATTCAAGATTCTTGTTATTTTATCATAAATGTGTTGATTTTGCTATGAATTTAATGCGTTGAATTACTTGATCACTAATTTGATGATTTTGTGAATCTTTTACAAATTGAGATGTGAGTTTAAGATTTAAAGCATATAGTAAAATTTGGTATATTAGTATAACGTGTAGAGGTATCTATACTAAATATTGCGATCATTATATGAATTTTTAGAACTAATATTTCGTTTAACTAAAATTGATTTGTATAGAGATATGAGATTGAATTAATTAAATATGCTCAATGAAAACTCGAGAGGGATAAATTGAATACAATGGAAAATTCGATCGAACACTACATTAGGCTCTTGAATCTTGAATTAAGACTTAAAGGCAATTAATATGTAAAATTGTTCGGCCCTAATATCCATCCCATATTTGAATTTTCAATCAACTTTTGTGTGCAAATTTTGATATTTTCAATTAGTAAGAAATAGTTAGAAAAATAATCACAACAATCACAAGTATTTGTTTGCTTTTGTCAAATCGTAGTTAGAAATATTAAATTAAGTATTAAAGTTTAGTTCTTGTGGGAATGAAAATTCGGACTCAAAAGTCCACTTTATTACTTGTTACGGTCCGTACACTTGTGGGATATAAAAATTGACAAGTTTTTGACGTCGCTACCGGTTACTATTTACTTTTAGTCTTATTTTATTTTAATTTTATCTAGTATTTGATTTGTTTATTTTCCTTTTTTTTTTACAGATAAAAAAAGGTAATCGTTGTATGCTCCGTACCCAAGGCTACAATCTTAAACCATTTGATTCAGAGATATTACATACCTTCAGACGAAGGTGGAATGAACACAATAAAAAACAAAAATATCAAATGACTGATGATCAGAATATTCATATTCGTATACAGCCAATTGGACAAGTTGCCGAGAGAGTAGTGGCACGAATGGATCAGCAACATGAGTGAATGGAATGAAATGAAGGGGACTTGCCAGTATCAATGTTCTTGACGCCCATAGCAACGCCAGCACACTCCAGTATAGTATATCTAGATTTTAGGTAAACAACTTTTAGATAAGGGTAGATTGGATCAACTTGACTAGCGACACTATCCAATTTTATGGTCTAGCTCATTAAAATCCGAACACACATATCTCCAGATTCTTCAGCAATTATTAGAATTTTCATGCTCCAAGGTTTAATGAAGATGCTATCAAGCTGAGGTTATTTCCCCATACATTGTGAGATGCCGTATTGGAATGATTAGATGTTGAATCTCATGGAAGCATTATTACTACATGAGAGGAATTGACGAGAAAATTTTGTAACATATTTTTCCCATTGGTGAAAGTATCAAAAATCAGATTGAAAATCCAAACTTTTCAACAAAAAGATGGGGAAAGCTATCACGAGGCATGGAATAGATTCAAATAGTTAATGAAAAAGTGTCCAAATCATAGGATTGTCGAGGTAATCAAGTGCAATACTTCTACACCAGACTTTCATCGCTGTCAAAATCTCAGGTGGATTCCTCAGTTGATGGATCAATCATAGGAAAATTAGTATAATAATGCATGGTTTGTCTGAGTTAATTCCCACAACACATTCAATACTTTCATCAAAAGGAGTGGTACTACAGAAAGTGGCTATAATTTTATGAATTGGATAGCACAACATCTACCAATGCACATATTGCTGTTTTAACAAAGTAGGTGGAGTTACTTGTAAAATTGCAAACACATGGAGCAAGTACAATGATGATCAGCTCAGCATGTGAGAATCGTGGGAGAAATCACGCTACAGAAAATTGCATGATAATTTCTTTTTCAGATAAACAAGTAAACATTTTTCAAAATGGTTTTCGCAATTTCAACACATATGGGAATAGTTTCCAACAAAAGAAAATACCAAGTTTTGGGGGAGATGGTTCATCAATATGTGTAGAAAACAAACGAAGTATTCCAACATATTGATACTAATTTTGGTAATCAGTAAGCATCTATTAAAAAGTTGGAGACACGGATTGGTCAGATAGCTCAACAACTTGCAGAATGTTCACATGGATCATTGACAGGCAATACAATGAAAAATCCTAAAGAGCGAGCTATGACAATAAGAGTGCTGGAAAATGATCCACCCAGGGCCCTTGTAAAATTTAAAGCATATGTATATCCACTTCTATTCTCCTAAAGACTTCGAAAGAAGTCGGTGGAGGAAAATATTCATACTATAACTACAAGGAGTGGGTAAATTACCAGAGATTACATCGAAAAGACCAGAAAAAGAAAAGTTGACCAAGAAGATGATGAAGCTACAATGGAAGAAAAATCTGCTTCTACCTATATTGAGAATGAAAAAAGTATAGAAACATCAACTGCCGGTCCAAGTCCAATCAAAGCTTACGTGCATCATTCCTTTTCTTGGCTCAAGCAGAACAAACAAGACACAAAATTTTAAAAATTCCCTGACGTTCTCAAGAAACTCCTGATCAATATTCCATTGATTGATGTGATATTACAAATTTCAAGCTACACAAAATATTTGAAAGAGATGTTGACAAAGAAAAGAAATCGTTCGGACTTTGAAATTGTTGCATTAACGGATGAAAGCAATGCAAGAATGCAGAACAAATTGTCTCCCAAGTTGAAAGATCTAGGGAGTTTTACTTTGCCTATTTCAATTAAACATTCTTGTGCTATTAATGTATTATGTGACATGGGTGCTAGTATAAATCTAATGTCATATAGGAAATTGGGGTTGGGTGAAGTCAAATCAACATCAATAACGCTGCAACTAGCTAATAGAACAATTTCAAAACCACGTGGCAAAGTTGGGGATGTGCTCATTAAAGCAGAAAATTTAATATTTTTGCTGGACTTCATTGTGTTGGACATACCAGAAGATCGAGACATTCTAATTATATTGGGTCGGCCATTCTTTGCAAACCATGATTGACATGGAAAATTGTGAGCTAATATTGAGGGTAGAGGACAAAAAAGAGATATTTAATATTTATACCCCATTTGAGCAACCTTCCAATGAAAATGATTGTTGTAGAATTGATGAAGAAGATCCATCTAATCTACGAAATTGCGAGAATTAAAAATCAAAATTCGGTGGACGTCTTGGTAGAGATGAAAATGAAAATATTAAAATATGAAGATAAAAAAGGGTGCATAAATGAAAATTGCACAAAGTGCAAGGATAACATAACTTGGTTCAAGCCACCATGATCAAACATGGCAAAAGGTTATGTTAATGACTTTAAAGAAGTGCTTCTTGGGAGGTAACACAAGCTCTATTCCTTTTTTACTACTTAGTTTTTAGTTTTAGGACTTTTTATTTTATTGTCGTAACATTCTCGTTGTGTGGTTATAGATTCCTAGGTTTGTGGGTAACAATTAGAAAGCTAACTCATATCCATCTTATCATGACGATGACAATGACACAAACTGATGTATTAAAGAAGTCATAACCCTCCTTTGTATTTATTTCACATTGGATACAATGTATATTTTATGTTTGGCGTGGTGAATCATCAGTTGTTAATTGCTTTTGTCAGTTGTTTAGTATTTTTGTGTTTGTGTGCTTGTGTGATATGTGATAAGTGTATTTTCTACACTTATTCGGAGCTTGAAATTTTAGAATTTTATTGTTCTTTTGGCAAAATATGACCTAAATTGTGTTTATATTTCATCTTGTAGGTAAATCTCAATGTTGGATGAAGAATTGAAGAAAAGAGTGCAAAATAGCAAAAAATGGCTAAAGTGGACCAACTCCAAATTACGGGGACTAAATTGGCATTGATTTCACAATTAAGTGGACTCAAGGATTGAAAAGTAATTGGGCCACATAATGGACAAAAGTTACAAAATTGGGCAGGACTTGTTGCTGAAAGAAGAAAGGGTTTCTTCTGTTTAATTATATATACACGAGCAGCCAGGCAGAAAACAGGGGGGCGGCAGAAAAACAATTGAAAACAAAAAATAGCAGAAGCCGGCCGTGAAAATTGAGAAGAAAGTGGTATTGGTGAGTGGCCATATTCTACCACTTATACACAGATTTAGGGGGATATTTGTGGGCTTAATTAAGGGGATTATATACACATATAGTGGGCGGCAGCTTGGGAGAAAGGAATTTGGGCACTGGTTTGAATTATATATTGACATACCCATTCAAACCAAGCTGCTGGACAGAGAATTGGAAGGGAATTGCGGCTGAAATTAATTGAGAAGATTTGGTGAGGATAGTGGGCTGTCATACACTCAATTGCCGGCTGATTATACACCAGATTTTTACACATTTTGGCTGATTAAAGGGCTGAAAATCAGCTGGTTAAAGGGCTGAAAATCGGTTGGTTAAAGGCTGAAAAAAGACAGATTTAGGGGCTGATTAAAGGGCTGAAAATTGGCAGATTTGGGGCTGAAATTAATTGAGAAATAGCGGGCGTTTGTTGCTGAAAATTTGAAAAAGGATTGGCAATTACGTTCCATCATATAGGTGATGTCGTTCCACTTCTATGTGTTTAATCTTGATAATATGCTAGACTAAATTCCCTTGTATTGGATGGATGATGAAACTATTTAATTTTTAGTTTTTTATTCGAAACCAAGTGTTTTTAGTTTAATTCTCGTGTTGTGATTTCATAAATATGTTTAAGTATATTGTTTTAATGTTTGCGCACCATTAGGACAATTAGTTGCTTATTCATAGTGTTGGAAAACTCACGGTAGGTAGAACACTGTTTATGGAACATACGGACAATAAATATTAGGGATAATATTTATGGCGTGTGCGGTCATATTTGATAATCCTAAACGTCAATGCATGCGTGTCATATGAATTCGGACTAAGAATAGGATCGTCTCGTGACAATCATAGGTTTATTATATCTTGGGAAAGAATAGTAAGTAAAAGTGGAATTATCGATCATCACAATTGCATGAATTGAATTAATTGTCACTGGTTGAGAATTGAAATTAAGAATTGATTAGTGGAGTCGGAAATCCAATACACTCTCCCTCATTTGATTTAAATCCATTTTTTTTATTGTTTTCGTAGTTATAGAACGTAGTTAGATTCAAACCAACTATCTTTTGTTACACTTGCGAATTTAAATATATCAAATACATTAAAATTGAGCATTATTCCCTGTGGGACGATAACTCACTCGTCACAATTATTACTTGTACAACGAACTCGTACGCTTGCGAGATTTTTGCGTAACAATATGATTTTATTTTATGTGAAAAAAGTTCTTTTTTATGCGTGCTTGTGTGGGTTAGATAACTTTGTCTACTAGGATGAATATATTTGAAAGAATATATTTGAAAGTATATATTAGTTTATGAATTGTGGATGAATCATGTGATTGAATTTAATTTTCTGCTTATCCATGGGAACGTGACAATGATTATGGACGATAATTAAGTATAGTGTCGTACAAGAGCAGGAAGATTCATATGCATAGGCTAAATAGATGATTTAGGTGCATGATAATTTGGAGCGTTCTAACTGGTAAAAGAAATGATTTAAGATTGTGGTGATTCCGTGTATATGAAAAAGATTTATGCGAAGTGTCTTTGGTTTTCTAGTATAAGCTTGGTAATGACCAAATACTAGGAATCTAACCCCCTGCATTTTTTTTTATAGAAAATAAGCATTGCACTTATTGAGATTATGCCTCACACAACACCTTTTTTACTCGAATTAGTAAGTCTGTGGGGGTATCTTGATACCTGATACCATTTGTTGTTCAAAAGCTAGGGAATTACCAACTAAAAACTCGTTACAAGGGGTGACATAAGAGAAAAATGGGTTATGTCAATATTAGAAAATAAAACATTAAAAAGAGATAAACTTTGTGCAAGTAAGAATTTATTGTTAGGGAGCTAGATTACTAGTGTGTTTGAATCACTTAGTATAAACTAATTTGTTGAAACACTCATTAATTGGGAAAATTATCACACGAATAAATTGTTGATGTTGTCAATCGAACTAAACTAGATTAGAATGGTGTAAGGAATCGATAAGTGAAACCAAACTTTAGAATTACACCAGAGAGAGAGAGAGAGAGAATGAAAGAAAATAAGTTTGGGGTGTGTAAACTTCACGAGCGAAAAAATGAAATAATTGGCGATTGAGGGTTGGAAATTGAATCAATTTGTGAATGAACGGTGTTACACTTGATTATTCACACACATACCCGTTTTGCATTGGATAAGTGGAAATTTGAATCTTGCGTTGTAATTTTAAAGCCGTTCATAATTGTGATATTATGTTCTCAATACTGAGCCAAATTGCAAGCTATCTGACTAATTGTTTGTTTGTGTGTGTTTTTCTCTGAGAGATTTTCTTTTTCTTTGTGTTTGCTTGTAGACTTGCAAACCGTTAAGTTCGGGGGCGTTTGACAAGTGTGTTTTTACTCACGAGTTTTATACAATTTTAACTTGATTGTTGGCTAACTCTTATGAGTATAAAATGCTTTTGAAGTGTTTGTTAGTGTTGTTTTATAGGTTGGTGAGGTGATGAAAAATGGTGTTAAAGTGAGGAAACAAGCCAAAAAAAACTAAGGAAAATAAGCAGAAAGTTAGCATCTAGGCGCTCCAAAACAGAAATTCCAATCAGCAACATAGAGCCCAAGCGCTAGGATCCAAGCGCCCAAGCGCTGCAGTTGCCCAAAATTAGCACGGGAAGAACATAGATGTAGCACTAGGCACTGCACTTATAGCGTTAGGTATTATCCCATATCTATATCGCGGTGACTAAGCACTGCCTTCAAGCGCTTAGGAACTGCGCTACCTATTTTAGGGTTATACCGTTTTAGCCTGGAAAAGCCCAGAAATATACCAAATTTGGGAAAAATGTGTAGGGGACTATAAATAAAAGAAATGAGGCACTTTTATGGGTTTCCACTCATTGAGAAAAAGAATACAATTAGAGATTGAAGAGCACAATTCAAGGAAAAAAATATCAAGAACTTCAAATTTTGAAGCATTGACTGGAGGAGGAAGAAGATCTTGGTGCAAGATTAATTTCTTTTCCTACATCTTTATTCAAAATCTAGTGATGTATTCAAGAATAACTTATTGTTTTTCTTCTTCCCTTATTATGAGTAGCTAAATTTCACATTAGGACGACCAATTTAATCTACTTGAACCCTTTATTTCTTTTATTCAAAATTCTTGTTATTTTATTATACATGCATTGATTTTTCTATGAATTTAATGTGTTGAATTACTTGATCGCTAATTTGATGATTTAGTGAATATTTTACAACGAGAGGTGAGTTTAAGATTTAGACCATATAGTAAAATTCGGTATTAGTATAACGTATAGAGATAAATATACTAAATATTGTGATCATTATATGAAGTCTTATAACTAATATTTCATTTAATTAAGATTGATTCGTCTAGAGATATGTGATTGAATTAGTTTGATATGATCGATGACACTCAAAAGGGGTAAATTGAATACAATAGAAGAATTTGATCGAATATTACATTAGACTCTTAAATCTTGAATTAAGACTGAAAGGTGATTAATAGATGAAATTGTTTGGCCCTAATATCCACCCCATATTTGAATCTTCAACCGACCTTTGTATGCAAATTTTGATATTTTCAATTAGTTAGAAGTAGTTAGAAAATAATCACAACAATCACAATTCTTTGTTTACTTTTGTCAAATAGTAGTTAGAAATATTAAATTAAGTATTAAAGTATAGGACTCCTGGGAACGATAATTCGGACTCAAAAGTCCACTTTATTACTTGTTATGATTCGTACATTTGCGGATATAAAAATCGATAACAATCATGAAGATTACAGAAGTCTAAGCTGACAAACAAAATATAGTCATAATTCGAATACACAAATCAGTTTTGATTCACATACAAATGATTGTTTAATATGTAATAACAATGATTCATGTTAGGTTCGATTCACCCAAGTAATGCACAAACGGAGATTAACACACTCAAGAACAAAAGTTGCATAAACGTAAAATAACATAGAAATTGTTCACGCAGTTCGGCTATGTCTAATCTAGGGGGCTCAGCTACCAGCCTAATTTACTAGTGCACCAAGAAAACCTTCTAGAGGAGCATTTTTACAAATAGAACCAAAATCAGACCATTAATTAAGTTCTAGTCATAGATCGAAAGAGATCTCTTAGAACATCAGCACAAAAACCTCAAGAACTATCGCATAATCACTCAAACAAAGACTAATCTAAACAGCCAAAAACCAGACTCAAGTCATTGTTACCACATGCGAAAGAACCACCAGAATCCCTACTCCATCTATGAAAGCAAAAAAGAAGTCACGCAAGAGAGTACCAGAAAACCAGAAGCCCTTCCTCTTCTCTCTATCGCCAGAAAACCAACAGAATGAATGAGAAATCAAGAGTTACTCCAACACGTAAAAAATAAGGCTCAAAAAATCATAGCCATTGGATCTGATCAACCGTCCAAAATGAAAAAGAGAAAGCACAGTCCTGGTATAAACAAACCAGCCAATTGGAAAAGACTACATGGACACAACTTAAAGAATTGTATTTTTGGAAACACATTTTTAACTTTCAATCTTAACATTGGTTCCAAAAATGTAAACTCCCTACAGTATGCTTATATGGTGCACTAATATGTGAAAGGGTCCAACATCATCGCCCGGCACTTGCAAAAGATTAATTAGTATCAATATGCAGTAAATATAAACAAGTTCTAAACTTATTTAAAGATAGAATTTTGGTTCCTATATCAGATGGATTTACATCAGTGTGAATTTTCTCAAGTATAATCTCACCATATGCAATTTTCTCACGTATGAAATGGTACTTCACCTCAATATGCTTGGATCTTTCATGATACATGGGATTTTTGCATAATAGTAAAGCACTTTGACTATTAGTGAAAATTTTAGGTGTCAAACCTTATGTACCATTGTTTAGGACTTTATTTGAGTCCATACAGAGATTTTTGCAACTTGCACAAAGTCAAATTTTCCTTTCTCCTCAAAGCTTTGGGATTGACTCATATAAATGTCATCTTCTAGCTCCCCGTGTAAGAAAGCGGTCTTGACACCTAATTGTTCAAGTTCCCAATTAAATTGAACAATTAGTACAAGAATCAATCTTATTATTTTGTATTTGATTACAGGGGAGAAGATTTCATTATAATCAACACCTTCCCTTGGTGTAAAACCCTTTGCCACAAGTCTCGCCTTATATGTCAAAGGTTCAGTAGAGTTAATCCCTTCCTTGATTTTGAAGATCCATTTACATTGAACCATTCTCTGAGTTCCAGATTTCTTTACCAGTTTCTATATTTTATTATAAAGTAAGGATTTCATTTCCTCCTTCATAACCTCTTTCCATTTCTCAGAATCAGAACTATTCATAGCTTCTTTATAAGATGAAGGTTCTGAATGTTCTAGAGATTCACCAGAAATGAGAACAAAGTCAGTCAAATTATTTATTTTCTATCTTGGATTTGGTCCGACTTGTCTCATTTCCCTATCTCTAGCCAATTGGTAATCTTGAACGCTAGTATCATTTGTTAGGATATTTGTGTTCTCAATTTTAGTTTTAACCTCAGCTTGAGGTACATCTACTTCACCTTCATATGTGTTAACAATATTTTCATCAGATTGTTCAACATCAGCTTCATCATTTTCAAGTTAAGTGTGACTGGGTCTAGGTAACTTCACCTCAAACTGTGGAGTATTCTCTTTGGTTTACTCTTTAGAATTATCAATTTTATTTTTCAAACATGGCATTTCAAACATGGGTCGCATTCAAGTAATAAAGTGAACTTTTTGAGTCCAAGTTGTCAATCCCTTGAGGAAAGCTTACTTTTAATTACACAAATTTAGTCAATTTAATTTTTGACAATAAGAACAAACACATAATAAAATTTGATTTTGAAAATTATGAGAAATTAACTAAAAATCTACAAAATAAGAAAACGTAAACACTTGGAAAGTTTTGAGGGAAACGTGGTTGGGATTCTTAGTTTCGCTTAACCGTCACCTAATTAATTTTTCCACAAATCAATTAATAAATTACTCATTTACTATGTTAGATCCGATTTTCCAATTTTAGCTAATTACCTCTGTCGAGCGAAATTAACCCTAATTGATTAGTTTAACCTACTATATCTCTATGTTGATTTAAACTAAATGATTGCATTAATTTTTTGTGAAAATAACTCAATGGATCACCTAGGGTTAGTGGTATATCTCTATCCACTACACAAACCTAGGATTTCTACTATTTGGTAAAAAATGCACAATGTTCTCTCGAACGACGTACAAATCACTAAACATAATCATTCATTGGCCATATAAATGAAAATTCAGTAATAACAATGGTGGAAACACATGAAAATAAGTGAATTAATATCAAAAAGCAAATATTAAAATTAATTAAGGTTGGGTTAAATTCTACCATAAATCCTAACGCAACAAATTTAGCCCATGTTATATAACTGATAACAAATGAAAATATTTATCCAATGCATTACAATTTTGACAAAATAATTGAGAAAAATCGAAGTTTAAATATAAAACCCTTTTTTGAAGCTTGAATTTTATTCTCCCCAAATCCTTGCCAAATCTTTTGGTATCTCCTTATGCAGTTGATTGATCCTCCAAAATCACCAAGTAAATCAAAGGAAAAAGGAAAGAAAAAGAAAAAGAAAAAGAAAAGAGAAAGAAAGCAAAAAGAAAAAAAATGAAAGAGGAAGAAGAGGAAGAAGCTGAAACGCGCAGAAGCCAAATTCTCCCAAATAGTGGCTGCCTATTGCTGGTTTTAAATTAAAACCTAGGAAAATTGCAGTCAAGGTCCCTGAAGTCTTTGAAAAGAATTAAAAACGGCACACAATACTTTTAAAGTCAAAATTCTTTTATTTTGTAGCCAAAGTTTCGAGATATTGCATCCCTGGTCCCTAAGCTTTGATCTTGTACAGTTTAGTCCTCGATTTTTGACTTTCATATCGATCACACCCTTAATAAATTACATCCAAGGTCCTTAAACTTTCGGTACTTGTGCAACTTGGTCCCAAACTTCACAATTTTATACGCTTTAAATTCTTTTTTCTTTCTTTTTGTCTCGTTCTCCTTCTTGTCGGGGTTTTGGCCTACAAAAGTGAAAATTACACAATTATGCATAGAAATCTACTCAATTGCAATTATAATTAACTTCGAAAAGTGACTAATAAGTGTGTAAAAACACACTTATCACACCCCCAAACTTGAGTTCTTACTCGTCTCGAGTAACATTAACTTCTAACATAATCATGCAAATGTGATAATGATCAACATATTAGACACCTTGCCAAAAATGTCAATGAGCATAAAATTGTATAATCAATTCACAAATATGCTCCAAATAATGCTAACAAAAATCATTTTAGCTTATCCAATGTTTGATCGGTGTGTGGGTACATAGTCAATTTCAATCATCATCTAAATTAGGAAAAAGTTATCAAGATGGAAAAATTTTCAAATTGACTTCAAACCAACCCTTTGTGGTCAAATATGTCATTTCCCCTTCGTGAGATTTACACTGATCAAATAGATATTTCTTCTTTTTTTCCCGGGTGTAAATCTAAATGTTGCTATCAATTCACTCATATCTTTTTCCGCTCTTGTTCGGTTGGGTCTAACCGGCAAAATCAACCTCTAGTCATGTGATGATTCTCCACTATATGAGTGCCTTGACATTTAAGCTTATACTAAGTAATTCAAACACACTAGTTATCTAAGCCCAAACATCAAATACAATTGTACAATATCAAACTTTTTTTTTTCAATCAAATCTCATGTTTTACCTCACTCCGTTAAACTTTCTTCTTAACCCTTGTAGCGAGCTTTAGGTCAATAACTCCCCAATTGTTTAGATCAAAGGGTATCGGGTTTTGAGATACCTAATAGACTTAATAGCTCGAGTCAAAAAGGCTACGAAGTGAGGCAAGAATCAACAAGTTTAGTATCCATTTTTAGCATTACAAAATAAATGGGGTTTAGGTCCCTAACATATGGTCATTACCTAGCTTATAGTTAGCAAAAGACACTCCACACAATTTTTTTTTTTTTAACATGCATGGAATCAACACATTTCTAGATAATATCCTTCACCAGCTCGATCACCCCCAAACTTATCTCACAATATGGTTAAATAAAAGAGAAGAGAAGGTAAGATTGATAAATTTAAACACAACTCACAACCTAGTTCTTACCAATTCAAAAATGTCTCCATCAATCCAAAAATTTTCACATCTAGATAACAATTAATCATGACTATTGTGCTCAAAATGACTTAGGATCTCACATTGACAAACAATTTTTTTGAAAAATTTAGGCACAAATAGCATATTTAGTCATAGCTCATGAATTAACAACAATTTTAAACATCAAACCATGCTAAACCGGCAAGGCTATCTAATATGTCAACACAAAATCACAACAAAAGTAGCACAATCACCCCCAAACTTAAATCACACGTTGTCCTCAATGTTTACAGTACAAGATAAAAGAGAATATGAGATAACGAAACTTCCCTAGTTGTATATTTGGCGAAGAGATACCAATGCTCTACTTGGACTTGTCATGCTTTTAATGAATTTGGGCAAGTGACCTTCTTGTATACAATTTACCCCCAAACTTATGAGGAACCTTAAATATGTGGGACGTCAAAAAATTGACCTACAAAAAATATAGTTTTAAGTTAAAAATATGCTAACAAAAGTATTAATCATGAGTAAATATCAAAATAGTAAAAGGGTAAGAAAATTGGATTGCCTTCCAATAAGCGCTTGTTTTAAGGTCTCTAGCTCGACTTCTGAGGCATGATCACTCAGGATTGTCAAGGAGAATAAATGATTTCTCTTTCGAAAAATCACCTCCTAAGTATGGTTTTAAACGTTGCCCATTGACCTTGAAGTTCCTTTTTTCTTCATGATAAAGTTCAATTGCTCCATGTGGAAAGATTTTATGATGGTGAAAGGGCCCGACCATCTTGATTGGAGTTTCCCGAGGAACAATCGGAGTCTAGAATTGTAGAGAAGAACTTGTTGCCCAACAAAGAACTCCCGCTTCACAAGGTGTTTGTCATGCCATTTCTTTGTCTTTTCTTTGTAAATTCAAGCATTCTCATAAGAATCAAGGCGAAATTCATCAAGTTCATTCAACTGAAGCAATCTTTTCTCACCAGCCAATTTGATATCAAAGTTCAAAACTTTCATTGCCTAATAAGCTCGATGCTCGAGTTCAACAGGGAAGTGACAAGCTTTCCCAAATAAAAGACAGTAAGGGGACATACCAATAGGGGTTTTGAAGGCATTGTGGTAAACCCATAATGCATCATCCAATTTCTTGGACCAATCTTTTCTCGAGGTGCTCACCGTTAACTTGAGAATCCTCTTCAACTCCCTATTCGAAATCTCAACTTGGCCACTAGTTTGTGGATGATAGGGGGTGGCCACACGATGCTTCACTCCATATTTTGTCAATAATGAGTCGAAGATACGATTGCAAAAATGTTTGCCTCCATCACTAATGATAGCTCAGGGGGTGCCATAGCGAGAGAAAATATTTTTCTTTAAAAAGTTTACTATCACTCGAGCATCATTAGTGGGCATAGCCACCACTTCGACCCACTTTGACACATAATCGACAGCCATCAAAATGTATTGATTCGAAAACGATGAAGGAAAAGGCCCCATGAAATCAATACCCTACACATCAAAAATTTCTACCTCCAATATAGAGTTCAACAGCATTTCATTTCAATTGGAGATATTACCACTATGTTGGCATCTATCACATTTAGAGATAAGAGTGTGGGTATCCTTAAATAATGTGGGCCAATAGAAACCCGATTGATGTACCTTTGATGCGGTTTTCATGGCACCAAAGTGGCCACCATAGGAAGAGGAATGACATTGCTCAAGGATTTGCTCCATTTCATCTTCAGGCACACATCTCCGAATAATTTGATCTGGGCCTTGTTTAAACAACAAAGAGTCTTCCCAAAAATAATGCTTGATGTCAGGGAAGAATCTCTTCCTTTGTCGGTAAGAAAGATCCGGGGCGGGGGAGTGATACCACTAGCAAGAAAATTCACATGGTCCGCATACCATAGTGTGTGATTGACTTGTAGAAGATGCATGATTTGTAAGAGTTGCTCATCGGGGAATACCTCATTTATTTCACAATCCTCCACTTCTTCGGTGTGCTCAAGTCAAGACAAATGATCTGCAACAACATTTTTGGTCCCCTTCTTATCACAAATTTCCAAGTCAAACTCTTGTAGAAGAAGAACACATCTAATCAATCGAGGTTTGGCATCTTTCTTTGCTAGCAAATACTTGAGGGCCGAGTGGTCGGTGTAAACAGTCACCTTTGACCCAATGTGGTAAGACCTAAATTTATCAAATGCAAATACCACCACGAGCATCTCTTTTTCGATAGTAGCATAGTTCAATTGAGCATCAGTCAAGGTCCGACTAGCGTAGTAGATAACATGCAAGATTTTATCTCTTCTTTGCCCCAAAACTGCTCCAATGGCATAATCACTTGCATCGCACATAAGCTCAAATGGAAGATCCCAATCTGGAGCTACAATGATAGGAGCAGTGATAAGTTTCTCTTTAAGAGTGTTGAAAGCGTGAAGACACTCTTGAGAGAAATCAAAAGTATTGTTCTTCTCAAGTAAGAAACAAAGTGGCTTTTTAATCTTTGAGAAATCCTTGATAAATCTCCTATAAAATCCAGCATGTCCCAAAAAATTCCTTATCCCCTTTACCGAAGTTGGTGGAGGTAATTTCTCAATGATTTGGATTTTTGCCTTATCAACCTCTATCCCATTGCGTGAAATTCGGTGGCCAAGAACTATGCCTTCTTGGATCATGAAGTGGCTTTTTTCCCAATTAAATACTAAGTTGGTCTCCTCACATCTTTTTAATACCATCTCCAAATTCCTCAAGCATCCATCAAACGAGGCCCCAAACACCAAGAAATCATCCATAAAAACCTCAATACATTTCTCAACCATGTCGAAAAAAATAGCCATCATGCACCTTTGGAAAGTGGCGGGTGCATTGCACAGACCAAAAGGCATGCTTCTATATGCAAATGTACCATATATGCAAGTGAAAGTAGTTTTCTCTTGATCCTCTGGGGCTATTGGAATTTGATTATAGCCCGAATACCCATCCAAAAAGCAATAGTGAGAATACCCTGTCAATCGCTCAAGCATTTGATCAATGAAAGGAAGAGGAAAGTGGTCCTTTCTAGTAGCATTATTGAGCTTGCGGTAATCAATGCATACTCTCCAACCGGTCACAGGTCTTATAGGTATAAGTTCATTGTTCTCATTTGCAACTACCGTTACACTTTCCTTTTTTGGAACCACTTGAACAAGGCTCACCCATGCACTATCTGAAATCGAATAAATAATGCCAGCATCAAGCCACTTTACTACCTCAGCCCTTACTACTTCTTTCATGTTCGGATTCAACCTCCTTTGATGCTCCACCGATGGTTTAAAATCATCTTCCATAAGGATTTTGTGCATGCACAAAGAAGGGCTAATTCCTCGAATATCTGCAATAGACCAACCGATGGCCTCCTTATATTCCCTCAACACCCGAAGTAACTTTTCTTCCTCCAACTCACTTAAGGAGTTGAAAATGATAACTGGAAGTGTAGATGCATCTCCCAAAGAGGCATACCTTAAATGAGATGGAAGAGGCTTTAATTCAAGTGTAGGTGCTCGTTGAAGAGATGGTAGTGGTGGTGAAGAATTCTTTATCAAATCTTCAAAGTATGGTTCTCTCTTGTAAGAACAAGACGATGTAGCCCCCAAATAATGTGCCACATACTCAATTTCAGGATCCCCATCCTTAGTAGTTGGAGAACGTACAAGACATGTTTCAAGAGAATCCTTAAAAAGCCCTTAAAGAGAATCGGCCACCACATGATCAACAACATCCACTCGAATGCATGAATCGAATTCTGATGGGCACTTGATGGCCTTCAAGATATTGAATGTAACTTATTCATCTTGAACCCTTAAGATGAGTTTTCCCTTTTGAACGTCAATCAAAGCTCGACCGGTAGCAAGAAATGGCCGTCCCAAGATAATAGGAATGTCATGATACTCCTCCATATCAAGAATTATAAAATCGGCCGGGAAGATGAACTTGTCCACTTTGACTAGGACATCCTCAATGACACCCCTTGGATACTTGATAGATCTATCGGCCAATTGCAAGGACACGGTAATTGCCTTGGTCTCTCCTAAGCCGAATTTTCTGAAAATTGACAAAGGCATCAAATTAATGCTAGCACCAAGATCACATAAAGCTTTACTAAAGTTTAAATCACCAATAGTACACGGAATAGTAAAACTTCCTGGATCTTTGATTTTTGGAGGTAATTTATTTTGTAAAATATCACTACATTCCTCCGTTAGCATCACCGTCTCATGCTCTTCAAGTTTTCTTTTGTTAGAAAGAATGTCCTTCATAAACTTGGCATAACTTGGTATTTGAGCTAAGGTATCAGCAAATGGGATGTTGATGTGTAGCTTCTTGAACACTTCCAAAAATTTGCCAAATTGAGCATCGAGTTTATGCTTTTGAAGTCTCTGTGGAAAGGGAATAGGGGTACATATGCCTTAACCGGTGTTGGAGCCTTTGATGTTGATGGCTTGTGTTCACTTTCCTTGGCTGCTTCAATACTAATACTAGGCTCTTGAACAAGTACATCTTCCCCCATGGGTGCTTTATCGGATTGAACCTTGCTCGTGTTACCGTAATTTCGGGTAATTGCACCCCCACTTCTAGTGGTAATAGTTTGCACATTCTCTCTTGGATTTGTTTCGGTATTGCTAGGCAATGCTCCTTGTTGCCTTTCGGAGAGAAGCTTGGCTATTTGACCTACTTGACGTTCCATATTTTTCAAAGAGGCATCATTGCATTCTTGATATCGCAATTGATGGTTCGCCAACTTAGCAATTGCCTCTTCCCATCCTTTTTTCTTCTCTTGTGGCCTCGGATTTAACACATTTTGATTGTTCCCATAGGAGAAATTTGGATGATTTCGCCAACCGGGGTTATAAGTTTGAGAGTAAGGATTATACCCTTGGCGTTGGAAGTTTTGAGCATATGCCACTTGCTCGGTGGATGCCAAACTACTACCCATCAATGGACAACTGAGACTTGGGTGATTTGCTCCATAAATATCACAAATAGACGGGGATGGTACCATATGGGCAGAATAAGAGCCAGAGGTAGATGTAGAAAGTCCTTCTACCTTCTTTGCTAGGAAGTCAATCTTTGCTAGAACCATTGAAAATGCTTCACCATCTCGAACTTCACCAACTCCTCTTTGTGAACCCCTATTCAGCCACATCGCACTTTGCTCACTCATGACCTCGAATAGATCATATGCTTCCCGAATAGTCTTCTTCTTAATTGATCCATTAGAAGATGAATCTACATTTGAACGGTAAGAAGGAGTCAATCCGGCATAAAAATAATTTACTTGTTGCCCCATTGTGATTCCATAATTTGGACATTTCCGAAGCATATCTTTAAACATCTCCCACGTCTCATGAAAGCTCTCCAATTCGAATTGTTGGAAGGTGATTATGTCGTGCTTGAGTTTAGCTACTCGAGTGGGTGGAAAGAATTTGGTTGTAAATTTTTGAACAAACTCCGCCCAACTATTTATGCTCCCGGGTGGTAAAATTTCAAGCCACTCCCTTGCCTTATCCTTCAGTGTATGGACAAATAATCTCATTCCGATTGCCTCTACACTCACACCCTCATATTTAAAATTGCCAACATTCTCCACAAATCTTGCAACATGAGAGTGTGGGTTCTCATCAGTCCTCCCATAAAATGGAATGATATTGGAAAATAAACTGATAACATCCGGTCGAAGTTGAAAGTTTGTATGTCCATAAGAAGGGTAGACAATACTTGATTCATTCTCCACAAAATATTTTCTTGATTCACACCAAGCATTATCAAAATATTTCTTCCTCAAATAACATATCTTCCTCATTTACTGTTGGCTCTTGAACCCTACCCGCTTGGTTACAAAAACCTCGTGGAATACTACCTCGCAGAATATTTTCTGGTTGAGCATTGGGTTCTACATTTTCTCATTGTTGGGTCCATCTCGATTAATCGTGTCATCTTAGTTCCTTTTGTTCCCGTCGCCTTCTTCGAAAAGTCTTTTCAATATCTGGATCAAATTCGAAAAAATCAAAACTTCAAATGAAGCATGCACTACCGAAGACCTAAAAAAATAAAAATTAAGAAGCTAACTACAAAATAAAGATATAAAAGCTATAAAAAATAAAAATAAAATAAAAAATAAAAAACAATTTTTTTTTTTTTTTGAAATTAGAATCAACTAAGATGGTAATTAAAATAAAACACTCCCTGACAATGGCGTCAAAAACTTGTTCGCTAAAATAATATACCGCAAGAGTAATAAAGTAGACTTTTTGAGTCCGGGTTGTCGATCCCTCAAGGAATGCTTACTTTTAATTACACAAATTTAGTCAATTTAATTTTTGACAATAAGAACAAACACATAATAAAATTTGATTTTGAAAATTATGAGAAATTAACTAAAAATCTACAAAATAAGAAAGCGTAAACACTTGGAAAGTTTTGAGGGAAACGTGGTTGGGATTCATGGTTTCACTTAACCGTCACCTAATTAATTTTTCCACAAATCAATTAATAAATTACTCATTTACTATGTTAGATACGATTTTCCAATTTTAGCTAATTACCTCTCTCGAGCGAAATTAACCCTAATTGATTAGTTTAACCTACTATATCTCTTTGTTGATTTAAACTAAATGATTGCATTAATTTTTTGTGAAAATAACTCAATGGATCACCTAGGGTTAGTGGTATATCTCTATCCACTACACAAACCTAGGGTTTTTACTATTTGGTCAAAAATACACAATCTTCTCTCGAACAACGTACAAATCACTAAACATAATCATTCATTGGCCATATAAATGAAAATTCAATAACAATGGTAGAAACACATGAAAATAAGTGAATTAACATTAAAAAATAAATATTAAAATTAATTAAGGTTAGGTTAAATTCTACCATAAATCTCAACGCAGTAAATTTAGCCCATGTTATATAACTAATAACAAATGAAAATATTTATCAAATGCATTACAATTTTGACAAAATATTTGAGAAAAATCGAAGTTTAAGGATAAAACCCTTTTTTGAAGCTTGAATTTGATTCTCCCAAATCCTTGTCAAATCTTTTGGTATCTCCTTATACTCTATGATTGATCCTCCAAAATCACCAAGTAAATCAAAGGAAAAAGGAAAGAAAAATAAAAAGAAAAGAGAAAGAAAGCAAAAAGAAAAAAAATGAAAGAGGAAGAGGAAGAAGCTGAAACGCACAAAAGCCAAATTCCCCCAAACAAGGGCGGCCTATTGCTGGTTTTAAAAAAACCTAGGGAAATTACAGTCAAGGTCCCTGAAGTCTTTGGAAAGAATTAAAAATGGCACATAATCCTTTTAAAGTCAAAATTCTTTTATTTTGTAGCCAGAGTTTCGAGATATTGCACGCCTGGTCCCTAAGCTTTGATCTTGTACAGTTTAGTCCTCAATTTTTGACTTTTACATCGATCACGCCCTTAATAAATTGCATCCAAGGTCCTTAAACTTTCGGCACTTGTGCAACTTGGTCCCAAACTTCACAATTTTATACGCTTTAAGTTCTTTTTTCTTTCTTTTTGTCTCGTTCTCCTTCTTGTCGAGGTTTTGGCCTATAAAAGTGAAAATTACACAATTATGCATAGAAATCTACTCAATTTCAATTATAATTAACTCTGAAAAGTGACTAATAAGTGTGTAAAAACACACTTATCAATCTTAATGCCTTACACACCTATCACCCACAACTTGTACCCTTTCACTCCTTTCGAGTACCCAAGCATAACATATTTAGTAGCTCTAAGGTCTGACTATCCCTCAATTTAATGTGCATATGCCGCACATCCAAACGCCCTAATGTGGGAAAGATTTTTGGGATTCGCAGTCCACGGTTCCTGTGGAATCTTAAACTCAACAGAATTACATGGAGATCTATTTATAAGATAAGCAGTTGTAGTCACAGCCTCAGCCTCGGCCTCAGTCCAAAAACCTTTATCTAATCCAGAACTGACCAGCATATACCTAACCTTATTCATTAGAGTTCTATTAATTCTTTTTAGTGACCCCGTTCTGTTGAGGTGTGTGTTTAACAGTTCTATGTCTAACAATCCCCTTTTGTTTACAGAAGTTATCAAACTCAACATTACAAAATTTCAAACCATTATTAGTTCTTAGAGTTTTTAACTTCTTATCAAGTTTACTTTCCAAAGGTGGGGTGGCTTTCTGGTCCCCATAAATCTGAGTGGACATAATCTATGGCCTAGAGATGGTATGTAACCCAGTCTCAAAACTCACCCTATGTGACTTTCCCAACACACATGTTTCACAAAATTCAAGGGGTTCAATCATATCTTTCTCAAGTAGTTTTTGTTTACTTAGATACTTCAAACCTTTATTTCCTATATGTCCCATTTTGTTGTGCCATAATTTAGACTTGTTTTTAATTATGGTCAAAGATTTTGAATCTTGAGGAGTAAGAGTCTCTTCCATAAGATAGTACAAACTATTTCTTTTAGGTCCATTAAGAATTACTAAAGAGCCCTTCATCACTTTTAGAGTGTTATTATCTGATTTGAAAGAATGTCCATCATCTTCAAGAATTCCCAATGAGATGAGGTTTCTTTTAAGATTTGGGACATATCTTACATTCTTTAATTGTACGACAAAACCATCATACATTATAATGGAAATGTCACCAATACCAAGAACAATCTAAGAATTATTATCACCCATATACACTTTCCTGGGTTCAACTTCTTTGTAATTATTAAACCATGACCTATTATGACACATATGGAATGTACACCCTGAATCTAAGATCCAGTCCTTATCGAGTTCTTCATCTGACACAGTCATCACAAGTAGGCTATCTAATTCAGAACATACAGCTAAATATTCAATTCATCATCATTGTGATCCTTATATTTCTCCTTCCATTCAAAGCAAACTCTATTAAAGTGACCTAATTTTTCACAATGGTAACACTTCTTATTGCTTTTATCCCTTGATTTAGATCTTGTCTTAGATTTGGATATGAATTTTCTGTTTTTGAAATTATTTTCTTTCTTCCGAGTTCTTCCTCTCACAAACATGTTCTCCTCTCTTGTACTTGTTTTAGATTCTTTCTGATCTCCAATTCCCGAAGTCTTAAAGCATTAGTAACAATGGTTTGTGTTAGAGCATCTCTTGAGTATTTTATAGCATTCTTTATGTCCTTAAATGAATCAGGTAAGGAATTAAGGAGAATTACAGCAAAGTCTTCATCATCAAATTTCTTTCCATTATGAGCAAGGCTCTTAACTAGGATACTAAAATCACTCAAATTAGCTTCCAAATTTTTTCCACTATCCATCTTAAAGCTAAACAGTTTCTCTAAGAGGTAGATCTTATTAGGTAATGTCTTAGTTAGAAAAAGTGCTGGATCATCAATGGCTTTAGCAACCCTTTGTTGGACCAATATGGCCCTCATTTTCTACTTTCAAATCTAGTAATCCTCCCTTCCATCGAATTGTGATAATTCGACCTTTGAACCCATCACATATTTTGTAAATGGGTGGTTATTACTCGTGGACATAAGTAGTTTTGAATCTGAAAATCACTTAAGTTGCAGAAAAATTTTTGAAAAATTTTCATGCAATGTATGACAAGTAAGCAGGACACAAAATGAAAAACAACCTTACTAAAATATGCGTAAACTGAAGCAAGATCAAACAATCAATGACTGAGAGATTAACAGTTGGTACCACACACTCAGATTGATTAAACAGAAGATAAAACCTAAATGTGCTCCTATTACAATCAACCAATTACAGTATATCAACAAATTTACAGATTCATATTAAAACATGTAAACCAATTATTGAATGGAAGATAATTAGAACAATCTCACCAAAATACTGTATATAACAGTATTTAAAACTCCACTGTCGTTTAGGAATTAGGATCCAGTTTTAGACCCAGATTCAACACCACCCGAGTCTCCAAGAACTTCGGTTCAATTTGATTCCAGTGAACTGTACATGTAATAAACACATTAATATGAAAAGGAAATTGAAAAACTAATTAAAGAATCCTTACCCACAGCCTAACAAAGCTTTGATACCAGTTGTTATGTTCGATTCACCCAAGTAATGCACAAACGGAGATTAACACACTCAAGACCAAAAGCTGCAGAAACGAAAAATAACATAGAAATTGTTCACCCAGTTCGGTTATGCCTAAGCTGGGGGGCTCAGCTACTAGCCCAATCCACTAGTGCACTAAGAAAACCTTCCAAAGGAGTATGTTTACAAATGGAACCAAAATCAAACCATTAATCAAGTTCTAGTCATAGATCGAAAGAGATCTCTTAGAACATCAACACAAAAACCTCAAGAACTATCGCATAATCACTTGAACAGAGACTAATCTAAACAGCCAAAAACCAGACTCAAAGCCATTGTTACCATATGTGAAAGAACCACCAAAATACCCACTCAATCTGTGAAAGCAAAAAAGAAGTCATGGAAGAGAGTGCCAGAAAACCAGAAGCCTTTTTTCTTCTCTCTATCGCCAGAAAACCAACAGAATGAATGAGAAACCAAGAGTCACTCCAACATGTAAAAAAAAAGGCTAAAAAAATCATAGCCGTTGGATCTGATCAACGATCCAAAGTGAAAGAGAGAAAGCACAGTCCAGGTATAAACAAACCAGCCAATTGGAAAAGGCCACGTGGACACAACTTAAAGAGTTGTATTTTTGGAAACACGTTTTTAACTTTCAATTCATTAAATTAATTGCATTAGTTTTGATGACACACCCCCACAATAAATTATTAATTATGCAAAACTTTTACATCCACTTTACAAGCAAACCATTAACTATTTAATACTTCATATATGTTTATTGGATTTTCCTTTATTTATTTGTGAAGAATACAAATAATTCATCAAACAATCAAGGTAAAAAAAATAAAAAAATTGAAGGCTTTTTAATTGACGGACCAATTTTATTTTCTAATCTTGAAAGAGACTCCTCCATTGACGTGATGAAATGTTGTGCCAATGTGCCACGCCATTGTGTAAATTAAAAAGGAGTGAAGGAAAAATGATTCAAATGAATATAAAATTAGGATGTACACAAATATGAGTTGTGTCCAATAAAATGGACTGTATTCAATTACTGGCTCGTCTCCAATAAATACAAAATTAGGGTCTCCACTAATTAATACGAAAATTCATTTTTATTATTTTTTACAACAAGGAAATTCATTTTTAAACGAAAAATTTATGTATTCAACAAAAACCCATTTCTTCCACATTTTACACATTATTTCCTATTTTTTCTTTTTCTTTTTTCACAATTTTCTTGTCATATAAATGGATTACTTATTTTCTTTAAGGTTTTACGTATGTTTAATTTTTTTTTAAAAGAAACCTACTGAATATTCCGTTGATAAATCTTTTGTAATAATTAATCATGTAATCAATCTCCTTGTTTAATCTGTTGATAGTGTGTGGCTATTAGCAATGGAAATTTGTAAATTCTTGTCGCTATCGTCGCACATTCTAGTAGTGGATCCAACCTAATTTCAGGGAACTTTTAAGAAGAAAAATGTTATAGCACTTTCCATTACTGAATACTTCCATGATTTAACTTACCTGAATCAAGTAAGAACTTGGCATTTTTGCTCATCCTCTCACTATCAATCCTTGCTTTCACGCTCGCATCAAGATGGATGTCCACTTTATTAGTGAATAAGTCACGCAATAAGAGCCACTAATTTTAGAGTGTAATACTGTAAATATAATTATCCACAAAATTTCTCCTAAAATCGTTTCCATTTTATCTTCCATTTTAGGTATGTTTTGTCTGAGAAATGAGAAATCCATTCATTAAAAGGATAAATTAAGTTTAAAATTTGGGGTGCATTTGGTTTGTTGTTTTCAAATCGTTTTCAGTTGTGCAAAACACTAGAAATATTTTTGGTCTGATATTTTTGAAAATGCATTTTTAAAAACAAGGATAAATTTATAACGTAATTTTAAAAACACTCAAAAATAAGGAAAATAAGCGTTTAGATAAAATTTTAAAAAATATATAAAAAATTAAGATTTAAAAAATAAAATTGATAAATTCTAAAAACTAAAAATTTTGAAAAAATAAAAATAAAAAAAGTTATAACTAATGGATATTTACATAAAAGTTTTAAAAAAATATTTAAATGAATACATGCAAAAATATTTTAAGTCCACGTCATTAATTTTTTATTTTTATTTCTTATATTTTAAAATTAATTTATTATTTTAATTTTTTAATGAGAAAAAATATTATAAGATTGGATTAATAGCAGAAAATCCCTCTAAAAAACGTTTTCATTTGCGATTTATTGAGAATCACAGAAAATCCCCATGTTTGAAAGTTTTTGTGCGAAAACCACTCTGTCATCAAAATCCATCAGATTTTCCGCTAAAAATAGTCAAAATACCAAAATTAAAAAGGAATAATTGTAATTTCTGTATCAAAACTTTTTTTTTTCACAATTAAATTCAAATTTTTTATAGGAAACATTATAGCAGTGGTCCCTAACCCCACTCCATCACCATTATGCATGACAAAACCAATCCAAACCAGGATAGCCACCTGACTTGCCACTAGCCCACCACCGTCACGATCGCCACTGGAAAAATACGAGCACCAAACTACCTAGAATTTTCACACCAGAAATCAAATCCATCACTTTGTGGAACCCAGAAATCAACCCCCATAAATCTCGACACTTTGTGCTTCGCATGCTTCGTAGAAAATAAATCCCGAAAATCAAACCCATATCATCTTCTTGGATGCGTGTGATTTGATCTGCATATGAACTCATAAATCAAATGCCAAAAATCTCTCTACTTTGATTTCACATATTTGAATGTGAATTGTGTTCTACATATGAATTGATTTTGTGTGGTTTGGGGGGTGGTAGGGATGGCAAAAAAGCTCACCGACTCGGGAGGCTCAAGCTCGGGCTCGGCCCGAAAAAAACTCGAACCGAGCCTGGCTCGGGCTAAGCCCCATTTTGGGGCATCGGCTTGAGCCCGAGAGCGGCCAGTGTCACGGGCTACCTGCTTTAAAAAAAATTAAAAAAACCTTTTTTAGCTACCTGTAAATTTGACAACAGGAAAAAAAAACCGAGCGGCTCAGGGCGAAAGCTCGGCCGAGCCTCATTTTTTTGGCCGAACTTTTGCTCTGCTCGGCTCGGCTCTGGCCAAAAAAAGCTCGGCCCTTTTTGGCTCGAGTTTTCGAATTTCGGCTCGTGGCTCGGCTCGGTTCGGCTCGGCTCGACTGTTGCCATGACTGAGGGGTGGGCTGGGGTTTGAGGACGGCTATGGCTATTCAAAAAATTATTGAGGGAGAATAAATGAAGGACCAAATGGCCGCATAGACGACGGTAAAAAAATTGAAGACTGTGAAGAAATCATAGATCTGAAAATCAATTGGTATTGATGATTTCGTTTTTTAGTCTTGACAAAAATGCTATTTGTGAGAAATGTGGAGTTGAAAACTTGGTTTGCTTAAGAATGTTGGATTTTTCTGGGTTTTGGTTTGGTGCATTGGTGGTGGGGTGCACGGGGTTGGGTCGGAAGAAGAAAATAATTTTTTTTTATCTTTTTATTTGTTGATCTTTTGATTTAATTATTTTAATTTAATTGGTTTTTGTGTGAAAAATACGAAAACAAAAAAAATTATTTTTGGGGAAGAAGGTGAAGTGGGGATGGGGTGGGGTCAAAAATAAAGTTTTAAAGATTGTAGGTGGAACGTGTAAAAAATTTGGATTTAATTTGTAAAAAATAAAAAATAAAAGTTTGGGTACTGAAATTATAATTATTTTTTTTTAATTTTGACTTTTTTTTTGACCTTTTTAACGGAGAATCCAATGGATGTTGACAGTAGGGGATTTTTCACACAAAATGTTTCAAACAAGGAGGTTCTCTACGATTCCAATAGATAAGAGAGTATATCATAAATGAAAACATTTATAGGGGATTTTCTAAATTCTATAAGATTTGTCAACTTTAAAATGTATATAATATTTGGTATTATATTAACATAAAATTATTCCATTTTTATTGAATAATCAGATTTAATGAAATAAAATGTTGTAAAATAATTTTTCAAAATTTCAAACCAAACATATTTTCTAGTTTTTAATTTTGAGAAATAATTTTTTCAAAAGGATTCGCCAAACGCATTTTGATACTCTCAAAATAGAAAATGAACTCAAAATTCAAAATCGAAACACAAACCAAATGGACCCTTACCTTTTGGTTGCAAACTGCATTTTCACCCAATAAATCATGTATGTTTAAAAAAAGTTAAATTTTTCTTTATGCTAATCATACATATTTTTTATCCACACATTTCTTATTATCAACAATTTATAATTCGCTTAGTATCCACATAATCCATATGATCCACAACTTATAAACATTTAGAGTGTGTTTGGGACACATTCTTTTGAAAGAATGTATTATTGAATAGTAGATTGATAGAGAATGTACGGTTAAAAATGAAGGAAAAGTCATTGATGTGATGAAAAATATTATTTTATTGAAAAATGTGTGGTTGAAAATGAGTAGAAGAATGAGAATGAAAAAATAATGTGTACCAAATAGGGCCTTAAAAACATTAAGAGTGTGTTTGATAGGGATTTTTGGAGGAAGAATTGATTTTTGAATAGTGATATGATGGGAAATGTGTAGTTGAAAAAGAAGAAAAAAGCATTGATGTGATGGAAAATATTATTTTATTGAAAAATGTGTAGTTAAAAATGAGAATTGATTTACTGTAGAAAATGAGAATTTGTACCAAACAGGCCCTAACAATCAAGCAAGAAATAATTGAAAAATAGATAAATTGGAAAGACGTTTTAAATGTCCGTAAAGAGAACGCATGCGTATAATCACGGAGTTAGACTAAGCCTTGTTTAAGCCGTATTTTTTTGGGTAAATAGATTATTGTAATAGTAAATTTTTTTTTTTTTTTTAAATGCGTGGTTTAAAAGTATGAAAAAAAAATTGTTTTGGTGTAAAATTATTTTATTGAAAAAAGTGTAGTTAAAAATGAGTTTGAAGGAAGATAGATTTTATAAAAATAAGGCTCAATCAAGGGCTAAAGTTTATTCTTCAATGGTGATAATTTTGGGATCTCTTTATAAAATTCTTCTTAAAATTTTTAGTATTTTTTGATGGATTCGTTCAGTTGAAAAAGTTAATTCTAAAGGGCAGAATTTTACTGTTCCAAAGTTTGCAATATGAAGTCATGTTTAACAATAATTATTTTAAAATGATTTTTTTTACATACTCATTTTCAACTATATTTACACAATAAAATAATATGCACGTATATCTAAAAAAAATTCTCACTTTTTAACCATATATTCTCTAAAAAATTGCTACCCAAATAATTATTTTTAAACATGGGGGAAGATAATTAAAAGACAAAGTGTATCGGTGTACTGTAGACTCAAATTTTTCCCAAGCAAGGAAAATGATTCATCCCCTAAAATGACCAAGTTCCATGTACAGCAGAATCATAATTATGCTTAAAGCTTTGTGATTCTTATCCTTATGTCACTTGTTGGTACAATTCATAAAAGTAAAATGAAACATGACCACTAATTCTATGGAGAAACGAAAGCACTTAGGGTATTTTTATTACATAGATCTTTCGAGATTAGATTTTGTGAAAGTGATGTTTCGAAAAATGCATGATTAAAAAAAAATAAGTAAAAATTATAAATTTACATGTAAAATTATTTTATTGAAAAAACACATAATTGAAAACGACTTTGAGAATAAATAAATTTTAAAGAATATGTTCTCATATATGGACATTCGTTATATCATTCTCCTTGTGTTCATAATTATCTGATATTTGAAAGCAACTTGAGAACAACCATTTCATGTGGTCCTGCTCGTATATTGGACAGCTAGGGCTTAGAAAGACAGTGAGAGATTGGAGAGTGGGAGTGGGTTTTACTGCAATTGCGGCATGTATTTATGGAAAGCAAAGAAATGAATGGTGCACTGCAAAAAAGGACCTTTCAATGTCTAAAGGTCTTGAAAGATACAAATAGTTCTTTGAACAATATTGGCTACTATCTAGGGTTTTAACAAGTACAACCACAAAGCCGCTCTTTCTTGACTATTCCATACTCATCTACAGTGAGTGAGTGTACAAGAAAAAGAGGGAGGGAGGGAGGGAGGGAGGGAGATAGCTTTTTGGGTTCAAAAGAAAAGCTAGGGGGAGGGGGGGGGGGTGGGTGGGTAAAGAACCCTTGAAGAGAGAGATACATATAGATACATACAGATAGTGATATTCATAGAAACATATGGAGAGAGAGAGAGAGAGAGAGAGAGAGAGAGACACTTTAGAGGGATAGATCAGTTTTTCTTTTTAGTGAAAGGGACATGGAGTCACCCCAGTCAAAAAGGCAAGAGGCAGGCCTCTAAGCTACGCTGTGTTATCCTCTCAAAACTGAAATAATTGTCCTTTGTATAGCTTGGACTTGTCCACGTGGAATTCCAAGGTTTGGCCATTGTCAACAAGCACAGAATCAATTTCTCTCTGTAAACACTAGAGGTTAAGCAAGCCCACTTGCTCATAATTGAAACTTTAGAGCGATTAACGTCACCATGTTTGATAATTGTTGGGTCGTGTTGATGATTACAAATATCGGATAACCCTGTCAATGTTAAGAGTCGGGCATCCCGTGAAGTTGCACGATGACAAGTGCTTAAATCCAGCTGCGCCCACTTACTTCCCCACAATTCATTGCTGCTGCTTCAACTCTTTCGCTTTCATGCTCCAAACACTACAACCAAGCATGCATCTATAATTTCTTTAGCTAGTGGAAGAAGACATACAATAACCTTTAATTTCTTTGCTTTTTCTGTATTTTCCTTTTGGTACGAAAAATGTGAAACGGTAATTTTGTTTTCCCTTCTGTTGTGTGATGGTATGTAGAAAATAGGCAAAGGCGCCCTTTGTGTTGCCAATAATTCATCTTATGAATAATTGATTTAACCTCTATTTATATTTTTCTTCCATGCCTGTCTTTCTCAAAGAGCCATTTCTTGTTTATGCAAGGTGCAATCAATCTCTCTCTCTCTCTCTCTCTCTCTCTCATAAACAGAAAGATATACAAACACATGGGATTGTGAAAAATAAGAAATATCAAGATTAGGTTAATAATTAGTCTCTCTCAAGCCTTCATTGTTTGTTGCAGAGGGTCAAAAGGATAAGCATGTACAAATAATCTCTTGGTGCACCTGTCTTCCTCAAGCCCTAGTCACTCTCTCTAGCATAGCTTCAAGGACAAAGGCATTTTTTTGAGATGTATCCCTCTAACAACAATTGCAATTTCAACTCTATATCTTTTATCGACCATGAGATTTCCCAAACTTATTTTTTCGATAATGACATAAATTCCATTTCAAAAGAAGACCATTCGTTCTCTTCGTTTTTCGGTTTCCCTAATTCTCCAAGTATGCACTACGAATACTATCAAATTCATGACCTTTTCCATGAGCAGAACTCCCTGACAACAGATGAAAATGCTGTTCCAGCCGAGATTAATGAAATTAACATTGCGCATTCAAGTAAAGCTGCTGCTACAGACTCACCGAAAGAAGACTGCTACAGCAAAACTGAGCAGCGGATCCCTAGAAAGAGATCTTCCAAGAAAGATCGGCACAGCAAAATCAACACTGCTCATGGCCCAAGAGACCGAAGAATGAGACTGTCCCTTGATGTCGCCCACAAGTTTTTCGGCTTGCAAGACATGTTAGGATTCGACAAGGCGAGTAAAACAGTGGATTGGCTGCTCAAGAACTCAAGGTCTGCCATCAGAGAGCTGATGCAAGGGCCTTGTATTTACAAACAAACCTGCAGTTTATCCTCTACTTCTGAATGCGAAGTCGTGTCAGGAATCGATGATCAGTCGGCTGCTTATGAAAACAAGTCCACAATCATCAACAAAAAAAGTGAGCTAGACAAACCCTTTTGTACAAAAGAGAAGAAGAAGAGTAAAGTTGCGCGTACAACTGTTGCAAAGGAATCAAGAAGAAAGGCAAGAGAGAGGGCAAGAGCAAGAACAAGTGAAAAAAATTGCCTTCGCGAAAGTGAGCCAAAAACAGCGAATAATCACAGCTCGATCCGATTAAGGACTTGTCAATTGGAAACTGGCGAAGAATCAGTGACCCGATGTTCAAACATGAACCCTTCATATGAAATGCTGGCTGAGGTTGAAGAATTGAGCTCTCATGGAACGCAGATTTTAGGGGCTAGAGATGAAGACAATTGGAACGCGTCTACCATCTTAAATTATCAGCACGACGCTGCAAATTCCAGCCATGAAGTAAGTTAATTTCCACAGCATATAGACATAAAATTGTAGTGATTTTGAGGGGATGAATTAAATTAATTAATTTATTTTTTGTTGCAGCCTCAATTCACTGACTTTCTGTTTTGTACTAAACCATGGGGAGCCTACAGCAGTTATAATCTATCTGGATAAGTCTTCTTCATATTCCATCATCTGTTAACATTAGATGGATGTCCTTTGCTTATTCTTGTTAATTAAATGTGAATTGTGAAATAAATATTGTATTTTCTGGTGTGAAAATTATGCTGTGAATTTATTTCTTCTTGCTTCATTTCTAAAATGGGATTAGTTAAGAATTGAAATTGACGAATAAACCTTGAGCATCAAAACTGGATGTGCTCCGATTCTATCTTTGAACTTTAATCTTGTTCAAAGGAGTTGCTACGCCATTATACATATTATCGCATCTTTATTCAACATGAAATTTATATTCACATGTCCCGCAAAATAGTAACTTGAAAACACCCATCTTAGAATTTGATTGCTCGAGACTCGAATAGTCTACTTGTAGGTTTACATAGTGTCATAGAGGTTTAACATACCTTAATAGTATATGCACTACTTGCATATCATTGGTATTTCCTTCAAACAATTGATCATTCTTTGTTTACTTATTTTAATTTTTTTAATTATTTGTATAACAATCTGGTAATTCTTTACTCCATTTAGGATCATAATCATAATAGTTGAGTCTCCACCAGCACTAAAAATTCCAACTCAATCAGCCAACAAAATACAGGATTCAATAAGACACTAAGCACAAAAATATGAAGTCTGCGACTTGAATAATAAATTAAAGCTGAAGCAAGATAACAACTCTCCAGTTTGTGCCTCAACGGCCGCCTCTATAGAGAGAAAAGTGCTGGCTGAAGCCAAAAACATCTCTCTTTTTCTTTTTTCTTTTTTTTTTCCAAATTATGGCTCGATGAGTGCCGTTGTCACCACTGGGAGTGTACACCAAGTTAAACCCATGGTCATGCCTACCTACTAGTGAAGTTAACTATGTCTGGACAGGTTTATCTTTGAAGGATCACACCTTCGCGCATGTCGTACTACCTTTAAGCTGGTTCAATGCATGCTGATCTTTGCACTAGTTGCATAAATTCGGAGCATTTTGTTTGAGTAGAAGAGTTGTTTCTGAGTAGCATTCAAAAATTATCTTCTTGTGTTTATTACCCACTGTCTAGTTCCGATTTACCTTTGATGGTTCTCTCCATACTATAGATACAGCAGAGAAATCCGATAGTGTTCATTAGACCCTAACATCCAGTCCGCTTTTGATGCAGCAAATATCTTTACCTTTAACTATTGGCAGTGATTATGGATAAATATATGCCATATCTCACCATCTGCACTGGCTAATCTTACTATGCCACCTATGACACTAACTTGCTTACCTTTGTATAGAATATTGCACCATCAAAAGCACACTCTAATCAAGCCATTGCTCATCTCAAGAGGCTAACACTAGGCAAACTCCTGCATATGCTGTTTATTTTTCTTTTCTTCATTTCTCCATTTATTGAAATTTTCGTCACAGACCTGTAGCTCGTTCACAGTATAATTTATAAACAATTTTTGGATATTGTGCATATTAGCTTCTTAGTTTTCTTCAAATTTTGGAGTATTGAAGTACTCTTTTAGTTCTCAACCTCTCCAATATGTTCAACTTTTCGATTGTTACATTGTAGCCTCAAAACAATTAGTTCGTTCTCTCTTATCGCTTTATCGGAAATTAGAGATTACGTGTATTTTGTTCATGTCTTATAAGGATGAAATACATCAATTTAGCCAATCTGGGTAGTCATTTTGCACATGGCTCATTCTAATTAATATCCTAATGAATGACATGGACTATAGTCCTCGGGCATCCTCTCATCATCTTGCCACAGGCTCTACCTCATCCTCGTGACATGGACTACTGACCTGACCCTCCATCTCGAACAGCGGCTTTGTCAGGTTCAGAGGCTTGATTTGCCACCATTATTTCATCTTAAAAATAAAAAAAGATAAGCCGCATCCTTGACGACCCCCACTTACTCTGCCTCGAACTTTAGTGAATGAGGTAAATTGAAGGTTATGTCTTCAAGGGTAAAAGGTGGAAGGCTGCTTGTACACTTGTACTTACCCAATGACCAAATTCATATTTCAGGATTAGAACCCTTGACGCGGCAGCCTCAAACAAAGTTTGAGTTTTTCCACCTTCCCTTTTTACCACTTGGAGATGTGCCCTAGGGGCACCATTATTTCATCTTAGATCCTAAACATGTGCTTAGCTAAGACATTGGCCGATTATTAGCTTCACGCCGAATGAAACAAACAACTAATTAAGGATGTGTTTGACATCCATTTTGAAAAAAAAAAAAATTTGAAATAGTGATTGATGTAAGAATGTGTGATTAAAAAATAAGAAGAATTTTTTGGTGTATGTGTAATATTATTTTATTGTTAAGATGTGTGGTTGAAATAAAAATAAAAGAATGAGAAAGAATGAGAAGAAAATGAGTGTCAAATAAGTGTTAAGACTGAAAAGAAAGAAGCAATTTGAAACTTGGAAGGAACGTGTAATATGTACTTTGTCAAAATCCATACTTTTGCATAATCATTTACAAATACGAGTTTTCTTCCCTTTTAATATCATACTTCTTATTTTTCTTAGAACCGTTTGCATATTTTCAAAAATAAAAACAAAAAGTGGCAAAATTCATTATCTAAATCGGAAGAAAAATCTACAGAATAATGTGTCTTGTGTTCATTTTCAGATCTTTCTACTATTATAGAATAAAAAATAAAATCCTGCGGCAGTGAGCAACTGGCGTGGCGTCAAATGTTTTAATTCTACACGCATCCTCGTAAAAAGTAATGACAATATCTAGGGCAGTTATGAAGAATACTGCGTAGGTCCAATTTTGATAGATCCAAAAATTCAGGAGGGGCGTTGATTGAGGGACTGATCAAGGACCGAGAATTGACTAAGGAATAGAGCTTAATTTTTGCTCAAAATGTATTTTGATGGAGAATATGAAATTTAAAAATAAGAAATTTTTTTGAATTTACTTATAATATTATTTTATTGAATAATTTGTGATTGAAAATAAGAAAGAGATAAATGAATTTTAAAAATAATGAGGACCAAACAATGTCTCAGGAATGTAAATATTATGACAAAATATATTAAGGGCATGTTTGATAGCACCCAATTTTTTAGGGAAGTTGGAATTCGTTTTCCATTTTTCAACTTTTAGACTGTTTGATAGGTTAAATTTTTCATGGAATTCATTTTCTACCTTTACCTCATTTTCCACCCAATTCTTGATTTGCAAGGAAAACCAATTCCCACCACATTGGTGAGAATAGGTTTTCCATGCTACTTTTTCTATTTTTTATTTATTTATTATTTTTTTTTTGGTAATGAAAACAAATTCTATGGACAATTGTAAAATAAAAAATTTCCTTTAATAAATAATTTTCATGGAAAACAAAGTCAAACGAACACCAAAAAATCCAAAATTTCAACATTTTCCGGTGGAAAATTATACCAATCAAACACAATTAATTACAATTCCCACTAAAATAAATTTTAAGCAATTTAATTCCCTGTAATTCATTTTCTTTTCATCCAAATTCCACATTTGCAATCAAACGGACCCTAAGTTAATTGATAGATTTTGTTAAAAAGCATTTTTTTTTTATAAAATTTGATAAAAGTTAATAAGATATGTGATTAAAAAATTGATAAAATTCATGATTCTCATTAAATGTATACTTGAAAATGAATTTAAGAAAAAACGAGGTTTTTAAAAAATGAAGGCCAAACATGGACTAAATATCATTATTTAGTTTAAGTTAAAGAACAATGACATGTACATCAATTATTGATAGATAAATTTATGATAGGATTACAAAAAGAATAATGTTATTTGAATTAGTAGTTGTCATACGTTATATACATGTTGCACTTATTTGATATATTAATATGATATTTTTTATCGACTCAAATATTAAATAACAAATTGTCATATATATGACACGTATGACGATTACCGATAATCGTGTTTTGTAAACCATTTCACATGATGATGCAATAGACTTACAAAATTATTTTCTAATTTATTACCATAGTTTTGTCCATAATAGAAACATTTTAACCCCTTTTTATACATATTTTTAAAGAAATAATGCATTTTAAATAGTGATGTGATAGAAAATATGTGGTTAAAAAAATAAGGAAAATTTTTTAATGTGCATGTAATATTATTTTATTGAACATTGTGTGGTTGAAAATAAGCTCATGTTTGGCACACATTTTCATCTCATTCTTATTCTCATTTTTTCTTTTTCTTTATTTCAACCACACATTCTCCCAATAAAATAATATTACATACAAATCTAAAACTTTTCATAACTTTTTCACCACACATTCTCCCATCAATCACTATTCCAAAAATTCTATTCTCCAAGAAATGGATGTCAAACATCCTCTAAGTATTGAAAGAATGAATTTTTTTTTTTTTAAATGTTGATCAAATCGGGGCTTAAAACCCCATATAATTTGTGTACTATATACCAACGTACCTATTGATCAACAAAAAAAAAATTTGCTTCTCTCATTTGAGAATTTACATAACATCATTGCAAAAGAAATCAAACCAACATTATTTATACCTATTCTCGAGTTTAATCTTCATCAATCTAGACTCATCAAACTTTCTGCTATGGTGTTGATTTCTACACAATTATCTCGTAACTAATATTATGTGATTGTTTGTGCTTTCGAGTCGATTCTACACTGATTTGTGTGTTCTCTTCAAGTTTTAGGACAAATCCCAAGTTTTGAGGACATTGGCAATACAACTTGGGAAAATTGAAATCCAACTTTTATTCAACTTCCAAAACTTTGACGGTATACTTTAGATATTTTGCACGAAAATAGGGGTTCCAATATTTGGGAATCGAATTATTACTTAATCTCGTACAAATTTTTCGTTTACAACGTCGGACGAATTTTTGGAGAAAACGAACGAAAATTGAGAAAAATGAATGTATTTTGTGCTTCATTCTTAGAGCAGAGACCAACTCGATTCAAATTGAAAGATCAAAGGCTTGGGATTGCAATGCAAGAAACCAAACTATTAGAACCGTATCCATTTCATATTCATTTCACCTTTCTGTTACTTAGTTAATCTAGCTGGTATGATTAGTTTAGATTGTTAGTTTGTTTGTTACTTTCGGCGCCAACTTTGGCTCCTTTTTATATGAGTCTTGTATGCTCTTTTCTTTACTAATTTAATAAACGAGGTTCAGATTCTACTCACTGATTTTATCCTAATATGGTATCAGAGCATCTTCCGATCTGTGCACTTCTTCATCATCACTTCTGTTGAAGTCTGTAGTCATGGACTCTGTCGAATCTGAAGGACCTCTTCATGTGCGATCAATCATGAATAGAAATCCCGTTGATGAACCTTCAAGCCCCTATTTTCTTCATCATTCTGATAGTCCAGGATTGTTGCTGGTATCACAACAACTCACAGGAGAAAACTATGCCTCTTGGAGTCGTGCGATGATGATTGATGGAAGCATAATGAAACCAGAAAATGCAGATGTTGAATTGATGAATTCTTGGATACGAAACAATAATATGGTCATCTCATGGATCTTCAATTCTGTTTCGAAGGAAATTACTGCCAGCATACTATATGTAACTTCAGCGTTCGAGATAAATGACCTTGAGGACAGATTTCAATAGAAGAATGGGCCACACATTTTTCAATTGAGGAAAGATTTGATGAATCTAACTCAGGATCAAAATACTGTAAGTACATATTTCACTAAACTCAAAACTCTATAGGACGAACTTAGCAACTATCGTCCTACCTGCACATGTGGAGGATGCACTTGTGGAGGAGTGAAAGAGTTGAACACGTACCATCAAATGGAATACATCATGTCCTTTCTCATGTGGCTACAGGATTCCTTCTCACAAGTTAGAGGATAGCTCTTGCTTATGGATCCATTGCCCCCAATCAACAAGGTATTTGCCTTAATTTCTCAAGAAGAAAACCAGAGAAAGATTAGCACCCAAATATTTGATGGAACCGACTTGACTGGAGCTGCTGCATTCACTGTAAGATCAGACAATGTTAAAATGCAAAGTGGATC
Organism: Fraxinus americana; assembly: GCA_035079005.1. Lineage (NCBI taxonomy): Eukaryota > Viridiplantae > Streptophyta > Magnoliopsida > Lamiales > Oleaceae > Fraxinus > Fraxinus americana. Next base: position 22,289,112 of record CM068706.1, read on the forward strand.
TGGTTTTTCTAACGGTGGCTTCAGGCCTAGGAATATTAACAAGAAGGATAGACCTTACTGCACACATTGTAATATCCATGGTCACTCCATTGACAAGTTGTAATACCCCAGACCAAGAAAGTTTAAGAGATTTGATAAGTACTACTCATACCACAAGGTGCATCTTCTTTTCCGGAAATCCATCGTTAGAAACTCTACAGTTAAGCGTGCTTGGCTTGGAGTAATTCTATGATGGGTGACCCCCTGGGAAGTTTTCTCGGGGAGCGTGCGAGTGAGGACAAAGTATGCTGAAAAGACCTATGTTGGTACAGTGAGGACAGTACGTTGTCGATCTAATGGCCAGGACAGCCCGTTAAGTGGGACCCGGGTCGTTACAAATGGTATCAGAGCCGTTTGCCAGCCGGAAATCGGGAACTAAGTGCTATGCGGGACAAAGTGCTACGCCATGGGCGGGAGCCACCTCTTGAACTCGTAGGAGCCACCTCTAGAATCCCAACGTCTGGCAACAGATCCTCAGATGGATCAAGCGCGACGAGGACGTCGCGAGTCTAACGGGGGGTGATTGTAATACTCCAGACCAAGAAAGTTTAAGAGATTTGATAGGTACTACTCATACCACAAGGTGCATTTTCTTTTCCGGAAATCCATCGTTAGAAACTCTACAGTTAAGCGTGCTTGGCTTGGAGTAATTCTATGATGGGTGACCCCCTGGGAAGTTTTCTCGGGGAGCGTGCGAGTGAGGACAAAGTATGCTGAAAAGACCTATGTTGGTACAGTGAGGACAGTACGTTGTCGATCTAATGGCCAGGACAGCCCGTTAAGTGGGACCCGGGTCGTTACACAAGTGCTTCAGGATCCATGGATTTCATCCTGGTTATAAGCCAAGAGTGAAGGATAACTTCCAGATTTCCTCTGGCTCTACTGCAGTTAATCAATTCCCAGCTCCATCGAATTCACAGAATGAAGGCAAGCAACCTACTATGGGGAACTTTGTCCAGAGTATAAATCCTAATTAGTATCAGGAGTTGATGTCAATGCTATCCACTCACCTCACATCAAGTGCCTCCGTTAACAACCAGAATAATGATGTTATATCATATGATGCAGGTATATGTCTATCTGTCAACCCTATTTTTTCTTCCAGGGAATTTTGACTCAGGTGCCACCAAACATGTATGTTCCATTTTCCGATGCATTTGAGAACATGAGGATCATTGAAGGCTCTAATGTAACCCTGCCAAATCATAAACAGATTCCAGTCAAATTGTGTGGTGATGTTAAATTGGGGCCAAAGCTTATACTGCATGATGTGTTGTTTTTACCCCAATTCAATTTCAACTTATTATCAGTAAGTGCATTGACTGCTGGTACTCAACTCACCCTTAATTTCTTTCATGATGGCTTCATTATTCAGGAGGCCAAGACCAAGATGATGATTGGCAAGGATGACTATTTGCAGGACCTGTATGTTCTTGACACCAGAACACTGAATTCTGTTTCTAATGTTTTTGTTAACAATGTTTCTATGCATATATAGCATAATTGGCTTGGACATCTCTCTTTTAAAAGATTAGAATGCTTGAAAAGTTAGTTACTGTATGATGTTGCAAGTTCAAATAAACACATGCCTTGTTATATTTGCCCTCTTGCAAAACAAAGGAGACTGTCTTTTCAGTCAAACAGCAGGCTATCTAACAATCCTTTCGATCTCGTGCATTGTGATATTTGGGGCCCTTATCATGTCACTTCACATTCAGGGCACAATTACTTCCTAACCTTAGTCGAAGATTACTCGAGATTCACTTGGACCTATCTCTTAAAACATAAATCAGATGCCAAGTGTGTTATTCCCAGGTTTTATAGTATGGTTCTTACTCAGTTAAATGCCAGAATTAAAATGTTCAGATCTGACAGTGTACGTGAATTGGCATTCACTGAATTTTTTGCTGACAAAGGAGTTATGCGTCAATTCAGCTGTGTGGAGACACCTTAACAAAATTCCATGGTAGAGCGAAAACATCAGCATCTGTTGAATGTTGCTAGATCTTTATTCTTCCAGTCCCGAATTCCTATCAAATTTTGGTCAGAATGTATCTTAACAGCAACTTTCCTAATCAATAGAACTCCATCCCCCATTCTTAAACATCAGACTCCGTATGAGAGATTATATGGTAGGCCGTCTGACTATTCTGGACTGAGGGATCTTGCATTGACACCAGGAAATCCACTACTGGTTTCTGCATCTTTCTTGGAGAATCATTAGTATCTTGGAAAGCAAAACGGCAACCAACCATCTTTCGTTCCTCAGCTGAAGCTGAATATAGGGCCCTTGCTGCCACTGTTAGCAAAGTTATTTGGATCACTCAACTGATGAAAGATTTCCACTCAATACTGTGTCTCCAGCTATCATCTTTTGTGACAACCAATCTGCTATCCACATTGCCAATAATCCTACGTTTCACGAAAAAACAAAACACATCAAAATCGACTGTCATTTCATCCGAGACAAAATTACAAATGGTATCGTTAAATTGCTGCTAATCCGTTCCCGTCATCAGCTTGCTGATTTGTTCACTAAACCCTGTCTGCTTCTGTTCTCCTTCCGTTATTATCCAAGATGTGTGTAAAGAATATTTACAGCACCTCTTGAGGGGGAGTATTAGAACTGTATCCATTTCATATTCCTTTCACCTTTCTGTTACTTAGTTAATCCAGCTGGTATGATTAGTTTAGATTGTTAGTTAGTTTGTTAGCTTGTTTGTTACTTTTGGCGCCAACTTTGGCTCCTTTTTATATGACCTTTGTATGCTCCTTTCTTTACTAATTCAGTAAACGAGGTTCAGTTTCTCCTCACTGATTTTATCCTAATACGAACTGCAAATAATTATGAGCATGTCACAAAAACATTGCAGTCGCAAAGCTTGAAAATTCAGAAGTAGAGAATAAAACTTGGATGCCATGAGATCGCATAACAATGCCGATCACATTTTGTTATTTTGTGAAAAAAAAAAAAATCCGTTTTCTTTCTAGTTTCGTCCATATTTTGAAAAGTAGTTTGGCTAATAATTTAACCTAATTAAGACTAATTTCAAGATTCTTTATTCAAGAATGTGAAGAACAATGTGTGAAGAGATTCAAGGTAATTAACATTAAGAGTTTGAAGACTTAAAGCTTGGCATTGAAGATCAAAATCGAGAATTAATTCGGAATCTCGTTTGAAGGAATTCAAGGAGACAAAATTGATTCTAACACTTCTTTTTGCAAATATATTTTTTCGATGATGAATATTAGTATCTTTTGTCCTAATTTCATCACAAGTATTCTAGGTTAAACATTTAAGTGTTGGGATAAAAACTTTTACAACTATGTATTGGGTACTTCGGCATAGTCAGTCGGTACATCTGCCAACAAAATTCGATCTGATTTCTAAAAGCAATGTAACTTTTTAAAATAGCCAACTTTAGGCTCCCATTATTTGTAATTTTAATGGTTGAAAGAATAATGATATTCATCCCCACTGGGGTTGAGCCACAATTTATGTGGTAATTACATGACATTAAATGATAGACTTCATTAAATGAGTCAGTTGACTTTGTATTTAAATGAATCTATTATTTAATGTCATGTAATTGTTACGTAAACTGAGGCTTAACCCCAGTGAGGATGAATAGCATTATTCTTTCGAAAAATGTTTGGTCAAAAAATAAGAAAAAATTTTGGAATTATGTGTAATATTATTGGAGAATGTGTGATTGATAAGAATAGAGAGAAAAATAAATTATAATTTTAATGAAGGTCAAGCAGGAGCGTTACTTTTCGATTGCCTTTCTCTCTTAATCTTGAGTTAAATTAAATGATTATAGGATAACTTCAAAAGAATATTAAAAGGATAGATATCAATGTTAGATCATAAAGGATTTCAAAGTGAAACTTTTACTTTCTCTACAACTAGACATTATTATTAAATTATTTGAAAATCATTTTCAAAATAACATCACGAATATTTGTAAAATATTATTCTGCCATTTCTCAAATTTGGTAGTGGAATTTATTAAAATGGTAGAAAATTAAACAAAATTTTGGGGTGTTAGAATTGTTATACTTCCTTACGCTTATTTTTGTACGTACAACATAACTTTAGGTTTGGGAATTCGGTCGACTTATTAGTCAACTGTGTGCTTGCTTTATTTCTTACATTGTATAAATTTTTTGAAAAAAAATTGAAAAATTCAAATATGTTTATTTATGTCATTTAGTTGGATAATCTCACTGGCTAATTGTGAGTTCATATCTGAAATTGTGTCGATTTATGATTCGTGACCAAATGATGCCACTTTGTATTTATTTTCGTATTCTCTTATCTATGTAAGACCCTGCACATAGTTACTTTTAATTGTTCACTAGATTTGGAAGTTATTTTTAATATGACGAATTTTTGAGTTGGAAGAACTAGGTTGCGAATTGCCAAAATTGATAAAATAACTCACTTATCCAATGTGTGAGAATAGTTTGGATAGTTGAAGTGATTAGTTGGATATTTGATTACGTAAGTGAATTACATGTGGAATGATTTTGACTATCATGGGGAACTATATGTTGATTGTATGATACTAATCTAATTTCAATTATTTATCCCAATAAAAGGTATCGCACAAATCATGAAAAAATAAAAAATAAAAAATTACAATGATGTGAAATATACCCTATAAAAGATTCCAATGAATATAGGGATGACAATTCGAACTGTTAAAATCGAAAATCGAGATTAATCGAATCGAATAAGGCAAAAAAAATCGAACTCATGGTATAATGTTGATAATATTGTTTGTTAAATTCGAATGTTATATTTAGAAGTTGGGATATTGCTTGCATATTCATTTGGGATATTGTTTGCTAAATTAGTTTAGTATTTTTTTTAATTGACTTTTCTTCATAATTTATTTTTTTTTCAATTCGACGGTTGGAGTTTGAACTTATAAAAAATAATTTATTTTCGTGGTTATTAACCGAACCGACTTACGTGGTTATGGTACGGTTATGGTGGTATGACAAAAAATTTGGTGGTGCAGTTATGGTTTTGGCCAAACCTACCCCGAATCGAACCGTTGACATCCTTAAATGAAGTCATCAAATAAATATCTCTGAAAAATTAAAATAGAAATATGTTTCGCACAGATTTATCGAGTCTCGCTAACAATTAAAAGATGGTTCAGACGATTGTGTAAAGAACAAACCTTTTGAGACAAATCCCAACGAGAGGTGCTTTATTTATGAAAATTACAATGAAAAAGAAGCAGAACGTTTCCAAGGGGCACAAGCACATAAAGTAATTTGAAAGTTTGATGATAAGAATTAAAAGAAATGAAATTACATATTTTCTATTTGAGAGTGATTGATTCGGGGTTCTTTTCCTTCTCTGTCTTCCTTTTCTTTTATACTCCTTCGCCATTTTCCTTGTGAAACCGTTTGGAAACTGCTTGTCGCTCTATAACTACTCATTTGTTTAATAATAGCTGACGTGTCAAGAAACTGTCATTTTTAAACTGCAACCACTACTCTCCTCTTTTAACTGCTTGCAACCGAGATTCTTAGATCGTGAAATGCGATAAGATTGCTCAATAGCTGCTTTAATAATAGCTGCTTTAAATAACAACATTCGCTCAAATCTTGGGCGTCTCGAAGGCTTGGGCGAGAATGGGACTATCGCTCTAAGCAACGATAAGGTACTTCATTCGCTCAGACCCTGGGTGTCCTGCAGGTTTGGGCGATAATAGTCCTTCGCTTATTAGCCTTCACTATATTTCACAATGATCTCATTTGAGCATATCCTTCAAATTCCTCATCTGGACCCCATTTCTTGGACCATTTACTTGTACCTCATTTTTGTATGTCAACAATTACCCCTTAATATAGCAAAATTAATATCAAGCATTAATCTTATACCCTATTTTTCCTTTTGCATTATCTGGCAATGCTTGCATTCTCGAAAAAATGCAGATAATCCCAATCATTCTTTTCATTTGGCGGTAACCTTCTACACCCTGAAAAGTGTAACATCACGTAACTCCATAAATCAAAGGACACGTCACTTCTTCGCGCCATTATACCCACATCTTTGCATCACACGCTCATCTTTCCCTATAGAAATCACTGTTCATCTTCTAGCTTCCCTGCTACACTTCCCACAATCCCTTACAAAGATTGTACTTTGCAGCACGTGACGACTTCACAAACTCCTTTCGATAGTTCCCTTAGTTTCGAAGATTTCCAAAACCTTCTTACCAAGCCGTACATAAATTCAACTTTTCTTTCACCAGCCAACCCTAACTTCCATGAATTTTATTTGGGTCCATCGTTTAATGACGCAGAATCTGTTGAACAAGCGGCAGTAGGGCAGTTATCCCTTGCACTCGAGACCATCATTTTCTGGACTCTCTACCGCTGAAGTCGATCCACGAGAAATGTATTCGTACCTGGCCCCAAAACTGATACTATTTTTCGTAGGTGGCATGCACGTATGGTAAATCATGGCCCCACTAAGGCGATTTTTGATCGTGCTAGAATTTCAAATTTATTGGAAATCACTCTTCGTCCCCCAATTTATGACCCAGTGCTTTTCCCCATTGCTTTGAGTTTTTGGTCTTCTGAGTACAATACTTTCATCTTCCCTCTTGGCCCAATGTCTGTTACCCTGAGGGACGTTGGGGCCCTAGTAAACCTTCCACCTTTGGGCGACACCATTTTTCCTGGCATTCAAGTTACTGTTATTGCCCCAAAATCTGATAAAAAATTTAATGATTCTTATTTGGGTGTGCAGGAAATGCATAATTATTCTAGTGCTGAACCTTCCTATGCTGAGCATGTGGCTTTTCTTCAGGTTTGGCTTTGTAAATATGTTCTTTGTGTGCCCAGCATGAAACCTTCCATGGGTTATCTGCCCATAGCGCATGAATTAGGGCGTGACAGACATTTGAATCTCTGTTTATTCTTTTTAGCCGCCTTTTATAGAGGCATGGCTTCCCTCCAATTTCAGTTGAGAATTGGTGCATCTCCCACTGGCAGTAGGCCTTTTGGCTTGTTCAATTGTGGTTGAGAGCATACTTCCTCCAGTTTGGTACTCTACCATATCCTCCTCGATCAGTCAGTTGTTATGGGCTATTCATCCATCAATTGAGCCCTATTAATATGTCTGATAGGGACGTTTTCACATTCTTTTACAATTTGAATTCAACCCCTTCCTTTTTTTTTGCTCAACAAATTCTCATTTATGTACGAGCTCCTACCACTATGAATGAAGTGAGCACATTCTTGCCCATTTGGGCTCAATTCTTGATTAGGAGAGAACTGTTCCATGATATCTTAAATGGAATAAATGCCAAGGCTGGGGTCGAGATATATGCTCCCTAATTTTTTTGTCATCGGCTTGGTTTTGTGGCCTATTCCTCATTTTTCCAAAAGCCTGATTGACCGTTTCCACACTATTAATAAAATAGAGGCACAAGTCATTGATGCCCGTAATACTCTTTTGGCAACCGGCTTCTCATTAGCCCTTTTCAACTCTACTTTTGCCGTTCATCCTCTTTTTGAACAATTTTGGCCATCTGTAAAGCGTAGGCTATTCGCTTCTGATGCTAACCGTGCCTTCCATCTGCTAGAATAGCCAGCAACTTCTCCCACTTCTCCTATCCTTGCCACTCCTGTGTCTATCAGGAATCCTACTTCGCCTGCTCTTGCTAAATGTATTGCTCCTTCATCTACTTCCCCTTCTGCTCAAGCTGGTGCAGCCAAAGGTATTTCCAGCCGTAAAAGGCTAGCTTCATCTTCGCCACTTTTGCATGGTGACGATGATGATGATGCTCCTCTCATCGTCAAGAGAAAGGTAATTGAGCTTGTTTATTCATGACAAAACAATCTTTCATGGGTTAATGCTTTACCTAAATTTTTCCAGAAGAGCTCAACTTCTCCTTCGAAGGCTTTGACTTTGGCAACCCCTGCTCCATCGCCTTCTTCTAAAGATGCTTCATCCAAGTTGTCTGATGCAGGGACTTTGCCTAAAGAGAAAGCCATAGTGCCAGAGTCTTCTCATGCACAACTAACTGAACAACTGCCACCTTCCTAGGGCATTGACCCCCCACGTGTTGAACCAGAAGGTAATTCATATCTTATGATCTTTTTCTTGCTTGTACTATTAGCCTTCGACTTATTGCTACTTAAATTTTGCAGAGGTTCCTATGGACTTGTCCTTTGTGGTAGATCCTATTCGTCTAGATAAAGGAAAATTTCCACAAGTGGCTGAGTCGACCAGTGTTGTCCCCCAATTTCCCAAAGTTACTGATGATGTAGCCTTTGTTTTATCTTTCATCTTCACTTCATTTACTGCAATGAAAATGCTTGCATTTTTCTTTACAGGTCACTGACGTCATTTTGCGTTCCATCCAAGACTTGTTCAACTTTTGGGATCAAGTAAAGACATTTCGCCCTTCTCTAGTCAGTCGTCTTTTTGCTTCATCTGTTGCAATCTCGGAAGAAAATATGAATGTTCTCAAGCAATCAGTGCTTGAATACGTTTCCTTCATGGATATGGATATCGGCAAAGCAGGTGTTGCTAGACAAAGGGATAAATTCGAGCTTTTGAATGCAAAATGGCTTAACCAATTGAGCTTTCTTTGCTCAAAATTTCATCTGACTTTAAGCAACATTGAAGATTATCCACTCCAAGATAAGCTCTTTGCTAGCCAGGAATGTCGAGTTGAACGCCATGATAAGCCTGGCTGCAGAGATGAAGGAACTCTAAGCAAAGATGGACAACTGCAGGGTTAGATTAATTGCAAAGAGATGTAATGTTTCCCAAGGAGTTGAGCGAACCAAGTCTCTGGCTGAACACTATACAAAGTTGGAAGTTGACGAGGAGTTTATGACTGAGTTATCAACTGCTTCTTCTGAACAGAGCGATGAATGGGGAAACTTAGGGAAAGCAAACTGTAATTAAGACATTAATGCCTTTATTTTCCTTGTAATTCTGTGCTGGCAGCCACTATTAATTCAACTGTAATGGCAGCTAATGTCATTAATGGAACGACTATTTTATATACTTGTGTAATGACTTTTGTATGAATTCAGAAACAATATAATTGACGTTTTCTTCAATCGTCAACACCCCAACCATTTAATTATTAACCTTGTGTAAAACTCATATACTACACGGAGCAAAACTTTTGGTATTTCGATTTTCCTTTCCAAGGTTTTGGGCCATTATTTCGGTTACAACACATGTAAGTGGCCATTTATATTCCATCTTTCACTTTCACACCTCTATAAATGCGTATGTGTTACACATTTGTCATCTTCATCCTCATTCTCCACAAAATCAGCTTACTTGCCATAGTTTGGCATTCAGATAATTGATCAACTATTTTATCCTTCAATAGAAATGGATCATTTAATCCGTTCTCCATTTCTCCTTCTGTCTTGATGTTATCTTTGGTATGGGAGATATAGGAAATATTCTTTGGTCAAAGGTCTTCTCAACGCCTTTTCCATTTAGGATCTCCAGAGAGAGTTCTTGATGGGAGACAATTGTTTGTTGAGAGTGCATCTCAAACCACTTACCTATCATTGCAGCGATGCATTTAGGAAGGAGATTAAGGTCATTTCACCCTTTTCCTTATAGTTGATAGAAGAACGATGATGGACTGCTTCTAATTGCGACTTATAGAGCATTTTGTATTTTGAATCTCATGGTTTGTAACAAATATTTGATAATAAAAGAGTTTATTTGAAAGTACTTCGTTCTCGTTTTATTTCGTCATAATCGCTCAACAATACTATTTATTTATACATTTATTTTCACTTTCCCATATGGAAGGAACATATTTCTTCAAATATTTACCGTTAATAAACCTTATATGTTTCGTACCATCTAGATCTTCTAAATGGTAGGCTCCAGTGTACCGGTAATACATTTTTCACTTTATATGGTCTTTCCCAATTGGGTGACCATTTACTATACTTTGGATCTTTACTACCTAAAGGGAGTATTGTTTTCCAAACTAATTCATCCAAACTAAAATATTTGGCTATAACTTTTTTGTTGTAGACTTTAGTCTTTTTTTCGTTTTTGAACCTACAATCTATCCAAAACGTCTAACTTTAACTCGTCTAGTTCCAATAAATTTTGGTCTAGTGATTCTGCGTACTCACTATTTCCTAAATCATTTTGTAGGCCTACTCTCATCGACTGCACGTTGATTTCCATAGACAACACAACCTCTTGCCCATAAGTAAGTTGAAAAAGAGTTACTTTGGTATTTGAACGTGGTGACGTCCTGTAAGCCTATAAGGCTTTATTTAAGCATTCATGTCAATTTTTGGCATTTTCATTTATTATTTTCCTTATGATAGTTTTTAGAATTTTATTAGAAGATTCTGTCTGTCCATTAGATTAAGCGTAGTAAGGTGTGGAGTTTACTAACTTAACTCCAAACTCGCTCAAGAATTCCTTCACTTGATCTACATTCAAAAAAGTTCCGTGATCCACCATTAAAGTTTGTGGAATCCCAAATTTATAAATAATGTGATCATGAATAAAAGCTATGACACTTTTTTAAGAGATCGCTTTTACAGGTATTGCTTCTACCCATTTAGTGAAGACATCTGTTGCAACTATTATAAATGTGTGTTGTTTGGACGATGGGGGATAGATATTCCATATCAAGTCTATCGCCCAACCATTGGACAGCCAATGTTTAATAATGGGCATCATTTTTCTTGCTGGTGCTCTTTGTATCGGACCATGCTTTTGGCATACTAAACAACTCTTTGCATATTAAACACACGATTCTCCCATTTTTGGGCCAAAAGTATCAACTCCTAACAATCAACCATCTCATCCTTTGGCCAACTTGATGGGCTCCACATATTCTTTCATGTACTTCAGCCATGATCGTTTTGGCCTATTGCAAACTCACACATTTTAATAGTATACCATCTGAGCATTTCTTGAATAGCTCCTCATTTATCAATATGTAATTCAATGAATGTAACTTCATTTTCTTACTATTCTCTTTGTCAGGTTCTCTCAAGAACCTTTTAATCTCTATCCTCCAATCTATTGCATCTCCATCTTGTATGCAATGAACTTCAATCCTTCTCGCCCTCCTTTGTACTGCGAGCAATATCACTCCATATTCACACGTAGATTCCACATTTAGAACCTTTGAATAACCCGAAGCCATTTGGGCTAATTCGTTTGCTAGATCATTATACATCCTATTAACGTATTGAAACTCCACTTGGTCAAATTCTTCCAACAACTCTTGGGCGATTTCATATTGACTTATGACATAATCACTTTGGCCTTTAAAATCACCAATTAATTGGTGAATTACCAATTGAGAATCATCCCTAATAATTATATTCTTTATTCTTATTTCTACTAACAGATCTAAACCTACAATCAATGCTTCATATTCGGCTTGATTATTAGTACACATTCTATCCAAGGTGAAAGTAAATTTATAACAAATCCCTCGGGGATTTATTAAAACTATACCTAACCCTACACTTCTAGAGGTTTTTGATTTATCAAAGTACAAAACCCAAAGTTTTAATTCGAATGAATCGATCTCCAATTCAATTTCCTTAGGCATGTCAAGGCATGGATGATCGACCAAAAAGTTAGCTAATGCTTGATTTTTTACTGCTTTTTGGAGTATATATTGTATTTCAAATTTTGATAGTGGTAAAGTCCAAAGGTCTATCCTTTGGTGTAAAATAGGGCGAGAAAATATATACTTAATTAGATTTACTTTAAAAACTAAATAAACGGTTACAGGCCGTAAATAAGCCCTTAGTTTTGTACATGTGAAACATAAAGCAAGACATAACTTTTCAATTGCAGAGTAATTATATTCACATTTTGTTAACCGTCTACTCAAATACTAAATCACCATTTCTTCACCAAATCGGTCTTCTAGCGCAACTATTTCGGTATCGATTCTTATTCAGCCGATACGTACACCTTCATTGGCCGTCCTTGGATAGGTGATACTAACACTGACGGACTTGACAAATATGTCTTCAGGCTATCAAAAGCCTTTTAATGCTCTTCATTCCAAACAAATTCGTCCTAATTTTTCAACTTTAAAAGAGGCGAAAAAGTTTTTGTTCGCCCTGCACAATTAGAGATAAAGCGTCTTAAAAAGTTTACTTAACTTAGAAATCTTTGCAATTCTTTCTTGTTACCAAGTGATTTGGCCTCTAAAATGGCATTTGCTTTATTTTTATCAAGTTCAATTCATCTTTCGTACACTAGAAAACCAAGGAAATTTCCTGCATTAACGCTAAATGCACGTTTCAGATGATTCAATTTTAGTTTGTATTGCTTCATTTGCTCAAATGAGCATTTAGTTGTTCAAAATGATCTTCCTCTTTAATAGATTTGACCACTATATCATCTACATATACTTCAACAAACTTGCCTATCATGTCGTGAAAAATCAAGTTCATGCCATTTGATAAGTTGCCCCTACATTTTTCAGGCCGAAAGACATTACTACCCATTCAAAGCATCCCAAAACCCCTGGGCATCTACAGGCAGTTTTGTGTACATCTTCTTCAACTTTATAGATTTGGTTGTATCCTGAATATCCATTCGAAAAAGAATACATTACGTGTCCGATAGTTGAATCTTTGGGCGTTGCTAAATTTAAATTTGTAAGCTCTATGCACACCCTTAATTTACCATTCTTTTTTAACACGGACACGATATTAGACAACAACTCGACATATCTGTCTATTCTAATAAAACCCGCTTTTAACAATCGCTCAATTTCTTTTTTCACCTCAGGAAGTACATTAGGGGTAAAACGTCTAGGGTTTGTTTATAAGGTTTAAAATTTGGCTTAGTTGGTAATCTATGTTCTACCAAATTTTTATCTAAACCAAGCATATGTTCATATTCCCAAGCAAAACAATCCTTATATTTTTTTTAATAAAACGATTAATTTATTACTAACCTCCTGACTAAGAATCTGGCTGACGAATGTTGGGCAATCTTCCCCTTCGTCGTCAATATTCACCTACTCAAAGGGTCTTGTGCTTGAGTTGCACAGGCTTTATGATATTCATTATCTCATCGTCCAGGTTCCTTATAAGCACTTCCTCTTCTAAGCAATCCACCTTGTTGACTTCTCGACCAATATTCTACTCCAACTCGAACACTGCTAATTTGTCTCTCAATGTCTTTAATGCCGCTTCTTATTTCATCTTCTCTTGACATTCTTTATTGAAATCCATTAATTTGGCTTTGAAGGCCTGAATGTCGGCCATATGTTCTTGTTGCTGATAACTCATTAAGTTTCCTTGATTATCTTTTTGCCAATCATTGGCTCTTCCACGCCACTATGTATGGCCTCATTTGATTAAACATTTCAGTAAGTACATCTACTGAAAATGACTCTTTACTTTGTGTGACAATTTGAGTCTCTTTTCCGTCTTGAACTACCTTAACAGGTCCATAATTTCCTTCGTACATGAACATTTCTACTGAGTTTGCTTCTGCGACAAAGGGTCTATGGTCTACCTGCACCACTTCTGCTTCGTCCTTATCATTCCAGAAAACCAAGCATTGGTGGAGCAATGAAGGTATACAACGACTATCATAAATCCAGTCCCTTCCTGGTAGTACGTTGTAACTAGTTGGACCATCTATCACAAAGAAGACCGTGGTTCTAGTAGTTGTTCCCACGGTTATGTCTAGTGGCATCACCCCTTTAGCCGAAATTGTTCATCCATTGAAACTTGTGAGAATGACTACTGTTGGGACCATATCACTTTCTGTCTTTACAAATTTTCTTATCATTGTAATATCCTGAATTTCACATTACATTTGGCCAGTATGATTCATGCATTTCATGCTTGATAATGTCATTTGCATTAAATTTCTTGATTGTTTTCTTTTAAATGATGCATTTGATAGTCGAGGTGCTAAGACTTTTATATGGCGTTAGTCTTCAGCTACTCGACCTAAAGGGTGAGTTTTACATTGAGTTATGGTAGAAAAATTAGGTAAAGTTAGGTATTGGAGATTGGTTTGCTAAGTAATAGGAATTTTACAAAATTCGGAATTAGTATCGATAAAGTTTTAAGCTTTCCGTTCGATGGATCGAGATCACCATAAACCCTAATTGACTTATTTAGGACATGAAACATAAAATAACATGATCACTATACAATAATATAGGTTTTATATGACGTTATAAATGTTGAAGTGCAAATTGTTGAAAATGACCGATAATCGGGTGTCAATTTGGTAAGTAATTAAATAAACGGTTGAGGAAGTAATGCTATAAAATATTTTGGGATTTTAGGGCAAGTAAATTGGATTGTAAACACATTAAAATAATCCAAGGATACTTGATTTTTTCTTGCAATAATTTGTACAAAATCAAATTGTAACTCCAAGAGGCTATCTCATGCTCAGTCATCTCCTACTTGTTGATTTATCCTTGTAATGGTAGATTCCTTCAACCTTAAGGCTTTTAGCACGTCTTCTAAAGCCTTGTCATCTTATATCGGATAGACATTTGTCTTATTAATCATATAAGGATCCAAATATGGGAAAGAGAGAGTCAAGGATGGCTACAAGAAAACACCTCATGCTTGGACACCTCGTGGTTGGGAGACTTGTCATTTGACCAGCCAATTCCTTCAACATTAAGGCTACCACGACGTCTTCCAGCCCCTTGATACTTCATATAGGATAGGTATATGTCTTATTAGTCACATATGGATCCAAATATGATGAGAGAAAAAGCAAATAATGAAGCATGAAGCCACCTATTGCTTAACACATGTCAACCTGGCTGCATGAGGTAGTTTCTTAGTCCCTAAGCAAGATTCACGACCCCAACCTTTTAGGACTCTATAAATACCCCATATTAAGGTATTTTATCCCTCCAATTTATCCCCAAATGAACCCAAGTGAAAGAGAAAGCAAGAGAACCAAAGAGAGTTAGAAAACAGAAAGCTGAAATTTCTGGACAGCTGAAGTTGTTCACTGTTTTGAGGTATATCTTTATTGTTTTTGAGAGTTTTATAACCTATTGAATCTCTTACTTTATTAAGATCATGTTGGGGGTGTTTTGATGATTTATGATGGCAAAGATAGGAACAACTAATTAGGAGAATCTGAGAGATAATCACCTGGGCAGAATTGTGGATTGATAGATTTAAAGGGTTTAACATTTGATTTTAAGTAATCTCTTAGGTATAACTTATATCTCTCAGAGTGGTTTAGGATGTATATTAATGCAAAATGGTAAAGTTATTGCAGATGCATCTAGGCAACTCAAAGAGTACAAAAAGAATTATCCTACACATGACCTAGAGCTTGCTGTCGTTGTATTTGCACTTAAAATATGAAGGCATTATTTGTACGGGGAAAAGTGTGAGATTTATACTGATCACAAAAGTTTGAAATACTTGTTTACATAAAAGGAATTGAATATGAGACAAAGAAGGTGGCTAGAGTTAGTAAAAGATTATGATTGTGTAATCAATTATCACCCAGGAAAAGCTAACGTTGTAGCTGATGCGTTGAGTAGAAAATCGATATCTACGGTTGCAACTATGAGTCTAATTCAAAAACCGGAGTTGGTGGACTTACAAAAAATGAATATTGAAATTGTATCATCAGGATCTGTGGAGACTAAACTTGCAGCATTGACACTTAAGCCTACTTTATTAAATAGAATCCAGCAAGGACAACGGGAAGATGATTATTGTTCTAAGGTAAAGAATGATATACATGATGGAAAAGTTTCAGACTTTCAGATATCGGAAAATGGTATCTTGCAGTTCAGATGGTGATTATATGTACCTAATGTAGAGAATATCCGAGGTGAGATTCTGGCTGAAGCACACACGACACCATATTCTATTCATCCGGATGCTACTAAAATGTATAGAGACTTGAAGTTGCGTTATTGGTGGCCGAATATGAAAGGTGAGATAGTCGAATATATGGGACAATGTTTAACCTATCAGCAAATAAAAGTGGAACATCAAAGGCCAGTAGGAACCTTACAACCATTACCTATCCCATAATGGAAATGGGAAAGAATCACAATGGATTTTGTGGTAAAATTACCAAAAACAACTAAAGGATACGATAGTATTTGGGTTCTTGTGGATAGGTTGACTAAATCGGCTCATTTCATTCCAGTTGGTTCATTTCATTTCATGGACCGCTATGCTCAGCTTTATGTACAAGAAATAGTTAGACTTTATGGAGTCCCACTATCTATTATTTCAGGCAGAGAGTCTGGGTTTTTATCTCTCTTTTGGAAGAGTTTACATAAGGCTTTGGGAACAAAGTTATCTTTTAGCACAACTTATAATCTTCAGACTAACGGACAATCAGAAAGAACAATACAAATATTGGAAGATATGTTGAGGTCTTGTGTATTAGATTTTCAAGGTCAGTGGAGTAAATTTTTACCTTTGGTGGAATTGGCATACAACAACAGCTATCAGGCTACGATTGGAATGGCTCCTTATGAAGCATTGTACGGTAGGAAATGTAGATCTCCGGTTTGTTGGGATGAGGTTGGAGAAAGAAACTACTGGGACCAGATATGGTTCGTGAAATGGTTGAGGTTGTGACGCAAATACATCAGCGGATGCAAACGGCTCAAGACCTACAGAAAAGTTATGCTGATCGAAGAAGAAGAATAGTGGAATTCACGGTTGGAGACCCAGTATTTTTGAAGGTAGCACCACTGAAAGGAGTTATACGGTTTGGAAAGAAAGGAAAACTAAGCCCAAGATATATTGGTCAATTTCCTATTGCCGAAAGAATTGGAAATGTTGTCTACAAACTTGATCTTCCTACAAACTTGAATTGTTAATGTCATCTAAAGTATTTTGGCATGAATGGATGTAGCACGGAATTGTGTTTGCTATTAAATGGTAATACAGGTGATCTTGTAGAAGCGCACACAAAAGAACAAAAAGGTAAGTGAAAATCCATTTGCGACTATAGTGCAAGAATATAGTATGGTAGTGTTGGAATATTTACATAATTTTGATAAGGAGCTTATTGTGTATCATTTGGCGGTTAGGATCATTGAGTATGTTACTCACTAGCGTTTTCATATGCATGCACGACATACACCCATTGTTGAAAATCTAGCATGCACAACCTAATTGTAAAATTGAGGTTTTCTTATAAAATGTTTTATTGACCACTACTAGGGCACCGAGGCATGTGAGGCATGCTTATGTGATATGTTTTGGCACCATGGGTAATACTTCCTAGTTGATTACAAAGGTGGATAGGAGATGGGCCTTTGGTAATCACGGGAGGATGGACCACTTGATTGTGCCTTTGTGATACTCTAATTATTTGCGCTGCTGTGTAAGATACTTCTTGGGTGATCATATGGGCAGTTAGGTGATCATAAGAGGATAGTCCACTCACCGGTGTAGATGTCAGATTGGCTACTTGATTATTGATATTGATATCATACAGAGCTCTATCCGATGCATAGTAGGTGGGTCAAGGGCCCAATGAAAGATTTCAAATGGGATTATTTCGAGTCGACTTTGATGACTATCTGAGCATGATACATCTTTAGCATATTGTTGAAAGTAAATGACATAGTGTCATATACTATTATCAATCATACTCATGACCTGCATGATTCTCACTTATCAAGCATTGGCTTATGTAGTTCTTGCATTGTAGGTGAGTATGAAACTTCTTAGGAGACATGGCTGGCCGTGGAGCTCTTACGGGATTCCGAAGTTTTATGTACATGGATGACGACTTGTAGGGTTATTTTGTGTACTCCAGTTGTATTATATTTTGGGATCCTGTATGACTTTTGAAGTAGTATGTAAATACATTTATAATCACAGGATAAATATGTTGGGTTATAATTTTATAATCTTTAGTTTTGGATATACTTTTAGAGATGCCTTCATTTAAAAAAAAAAGAATTTGGATGTCGAGCTCAAGTCACTAACGGTATTTCTACACTAGTTAGTATACTGTAAGAATGGGGTGTTACAATCATTCTAGATAGGAATGTATTTATGGTTGCACTATTATCAATAAGCACATTTGCCACATGCATGTCATTGACTAAGGCCTTTACATACAATGACCTTAAATGTTTAGTCAATTTCATGGTTGGTCTCTTAAAGATAACCTTTTCAGCTGCATCTCTTTCCACTTCCTGTTTGTCCTCTGTTGAAATATCTCTTTGTGATAAGTCAACATGCAATATTTCGTACTGAGTTTCTGCTTCTTTGATTTCCTCTAGTGCTTCTTCGTTGGTTATCTAACCTGTAGGGAGAGGCAATATTCTGGGAGGTGACCCATATTTCTCAGATCAAGACACTCTCTTCTTTCTCTTGGGTGTCCCGTAACACATAGTAGTTGAAAGAACGCCCGATGGTTCTCCCAACAAATTTACCTCGCAAACACCTTCTCGATGTAGCTGTTTCAACAAAGTGTTGCACGACACTCCCTTCTTTCTTCTCTCTACTTCCAAATCAATTTCATCTTCGATGTCCATCATATATCATCCTCTTCTTCATCATATATCCCCCGAGATGTTTGGCCTTCTTCACATTCTAGCACACATGCTTCCTCCTCGTTATCCTCCATTTCCTCATCTTCATTCTATTTGTTTTTTGAATTCATTAGCTAGTAAATAATTACTATCTTCAAGAACATTTTGGTTGGCCACTTCAAGCAATTTAGGCCCCTTAAGATGTGGCAATCCCTGTTGTTGCCTCATCATTCGTCCATAATTCCGTTGAAAATGCCTTTGTAAGTTCTAGTCATCTCATTGAAAGGTACAATTCTTCTTACACTATACTGGAATGAATGCCATACATTTGGTTGGAGGCCTGAATGTTCTCTCAATGCTTAACGACCTGAACTACCTCTCAAAAGGTGGTCCTTTATAGAATGATGCACCCCGTCCTCCACTAGGATGTATATTTGGGACAATATTAGAGAGATGGTGATGTTGCTACATTCCTGGTCTTTCTATGTTTGCATTCACTTCTCCTTTGCATCTCGCACATAGGACGCCTCCGTCCTCTCTAGACTCCTTCCTTTTGATACGTTCAAAAATATTGGGATGTGGCCCAAAATCTTCTTCTTTGTCGTCTACAACCAATTTGAATCTTGGCAATTTATTTTTGAAATCGTCACCATGTTCACTCCAAGTGGCTGTGAGAAATGATTTTCATCCACTGTTATTTTCTTCTTAGCCTTGAACGTAATTCATCCTGACTCGATGGTGTCCTGAGCAAGCAATTATTAGTCACATGTGACCATGTATTGTGCCATTTGCAATATATTTTACCCTTAATTTGTTCAGGGTCTGGCAATTTATGCTTGTCACTCAATTTTATCTGCTTATCCTTATACAGTTTATCGAATATAAGGTCGGCTTTGATCACATCAAATGAGAATACCCTAGCCTTTTTGTTCTCGTCTTTTAGAGGCTCATTCTTACCCGACGTCCTGCATTTGGCCATTATGGGACAAGCATATGCATCTCCCTTAATCAACTCGGCTAAACGTACTTCCATTTGATCATAATACTCGTCACTAACGGTATGAACATCAAAATTTGTGTCTCTATAATAAGTCTCATTGCTAGAATTTTTCATTTGTTCTTCCTCTCTTATTAGTCGTTCATACCTAATCACGTTAGCACTTAGTTGGAAAGGGTCAGCAAATTCTCTGTCTTGAAATTTCTTTTTAAGTTAAAACTCAGACAACTTTGAGCTATTTTGACGAACTTTTTTTGGAACAGAGATAAAAACATTTGCTCCTGGTTGTCTTAAATCTCTGAAGGAAACTCTTTGCCCATTCATTTGGCATTTGACGTAAATTCGTCAAATCAGCCAAAGTAACTTCAGATTTAGTTTTGTAAAATTGAGCATGGAATAATTATTTTAGTTGTTGTCATGTTTGACAGAATTTGTTGGCAAATTAATAAACCTAGAGAAAGCTACTATTGTTAACGAACTAGGAAACGACCTCATTTTGTGATAGTCGGTTACTTCACCACTTTACAGTATGAATTGCCATATATGTTCCAAAGTAGAAACTTCTCCCAGACCAGTGAATAATGAAAATTCTGGTACTTTGTATCCCCTAGGCCACGGATATGCCTGATCTACCTAATCAGGATACAACTTTGTGTAAGTCGGCCTAATAACATGGCGTACCCCAAAAGCCATTTGATTCTGCACTATTTCCATAATTTGGTTTGTCAACATACCATTGGGATCATATGGAACTCCTGCAGGTTGGTTCATTGGTGGAACTACTTGAGGCCTGATGTTCGGTCCTTGGTTTGTGGTGAAAACGCTGTTGTTTAAACCATTGTTACCGTTAGCCTGAGTGTTTCCGCCATCATTAATACGTAGGGTGTTCTGTCCTTTAGTTTGGACATTGTCTTTTATATTTGGGTTACCCCCTAAGTTGGATATTCCATTACCACTATTCAAATTTGGCACTGCATCACCCCCCCTAGTTTGAAGTGGACTATCCGAAAGGTGGTTCTATTCCTTGATTTGGGTTCAAGCCTGGGAAATTATGTGGGGAATTATGTCCCACAATCATCCTAGCTTGAAAATGGTTCCCTATTGGTACAACTATTTGACATATTTGGCCCACTAACTTATTCATGATCTCGTTTAACATGTTTAGTTGTTTGGTCATGTTGTCATAATGTGTATTCTCATTTTGAGTAAAACTTTCCATATTATGAATGTTTCATAGATTTACCTATTCAACGACATCTTGTATGAGTTCCCCAAGTAATGCACGCATGGTTCAAGGACTCAATTCTGTCATCGGCTCATAATGACTTTGACTGCTTTGACTCTGTCTCTCTATTCGTGGAGTACTTTGATGCTCCTCATATTGTTCGATTACACACTGGACTACTCCTGGCTTACTGGTTCTTTCTCAGAATTCTTATGAGACATATTGCTTCAGTCTTCATATTCTCAAACACCAAGGTCCCACTGGGCGTGCTGAATTGTTTCGGGCGGTTTTATGGAGCCTCGCTAACAATTAAAAGATAGTTCAGACGATTGTGTAAAGAACAAATCTCTTGAGACAAAGTCCCAACAAGGGGTGCTTTATTTATGAAAATTACAATGAAGAATAAGCAGAATGTCTTTAAGGGGCACAAGCACACAAAGTAATTTGAACGTTTGACGATAAGAATTAAAAGAAATGAAATTACATATTCTCTATTTAAGAGTGATTGATTCAGGGTCCTTTTCCTTCTCTGTCTTCTTTTTCTTTTATACTCCTTTCCCAGTTTCCTTGTAAAACAGTTTGGAAATTATTTGTCACTCTATAACTATCCATTTGCTTCATAATAACTTACATGTCAAGGAACTGCCTTTTTAAAGTGACGTCACTACTCTCCCTTTTTAACTGCTTGCAATTGAGATTCTTGGATTGTGGAATGCAATAAGATTGCTCAATAACTGCTTTAATAACCACTGTTTTAAATAACAACATGACGCTATGTTCGTTCAGATCTTGGGCGTCTCGAAGGATTGGGCGAGAATGGGACCATCGCTCTGAGCGACGATAAGGTACTTCATTTGCTCAGACCCTAGGCGTCTTGCAGGTTTGGGTAATAATAGTCCTTAACTTATGGGCCTTCACTATATTTCACAATGGTCTCATTTGGGCTTATCCTTCAAATTCCTTATTCGGGCCCTATTTCTTGGACCATTTACTCGGGCCTCATTTTTGTATGTCAACAAAATAAAAATTGAGATAAATAAACTTTTAAAAAATGAAAAGTTGATTATAATTCTTTAATTAAGAGGAATTCTTCTTTACAAGAAAGGATTTTAGATTTGACTCAAATTATTCACAAATTTACTCAAGGTAAGAAATTTTTTGATATAGTACATGGTGAGCAAAAATGTTTTTTTGATAAAGGAGGAATTGGATGTAAACCATTTTTTGAAACGAAAGTCTCTTAAAAATTTCTTTGTTAAATCTTCAACTTCTTCTATTTCATATGTCACATGTAATTTTTGCAATAAAAATGGACATGTTTATTATTCTATAAATAAAAATTATATTTTGAAGACAACTATAAGTGGATTTAAAAAAAATCACCAACACTAACTATCGAGGACTCAATGATGTATGAGTACCAAAAACCAAAAATTGAATTATTTTTGTAGGTACCAAAGAAAATAGATAGCAAATGGAACTTGGATAATGGATGCTGAGTACATGATCAGAAATCAAACTTTATTGACAAGTTTCAAAATAAAGGATGGGGGTGATCATACTTTTGAAGATAATGCGAAAGAAAAATCATCGACATTGAAAGTATTGGTATCATTCATCTCCCTTTATTGAAAATGTCTTCTTAGTAGATAACCTTAGATGTAATCTACATAATCTTAATCAATTGTGTGATGAATGTTATCATATCAACTTTGATTCTTCCAAGTGCATTATTGATGATACTACATCAAAGATGTGATGTTTATAGGAAGCCGAAATAAGAATGTTTATGTCATAGACACTAAGTTTGAATATTGAGAAAAATGTTTATCCAGTTTAAAATATGATACTTGTTTATGAGATAAAAGATTAGGTCATATTAGTATGGACCTACTTTCAAAACTTTCAAAAATTGTTTTGTTAAAGGATCGTCAAGTTTTGAAATTTGAGAAAAATAAAATTTGTGATGCGTGGAAAACAAGTAAAGAGTTCTGTAGCGACCGAGAACTTTTGAATAATATAAAATTAATTTTTCTCGAAAAACGTGTCGCTAGAACGTAACCCTAATTTTCTAGAGAAACGCGTTCGTCTAACCGTTATAAATATGAATTTAAATTATTTCGAATCGAATCGAATATTGAATAATTATTTTTATTTCAATTCGGATTTGTTTTATTTAAATCCAATTATTATTAAATTCAAGTCCAAATACATAAACCCAATTTTTTTAGGCCCAATTATATAAGTCCAAACCTGAATTTAATCATTTTAGCCCAATTAGAAACCCTACAGCCCAAATCCAAAGGCCCAACAATCAGGCCCAATATACCACCTTGAAATTTGTGCCCTAAATTCCCACTATTTTATTCATCACCATTCCCTCCATTTCCACATTTCACGCAGCCAAACAAAATTGGTAAGAATCTCACTTCTCTCCCTCACACTCTCAGCTCCATTTCACTTGGGTCACCATTGATACTAGAACAACCATTTCTAGCTTCAACAGTGAGCTACCCAAGCTGGCAACCTCAACATCCCAGTCACTGCACAATGCAGCCATTTCACCAACCATCACTGCACCACCATTTTGAACCTCCAGCAGAAACCCAAGCTGCAAACACCACCAACTTCACCCACTGCTTCTTTTGAGTCGCCTACCACCATCACCATTTTTGCACACAACTCAACTGCTCAACACCGTAGCTAAAACACCAACCAAACCAACTCCGAGCAAGCTGCAGTCATCCACCCACGTTCCAGTCACCATTTTTCACCCCCAAGTAACAACACCAAAACTGCACTCCAACTCACTGCACTCCAACCCCATGAATCACCAAGCTCCAACTACCCAGCCCAAGAACTCTACAAGCAGTCGCACAAACCAACAACAACCTCACCTAAAACTACCAAGCTCACCCACGAGCCAACACCTTAAACCACCATCACTCTCGAGACCAAGCTCACTGACCCAAAACCCATTCATGCCACTGACCACCAATTCCAACCGAATCGCCTCAGCAGCCCATAGTTGGCTGAGTTGTCACTGCCCAAACCGAGACCACTTCACCACCTCACAGCAGAGATCGAAACACCAACCACCCATTTTTCGAAGCCAAACCTCATCACCACCCACGGCTTCACCGGAAGTCCACAGAAAATCGCCATGCCCACGCCCCAAAACAACACCCAATCAATCACAAAAATCAAGAAAATACAAGACCAATAGCTTACCTTATCTTCCCACCCATTTTTGAAATCGATTACACCAAGAAATTCAGCGAAAATCGAGCCTCACGGCTTGCGCCTTGCGCCAAAACCGCCCCTACCACCCTCACACGCACTAGCGCCACCACGCGATGGTGGCGGCTGGGATGTCGCCTCGCCCGGCGGCGGAGTCGGGAAAGGGCAAAGCCCGCTTCCGCCCTCCTCTCTCTCGAATATGAGAGAGAGAAGAGGAGTGGGATGATTTTTATTTTTTTTGTATTTTTTTTGAATTTACAACCTAAGTCCCGCATTTTAAAGTTGTTTTAATTAAGTCCTCAAGTTTAAGTATTTTTCATTTCAGTCTTCTAATTTTATTTTCAGATTTAGATAATGTTTAATTTAGCCCCCGAGTTTATAAATTATTATTTCAGTCCTTAATAGTTTATTTTCAGTTTCAGCAGATTTTCAATTAAGTCCTTAAATTCTGAAAATGTTTAATTTCAGCCCTTTAGTTTTATTTTCAGCTTTATTATATTTACAGATTAGTCCTTAAACTATTAAACATTATTATTTTAGTTTTCAGCTTTTATTTTCAGCTTTAAAATACTTACAGCTTAGTCCTTAAACTATTAAAAGTTATTATTTCAGTTTTTAACTTTTATTTTCAGTTTTATTATAATTACAGCTTAGTCCCTAACTTTTAAAATTTAATATTTTAGCCCTTAAACTTTTATTTTCAGATTTAATAAATTTCCAATTTAGCCCTAAACTTTATTTTATCATTTTAAGCCATTTATTTCAATTCCAATAATTTTCAATTAAGCCCTTAAACTTAATTTCAACACTTTAAAACTTTAAAGTTCGAAATACTAATTCAAACTTATTTCCTATTTTTGGCTAGACGATACGTACGAGCAATTAGGAGCTTGAAGTTATTTTCCCGCTCACTTTTCACGCAACTCGAAACAATTGAGGTAGACTCGCCACCATTAATTAGTTTAAATTATAATTGCATGCTTTATGTGAATTACGTGATTTATATGCTTTATGCATAGGATGAGAATGTATCGTATGAAATATATGATATTGTTATGCTTGCCATAACTTATATGCTTAATTGCATGAGAAAGAAAGAAAGAAAGAATCTCTTATGAGATAAGAAAGAATGTTATGCATAACTTATGTGCTTCATCCGCACAAGAAAGAAAGACTACCCACAGCCCATGTTTTTAAAGAGCCTATGATTTCAAGAAAATGAACCAAAGATGATATCACGTTATATATTGCATGAGTGTGTTTTCAATTATTCTGTAAATTAATTATCGGCGATGAGTCTCTGCGAGTATTTCTTCGAAATACTCATTACTCGTTTATTTTAACAATATTTGCAGACTACGGAGGCGATCGAGATTGATCCGGCAGTGGTGGCATAAAAGAATTTGACTATCGAAATTATTATCTCTTTGAAGTTTTTGTATTCGAATATTGATAACATTTTGTCGTTTTCTGCTATTTCTAAAATATGATATTTAAATTTTAAATATCCTATGAGTTTTAAATTGCCGACGTAGTTTTCAATTGCAAATGTGATTTTAAAAATTAGGTTATTTCCGCAAAATTGATTGACAAAATTAGGGCAAAAGACGATGACGTGGCAATCCGGGTTAACAGAACTCGGGGCGCTACAAGTTCTTTCAAATTAAAGCAACATTCTTCAACTGCAAAATCTTTTGACTTCTCCACATGAATATTTTTGAACATCTAGTATTACAAGTTTAAATGGCATATAAATAAAAATTATATTTTGAAGACAACTATAAGTGGATTAAAAAAATCCACTAACACTAACTATCGAGGACCCAAGGATGTATGGGTACCAAAAACAAAAAATTGAATCATTTTTACAGGTACCAAGGAAAATAGAGAGCAAATGGAACTTGGATAATGGATGCTCAAAGCACATGATCAGAAATCAAACTTTATTGCTTAAACTCGTAAACATTATGCGTTTGTCATTATTGATGACTTTTCTAGATTATTTGAATCCCATTTTTTGAATCTAAAAGATGAAGTATTGAATGCATTTGAATATTCTTGTAAAGATGTTCATTTATAATATTGCTTTTGATGATTTGTGCAAAACTTGTGGTTTTGAACATAATTTTTCGACTCCTATAACTGTTCAACAAAATGGTGTAGTAAAAAGAAGAATCGCACATAGCGAAAAAAAGGCTTGAACTATACTAAATGAAAATAGTTTACCAAAATACTTTTCGGGTCAAAGCCGTTAACACTTGCTATATTGTTTATAGAGTTTCAATTAGTTGAAGAAAACACAGAAACCCCTATGAGCTTCGGAAAATAGAATTTCAAATATTGGTTATTTCAATTTTTTTTTATTGCAAATTCTTCATTTTGGATACAAAAGAAAATTTTGAAAAATTTAATTCAAAATCCGACATTGAAATCTTTCTAGATTTTTTCATCGACTAAGCAAAGCTTATAAAGTCTTTAACAAATTAACTCTAGTTGTTGAAGAATCCATGCATGTCACTTTCAATGAAACTAACCTTCTTGATCGTGAGGAAGGTATTACTAATGATGTAGGATCGGAAACTCCTTTCGAACAAATGATTATTCAAGACCAAAATAAGGAAGATCTAAGAAATGAACACTCCTATGAACTCATCAATCAAAATGGACAAAGATGATCAAGGTACTTCCATAAACATTACAAAATATTGAGGTATAATCAGATCTCTTCTTTACTTAGTCGTAATTAAATTCGATATTATGTTTAGTGTGTGATCATGTGCTAAATTTCAACTCAATACTCAAGAATCACACCTTAGTGCATAAAACGAATTTCAGATATCTTAGTAGCACTAAGATATTACATCTATGATAGTCTAAAGGCACCCAAAAGTGGGATATTATATTAGAATTTGTGAGTACAAAAAATCAATTAGCCGATATTCTCATTAAACATCTAACACTTGATAGATTTTCATATATTCTAAGAGGTTTGGGAATTATTGATGAATTTGAAGTAGGTGGTTAAATTGAATTCATACTAAATGTTCTCGTATGATTCTATGTGCATAATTGGTTGAAACTTATATAAATTTTACCCAAATGATTATACTTTTGTTATTTCATCACTCATGCTTTAATTATTATTTTACTATAAATGTCATGATTATCCTCTTATTCAAACTTGTATATATTTGGCATCTTGTGCTTAATTGAGGGGGAATATTACTATTTTTTATGGTTTTTAAAGTTTTGATCTTATGTATAATGCTCTTCCTCTCATATTCGCTATCATTTTGCTTATGCTAAAAGGAGAAATTCAGTAAGATAAATTTGAAAAGTATTAAAAAGGGGGAATCTTTTATTGTTTCCTTTGGTCGTCTTTCGATCTTAAATGCTATACCCTTTTTGCTTATATCAAAAGGGGGAAATTGAGTGAGATAATTATGCATGTTTTGATTTGAAAATATAACATGCTTAGAGTATATGAAAAATGGGGAAATGGGGAAAATCATTTATATACTTTGAATGTATAGTTATTGATTTGTAAATGATAGGGGAACATAAATTACATGATAAATTTATAATGTATATTCATTTATCAATATGATATCAATTTTTCAATCTTACCTTGCAAATCATCTTATTTGCCATAATTAAAAAAGGGAAAAATTGTTGACATATGGTTGATTTCATCCTTAATGTTTTGAGCATAACAAACAAAATTAATATTATTTCTAACAATTGATTTTGAGTGATGATAGTTCAACGTTAAAATCAATCAAGCATTGCCAAAATCAACACATTATAAATCGGACTCGAAATGAAAATCAAAGTGAAAGTTAAGCATTTAAGTCAAATCATTCGAGGCGAAATCTTAAAAGATCAAAATCAAGACTATCAAATCAGACTCATGAAGAAGAACAAGATCAAGAGTTCAAAAGCCAAACATGAAAGAAATTTTGAAACAAGATCAAATACTAGGCTTTCGAGATCATATGCAAAGGTATAACACTTTGATTTTTAGTAATGAATAATAATAGCTCAAAAATCATTTTGTGCACGAAGAGTTATTTTCATATCACTTGCATAAAATAATTTTAATCGAAAGTAAGATTGATCTTTTAAAGTGTACTTGAACTTAGATCATATCTCTAAAAAAAGTCAACGATCAACGATCAACCGGTGGACCAGGCGGTCGACCGGCTAAAACGACGATCGATCGGACTTCTGCAACGATCCAAAATTTGACCATCCCAATTTCTGATTCTTTCTATACAAACGGTTATATTGGTCATTTGAAAATTGACGGTCGACTGGACTGGTCATCAGTTTGATAGAAAATTTGGTGTTTTTGACTGTAATAAAAACCAACTAACTTGCCATTCATTTCAATATTTAAGAGCATTCAAATGGGATATTTTTGAACAAAATTATATTAATTTCTCATCTCATTTATTATTATAAAATATTTTAGCTTTGAAAAACGTTTGATCAAATTAACTTTTGAAAATCTACTCATCAAAGTTTTCATTTAAAAAATATTTTTTGAATGTACATTTTGACATTCATTTAAATTTATTTTGTCATAGCAAAAACTTTGATTGTTAGATCCAATTTCTTGAATCATTTCTCTTATCAAAGTTTTTCATTTCTCTTTGTGCTTAATTTATCTAAATCAATTTTAAAAGAGAGATATTTTTGAAGAAGATATTTGCACTTACATTGCATTAACTTTTTCTACTTCTTTATATTGAAATTTTGATTGAATCAAACTTCTAAACATCATATTCATCAAAGTTTCTAATTTCTCTCTTAGTACTTAATTTATCACAAATTATTCTTTGAAAGAGATATATATTTTTAAGAAAATTTTTACACTTACATTGTATAAACTCTTCTTCTTCTTCTTCATATTGAAACTTTGATTGATTGAACAAAACTTGTAAAATCATCTATTCATCAAAGTTTCTCATACAATCATCCATTAAAAGAGATATATTTTTTTAGAAGATTTTTGAATCTACATTGTATTTATTTCTTCATTTTCTCATTGAAACACTTTGATTGATTGAATCTAATTTTTGACATTCATATTCATCAAAGTTTTTCATCCAACACACGAGTTATCATTTATTACTATTTATTGAAGTGTTAGTATTTTTGTATTATTTATCAAGAAAGAAATTTCATTGTAAAATCACTTTGATAAAGTATGGGTCATATTGAGATCCCATAAATCTAATAGTGTGGATCGCATTAAGGTCCCATAAAGCTCAACATTTTATAAGGATCGGTGATCTTTGTTTGTAAGTCATTGAAAGCGTTGCAAATGGTTGAATTGCACCATAAGTCAATCAACATAGTGAAAAGGCCTTGCTCGTGCCGGAGAGCTTGGTAGCGGAGGACATAGATCATTGCTTTGAATCAAACCTCCACAATTATATCGTTTGCATCCTCTCTTCCTTTTACTTAGCGCTTTTTGAATTAATCTATTTAGTCTTTACTTGCTTGAATTTAGATTAATTTTTCAAAAAAGTTTTAAAAATCAATTCACCCCCATCTTGATTAGTTATTCTTGAGCTATCAACTTCAAACAACGAATTCAACTTTTGGCTCCCAATGTTCACTCTACTACAATAACATAGTTAATTATGACGAAGATACTCATAATGATTAAACAGTAAATGTAACATTAATACAACTAATCCATATAGACATGATGACCACGAATAATAAGCATGCGACGTTACAGAATTGGGTAAGGATGAGACTTTGAGAATGAAAATGCAAACATTGAAAAAGTGAAGGCCTGAGGTTGCATTCAAGGGAATGCTACCTCAACTAAAGCTTGTCCATGCAAAATTAATTTTGTTGAATTGGCATGATTGATTTATTTTCATGTTCGTTAATGAGAGATAAATTACATGATATTTGTTACATGTTAAATTGAGAGATTGCATGTTAGAATACACAATCTTGCATTTCACAAATTTGTTGTCTTCTTGTGGTTATCCTAATTTTTTATGCATCACTTTTCGTAAAACTATGAATTGAGAAATGAAAGTTTGATATTTAGGGATATATCAACTATTACTAGAGAGACAAAAGTTAATATTTTATCTTGAATTTAATGATCGAACACAATAGTTGAACTGAGAAAAAAATTTGAACATGAGTATGATTGATTAGTAAAATTTAGACTCTTAACTATTTCCTTAATTGATATTTACTTGGAAACTTGCTTTCTTCATTTGTAAGAATTTGCATTAGTGTAGTTGTTAGTTAGAAAAAAAATTAGCTTTTATTTATATGTGTTTTTTTAATATTTATTTAATTAAAGTATATCCTGTAAATGTTATTGTAACGACCCGGGTCCCACTTAACGGGCTGTCCCGGCCGTTAGATCGACGACGTACTGTCCTCACTGTACCAACATGGGTCTTTTCAGCATGCTTTGTCCTCACTCGCACGCTCCCCGAGAAAACTTCCTAGGGGGATCACCCATCATAGAATTGCTCCAAGCCAAGCACGCTTGACTATGGAGTTTCCAACGATGGATTTCCGGAAAAGAAGGTGCACCTTGTTGGTATGAGTAGTACCTATCAAATCTTTTAAACTTTCTTGGTCTGGGTATTACAATCACCCTCCGTTAGACTCGCGACGTCCTCGTCGCGCTTGATCCATCTGAGGATCTGTTGCTAGGCGTTGGGATTCTAGAGGTGGCTCCTACGAGTTCAAGAGGTGGCTCCCGTCCTATGGCGTAGCACTTTGTCCCGCATAGCACTTAGTTCCCGATTTTCGACTGGCAAACGGCTCTGATACCATTTGAGCGTCAGTGCATGAAAGATGTTTGAAGATTCGCTCCATCCCTCTTATCCATTCCTCAGCTACCAATGAGTCTGCCTTGCCATCGAAGGTTGGTGGTTTGTAGCGGCGGAACTGTTCCACAATTGAACTCTTGTTGTTAGCATTTGCATTCTGGGGACTGACCTATGTTTGTTGTCTACCCAAATCTTGTACAGCTTTCAACAAATCTCTGATGACCGTTGCTTGGTTCTGTTGTTGTCTCGGCATTTTCTTAACACATAAAATTCTAATTTAGGAAAAGTCTGATAACGTAGAAATTAATCATAATATTAATGGTAAAAACATTTAAAATTTTTTTTTAATATAATATTTGGTTTAAAAAATAAAATCCAATAGATAACTGAATAAACTTTTGCTAAATGAATAAAACTAACTATCGCTAATCTCTATGAGTCCTAAAAATCTTCATTTTATAGGGTATCGTCGTTTGAAGTAATGCAAGACTCGGGCTCCGAATCTGTAGCCAAATCGATGATAGGGTCCTCCGGCTCCACTTCCTCTTCTGGGTCTTCTTCAGGGTCCTCTTCTGGGTCTTCTTTAGGGTCTTCCTCTGGGTCTTCTTCAGGTTCTGGCTCAGGCTCGGGTTCTAGTGCTAACTCTTGTTGTCTGTGGTTCCACAAGATTATGATGTCCTTCAACTTTCAAAATCATAAAATTGAATACAAAATTTTATTCTAAAATTTTTGGGGTGTTACAATCTCCCCGTCTAAAAAAAATTCGTCCTCGAAATTACCTGCGTTCAGGCCATCCGTTGCTTGTTCTTGAGTTAAGGCGAAAACTCGTGCATTTCCCTTCTTTTCTTGCTCATCGTTCCTTTTCAAGGAGCCTTCCTTGTACTTTTGGAAACATGACCTGCTTTGCCGCATCGATAGCACACATGTTTCCCGAAGAGGCACTCCCCCTAGTGCATCCTGTTGCACTTTGGACAGGGTGAAACGACTTGTCTAAAACTCGATCCAGTGTTAACTTTTTTATTCTGTCCTTCTCCTTTTTCTTCGTTGGACCCACTCCACTTCCGTTTTCCTAATGGCTCGGCCCCTTGCTGAAAGGCTTGTTCAATCTCTAACCTGTTTGAGATTGCCTGGGCAGTTTGCAAAACCCGACTGTAGTTGGTGAATTGGTGAGATGCCATTATTCCACCAATCTCAGGACGTAATCCCAGTTCGAACCTCCTCGCTTTCTTTGCTTCCGTGTCCACTAGGTGTGGTGCATACCTATAGAGTTGTTCAAATTTTCTCTCATATTCCTCAAGTTTCATCTTCCCCTGTCTAAGTTGAAGAAATTCTGCCTCTTTTCGATCTCTAAGGACTTGTGGGAAATATTTTCCCATCACTTCGTCCTTGAATTGCGTCCATGTCAGAGCACGTTGTTGAGCTTCTATTCTAGTGCGTGATGCTGATTCCCACCAGTGGCCTGCAGCATCAACCAACATGAATTCAACCGTTAGACTCGCGACGTCCTCGTCGCGCTTGATCCATCTGAGGATCTGTTGCCAGGCGTTGGGATTCTAGAGGTGGCTCCTACGAGGTCAAGAGGTGGCTCCCGTCCTATGGCGTAGCACTTTGTCCCGCATAGCACTTAGTTCCCGATTTCCGTCTAGCAAACGTCTTTGATACCATTTGTAACGACCCGGGTCCCACTTAACGGGCTGTCCCGGCCGTTAGATCGACGACGTACTATCCTTACTGTACCAACATGGGTCTTTTCAGCATGCTTTGTCCTCACTCGCACGCTCCCCGAGAAAACTTCCCAGGGGGGTCACCCATCATAGAATTACTCCAAGCCAAGCACGCTTAACTGTGGAGTTTCCAACGATGGACTTCCGGAAAAGAAGGTGCACCTTGTTGGTATGAGTAGTACCTATAAAATCTTTTAAACTTTCTTGGTCTGGGTATTACAATTATGCCCTAGGTCCAATCAACTTTAGACATAAACGTTTTTAATATATAATTGATACATATTTATGGCAAGATCTATTATTTAACTGAATTAATATTCTAATAAATTGAATAATAGAATCCATAGATTCAAATTTTTGTAATTTGTTAATTACAAGGAGTTGTGATTGTGAGATACAAATTACAATAAGACTGAATCTTAAATTAGTCTATCCATGAATTCTCAATTCATTTTCTACATATAAAATCTTCTCGAGATTTTATCTATATAGATTGAGATGAGTTAAGCAATCTTCTAGATCTATCTCTATAGATCAAGTTGCTTCTCCTATATCTATCATGAAAAATTATTTAACAATCATAATTTCAACAATTGAAAACAAGGACGTCGTTTCCTATAGTATGTCTTATATATATAATATTAGAAATGAGACAATGTTTCCACTATCTTCTTGTAAATACACAGTTCGTTTTCATTTTTGGATAAAATCGAACATTTTGATTTTCACATCAAATCAAAGATTTCAGCTCCAAAATGCTTGTTTCAATCCATATATGGATTGATCAAGTTTGTATACCCTGTTGGCTTCTTTGAATTCAAAACTTTTGGGTTGTATAATGTACACTTCTTGTAAGTTCATATTAAGAAATGTAGTTTTGACATCCATTTGCCATAACTCATAGTTATGGTATGCAGTTATTACAAGCAAAATTCGAATGAACTTCAGCATGGCTACAAGCAAAAGGTTTCATCAAATTCAACACCTTGTCTTTATTTATAACCTTTTGCTACTATTCTTAATTTATATGTATGGATATTTCTATCTACGTCGACATTTTTCTTGTAAACTCATTTACAACATATGAGTTTTATCCCGTTACACTAGTCGATCGAGGTCTAAACCTTATTTTCATGCATTGAATTTATTTCGGATTCCATGGCATCATGCATCTCTTTGAGTCAAAATTTGACTTGCTTTTATGTAATTAGTAAGTTCATCATCTTCGATTAGTAATGTCTGATTATTAATCATGTATTTGTACCTTCTAGGATATCGAATGATCCTACAAGATTTTCACAGAGCTAACGTGTCATTAGAAGTCTATATTTCTTGATCAAGAGTATGTCTCTCGACAGGTGTGGGATCAGACTCAGGTTCATCTACTTGGTCAACTATATCTGTGGACTCTTGAACTCCTTCAAGTTCTATTTTACTCCCACTGTCCTCTCCTATAATAAACTCTTTCTCTAGGAAGACGGTACGTCATGAGACGAAGATTTTCTTCTCAATGGGATTATAAAATTGATATCCAATTATCTTTTTTGGATATCCCACAAATATGTATTTATCGGATTTAGTTTCAAATACATCTAATTCAGTGCACTTCACATTAGCATCATAGTCCCAAACTTTTATATAAGACAAGTTGGACCTTCTATCTCTCCATAACTCGTATGAAATTTTGTCAACCAACATAGATGAGATGCGATTTAGTGCGTAGCATGTGGTAATTACTGTATGATCCCAAAACGATTTTGGAAGGTTTGCATGGCTTGTTATTAATTGCACTATATCTTATAGTGTATGATTCTTCCTTTCAGATTCACTATTATGTTGCAGTGTATGTGGAGGAATTCACTGTGAGAGAATCTCATTTTCTTTTAGATAATCTAAAATTCTCCCTTCTAGATATTCTCTACATCGATCAAATTTTAGTGTGAGAATACATTTACCTATTTGTTTCTCTATTTCTAGCTTGAGTCTCTTGAACATTTCAAGAATTTCATATTTGAATTTCATCAAATATATATGATCATTTCTGAAATAGTCGTCACTAAATGTGATGAGATAAGAGAAACTTTAAATAACATTAATTGTTACGGGTCCACATACATCACTATATAATATACCCAGTAATTGTGCACATCTTTCACCATTTCAAGTAAAAAGAGATTTGATCATTGTGCCTAACAGACACGTTTCGCATTTGTCAAATGATTTAAAATCATTTGAGCTAAATATACATCTCCATGTAATTTTGGAATTGCATTCTCAATTATGTGACCAAATCTGCAATGTTAAATATAGGTGTTATTCAGATTATCGTTTTATGCCTTTCAATTTCTATACTCATTATAAAATACTCAATATTTAGAATATAAATGTCAATTTATAATTTACCATAATCATTAAAATCTAATCAAGATAAAAAGGAATAACAATTGTCTTTAATATTAAAATAATTCATATCAAAACATGAAATTTATTTAGCCCCTATTTGAGCCATATTATTTTTTTCATTCACATTCTTCTACTAATTTTCAATAAAATATTATTCAATAAAATAATATTTTCCATCATATCAATAACTTTTCATTCTTTTCAACCACATATTCCTCATCATATAAAAAATGCATTCTTGGAGTAAAAATGTGCACCAAATAGTGGCTTAATGTTTTGGTAATGGTGGGTACAAAGTAACATTTTTCTAATTCTAATACTAAGCCTAAACGCAATGGCAATATATATGCTCTTACATACAATGCAACCTTTGCTCATTTCAACGTGTATGCCAACTTTTTCCTTTTGCAGTGATCTACTTCTATCTAGTTTCTGCATATTTATATAAATATGAGATTCATATCTGGCATCCAATACCCAATAAGTTAATGAAGTAGACATAACCTTGCAATTTCCTTTCCAATGACCCGTCATTCCAAAATGATAATAAGGGTCATTAGATTTGGTATTGTCCTTATTCACTTTGATTGTCTTAGTCTTCTTGGTTGCTTTCTTAAAGCATCCTTTAGACTTCCCTAGAGGAATCTATGACTACGATTTGCCCATTACAAACTTAGATATTGGGTTTAATAGTCTTAAGCATGTTCATCAACTTAATGAGTGTGCATTCGAGTTTATTCTTGGTAAATATAAACTTATTCGATACAAAGATTAATTTTAAACTCATTCTTACCTAATAAAGAACCCAACACTAAGTTCTTGCAACTATCGGCACTTGAAGAATATTATTAAAGCTAAGTTCCTTGTCCGATGTTATTTTCAAAGTAACTCTGTCTTGTCCTTCAACCTTTGAACTTGAAGAGTTTCCCATGAACAATTTTTTTACCATCAGTTGGAGTGTAGGATGAGAACATTCATTTGTCGACACAAATATGACGGGTAACACCCGTATCCACCCACCATTTCGTGGGATTTTCAACATTGTTGCATTTTGAAATAAAGTTCAACAACATTATATCTAATTACCATTAGATATTGCATCAGATTCAGTGATATTCACCTGTGCTTTCTTCTTAACTTTACGACAATCAACAAAGTGATGTCCGGCCTTTTCACAATTATAGAAATTGCCCTTGGATTTCTCTGTATTCTTCTTGGATGGTTTGACAAAATGCTTTCTAATCTTGCTTTTGTTATAGAATTCCACCACATTAGCCTTAACTTGTGGTATATGACATTCAACAAACTTGTCTGAATTTTTGTTATCTTCTTCAATTCTTAACCGGACAATGAGTTCTTCAATATTCATCTCCTTGCGCTTATACTTGAGATAATTTTTGAAGTCCTTTCACATGGGTGGATATTTCTCGATAATTGTAGTCACTTGAAATGATTCACTTATATATTTTCGACGTGAATGTCATGGAGAATAACTTACAATTCTTGTACTTGACTGTGATCGTCATTGAATCTACCATTTTGTAGTCTAAGAATTTTCCCACAACGAACTTCTTAGTTCCGGTATCTTCAGTCTTATATTTATTCTTTAATGATTTGATGTGAGCACAGAGTCGAGCGCATCAAAGTCAAGCCCGGAAAATGATCCGTTGATTATCAAAGGAGGTCCAATAACACGGTCGAGAGCAAAGCTGGTGAAAGAGGCGATGGGATTGCTGGCTCAAGTTACGATGGATGAAATACTCATCATGACAGGCAAATGAATAAGTTTCATGTTGGGCTCAAGAGGAAAAACCAGATGAATCAACATGATTCAAGCAACGGGCGAGGAAGCACAATTCATTCTAGTCGCGAATTTTTTCAAATTTCACGTAATCTTCTATTTAAGTTAAAACTCTATTTTGTAATATATTTTGCTATTTTTTT
Organism: Fraxinus americana; assembly: GCA_035079005.1. Lineage (NCBI taxonomy): Eukaryota > Viridiplantae > Streptophyta > Magnoliopsida > Lamiales > Oleaceae > Fraxinus > Fraxinus americana. The sequence goes on from CM068706.1 coordinate 22,326,047, forward strand.
TTGCCCTAATTCCATTTTTAACTAGGTTTTATGGGTTCTCTATAAATATGATGCATTCTTTTCTTTGTAAAACACAACATTATTATTGAGATTTATTGAGAGACAAATTTGCTTTCGAATTCTTGTTCTTCGTTGGACAAATCACAAACTTATCAAGATTCTTCTTGTGGCGTTCAAATCAATCGGATGAGATTCTCAAATATTCAATTAAAAGGGTCAACATATCGTTTGCCTATCGTTGGTTATTTTTATTCATTATTTTTGAATCAAATCCAAAACTTTGAATATTTTGGCTTTCTTGGGTTCGATTTCATTCTAATCATGGGGTTCGTAGTTCTTTGCTACGTGGGTTCACATCAGTTGGTATCAGAGCTTAGGCTCCAAAATCAATGTCATATCCTTTTCCTTTTTCATTGGAGTCTTTATTTTTATTTTTTTTGTGTTCTTCGTGTCCTTCTATTTAAGTCTTTCGATTTGTAATTTTTTCGTCAAAAAATCAAAAGTTGTTTTTGTGTCCAAATGAACTTTCATTTTCTTTGTCGGTTTCATAGTTGAATTTCGAGTAAAAAAAATTCAAAAAAATTTTCGAAAAATTCAGAAAATTATGTGAAAAAGTCAAATTAAAAAAAATATATTTGTTATTATTTATCTCGAAAATTGCCGACCAATTACATTATCTATTGTGTCAAATTCAAGAACCGCTTTTTTGAATTCAAATTATTCAATTGCTTTTCTTTCTTCAACTTTCAAAATTTTCAAAATCTCACTCAAAACCCCGATTTGAATTCTATGAGCACAATTCCTTGTTGAGTTCGAATTTGTCCTTTGAAGAACTTGGGCGAAAGCATTTAGTGGAAAAATGTAGAGTGGTGAGATCAATAGAGGGAAAAAAATTGAATTGAGTGATATATGAACGTACATTTGTGAGGTAGAAATAAATTTTAGAATTTAGGATATCTGACAGGGACGAGTCAACACTAGGCCAAAATAACAATCAAACCAACATGTTAGATGAAATGATATGTAGGTTTGAACAGTTATTTGAAGATGTGTGAGATAGATTGGATAGACAAGATATGGAGCTTGCCAACTTGCGTAGGGGAGTTCCAAATATACAGAGACAAGGAAGGTGGGAGCCTTGGATGGAGGTACGTGAATAATATGATTATGGGAGTGATGTGGATGAGGAGACATTAATCAAGGTTAAAATGGGTAGGATAAGAAACAGAGGAGCTAAGCTTGAACGAGGGGGTAGAAACTTGGTTGGAGACGAGGTAGATGGGAATACGGGCAACATAAAAATTTTCATTCCACCATTCAAAGGAAGGAGTGATTCGGAGACTTACTTGGAGTGGGAGAAAATGTTGAATTGATCTTTGACTGCCATAACTATTTGGAGGAGAAGAAGGTAAAGATAGCAGTCCTTGAATTCACCGACTATGCAATCACTTGGTGGGATCAAGTGGTGACAACGAGGAGGAGAAATAGGAAATGACCTATATATACATGGGAGGACTTGAAAGCTATCATGTGGAAGAGGTTTGTACCTAATCACTACTACTGAGAGCTTCATAAAAAACTACAAAGCGTCTACCAAGAATCGAAGAGTATGGATGACTATCACAAAGAGATGGAGTTTTTGAACGGGTTGAATTGGGACATAGCTAATGTAGTAGAGCTGCAACACTATGTGAAATTAGAAGACATACTACACATGGCTATGAAGTTGGAAAGACAATTGAAGAGGAAGGGGACAACAAGGTACTCATCGGGTACTTTAGGTTCTAACTTATCCTTAAAATAGAAGTGGAACAACAACAAAGGAGATGGGGCTGTTTCTAGAGGTAAAACTGAATCGTCGAAGGAAAATGAAGAAAATTGTAGCAAGAAAATAGAATCTCAGCCATCAAGTAGTCAAGACATCAAATGCTTTAGGTGTTTGGGGTGGGGCACATCGCTTCTCAATGTCCAAACAAAAGAGCGATGATTTTGCCGGATAATGGAGATGTGGTTAGTGAAAGTAAGAGTGATTATGAAGGCATGACAGAATTTGAGGAGGCTAGTGATGGAGGTAGAGTGGAATATGCTATTGGCGAGCATTGGTCACGAGACGAGCTCTTAACACTCAAATCTAGGTGGATGACCTGAAGTAGCAAAGAGAAGATATTTTTCATACACGATGCCACATCAATAATAAGGTATGCAGCATGATCATTGACGGTGGGAGTTGTACCAAATGTAACTAGCACTAATCTGGTGAAAAACTTGGGATTAACTACGTTTAAACACCCTAAGCCTTATAGGTTACAGTGGTTGAATGAATGTGGGGAAGTTAAGGTGAATATAAGGGTGTTAATAATTTTTTCAATTGGTAGTTATCATGACGAAGTATTGTGTGACGTAGTAACTATGGATGCGAGTCATATCTTGTTGGGAAAACCATGATAATACGATATGAATGTGATGATGGGTATAAAAATAGGTACAGCTTTGTCAAGGGTGGAAAGTCTATTACACTTGCACCATTAACACCGGCACAAGTGTATGAAGACCAAATCAAACTGAAAAATGAGAAAGAAAAGAGACAGAAAGAGTTAGAGAAAAAGAGAAAAAATAGAGAGCAAGAGAGAAAACAATGAGTTGTCAAGTAAGAGAGAAAATAATGAGTTGGCAAGTAAGAGAGAAAATAATGAGGTGGCTAAAAGAGAGAAAAATAGAGAAGAGCCACATAAGAGAAAAGAAGAGGGGCCTTCCGAGAGGAGAGAAAAGTTGAGAACAAATTTCTTTGCAAAATGGAATGAGTTAAAAAGAGCGATAGTGGAGAGACAACAAATGATTTTGTTGGTGTACAAGGAGTCACTCCTTAATTTTGAGGAATCTAACCCACCCCTCCCTAGCTTGGCCATTTTTTTATTGCAGGAATTTGGAGGTGTATTCTCGGAGGACGTGCCTAGTGGGTTGCCACCCATTCGAGGCATTAAACACCAAATTGACTTCATACTCGTGTAATCATTCTAAACCGACCAGCTTACTGAAGTAATCTCAAGGAGACAAAAGAACTTCAAAGGTAAGTGGAGGAGTTGATGAGCAAGGGGCATGTGAGAGAGAGCATGAGTCCATGTGCCATGCCAGTCCACTTGTACCAAAGAAGGATGGAACTTGGAGAATGTGCGTAAATTACAGGGCCATCAATAACATAACGATAAAGTATCATCATCCTATTCCTAGGTTAGATGATATGTTGGACGAATCATTTGGTGCATGCATATATTTAGCAAAAATGATCTTAAGAGTGGTTACCATCAAATTCGAATAAGGGAAGGTGATGAATGAAAAACAGCAATTAAAACTAAATATGGCTTATATGAATGGTTGGTCATACCGCTCACTAATGCACCAAACACTTTCATGCGTTTAATGAATCATGTTTTGTGTACATTTATAGGCAAGTTTGTTATGATTTACTTTGATGACATTTTAATCTACAGTAAGGACCTCAATGAACATATTGAACATTTGCGGTGTGTACTAGTAGTTTTAAGAAAAGAACAATTTTTTGCTAACTTTAAAACGTGCACATTTTGAATGAAAAATGTTATGTTTCTTGGATATGTGGTTAGTGCTAAGGGAATTGAGGTAGATGAACAGAAAATAAAAGCTATTAAAGAATGGTCAACACTTAAAAGTATAACAGAGGTAAGAAGTTTTCATGGTTTGGCTAGTTTTTATTGGCAATTTGTGAGGGATTTTAGCACACTTGCCACATCACTCACTAAAGTTGTTAAAAATAGTGTAGGTTTAAAATGGGACGATGAACAAGAGCATGCATTCATCACTATTAAGGATAGGTTGTGTGAAGCACTTTTTTTTAGCACTACTTAATTTTGACAAAATGTTCGAGATTGAGCGTGATGCATCAGGTATAGGCACTAGAGTAGTTTTGATGCAGGATAGGAGGTTGATAGCTTATTTTAGTAAAAAACTAAGTGGAGTAGCGGTTAACTATCATACATATGACAATGAGCTTTATTCACTTGTCCGAGCTTCAGAGACATGACAGCATTATCTATGGCCGAAGGAGTTCGTAATTCACACTGATCATGAGTCATTGAAGCATTTGTGCGGTCAAGGTAAGCTGAACAAAAGGCATGCTAGATGGATGAAATTTATTGAGACATTTTCCTATGTCATCCGGTACAAACAAAGTAAGGAAAATGTGGTGGCGGATGCGTTGTCCTGAAGGTACGTGCTTCTTACTTCTTTAAGTGAAAAGTTGCTTGTTTTTGAGTATATTAAGGACATGTATGTGAATGATTTAGATTTTTCCAGTATATATGAATCATATAATAAGGGTACAGTAGACAAATTCTTTAATCATGAAGGTTATTTATTTGAGGAAAATAAACTATGTGTTCCTAATTGTTCCATGCATGAATTGTTGGTTAGAGAAGCACGCAGTGGGTCACTTTGGGGTTGCAAAGACTTTATAGATGTTAATGAAACTTTTTATTGGCACAAATGAGGATTGATGTAGAAGGAATTGGTGATCGATGTATAACTTGTAAACAGGCAAAGTCTAATGTTCTACCCTACAGATTGTATACTCCTTTACCCGTTCCTAGTGAACCTTGGGTTGATATCTCCATGGATTTTGTTTTAGGTTTACCTAGGATTAAAAGGGGTCAGATTCAATATTTGTAGTGGTTGATAGGTTTTCTAAGATGACGTATTTCATTCCATATAATAAAACCGACGATATCACTAACATAGCTGATTTGCTCTTTAAGAAAATAGTATATTTACACGGGGTCCCTAAGATTATAGTGTAGGATAGAGATGTTAAATTTCTTAGTCACTTTTGGCCGGTTTTGTGGGTAAGTTAGGCACAAAATTGTTATTTTCTACTACATGTCACCTACAAATCAATGGTCAAATCGAAGTAGTCAACATGACTATGATTCAATGGTTGCGTACTGTGGTTAATAAAAATTTGAAAAGTTGGGGAATAATGCTTACCTTTCGTTGAGTTCGCATACAATAAGGCTATACATTCTACTACTTCATGTTCACCATTTGAAATTGTTTATGATTTTAATCCACTAACACCATTGGATTTAATTCCTTTACCTATGAATGAACGTTGAAGTTTAGATGGGAAAAAGAAGGTCGAGATGGTAAAGTCACTCCACGAGAAGGTGAGATTACAAATTGAAAAAAAAAAAAAAACAAGCATTATGCGTCACAAGCTAACAAGGGCCAGAAGAGCGTTTCATTTAAACCCAGTGATTGAGTTTTGGTACATTTGAGAAAGGAACGCTTTTCAGAGCAAAGAAAATCAAAGTTGCAGCCACGAGGAGATTGACCGTTTTAAGTTCTCGAGAAAATCAATGATAATGCATACAAGCTGGATCTTCCTGGTAAGTATAATGTTTCGACTACTTTTAATGTATCTGATCTCTCTCTTTTTGATGCAGGTACAGATTTGAGGACGAATCCTTTTGAAAAGTGAGGGGATGATGTGAGCATAGAGTTGAGTGCTTCAAAGTCAAGCCCGGGAAAGGGTTCGTTGATTATCGAAGGAGGTCCGATGACACTTTCAAGAGAAAAACGGGTGAAAGGGGCAATGAGATTGCTGGCTTAAGTTACAATAGACAAAACGCTGATCACGACAAACAAATGAAAAAGTTTCATGTTGGGCTCAGGAGGAGAAACCAGATGGATCAACATGATTTAAGCAACGGACGAGGAAGCATAGATCATTCTGGTCGCGAATTTTTTCAAATTTCACATAATCTTCTATTTAAGTTAAAACTCTATTTTGTAATATATTTTGCTATTTTTTTTTTTTTGGCTTAATTCCCTTTTTAACTAGGTTTTATGGGTTCCCTATAAATAGGAATAATTCTTTTCATAGTAAAACACAACATTGTTATTGAAATTTATTGAGAGACAAATTTGTTTTCGAATTCTTGTTCTTCATTGGATAAATCACGAACTTACCAAGATTCTTCTTGTGGCGTTCAAATCAATCGGGGTGAGATTCTCAAATATTCAATCAAAATGGTCAACATATCATTTGCGTATTGTTGATTATTTTGATTCCTTATTTTCGAATAAAATCCAAAACTTTGATTACTTTGACTTTCTTGCGTTCAATTTCAATTTAATCATGGGTTTCGTAGTTTTTCGTTACATGGGTGTGGGATTCCCATAATTCCTTTGCAAATTTTATGGAACTATACCCATTATACATTGTGTTTTCTAGTCCATTCAAAATGTAGTTTTTGCATAAGAAGTTGGAATGTGTCCAAGCATCCAACGCAATCAACAGTGCCTTATTATTTTTCCCTTCTTGTACGGGGAATAATCTTCTTTTAAAAGTTGCCAAGTTAAGGGTCACGAGATAGAACAACATTTTCTATTACCTTCTCTTGAAATCAACCCCACTAAACTTTTCCAATTTCTCTCCATGTGAACAAAATTAGTATGAACGATGGGAGGGGAAACCGCAACAGGAGGAATCACAATAGTAGGAACCAAGTTAGGTAAAACTTGTTCTGAAGTTCCCATATTCGAAGATGTATCGATATTGTTAACCGTATTCATTTCTATTTACATAAAATAGAAGATAAATCAAAATCAAAATTCGAGAACGAGTAGAAAAAGTTAAAACGAAGCGAAATCAGTTTAATCAAATATAATTCAAGAATAAAGTTATCACTCAAACAAAAAAACTTGACTTAACAATGTTGAAGAAAATGATGGATTTCTGTGATGACTTTAAAACTATATTAGTCATTGTTTGGTGTTTATTTTATTTTTTAAAACATTGTTTTAAATAGTGATTTTTTGTAGAATGTGTGGTTAAAAATTAGGAAAAAAGTTTTAGATTTACGAATAGAACATTTTATTGTGTGAATGTAATTGAAAATGAGTATATAAAAAAAGAGTTTTGAAAGAATAAAAGACAAACATGGCTTAAAGTTTTTAGGGACTCAATTGAGATAAATTAAAGTTTAGCTATTCAATTGAGATCTCTTTGAAAAGTAAAAAATAGGAATATTTAGAGTCACGGCTCTAAAATATAGAAACAAATAGCGTCGACTCCCATCTCTCTCTCCCCATCTCTCTTCTCTCGGCTCAGATCTGGCTTAGACTCGCTTTGCCAGATACCAATCTCAGCTCCAAAGCCTCCACTCTCAAATCAAAATTACTGCTTCCATTCCCTCCATTTTTTTCTCTCTCTGTCTATCTCTCTCACTCCCAACAAGTCTTGCTTTATATCTCCTCTTGCAATTGAGAGATTTATGTTCAAATGATTAATTCGTGGATTGCTGCCATTTTTTATTTTTCTGTTTTAATTCCTTAATTGTATTCAATCAATATATCCCCTGATTAATGTATTTTTGATATTCCCCCCGACTCTTTTCTGGGCTATTGCCAATTCGTGTTCCTCTAGACTCTTGTACTTCTTTCATGAATTTTCCGGTACGAGTTTTCAAGTTTTTTGTGTCGATTTACTTAAATCCCTTTTCTTTGTTTAATTGATTCAGTGTTTAATACAGACAGGAACAGTTGGTGGAAAAGGTGCAGCTGGAATTGTGATGGATTGGAGTGTTAATAATGCATATAACAAGACCTCGAAAGGTAATTATCATTATATATGCTGACCAGATCTCATAAGGAGCTTTCAGTTATCATTGTTTCTTCTGTTGCTCTTGAAATTTGTCGTTTTTCTTATTTTTGGGCTGTTATCTTCTATTAACAAATCTTTAAGGGTGGTTCCCCTGCTCTCGCTAGAAAATGCGTTAACCTCATTACCTTGTTTGCGCTCTCCATTGGACATTGTTTATGTGACTGGTATTTCAGGAGGATTGAAAATTTTATAGCTACTGTTTTTATTTAACTTTTTAAAAAGATTATAAAGTTGATGATGTTAAAATGTTCATCCTTCTGCTTTGGCTCTGAAAAATGAACTTTGCAACTATTTCCATCACTTCAGTCTTTGTTGTATGAAGCATATAATTATTCAATGTATGAGTAAGACTTTTAGTTTTCTACAAATGAGAAGAGAAGAAAGGGAAAATACAAACATATTTACTCAAGTTGAAGTTTCCATGTATATTGAGGAATGTTTGGGAAGTGTTTATAAACATTTTAAATTGTAAATAGATAGAAATGTGGTGGGTTCTTGAAATATACTGTTTATAAATATACTTCCCAAACATGGGCTCAGTCTTTTCTAAGTCATCACCGAGTCCGTTCGAGCTCTGAAACTAAGCGTTTTATAGTATGAGCATCCAACTTCTTGAAAGGTAGATCTAACAATTAGGCACTTAGAAATAGTTGATCATGCGTGTTCTTTCTGGCTTTCTTTGCTTTGCAGGGTGGGTCGTATATTCTTTGTGTTTCTACTAAACCCTTTATTTGCTCATGTTTTTGTTAGTACATCATATTTCCAGTATGTTGTATAGATTGTCACATGATGAGAGAGTACACTCATGCTAAGATGAAATAAAATATACATTTCTCCTCCATTCAAACGAAAATTTCAAAATATCAAACATTTTTTTATTTTTATTTCTGTTGTCACGATATTGTTTGTGCACCAAAAAACTCGTTCAGTGTCAATTAAAATGCTGCAACCACAAGAACTGCTGATTGATAGAAGAAAAAAATAAAAAGAAAACGAAATGGTTCTACCATTAGTCCACCGACACTGCATACAACTGTAGATGACCATGACAACCAATACCAGATTGTGTGGCTGCAAATCGTAAGAGGAATTTCTGTAACACCGTGAGATTGAAGGAGATGTTTAGAAAATGGCTACTCTCGAAGTCATGCTAATCATACCATGTTCTACAAACATTCTGAGGCTTGTCATGGTTGTTTATGAAGCAGGGATACAACAATGCTTGAAAGATTCTCTTGTTAGGGAGTTCGCAGTCAAAAATCTAGGAAATCTGAGATAGTTCTTACGCATTGAAATGGCGGAGGTTTATTAAATAGAGTATACCTTAGATCTTTCTAAAGGAAATATGGATTCTTGCTGGATATCTAGAACCTGCTTGATTGTGAGTGTTCAGAATGTAATGTCAAACCAAGCAATTGTTCATATCCCAACTGCTAGCATATTGTCGTCAATTTACACAAGTTGTTGTTTCCTTTAGTTGTAGACTAACAGTGCCACGTGTAATTATGTACATCATCATGTATAGATTTATGTACATGTAGCACATCTCTTACAGCTAGTGTATAGGAAAAAGTTTCAGGTGGGTCTCTGACTGTCGCCAAATAGAGCATTTAGGTCCCCCCAAACTTAGAGCTTGATCCCCAGCCTTTCACCTTTTTAACATCTAACCCAAGTAAATAGGTTGTGTGACTTCGCATGACACAAAACACTAATTAGAAAGATAAGTAAATGAAACAGGAAAGGATATATACTGGGGTAGGGGCAATGTGAAATCCCCACCCCTTTCCAAGAATCAAATGGATTTTACTTAAATGAATTAAGGGCCTATATATATTTTTATAATAAATTTTGGGAAAAGTGATGTTTTATTTTTATTTTTGAGAATGTGTTGTTAAAATATAGGAAACAAGTGCAGAATTATTTTATTAGGAGAACGTATGATTAAAAATGAATTTTAAAAAATCAGTACCAAACAGAAGGCTAAAAAATTGAAAAACTAACCTACTCTTCAACTCCACACGCTCTCTCTTTCCCTCTCATCTACAGGTCTCTGTTCCATTTCCCAAACCATATATATATATATATAGAGTATAGGGAAATTATAAAAAGTAAGGGATGATGTACAAGTAGCATGACTCATTAAAAAAATACCTCTAACCTTTCATTTTAATGCAATGCCTCCAAATCACCCAAACTTTGTGGAATACAACATTTTCGTCCTTTTCTCCATACAATTTTGTAAAATGATGGATTTATTCTTCTCCTTAAATAAATAAAAAAAAGGAAAAAAAAAAAAGAATTAATTGCAATAGTTACCTCAAATTTTTGAAAAAAGTGCAAGTGGGTCCCCATTAAAACACAATTTTTGGACCACGACATTTCACCTTCCCTTTTTCTAACTCTTACCCAATGGACTCCCCACCACCACTCTCCATGGCTCCTCTGCACACCGTTGCTACCACCACCGCCCAACCACAACATCAACCCCACCGTCACTGTCAGAAGGAAAGTTGTAGAATTCGAAATTGAGACATCGAAGAATGATGGAAATGGGAATGGGAATTCTCTTAATGATGATGTGCATTCTTTCCCGTATTCCCCTATGCTAGAAATCACTTCGTCATTTGGGTATACCTCGAGTTCTGTCTCCACAGTGAAACTCCCACCAGTAAGAGTACGTGTCGAGGACAATCAAAGTGCAGATAAATTTTGGGGTTGGTGAAAATTTTGATTTACTGTAGAAGTAGGAGGATGTTGGAGGGTTTGTAGCCATTGGTGTGGCGCTAGGATGGTGGTTTTAAGGGTTCCGGTGGTTGTTGGTGGGGAATAGGAAACCAGAACAAGCGCAGTAAGAACAGGTACAAATACAATTACAACAACAGCAATTTCTTCAATTTGAACAGCAACAACAGCTGCTGCACTTTTTTGAAAAAATCCAGTTAAGCAAAGGAGCATTGTATGCTTTGTTTAGAGGGGTTAGTTGGAATGGCCATTTGTTTATTTAAAAAGAGGTGGGGGGTAAATTTGTCATTTACGTAAGGTTTGGTTGATCTGGGGGGATATTGGGCCGAAATGAAAGGTTGGGGAGGTTATTTTGCTAATTACCCTATGCATTTTCAAAAAGTGAAGTTAAAATTATGATTAATCGGTGTCAATTCTGGATCGCTTAGTATCTTTGACACACTCGGAAATCTGACTCCAATCTCTACTTATTTTATGATGTAATTCTGCACTTACAGTTTATCTCTGAATTCAGCCCATAGCTTTTTGACCTTTTTTTATTATGGTTTTTTGTTGAAAACTATCAAAGCTAGAATGGATGTGAAGCTCCAAAGATGCAATAAATCCTGCTCCACCCTGTGACTTGATTATCATTCCATTAGAATTATAATTGTGTGCCAATTCCCCTAAATAAGTGTGTCATGTGCATGTTTCATTTGGATGGTTTCCATCTTTTGGGGACCTAAAATGCTAAAAAGGTGAAGGGATTGGGATTTGAATACTCTATTTCACAAGGGTTTGGGACTTCAGCTCTAAATTTTCCTTGTATATATGCACCATGAAAATATACAATTGAATTTCTATTCCGTGACCTTTTTCTCCGAGTTACATTACACATACAAACATTATACCTATGCATATGCAGAAGATGAGAAAGATTCTCTTTGTATAGAAGTTTTCTGCCATCTCCATATACAAGGGATATGTTTCTAGTGATTTAAACCTTTTTCTTCTCAATTTAGAATTATGGTTTCCTTTATATGCCTTCTATGTATGAGATTATTTTGTTTTCTGCATTGGAGCAGATTTAGATCCTAAGTCTGTGCCCACTATGGATGCAACTATCATCCCAAATATCGATCCAATGGATACTGGGTTGGGTTCATCCGAGAAGGGAAATGCTGTTCTTACAGCAAAACCAAGGAAAAAGACGATGACATCAGTATTTCTCAAGTATTTTGAAACAGCTGTAGATGGGAAGAGTCGGAGGTGTATATTTTGTGGACAGAGCTATTCTATTGCTACTGCCACCGGTAATTTTCTGCCACTGCTGTTTTTCCTTTTTCTCTTGCATGATAACTCCGCCTATGGTCAATGATCATAGTGCATCTGGAGTATTTCTGTTGAAGGAGGATGGATGTGAATTCTGCTGTGTTTACGTTACCATCTCCATTTTCTGTTCGTATTGAGAGCATAAATCCAGAAGTAGGTTACTCAATTAAGATTATCTACATTATATCTAAATATAATTCATCAGCCTACTTACGTTGGGTTGCTTATGGTGCATTATAGCTGGAGAATAAGTTGAGCCTGGTTTACTGATAACATGCCTCTGTTTCTTAAAGGCAATTTGGGGAGGCATCTCAGCAATCGACATCCTGGATATGACAAAAATGGGGATTTTGCCATGACTCCAGTTGCGCAACCTGTCACAGTTGCTAAGAAACCACAGGCTCTAGTTAAGATGCCTCAGGTGGAACTTGATCATTTGAACTGGTTGCTTATCAAGTGGCTCACTTTAGCATCTCTTCCCACATCTACTTTGGAAGAACAGTGGCTGACAAACTCATTCAAGTTCCTTAATCAATCGGTACAAATTTGGCCTGGAGAAAAGTTCCGAGCAGTACTATGCGAAGTTTATAGAAGCATGAAGGAAGAGGTCCGTCTGACTATGGAGCAGGTTTCTTCTAAGGTTTCGATTACTCTTGATTTCTGGACTTCGTATGAGCAAATTCTCTACATGAGTATTACAAGCCAGTGGATTGATGCAAACTGGTCCTTTCAGAAAGTTCTTCTGGATATCAGTCACATACCAAGCCCTTGTGAGGGCGCTGAAATACATTATGTTCTGTCGAAAGTTATCAGGCTGTATAATATAGATACTAGAATCATCTCTTGCACCCATGATACTAGTTCAAATGCTTTACATGCATGTCATAAACTGAAAGGTGATCTGGATAGTCAGAAAATGGCTCCCTTTTGTTATATCCCATGTGCTGCTCATGCTCTGAATTCAATTATAGATGATGGATTAAAAACTACCAAGTCAGTAATCTTGAAGATCAGGGAGTTTGTGCTGGCGATGAATTCATCATTGGAAATCTCTGAAGATTTTATTCAATTTACTTCAGCATATGAAGAGGGGAATTGGAAATTCCCGCTTGATGCCTCAGCTCGGTGGAGTGGAAACTACCTGATGCTTGATGTTGTAAGTAAGGTAATTTCTCTCATCTTATGCAAAATCAATAATATTGAAGTTGAACGGGCTTTTAGTTTCATTGATAACCTGGGAACAAAAATGGAAGTAAAATCTCGTCTTCAGTTAGTACTTAAGAGAGTTCTTTCTTTCCTAATTTTTATTTCATGAATGGATGTCCTAAAAATTACAAGTGCTTCTGATATTAATTAAATATCTCGGAGCAATCCTGCAAGCTTACATTTGAGATAATAATACTACTAGCCATGCCAAGATTACATTTTTAGGGCTGTAAAATTTGCGGAAATGGCCTTTAATTGAATCCTCCAGCTGCTGCTACAGTTTTATTTACTACCAATGGATTTTTTCGATTTGAATAATGCTATTTAGCCCCCACTAGGGTTATAACCCCAGTCTATGTGATGTTAGGTGATTGGCTAAATGAATTGTGAAATTAAATGATTCATTTTATTGGACTTAGCATTTAATACCACATTTGTGCCATATAGATTGGGGTTACCCCAAGTGGGGCTAAATAGCATTACTCTTTCGATTTTGATTACTATCTCCAAACACCCTGGAAATTATAAATTGCTTTGACGATCATTGATATTAACCACACCAATAGAGAGAATTGATGGCTTGTTAGTTGGTAGTGTTCTTCCGGTATAGCTTTCAGCTATAACCTATATGTTAGCTTAGTCTCGTGTTAACGAGAATGTTTAATTTTGCACTAAAGAATCAGAGTTATTTAGCTCAACCTTACATTGGAGATTTACTTCGAGTTGTGGATTTTGTTTGGTCAGTGAAAAATACACTCGTAAAACCAAAATAACATTATAGGGAGAAAAAAGAAGAGAGAATACTAATGTTTCAAGTATTTTTTATGAGGATTGACTTTGATTAAGGGCTCTGTCTTCTCCTGCAGGCGAGTAAATCAATGGAAACTATTATTAGGAAGTACGAGGAACAACTTGGCAGTAGGTTGCTGCTCAATTCTGCGGAGAAAAATGTTGTTCATATTATGTACAAGTATTTAGAACCCTTCTATAAGACAATCAATAACATGTGCACAAATAGAGTGCTGACGGTTGGACTTGTTCTCTTCTTCATGGATCATATTTCTGAGATGATTTTAACGTGCAAAGACTCAAGGCAAAGTCCCGATTGGCTCAAGAGTGCAGCCCAAGACATGGCCACCAAAGCTCAAAATTACTGTGATCAGGTTTGCAATGTATTTACTTACATGACTGCGATTCTTGATCCACGGATAAAAGTTGAGCTCATGCCTGAAAATCTCAACTTGGAAAGCTATTTGGAGGAGGCAAGAAACCATTTCATGAGAAATTATTCTACCAGCTATTTTCCATCTATAACCAGTTCATACACTGCTCAGGAGATGGATGATGGAGGAAGTGTTTCTTTTGCTGAGGAAATTGCCCGTAAAAAACGAAGGGCAAGCATGAATTCTGCTACTGATGAGCTTACTCAATATTTATCCGAGCCACCAGCACCAATACCTACAGATGTTTTAGAGTGGTGGAAAGTGAACAGCACAAGATATCCGCGCTTGTCTCTGATGGCTCGGGATTTCTTGTCTGTACAACCAACTGCTGCGTCTCCCGAAGACATTTTTTGCAGCAAGGGTGAGGAAAGTGATAGGCAGAGGTTCTCCTCACCATTTGAAAATACGCAAACTTTGCTTTGTATAAAGTCATGGATGCAAGGCGGGATCAAGGTGAAGTATAAATCGACCGAGATTGATTACGAAAGGTTGATGGAATTAGCAGCTTCATCAGCAACAGACAGTAGCAGTAGAAGTTCTGAAAAGAAACAAAAATGACATCACAGATAGCGTTGTAATTATGATCAAATTTCAGCTTCCCAATCGTATTGTACGACTTTAATTATGATCAAGTTAAATTGTTATTTTCTGCCCACACCTTAATTTCATTAAGTTAGAAGAATTTTTATTTTTATTTGGTAAAATTGGTGTGCTCTTTGCTCATCTTGTCACCCTGCACTGACAGCCACTTGAACCGTTGATTCTCGTGTTTTCATTTTGCGATGAACTTGAAGGTAGAGTAGACATTTGTTGTATCAAGTTTGCTTTCTTTCAAGTATATATTTGACATCTCAGCACATTAGTTGGTCTAGGTGTAACATGATGTATCAAAAAATATGTTCGGTTTCCTATTTGCTGAGAATAGTTAATGTACATAAGGTCCTGTTTGATTGGATAGTTTTTCCATGGAAAATGGAAATATTTTCTTTCCCACAAATGTGTTGTTTGATGACAAAAAATTTCCAAGGAAAAAATTTTCCCACCCCTCACCCATGCGCCCATTTGCCTTAATGGACAATTGGTGGGAAAATGAATACTATGTTCTGGCCGTCCGTTTTTTGTTTTTGTTAATAAAAACAAATTTTATAATCAATTGTAAAAAAAAAATTCACTTTAATGGACAATTTTCATGTAAAATGAAGCCAAACGAACATTAAACTTTAATGAAAAATTAGTGAAAAAATAGTTTTCGAACAAACTTTTTTTTTTTTTACTTTTTGGCAATAGCAACAAATTTCATAACCAATTGTAAAAAAAAAAAAAAATCACTTTAATGAACAATTTTCATGTAAAAGCCAAACGTGAACAAAAAGATCCAAAATTTTAAAATTTTCAGGGTGGAAAATTATATCAATCAAACATACTTAATTAACAATTCCCAGAACAATAATTTTTAGGCAATTATTTTCCGTGAAATTCATTTTATTTCCATCCATTTTCCACCCTTACAATCAAACGGACCCTAAATGTCAAATGTGTATTGGACGGACAGTCCAGGGGGCATAAAGTTTGAGACAATAGATTTGTGCTTTTAAAATGTGTTTCCAAATTGATTGTAATAGTTAGACTTGGGCCATGTGTGACTCAATTAGAGCATGTACAGTGTATTTGTTGAGATGTAGATAAGTTTAATGTTGAATTAGGCATATAGTCGCGTTATTTTTATCTAGAGTATACGTTATTGTTGATAAGTAATAAAATGGAATTAAGAGTTTGAATTATCATTTTCACGTGGATTATTTGTTAATAACTATCCTTAACTTCTATTTGAATAAGAATAATTTAGATTGATTTTAATGATTATCCTAAATATTTTAAATCTAAGAAAACAATTAAAAAGTGCACAATAAACAATTAGAGATTTTAACTTTTGTGTAAAAAGTATTAGAATAATGCTAAGTGTACACAATTTTTTACACAATCTTTTACACCTCTCTCACATGGAAGGGGGCCCACACATAATAAAATAATCGTGGACCCCCTTCCATGTGAGAGATGTGTAAAAGATTGTGTAAAAGTGTGTGTGTACATGTAGCATTACCCAAAGTATTAGGACTCACGATTTCCCTGTAGTTATCGCCTCTAATCTCGCTACTAAATTTCGATTCCAAAAGTTATATTCAATCGAATTCTCTAATTTAATCAATTTAATAGTAAGTTTCACCTCCATAACTTATGATTTTTCTTCCATTGCTCTCTATACTTCTTATCACTCCATGCAATCCGATTATTTTTTAATTTCTCCAAACCAACTCCATATTAGCTAAAAATTGTCCATTTTCACATCAAATGCATTTGAGTCCAGGTTTTACCCACAATTAATATAATCACAATAAAAATTAGACATAAATTCGTTCAATTAGGAATAATTTAACAAGTATAATAACATGAATACGTATGTATTTTGTCAGTTTTTCTTGGTCTGATTCAAGTAAAAACACAATTATCATACATATAAAACATTTATATGCAATTGATGGTAAATTTGATTCACGGTTATTATACCTTCATTCTAGTTCAATCAAGTAACTGTACTTTAATTTTCGTAACTGCACTTCAATTTTATTTCAACTGAATAACTCCTTCTAATTCTATCACTTGAACTAACAGAAAATGATGACATAGCGGTCAATAAATAGCATTTGTAATTTATGTCAATGAAATTATACTTATTTTACGTTAGCAACTAAATGTTATATGTGATAATCATTATTTATTAACTCTCATGTGTGATAATCATTATTTATTAAATGTCACATCATTGGTGGAATTGGACAAAGTTATCTAAATTAAAGTATAACTATTAGATTGACATTATATTAAAGTATAGCTACCCTAATTGAACATAATTAATATTTAGTAACCTGATTGAACTAAAGTGAAAGTGTAGTTACCACGAATTGAATTTACCTTGCAAAATGCGATTCGTCAATTGAAATGTCTAAAATATCCAATTTGAAACAAAAATTTACCAAATTCCTCAAACATGAATCCTCACTTTCGTTCTACTTTTCATACACAATTTAAAACCAACAGTAAAATGGCATACTGCCGTTTTAAACGACTGAATGCCGTTTTAACTAATTTTATGTTTGTATCAATTTATCTTTCCTCGTATCCACATAAAAATTAAAGAAAACAAGTTTTAACAATATTTTAAGCGAAATTGAGAGTCCCTGATCCAAAACGGCATGATGTATTTATAAACGGTTTGGTGACATTTTAACTAACGTAGATAATTTTTCACTACATTTATAGTGAAATTGAGACCCTATAATCTAAAATGACATGTTGCCATTTTAAATGATTATGTGTCATTTTAACTAATTTCGTATCTGCTTTACTTTATTTTCACTTGTATGCATATGAAAATGAAGGAATTGAAGTTTTCATTATGTTTGGACCCGTTTATCGGCATAAAGTTCACTCGATAATAACCAACACGATTGGTCTATGAGTAAGCTGTATTAAACTTAACAACGAAATAAAATAAATAAAACAAGTATGGTATATAAAACATAGCATGTACAACCGTTCAATATATATAACTATCTATGATATTCTAAACATTGTTTTTACTGATTTCGAAGAAACATCGAGAATCTGTGACCCAAAACGGTATGTAGTCATTTTAAACGTATGTATATAATTTTTGCTAATTTCGTGTTCGTTTTGCTCCATTATTGCTCGATTTCACATGAAAGTGTAAGAATGAAAGTTTTAACTAGATTTAGACGTCAAAGTTCACAAAAAATTCAAACTATAGTGAGTCACATCATACGTCCGATTGGAGATTACACTACACTTGACAACCAAGGAAAATGTATACAAAACATAGCATGTGCAATCGTTCAATATGTACAACTTATCTATGATGTTCCAAACATTGTTTTTACTAGTTTCGAAGAAAAATCGAGAGCCCGTGACCTAAAATGACATGTAGTCATTTTAAACGTATGTATATCATTTTCGCTAATTTTGTGTTCGTTTCACTTCATTCTCGCTCGTTTTCACATGAAAGTGTAAGAACGAAAGTTTTAACTAGATTTAAACGTCACAATCCACTCAAAGTTCAAACTATAGCGAGTCACATCATACGTCCGATTGAAAATTATACTACACTTGACCACCAAGAAAAATATAACAAGTATGGTATACAAAACGTAACACATGCAATCGTTCAATTTGTACAACTTATCTATGATGTTTGAAATATTGTTTTTTACTAGTTATAAGAAAAAATCGAGAACATGTGACCCAAAATGACAGACAATCATTTTAAAAGTATGCATATCATTTTTGCTAATTTTGTGTTCGTTTCGCTTTGTTCTCGCTCGTATCCACATGAAAGTGTAAGAATGAAAGTTTTAACTAGATTTCAACATCATAGTCCACACAAAATTCAAACTATAGCGAGTCACTCTATAATTTGGTTGGAAACTATACTAAACTACACTTCACTTGACAATAGAGAAAAATGTAAGTGGCAAGTTTGATAGTCAAAACATAGCACGTGTAGTTGTTCAATGTGTACAAGACATGTGTGATGTTTCAAACACGGTTTTACTAGTTTCGGAGTGAAATCGATACCTCGTGACCCAAAATGGTATATGCCCGTTTTAAACGTACCAAAGACGTTTCTAGTTGTTCAATGTGTACAAGACATGTATGAGTTTGAAACACGATTTTATTAGTTTCGGAGTGAAATCGATACCTCGTGACCTAAAAAGGCATCTGGTCATTTTAAACGTACCAATGACGTTTCTATTCATTTCGTGTTCGTTTTGATTTATTCATGCCCATAACCACTTGAAAGTTTGTGGATGAGAGTTTTAACTACATTTCGACGTTACGGTCGACACATTTGTCAAAACTATAGCGAGTTGCTATATAATTCGGTTGGAAACTACACTACAGTACTACACTTCACTTGACAATAGAGAAAAACGTAAGTGGCAAATGTGATAGTCAAAACATAGCACGTGTAGTCGTTCAATATGTACAAGACATGTATGGTATTTCAAACACTGTTTTACTAGTTTCGGAGTGAAATCGATACCTCTTTACCCAAAACGGCATCTAATCATTTTAAAGGGAGGGTTGCCGTTTAGGGTTTAGATTTCAGGGTTTAGGGTTTGCAAAACAAAAAATATATAATTGTTCGACATGCCTTTTTAAACGACTAAGTGTCATTTTAACAAATTTTGTATTCATTTCGCTTTAAGTTCCCTCGTATCCATATGAGAATTATTGAAAAATATGTTTTAACTACATTTGGAGTGAAATTTACAGTTCGTAACCGAAATGGCATGCCATCGTTATAAATTATTTGATAACGTTTTAACTAATTTTGTATTTGTTTCACTCTATATTCTCTCGTACCCACATGAAAATGAAAGTAGAAAAAATTTCATTACATTTAGAGTAAATCGATAAGTAACATTAAACATCCAAGATCGACAAAAAAAAGTTCACCCGATAGTGATCAACAACATTTTCCATGAATAAACTATACTGGTCTTCACTATGAATGAAGGTAAGTATCTTAAATTTTATTATACTTCGATTATAGATGAGATACTCAAAAAATTAGTTTGTTTAACTTATAAAAATCTTTTAAGATGTTCAAAAATATGATCGAATGGTTTTAAAGTGAAATCGAGACACTGTGACCCAAAATGACATGCTGACATTTTAAATGGCTAGTTGTTATTTCAACTAGTTTCGTGTTCATTTCACTTTATATTCACTTATATTTATATAAAAGTTAAACGAATTCAAATTTTTGCCATATTTGAACAAGAAGTTAGATAAAAAGTTCGTCCGATAGTGACCAACACTATGAAAATGCACTACACTTGACAATAAAGAAAGCATAAGTAGCAAGTATGGTATCCAAAACATAGCACGTGTAGTCATTCAATGTGTATGAGTTATATATGATGTTTCAAACACAATTTTACTAGTTTCGGAATGAAATCGATACCCTGTGACCCAAAACAGCATCTGATCGTTTTAAATGTATAGATGACTGTTTACTCATTTAATATTTGTTTCGGTTCACTAACGCCCGTATCCACATGAAAGTTTATGGATGAAGTTTTAACTATATTTCGACGTTACGGTTGACACATTTGTTCAAACTATAGTAAATCACTCCATAATCCAATAGTAAACTACACTACGTTTGACAATTAAGAAAAACGTAAGT
The DNA here is from genome assembly GCA_035079005.1 of Fraxinus americana. NCBI lineage: Eukaryota > Viridiplantae > Streptophyta > Magnoliopsida > Lamiales > Oleaceae > Fraxinus > Fraxinus americana. Next base: position 22,346,496 of record CM068706.1, read on the forward strand.
AGCAGGTGTGGTATCTAATACACAGCAAGTGCAGTCGTTTAATGTGTACGAGTCATGTATGAAGTTTCAAACACAATTTTACTAGTTTCGAAGTGAAATCGATACCCCGTGACCCCAAACGGCATCCAATCATTTTAAACGGAGGGTTGCCGTTTAGGGTTTAGGTTTTAAGGTATTGAGGTTAGATTTTAGGGTATAGGGCAAAAGAGAAAACATGTAATTATTCAACAGGCCATTTGAAACGACTAAGTATCGTTTTAACAAATTTTGTATTCCTTTCACTTTATATTCCCTCGTATCCACATAAGATACTCTATAAATTAGTTAATGCAATATGTTGTGACCTTGTGACCCAAAACGACATGTTGTCGTTTTAAACGCATAGATGACGTTTCTATGAATTTAGTGTTCGATTCGGTGATTCTTTGTTTTAGATACCTAAAATGTCGCATGGACGTTTTAATCGTATGACTGCCATTTTTCTAATTCAGTGTTCAATTCACATCACTTTCGTTCATTCAGCCCCCCCCCAAGTCGAGACCTTGTGACCCAAAACGACATGTTGTCGTTTTAAACGCATAGTTGACGTTTCTACGAATTTAGTATTCAGTTCCACTGATTCAGCTGATTGCTGTTTTGGATACCTAAAGTGGTGCATGGACGTTTTAATCGTATGACTGCCATTTTTCTAATTTAGTGTTCAATTCGCATCACTTTCGTTCATTAGCCCCCACAAGTCGAGACCTTGTGACCCAAAACGACATTTGATCATTATAGTGAGTCACATCATACGTCCGATTGGAGATTATACTACACTTGACACCAAGGAAAATATATACAAAACATAGCATGTGCAATCGTTCAATATGTACAATTTATCTAAGATGTTCCAAACATTGTTTTTACTGGCTTCGAAGAAAAATTGAGAGCCCTTGACCCAAAATGGCATGTAGTCATTTTAAACGTATGTATATCATTTTTGCTAATTTCGTGTTCGTTTCACTTCATTCTCGATCGTTTTCACATGACTAGATTTAAATGTCACAGTCCACTCAAAGTTCAAATTATAGCGAGTCACATCATACGCCCGATTGGAAATTATATTACACTTAACCACCAAGAAAAATGTAACAAGTATGGTATATACAACATAACACATGCAATCGTGCTATGTTTTGGATACCAGACTCGTACACATTGAACAACTAAACGTGCTATGTTTTGAATACCAGACTCGAAGGGAACGCTTGTAATAAGGTATGATTTTACTAAATTAAATATTATTACTTTCTTGTATACGTTTCTTGACTTTTTTGTTAATAACGTATCAAAAAAAAATTTTGGGGACGCTGTCCCCGAACCCCCGTAAGCCCCAACCCCTTCACCTCTACCTCTAGGCCCCCTTACTTTCATGATCTAACTCCACCCCTGATCACAGGACCTTGATTTTACTCCCAAAAAAATCAATCAAATCTTGAACCATCTGGAAGACTTATACAAGTTAAACGAGCTAATTTGTTGAGTATTTTATCCTATAATTGGAATATATGGAATTTGGGTTACTTGCCTTTGTTCGTAGTAAGTATATGTAGTTTACTCACAGAACAACGGTGTTGGTCATTATCGCATGAAATTTGTATAGACATTGATGTCCAAATGTAATGAAACTTGCTTTTGTTTGTGCAAACGAGTGCAAATAAAGTGAAACAGATATGAAATTAGTTGAAATGACAGCAAAACATTTAAAACGGCAGCTTGACATTATGGGTTACGAGGTCTCGATGTCACTCTAAATATCGTGAAAACTTTTTTACGCTTATTTTTATGTGGGTACGAGACAAAATAAAGTGAAACGAATGCTAGATTAGTTAACACGTCATCGAACCGTTTGTAACGACAACATGTCGTTTTGGGTCACGAATTTTAAATTTCGCTCAAAAAATTGTTAAAACTTGTTTTCATTAATTTTTATGTGGATACGAGGAAACATAAATTGATACAAATATAAAATCAGTTAAAACGGCATTCAGTCGTTTAAAACGGCAGTATGTCATTTTACTGTTGATTTTAAATTATGTATGAAAGTAGAAGAATTCACTGTGATGTAATATGGGTAATTTAAGTAATCTATTAATTTTGAATTAAAATATTTATTTTAAATCATTAATTGTGGTCAAAGGCTAAAATCCCAAACTATATTATCAAATAGACCAGTTGCCCCAATTACCACTTTATCCTTGTTAATTGTACCCAAATAAGAGGAGAAAAATATTTTCCACTGAGCAAGACCCAAGCACAAGAAGTGAAGGTCGAAAGATCAAAGAAGTTGACTTCTTTTAATGATGGCAACAAAAAATATTTATCGTGTGTGGACTATAAAGCAATTAATCACGTAGGGAGAAAGATAGTCACCTATCAATTAAAGTAACACAATATGTTAAATCTAATCAATAAAAATGTCTTGGATTGATGAAAGTGGATGTTACGAAGCTCAGCTTTGGGACCCAAAATTACATAGCAGCACCACTCGAATCAGACCAAGAGAACCACTAATAGAACCACAAAGGAGTCGACCACAACTCACAAAAGGAGCAGCCGATCAAGGACTGCGCAGATGCCGAACGAAGCAGCAACAGGGTCATCTCAAAGGGAGCGGTAGAGACAGACTCTACCGCCGGTAGAGAGGGAAAAAAAAAAAGCACACAGGAGGTGACGCACAAAGGTAGCGGCCGGTTTTCTCTCAAGCAAGTAGGAGCCGTGCGTATTGTGTCAATAATAAGACACAATGCCCAAATATAAGGGAATAACATTAGGGCATTAAATGGGTCGGGTTCTCATAGTTGGATTCTCGGTCCATCTTCAATTCTTGGGCTACCAATGTAATTCAAGGCCCATTTTAAATCTTATACTCAATCGTGGGCTTAAAGCCTTGAGTGAACCATCCCGACCATTACATTTAAGAATAAAGCTATGTGTACATAATTCTTTACACAATCCTTTACATCCCCTCACATGGAGGGGGGTCCACACATAATAATATAATCATAGACCCCCCCTCCATGTGAGGGAGTGTAAAGATTTGTGTAATACATGAGGTGTACATGTAGCATCACCCTACATTTAATACCCAATACCAAGATCAACTTTACAAGCCAATTTCATTATTGAGTTTCTACTTCGAGTTGAATTTTTTGCAATGGATATATTGAGAAATGATAAAGACGATGTAAAAATAGACACATCATTTATATATTACTAACATTTTTAAATGTCTCAAAATTACTTCTTTCTTTTTCTCCATTTTTTAAGAATGTCTTATTCCTTAATAATAATGCAACGGGATATGTTAATGATAGTGATTAGTTCGAAAATCGAAGATTCGGACATTAAATATTCGTTGATTCCATAAGAATGCCAAATAATTCTAAGAATTTAGAAACTCTCAAATTTTATTCATAAATAACCAGATCAAAATGACAAGCTATAAAGTGTATAAGTAGAAAAAAACTAAAGTAGGAGGAAAACCCTAAAGATATAAAAATAACATAATTACCGCTGAACAATAGTGTGAATATAAAGATAAAACTTAAAATACATAGTGGAAGTCCAGTTTCATTTACTTTCTCCAATTGAAAAAACAAAATAAAACATTTTCTTTACTATAATTGTGTGTGAATTGAGAAGATTCCAATATATTTTTATCGTCAAACGGGAAATAGCTAAAAAATTTATTCAATGTGAAAAAAACTTAAGAAGCCGGATGTATGCTTTCGACCTTGTAGTGGTCTACTCAACCAACTCGACCCAATTGTCAAATCTATTCAACATTATCCATATCTTTATGGTATCCCACATGGCAAGTGGTAGCCACTTATTTCAGCATTATTCACTTCTATTGGAATATCTGGGCAAAGCCTCCAAAATTACGAAGCTTGCTAATTTCTAACCTAATTTTCTAGAGTTGAAAAACAGCTTCTACTGCCAAAATTAATCCAAAAGATCCTGTCACTACCACAATGAGCTGGAAAAAGTGCTGCTAAGAATCAGGTTTATCGATTACTAATATCCAATTCGCATACCTAAGTAGGATGACTTAAACAAAAAAAAAATGAAGAGTACAGATTGAGTTGCAACCATGGAAAAGGCATGATAATTAACTGTATTTTTTGGTATTTGATAGAACAAGATAGTATAATAAAGAATTTTTTTATTTTTTTCATTAATATAGTTTATCCCTACCAAACGTGTCATAAAGATCCAAAAATATGACATCCAAGTTGAAATATTTGTAAAGCAAGTTCCCATCAAGCAAGCATGGAACTCAATCAAACTCTAAGGGAAGTAATTATAAGACATCTTGTCACTACACAATCAAGAAATTAATTAATCCATTTAATTTGCTTCATATGAGTAAGAAATAATCTAAGGGCTATCGATCATTGATACAATTTGAGTATATCCGTGTTGTTGAAAGAGATGAACATATCGTGTCCAAGACTACAATAGTCAAATGGAAATAATGAACTTTCATATCAATATCTCAACCAAAAACAAAACTGAGCTTTTTACCTCTGCAAACCTATTCTCAGTGCATGTAGTAAAATATGTGGTCCTAATATTCTCATGAAAATAAGCAAATATGTACGGAGAAGTAAAAAATAAGCAAAACGAAAAGAAGGTTTACGAGAAAGGGGGTGAAGGCTGAAGGTGATGACAGAAGCATAGAGAGCACAAAGGAGTGAGATACAATCTGCATGCATTTCATCATCTGTGCTCTCTATCTTCTGTCAACACTAATCACCAATGGCTCTTCTCCTCAATTTTAATCCCTACCCTTAATTTTGCCGACTCCAATTCCGAAAAATTGTGCTAGTTTTGCAGGAATGAATTAATCTTTCTGATCTGGGGGTGCATGACAGAGCCAGTACACCAAACTTCACTTTTAATGACGAATTTTTTTGCTGTAAAAAGTTATTTTTGGATTGTTTTGTCAAAAAATGACAAGATTGAAGTTTTCCTAGTTAAAAAGTGAAATATTTTGTAGGATGAAGAGCTAAGAGGTGTTTTGAGGACAAGTAGATATATACACTGGTGTGGTGGCCTCTATTTATAGGGATAAAAGAAATAAAAAGGTATAATCAGAGAGGATCCTTCTGGTATAAAGAATCTCTGTTGCCATGTGATCTGAAGAATGGGTCTTCGGAATATGTCAATGCGTCGCATTCAGTTCCCATTTTGATTTTCATTCAACCTAGTATAAGATGCATTCTCTCTCGAAGGAGAGTATATTTGTAATAAACACTTTTAAATTATAAATACTTGCTCAAACTTTTATGTGTTTATAAACACTACTAAACTTCCCAAACATACTCTTATTAGTTGAATCAAATTAACAAAGAGCATGTTTAGGTAAGCTTATGAAGTTAATTACATGGGCTAATAAGTTTCAAAATAATTCTTTTTTTTTTTTTTTTTATCAAGCAAGATACTTATTTTACGTAAGCCACGTATTGACGTCGGGTGCATATGTGGTGTGGTGGGTGGTTTTATAACTTTGATGGACCATATGGATCCCGAGATATGTCTACTATTAGTGATGCTTTTGGATACATTTACAATTACTATAAGGAAGCTTTTCAAAGTAAGGATTCATCATAAATATATGCGATTTTCTTAAGTGGCGAGTCCAAAAAGGATCGGGAGTCAAAGAGAAACTTCACTAGAATAATGAAAAGAACAAAGATAGAAATTTCTATTGTTTGAAGTGGCAATTCAGTAAATTTACTGCCCACTGTTTCCAACTTCACAAGATCCTAAAACAGCTTTATTTGATACGTACGAATGATCTAGGATTTCTGTAATCTTTTCCAATTCTTGGAATTTAATTTTCAACCATAATGGCATAAAGCTTTTGGTCATTGTAAGTGAAAGGACCAAGCTAAAAAGTTAGATTGTTTGTGTAAAACAAAATAATATACAGCATTTCCAAAGACTAATACTATTCATAGTGAACATTACCAGTAATTAGCTTACATGACATGCATGCATCACTTTGTTATTTTTTATTGTCTCATACATCAAATAACAAAGTGGATTCTTGGAGTTGAAGGGGAAATTAGGACAAAATCATAATATGTGGCATCTTACGTGACATATCCTTATTAAAAGTTATTCATTTTTTAAGTTATTAAAATTATGCCATGTAGAATGACTACTGCAGTCGCTAAATATGAATAGCATTATTGTTTTATTTAAGTTATATTATGTTTGTTATTTAATTAGAGACCTAATTATTTAATAAGAGAGTCAGGATTAAATATAATTGTCCAATTTAGCTTGCATATTGCGTTGCTTTATAATTAACCGCAATGTAGTTCCTTTTCAGTTGAAAATTTTATTAAAATATTGATATTGTTTTTCTCAATTTTTTTAAAAATATCTATTCAGTATTCTTTACGAATTTATATATAACGACCAGATTATTTGAACGAATTACGATTATGTAATATTTATTTCCATTGACTAAAAACTTGAAACGAGGTTTGGGTTTCTATTACTAGGCGTCGTGTGCATGTCAAGAACCTTCTTCCCCAGTACGTTGCCGTTCATGAAGTCTTCTATTGAATTTCCATTCCACACTTGCAAAAACAAAACTCCATTGTAGCTAAAAATTGAAGCTAGATGCTAACAAATAATATTTTTACATGCTATATATAACACCCCAATTCTAGGTATTGTGGCCCTTATTAAAGAAGTGAAGAAGGAAAGATAGTTTGTCCTTTTTAATTTGTCCATTTTGGCCATATTTATTTGGAATTAATGACATAATTGACTAGAATGGACAACACGGGTGAAACACACTTCAAGTTTCATACATGATGTTTTTCGCAAATTTCAAAGAGGTTGGGGGTTACACAATGAGTCTAAAAGGTGTGGAGTATTTCTCCAATATTAAGCTTGAACTACATTGTCTAATCTTCTCCTGCACGCGTTAAAAACAAAAAAAAAAAAAGAAAAGGAACGAATTTTTTAGCTTGGAAGATTTATGGCAAGGAAACCACCATTTAAGTAGTAAATTTTGGTTTATTGTGAAATGAAAATATACATCAAATATGAGAGATGATAAAACTTGTCCCTTCTTTTGTGCAATAGTAGATAGGTAAGAAGTCTTGTCCATTTCCAAGTTGCTTAGCATGGAGAATAAACAAGCCAGTAACACTAAAAGTAGTGAGCAAATTGGAAGGTGGGGTAGTTTATACCGTACTACGTATCGTCTCTCACTGATTCTTTAAGGAAAATATCCGAGATTGTAACTTTTGTGTTCTTAGGGTGTGTTTGAACCACATTATTTTGGAAAAATGTATTTTAGAATAATAAATTGATGGAGAATGTGTGGTTGTAAAAGAAGGAAAAATTATTGATGTGATGGAAAATATTATTTTATTGAAGGATGTGTGATTGAAAATAAGTAGAAAAGTGAGAATGAAAATTATAATGTGGCTCGAACAGAGGTTTAGTAAGTTTGCATTCATAAATTTTTTACTCTAGATTTTCAATGTAACATAGTTAAATTGTTTCTTTCTAATTCTTTTAATTTTATTGACTGTTATTAAGTACCAAGATGATCAGATGCACATTATAGGATTGTGGTGGATATTATTAGAGCGGATTGAATTAAAATGTACTTTACTATAATGTGATCGTTGAAACACTATATGTCTAAAAATTGTGAATTCCTTTTTTTTTTTTTTTTAAATAATCCTACTTTACTATCAAATAAGATGTGTTCTTTTATTGATTATTTTAACTATTTTTTTTTTCTTTTTTTTAAAATCGTTCTTCACATCCATGAAGAATGAATAATCCGGTTTAAACCCATTTCAGTAACTAAAAGATTATTCTAATAGGGTAAGCTGCCTATATTAATTCATTCAGATATTATATATTCTAAATAAACAAGCACTGAGTGCTATGGCTCAATATTACGTCACAATATAATCAATTCCTTTCCAAGTTTGACCCTTCAAAAATCATATCTTAACTTTTCAAATCCATAGCAAAGTGGGTCCTGATCCTGAATTAGTGGATAGAGTTGTGGACTTGGCCAAAGATACTATGAAATTGGGCACCAAATGCAAGATTTGGAGATGAGATTCTTTGACAAGTTTGTGGCTTGCCTTTTTGGGCTAATAATACAATATTTTGCTTTTCTTCTATTGGGTGGTTTGGTTTTATCTTTTCCCATCTATCTACCCTGGATAGAGGATATTGGAATAGTTCAAATTCATATCTCAATCCATGATATTGACTTCCCCTCACATATTCGATGCTCACGAGATCCATTTACGTGTGGTCCGTGTGAAGACCACGCCGTAACTCCTACTACCACATGTTTCAATCAATTGTGATCCCCCGTGCACTTCCATCAACTTACCTACGTTTTTTGCAAGTTCTTATTTTTGTTTTGGAAAATTATGACTTTAGATCTCACCTTTCACTTAGTGTAATAATGGTTAAATATGGTGTAATGTTATTATTCAACTTGCTTCTAAATTACTAATTTAGTGATAATTCTGATTTTTATAATTCTATGGTTAAAGCCGCAATAATAATAAATATCATAAATGAGGAAAACTTTCAATTTACAAGAAATTTTTTTAAGTAATTATTTTAGATGATTGCAATAATTATTTTTATTTTATTAATAGTTGATTATATTTTTGTTTGTTGGAAAATGTTAACTTTGAATTTATCTTTAATAAATTCATTCTCTATTATCTTGGAAAGTAACTAACAAATTAATTCTAAAGGAGAAAAGTTTGACTCAATCTTTGGAATTCTTACTATCATAGTAAAATAATAGAAATTATAATTTATGTATTTTAGATAATTATGGAAAAGTTTCCATAGATGAAAGCTTATCATATATGATATCTATAACTTCCAATCACGCGTTTTTATAGAAATATAATAAAATGATTTCATGCTCTAAATTAATGCAAATATTTATACCTATTGACCCCAAACATAAACTACACGTTTTTTTCTGTAGAAGATGATTAAGAAAAAAAAACCTCCTATATTGTATCTAGGGAAAAATTTATGGGTCAGGTGTTTACTTTCACCAAATCACGAATCAAGCCCCAACGTTTAACCTTTCAAAAATCAGGTTTTCGGTCGATTTCATTAAATATATTTAAATACAAATCTAATATTATTCTGTCCTTAATTTACTGATACAGTTAAGATTCTGCTTCCTAATATAACAGATCATCTCCCTATTTACTCTCTTTCTACTTCATCCTCGGACCAAATTTGACAGGAGATTAAAGGAGAAATCGGCCGAAAGAGAACTAATCCTCGCCGGTAACGGAGCTCCAACGGTGGAAATTCGGTCACAGATCGTAATCGACATTCGAATCTCTGCTTCTAAAAATCTAATTGGCAGGTCACGGCTGCGTGGAAGGTCCAATTGATAGCATCGACTGGAGGAAAAAAGCTGCCATTGCCGCCACCGATTTACCCATTGCCCATCGGTATGTTTTATAGTTTACATAAACTTGTGACTCCAATTGATGAAATAACAACGCACATTCAATAATATATATGCAATGATGAGAATGATATTTTTGAAATCTGTGGCTTCCTGCATTTGACATCTGCGACGTGCATGAATTCAATGCAACTTCTGTTGCCTCTATTCTGAATTCTGCATGTTCAAAAAACTTGTGACCCGGAACACCTATGTCGCTTGCATTAAATTTCGATTAATAATATTGTCTTCCTACAATTGAATTCTGTGACCTGCATGTTATACTATTTATGTCCCGAAATCTGTATGTGACCTGCATGTTCTACTACCTGTGACCCGAAAGACCTATGTGGCCTGCATTTAATTTCGATTGAATTCTGTGACCTGCATGTTATACTATCTGTGTCCCGAAATCTGTATGTGACCTGCATGTTCTACTACCTGTGACCCAAACACATATATGCCCTATATGGAATCAATTTGAGTTATTACTGTTATCTGTGACCTGCCTGAATTTATGACCCTATGTGGTCTCCTATCTGTGACCTGCATGAATCAATTTAAATACAGACAATATGCATTTCATTTTGCAGATTAATGGATGTCCACGTATGTTTGCTGAATGGATCCCAGATATCAGTGGTTTTGCTAGCTCGTAATTGCACATATGCGAAGCTTGTGGATACTGTAATGAAAGAGTTCAGTTTGGATCCTACAAAGGTCGTGGTCACAATACAATATCTACTGAATAATGAATTGCCGACAGTAAGAATAAGAAGTGACAGTAATGTGCTATCATACACTACTCTAAAGGTTATAGATCGTGACCCTTCTAGATATCCATTACACATTGATGTTACCCTGATCGAGCAACAGTACATTACAATTCCAGCTGCTGCACATACAACCATAGAGCTTCCTTTACAGAGGGTGGTTTCAGACATATGCTCTGCAACTGTGGAACCTGCAGGTCACATTGGTGAAGATGAGGTCACAATTGTAACTATCGCTGATCATAACGAAGTTGAGGAAGGAAAGGTATTCCGTGATAAGGAAGTTCTCAAATTGAGCCTTTCTCTGTACGCGATTCAGAACATGTTTGAATTTGTAGTAGTTCGATCGGACAAGAAGGAGTACGTAGTAAAGTGTTTACATGAGGTGTGTACTTGGATTTGCAGATCTTCGAAGTGGGGAAAATCAGAACTTTTTAAGATTAGGAAGATCGCAAATGGTCACATGTGTGGGTCAAACATAATTTTGGGAAGTCACAGGCAACTATCCAGTACGGTTATTTCATCTAGTATAAAATACAAGTACACATCATCATCTAATACTATATACACTCCAAAGGATATATGTAGAGATATGTTTCACATGTATGGTGTGTCATTGAACTATTCTAAGGCTTGGAGATGTCGTGAGCAAACATTAAGAATAATTAGGGGTGATCCAACAGAGTCATTGAGTAAGATACCTGCCTACTTCCACATGCTTGAACAGAAAAATCCTGGAACGGTCACAGGATTGGAGCTTGATGGTCACAGTAAGTTCAAATATTACTTCATGGCCTTCGGTGCATCAATTCAAGGATGGAAGCATTTGTGGATGGAACTTACTTGAATGGACACTACGGTGGTACTCTATTCACAGCTTGTACGCAGGATGCGAACAATAGCATTTTTATTCTTGCTTTTGGGATTGGAGATAGTGAGAACGATAGAGCATGGACATGGTTCTTGGATAACTTAAAGAAGGCTTATGGTGTTAGATATGGATTATGTTTTGTATCAGATCGCCATGTTAGTATCAAGAATGCTATAGAATGTGTCTATCCGGGTACCTGTCATGGTATTTGTTCCTATCATTTGTTACAAAATTTGAAGTCATACTATGGTAAAACAGGTCACAACATAACACAAGCGTTCAATGCGGTACATTCGATCATACACATTATCAGAGTTCGAGTATCACATGCAACAACTTGACATGATGAATGCACATATTAGGAGTTACCTGGTATATTCCTACTTTTTTCTATTCTTTCCAGTTTGTTTTAAAATAATCCCAAAGTTTATGTTATGTGACCCTCATGTACATGGTTGACGTTTTTAGGAGGCTGTTGGACTTGAAAAGTGGTCACGATTCCACATGCCAGAAAATCGCTATTCTACAATGACCTCAAATATAGTAGAATCAGTCAACGCAGTCACGAAAGCAGCAAAAAATTACCCTATTGTGTCATTGTTAGATTCTTTGAGATAGACTATACAAATGTGGTTATGTAAACATAGCGAGGATGCACATGGCACGTTCACAAGGTTGACAACCACGTACGAGAAACTTATGAGGAAAATGAGCACAGATTTGAAGAAACTAAAGGTCACATTTATGTTTTTCTTCTCCATTATGTAACTGTGACCTGAAAAATATATTCTGTGACTCAAACGATTTTCTGTGACCTGAGATTTACTTTGCTGGACTTCATATATGTATGGTTTTTACTGTTCCTTGCAGGTGTTACCTGTGAGCCAGACACTGTTTGCAGTCAATGATGACCATTCGTCTTTCATTGTAGATATAGACCAACGTACATGCACATGCAGGATGTTTCAAGTTGATCTATTTCCATGTCCGCATGCACTAGCTGTGATTGCACATACTAAAGGGGATCCCTACGACTATTGTTCTTATTACTACACAAAAGATGCATACATGAAGACATACCAAGAGTTCGTGTTACCAGTTGGAGATCCATCTGAATGGACCGTCCCTGTAGAATTGCATCACAAAACTGTATTAGCTCCTTTTCAGAAAAGGAGTTCTGGTAGACCTGTCGAAAAGAGGATAAGATCAGCAAGTGAAGGGAAACAGATTGTGAAATGTGGTCGCTGTAGGGGACATGGTCACAATCGAAGGAGATGTACTAACTTGGTTCCATTGAGCCACAGTCAAGAAGGGATAAAGATTCAGAACAAGCAAATCAGTCGATGACATTTGCACCATATTCATTACAATTTTACAAATTCATTATCTTTTGTTTAACACGTTGTAGCCATCCAACATTTTAATGTGATTTGAAAATAATTGAAATGAGCAATACTTGTTCAAATTATTGCGTGTTGGAAGTTTCTTATATATACAATCCAACTGTGACCTCCAGCAAAGCTTATGTTAACAGTCTGCTATAGTTTGTGACCCTGTGAAACGAATATAGTGGTCTGTGACTTCAATAAACCGATTCTGTGACTTCATGCAATATTATGTAACTGCTAGTATTCCTGTGACCTTCATACTCCAACCATAATATCACATGTGACCCTGTAGAAAAATAATACTACAAGCTGTGACCTCTCTAAATATCCACAAAACTGGACCATCATAAACCTGTATCCATGCCCTGTCTTCATCATATTGTAATGTAAACACATGCAAAAGACAACTTCTAATTCAAACTCATGCCTGCTCATAATGAAAATTTTGCCCATTACCATTAAAAAAAATCAATGTACATTTTGTCCCAGTAAAAACAAAAACTGCACATCAAAATAGACGATGCCATCATAAAAAATGACAATAAGAGACTTTACAGAGTTTGATAATTGTTTTAAATTTTTCAAAAACAAATAAGGACATCCATCACTCCATGACTCCATGACAATCTCATCTCCTCTTGTATATGCTCCGATGTTTATAAAGTCTTGTGGCAATGTCCCGCCTTGTTCTCCCCGCATCGAATTTGATCGGCATCGAATCCTTATCATCATGTAGCAAGTACTTAGCATACTTGATGGTGAAGATGTGTAACGACCCGGGTCCCACTTAACGGGCTGCCCGGCCGTTAGATCGACGACGTACTGTCTTCACTGTAACAACATGGGTCTTTTCAGCATGCTTTGTCCTCACTCGCACGCTCCCCGAGAAAACTTCCCAGGGGGGTCACCCATCATAGAATTACTCCAAGCCAAGCACGCTTAACTGTGGAGTTTCCAACGATGGACTTCTGGAAAAGAAGGTGCACCTTGTTGGTATGAGTAGTACCTATCAAATCTCTTAAACTTTCTTGGTCTGGGGTATTACAATCACCCCCCGTTACAAAGCGCGCTTGATCCATCTGAGGATCCGTTGCCAGACGTTGGGATTCTAGAGGTGGCTCCTACGAGTTCAAGAGGTGGCTCCCGTCCATGGCTTAGTACTTTGTCTCGCATAGCACTTAGTTCCCGATTTCCGACTGGTAATGGGCTTTGATACCATTTGTAACGACCCGGGTCCCACTTAACGGGCTGTTCCGGCCGTTAGATCGACGACGTACTATCCTCACTGTACCAACATGGGTCTTTTCAGCATGCTTTGTCCTCACTCGCAGGCTCCCCGAGAAAACTTCTCAGGGGGGTCACCCATCATAGAATTGCTCCAAGCCAAACACGCTTAACTGTAGAGTTTCCAACGATGGACTTCCGGAAAAGAAGGTGCACCTTGTTGGTATGAGTAGTACCTATCAAATCTCTTAAACTTTCTTGGTCTGGGGTATTACAAGATGCCGCAATCATGTCTGAAAAAAAGAACCATAATGTATTAGATCACATGCCAGAACATTGTAAAATGTCATATGAGGTCACAGGCTTACCCATTGCTCTGTTGAGGAAGACTGCTGTCAACCATTAGCCTCAGGTCTATAATGATCTGTGACCTGTGTATAAGGATCTGTGACTTGCGTATAAAGATCTGTGACTTAGCATAAGGATCTGTGACTGCACTTTAAAGTTATTACCCTCACTAACAACTTACATTATCTGACAGTGGGACACTTGGGTGGGGTTCCTGTGCAGAGAAGTGTTCAGACGACGGACAGGAGGTCCTTGGAGACTTTGCATGTTCTGTTGTATCCTCCCACCTTGGTGGAGGATCTTGAAAGTCATCATCATCTTCTTCAACGTCACCGTGTCTAGTGCTGCCATCCGTTATCCTGCAAACGGATGTAGTCATGTGTACCCCATGAGAAGCAGCATCACCACTTGTTCCTACACCGCGAGCTGAACGTTCAGTCCTTCTCTTCTTTCGCATAGCACGACGTTTAGCAACTGGCTGAACCGATTGACTGTACTGCAACCCATTCATGTATGGCATATCCATCTCAGTGTCCGAGGGGTCAAGGTCACGTATTACAATCTGCAATGCCAAAAACAAAAAAAATATTGTTAACAATACACAACTTACTACAAAATAAATTCCACACATTTAAAATTATTACATCGGGGTTGGAGAAGCATCTGCCAGCTTAGCGGCAGATGGGGGCTCATCTGCCACCCAATTCATGATCCGAGGAAGTGTGTCAGACATCCGTTTGACAATTGATCCATCAAGACTGGGAATAGTCTCATATATCCACACTTGAAAGGGTATCAACAGGCCTCTTAGCCTGTAATGTCTTGTCCTCTTGCTCAACCCTTCTCTCAAATCATTTAAAGTTGATTCAAAGAGTAGCTTCCCCCATGGAAATTTGTTCATCAATGCAAAATCTTCAACCAACACAAATAAGTAGTGATCAACCACCTTTTTATAATCCCTGGGGAACAGGTATGATGTAATAAAATAAAGGGCTCCTAGTTTGGCTACATCTTCATCCAACAGGACCTCAACAACATCCTGTTCTAGTAGTTGGCAAGCTGATAGGAATGTGTCCCTAACATCTTCATGAGTCACTGAGTTAAGCTGGCTGAAGAATTTTTCCTTGAAAACTGAAGGGACATCCTCAAGATTCTCCACATCACTGTCCCCTATGCATCGGAGACCAGTAATTACACATAGTTCGACCATGGAGAATCTAGCATATCTTCCTTAGACACAAAACCACAGTTCATCTTCATTTGGCGTATGAACCTGTCTGAGCAGGAAGTAGTGGATCAACTGTGACTGTAGGGCTATGTCGGGGCAATCCATAAAATGTCCAAAGCATGTACCCCTGAGTATTGTTTGTTGGGCTTCACTTAGATGTCTCTTAATGTTAGTCAGAACACCTTTTGGCATGGACGTTGTAATCTTGCCAAAAAACCATTTTTCTTCAGGTAACATGTATTCCCAAACCTGCAGCAATGCATGGTTATCAATCTCACATATGGAAATTAACATTAGTCATAGATGACAAAACATCCAAAGCACATACAGAAGTCACAGGATATGTCCAAACTGCAATTTCACTATGGCAACATTCAATGCTACTTCACAATCTTAAAACAGATCACAAATTATGTAAACATGATGTGAAGAATTGAGGTCACAGGCACATACAGAACTAAGCACATACAGAAGTTACAGGACATGTCTAAACTGCAATTTCACTATGGCACCATTGAATTGAGGACATAGGCTGAGTTCATAGCACCCATATATGTGCAGGGTCACATGTGTACATTGACATCCAAATTTGATCTGCCAACGTAAACACTCCCAACCCTCAAAACTAGTTCTCAAAAAAACCAGATATCAGGTCACAGGGAAAGGGAAAACACCAAGATATCAGGTCACAGGATAAAGACATCAGGTCACAGAAAATCAAAAAATATACTTTACGGTCGATCAAGGTCACAGGCATATATTACCAATCAAAAATTAAACATCCACAGTAAAAAAAATCCCAAATTCAACCCTAGTCCTCAATCAACAACAAACATGACACAAAATGAAATGCCAAAATGATGAAAAAATCGAAAAGTTTGATTTAACCGGTGATTGCCATTTGACCCATGCCATTACCTTCTTCCTTAACTGAATACCACTTGACCCATGCGATTTTTCCCTTGCTTTCGGCATTTTGGAGTGGCTGACCATTGTCTTCCTCTTCTCCGTACGCACCGGCTTCTGCGCCGACTTCTTGCCCTTCATCTCATCGCCCTTCTTAGCCATGTTTCTTCACCGCCTACTGAATATTTACTGCACTCGAGATAGCGTGGATACTTATCACAAACGGGGATGAACGTGGTTGAGAGAGGGAGCCAAGAATGAGGAGACGGGATGGTGGTCGAGAGAAATTAGGGATTTGAAAATATGGGAAGTTAAGATATTCACCATTTGAAACCCACCTTTAACGGGATACGCGCGTAATTGATAATTAAAATATTAACCGTTTAATTAAAATATTAATTGTCTAATTAAAAAGAAAAGAAAAACCTGATAACTGAAAAAAAATAGTGAAAAACTGATTTTTTAAAACTTAATAGAAAAGGCCTGGTTTCATGCAATTTCCACTTGTATCTAAGGGTGGGCGTGGATTGGGTTGAGTCGATTTTTTATCCAATCCAACATGGTCCAAAGTAACACAATCCAATCCAACCCAATTATTTGTTTAAATCAACACAACCCAAATCGATCAAACTTAATTATATTGGTTTGGGTTGGTCAATCTGGACTTGGGTCAAATACAAGTTGGATCCGATTATTTTTTTTTGAGGAAATTAAACCCACCCCTACTTTTAAATTACTATTTTCAAAAATCATGAATCAAGTTTCATACTACAAAAATCAGGTTTTAATTAATAATTTAAAAATATTTTTTTTATTTTTATTTTTATATCTATTTACAATAAATTAATTTATATATTCTCCCCCACCCCATCTACTCCAAACCCTAAAATCAATTAACCAATTACTCCACTCTCAATTCCTCATCCCGACTTTCTGCTCTACGCCGCCACCGTCGACGGCGGTGGCTCTTCTTCCTCTCCTCTCCTCTCCATCTTCTCGCCTTCACTCTTACCCACCTCTTTTTCTAGGGTTTCGAAGATCCAACCGGACCATTCTCCGTCGCCTATTCCTCTCTCTCTCTCTCTCTCTCCGCGTCGCCTCCTGTTTAACATCGACGACGCACCACCATGTAGAAGCAGTGCGCGGTGCTTCTGTAATTACTAGCACCAGCGTTGAACATTGCTACAAATTTCACCGGCAGCAAGCACTGCTGCTATTGACAACAACAACGAGCCGCTACAATCGACAATGAGCGTCTTTGCTGCTATAAAATCAAAGGTAGCACGCTGCTATCGCAATTCGACGGGCACTGGCCAGATCTTTTGTGGTGGTTGTGGTAGTCGCTAGCCAGATCTATTGTGGTGGTTGCAGATCTGTTGGGTGTGCGATTGGGTGTGTGTGGGTTCAGCAGTTGGATGTCGGTGCGTGAGGCGGCAGTCGTGGTTTCGTGGTGTTGAGATCGTGGTTTTTGTTGTTGAAGTGGTAGTGGCGACCGTGGTTCCGTGTTTTGGTGATGTTGGGGGATTTTTGAGGTGGTGAGTTGGAGCTCAGACTGGCTGTGTTGGTGTTGGTGACATCGTCGTCGCTGCCGTCTCAGTGATGGTGCAGTAGTGGTGGATGCGGTTTTGGGGGTGGTGATAGTGGTAGTGGGAGGGTGTAGTGTTTGATATGTTGATGTTGCTATTAGGCGGTGATAAGTATTTTTTTTACATACTTATTTTACTGTTAAAATATGAGCAATTATTGATTGATATGTTGGAATATAGCTTACTTCTATGGAATTCATGTTTTGTAGGGCAAGTGATGAATGTAGCGGAAATAAGGAGAAACAAGTGAAAAATGACTAAAATTGAAGAAAGTGAAAGTTCAGGGACTAAAGTACAAATACTCAAAAATTATGTCGGGGCTCACGATGAAGGTTTGAGAGTGCTAAGGGTCGATTGAAAGCAATTAGAATTCAAAAAGGAATGGAATATTATCAAAATCAATTTCCAATTCGCATAATATATATTTCAGACTTTTAGTCAAAGATTGAGACCCATTGGCATAGTAAAGTTTGAATTGGAAAAGAGCTATTTCTGACAAAGTTTCATCTCTTTGAGTTATCTTTCTAATGCATTTTGAATTATCTAAATCGAATATTGGAAGAGAAAGTTATAACCGAATTACTGACTGCTGTACAGAGACAAATAATCCGCGGGCGCAAAAACAAATTTCCTTATTCGATTAGAACTCTTTTGAAAACCAATTTGGATGTGATTTTCATCCAATTTCCTACTCTTACAAATACTTTAACAGCAGAATACATATGGAGGAGACCTCTATACACCATTCTTCTCCTCTTTGGCTTAAAAAACTCATGGAGAACTAAAACCTTTGGTAAAGCTACGAAGGAACTCGGTTGGAATTGGTGATTTTATGTCTTTTATTCATTTAATTTGATCTTTTCATCGTCAAACAATCTCTTGAATTTATAGTGAAATCGGTTTAATATTTACAAGATTTTTCATAGATTCAGTCATGCTTTTTCATTGTTCAATCAAACTATTTATTGAGTTTCAATTTCAATTATTTATTGTTGAGATTAGTTTAACAATTATTATATCCTTCATAAATCCAGTCATGCTTTTTCTATCGTTAGATTAAACTAGTTGTTGAATTTTAATCTCAATTTCACTTTATTGGCGGATTGATTACTGCCTTATACTTAATGTATATGGTCACTTTGATCTTGTTCCAATACAATTGTGTGAATATGTTTTAAATCTAAATTCTAGAATTACATTTGTAATTTAAATTTATTTTCACGATATATCTTCTGATTAGAGTCTCGGGATGAAAGCCTCTAATTGTGTTATAAAAATGAATAATTGATATGATTGATCCAATCCAATTGAGGAAACTCTGACGCTTCACTACTTCGAATTATTGATTTTAATTTCACCTTTCAACATTAAATTTTATTACACATTTGAGAGAACAATTCAGCCTTTTTGATCGTTTAAATATTCTTTCATCTTCCTGTGGATATGACACCCCAAATCTGTACTACAATTACCACGTTATTTTTGGGCATAATCAAATTTTGGCTCCGTTGTTCGGGAGATGGTACAAAATATGCAAGGATCGACTATAAAAAAGTGACATCGTTCCCTTTATTTTGTTTTTAATTAGTTTAATTTTCTTTATTGTATTTTTCCTACTTTCACTTTATTTTCTTTTATTTTTTCTATGAGCAGGTATCTAGGAAAACAATGATGATCTGCGGACAGACCCGACATAGAGTTTGAACATCTTTTTAACCTTATTTTTTATTCTATATCTGTTAAAACTGACACTTCATCACATAACACAATGTCGACAACGAGCATGATGTACCATATAGAACTTTGCATGATTATCTGCACCCTACGTGTACATCTACACCTTCATGTATTATGTTTCCACCCACGTGTTGGTGTGCTGTCGTAGGCACCCAAAAATAGTCCTTAAACCTCTAAAACTAATGTAGTAATGAAAGTAAGGGTCGATCCCACGAAGAGTGTGCAATTAACGATTTATGCTTCGTATAACGATTGGGGGGGGTTTTGTTTATAACGAAATCAATCTTATAACAAATAACAATATAAATTAACGAGTTGTATTAAATCAATGAAACGAGTCTTGATCAAAGTCAACTTCCACCATTGGAGATTTATAACCATTCATCAATCCACATTCACAATATTCATCGTTGGAATAAATTCCTATTTCTCCTTAATTTTAGTTAATAAAAAACCAGCGTTCTAATTAACCCTAATTATCAAATAATCTCAGATCAGCGCTAAAGATTTAATTTAATAACAGCTTTAAACAATAGAGAAATCGATGAACTAGATAATACAAACACCAGCGGTTGCATTCAATCTATTTAAACATTCTTCTTAAGATTCAATAACCTCTATCGCAGAAAATTATCAAATCCTAGTGCTTCACAAGTTGAATGATTCAAACAATTACGGATTTGAGATTTAACTTAACTATAGATTGCAATATATGAAAAACTAATAGGCCTCTTAGCAATCAAACATGACAATCATAAAATTATGCATAGAAGAATATTTAATACTGAAATATAAATTAAACAATGAAAATAGGTGGATCTCACAGTTATAATGTATTCCAAGGCTTCGGTATCCTTCAATCAAGCGTAGAAGTTTAGTTACACATGATAGATCTAAGAAAAATAGAGAGAAAATAGGTTGGAGGCGTTCTCGTCCGTTCTAGGGTTTTAAAAGATGTATTTATAGTTGTTTCCATAGGTAGTTGACTTAAATTAGGAAACCAGAATTTTCGTATCGAAAATGAACCATGCGGCCGCATGGTTTAGAGGCTTGCGGCCGCAAGGAACAAATGAACTCAACCTTCAAACTCTCGGTAATGGTCTATGCGGCCGCATGGAATTAAAGGCTTGCGGCCTCATGGTTTTACTAAATCTCCTCCGAACAGTTTTCAGTGTTTTGGTCATATCTTCTTTTCCCTATATCCGATTGAGGCGATTCAAGATGCATTGAAAATATAACTCAAAGGGCTACAACTTTTATTCAGATATGATCTTCCAATTCGATCGTTTTCTATGTCAAAAATGGGTCTCAATATGAGGCTGAAAATCAGTGTATAACTTTTCGATTGGAAATTGATGTGTGATCATACTTTGACGATATTTCATCCATTTGAGGTCTTCTTTCAACCAACTGACTCTCAAATCTTCATTGTTTGGTTTGACACAACTTTTGTGTATTTGCACGCTAGTCCTTGAATTTTCATTTCCTTTCACTTTGGTCCATTTTCACACATTTCTTCCAAATTACGCTATATCCATCAACTTGTCACCTAAACCAAAATATGAGAATACTAAGTACATTTAGGCATAAAATAGTCATATGAGTGCATTAAATAAAGATGTAAAATGTGTATTTCACATTCCTATCACGTGTAGATTTCAAACTTGGAATGATTCAACTTCTTCCTAACTTTCATGGACTTGAGAATGAAAACTTGTACGTGCATGTTAGGGAATTCGAAGAGGTTGTAGCAACCTTCCACAATCAACATGGTACAATGGATGCAATTATGCTTAAATTCTTCCCATTTTCTCTTAAAAAAATGGCTAAAAGCTGGTTGTATTCATTGAGACCACATTCGATTGGAACTTGGGCTGAAATGACCCAAGTATTCTTTAGCAAATACTTTCTCCACCACAAAATTATTGCGTTGAAAAAGCAGATTTCTTCTTTTATCCAAAAGGAGAATGAAACTTTATATCAAGCGTGGAAAATGTATAAAGAACTCCAAACTCTTTGTCCGCACCATGGTTATGAGAGTTGGCACATCGTGAGTTATTTCTATGAAGGGTTAACATCTAGAGAACGTCAGTTTGTTGAAATGATGTGTAATAGTGATTTCTTACAAAAAGATCCAGATGAGGCTATAGGATATTTAGATGACTTAGTTGAGAAAGCTCACACCTGGACTAGCCCTAGAGCCACTGATACCACCAATAGGTCTCGACCCGTAGGAAATATTTCTAGTGCAGGCATTTATCATTTTAGAGAAGAAGATAGTCTTAAAGTTAAAGTAGAAGCCTTACTAGAGAAAACCCTACGTACTAAGAACTTAAAGCTTATACCTACTGTTGCCCGTATTGAGTCTTCTGGACCATGTGGTGTGTGTGGTGAAATTGATCATCCGGTACATGAGTCTTCTACTCTAGCTGAGATAAGGGGGTTTATGAGGAACACTGCAACACCTTAGACACGTATAACAAGCCTTATGCTCCATTTTCTGATACCTATAATCAGGGGTGGCGGAATCATCCTAACTTCAGTTGGAAATCTGAAAATCAGCAACCTACCCAGCCACCTAGAGTCTTTAATACACCTTCATACCAACCCACGTCATCTAGGAATTCCTTAGAAGATACCCTATATGCATTCATGGAGGCACAAGGAAAAACAAATCAAAAATTTGAGATTATGATTACCCAAATTGTTGAGAAAAATAAGGAAATCAAAAATCATATCTCCAAACTAACTAGTGGCTTAATAGTAGTGGAACGTGGAAAATTTCTGGCTCAAGCTCAACCAAATCTTAAAGGGCAGCACATGGCACAAACTTCGAGTTCAAATGAAAACAATCTTAGAAAAGTAAATGTCATAATCACTATATCAAGGAAGTCATAGAACAAACCCCTAGACCTATGGAAACTGAAAAAGAGTCTAGTCAGCTGGAAGAGAGTAGCCCTATGGGGGAAGTGATGACAAATCCAGTGAGAGCACCTTTCCCACTAGCTCTTAAATCCACCTCAAAATCTGCTGGTCAACATAATGAAATCTTAGAACATCTAAAGTAAGTAAAAATCAATTTGCCATTTTTTCATGTAATTTCACAAATTCCTACGTATGCTAAAGTCTTTAAGGATTTATGCACTATCAAAAGAAAACACGATGTCAAGAAAATCGCTTTCTTAACCGAACAAGTGAGTGCAGTGATTGAACAAAGAGTCCTACAGTAGTATAAGGACCCTGATTGTCCTACTGTATCTTGTATCATTGGGAGTCATGAGTTTGGACAAACTCTTCTAGATTAGGGGCTAGTGCCAATCTCATGCCTTATGCTATTTACTTGTTGTTAGGTTTGGGTGAGATGAAGCCTACATCTGTGGCTTTACAATTAGCTGATAGGTCCACTGTTAGACCTAGGGGAGTATTTGAGGATGTCTTGATTCAAATTGATAAATTTTACTACCCCTTGGATTTCTTGGAATTGGATGTAAAAGATGATGTAAATGTTGACTATAAAATTCCTATCATTCTTGGTAGACCTTTCCTTACTACTGCTAATGCTCTGGTTAATTGTGGGAATGGTCTCAAGAAACTTTCATTTGGAAATATGACTTTAGAAGTCAACATTTTTCATGTCACTAAGCAGCTAGAAGAAGATGACGAGTGTCTTCAAATACACATGATTGATGCACTCATTCAAGAGGTTGCTGATAGTATGTTCCTTAGATCAACACAGGAAATTCTAGAACAGGATGGAGTAGACTTCATCATCAATAAACATCTTGATATAGATGATCAAGAGTCAGGTAATAGTTCTTATTTTAGATTGCCAGTTTTTAACGAAAGAACTTTACCTTTTGTTTTGCAGGTCTCTACTCCTGATTCTGAGCTCTCCTCTGGTTATCCTACGCATGTATTTGATGGAGGCGGAGGAACATCACCAATGCTTATGTCCAAGGACCTTAGTGCATTGCAAAGAATAATGAACCACACTTACTGGATGCAAGCTAGGGAGGAAACATTGAGTCGAGCCAAAGACAATAAACAAAGGCACTGCTTGGGAAGCAACCAAAGGGAAGTTCGTTCTTTTTCTTCTACCTTTTATCTTTGCCTTTTTATTCTAGTTGATTTTATCATTTTCTTTGCTTTACCATTCCATTGAGTGGTTTTGGCTCTTAAACTTTAAGTTTATGTTGATTCACTGCATTATTATATGATATTCGTCATTCCCTTCATTTGTATCTCATGTTTATGCATTGAGGACAATGCAAAATTTAGTAGGGAGGAGGATTCTGTTGGATTTTGTTGTGAATTTGTATAAGCAATATCATGGAGTTTCAAAATTTTTGAAAATTTGTTTAATAATTGTGCCAATTATTATGTGATCATTGGGATAAGTATCAACTGTAAATGATGAACTAGTGCATTATTGGATTAGTTTAGACCTGTTTATGTAAACCTTGACATTTTCTATACACGTTACTTATGTTTGGCATATTGAGTTAGTGATGCGATTCATTTTATAGAAGACAATGGAACTTAGTGATACAACCAAATAACCTCTAGTGTCGTATTCCATAAATACAAATAAATGCTAGTTTGGAGATACTTGAACTATTATAGGGAAACAATGAGATGAGTAGGGATTCTATGCATGAAAACCTTGTGTGGATTGTCTAAAACCCATTGAGATAAAAACGATGTGAAAGTTTTAAGTTAGAGGTTGGTTTTAAAAACTGGATGTCTAAAAGAAAATGGGCATTGTACTACTCTTTGAGTACATAAAAAACATCTTTTCGAGCCTATATAACTCGGGTGATTAAGTCTATGAGGGTGATTGATCGTTTGATTTCCCGCAAGTGAACGGGATCATGAACAAGTAATATAGTAGTGTGTAAAGTGTCGAACCCACGAGAACTACGTGTTTATTCGAGTTAAAATTAATTCCAACTTTAATCGAATAGCAAATATGTTTTGAGTTTACTGTACTAATATCTAAATTATAACTAAAGTAAAAATCAATTTAACTGGGTTTTTCAAATATGCGAAAGTATTGCTAAGATGTCGAATCCCCCTTATTAATCCATTTTTAGTATAATGAATTAAAGTGACAGTTTGTGATCATTCTTGTTGGTTAGTGTTCCTAATTTAATTGAAAACTCTCTCGATAGTTATCAAATCTATTCTCCTCATGTGACATTCCTATCTCTCGATAAAAGATGCGAACATGATAAATGCATTAAACGATCTAGAACACCTATGAAAACCATGTAAAGCATATAGGTATATCTCTATCCTCTATCGAACCTTACAATATTTACTATTTTTAGCCAAAAACCTATTATCTCTCTCAATAATAATAGATTCCAATAAATTATTCTCATTAATAGCTAATTAATTGAAAAGTCGGTGAAAATAATAATAAACATCCAAGAAAAAAAAATACACAAACTAGACGTCAAAATAATTAATTAATACTAAAAATTTCAAAACAAGGGTTCATCAACATCTTAGCAATATAAAAATCTAATCTAACATAACGTTGAAATTAAACACGCAAAAGAGGAATAGCATCACTGGAAGTTGATGAAACGTGAACAAACTGGTATTAATTCTTTGCCTCAGTTTCTGTTGTCTGCCACTTTTTCCAGTTTCTGTCTTGGATGAATATATATAAAATTCCAAAACAATTGCCTGCCAACTTTGGCTTTGCCTTTTCTTTATTTATTGTCTCAGTTTTTCTGTTTTTGTATCTATTTTCTCTTCCGCTTCAGTTCCTTGGCTGCGTGAATAATATATATAATCTGCCTTGGCTGCCCAATTCTCCTCCTCTCGGCTCCGCGTATATCTATATCTATATATCTTTATAATATAAAACCTAATTCATTAATATTTTACTACAACTAAAAGTCCAAGTTGAGCCCAATTAATTCCAATGCCTAATTAAGGGCCTGTTTGGTATAGATTTTCATTTTCTACAGTAAATCAATTCTCATTTTCAACCACACATTTTTCAATAAAATAATATTTTCCATCACATCAATACTTTTTTCTTCTTTTTCAACCACATATTTCCCATCATATCACTATTCAAAAATCAATTCTTCCCCCAAAAATCCCTACCAAACACACTCTAAATTAGTGCTTGCTTCAAGTACTCAATTCTTTCATCCAATACAAGTTGGTCCTTGTACTTTAGATTTTTGCCATTTTCGCCAACTTTTGCGTCAATTCTTTAATTCCTTTTCCATCCAAAGAGTTTTACCTATTAAACATAAAATATAACAATTTAGAATATATTTTATCTAAAGAACTATCAAATATCATTATTTTAGGTCTCAAATAAGTGTAAAAATTACATTTATCAAATATCCCCAAACTTAAATATTTGTTTGTCCCCAAACAAAATTATAATAATAACAAAAACACAAGCATGCAAAAGTATTTAGTTAGACAATCTAACTTTTTGTCTCAGCATTTGAAATCACGGTATTAAATCTATAAACCGTTTCAAAGTTACAATATCAAATCAATATCTACTCTTCCAATGCAAAACTGACGTGTGTGTGAAGAACTAAGTAGACATCATGACTTTACAAGTTACTTTAATTTCCTACCCTCTGTGGTCAAATATATCCTTTCACCTCTCGTATGATTCACACACTCCCAAACTTATTCTTTTTTTCACTCTTTTCCCAGTGTGTAGTCTAAGGTTGAAATTTTCATTACTGTCATCACCCACTCTAGTTCAGGTGGACTTTACTAATTATAAGTCAACACATCAGTAACAAGGATTCTCAAATTCTTTGATTACTTCGACCTTCAAGACTCAATCAGGCTAATTATCCTCCATCAAAAGTCAAATTCTCTCAAACAAGTGTTTGGAGCGCGTAACCAAGGCATTTAGTGCTATTTTTTTTTTCTTTTTCATGCATTTTTTTTTTGATTTTCAAATGCTTTTTTTTTATTTTTTTATTTTTATACTCTCCCTTAAACTTTCTAAATGACCTATGTAACATGCTTTAGGCCGATGACTCCCTAATCAGATGACTTTAGGACACCAGGTTTTAAACACCCTTACAGACTTAATAACCCAAGTCAAAAAGGCTTCGAAGAGAATATTCACATTTAAAAATTTATGTCTTGATCAGTGCAATGCCCCTTATCAAACACATATTCGAGCAAATCGACCTCTAATTTAAGATTTTCGTCAAATTTTATCTCGTTAATCTAAGACAATCCACACAAAAGTTTTCACGCATGGAATCCCTGTCCACATATGTATCTTCATACAATAGTAAAATTACCCCCAAACTGTGCTAAATTTGGTCAAAGGATAAATAATTTATTATGGTTTGGGTAAAACATCTATATTCTATCTATCTACATATCCAACATATGAATCAACTCATAGCATCATGTTGTCGAACTTAATTCTAGTGCACATATAATATCAAGTTTTGTAAGGTTGAGTCTCAATCAGTCTAGTATGCAACATATCCACAGTTCATAAATTAACACCAAATCTCATTTTAATCATCATTATCGATCAGACTATCTAACCCACACAAGCATACAACCTAAATCATGAAAATATAATAATTTTTTTTTTAACGTCAAAAATTTTCAAATTTTTTTTTTCCAATTTTTTTCTATTGTAAACTAAAGCAATAATTAAAAAAAAAAAAAAAAAAAAACACACACATACACACAAAAACACACGAAAAGTAAAAACTCAAAGTTTTTCCCACCCCCAAACTTAGAACAAACATTGTCCTCAATGTCATAAAGTATAAATAAGAATATAAGGGGATGGGGAAGAAAAGGAAGAAAGTACTCCCCGAATTTTTCTGATAAAGGTGTGAGGCATTATGTGTAATGGCTAGACAATTTTCTTTATCATGTTTTTCCCTTAGTTTATGTTGGTGTGAGTATTCTGCGACGTCATGTTCCTACACATAGCGGTCAAATCAAACATGAAAGATCCAATAACCTAGAACATGTGTTACTTAGCCCAAACAATCAAAACAATGAACAATAAATTCAAAAGTCTAAGGGAAACATGAATGATGGTGATACCCTGTAAATGAAAATATGTCTATAACTAATGCAACATATAAATCAAGAATAAAACTAAGTAAAATGCAATACGAAAAACAAAATAAATAAAATGATTAGAAAATTGGGTTACCTCCCAACAAGCGCTAAATTTATAGTCTTTAGCTAGACTTGGCAGTTTGATCGTGGTGGCTCATGTTTGAGTCTTGCAGTCTTACACTCCTTGCGATTTCCAGCATTGCATCCACTTTTTGCCCTCCAAACTTTGAACAATTTGTTATCCTTTTGTGTACAGCTATCTAGAGGTTTAGGTTTTGTATCATTTGACCCTGGTTGAACTTCTTCATCAATAGATTTGGCTTTCTCCAAGACTAATGGTTGTTTGGGTGGATTATATAATTTAAAAATCTTACATACGTCCTCAACCCTCACAATCAACTCGCCCTTCTCCATATCAATCAAAGTTCGACTTGTTGCTAAAAAGGGTCGACCTAAGATAATTGACATATCGTGGTCATCTTCGAGTCCATAACAAGGAAGTCCGCCGGGAATATCAGCTTTCTAACCTTGATGAGCACATCCTCAACCTTCTCCCATGGGTATCTGATGCTCCTATCTGCCAGTTACAGTATTACATTCGATTCTTGGACTTCTCCAACTCCTAGTTTCCTAAAAGTAGATAAAGGCATTAAATTTATACTTGCACATGTATCACACAAAGTATTAAAATGAAATTCTTTGCCTAGTGAAATGGGTAAAGTGAAACTCCCTGGGTCCTTAAGTTTTAGTGGAGATTTATTTTGTAGTCTTGCACTGCTCTCCTCAGTCAATGCCACTTCTTCCCAGTCTGGAAGCTTTCTTTTCTTAGACATCATATCCTTCAGGAACTTTGCATACATCGGGATCTTTTGTATAGCATCGATGAATGGGATATTGATGTGGAGCTTTTTCAACATATCTAGGAACTGTTCGAATTGATCATCGAACTTTTTCTTTTACAATCTCTGGGGAAATGGGATAAGAGGCACATAGGGTTTAATAAGTGGTTGCCTTAACCTTTGGATCCTTTGATGCTATTTCTTGTTTCTCGTTCTGATCGGACTCTTCCAATTTTTCCTCAACCATGGTAGGTACTTTCTCTTGTGTAACAGTTGGTCTCTTTACATTAATCTCTGGCAGTTGAACTCCACTACAGGTAGTTATTGCCTCAATTTGTTTGTAGCGACCGCGAACTTTTCACTTTTATAAATCAATTCTCGAAAAACGTGTCGCTCGACTTTAACCCTAATTTTTAAGAAATAGCACGTTCGTCTAGCCGTTATAAATATGAATTTAAATTATTTTGAATCGAATCGAATATTGAATAATTATTTTTATTTCAATTCGGATTTGTTTTATTTAAATCCAATTATTATTAAATTCAAGTCCAAATACTTAAACCCAATTTTTTTAGGCCCAATTATATAAGTCCAAACCTGAATTTAATTATTTAAGCCCAATTAGAAAACCCTACAGCCCAAATGTTAGGCCCAACTATTTCCTAACCCAACTACCCACCTTGAAATTTGTGCCCTAAATTCCCACTATTTTATTCATCACCATTCCCTCCATTTCCACATTTCACGCAGCCAAACAAAATTGGTAAGAATCTCACTTCTCTCCCTCACACTCTCAGCTCCATTTCACTTGGGTCACCATTGATACTAGAACAACCATTTCTAGCTTCAACAGTGAGCTCCCCAAGCTGGCAACCTCAACATCCCAGTCACTGCACAATGCAGCCATTTCACCAACCATCACTGCACCACCATTTTGAACCTCCAGCAGAAGCCCAAGCTGCCAAACACCACCAACTTCACCCACCATTTGCTTCTTTTGAGTCGCCTACCACCATCACCATTTTTGCACACAACTCATTTGCTCCAACACCGTAGCCAAAACACCAACCAAACCAACGCCTCACAAAGCTGCGAGTCCATCCGCACGTTCCAGTCACCATTTTTCACCCCCAAGTAACAACACCAAAACTGCACTCCAACTCACTGCACTCCAACCCCATGAAACCGAGATCAACAGGAAATCACCAAGCTCCAACTACCCAGCCCAAGAACTCTACAAGCAGTCGCACAAACCAACAACAACCTCACCTAAAACTACCAAGCTCACCCACGAGCCAACACCTCAGCAACTCCACAACCAAGACCCTAACCCTCACTGCCCAAAGATCAATCGACAACCATTTCACCAAGATCAACCCCAATCGACCCCAAAAGCGAGAAAACAGGAAAAACCCAAAACCCACCTCAAATTTTTTAAGAAATAGCACGTTCGTCAGTCCTTTAAATTTTATTTTCAGTTTAGAAGTTATTTAACTTAGTCCCTAGTTTATATAAATTATTATTTTCAGCTTTATTATATTTACAGATTAGTCCTTAAACTATTAAACGTTATTATTTTAGTTTTCAGCTTTTATTTTCAGCTTTAAAATACTTACAGTTTAGTCCTTAAACTATTAAAAGTTATTATTTCAGTTTTTAACTTTTATTTTCAGTTTTATTATAATTACAGTTTAGTCCCTAAACTTATGAAAATTATTATTTTAGCCTTAAGGTTTTATTTTCACATTCAATAAACTTCCAATTTAGCCCTAAACTTTATTTTATCATTTTAAGCCATTTATTTCATTTCCAATAATTTTCAATTAAGTCCTTAAACTTAATTTCAACACTTTAAAACTTTAAAGTTCGAAATACTAATTCAAACTTATTTCCTATTTTTTTGGCTAGACGATACGTACGAGCAATTAGGAGCTTGAAGTTATTTTCCCGCTCACTTTTCACGCAACTCGAAACAATTGAGGTAGACTCGCCACCATTAATTAGTTTAAATTATAATTGCATGCTTTATGTGAATTACGTGATTTATATGCTTTATGCATAGGATGAGAATGTGTCATATGCGATATATGATATTGTTATGCTTGCCATAACTTATATGCTTAATTGCATGAGAAAGAAAGAAAGAAAGAAAGAATCTCTTATGAGATAAGAAAGAATGTTATGCATAACTTATGTGCTTCATCCGCACAAGAAAGAAAGACTACCCACGGCCCCATGTTTTTAAAGAGCTTTATGATTTTCAAGAAAATGAGCCCAAGATGATATCACATTGTATATTGCATAAGTGTGTTTTCAATTATTCTGTAAATTAATTATCGGCGATGAGTCTACTGAGTATTTCTTCGAAATACTCATTCTGCTATTTTAACAATATTTGCAGACTTCGGAGGCGATCGTGATTGATCCGGCAGTGGTGGCATAAAATTTGATTATCGAAATTATTAAGATTTCAAATTTATGTATTGAAACATTGTTAACGTATTTTTCGTTTCCGCTATTCCAAAACACGATATTTAAATTTTGAACAATTATCCAATGTATTTTAATTGCTGATTTAGTTTTCAATTGCAAATGTGATTTTAAAAATTAGGTTATTTCCGCAAAATTGATTGACAAAATTAGGGCAAAGGATGATGACGTGGCAATCCGGGTTAACAGAACTCGGGGCGCTACATTGTTCCTCTTCCACAACCTTCATTGCCATTACTTGCTGTTTAGGATTTATCTCAGTGTCACTAAGCAGTGCTCCTGGTGGTCTCTCTGAAAGTGCTTTCACTATTTGTCCCATCTGATTTTCTAAATTTTTATGGCAGCTCCCTGGACTTGTAAGGTTTTATCCGTTCTTTGCATGTGTTGAGTAGATATCTCAGCCAATTTAGTCATAAGGTCTTCTAATGAGGACTTCTTCTCAGATTGCTGGAAACCTGGTGGTACAGTTTGAGCCTCCTGATTATTGTTCCATGCGAAATTGGGATGATTTCTCCACCTCTGGAAGTTTTGTGTGTAGTTAACATCTTCCACTAATTGGACAAATGGACTACCCACAGTACAATCTACGCTCTCATGGCTCCCTCCACAATGGTTGCATTTTGGTCCCATTGTCTGAGTTACATTCAGTTGTTCCACTTTCCGAGCTAGAGCTGCCAGTTGCGCTGAGATGACTGTTAATTGATCAACCTCATGTATCCCAGCTGCTTTCTGTACATCTTTTCTCTCTATTGGCCACAGTGTACTGCTGAATGCTAAGTCCTCCATGATTTGATAGACTTGATCCGCTGATCTCTTCGTAATTGATCCATCGCAAGTAGAGTCAACGTTAGCTCTGCTTGTCGGATTTAGCCCAATGTAGAAATATTGGACTTGGAGCCATTTTTGCATTCCATGTTGTGGGCACTGGCGGAGCAATCCTTTGTATCTTTCCCAAGCTTCATAGTAGCACTCCGAGTCAAGTTGAGAAAATGTAGTGATTTCTTCCCTCAATCTGGCGATCCGTTTCGGTGGAAAGTATTTGTTTAGGAATCTCTAGCTCAATTGGTTCCATGTAGTGATGCTCTGAGGTAGACACGTGTCTAACCACTCTTTGGCTGAGTCTCTCAAGGTGTATGGAAAAAGTCTCAGCCTGATTGCTTCACTGGACACTCCTGGATATTCAATAGTAACACACATGTCCAAGAATCTTGAGATATGGGCATTGGGATTTTTAGTAGGTCTCCCAAAAAACTGTAATGCATTCTGGAACATGTTGATCACGTCCGTCCACATGTGGAAGTTTGCTTGACCAAATGCTGGATATACAATACTAGATTGGCTTTCCACAACCGGCGGAACCATGTATTCTCCCATCAACTTAGCGTTTTTATTGGCTGCAACTTCATGTGGTTGCTCTACTCTAAGATTATCCCTAATGGCTATTTGATTCGGATTTTCTTCTGCCATACTTTCTCTTTATATTTTTGGTATGCTTCCAATTATTGTCTTTTTCGAATGTTGAATGTTCGTTCGATCTCCGGATCAAATTAAGTAAGATCACCGATTCTCGAACTTCGTATACACGTTCTCGAAAAAGTAAGCGGAAATAAAATAATTTTTTTTAATAAAATAAATTAAAGAAAAACAATAAAATTCAGATTAAAACTAAAATTAACTAAACGTATCAAAAACAGTAGTCCCCGACAACGGCGCTAAAAACTTGATCGTTTGATTTTCCGTAAGTGAACGGGATCGTGAACAAGTAATATAGTAGTATGTAGAGTATCGAACCCACGAGGACTACGTGTTTATTCGAGTTAAAATTAATTCTAACTTTAATCGAATAGTAAATATGTTTTGAATTTACTGTACTAATATCTAAATTATAAACTAAAGTAAAAAGCAATTTAACTGGGTTTTCAAATATGCGAAAGTATTGCTAAGATGTCAAATCCCCCTTATTAATCCATTTTTAGCATAATGAATTAAAGTGACAGTTTGTGATCATTCTTGTTGGTTAGTGTTCCTAATTTAATTGAAATCCTCTCTCAATAGTTATCAAATCTATTCCCCTCATATGACATTCCTATCTCTCGATGAAAGATGCGAACATGATAAATGCATTAAACGATCTAGAACACCTATGAAAACCATGTAAAGCATATATGTATATCTCTATCCTCTATCGAACCTTACAATGTTTACTATTTTTAGCCAAAAACCTATTATCTCTCTCGATAATAATAGATTCCAATAAGTCATTCCAATTAGTAGCTAATCAATTGAAAAGTCGGTGAAAATAATAATAAACATCCAAGAAAAAAAATACACAAACTAGACGTCAAAATAATTAATTAATACTAAAAATTTCAAAACAAGGGTTCATCAACATCTTAGCAATATAAAAATCTAGCCTAACATAAAGTTGAAATTAAACACGCAAAAGAGGAACAACATCACCGGAAGTTGATGAAACGTGAACAAACTGGTATTAATTCTTTGCTTCAGTTTCTGTTGAGGACAAACAACAATTCACGTTTGGGGGAGTTTGATAAGTAAGTTTTTACATACTTATTTTACTGTCAAAACATGAGTAATTGTTGATTAATATGTTAGAATATAGATTAATTCTATACAATTCATGTTTTGTAGGACAAGTGATGAATGCAGAGGAAATAAGGAGAAGCAAGTGAAAAATGACTAAAATGGAAGAAAATGAAAGTCAGGGACTAAAGTGTAAATACTCAAAAATTATGTCGGGGCTCACGATGAAGGTTCGAGAGTGCTAAGGGTCGATTGGAAGCAATTAGAATTCAAAAAGGAATGGAATATTATCAAAATCAATTTCCAATTCGCACAAGATATATTCCACATTTTTAGCTGAAGATTTAGACCCATTTTTTGCATAGTAAAAGTCCGAATTAGAAAAGAACTATTTTTAACAAAGTTTCATCTGTTTGAGTTACCTTTCTAACAAATTTTGAATCATCTAAATTGAATATTGAAAGAGAAAGTTATGACCAAATTACTGACTGTTGTGTAGAGACAAAAAATCCGCGCGCGAAAGCAACTTTCCTTATTCGATTAGAACTCTTTTGGAAACCAATTTGGATGTGATTTTCATCCAATTTCCGACTCTTACAAATACTTAACTGCATAATATATATGGAGGAGGCTTGTATACACCATTCTTCTCCTCTTTAGCTCAAGAAACTCTTGGAGAACTAAAACTATTGGTGAAGTTACGAAGGAATTCAGTTGGAATTGGTGATTTCATGTTTTTTATTCATTTAATTTGATCTTTTCATTGTCAAATAATCCTACAATTTAGATTTTCATTCTCTTGAATTTATATTGAAATCGGCTTCATATTTACAAGATTTTTCATAGAATCAGTCATGTTTTTTTATTGTTCAATCAAACTATTTATTGAATTTCAATTTTAATTATTTATTGTTGAGATTGGTTTAACAATTATTATATCGTTCATAGATCCAGTCATGTTTCTTCTATCGTTAGATTAAACTAGTTGTTGAATTTTAATTTTAATTTCACTTTAATGGCAGATTGATTACTGTTTTATGCTTGATGCATATGGTCGATCTTTGATCTTGTTTCAATAAAATTGTGCGAATTTGTCTTAAGTTTAAATTTTAGAATTACATTTGTAAATTAAATTGATTTTCACGATATATCTTCCGGTTAGAGTGTCGAGATGAAAGTCTTTAATTGTGTTATAAAAATGAATAATTGATATGATTGATCCAATCCAATTGAGGGAATTCCGACGCTTCACTGCTTCGAACTATTGATTTTAATTTCATATTTCAATATTAAATTTTATTACACATTTGAGAGAACAATTCGACCTTTTTGATCCTTTAAATATTCTTCCATATCCATGTGGATACAACACCCCAAAGTTGTGCTACAACTACAGCGTTATTCTTTGGGCGTAATCAGGCGGCGACGGTGGTGGTGCCTCTAGTGGAGGCAGTGGCGAAGTGGTCACAAATGATTTGGTGGTCACAAATGATTATGTTGTTTGTGACCACTAATTTAGTTGGTTGGCGACCAATAAACGATATGTGACCAATGAATTAGATAAAATGTGACCAT
Organism: Fraxinus americana; assembly: GCA_035079005.1. Taxonomy (NCBI): domain Eukaryota; kingdom Viridiplantae; phylum Streptophyta; class Magnoliopsida; order Lamiales; family Oleaceae; genus Fraxinus; species Fraxinus americana. The sequence goes on from CM068706.1 coordinate 22,381,634, forward strand.
TACATGATGTGTGACCTAAAAATTATTATTTTGTGACCAATAATTTGATGAATTGTGAGCTAGATATAATTTATATTCAATGAATGTGATGTTTGTGACCATAAATAAGTATCGTGACTTATAAATTTTGTGATTTGTGATCGATGAACAAATTGTGATTTTTAAAATTTTAAGTTGTGACCGATAAAAAAATTGTGACCTATGAAAATTTTGAATTGTGATCTAAAAATTTTCGCAGGAGTTGGAACAGTCGCCGAAATCAGAATAGTCGCCGAAGATGAGTTGTGACCGGAACGGTAGTCGAAATAGTCACCGGAGCGGTAGAGGTGGTGGAAGTGGGATGGGATAATTGTATTATATTAGAATTAAATATTTAATAATAAATTAATTTAATAATTCATTATTTCATAAATAAAAAATTAAAAAACCCGATTTTTGAAATTTGGAACTTATTTTTGTATTTTTGAAATGATGTAAAGTAAATACCTTAGAAATGTATTGTTCCCTATTGTTAAAGTGATCGTTTTAAAACGGTAGAACTTTTGTTGTCAACGTAACCCAATTGCTTAAGGTAGGGCTTTAGGCAATGCATAAGGTGCGAGTATCTATATATTTTAACAATTTTGCTGTAAGTACATTAAGTTTGACATTATTAATGATATTGTTTTACGCGACAACAGTTTGGGACATTGGTTTTAACAAAACTTATTCAATGAATGACACAAGTTTACACACATCACACGATATCTATGATGTCATCCAAGAATATACAATTAACATAATTCATATTTTAATTCTGGTTTTTTTTTGTTACTAAACTATTGAACTTCTTATTTTTATTAATGTTTCTCTTACCTTTTGCTTTTAATCGTTGTGTTCACACTTTGGTGAAGATTTATTTAGCCCCTGTTTAATAATCATTATTTTGAAAAAAATATATATGTTTTGAATAGTGATTTAGGGCCTCATTAGTAAGTGCTACAAGATCTCGTGCATTGGAAACCCATGGTTATGGACCCGAATCCATTAATATGGAACATTTTCTATTCCAAGTGAAATACTCTAGTATATGAAAGAGAAAAAAGTGTTTTTGTTGTTGTGGAATAAGAAGCCTTCGAAACTTAATGCACATATTTAATTTATTCGGAGCTATTAGAGTGGGATCCACTTTTTGGAGAATATGAGTCGAATGTGTGATTAAAAAATATGTAAAAATTTTAGATTTACGTGCAAAATATTTTATTACGTGAATGTGGTTAAAAATGAATACGAGAATTAAAAAGTTATTTGAAAAAGTAATATTATTTATCAGAACTCGTGTTTAACATTGATTTAGGTGACATCATTTGTATTATTAAATTACAAATTCAATTAAGAACCTGTTTGATAACCATTTTTTGCAAAAATGAGAATGCTTTTTTTGACCGTTACCTGTGTCAGTGGGGCCCAAGGTGCTACAGCTTCTGAAATGGCAGCAATTTGTTTACAGAATTGCCCTAACTTCCTTAAGAAAGAAAATTATTTGAAAGGGCAACTTGGTAATTTAATTGAATTTTATTTTCAAAAATTACGACTCCTTCTGACACTTCACTGTATAACGGTGGGAAATTGTCTAAAAATGAGGCAAAAATTTCCATCAGACAGATCCTAAATACAAAAATTTATAATTTATTTATTAAGACTTAACATGTGTTGATATTGAAATTGATGGTAAGCCCATGTTTGAACTACATTAAAATTTTGATTATCATTCTTCTACTCATTTCCAATCTGGCATTCTTAAATAAAATAATATTTTCTATCCCATCAATAAATTTTTATTCATTTTCAATCACACATTCTCCAATAATCTATTATTTCAAAATACATTCTTTCAAAATAACGTCGCTCAAACACAATCTAAAAAGTAATTCTATTTAAAAAGAGTAATGCTACATGTACATAATAGTTTACATAATGGTCTACACAATTACAAGTGGCATTGATCAAAACCTTTAATTCAAATCTGACACTTTCACATCAACCACAGGATTGTTGCCACATCACATTGTGTACACTTATTATGTACACTTAACATTTTCCATTTAAAAATAACACCAACCGGCTTAAAGTCCGCCTGTCCTAATTGCGCTAAAGATTCTGAATTGAGCCCAAAAATGGTACGGTGTTGCTTGGTGTACTGTCAGTTTATTTGACTGGCACTTTTGCCTCGATTTCAACAAGACTTACCACTGTCAATTGTTTAACGTTGAATGTAGAACTAGCATAATTCAAAGCGGGAGACTCAGAGGAGTCACTGAGTAATTGGAACTTTTACACTTTGTTGAAGAGAGAAATAGCAGCGAAAATGGAGGAAGAAAAGGTGGACTATGTACTGGTGCCTCTGGGCATGGGGATTTTGTTGGCATACCATGTTTGGCTTCTGTTCATGATAGTAAGAAACCCGAGAAGAACTGTGATTGGCCTCAATGCAGAGAGCCGCCAAAGATGGGTTCATTGCTTGATGACTGTAGGTTTTCTCTCAATTCACTTTCTCTCCAATTGATTTTGTTGGGCTTTTCGAGTTGTGTATACATGTGCTTATGATCACGTGTGTACGTGCTGGTTGTTCTTGATATCAAAGATATTGATTCTGTTTTGGGTCAACAAAGTTATTTGAATCTTTATATAAATATTAGCTGGGGTACTTTTAGCAGCAATCATTATTTTAGGGGAAATTCAAGTTTTGATTCACCGTCTTTCTTTGTCATCTAGATTTTGTTCAAATTTTACAACCCAAAAACATGCCCCATGTTTGTGTATACTAAAGTCATTTTTCCCATTCTTAAAACCCTAATAGAAACATATTCGGGGCCCTCAATGCTGTGGATTCATGAGTGTATTTCTCACCCAGTTCATTCCCTCCTTGCCATCCTAAATGCTGTTAACTTGCCATTGTTAACGTTTTTATACTAGAAGTATGGTTAATTTTGGCTTCCACTGTAGATTCAGGGTTCAGAGAGGGAAAAAATTACAAACAACTATTTTTAGTGAGATAGGTCTTTATGTTTTAAGCAGGCACGTGAAAGATTATGCAATTTTAGAGCTTTTTGTACTATGTACATTGCACATGCCTTCTTGGGTGGGAAAGAGAAGCTAATTTTCCTTCTTGCCCTTTCGGCGGGTTTGTGTGATAATCTCTTATCTTTTATGAGGAACTGGGTGGTTTTACCAAGTATTGGACTGAACTAAGAGCCTCAAACGGCTGAAACAATCAAAAAACTTAATAGAGCAATTATGCGAAGGGGAAAATTTGTGAATGAAAGTGAGTCAGCTTAAGAAGATACTGTGAATTTTGCCTTTTGTTATATACTTGTGTGTGTTTGAGAATCCAACGGTCTTGACATGCTGGTATATTTGATAGTCAGGTTTGCATCATTCTACAATTGAAGCTTTATTTAAAACTCGAACTTGTCAGATTGTAATACAACACATGTTGACCTTGGGGCCACTCTTGAATGTACTTGGAGTGTTTGTCTATTAGCTGATATTTTGTATGATTATTTTGTGGGCTAATCACATTTGTAGTGCTTGAAGCTTGAAGACAGCTTCATCTTAGTTTCTGAAGTTCCAATTATTGTGGTCTATTTTGTTAGATCCTGTATAATGAATGGAAAAAACTGCCCATTAGCAATCATTTTATCAATGCTAGCTTGTGAACTAGCCCAAGGATACTATCAAGCCTTGTACAGAGAACACGGAGTTTTGTCAAAAAATTTCTTTAGATCCCTATGTTCTGCTGTTATCTTACAGCCTGCACTTCACTTCTGCTGTTGTCCAGCATTCCTCTAGCACTTGGGTTTCTTCTTTTCTCCATATCTCTTGTTTGTTCATCCAACCTTTTGAACTACATTTTGTTGCTTGTAATTCAAGACTAGAGATTAATCGAATCTAGTATGTAAGCATTATTTGGAGCAAATAGTTTTTTAGTTGAATGTTGGATATCTTTTTGGAATAATTTGACAATTATTATCAGAAATGGAAGTGATTTTTGAGGCTGCCTGTCTGAGCAAGAATTATTTGAACATGCTCTTCTAGAGGTCGATAAGGTGATGGAATTTGATGACAAGAAGTTCTTTTCAGTGTTATGGTATTATTTGAAGATTCATTGACAGATTTCAAGGAAAGGATATTGAAATCGACTTTCAGTTAACAAGTTTCTAAACCCACATACTTCAAACCCTCCACTTGCTCAGGTTGAATGAAAGCACTTTGAAATGACTAGTTAGCTCAATTTTTCCCCATTTTCACGGAAAGATAGTGCAAGTGTGTTTTTCAGGGACTTCATAATATCCACCTAAGATTCTCTCTTTAAATTTTGTTCAAATGCAGAGAAAACATATTTTGTTAATGTTTGCTTTTCTGCAAGGATTCGGGTTTGATTTGGGCACGTTGTTTCAAGCACTTGTAAACAATGGTAAACTTGTTGTTTTCTTTTTCTTATGGAATGAAGTAATTCGAAAAAATTTGCTCCATTGTGGTTAGGGAAATGGTACTTGAGCAGTGGAAGAAGATCTGTGTAGCTGGCCTCATATAAGTATAGGATAAGGCTCTCTTGTTTTAAGTATCATTTTTATCTTTGTTCTCTAAAATCATTCTCTTTGATAAACCTTGTTTTGCGCTGACCATGGATATATGACTGTCCACTTAACCACATAAATCTTGTGTTTCTATACTTCCCTAAAAGCTAAAATTTTGTTACTGAATAAGAGCTTCTTAAATCAGGTCTTTTTTCTTATAGGATTTTTGTGAAAGGTAGGAGAAAAGAAATAAAGGATTAGTTTTGAGAAAAAATAAAGCTCCTATGGGAATATTTTTTTTGGCCAAAACCAATCCTCAATTGACTCTTTGTTGATGAGCTTTTATATGTATTTAGGTACTTTAATTTTCTTTTGCATTTTACATATTTCTTTAATCTTCAGAAGTCTCTCGAATCAGTCATGGTTTAGGTTGATTGATTGTTAGTGACTCCAAAGGGGTTAGTGTTTGTTTGATTTTTATTTAGGAAAGGAGTCTCATTAATATTATGATAGTTAAGTCAAAATATACTTGTATAATGGTTTGATTAGGGGAAATAATTGAATTTTTCCACAGAAAGTTTAACAGCCTTTAATCATTAGTAAGGTGCATGCATTTCCATCCAGGAGTCGCTCAGCAAATGTAGGTCAGATACCTAGTTTTCTTCTTATTTTTCTTTATTATCTTTAGTTATCAAACCCAAATTTACCTCCTTTCAGTCTAAAACTGTTCTTTGCCTATATACTACTGCTTTTATATGTCAAATTTCATATTTTGCAGAACCTAGTACTGTAAGTTTGCGGTTCCTACGCTATGAATATTTCCTTGAGTATCTGTAGATTGGGTTATAAATATAGGTCAGATCAGCTGAATTTCCGAATTAAATTAGTTGGAAGTTAAAGCAATTCTATTCTACAGTCTCGTACTTCTTTTTTGACTTGTATGTTTCTCTTATTGAAATAAGTTCATTTGCAGCACACAAAGAAGCTTGTAAATATTGAAGAATTGTTAACTAGGAATGAAGCTCTCTTTCCCGAAACTTGACCACTCTTCATTGGACGTATGCATTCTCTATTGTTGTGTTGCACTTCAACAAATTGCTGCCATTTCAAAATGACATTTTGATCGTTTTTATGTTCTTTTTTTTCCTTCTGCTCTTTTTATGTTAGTTGTCTCATTCCATTGGTTCCTTCACTTCGGGCAATCATGAGACTTACAATTGCTTCAAGTGTATCTAACACCCTCTAAGGACACTTTATAGGAAGAACATTTATTAATCAAAGTTGCTAAGATTGAGTTGTTACCAATTATAAGTTCTTTGTTCAGTAAAGAAATTCTGCATTGTTCTTGACTTTTTTAGTTACAAATTTAACTTGGTATTACAGGATCCACTTAAAAATGGCGTTTTGGCAGTTCAAACATTACGGAACAACATAATGGCATCTACACTTTTGGCGACAACTGCTATCACTCTCGGCTCTTTAATAAGTGTATATGTCAGCAATAAATCAAACTCTCCCTCCTTGGAATTAGTTTACGGTAATAAAACTCCAATCATGTCATCAGTAAAGTTCTTTGCTATCTTGCTCTGTTTTCTCGTTGCCTTTCTTTGCCATGTGCAGTCTATTAGGTACTATGCCCATGTTAGCTTTCTAGCTACAGTGCCTACATTCAAAGACAGAAAAGATGCTATAGAGTATGTTGTAATAAACTTGAACAGAGGAAGCTTCTTTTGGTCGGTAGGACTTCGGGCATTTTACTTTTCATTCCCTCTGTTCCTTTGGGTCTTTGGGCCGATACCCATGTTCGTATGCTGCTGCATACTGTCATTTATTCTCTATTTTTTGGATACTACTACAAACTTTACAAGGAATATGCACAATCATTCTATCAAGGATGAAGCAAAGGCTGATGATTTGGAGTCAATTCTTCCCTCAACATAGAAGTGACAGCCAGAAAATACTTCCTGCTTGTAACTTTTGTTAGTAGAAAAAGAGTTTTCTTTGTCAATGTCTCGCCGAAGCTTAATTTTCCTATTTTGGCGTGTTGATATGTAATACTAGATGGATTCGACAATATAGTAGATAAGATTTTAAAATCTTTTTCTTCATCAACACTGTTCATTACTGTTCAATCCACCTTACGAAATATTCCATTAGATTAATCTTAATGTATCTGGTTGCTAAGTTCAAGGTTTTATGTTTGTTCCTTTTCTCCTCACTCTTAACTTTTGTGTTGACAAAGGTAGTACTAGTGTTTATGGTCCTTTAAATATTCCATATAATTTTATATTATTGTGAAACTACTGGCCATCTGGATTCTAGAAGATGATTTTTTATTTTTATTAAAATTTGTTGGGCAATTTCACCTCTAATGCAGAAAATTAAATTACATCGCCAAGCAAATAAAGGATCAAAGTAGCAAATCAGAAATACTAAAAGAAGGCAATATAAGAAAACACAACACCAAATTTTACGTGCAAAAAACCCTCTAGTGTAGAGGGGAAAAAAAACAACAGCACAAATCCGACCAAATCCATTATAATAAACAGAGATTACAATATTTAAGTTTATGTCCAAAACTTGAATTCGTAACAAATTGGGAAATCCAACAATATGATACCTCTAAGAAAACAATAATCTCAACCCCAAAACCATTAGTTTGAACCTATGAGATCTCCATTCCAAATACTACAACTCCTTGTAGCACCAAAGTAACCTCTTAGAGAATTCCCCAATTTATTCTTGAATAGAGATCAAACTCGTGTGAAATCCACACCTGAAGAAAGAAGAAAACACTTGCTTCTTCTCTTCAATGTCTCCACAAAGCCGAAGCCAAGCTTTTCTTTGTCTTTCTCTCGTATATAGTGATAATTTGCAGAGAACTAAAATGGATGAAATGAAAGGCGGGAGAAGATTCAATTGATTAAACAAAATTCAATACAAAAATGATACCAGCAATGGCCTACTTATACAGAAGCTGGAGAAGGAGCTCACGCCTAAAACATGAAGAAGGAAAACCATAATGACATAAATAACCTTCATCTAAATGGGCTAATCTAAAATGGGCTTGGCAAGACTATAATGGGCTTAACACTTCCCCTCAAGATGAGGAGTATATATTCAATACTCCCATCTTGTGTAATAACAACTTAAATCTAGTTCCACCAATGGCCTTTGTTAGGAGATCAGCAATTTGATTCTGAGAAGAGGTAAACAACATTTTCACTTCACCTGCCTGAACTTTGTCTCTAACCAAATGACAATCAATCTCTATATGCCAGTATTCTTTATACTCATAGTATTTATACTAAATTTTCAGATTCTTGATCGTTGAGTTGAGTTGGTGGAAGTTAGTCGGCCTACTTGATGATGGGACAAGGTTATCTTGTATCAAAACTTCCTTTTCGTACGTTTCGTTCAAAGACTGTTTTTCATTTGTTTTTCGTGTGATATTAGATATAAACCAGCATAATACCTGATGTAATACGGTATTGGAATTAAGTTTTGTAAGCACATCGTTCATGTTACGCTGAGAGGCATGCGTAAAGACCCTTTTTACTACGACGGTAAAAGAGGCAGAAACTGGGCAGGTTTTTAGGGTCAGTTCAAAATGCAATTACGAACTCTAAAAACGTCTATTTGAGGCTCTAAAAATATTCCCATGTTCCTCTTTGAGTTGTCTTAATATGAGCACAAGAATCACTCAATTTGGATATCTGTAGCTGGAGATATAAATTTTGAAGTGTCGAAAGGTCAAATCTGAAATTTCTGTGCAGTACCTCACTGTTTTAAATAAATCGTCCATATCATATAATCTTGAAAGCTCTCCATATTTGCACCTGAGAAACTAATGGGAAATATCTTTCAAATGTCTCAAATTTCATAGAAAATGGAGTTGGGGTGAATTTTATATAAATGTTCAAACTGGCTGCCTAAACTAGGCGGGACAGCACCGAGTCCGCATATGTAAAGAATAATTTCAAGTCGGCACGCACTCTTGCTGGCCATTAAACTTTATAGAGATATTTTACTATAAATTACAAATAGGTTCCTAGTATGCATTACATTTTATTTAGAGTTTTTACATGTAACAAAGGCTGAAGTTATTACGTTAGTACGTGACACACGAAGCTTAAGTTCGGGGGTGTCACGGCGTGGTATCAGAGCGGTTATACTTTTCTGTAGACTATTTTTTTTGATTATAAGTTCAGTATGAACTTTATATATTATAAAACAAAAATCTTGTTCGTCATCATCGAGCAAGCTTGCAACTGATTTTCAACCAGCGATCCAGGTAAAATCTTTTTTCAAAATTTATGAGTTTTCTTTATGCAATGAACTATGATATCTATTGTTGGATATAGGAATACTTTGAAGCAACTCATGTCTGAGATCTTATATTAGAGCCTAGTAGAGTAACATAATTAATTTTTTGTCCTAGTTATGGCACGAATTATAAGAACCCCCACGAAGACAGAAGTTTATGGTTATGCACGGAAGCGGGACATATTATTGGCATTTTATTTTAATTATCGTATGCATCCGCTCCATAGCCTTGAGCAACATCTTGATCTACTAGACAGCATTTTGGACTGTAGTCATATATGAGATTGTGCAATGGTCTGATGATGACCTTTCATATGAAGACATTACATATTTACTTCGAGAAAGTTATGAAACTAGCCGCAATTTGTAGCAAAACTTTAAGAAGACTATAACCTTAGCCATGAATACTAGTTTACGAGCTACCAATTCTAGGCTAGATAATGGACCGTTGGCTAAGTGCTTTTCGAGAGTTTTCGATGAAAGTCTTCCCGTACCATTTCTAGACAGTTCGGGGCAAGGCATGTTAGAGGAATACCCGGAGGAAGAACCAGAGGAAGATCCAAATGAAGACCCCGAGGAGGATCCAAAAGAAATAGAAGATTAGACACCATCTTATCTAGTTATCTTTGTTTTTGTGAATAGAATGGAATGTGATATGTACAGCTACTTTTGAATATATATATAAAGGAAAGTTGTTTTGGCCTTTGGTTTTTTTTAAGTTAGTGTTACATTTTGAAGTAATTCTAACGGGATGCATATTTTCGTTCAAAGGAAATGCCTCTAAAGTGCAACCATGGAAGTGCACCAAATTCCAATATGTTAGGCAGTGACAATCCTAATGCTAGTTCTAGTGGTGGCGAAGTTAATGTAGCAAACTTTGCACAAGAACTACTTGCCATAGTGCGGGAGTTTGGACAACAACAACAACAACAGGGACCGCCTTTGACCAAGGGACACTAAATCAACAAATACCAACTGATCATCAGGAGCCCAACCAACGAGCTGTTCAACCTCAAATAGTACCTAACCCGAGGGATCGAACTGCAATGATAGAGCAGTTTCGTAAAATGAACCCTCCATCGTTCAAAGGGAGCACGGATCCCTTAGCAGTGGAAGACTGGTTACGGGAACTAGAACGTATCCTTAAATTTATAAGATGCGAAGATGCTGAAAGGGTAACATTTTCAGTGTTCATGTTAAAGAGGGGGACGAGTCATTGGTGGGACATGACTACCAGGTCGTTAGCACCTGTTGAAGAACAGGCTATAACTTAGGTGAGGTTTAAGGAACTCGTAGAAGAAAAATTCTTCCCAGTAGCGGTGAAAGATCAAAAGGAAATGGAGTTCCTCAGACTCTAGCAGAGAACCATGACCTTAGTAGAGTATGAGCGCAAATTTGAGGAATTATCAAGGTTTGCTCCACATCTAGTGGATACGGAGGAAAAGCGGGCTAGAAGGTTCGAACGTGGGCTTCAACCTTATATTCGTGATATAGTGTCAGTTCTCGAGCTAAACACTTATCGAGAAGTCCTGAAGCGAGCACATACTATTTCTTATCAAAGAATGCAAAATGTTGGAAATTCTTATCAGGTTCAAAATTTCTCCGGTAAGAGGACGTGGAAGTGGAACTTTGATAGACAGAATAACGGTAAAGGAAAAATGAACAATGCAGCAAAGAGAGGAAAGACAGAGATAGTAGGAGTTGGTGGTGATAAACGTTGTGCGATAGACCTCACAAATGAGAATGCTTACTGGGGAAAAATGTTTGTTTCAAGTGTGGAAAATCAGGACATTTTGCTAAAGAGTGCCCTCAGAATCAGACACAGAAGGCTGGAGATGACAAGAAAGGAAAAGCAAGGGTTTTCTCCTTATCCAGGCAAGAAGCAGAGCGAGACCCTAATGTCCTAGCAGGTATCGTCTATGTTTCCAATATCCCTGCATCTGTACTTATAGATTCTGGAGCTACACATTCGTTCATTTCTTCTTCGTTTGTTGCAAAATCTAAAGTGGAATGTGAATTCCTTCTGTATACTTTAGAAATCTCTCTTCCATCTGGAAAGATACTTGTTGCTAACCAAATATCTAGAGACCTTAAGATGGAAATTGATGGTAGAAGTATAGCGGTAGACTTAATTCTGTTAACGATAAAAGACTTTGATATTATCCTTGTTATGGACTGGTTGTCTAAAAACTATGCGACTATTCATTGTACCGAGAGAGTGGTGATTTTTCAGGCGAGAAAGAGTTCCGTTTAGTGGGAACTGAGACAATTACTTTGCCTCGTATAGTGTCAGAACTCAGGTTGAAATGACGTCGAGAAAGAAAATATGTCAAGGATTTCTAGTATCGATGTCCGACATTAAACAAGATAAGTTGTCAGTTGAGGATGTCCAAATAGTTCAACACTATAAAGATGTTTTTCCAGAAGATCTTCTAGGTGTACCACCAGAGAGGCAAGTAGAGTTTACCATTGACTTAGTACTAGGAGTAGCACCTATTTCAAAGGCTCCATATCGTATGGCACCATTGGAACTACAAGAGTTGAAGGTACAGTTGAAGGAGCTTCTTGATAAGGGTTTCATTAGACCAAGTGTATCACCTTGGGGTGCACCGGTGTTATTTGTGAAAAAGAAGGATTGAACAATGAGGCTTTGCATTGACTATCGAGAATTGAATCGCCTTACTATCAAGAACAAATACCCCCTTTCGAGAATAGAAGATTTGTTTGACCAACTCAAGCGAGCTACAGTATTTTCAAAGATTGATCTGAGATCAGGATATCATCAATTGAAAATTAAGTCAGATGATATCCCTAAGACGGCTTTTAGAACGCGTTATGGGTATTATGAATTTTTGGTGTTGCCTTTTGGATTAACCAATGCCCCGGCGGTATTTATGGATCTAATGAACAGAGTATTTCATGAATACTTGGATCAATTTGTCATAGTTTTTATCGATGACATCTTAGTTTATTCAAAGAGTAATGACGAACATGAGAAACATCTCACGATTGTTTTGGAGACCCTAAGAAAAGAGAAACTTTATGCCAAATTCAAGAAATGTGAATTCTGGTTGGATAAAATAGGTTTTTTGGGGCACGTAATCACAACACAAGGAATTGAAGTAGACGTAGTTTCTTGGGATTAGCTGGTTACTATAGAAGATTTATCGAGGGATTTTCTAAAATAGTAGGACCGTTGACTCAGTTGACTCGTAAAAGGATAAAATTCAATGGACAGAGAAGTGTGAACAGAGCTTCCAAGAGCTGAAACGAAGGTTAGTTACAGCTTTAGTGTTAACGATACCAGACGGACCAGAAGGCTTTGTTATATACACTGATGCTTCGAAACATGGCATAGGGTGTGTTCTGATGCAAAAAGGAAAGGTGATAGCTTACGCTTCCCGACAATTGAAACAATATGAATGAAACTACCCAACACATGATCTAGAATTGGATGCAGTAGTTCATACCCTTAAGATATGGCGTTATTACTTATATGGAAGCAAGTGTGATATTTATACAGATCATAAGAGTTTGAAGTACTTTTTCACCCAAAAAGAATTAAATATGCGGTAGAGGAGATGGCTAGAGTTGGTGAAGGACTATGATTGCACTATCATATACCACCCTGGTAAAGCTAATGTAGTAGCAGATGCTCTTAGCAGGAAGACGGTTGGACAATTAGCAGTATTAGTTACTATGCGGAGCAGTTGTTAAAAGATTTTGAAAACATACAGCTAGAAGTGATTGCTCCACCAACCCAAACTATCACCAGGATAGCGGCTCTAATGATTCAGCCAACACTTAGAGATCGAATAAGAGCAGCACAGGATGGTGATTCTTTCCTACGAAAGATTAAATACGAAGTTGGTACTAGCAAGTGAAAGGATTTTGAGTTAGGACTTGATAGTGCCTTACTCTTTAAGGGAAGATTGTGTGTACCAAAAGACGAGGGTTGAAGCAAGAAATTCTTGAAGAAGTACACTTAACTCTATATACTGCTCATCCAGGAGGTACAAAGATGTATCGAGATCTAAGGAGTATATTTTGGTGGAGAAATATGAAAAGGTGCATAGGTCTTTTTGTCAAGAAGTGTCTAACTTGTCAACAAGTGAAAGATGAACATCAAAGGCCATCTGGATTATTGGAACCATTAAAAATTCCACAATGGAAATGGGAACATATAACTATGGATTTCGTTATGGGTTTTCCAAAATCAGCTAGAGGAAATGAGGCTATGTGGGTTATAGTGGATCAGTTAACAAAGTCAGCTCATTTTCTACCCGTAAGAATGAATTTCAGTAAGGATCAATACGCACGATTATACATCAAAGAGGTCATCCGCTTACATGGTATCCCAGCTTCAATTGTATCAGATAGAGATCCAAGATTTACCTCAAAATTTTGGAAAAGTTTGCAAGAAGCTATGGGAACCAAGTTAAACTTCAGTACAGCTTTTCATCCGCAAACTGATGGACAATCGGAGAGAACTATACAGACTTTGGAGGATATGCTGCGTGCATGCGTCCTTGATTTAGGAGGTAGTTGGGAAAGTTATGTCCCATTGGTAGAGTTTGCCTATAATAATAGATATCAGGCTACGATAAAGATGGCACCGTACGAAGCTCTCTATGGCAGGAGATGTAGATCTCCTCTTTATTGGGATGATGTAGGTGAGCGAAGAGTTTTAGGACCGAAAATAATTGAGGAAACTAATTGAGCAGTTGATAAAATAAGAGCTAAAATCAAGGCAGCCCAGGATCGACAAAAAAGTTATACTGATAAGAGGAGAAAATATTTGGCGTTTAATTTGGTGATAAAGTTTTTGTGAAAGCGTCACCGATGAAGGGAGTGCTTCGTTTTGGAAAGAGGGGAAAACTTCGACCAAGATTCGTGGGTCCTTTAGAAATTTTGCAAAAAGTTGGAAGTGCAGCCTATCGAATTGCTCTGCCACCAGATCTGTCAGCAATTCATGATGTATTCTACGTGTTAATGCTTCGACAATATGTGTCAGATCAAAGTCATGTGGTTAGTTATCAACCATTAGATATCAAACAAAACATGACTTAGGAAAAACCAGTAGCAATCTTAGATCACCGAATCCAACAACTAAGGACAAAAGAAATTCCATTAGTGAGCAATGGAGAAACCATAATGTCAAAGAATCAACTTGGGAAAGGGAAGAGGAAATCAAGACCAAGTATCCAGAACTTTTCAACCAAGTTCAAGGTAATTTCGAGGATGAAATTCCTTTAAGGGAGGAGGGATGTAATACTCCGAAATCTCATGCTCATTTAATTTGCTCATTTAAATTTTTGGATAGTAATTTAACTTTCAAAAATTTTATATGGCCAAATTATTAGTGATTGTCTCGGTTGCATTATTTGGTAATTGAGAGTTTACCAATGTTAGTTAATTAAAGGTTTAGAATACATGTTAAATTGTAACGTGCAAGCATGATGTGTTAAGTGGTTAAGCAAGTATGAGGTGGTTAAATATTAAACAAGCATGAGGTGTTTTTATCAACCATGAGCTGTTTACAAATAAGGCTAATGCATGCATGAAGATGACTCAATGGCTACGTGGAAGGCATAACAATTACCTTGGTCAATAGTCACCTTTATACCTTACTTAGTCATAGGTTTCCTTGCCTTTAAATACTTAAGGTATGCCCCAGCAATTGTCTTTGAAATCAGAAAATTACGTGCAAACAAAGAAAGATAGGATACGTGAAAAAGGAAAACAAAGGCTAGCACTTTCAAGTATACGTTTCAACTAAAAATTTCTCCAAGTGTTAAGGTAAGATACTTTTTATGCTCGAATGATAGGATTTTATGGTAATATTTATGCTTAAGCTATGCATGAGAACCATAATAGGAAAGTTGTGGACAAGTCCACGAAGTTAGATATCTATTTATGCCTTAGGACAAGTCCGAAGGGCACCGGCAAGCCGGAATATGCAAGTATGAGTTTGAATGTTTTCTTTTGTGTAGTATTGACATGTTAAATCCGAGCATTAACACCCCAAAAATTTTAGAATAAAATTTTGTATTCAATTTTATGATTTTGAAAGTTGAAGGACTAAAATAAAGTTTTAAATTCTTATATTTTAAACGGGCCAAATATTTACCTTTTGATAGAGTGATGAAAGGTATACCAATATTATACTCGTTTGATAACTCGTAATTAATTATGTTTATCAGGCTCGAGAAAATGTTAATTCGGATAGGTTATGCTTAAAATATTGAGGTTCGAAGATATAATCACTTATTAGTATAAATGGGTTGATTAAACTTTTGGGCAGCCACGTTTAATAATTTTTAAACTTGGATTATATGATTGGCCTAGCACGTGTAGGGTATAGGCTGATTGTCTACATATATCTATATTGATAGTTTATTTGATTAGGAATTGTATTTTAGATAATAGTACACAAATCTCAACCAAATTATGTTTCCCCCTTTGAAATATTATTTTATAATCACGTTTGAGATTTCTGATTCTCATTTGAAATTCACTGGATATAGAAAAATCTTTTAATTGATAAGTTTGTTGGTTGGTTGTACTTTATCTATTTATATACATCTAATTCAATGAAAACCAAGTATCATTGGTTCACGTGTCATGGGATAGAAGTATTAGCCTTTTGATTGAATAAAATAATCACATAGTACAATCCTTTCAAAATTCTTCATTTCACAATACACGTTATTTGACTCTATCAAGATCAAAAGTTGTTAAAGTAAAGTTTATCACCTAATCTAACCTACACCTATATATAGAGGCATGATGGTGAAGTGTTTCACACACAATTTTTATATACACTCATCCGGCCGAGAGAGAAAGAGAAGTGTTGGAATCCAGAAAGTTTGCATATCTCATATATCACTGTCAGTGCACTATCACCAAAGTAGAGAGAAAAAAAAAAAACAAAAAGGGGGACTTGGCACGTGCAACCTTATTTTCTTCAGAAGTTTGTTTGATCCATCTACGAAGTAAGATATTTATGTGCAAAGTTATTTGTTTCTTTGTACCTTTATGTTCAGTAAATTACGCATGAATTGCCTGTGGACTTTCGAGTTCTTTAGAAAGAGATAAGAGATCCTTCGGGAATCTAAGATGACCTAGATGGGTGTTTCGCTTGGTCACCGAGATACTCCATAAGAGAAGAGTGGTATGAAGTGTTATTTTATTGCATATAATTGTATAATGGAAACTGCACGTATCTTACTGAGTGTTTTCAAAATACTCACTCTTACAATTTTTACAGACTAGTTCGGGTCGATTGGAGCTGTGGCGGGACGGTGATGCGGGCTGCCAAAGGATTTCGACCGATGAGAATAACATTAGGTTTTACTGCTTTTATTTAAAATTATTAGTTTGTTTTGTTCCAATAATATTTTTAGCAAATTTGTTAGTTAAGAATATTTAAATTGTTTCAAAGACACGATATTATGATTCTTATTTAAAG
The DNA here is from genome assembly GCA_035079005.1 of Fraxinus americana. Taxonomy (NCBI): domain Eukaryota; kingdom Viridiplantae; phylum Streptophyta; class Magnoliopsida; order Lamiales; family Oleaceae; genus Fraxinus; species Fraxinus americana. Next base: position 22,397,990 of record CM068706.1, read on the forward strand.
TTATGAATGTTCTCTTTATTTAGAAAAATATAATTTTACAGTTCCGCATTTAAGTACATGAAAATTATGTTTGGTAACACCTCAAGATGCATGAAATTTTGGGGCGTTACATGGTATCTTAGTGAGTATTCTTTATACTCATAGTATTTATACTAAATTTTCAGATTCTTGATCGTTGAGTTGAGTTGGTGGAAGTTAGTCGGCCTACTTGATGATGGGACAAGGTTATCTTGTATCAAAACTTCCTTTTCGTACGTTTCGTTCAAAGACTGTTTTTCATTTGTTTTTCGTGTGATATTAGATATAAACCGGCATAATACCTGATGTAATACGGTATTGGAATTAAGTTTTGTAAGCACATCGTTCATGTTACGCTGAGAGGCATGCGTAAAGACCCTTTTTACTACGACGGTAAAAGAGGCAAAAACTGGGCAGGTTTTTAGGGTCAGTTCAAAGTGCAATTACGAACTCTAAAAACGTCTATTTGAGGCTCTAAAAATATTCCCATGTTCCTCTTTGAGTTGTCTTAATATGAGCATAAGAATCACTCAATTTGGATATATGTAGCTGGAGATATAAATTTTGAAGTGTCGAAAGGTCAAATCTGAAATTTCTGTGCAGTACCTCACTGTTTTAAATAAATCGTCCATATCATATAATCTTGAAAGCTCTCCATATTTGCACCTAAGAAACTAATGGGAAATATCTTTCAAATGCCACAAATTTCATAGAAAATGGAGTTGGGGTGAATTTTATATAAATGTTCAAACTGGCTGCCTAAACTAGCCGGGACAGCACCGAGTCCGCATATGTAAAGAATAATTTCAAGTCGGCACGCACTCTTGCTGGCCATTAAACTTTATAGAGATATTTTACTATAAATTACAAATAGGTTCCCAGTATGCATTACATTTTATTTAGAGTTTTTACATGTAACAAAGGCTGAAATTATTACGTTAGTACGTGACACACGAAGCTTAAGTTCGGGGTGTCACATGATTAAACAAATTCAATTACAAAATGATACTAGCAATGCCCTATTTATACACGAGCTGAAGGAGAAGCTCACGCCTAAAGGATGAAGAGGGAAAATCACAATGACATAAATAACCTTCATCTAAATGGGCTAATGTAAAATGGGCTTGGCAAGACTGTAATGGGCTTAACATATAGCAATCTCTGTTTTCTATTTTTCCACCCGTAGCAGCCTTCTCTCTCGTTTTCACTCTTGTGCAACCACGATCAGAAGAAGAAAAAAAATCTATTCTCATATGTTAACCTACAAGACATAATAGTGGATTGGGCTTTTAATTTCCTCATACGCTAGATCAAGCCCACATAACAATCTCACCCTCCAGCCCTCCGAGGAAGGAGATTATCCTCTAACAGATTAGTTAGAGTCAATGCTAGCTAGTCCGGCACAAAGCTCAATCTTTTTTTCTTTTTGCAACCTTTATTATCATATCAGCTGGATTCTTCTCGATATGAATTTTCTTTAACAATATCAATTGTTCTGTCGCTACTTGTCGTAACCAATGATATCTCACATCAATGTGCTTCTTCCAAGAATGATAAGTAGCATTCTCAAGTCTAATGCGCTCTAACTATCACGATTAACTACATACCTTTCTTGCTTCAAGCCCAAATCTTGGAGAAACTGTTTCATCCAAGGCATTTCTTTCACTGAATCAGTTGCTGCAATATACTCACCCTAAGTTATAGATAAGACAACAGACTTTTGTAGTTTTAACTGCCACGAGACAGCTCCCCCTGCAAAAGCAACCAAGTATCATGAAGTTGATTTCCTACCATCAAGATCAACACCCATATATGCATCTGTATAGCCCTCTAAAATTGGTTCTGAGCCACAAAAAGTCAAGCACATCTTTGAAGTACCTATCAAGTATCTAAAGATCTATTTCAATGCCTCTCAATGATCTTTAATGCGATTAACAAGAAACCTGCAGAGCACCCCAACTATATGGGCATTGTCTGATCATGTACAAACTATAGCATACATCAAACTCCTAATTGTAGAGGAGTAAGAAATCTTTGCCATTATTTCTTTATCTTCCTTCTTAGAAGGACAAGTCACCTTATTACCATTCTTTCTACATAGTTCTCCCGTGATTGCTATAACTTTTTAGCTTTCCTATCACGAAGAATTTGCATCCCCAAATTTTTTCGTGCTGGTCCAAGATCCTTCATGTCAAACGACTTGAACAAATTTGCCTTCATACGGTGATTAACCTAATATCTTGCCCCATTATCAACATGTCATCTACTTACAGCAAAATGATAATGAAATTACCAGAATTCTCTAACATAAAGACAATGATCCGTACCTGTCCTAGTATAACCATGACCCACCATAAAGGAATCAAACTTTTTATACTACTATTTTGGGGCCTGTTTCAACCCATACAAACTCTTTTTTAACATGCAAATCATATGTTCTTTTCTTCTTACTTCAAATCCCTCTGGTTGAACCATATAGATTTTTTCCTCCAAATCACCATGGAGAAATACGTTTTTCATGTTTAACTGCTCAAGTTCAAGATCCAAACTACTACAAAACCCAAAACCACTCGAACGAAACTCATTTTGACTACTGGAAATAATATATCATCGAAGTAAATCCCTTTCTTCTGATCAAAGCCCTTCACTACCAATCGAGCTTTATACTTTACCAGCATTTTACCATCTTTTGTTCAGTTTGAGCACCCATTTATTTTTCAATGTCTTTTTACCTTTAAGAAGCTCTGCTAGCTCATAAGTGTAATTCTTCTGCAAAAATTCATCTCTTCCAGCATAGTCTTCATCTAGCTCTTTTTGTCCTTTTGAGATTGTACCTCGTGAAAGCATTCTGGCTTTCCTTTATTAGCTATCAACACATAATTTGATATAGGATACCTAGTTGATAGATTATACTTCCTGGTAGATATTGTAACCTGGGGTTCCGATGTAGTTGATTGTCCTCCCTACTCAACATCTCTATCAACCCATGCTGGCTCATCAGTATAACTATCAACATGTGTCTCTACCCCCTGAGTAGAACTGTATGGAGGCAAAGAGATAGGTGTAAGGTTAGTAACACTCTTAGCGACACGTCTTTGATTCCCAGGTTTCTCGAAATATGCTAACTTTTGATTTTCATGAAAAATCACATCCCTACTTCTGATATGTTCTTCTTTTCTGGATCCTATAACCTGTAGCCAAATTCTGCATCTCCATAGCTAACAAAAATGAAAGCACTAGCTTTATCATCTATTTTCAACTATTGTTCCTTAAGCACATGTGCAAATGTCTTGAACCCAAAAACCTTTAAGTGAAAATAAGAAGTATCATTTTCCTTCCACACCTTTTCTGGAATTTCAAAATCCAAATGAACCGATGGAGACCGATTGATTAGGTAGCACGCCATACGAACAACATCATCCCATAATGACTTAGGTAACCTAGTCATCCTTAACATGGTTCTGACTTTTTCTACAATGATACTGTTCATTCTCTCAGCCACGCCATTGTGTTGTGGGGATACCATGAATTGTTTTCTTATGTCTAATACCATGCTCTGAACAGTAATCTTCAAACACTTCAGATTGTATTCTCTCCGGTTGTTAGTTCAGAGATACTTCAAAATCTTTCCGCTTTCTCGTTCTACCACGGTATGAAACTTTTGAAGTGCTAAAAAACCTAGTCTTTTGATCTTAAATAAAACATCCATAACTTTCATGAAGCATCATCAATAAAAGTAAGAAAATACTTATTGCCACTTAAGGACTCCACTTTAATTGGACTACAAATATCAGAATAAACCAAGTCTAAAATATTAGACTTTCTACTAGAGGGCTTCGGAAATGGAACTCTATGTTGTTTACAAAGTAAACAATAATCAAATGAATTTAATGATGTATAATTGGCAAAAAGAACGAGGGACTTTCTTGCCAAAATCTGCAATCCTTTTGCGCTCAAGTGAGCTAGTTGCTTGTACCACAAGTCTGGTAAAGAATAACTTTTAGTTGCATTCACAGCTTCACAACAAACCTTTACTCATGTCTTGTAAAGTGTGCAACAAACTTTTCCTCTAGCAAATACCATCGACCATTTTGTTAGTTTCCATTCTCCCCTGCCAAAATAATTGTCATACCCTACTTCATCAAAGACGTATAGATAGCAAATTCAGGTGCATGTTTGGAACATGTCACACATTCTTCAATGTCAAGCTGTATCCAATATTTGTTTGAAGACAAATATCTCCAATTCCGACAATGCTGACAAAAATGTTATTACCCATATTCATCGTACCAAAGTTACCTCATTTGTACGAAATGAAGAACTGCCATCTTGGAGTAACATGGTAAAAAGTCGATGAGTTAATAACCTACTCAACGAAAGAATCTGCAACATGACAACACTGTTCATCTTTTGTAGAAAAAACTGCTACTATAACTTCCTCTTGCATTGGATTGACTTCTAAAGTTGCCACGTTCCTTAGGACATTCGCTCTTACTCTTTCTATATTCTCTGTAATAAGAACATGTGCATCATTCCTACCCAAATCTTTCTTTCTCATTTCTTCATTAAACAAACTATCTTTAACTAGAGTAAGTCCAAACACATCATTTGGAGTAGAGCTACTAAGTGATACTACCAAAGTCTCCCAACTATCATGTAATGAATTCAGAGGTAATAGTACTTGCATCTCATCATCTAGTGCTAATTTCATTGTGGTCAACTAATTTACTAAGGGTGTGTTTGATCCACATTATTTTGGAAGAATTGGAATAGTGGATTGATGGAGAATTTGTGGTTGAAAAAGAAGGAAAAGTTATTGATGTGATGGAAAATATTATTTTATTGAAGAATGTGTGGTTGAAAATGAGTAGAAGAATGAGAATGAAAATTTTAATGTGTACCAAGCAAGGGCTAAGTTTTGAAATTCGCTCAAATGCTTAGCAACTGATTTCCCCTCCAAATTTAGATTCACAAGCTTTCTAATAGCAAAATCTTTAATTTGAGCCATCTTCCTCTCATAGTGACTCTCTAGTTTTTCCCAAAGGATATGGGCATTTGTCCCTTGAGATATATAATGGAATACATTAAAATCAACATACTGTCTAATATACCCATTGACTTTCTTCTTCATTTTCTTCCAATCACTATCACTCATACTACTTAGCTTGGTACTACCACTTTCAATAGGTTCATGTAAATCCTTACAATAAATGATATCCTCCATCATAGGCTTCTAATAGAATAATTTGAAGCCGACAATTTAATCATAGTGCCTGAAGTATTCTCCATTTACTCCTGCAATAGTACCGCACCAACACAACCTCAGCTCCGGTACCACTTTGTTAGGTAATTTCACCGCTACTGTAGAAAATTAAATTATAGCATCAAGTAAATAGAATATCAGACTAGCAAATAAGAAACACCAAAGAAAGCAACACAAGAGAACACAACACAAAATTTTACTGGACAAAACCCTCTAGTGTAGAGGGAAAAAAATCATAGGGCAACTCCGACCAAATTCATTATAATAAATAGAGATTACAATATTTAAGTTCATGCCCAAAACTTGAATTCTTAACAAATTCGGAAACACAACGATAATCAACCTCTAAGAAGACAATAATCTCAACCCCAAAACCATTAGTTTAAACTTATGAGATCTCCACTCCAAATACTATAAAGTCCTTGTAGCACCAAAGTAACCTCTTAGAGAAATCCCCAATTTGTTCTTGAATAGAGAAGAAACCTTCGTGAAATCCACACTCAAGAAAGAAGAAAAACACTTGCTTCTTCTCTTTGATGCCTCCACAAAATCGAAGCCAAGTTTTTCTCTACTATATGGTCTCTGTTTTCTATTTTTCCACTCGTAGCAGCCCCATCTCTCGTTTTTACTTAGGGATGGAAACAGGGCACGGGGCCCTTGCCCCGTTTAATTTTTTTCCCAAATATTTGATAATTCATTTTATTGCCCCCATTCATTAAACTGATGCAATAATATATTTTTTAATCTTTATTTATTTTTAAAAGTTAAATTATTTAAATATATTTAGTAAACTAAGGCTTTTATTGTTTGGCATATTTTTTAGATAATTTTAGTTGCCATTTTCTATTAGAACTAATGAAATTTCATGTAATTTTCCATTTAAAGTATTGAATTCTAAAAAAAATAAAAATAAAAAATAAACGAGGCATGGCGGGGCAGGGCATGGTGGGGCGGGGACGAACTGGGGCAAAGTTAACTGTCTCGTCCCCAGTGACTATCGAGTTTGTTGAATTTTTTTGTCATCCCTATTTTTACTCTTGTGCAGCTACTCAAAAGAAGAAGAAAAAAAAGCTGGCCTCATATGACCTACAAGGCTTCATAGTGGAAACTATAGAAGACATGATAGTTTTCCACTATCATGAAAAGAAAATCTGGGCAATAGTTCGTATACCATGACCAATACTAGAGGATGAATACCAAAGTAATTTTCCACTAACGCGATTTATGAAAAATATTTCCATAAAAAAATTTAATGTGGAAACTATAGGTGACATGATAGTTTCTTGCACGAAAAGCATGTTGTAATTTTTGTTGTCTAAATAATTGTTCGCGTGAAAATCGCAAGCGTACGGAATTGTTGTACAAGTAATAAGATTTGTGAGTTAAGAGTTTCGTTCCGACGAGGAATAATGTCTAATTTGTAGTTTAATAGTTACTATTAAATTCAAAGTGTAATGAAATCAAAACGATGGTTTGTATATTTTTTTTATACTAATCCTAAACTAATGATGCAAATAGAATGTTTATCTAATATGTGAATATTTATATTGGAATCCTGAATCCCTCCACTGCTATTTAGTCCAATTCTTAATTCTTAATCTAGTAAATTCATGTATTCAAGACAATCGATAATCCACTATTATTCAATGTTCTTTTTAGGATATATTAAACCTACATTTAACACGACCCGATCTTATTCCTAATCCGAATTTATATGAAAAACATGCATTGATTCACCGGCACATGCCATAGATATTATTCTTAATACCTATTGTCCATGTGTTGATTTTGCCACGTTCAAGACTTATTGTGAGTATTCCTACACTACAACAAGCAACTTATTATCTAATTGGTGATCAAGCAATCAAATAATTCAATGGGAATGCAAAACCAATCAAGAAAAATCAAGAAATACTAAATTAATTGTCTCGAATTAAAATAAATAAGTAATAGGGTTCATCATTCATCCAATATAATGAAAAACTAGCCTAAAATTCTTATAATTAAATTATGCAAGAATAATTGAAAAAACATCACCTGAAAATAAGAAAGATGGAAGAAGTATGAAAAATCCACGTTCTTTTCTCAAATCTTTAAACTGGGCAATGAATCTTCAAAATTCTTATATGGTTCGCCTTGAATTGATGTGTTAGACCCTTTCTTGTGGTGAAATTTTGGATTTGATATGCTCTGAGTTGTTCACGCCGTTCACCCATTTAGAAATTAGGTTAAATTTGGTTTTTATAGGAATTTGGATAAAACCAGAAAATTGGGCCGCTCAGGCCCAGAATTAGCCTGTGCGCGCGCGCCGTGTTATTCCATGCCCACGCACCATTCAATTGGTTTGCTCTCGGTAGATAAAAACTAAGCTCGTGCGCGCGTGAGAGATTTTTCCTGTGCGCGCGCAAGCATAAAATCTTCCAATTGTTGCACTTTGGTCCCCGAATTTCATTCTTAATTTGTTTTCGTTCCTTCTTTGTATTTTCTTGACCCTCCATCTTCCAATTTCGTCTAATTGACTCAAATATCTCTCCAATAATCGATACTAGGTCCGAATCATCTATAAGCATTTTGCGATTTAGTCCCTAAACTTTGTATTTGATACAATGGATCATTTTTCGCTATCTTTGCAGTCTTTTCTCCAATTCTTCATCAAACATTGAGTTTTACTTACGAAATGAAATATAACACAGATTAGAGTATTTTATCCAAAGTACAGTAAAATATCATTATTTAGGATCTCGAATAAGTGTAGAAACTACACTTATCACACCCCCAAACTTGATTCTTTGTTTGTCCTCAAACAAAACTAAAACCTATCAAATACACAAACGCGCAATGCTGATTACCTAATTGGTGGTCAGTCAATCAAATAAAGCAAAAATTTTAGCTAGTTAACTTGACTTTTCTATTTCATGATTGAAATCATAATATCAGATCTATGCACAATTTCAAAATCACAATACAAAAATTAAAATTTACTTCTCCAATGTAAAATCGACGAGTGTGTGAAGAATTAAGCATAGCATTATGAATTCATGAGTTGTTTCAATTCCCAACCCTCAATGGTCAAATATATTCTTTCATCACTCATAAGATTCACCCACCCCCAAACTTATTATTTCCGATCTTTTCAAGTGTGTGATTTAAGGTTGAATTCTATACTATCCTCACCTCTTTAGTTTAGGTAAATCTCACTAATTGTCAGTCAATATCTCAATAAATAAGGATTCTCTATTAAATTTGATTGTTTCAATCTCTAGGACTTAATTGGGCTAACAATCTCTTATCAAAGTCAAATTTTCTTAAACAAGTGTTTGTGACATAATCAAGGTATTTGGTGCGTCTGTTTCATGTACCTTTTTTTTTCTTTATATTTTTTCTCAATTTATTTTTCAACACTTTTTTTATTTACAACATTCTCTCCCTTAAACTTTCTAAATGACTCATGTAACAAACTTTAGGTCGATGACTCCCAAGTCAGTTGACTTTAGGGCAACAGGTTTTAACACCCTTACATGATTATTAACTCGAGTCATAAAAGCTACGAAGAGAAATTTTCAAATAAAATGTGGTTTTTTTGTGACTTGATTAGTGCAATATCCCTCATCAAACATATTCAAGTAAAATGACTTCTAACTTGAGATTTTCACCCAATTTCATCCATTGACCTTAGACAATCTACACAAAATTTTTAATTTCACACATGGAATCCCCATTTATGTCAACATCTTCCTACAACAGTGAAATCCCCTAAACTATTATAAATTCGATCTAAGGATGTAAAATTTAGTGGTTTTGAATTTAGCATCTATGGTCCACTATTTCAACATATTCAATTATGAAATCAACTCATTCATACATAATGCTTAACTTAATTCATGTACTCAATATATATGAAATTTCACATGAAAAACAAAAATTAATCTAAACATGCAATTTATTCACCATTCATAGATCAATTAACGATTCAATATTTTTTTTATTACCAGTCAGGCCAACTAATTCACACAAACACACAAAAAGAAATTTTTTAAAAATTTTCAATTTTTTTCTAAGTTAATGCAATAAAATCACACAAACACACATAAATATAAGAATGACACAAATACATTAAAAACAAATGAAAAAAATAAATAAATGAAAACTCATGTTTTCCACTCCCAAACTTAAACTAAACTAAATCCGCATATAAAGGGGTGGTGAAGAAAATGAAGAAAAGACTCCCCTGATATGAATTGTAATCCAATGGCTAGCTTCCTATTGCTTTCATTAGCTCCTTAGTCTTGGTTAGTGTAAATGTTGCATGACGTCATGTTCCTGTACAATACAATCAAATAACTGGAACGAGTGCTACTTACTTCTAACATCTAATAAACCACTAATATATCGAAGATCTAAGGGAAACAGGGTATGGATGATGAGTCCTTAAAATTGAATAATAAAAAACTAATCTAAATTATTTTAAATTATTCTAAATCTAAAAAACAGAATAAATTAATGAGATAGAAGTATTAGGTTGCCTCCCAACAAGTTCTTTGTTTAAAGTCCTTAGTTTAATTTTGTTGTTTCGATATCATGGAATTTTGAAGAACACTTTTGATGCCTTGCTAAATTTGCCTCTTTTGACTTTGCTCCACTCTTCATTGCTTCTACAAATTTTAACACCACCCTCTCCAATGTGATATGTTATGCCTATCTCCTCCGATTTGAATTCAACTACGTAGACTTCTTCCTTCTCTTTGGGCTTAATTACAAATTCGATGATAGAGCAATCAATGAAGTCAACAGAATGTGGGTTAATGTCTTCTTCATTAATTGCCTCCTCTTCGTTTTGTTCATTTGTAATTGATTTTTCATCGTTTTTTTTCTCGTCTTCCATAATTGATATCTCCTCGGGTTGAATGGACGATTCACAATTTAATTCTACGGGCAATATAAACTCTTTTCTTTCAAATTTTTCGAGTGGATTGTATCTCCACCTTTTAATTCAATCTAGAATACGCCATCTCCTAGACACATTTTATTTTCATCTAACTTGGCAAGATCAGTGTAGTATTTTGCAATTGCCTCCTCGTTCAACATGGAAGGACCAAATTCCACAAATGTGTCGGAAGGGATACACTCGCCTACAGGCATGTAGCTTTCATTAGATGTGTCAATTGCGAGTCTCCGACATCTTAAATATTATTTAAATCGTAGGAGTTTGAGCTGAAAAGGTTCAGTGCATGTATTCACGCAGTAGCCAGTATAATGCACCCCACAACATAATTCACAATATATATCTTCTTCCTCATCGTCCATTGTAAGGTTATTTGTTGTAAAAATCTTTTCACCAAGCCATGTTAGAATTTTAGATGCATTGCTGACCAGCACCTGGATAGAATATCAAGTACGATAAATCAAGGTGGGTAGCCACAATCAATAAGAAAAAAATCACTAAAATAAAATACAAATCAAATTTAATATAAACTACTAAACTAAAATTAAATCTGTTCTTCCCTGGCACCGGCGTTAAAAACTTGTTCGCATGAAACCTGCAAGCGTACGAGATCGTTGTACAAGTAATAAAATTTGTGAGTTAAGAGTTTCGTTCCCATGAAGAATAATGTCTAATTTGTAGTTTAATAAGTACAACTAAATTCAAAGTGTAATGAAATCAAAACGATGGTTTGTATAATTTTTTATACTAATCCTAAACTAATGATACAAATAAAATGTTTATCTAATATGTTAATGTTTGTATTGCAATCCTGAATCTCCCTACTGCTATTTAGTTCAATTTTTAATTCTTAATCTAGTAAATTCATGTATTCAAGACAATCGATAATCCACTGTTATTCAATATTCATTTCCAAGATATGTTAAACCTATGTTTAACACGACCCCGATCATATTCCTAGTCCGAATTCAAATGAAAAACATGCATTGATTCACATGATTTATCACACATGATTGCACATGCTATAAATATTATTCCTAATACCTATTGTCCATGTGTTGATTTTGCTGCGTTCAAGACTTATTGTGAGTATTCCTACACTACAACAAGCAACTTAATATCTAATTGGTGATCAAACAATCAAATAGTTCAATGGAAATGCAAAATCAATCAAGAAAAATCAAGAAATACTAAATTAATTGTCTCGAATTAAAATAAATAAGTAATAGGGTTCATCATTCATCTAATATAATAAAAAACTAGCCTGATATTCTTATAATTAAATTACATAAGAATAATTGAAAAAATATCACCCGGAAATAAGAAAGATGGAAGAAGTAGGAAAAATCCACGTTCTTGACTCAAATCTTTAAAACGGGCTATGAATCTTCAAAATCCTTGTATGGTTCGCCTTGAATTGATGTGTTAGACCCTTTCTTGTGGTGAAAATTTGAATTTGATATGCTCTGAGTTGTTCACGCCGTTCACCCCTTTAGAAAGTAGGTTAAATTTGGTTTTTATAAGAATTTGGATAAAACCAGAAAATTGTGCCGTTCAGGTCCAGAATTAGCCTGTGCGCGCGCGCCGTGTTATTCCATGCCCACGCGCCATTCAATTGGTTTGCTCTTGGTAGACAAAAACTAAGCCCGTACGCGCATGAGAGATTTTGCGTGCAGGCACAAAATCTTCCAATTATTGCACTTTGGTCCCCGAATTTCATTCTTTGTTTATTTTGGTTCCTTTCTTGTATTTTCTTGACCATCCATCGTCCAACTTCGTCTAATTGACTTCAAAATCTCTCCATTAATTGATACTAGGTCCGAATAATCTATAAGCATTTTGTAATTTAGTCCCCAAACTTTGTATTTGATATAATGGAGTCATTTTTCGCTATCTTTGTATTATTTTCTCCAATTCTTCATCAAACATTGAGTTTTACCTAGAAATGAAATATAACACAAATTAGGTAGTATTTTATCTAAAAATTAGTAAAATATCATCATTTAGGATCTCAAATAAGTGTAGAAACTACACTTATCAATAATAAGGAAATTTGGGAAAATGCAGATAGAATTCTAGATCTGGTCTAAATAATAAGGAAAATTAGGGAACCAACGTAAATTAAATTTTTGATTCCTCAATATTTGAAAACTTAAGCCTACTAGAGGCCTATTTGATTATCGACACCCACTCTCATGCTGATTTGGTATGGACACGTTCAACTTGCTTCTGATTTCTTGAAACCTTGTAGGACTTAAATTCTTGGTGAATGTGTCGAACAATATGAAATTCTATTAAGACATACCTAACTTTAATTTGATTGAGAAGCAGTGAAACTTTCACCTCTATGTGTTTGGTTTTCGAACGTTGGCCCTGCCTTTTGTTTTTTTAAGTCACATTGAATGAACGAATACCCACCTATGCCTGCGCTAGTGTTGACCTCAAAATTGAGATGAATGAATTCCTCAGCCAACTAGGATTTTTACTCATAAATCTACTCAATTAAATTAAGAGCTAAGGAGGAAATGGGTATTTGAAAGGTTTGTCTACTCAATTTTCACATCCTTCTATATTCCCAATCATGCATATTTATAGATTTCTGATCAAGACATGAGGTTAATTAATTCTTTTCTTTTAATGACATATGACACTCATTGATTAGTGGGCTTTAACTAAATTTGTTACCCTTTCACGTTTTATTCACCATGCTACATGATCTTCACTCATTTGTTGTGAACTCACGTTTAACAATTTTATCATTTTTATTCACCTGTTTCAATAATGATTTTTGCTGATTAGGAATATTTTGTGAAAATAAATAAGAGTATTTTTTACTTGTTCAGTAATTTGCATTCGCATGCCTCATGTGCTCAAATGAGCTTTGGGACGCAATGAAGCAAATCCGTCTGCCTTGATTATTTGTGTTCAAGATCGAACATATGGTTTCATATAATAAATAGTTGTTGACAATATCCTAGGGTCATACATGGTCTGATATTTTTAGACTTAGAAGTATTTGTTGATAGTGACATAGGTTTGCACTGATCAAGCTCAAAATAATATAATAAATAACGTTCAACTCAGTCATTGATAGCAAATAGTGTCCAAAGTCCTGTTCAACTCAGTCTCCATAAAATTAATTGATAGCAAATAGTGTCCAAAGTCTAAGTCTAATAATTTACGCTATGTTCAAAACTTATGTTTAGGTTCTACGTTGTGCGAAGTTAAAATATTTTTGTTTTTTTTACCTTGATGGTATAGGCCTTGATAATACGCATCAATAACCAAGTCTAAATATGGTCGACGAACTTTTTCCTTGGCTTTTTATAAAGATGAAGTCAATGAGACGCTTAATTAATTTTGAACGAAAATGAAGTTGGTTAACAAACAGTCTTCGAAGTTTGAGCTCAAATCTTAATGCTAAGTTGCAAAATGGCGATTATTAAAGTAGGGATTTGAATGTTGCCATTACCAATGCTATCCTGTGGTCAGATGAAGAGGTACTTTCATGATTGCAATCATCATTGTGTGTATCAATGAGGTTGTTGGGCATTTTAAGGTGCAGGTATTGCAGGGATTATGTGTATTTAATGTGTGCGACAAACATGCTTAATTTGACCCATAAGATTAAAATATTTTTGGTGCCTTTTTGTATTCAATGTCCAAGATTGCTTGTCATCTGAATGGCCATGATCAATCTTGGTAATTCAATGGCCAAGACTTCGTGTCATCTGAGTGACCAGGATCAAATAGCTAGGATATATTTACGAAAATTATGAGTATGAGATATTTGACATTATTATAGTTTCTTATTTTTCTAAAACTCATGCATTCATGTTTTTCTCCCTTTAGCTTAAGGTTTTCTTTATCAACCATTGTATAGTGTTGAAATACATAGTGCATCATATCAGCAGCCACGCTTGTCAGCTAAACCATCAACAACAGTTTGGTTATCAGCAAGATATGCACACATCATAAGGCATCATGTTTATCAAGCCAGGTGCCCTGCCAGCTCGTGTAAATTGTACAGGGTTAGGTAGAATAATAATCTTTCTGTTGTATAGTATGTTAGGATGTTTCTTTACTCATTTACCCCTTTGTACCTTCTATATATTAGCCTTTGCATTAGTGTTATGCAATGAGGTGAATTTAAGATTCAATCCAAATTTATCAGTCTTCATCATCTTCATTCAGCTTTATTATCTTACATGGTATCAGAGCAATGACCACCATTGCTGGTATGAACTCTGCTGGTAGTGAAAACACAACTTCCCTTCCCACTTTGAACTCTCTTACCAATACAAGTTGGAAAACTCAGATAACCCAGGAGCTATTTTAGTCACAGAATTGCTAACCACAAATAATTATCGCCACTGGTCAAGGGCACTTTGGCGAGCACTCCGAGCTAAAAACAAGCTCGATTTCATCAATGGAACATTGCCCAAACTTGAACCGACCACAAACTCATTTGATCTATGGGAAAGATGTAATGACATGGTAGTGTCATGGATCCACAATGTCATATCTCCTTCACTCAAATCCAGCGTGGCATTCATGGATAAGGCAAATGAGATATGGTCAGAACTTAAGGATCGATTTTCTTAGCAAAATGGGCCCAGAATATATAAACTGGAGAAGGCATTGGCTGATTTGGAACAAGAGAATGAATCATTAAGCATCTACTATGGTAAGCTAAAAACAATTTAGGATGAACTGTCAGTCTATGATCCTATTCCAGATTGTAGTTGTGGACAATTGAAAGTACTAGTTGATAGGCATCAACGTGATTGTGTGATAAAAGCCCTGATGGGGTTGAATGAAATCTATGATAACACAAGGGCTCAAGTCATGATGCTTGATCCCCTTCCACCAGTTAACAAGGTCTTTTCATACATACGGCAGCAGGAGAGGCAGAAACAACTTGCATCCAATACAGTAAGTGATGAAGCTGTTGCAACGACAACCAAGAAGTTCTATGGAGAAAACAGATCTCTTAGCTATGGAAAGTTGAATATCAGTGGCAAAAAGGACAGACCATATTGCGCATATTGCAAAATCCTTGGGCATACCTTGGATAAATGTTTCAAGGTAGGGAATACTGAACTTCCTATATGCACCCACTGCAATATGATAGGACACACTATGGAGAAGTGCTTCAAGCTACATGGTTATCCTCCAAAACATAAGCTATACAAGTCCAGAGAAGAGAATGGGGGTCTGCAAACTAGTAAAGTATTATTTAGGGAGATTGAGAGACCAGTTTCTCTAACCAAGGGAGAATATGAAGAATTCCTTGCCTTACTTCGACCTAAGGATAACTCACCGAACACTCATTTCGTCCATCATGTGCAGACTATCAACCATTCCTAAATTAATCCTCAATTTGATTTGTCTGGTAAAGCCACTTGTTTATTTGTTTCACCCTCACACACTCAGAACTTTAATAACATTCTATGGATCATTGACATGGGTACAACATATCATATGATCTGTAACACCATCTTTTTCACTTCCATTGAATCAAGAACCTCTCTATCAGTTAAATTACCGACTGGTAAGGTTGACCCAACTACACACCCTGGTGTAGTACAAGTCACAGAGTCATTGGTACTCAAAGATGTTCTATGTGTTCCTGATTTTCACTTCAATTTTTGTCTGTTAAAAGGCTAAGTCAACAGATCCCTTGTTGCCTGATTTTTATGTCTGATGCCTACTATGTTCAGGACCTTTTGTCTTGGAGGACGATTGGGAAGGGTGAGGTATGGTGTAGCCTATATAGACTCAAGCTACACAAGGTTCCATCCAAAGCTCTAATGACCACCTTACCAGCCCATAATCTTAGACAATTTCCTACTACAACTTCTATTGTTAATTCTGATATTCAGCCACACTTATGGCATTATCGTTTAGGACACATTTTTTATTCTAGAATGAAACTTTTTCCTGATAACTCTGTTGTTTCTCATTGAAAGAATGCTTGCAAGGTTCCATGTTTTATCTGTCCATTGGCAAAGCAACGCAAGAATCCCTTCCCTGTAAGCATAGATAAAACTAAACAAATTTTTGACATTATCCACTGTGACATCTTGGGTCCTTGCCCCACTACAACACGTGATGGATCTAAACACTTTCTTTCAGTGGTGGATGACTTCTCACAAGCCACTTGAGTGTATATGCTTAAGAGGAAATCTGATGTTAGTCATTCCATTAAGGTATTTATCTAAATGATAGAAAATTAGTTCCAAACATCAGTAAAAATATTGAGAAGTGACAATGGACCTAAATTTAAACTGACTGACTTTTACAATCAAAAGGGGATCATTCATCAAAAAATTTGTGTTGAGATCCCTCAACAAAATGATGTAGTTAAAAGGAAACACCAGCATTTGATGAATGTTGTCAGGGCCTTGAAATATCAGGTCTTCCTTTGTTTTATTGGAATGGATTTATCCTTATAGCAACTTACTTAATCAATAGGACCCCACACCATTATTGCAAAACAAATCACCATTTGAAGTATTATTCCACCTCACACCAACTTATTCCCATCTCAGAATTTTTGGATGCCTCTGGTATGCATCCACATTGGCACATGGCAGAAGGAAATTTGATCCTAGAGGGCGCCAATGTATTTTCTTAGGCTACCCTTTTGGGGTTAAGGGATATAAAGTAATGGACCTGCAGACCAAAGTCATTTTTATATCTAGACGTAACATTTCATGAAACTTATTTCCCTTTCAAATAGGCTAAAAGACCCAATGATGAAACTGAACTTGTCTTTACCAAGCCTCTTCCAGACATTGCCAACTATACTCCTGAACCAGAATCAAGTGGGGTGCCTAATTCACCTAGAACATATACACCTGATCAGAACACACCTAATAGCCCTACACCTTATAACTCTCCTCAACCATCATCTTTCATACCACCTAGCATTCAAAAATCTACAAGAGTCAAGAAAGCTCCCCAGTACTTGCAAGATTTCCATTGTCATCAGGCCACATCAACTGAGCCATTCCAATCTCCTCTTAAGGCAAGATCTCCAGCATCTGCAGGTAATGCCTTTCCTCTTTCTAATACCTTTCTAATACCATTTCTTATCATAAGTTATCACCCTAGTTCAAGGCTTTTTCAACCTCCATTTGCGCACACTTCGAACCTAATACTTACCATCAAGCCATGAGTGATCCTAATTGGTGCAAGGCAATGGATTCAGAAATAGAAGCCATTGAGTTGAACAGGACCTGGACTCTCACTGACCTTCCACAAGGATAGGTTGTAATAGGGTGCAAATGGGTATATAAGTTGAAATATAAATTAGATGGAAGCATTGAAAGACATAAAGCAAGGCTTGTAGCCATATGATATACATAACGGGAAGAGATAGACTACAATGAGACTTTTTCACCTGTTGCAAAACTTGTAACTGTTAGATGCTTATTGGCTGTAACAGTAGTTCAGAATTGGCACCTGAAGCAATTTTATGTAAGTTATGCTTTCTTACGTAGAGTTTTACATGAAGAGGTCTATATGAAAAAACCTCCAGGCTACATAAAAGGAACCCCTAACCAGGTCTACAAGTTGTTGAAGAGCATATATGGCCTGAAGCAAGCCTCAAGGCAATGGTACTCAACATTTTCTATAGCATTTGTAGAATTTGATTTCTCTCAGTTAAAAGCTGACTACAACGTTTTCACTATGGCAACAAAATTGTCATAGCAGGCTCCAATTTGAAGTAAATAAACATAGCGCAAAGGTTTCTCAGTAGCAGGTTCAAAATTAAGGCATTAGGTAATTTAAAATATTTTCTTGGCCTTGAAGTTGCAAGATCAAATAGGGAAATTGTCATCTCCCAATGCAAATACACTTTGGACTTGTTAGCTGATGTAGGATTACTTGGGGCTAAACCAGTTAAATTACATATGGACCAGAATTTGAAATTAGGAAGGGACACAGGAAAACCATTACCAGATCCCACACTTTACAGAAAACTGATTGGAAAGTTGATGTATTTATCTTTAACTAGACCTGATATATGTTATGCCATTCAGAATCTTAGCCAATACATGGAAATCCCTTCTTTCATTCA
This sequence comes from Fraxinus americana, assembly GCA_035079005.1. Classification (NCBI taxonomy): domain Eukaryota; kingdom Viridiplantae; phylum Streptophyta; class Magnoliopsida; order Lamiales; family Oleaceae; genus Fraxinus; species Fraxinus americana. The sequence goes on from CM068706.1 coordinate 22,416,302, forward strand.
TCTTGCAGCAGCTCACAAAGTGATTAGATACATGGACAAGGTCTCATATTTCCATCTTCATCCTCATTAACTCTACAAACATTTTGTGACTCTGATTGGGCAGCATACCCTGACTCACGAAGGTCATTTATTTTTCTTGGAGATTCATTGATCTCTTGGAAGTCCAAGAAGCAAAGTGTGGTTTCTCGATCATCCGCTGAATCGGAATACAGGTCAATGGCTAGCACTTGTTGCGAAATTACATGGTTAAAATACATTCTGAAGGATCTTCAAATTAATCATCCCCAACTAGTCAACTTATATTGTGACAACCAATCAGAATTCCACATTGCCTCCAACCTGGTGTTCCATGAAAGAACTAAACATATCGAGTTGGACTGCCACTTAATCAAAGATCAGATCGGAGCTGGACACATTTCCACATCTTACATTCATACTCAATCAAAGCTTGCAGACATATTCACCAAAGAACTCTCTTCTATTACTTTGAAGTCTCATTTGTCTAAGATGGGAATAGAAAATATCTATTCTCCATCTTGAGGGGGGCTGTTGAAATACATAGTACATCATATCAGCAGCCATGCTTATCAGCTAAACCATCAGCAACGATTTGGTTATTAGCAAGATATGTACACATATCATAAGGTACCATGTTTATCAAGCCAGGTGTTTGCCAGCTCGTGTAAATTGTACATGGTCAGGTAGAATAATATTCTTTCCATTGTATAGTTTGATAGGATGTTTCTTTCACTTATTTACCCCTTTGTACCTTCTACATATTAGCATTTGTAACAGTGTTATGCAGTGAGGTGAATTTAATATTCAATCCAAATTTATCAGTCTTCATCATCTTCATTTAGTTTTATTATCTTACATATAGCAGACTCTAAAAGTATTTCTTGGGCGACCCCTTCCTGCTTCTTATTTTATAGCCTTTCAAATCTTCCTCTATGTACTTGTTTGTCTTCTTCCCTTGTAGGTTTTTTTTCATTATAGGTTCATCATTTGTTGTACTCTGGTGAGTTCTTTATTTTGAAAGTATTTAGAGAATCACTTCCATAGAATATCCTCCCAAAATGACTCCTAAAATAGGCCTGTTAGCACCAAACCTACTAGTACTAGGTTTGGGGATGATGTTACGGAGTCATCATCATCATTAGTGCAGTTGTTATATTGTTATACCTTGAACAACTGTTTTGCCATCTAATGAGTGTGTAGATCTACGGACTTCTAGGTGGGATAGGGGACTACAACTTAGAGATGAGCCCAACGAGCCTATAGATGAGCCTGTAGGTTCTGATATGAGTGGGGATGGAGTGGAGTGAAGGTTTATGATGCCTCTGAATTCTTTCTAATACTATTGAGAGAGATTTATTCGAGATTAAGGATAAATTTAATATCCTTGAAGACATCGAGCTAGTCTGTTCTAACAAGTTTGAAGTTGCAGATTCCCCACTTCGAGACTGTATATCCATCCACAAGAGTTCCATGGGACGAGGCTTAGGTTCTTCTCTAAAGGTTAATAATCTAACAAGGGGATAGAAAAAGAAATTTTCTTCACACTTCAATGGTTTTTTCGGCTAAATATATAGCCATAAGCCATGATTTGATACAATTCAAAAAGTACTTGCTACCAACTACCATACTACCTACTACCACTAAAGAATACTTGACAATACTTTAACTTGTAGTAGGTCCAAACTAGCCTAACTTTACATCATTACATAAGTTAGACATAAACAAAACATGTGACAAAATAAAATCCAAAAACATTTGTTAAGTGACAACAAAAGTGTCACGTTCATCAACACTCTTCATTGACACTTTTGATAGAAACACAAAGATTCTCTCCTAGTATTTCAAATCTTTCCTTTGGTAATGGCTTTGTCAAAACTTCAGCATATTGATCAATATAACAGCAATGCGCCAACTTCACTTCAAAATGTTTTTGTGCTTGCCTAATTGCATGATACTTGATCTTGATGAATTAAGGCTTGATTGCTGCTGGTTATTAGAAGATCATCAACATATAAAGAGATCACAATCACTTCTCCCTCCAAATCTTGATATAAAGTGTTTGCTCATTAACACTTTTACTGAAGCCAAGGATGCTCAAGTGGTTGTCTATTCTGCTGTACCAGGCTCTTGGAGCCTACTTCAAGCTATAGAAAGCATTTTTCAACTGATAGACCTTATCCTTTGTTCCAGCCACTAGAAAACCATTAGGTTGATCAACAAATATCTGCTTATTTAAGTATCTATTTAAGAAGGCCGACTTAACATCCAACTAATAAATTTTCCAACCTCCTTAAGCAGCAATATCAAATAGAAATCTGATTGTTTCATATCTTGCTATTGGTGCAAAAGTATCTGTGAAGTCAATACCAAATTGTTGAGCATATCCCTTCACAACCAACCTGGCTTTCAACTTGTTGATTGAACCATCAAGATTCAATTTAGTTTTGTACACCCATTTAACTCCAATAACATCTCCAATAACATTCTTATCTTTTGACCTGTCTACTAACACCCATGTTTCATTCTTCTCAATCATATTTAGCTCATCCTTCATTACAGCTATCCACTCCTTAGAACTCTCAGCTTCTACAAAGTTTGAAGGTTCTAGTTGAGCTGAATTACATCTGGCATACACATCAGCTAATGGTCTAGTCCTCAATACTTCATTTTCTGAATCTGAATCACTATCAGATTCCTCTTATTCTTCATTGACATCAGGTTCAACTGCCTGAGGAATAGCATTTGGAACCTGGGGTTGATTGCTTGCAGATGATTCCCAATTCTATGAAGCTTCTTCATCTACCTTGATATCCCCGCTGGAGATTATCTTCTTGCTATAAGGATTGAATACTCTATATCCTTTAGCATTACTGTAGTAACCAATTAGCACTCCAACCTCAGCTTTTTGGCATAATTTATCCATCTTCACATCAGGTATATGGGTGTAACAAAGGCTTCCAAAAACCTTCAGATGAGAGTCATCTGGTTTCATTCCATACAAGCCTCAAATGGTGTTTTCTGTCTAAAGATTTAGTAGGTAACCTATTAAGTAAATAGACTGAAGTATTTATAGTCTCAGCCCAAAACTCTTTAGGTACCATTCTCTCCAACATCAGACACCTAGCCATCTCCATAACCGTTTTATTCTTCTTTCACAAACACCATTCAGCTGGGGAGAATATGGAATAGTCAGCTGATGTTGTATCCCTATATCTTCACAGAATTTATCAAATTGGCTGCAACAATATTCTGTTCCATTGTCTGATCTTATAGCCTTGATTCTACAGTTGCTCTCATTTTTTACCAAGTTCTTAAAACTTTGAAATATACCAGCAACGTCAGACTTCTATCTCAAAAAATATACCCAGCACATCCTAGTTAAATCATCAAAAAAAGCACAAAATACTTGTTGCCATTTAAAGTAGGGATTCTCATTGGACCACATATATCATAATGGATAAGCTGCAGCTTGGTTAAAGCCCTTCTAAACTTATTTGTAGGAAATGGCACCTAGTTTGCTTTCCCAATTGACAGATTTCACATACAAATCCATCATCGTCACTATTTTAGTTAAGTATTCGACCAACTCCAAATCATGTAATTGTTTAAATGATGTATAGTTAGCATGTCCAAATCTCTTATACCATAGTGAAGACTCAATGACAGTGCTTGCAATTGCCTTTTCACCTATAGTTTTCCATTCTAAGGGAAATCTTCTATTCCTCATGCCAATAGTCATCACTTCTTGATTTTTTGAATCAAATATAATGCATCTCTTTGCCCTTAAATACCAAGGTATAATCATTTTCAATCAATTGACCAACACTTATCAAGTTTTGATCGATATTTGGAATATATAAAATATTAGAAATATACTTGGTACCTATCAAGGTCTGCACTGATATTTCACCAACTCCCTTCACCTCTACAAACTCTCCATTCCCCACTTTAACCTTTGATCTATAGCCTTCATCAAGCTTTACAAAAATTCTGGAATTGGAGGTCATATGGTGAGTACATCCACTGTCCAATAGCCAAATTTCATCACTGCTGCAGACCTTTAGGTTCAAAGCTTTGAATAGACGTTCTTCATGCTGGTGATTCTCTGCAACTTGGGCTTGCTGTGGTTCCTGCTTCTTCTCCTGGTTTTTACACAATTTTTGAACATGTCTAAATTGCTTACATGTTTTGCATTGGACTCCTTGTCTGTACCAACACCATTTGGGAGAGTGGCTGATTTTCTTGCAATGAGGATAGGGTGGATAACCTTCAGTTTTGCCTGTAGTTCTGCTGCTCTCCCCTTTCTTCTTTCCAAGTTGTTGTTTCTTTATGCCAAAGCTTGCTTGAGCTTTATACTTTCCTTTAGCAAACAGAGCTCCTTTAACCTGTTCTTCTTGTCTAAACAACCTCCTTTGCTTAGTTGCTTGCAAAGCATTTATGAGCTCAGATAAGGTAATGACTAACGAATCTCTGGAATCTTCAAGAGAAGAGATTTTTGCCTCAAATTTCTCAAGCAAAATGATAAGAAATTTTTCTACCACATGCTTATCAGGAAGTTCATCCCCTAACAACCTTATTTTGTTCACCACTTTCATCAACCTATTTGAGTAGTCTTTAACAGATTCAACATCCTTTATCTTCAGTGTCTCATATTCCCTTCTAAGATTGAGAACTTTCATTTGCCTTGTCCTTGCATTCCCCTTGAACTCCACTAGCAACCTGTCCTAAGTCTCCTTTGCTGTTTCACAAGTAATGATCTTGGTAAAGATTGCACCAAAGACGGCTAATTGAATGCAAGACAAAGCCTTAAAATTTTTTGCAACCTCCTTGATAAGTGCGTTTTGCGCACTTAATTATAACACAAAATATGATTGATTGTTGACATAAATGCTTGAATATGGCTTAATTCTATAGAAATTGTGTTTGTAGGACTACATTGATGGACAGAATGAAATGTATGCGAAAACGAGCGAAAAGGACCAAAATGGAGGAAAACGGAAGTTCAAGGACTCAATTGCAAATACTGAAAAGTTGTGTCAATCTCACGATGAAGATTTGAGAGTGTTGGGCATCAATTGGATGAGGAAAGAAGCCGAATGGATGAAATAGAGTCGAAGCACTATCACAAATCAACTTCCAGCCGAAAAAAGTTATGTTTTTAATTGTCAGTCTTAGTTTGAGACCCATTTTTGACATAGAATACGTTCGCATTTGAAGATTGATATTTCTGGAATATTTGTAGGCCCTTAAGTAGGCTTTCTAACTCATTTTGAATCACCTCAATCGGATATCGGGAGAGAAAGATATGATCAAAATACCGAAAGCAGTCCAGAGGGTAAACCATGCGATCGCATGGTATAAAAACCATGCGATCGCCCAGACTTCAATAGGACCTTTTTTCTAGCAAATTAGTTGTTCCTTGCGATCGCATGGGGATACTCCTTGCGATCGCAAGGTGTGTTCTGTGCGAGAAAATTTTAAGTTTCCTTTTTCAATCCAACCACTTATGGAATGATATCTTGAGACCCTATTTAACCCCAAACTCGTCAAGAACTAGGTTTTTAGGCATTCTTAGGGAGAAAACACCATGGAAGAGCAAGGAGAAGGGGGAAGAACAAGGGTTTCACTTCAAGATCCAAGATTCAAACTTTAACTTCTAGTTCTTTGGTGATATTTTCTTTTTATTACTTTTCTTGTTATTTTATTTTCTCTATGTTAGGCTAGACTTTTTATGTACTAGGTGAACGATGAACCTCGCATTGTGATCTTTTAATTTCTATTTTGTAATTTGACATTTAAACACGTTTGATGGTTATTGAATGATTTATATACACTTTTTGTCTCCATGATTATAGTACACAATAATTGCGTGAGTTTAGGTGGTTTATTTTATGCATTCGAAAGAAGGGAAATAAACTCAACAAGGTATAAATCATCGTTTTGTTCATAGATGATAGAAATATACCGATATGCATTACGTGAATCTCTAAGTGTTTACAAAACTACATGCATTCTTATATATTGCATTTGTCATAGAAATATAGTCAAATGGTATACTAGGATAGGTTCAATTCTACTCGAAAGAGATTGTTGGATATGTTAGAAACATTGATTCTTCAAACGATTCATCGTGTTGTCAAATTGTGAAATAGGGGTTAAGAGTGAACTTTGCTTGGTGATTCGGGATCCTAGTACGCTTTTTCATACATTAATTTCTTCAACTTTTGCATTCAACCATTACTTTTGCATTTAGTTCATAATTTTAGTTTAATTTACATGTTAGTCATAGTTTCATCATAAAATCACAAAAACAATCATCTTGAGTTTAATAGATTCGGTTAAGGTCGAGATAATAAAAAATCACGTTAAATCAATCCTCGTGGGAACGATACTCGAAATTCTTAAATTTCCACTTTATTACTTGTCAACGAACCGTGCACTTGCGGTGATTTAAATCCGAAACATACTTTCGTGAACACTCCTCACTATGTTCCTTCAGCTGAGCTATAGTTGGATTTGCTCTAAGTGGTGGTGGCTCTGCTCCAGATTCTGTGATTTCCCACAGATCATAGGATTTCAGATAAGCCTTCATCTTTACAGCCCCAAAATCGTAGTTCTCACCTGTAAACACTAAAGGTAAGGGTGATGAGAAACTGCCTGAAGCCATCTTCTTACGGGTATGATGAAGCTCTTACCAATTTTGACAAATCTTACCATTTTTGAAGTTATCAGATTCAATAGATCTTACCGGTTTTAACAAATCTTACTGGATTTAAAGTTACCATATTTGCTTAAAATTACCGATTTTGCACTTAACTCACCAGATTTTCTTAAACTTACTGGTTTTGCATAAGACACTCTATTTTGTGTTTAAATTACCGGATTTGCACATTGCTCGCTGGCTTTGCACATTGCTTACCGGATTTCCTCAAACTTACCGGTTTTAACTATTTTTTCAAGTTCCTTTCCAGCCCTTCAAAGATCCATTTTTTTCGGCTCTGATACCACTTAAAAGGATAATAATCTAACAAGATGAGAGAAAAAGAAATTTTCTTCACACTTCAATGGGTTTTCCCGACTAAATATATAGCCGTGATTTGATACAATTCAAAAAGTACTTTCTACCAACAACCATACTATCTACTACCACTAAACAATACTTGACAATACTTTAACTTGTAGTAGGTCCAAACTAGCCTAACTTTACATCATTACATAAGTTAGACATAAACCAAAAATGTGACAAAATAGAAACCAAAAACATTTGTTAAGTGACAACAAAAGTGTCACGTTCATCAACACTTTCCATCACTTTTTCGCGAGGTTCTTAATTCTTTCAACCTTGCTCCTACTCAACTTTCCCCGAATGGATAAACTCATATGGGTGGGTCCTTCCTTGATCTGAATGAAGGGGGAAAGGGTAGTGAAACCATTCGATGGAGTTGGAAAGGACTTCGCTAATCATAATATGGTCTTTCGAACCTTTGTCCGGGGGGCTTGAACGATGAGATCAGGGAATTTGATTAACAATTTATATGCTTCAAAACCTGTTGTTAGCACTCCATGTTAGACAGAAAATGGATTCTGACCCTTGATGCAAAGTAAAGCATACCACTTGCTTCCTATTCTATTTTTGACTCAAATATATTTTTCATTCTTTTTCTAGACCTAATATCAACATGATGAACTATTATGCGACCTTTAAACTAAACATGCTTAAGTCTTAAATGCAAATCTATCAAACTACATGTAATACAAATACTTAAAAATACAATCAATAAAAGGGTAAGAACTTCGATTGTCCTTGGATAAGCCGTTAATTTAGAGCTTTTAGCTTGACTTTGAAGGGAGAGATATCACGGTGGTTCAAAAAGGACTTCACTGTTATTGCATTGAACACAATATTTGGTATTGCCAACCCCTTTCTCGATTCTCCAAACTTGTAAACCACCTTTTATCATTGATAAGTGAATATTAAACTTATCTAGACCATCAATAGTGACCTGCTGATGTAATTTTATGAACGATATACTTAACTTTATATTTTTTTGATTATTTTAGGAGAAGACTTGGGATTGGATTACAAAGGATGAAAAGGAGCAATAATCAATCATAAAAGGAGTAAGGTTGGATATATTTTGAAAGCTAGAGACCAAGAAATAATGTTCAGAAGTTGAATGACATCAACTGAAATAACAAGGACTCAATATAAATTTGAAAGAAGAAACATCGATCGAATTGCGATGGAAATATTAATTTTCAGTAATTTAGGAAATCGTAATTTGACCACAATTATGGTTCCGTATCCTCTTGGGACTCTATTTTAGAAAGTGTATAAATATGGATCATGATTTCGAATAAAAGGGAGAGACAAGATTTACATTTTTTGAGGTTAACTTACACATCAAACACATAATTTCCTTGAGATTGGTATCTAAATTTGCGATTTGAAGATTGAAGAATACAATTGGTCTCGAGATATACAACCATTCAAGAAGAATTGAAGATCTTTGTTGGAATTTGGGTACCAACGAACAACTTATAGCTTGGATTAATTCTTTAATCATTATTTTGAACCCAGTGATGCTTTTCATTCTTTTGTTATTTAATTTAAATATTATGATCGACTAAATTACTTATTGTTAGGATGGACGACAAAGCTTATGTGAATATTTATTTAATTCAATAGATTTATGCCAATTTAATTATGTATCAATTGATTATTGTGTGCTTAATTGACATTCCATTGCTTGAACACCAATTGCATGGTTTTGTGCAATAAGTAACATAATCTTTGATAAGACTTCGAGGGATACTTTTATGGATTATGCAATCATAATTGAATTATTAAAATTGGATGCTTTTACATATGTATGAATTTACATAGAAACATAGCAAATCCAGGTACGTGAATATGGTTAGTTTTGCTCGAGAGAAATTGCTAACCAAAATTGATTAATTCGATTGTTAATACATATGAAAAATGTGTAAACGAAATTATATTATAAGAATGCTGAATAATTTAAGTGAAATCGGAATATCCAACCACTAAATCCCGAAAATTCCTCCACAAACTTGTTAAATTAGAATAATTTAGTTTGACACATAAACACTTAAATTTGATAAATTTTGATTGAAGCTAGATAGGATAAAATTAGCAGTAAATAATTAGTCCCCGTGGGTAGGATACTTGGACTCAAAATTTACTTCATTACTTGTCATCAATAAACTTGCAGAATCAATCGAATAATCATCCATGAGGTTTTTACAAATTCCCACCTCTTTCTTTCTTTCTTGTACAGGCACTTTTTATGGTCCTTCAAGCCTTGTTCAACTTTTTGAATTTTCTAATGATGGGATGATTTCTTGACAATGACATAAACATAGAATTTCTCTTGCTCATCACCCACTCAATCCTTTCAACTCGCCTGCCCTCAAGTATATAGCAACCCAACTTGTTGATAAGATTGATCGCCTCAAGATACATCTTGATATTTTTCTGTCTAAGACAATGAAATTCTCTTGGTAATATAAATTGCCACTTTAATGAGTACGCTCTCACCACTCCTTAGGGTATATTATTGAGCGATCTGCCATTGAAAAGAGATTGTTGTGTTTTTTAACTCTTCCAAACCTAATTATTGTAGATTGAGAAAGGCATTAAACATATATTTATTTCGAAATTACATAATGTTAGAATTAATTGATGTTTATTTGGGTCATTAAATATGTTATTTAATGATGTGGGCCGTTGTAATTAATTTGGGTGAATTGGAAAAGTCTCCAATATAGGCCCATATGTTATAAGCCCATTTAAGTGTCTTATATATGGTAAGGAATCCCACATCGAAAGTTTACAAGAAAATAGACTTGTTTATATAGTGGGATATGTGTATAAGTTATAATTTAATAAGTGACCTACAACTTGACTAACTATTAGCTAGCCAAAGGCTAGCTAACTAGTCAACACGAGAGTGGTGCTTCGCACCACTCACGCCACGCCCCGGTCCCGGTCCGGGCCCGCGCACGTCGCAAAGTACGCATTGGGCGCTTTAGAGGCGCACGTACGCATCGTCGTCGCTGAGGAGCCTTATAGTTTTCAGAAATGGAGTCATGGTTCGATGACATGGCGATGAGAGGCTCGATGAGTTGGCATCCTAGGTGGCACACACGTAACAGGTCACGTCACTTCGTCCTGCATGGCGGTTGGTCCTGTTGGACGTACACGTGGCAACTGCATGACTGGTGACTGTTCAGAATTGGTGAATATGCATGATGAATGGACACTACATTTCGTGGTTTAATCTGGTCCGTCAGATTATGAAAGAGTGCGATCCAATGGCTAAAACAGATCAGATCAAGTGGTGCACCAATTCATGAAATGTTACACACCCTTTCAAGGAGACACTTCAATCTCTATAAATAGAGACCTCCAAATTCGTTTTTTGGATACCAAAATCAATTAATAGATTCTTGATTTCTAAATTCTTCTCGCTCCATATTCTGCTAAAATTCCTTCGATATTTTCGTGATTATTTCATTCGAGTACGATCGTTATTTGGTTCGACCGTCAAGGTAGGTATTGTGCAATATCGACTTTGGGAAAAGCGTTGTATCTTGGGAGACAGACGTCCATAATCCTGTTTGCACGTTGTTGGGGGGCGAAATCTGTCTTAAGGAGATTTGCTTTGGCATACCTCGCTTCGTCTTCTTCTTTTTTCATTTTTTCCTGCTTTTTTATTTGTTCTTTCGATTGGGATAGTCGAATTTTCGACAACAATCTTAAGACAGATTTCCATTTCTCTTATTGATTATTTTCTGTAATTGTTGTTTTACAGAAAATGGCTAGTACTAGTGGAAATAATACTAGTGATGTGATTGCGCCAAATTCTGGTCCCAATCAATTTGTCATGCCACCGGCTTCACAATATGAGAAACCGAAAAAATTCAATGGTACGGATTTCAAGCGTTGGCAACAGAAGATGTTATTCTATTTGACAACATTGAACTTGGTAAAGTTTCTGCGTGAAGAATGTCCCGCACAAACATCGGAGAATGCTACTGATAAAAATACTCAGTTAGCCATTGAAGCATGGAAACATGCAGATTTCTTATGCCGTAATTACATTCTCAATGGATTGGATAACACCTTATATGGTGTGTATTGTGACTACAAAACGGCTAAAGAACTATGGGAGTCTCTTGACAAAAAATACAAGGCAGAAGATCTTTGGAACGAAGAAATTCTTTGTTGGCAAATTTCTGGATTTCAAGATGACTGATTCAAAGACAGTAATGAGTCAGGTTCAAGAGATGCAAGTTCTACTTCATGATATTGAAACTGAAGGTATGACTTTGAGTGAATCTTTCCAGATTGCTGCTATAATCGAGAAACTACCTCCACTATGGAAAGATTTCAAAAACTATCTCAAGCATAAACGCAAAGAGATGACGATGGAGGATTTAATTGTTCGACTTCGTATTGAAGAAGACAACCGGGCTGCGGAAAAGAAGAATAATGTGCACAACATGGAAGCAAAGGTTAACATTGTGGAAGACTCGGGGTCTAAGAATAAGAAAAGGAAGCGTTCTGGCTCATCTATGGACAAAGCAAAAGTCATCAATGCAAAACGGTTCAAAGGAAACTGTTATATTTGCGGGAAGCCAGGACATCGGGCTAAAGACTGTCGAAGCAAAAAGAAGGATACACCGAAGAAGAAACAGCCTCAAGCCAATATAACCGAAGTGGATTATATCTCTACAGATGTTGGAGACATCAACCTATCTGCTGTTGTTTCTGAAGTTAATTTGGTATCTAATGCCAAGATTGGTGGTTAGACACAGGAGCCACTCGTCACGTCTGTACTGATAAGGGTCTATTTTCTAAATATAAGACCCTGAATGATAATGAGTGCCTTTACATGGGCAATTCTACAACTTCCAAAATTGAAGGGATTGGAAAGGTTATTTTGAAATTCACATCGGGAAAGGAATTGACGCTGAATGAAGTTGTACATGTCCCATAAATCAGAAAGAATTTGATTTCAGGAGCTATTCTTAGTAAGAAGGGATTTAAAATTGTGTTTGAATCTGATAGATTTGTACTTACTAAGGCAGGCATGTATGTTGGGAAGGGTTATTTACTTGATGGTCTATTTAAGGCCAATGCTGTTGTAGTGGACAAAAAATCCACATATTTGTATCCGCAAGTTATTAATAAAACTAATAATTCTGTTTACTTGCTCGACTCTTCAAATTTATGGCATAGCCGATTAGGACATGTAAATCGTGCTTCTTTACGAAAGCTTGTAGGTTTAGGTCTTATACCTAAACTTGAATCCGAAGATAAACATAAATGTGAAATTTGTGTTGAAGCAAAATTTGCTAAAAAACCTTTTAACTCAATTGAAAGGAGTAGTGAACCGTTATGTTTAATACATAGCGACATTTGTGATCTAAAATTTGTTCAAACTCGAGGTGGTAAAAAATATTTTATCACGTTTATTGATGATCACAGTAGGTATTGCCATGTTTATTTATTAAGTAGCAAAGATGAGGCGTTGAATGCATTTGTTACTTATAAAAATGAAGTTGAAAATCAACTTGGAAAAACAATTAAGGTATTAAGATCCGATAGAGGTGGTGAATATGATTCATCTATGTTTAATGAATTATGTGCTAAGTTTGGTATTATTCACCAAACAACGGCCCCTTATACTCCGCAAAAAATGGGATTCTTTGAGAGAAAAATCGAACTTTAAAAGACATGGTTAATGCTATGCTTATAAGTTACGGATTACCACAAAATTTGTGGGGGAAGCAGTGCTAATCGCTAACTTTATTTTGAATAGAGTTCCCCACAAGAAAACTGGTTCGATACCTTATGACATTTGGAAAGGTAGAATGCCTTCCTACAAATACTTAAAAGTGTGGGGGTGTCTAGCAAAAGTGGCTATTCCACCTCCTAAAAGGATTAAGTTAGGTCCTAAAACTATTGATTGCATTTTTATCGGATATGCAATAAACAGTAGTGCGTACAGATTTCTTGTGCATAAATCTGATATAAGTGACATTCATGTCAATACGATTATAGAATCTAGAGATGCTGAATTCTTTGAAAATGTGTTCCCCAATAAAAGAGATATTGTTACGAATACTCAAAAGAGAACACGAGATAGTGTTTTGGAAAATAATATAGAACCTGAACCAAGAAGGAGTAAAAGAGCAAAAGTTGCTAAATCCTTTGGTCAGTTTTATATCTTTCATGATTGAGAAAGAGCCTCAAACATTTAAAGAGGCCATGACTAGTCGAGAATACGTATTTTGGAAGGAAGCTATAAATAGTGAAATTGAATCCATTATGAGTAATAATACTTGGCAATTGGTTGATCTTCCTAAGGGAACTAAACCAATAGGGTGCAAATGGATCTTCAAAAGAAAATTAAGACCTGACGGTTCAATAGATAAATACAAGGCTCGACTGGTTGCAAAAGGATATTGTCAGAAAGAAAGGATTGATTTCTTTGACACATATTCTCCAGTAACTAGAATTACTTCTATTCGAGTTTTAATTGCTATAGCAGCCTTGTATAATTTACAAATACACCAAATGGATGTTAAGACTGCGTTCTTAAATGGTGATTTAAACGAAGAAATATATATGGAACAACCAGAAGGTTTCATAGTAAAAGGACAAGAGAACAAAGTATGCAAACTTGTTAAGTCCTTATACGGGTTGAAGCAAGCTCCTAAACAATGGCACGGAAAGTTTGACAGTACCATGATTAGGAATGGATTCATAATAAATGGATGTGACAAATGCGTATATTCGAAAAACTTCGAAAAGGCATACGTACTTGTCTGTTTATATGTTGATGACATGCTTATATTAGGGACTAATATAGAAGTCATCAATAGAACGAAGAATATACTTACCAATAACTTTGACATGAAAGATATGGGTGAAGCAGACGTGATTCTAGGAATGAAGATATCTAGAACATCAAATGGAATATTCTTGTCTCAAACTCATTATGTTGACAAAATAATTGAGAGGTTTAAGACTCATAATATTAAAGAAACGAGTAACCCATTTCTTCCTCATGTAGTTCTTCACAAGAATAGTGGAAATGGGAAACAACAATTAGAATATTCTCAAATTATTGGTAGTGTAATGTACTTAATGAATTGTACAAGACATGATATAGCTTACTCGGTAAGTAAGCTCAATCGTTACACAAGTAACCCAAGTAATCAACATTGGGATGCATTACTTAGAGTTTTGGGATACTTGAAACGGACCAGAGAGTATTCATTATGTTATAAAAAATATCCTCCAGTAATTGAAGGATATAGTGATGCCAATTGGATATCAGATACAGACGAGTCTAAGTCTACCAGTGGCTATGTATTTACTCTTGGTGGTGGCGCCATATCGTGGAAATCTTCTAAACAAACGTGTATAGCTCGATCTACTATGGAATCTGAGTTTATTGCTTTAGATAAAGCAGGAGAAGAAGCAGAATGGTTAAGACATTTCGTAGAAGATATTCCTATATGGCCAAAGCCTGTACCGGCTATTTGTATTCATTGCGATAACCAGGCAACAATAGCCAGGGCCGAAAATTTTGTGTATAACGGTAAGTCAAGACACATCCGTCGTAGACATAATACCGTTCGTCAGTTGCTCTCAAATGGAACAATATCAATTGATTTTGTTAAGTCAAAAGAAAACCTAGCGGATCCGTTTACTAAAGGGTTATCTAGAGAGCGTATAGACTGCGCATCGAGGGAAATGGGTTTAAAGCCTAAAACCCAATGAGTCATCTTAGTGGAAACCTAACCTAGCAATTGGAGATCCCATGGACTAGGTTCAATAGGAAAACTAATTATGAATGACTCGATAAGAAGCACTTAGGAGTTTAACTCCTTCCCATTTCTATGATGCAAAAAGTGCTGACTATGAAGTTGATTAAGGATAAGCTTTTGCTTTTAATGATGACTATAAAGGTATTCTTTATAGAACATCACCTATGTAAGTGCGAACTTGGCCGGTTCTTTGAGAATTTACTTAGGCGAATTCTCTAAAGCACTCGCAGAACCCAAGTAGTTCAGTGCAGAAATAATGAACACAATAGAGAACCAAGTTTGATATGAAAGATAATGTGTTTGGTCTATTGTCTGAGCTTGCAATAACGGCTGATAGTTCAAAACGTTGCGTTCACTGATTAGCCAAGTGAGTTCGATAGATTCTTACTAAAGAAGGTTCAAAGCGAAAGCTACCTATCTTGATGCGTTATCTTTCAAATAGTACTCTTCTTTTATCTTCCTTGATTTGAGTCGACTTCTTCCATTCATGTGGGGGATTGTTGGAATTAATTGTTTATTTGGGTCATTAAATATGTTATTTAATGATGTGGGCCGTTGTAATTAATTTGGGTGAATTGGAAAAGTCTCCAATATAGGCCCATATGTTATAAGCCCATTTAAGTGTCTTATATATGGTAAGGAATCCCACATCGAAAGTTTACAAGAAAATAGACTTGTTTATATAGTGGGATATGTGTATAAGTTATAATTTAATAAGTGACCTACAACTTGACTAACTATTAGCTAGCCAAAGGCTAGCTAACTAGTCACCACGAGAGTGGTGCTTCGCACCACTCACGCCACGCCACGCCACGCCCGGTCCGGTCAGTCTCGGGGCCCGCGCACGTCGCAAAGTACGCATTGGGCGCTTTAGAGGCGCACTTTGCACTTCGCACGTACGCATCGTCGCGAGGAGCTGAGGAGCCTTATAGTTTTCAGAAATGGAGTCATGGTTCGATGAGAGGCTCGATGAGTTGGCATCCTAGGTGGCACACACGTAACAGGTCACGTCACTTCGTCCTGCATGGCGGTTGGTCCTGTTGGACGTACGCGTGGCAACCGCTTGCATGGTGGTGACCGTTCGAGTGGTGAATAGGCATGATGAATGGACACTACATTTCGTGGTTTAATGCGGTCCGTCGGATTATGAAAGAGTGCGATCCAATGGCTAAAACAGATCAGATCAAGTGGTGCACCAATTCATGAAATGTTACACACCCTTTCAAGGAGACACTTCAATCTCTATAAATAGAGACCTCCAAATTCGTTTTTTGGATACCAAAATCAATTAATAGATTCTTGATTTCTAAATTCTTCTCGCTCCATATTCTGCTAAAATTCCTTCGATATTTTCGTGATTATTTCATTCGAGTACGGTCGTTATTTGGTTCGACCGTCAAGGTAGGTATTGTGCAATATCGACTTTGGGAAAAGCGTTGTATCTTGGGAGACAGACGTCCATAATCCTGTTTGCACGTTGTTGGGGGGCGAAATCTGTCTTAAGGAGATTTGCTTTGGCATACCTCGCTTCGTCTTCTTCTTTTTTCCGTTTTTCCTGCTTTTTTATTTGTTCTTTCGATTGGGATAGTCGAATTTTCGACAACACATAAAACATGAAGAATAGTACTATTTTTTTTATTGAGAAATGTAATTTAAGACTCCTTGGATCCTTTAGTTTAGGAGGTAGTTTTTTTTTTTAGCAAGATGGCCTGCACTCCTCATTCAACGCAATGGTATAATATTCATTAAGCCTTTTTTTCTTTGACAACATCTCCTTCAAGAACTTTGCATAACTTGGTACTTGAGATATGGCCTCAAGTAGTGGGATGTTGAAATGAAGCTTTTTAAATATGTCCAAGAACTTAGTAAAATGTTCCCCGAGCTTCTTATTTTGAAAGCTTTGAGGAAAAGGGGTGTACAAATATTTTAATAGAAATGATTGGTTTGACCTGTGGACTATCTGACTTCTGATTGTGAATTATTTTTACTGGTTGATCAGATGATCCATGTGCTCCACATAAGTGGTATGTTCTGTTTCATTCAACGTCACCTGTCTCATTACTATTATTTTCAAAAGCTGAACCCTACTCCATGTAGCACTTGCATAACCATTTTCCCTTCTGGTCTTTTTTTGAAGCCTTTGAGGATATGTAATAGGAGGTACGTATACTCAAATAAGAGTTGGTGCTTTTAAAGATGGATCAACGATGATTTCATCCACCAAAATACTTATGACCATTACATATTGTTTTGTTTCAGTATCACTTGGTAGGGTCCTTGGTCTTTTTGAAAGTACCCTTGCTATTTGCCCAATCTAATTTTCCAAATATTTTATTGCAACCTCTCAATTTTGAAGACTTGTTTCAGTCTTTTGCTTGAACTGGGTTGAAAGTTCTATCATTTTGCCAAATGGTTCTTCCATTAAGGTTTCTTTTCTAGCTAGGTGCTTAAAACTTGACGATATATGCTGTTTTGGTTCATTTTTAGAAGACGGTACATTACCCCAAGAGAAGTTTGGATGATTTTTCCAGCCTGAATTGTAAGTGTTAGAGTGAGATTTTTTCTGTTGTCTTTAGTTGTTTTGTATATAATTTGCCTCAGTTGACTTGGAAAATGTACTTCCCACACTACTTTCATGATTATCTCCACAATTATTACACCACGGTCCAGATGCTTGAACTGTATTTACTATCTAATTGATTGCCATAATGTCAATGTTTTTAGCCAATGCTGCAAGCTGTGCTGAAATTGCTATCTATGTGTTAACCTCATAAATCATTGTAGTATTGGTAGCCAAATCCTCCATAATTCATTCACTTGATCATATGTCCTTTTGATTATTGATGTATAACATGCAGAGTTAATGTTAGCCCTGTTGTGAATTTAATCCAATGTAGAAATACTGGGCTTTGAGCCATATCTACAAATCATGCCATGGACATTGTCAAAGCAACCGTTTGTGTCTTTGCCACACTCATAATAGGTTAGTGATCAAGTTGAGAAAATGTATTGATTTGATCCTGTAACTTGGCAATCCCTTTTTATGAGAAGAATTTATTCAAGAACTTTTGACTTAAACTGTTACAAGTGGTGATGTTGTGAGGTGAATATGTGTTCAATAACTCCCTAACCAAATCTCTTAGTGTGTAGGAAAAGAGCCTCAATCAAATTGTATCACTGGAAACCCTCGGATATTCAATAGTTGCACACATATCCAAAATCTCGAGATATAATTGTTTTGATTGTCATTAGGTTTCCTATAGAACTGTAAGATGTTCTTGAAGTTCGCTTGCGCGAATCCTGGATAAGATACACTTATCAACTCTTTAGTACTGGTGGAATCATGTACTCTTCCATTAATCGCACTTTTTCATTACCCACAACTACAACAAGATGTGTTGCATTCTCATTCATCAGAACCACAATAGCACTTTGAATATTTTTTGACATTTTTCTACATGCTTTTTTTGTGTGCTTTTGTTTGTTCTTTTCTTCTCAACCTAAATGTTCTTCGATTTATAGATCAAATGGAGCAAGATTACAGTGTCTTAAACTTTGCATACACAATTTTGAAAAGAAAGATATGAAATACTATAGTTTCTGATAATATAAATTAAAAACTAAGAAATAATAAAAATTATGAAAGTTATAACTAACTAAAACTAATGAAATACTACAGTCCTTTTGATCAACGAAATGCTACAAGTGTAAGATATCGTTGATTAGTAATAAAGTGATGAATAATGTAACGACCTGACATCGCGCCAGAGCCGATATCATATCTTACATACTGTCCGCTTTGGGAGAGCTTGGGCCAATCTTACCCCTCACGGATTTCTGACGTGTCCCCCAGGATTCGAATATAAGACTTTCATCATATGGGAGACTTAAGTTGAATCCTGGTACCAATTGGGTAAACTGGTACCAATTGGACAAGTTACTCAATTGATATCAGGATTCAACTTAAGTCTTTTGTAACGACTTTTGTAACGACCCGACCTCCCGCCGAAATAGTTATCATATCATACATACTGTCCACTTTGGGAGAGCCTAGACCCATCTTATCCCTCACGAATTTCTAACGTGTCCCCCAGCATTCAAACCCAAAACCTCCATCATATGGGAGACTTAAGTTGAATCCTGGTACCAATTGGATAGTTGCCCAATTGGTACCAGAATTCAACTTAAGTCTCCCATATTATCGAGTAGTTTTGTGCCGACTTTTCTCATTGGTCCATACTTGATATCTAGCAATTTCCCTCTTTGGCATTCCGTGACAAAATCATTTATTTTAAAGTTAAAATCAAGTCAAGCTAACACTGTTAACCTAAAGATAATTCCCAGATTTCAACTTAAGAGCTTGTCATACCTGTTTCCTAAAACACATGAAAACAATAATACCACGTGTAAAAGCAAGAGGAAATTGACATTTAAAACATATAACTAAGTCATAAAATAAGTATAACACCAAAACATATAATACTACGTACTTCAATAACTTAGAAATGAAATATAGAATATCAATATCAATATTGACAAAACATTAACAAAATATCAATATTAAAACTTCAACGAAAAATCAATAAAAAATAAATATCTATGACTCCCCTAAGTCAATTTAAAAAACAAAATCTATCTCTGACTCCCCCTAAGGTCAGTTCAAAAAATCCAATATTCAACTACTACTCATTTCCTCATTCATACACTTCTCAACTCTTTGAAATATGAAATAAATACTACTCTCTTCCCTTTTTGTAACGAATAACAAAGCAAAATAAACAATACAATCATGAATGACATAGAGAGGAATGAGTGAAAAAAATATTCACATGAACAAATTATGCAAATATGTGATGGGAGAATAAAAATCTTATTTTTCTTTTTCTTTTAAGACAACTTTTTTTCATAGATTTTAAATTTCACATCATGAACAGTTATTTGCTTATTTACACATGTATAATTCACAAATAGTGAACTTCTCTACATAACTCATTTTAAACTTATATGGAATAAACTATATAAGCTACCCATCTGTGAAAAGTGCAACTAATCTCCTGTATGAAAGTCTCAAAACCTTTATATCAATGAGACAGGATATGAAAAGAAATTACTGATAAAATGAATATTTTCCTTAAAGTATAAAAGTCATCATGTGATACTAGGACCTTAGAAATAGAAAGCTCATATTTATCTTTCATTGTTTAAATTTTCTTTCTCTCCCTATTTTTGAGCATATACAATTTTTTTTAATCTTCTGTGCTAATTTATCTTCATTAAACTTTCTAAATGACCTCTTTAACGAGCTTTAGACTGATGACTCCCAAAGTAGATGACTATAGAGCACTAGGTTTTAAGAAACCTAGCAGGTTTGATTACTTAAGTTATAAAGTCTATGAAAAAATGTATAAATTTGTTATATTTTCTTATGAAATTCAAATATTTTGAAGCTCATTGCAATTTTTCTTTACTAGAGTTTAAGTCATCTAGTTAAAGGTCATTCTACATTCAAAGTCAACTTAATACACCAATGACCGTCATTCCAAATCTTTCACACGCAATCAAAACTTACTAATAAAAGTTTAATATGTGCACTGCAGAAGATAAATGCAATAACCATACCAAATATTTCAAAAAAGTTTTATACAAAGTTAATGGAAACTTTATTCATGGTTCATCACTTTTACTAGTACTTGATTACAAAATAATATGTCCTGTCACTTTATAATCATTAAAAATCATTTTTCCCTTCTTTCTTTTCATATTTTCTAATTTTTATTTTTCATTAAAAAGGGTAATAAAAAAAAAAGTAGATAACAAAAAAATAGAGTGTATGCATGAATATATAGATATCACGAATAATGCAGATGTATAAATCTAAACACCTTATCCATGAGGTAAATAGACGTTCTTGCCATGAATAGCAACTTGAGCAATACTGAAATTAATATCATCACTTTGACCTGTAAGTTCATTCTTTTTTACCTAAATCTTCTTAGAATAAGCATCTTATTCAATTGAGTCATCAATTTAGTCAAGTAACTCACTTGATTAGTCAATAATCTAGCATGAGTAGTTAGGATCTTGTTTGTAGTTCCTAATCAAGGGCTTAGGACAATTAGTTCTTACGTGACCTAAAATACCACATTTATGACATTCGAGAAATAACCTAGGAACAACTTTAGGTTGAAGAACATTATGTTGCATAATACTCTCGGTGATGGGGCTACTACTCTTTTAGACTTGATAGAGGCATGTGCAAACTTGGTGTTGGAAGATGCAATATGGGTATTTGGTTTATTCAATCCAAACATATTGTCAATCTTCTTAGAACCACTAGTAAAGGATTGAAGTTGGGCACCAGATTTCTCAAGGTCACTATTAAGAGTCTTAACCTTAACTTCTAAGGACTATTTTTGAACTATTAACTCATTCAATCAACTAGTAGACTCTTCAAGTTTCACCATAAGGCTCTTCTTTTTTAACTCAAACTTTCTTAATTCCATGAAGGCACAACTATTGACATTTTTCAACTTAAGGCACTCCTAAAATAAGTCATCAAAAGCTTTATAAACATCAATTAGAGTACCATTCATAGCCTTACATAGGGTTCTATTATAACTTTAGCACTCAAATTTAACATGACCAAAATCCTGGCTATCATGACACCTAACAGACCTCTTCTAGACATCTCTGGCATTAATTTTCTCTTTTCTATCTTTCCCAGATGTACTAAATTTACTTTTATACTTATAGGGAAGTCTCTTATTGTTCCTAAGGAATTTCTTAAATTTTCTAGCAAGGTAAGCAAGCTCCTCACCCTTAGGTTTGTCATCATCTATGGTGTCACAATCTGCTTCCCTAATAGTTTTAGAGGCGAAATGCTTGTTCTTCTTAGATTTAGGTAGGTTAAATTCATATGTTTGGAGAGATCCTACAAGCTCTTCTAATAGCATCTAAATCTTTGCTTTTTTCAATAGCTGTGACCTTAGATCTTAACATCTCAATTAGAGATCTCATAATTTTCCTCACTATCTTAACTTGGGGATTCAATCACCTAAGTTGAAACTAGAGTTGACTATATCATTCAATTTAGCATAGAAATCACCAGAAGACTTATCATCTTTCTTCCCAATTTCCTCAAATCTAGTAGTCAACATATGCACTTTAGAGTTTTCAACGATCTTGGTTCCCTCATGTGTGGTTTCTAATATATCCCAAATTTCTTAACAGTTTCATATATAGATATCCTTTTAAACTCTTTGGGAGAAACAACCATAAAGATGGAATATACACCTCTACTATTCCAGTTATACTAAGCTAATTCATCCTTAGCCCAAGTAGAGATATTTGTTGGTGTAATAACACCAAAAACCGATGTAGGGGGTAGTACAACCCTTTTCTACATTAACCTAAAGCCGTTCATTCATGGACTTGAGAAAAGGCTCTCATTCTAACCTTTCAATATGCATAATTACTACCGCCAAGATAAGGAGAAACAGATAGTGATTGACTAATCTAGACAAACATGATCAATGATCACAATTAAGCTTTGATACCACTTGTTAGAAATATATATCACTTCGGTTAAGCCCAAATATGCGGAAATAACAAATAAAAAGCAACACGTACCCTATTTTAAATTATATGTACATGTTTGATGAAATTGATTATTGTTGAGGCGGTTTTAGTCCATATTACTAAGGAAATTTTGACAATATGCGGAAATAACAAATAAAAAGCAACATGTACCCTATTTTAAACTATATGTACATGTTTGATGAAATTGATTATTGCTGAGGCGGTTTTAGTTCATATTACAAAGGAAATTTTGACAATTTTTTTTTAAAAGTATGTCACAATCAAATCCGATCAAAGTTGCCTTGGTTGTGGGCTCAACACTTAGCTGGTATCCATCATCTGCGCACAACACGTGTCAGATCCATTAGGCTTATTCGAATAGGTCGTGTCAGTGTGGGATTCAAGTCGGGTGGGTTTCTAAGTGTGTGAGATTCAAGTCTTCTTCTCCATAGTCTTATTCTTCACATTTCTTTTGATTATGAGTGTGTAGGATTCGAGTCGGGTTATGAGGTGCTCGAGATCTGGCGCCGACAGAGGTGATGACGGTGAATCAAGTAGGTCCACTGAGGTTAGAAGATCACGGAGTCGATATAGTTGACCAGGATCAATGGATTAATTTAATAGAAATTCCATAAAATAGTCATATGCAGTCAGATAACATGGTTTTGTTTGGAAACTAAAATAGTCTCAAAGCACATATAATCTAAGTACAATTGATCCCGTTAGAGACTTTGTTTGAGCTTAGCATTTTCAGATATGGGAATGTAAACGTCATCGAAGAAAAATAGCGCTATGGGCATTTTTACATTTTCAAGTTTGACTTGAACGAAAGGCATTGAAAATAAAGTAGGCATTTTATGAGAATGAATTTTTTCAAGATAAAAGTTAACGTTTCTGTTCGGAATAAATGGCAGACGATAATGCATGATTTCTTAAATGCAAAATTAGTAACTTAGTTCCAAAATAGAAAGGTTAATCAACTACTTCTCATAAATGCTAAAGGTGAATAAAATTTACCTTTTTTCAGGTACGTCTTTAGAAATCACGACAGAATGGATATAATAAAGTCTAGATGGAAACTCTAAACAAAATATAATCTTGAGTTAGAAGGTCGCCTTTGTAGTTTGTGAATTGTAAATTTCTATTTTACATGAGAAAAGTTACAAAGTAATCTATCAAGATTTGTTGTGGGTATTTGGTTGTTTGTAGTCCTGAAGTAATTTGCATCATACTTTATCATGAAATTTTGGTCAAGATACTTACTTGAATGATGGATTCTAAGATATTTTGAATGGTTGAATTATCTTGCTTTCCAAAACTCCAAATATACAAATTTTTTGCACTCCAATGATCCTAATCTCGATCACAATGGAAGTGGATTATTAGCCACAACCTAAATGCCAATTTCTGTGAGTTTTCATGCCCGCCAAAATAGTGGTTCTAGGTGTTTTTCAATTTTGGTGATATTTTTCATACTAATTTTCACCATTTTATTGTCATCTTCTCCCTCTCTACTTTTCTAGACAAAAAAAATTGGAAGTTTTATGGAAGTTATGGGGAGTTGTGGATTTGAATTCCAAATTCAAATTACTCCCTCTAACCCTTTTGATGTCTTGTTGGTCGGGTCAACCCCATATGGACGACCCATGACCCATATTTTCTAATATCTCCCACTGGAACATGATGGGCTTGATCCGAACCATAAGGAACAACGAATACCACACGTTAGATCTTTCTCAAGATCTATCTCACAAAAATTAATATGACAAATAGATAGTACGATCAGTGAGTATATTAGAGCTCACAGTACTATAAACCTTTTAGGGATATATAGTAGCTCTACTAGAGGAATATTACATCTTGCTATACCCCAAACTTATTTTTCAACATTAATTCAAGCATTTTCGATCCCTCAAGTATTTATGGAACATACTTGAACCCTACATCTTATCATTTTATTTACAATTGTGTCCAATGTCCTAAAGGTTTAAACATAATTGTCTGGTCGGTGAATACAAATATAAATGTTGGTTAAAATAGTTTTCTTATCCTGCTTGAATTATTCAACTTTAAATCAACCGCTTTCCTAGAGCACAATGAGGAAGTAGGGATCTATTCACTCATTTACCCAATATTAGTTGAAAAAGCACACGTGGTATGAAATACGTGCTACGGTGTTTTCTCCCATTCTTAGGGCTTAATAACACCATACGATCCTAGTTTAGGTATTCCTCGATACCGAACTTGAGTTCTCCTTACGTTCATTCATCTAGGCAATCTCAAATTGAGAACTCGATCTGGCTACTAAACAGGTTTAATAAATTAGCAAAATCCATTTCGATTACTTGTTGCAATCTCATCTTGATATTTCATCAAGGCGATTAGATCATGTACACAACATAATTATCATGCTTCATCTTAGCACACTCTAAAATGTTTGAGGCGATTTCTCGTATGAGTGAGCCAATCTCAACCTGTTTGACATACTTTATATGTGCATACAAAATATTATCTCGTAATCCCAATAATAGATTACACATGAACTCAAAATTGTTCATCTATAGGCACATAAAACTCAATCAAGAGTTTTCTGATACATTAAGTATCATATTCTACGTAATTTTAGAGATTCGACATTACCAACAAGTATATCTTCAAACATCTTTAGAGTATGATTATTACAGACCATTATTTACGTAGATATATTACAAAAACAATTTCTTTGCTAATGTCTCTCACAGAAATATTATCGAGTGTTTGGTTTCATCATGATATTTGAGATCCTCAACACATAAGATAATTGAATAACTATCATGAATCTCATATTCACAATTAGTATTATTAGATGCCTAATAAATCTATACCAAACAATTTCTTCAACTGTCAAGATATATACAACAAGATATACTTCTTTCTACTTTAAATAGAAAGATTGCACAAGTGTAATAACTATTTGTGATCGACTAACTCTCATCTTTAGTCGATATTTGTATATATATATTCCAATCAAAAGTTATTCCTTTGACGACAAATAGAATAACTGACAACAGCATTCTTCAGGTATCACAATATCCTTTCTAAGGACAGCATCGATACCTACTGACTAGATCCATAGCATGACAAATATTAAAGTAAGTATACAACATAGCATACTTCTAATTCTTAATCTCACTAGATATAATTCTCTGGATATTCTTTGCACACTTTTGGAGTCCTTGAACATATGAAGACTCATATGGTCACCTTTTGACATAGGAGTATCAACAGGGTGGCAATTTCACAATTACAAATATTCTAGAATCTTTTTGTTATATAGTACTTTTGATAGAGAAACGAGACTAGAATAATATTTTAACATAAAATATGTGATTTGCTAAACCCATGTCCTTCGTCTCAAATATTAAGGAAAACCATTTCAAAATGGTCCCAATACACTATTTCTCATGCTTGGCCAATATAGTGTCATCAACTTCAAAATTAGAATTACAACTTACCATCAGATTTTTACATAAATAAGGTAAACTTTATCCACATGATGAAATTTTGTACGAGATTTAAACCCCGTTAAAACTCAAATAGCAATGTCAAAATGACTATATTAGGCTAGAAGTATAACTAAAACGTTACTACAATACTATAGAAGCCTTTAACATGAAACTTACAAATCGATTCATGTAGATCTTTTCAATCAATTCTCAATTGAGAATAAAAATACAGTTTATAAGTCTATTTGGCGTAATCTAAACTTAAACACACTATCATGGCTAGCATTAACCTATAGAAGTGAATCTCACTATTAAGAAAAAAAGGTTTATCAAACTCAATATATATTGAGTCTAACCTTTCTCTTAAAAAATGAGTTTTATTTGTTATAAACTCATTAGTCTTCCATTTAATTTTTAAGAAGCTGAATGTTTACAATAAATAATGTCCAATTAGAACTTCCACCACTTCTCAAATTAGGTTGGAATTCTATACTCCATAGATACTTTAATCGCTTTTCTCAAATTTCTCCACTAGTTTTCTGAACCAATAATCATTACTATCGAAAATAATTGGAAGAGAAACAAGTTTAGGGTTACCTCGAATCCATAATAGCTCGTGTATGGGGTTTCTCGCGGCACAATCATATCTTCTTTGTTCATTCATTGTATCCCTTCCAATATAAGAGCCTCCAATTATGGTATTGATTTCTTTGATTGGGGGTAAAGAGTTGGAAGCATTTGTTGGTGCTTGCTTTGGCTCAGGCTGTAACGCCCCAAATTTCATTGATTTAAATTCTGGGGTGTCATCGATATCATTTCATAATGCGGAATTATTTAAGTAAAAATTTGAAATCCTTAATTTATTTAAAACATCAATTTAAACATAATGTCAAGAAATCTAAATATTTAACGGAATTAAAGAACACAAAATATCGTAACATAATCTATTGTCAAATGTCTTTCCTTGAAAATTTATTACTTGGCAATCCGCACACCGCACAGCCACCATCCACGTTAACCGATCTGATCTGAAAATATTGAAATTTGAAGGAATGAGTAATTTAAAACTCAGTAGGATACGTGCGTCCAAAACAATACAATAATTGTTTAAACATATATCTATAACATTTCATACCATCATTTCATCAAGAATAATCAGAGATCAATCGAAAGCTCTAGCATTTTGAGAAAACCCGAAGATCCCACATTTCATTTCATCAAGACCCGTAGGTCAATTAGCATTTCATGGAATAAATCATATAAAATAATTATAATATTGTAAGGATAAAAATCACTTGCACATAAGTACCCTACCTTTATCGGACTAATGAAAAATGTTGTGAGATCTTTTGAAAATACGAGTTGCATCATCTTCACTCAAAATTCTAAATAAAACTTTGAATATAAATATTTGTGGTGTATGTTTTCTACCATGTGTAAGTAGACGTATATTTTGGGGTGAGAATTCTTAGAACGTAATGGGGGTATTTATAGGGTCCGCACCTAACATCAAAAGCTTAGTTTTAGTATGATTGGGATAAAGGCGCCGTGTACTATAAGGTTTACCATTTATGTTTATTCTAATCAAGGAATGATTTGCATATATCTATCAAAACCAATCTAAAATTCTCCACGTGGCTGTCAACCATATGAAAGTCAGCCATCATCTTAATCAATTCAATTTTACCTTTATCACCATTTTCCCACTACACGTGGCACCACCTCCATTTCTTTCAAGGTTTTAATTAAATTGAAAACTAGTGTTTAAATAACTTCTTCAAACCACAAAGTCTTGGACCTGACTTATCCGAATCGACTTTTTCTCGAGCCCAATATACATAATTAATTACAAGCTATCTAACGAGTACAATATTTATATACTTATCATTACTTTATCAACATCTAGATATTTGACCCAAATAAAATATAATTTAATATATGTCACCTTAGTCCACCAACTTTCAAAATATAAAATGTAGTAGATGAAATAAATAAATAATTTTATTTTGTAAAATTTTCGGGGTGTTACAATCTCACCCCCTTAAAATAATTTCGTCCTCGAAATTTTTCTTATCTAGGTGAAAGCTCCTGGGACATTGATCTCCTCTTCCCCAGACTTCTAAAAATTTAGCTTCTATCGAAATTTGATTAAAAGTATACGAGATAGTAATTTATAAATGACAACAAATATATTTAACATCATGCTCGCAATTTATGCTAGAATATAACATTTCATTTCATTTCAAACCTTTCTTGGATTAAATATGAGAATATATGTGCTCAAAATTTAAATAAGCATTTTACATACCTTCGGTCCGTCGGATGGTAGGTGGTTGTTGAATGCTAGGTGCCAAGAACTTTATTAAAATCCTTGTTTCTTAAAAATTTTTATCGAAATTTTCATTTCTTGCTAATGAGCTTACATATACAAATAGAAAATGCGGAAACTTTGTACTTAGATTCATATGTATGGATAATGGTAACATATAAATAATGTCAATAACAAAAACATATATTTTGGGATTTAACTACTACATTTTTTTTTATATAGAATGTTTGAAATATTGTTTTTCGCTTCGTCGATTTGAATAACGTGCAACTGAAAGGTTTCCAGATTAGGAGGGGGGTTACAATGGACCGCTTAAATCCCAAGCTTTTCTTGACAGTTTAAGTCTTTTTGATAAAACCTTTCAATTTTGCAACTACGTAAATCAAGAAGCCCCAAACAATAAATCGAAAGTGAAATCTCTCAAAATGTGAAATTCTTTTTTTTTTTTAATCACAAAAAGCTTAAATGCATAAATATTTATCACGTGTGAAATTTAAACTATGAGCATTGAACTATAACAATTTAAATTCTAAACTACTATTGTTCAAAATTTAAACAAACATTGGTCCTTCAAATAAAGGATCTTTTTTTTCAATTGTAACACATCAGTCCTCAATGTAAACCCAACAATATAAATCAATGATTAAGCCATTCAATAACATTAATATATCTAGTAGACATCAAGGTTTAAGGCTGAAACGAAAAGTTTCATTCAAATCATTACAAATTAAAACAAAGTTTCAATTAAGGCAAGTATATTTTGAAAACAAAATACCAGTCACAAAAAAAATATACATACATACCTAATTTATATTAAATATAATAATTACTGGTGTGACAAGAGCAAGTAATAAAGTTGCAAGAAATTTCAAAGTCAAGCATGCACACTATTCACGAACAGTGACAGTGCGTGAACACACCGTTCACGTTCTCTCTCTTTTTTTTTTTTTTTTACGTCACGAACTGTTCATACACTGTTCACGTTCTCTTTTTTTGTTTTACGTCGCGTGAACAGTGACATTTCAATTTTTTTTAAACCCTAAAACACGAGCAATAGTACGACAACTGCCATGAATTCAAAATCCATCCAAAATATTAGTGTTTAAAAAATCAATTTGAACTATTATTCAGTAATGTCAATCATTCAGAAAACGAAAGATGGAAATAATTTTTTTTCTACAGAATCAATTTTAAAACTCTTGACTCTGATACCATACTGTAACGCCCCGGGTCCCACTTAACGGGCTGTCCCGACCATTAGATCGACGACATACTGTTCTCACATTACCAACACGGGTCTTTTCAGCATGCTTTGTCCTCACTCGCACGCTCCCCGAGAAAACTTCCCAGGGGGTCACCCATCATAGAATTGCTCCAAGCCAAGCACGCTTAACTGTGGAGTTTCTAACGATGGACTTCCGAAAAAGAAGGTGCACCTTGTTGATATGAGTAGTACCTATCAAATCTTTTAAACTTTCTTGGTCTGGGTATTACAATCACCCCCCGTTAGACTCGCGACGTTCTCGTCGCTCTTGACCCATCTGGAGATTCGTTGCCAAGCGTTGAGATTCTAGAGGTGGCTCCTACCGGTTCAAGAGGTGGCTCTCGCCCTTGACGTAGCACTTTGTCCCGCATAGCACTTAATTCCCGATTTCCGGCTGGCAACTGGGCTCTGATACCATTCTGTAATGCCCCAAATTTCATTGATTTAAATTCTGGGGTGTCACCGATATCATTTCATAATGCGGAATTATTTAAGTAAAAATTTGAAATCCTTAATTTATTTAAAACATTCAAACATCAATTTAAACATAATGTCAAGAAATCTAAATATTTAACGGAATTAAAGAACACAAAATATCGTAACATAATCTATTGTCAAATGTCTTTCCTTGAAAATTTATTACTTGGCAATCCGCACACCGCACAGCCACCATCCACGTTAACCGATCTGATCTGAAAATATTGAAATTTGAAGGAATGAGTAATTTAAAACTCAGTAGGATACGTGCGTCCAAAACAATACAATAATTGTTTAAACATATATCTATAACATTTCATACCATCATTTCATCAAGAATAATCAGAGATCAATCGAAAGCTCTAGCATTTTGAGAAAACCCGAAGATCCCACATTTCATTTCATCAAGACCCGTAGGTCAATTAGCATTTCATGGAATAAATCATGTAAAATAATTATAATATTGTAAGGATAAAAATCACTTGCACATAAGTACCCTACCTTTATCGGACTAATGAAAAATGTTGTGAGATCTTTTGAAAATACGAGTTGCATCATCTTCACTCAAAATTCTAAATAAAACTTTGAATATAAATATTTGTGGTGTATGTTTTCTACCATGTGTAAGTAGACGTATATTTTTGGGGTGAGAATTCTTAGAACGTAATGGGGGTATTTATAGGGTCCGCACCTAACATCAAAAGCTTAGTTTTAGTATGATTGGGATAAAGGCGCCGTGTACTATAAGGTTTACCATTTATGTTTATTCTAATCAAGGAATGATTTGCATATATCTATCAAAACCAATCTAAAATTCTCCACGTGGCTGTCAACCATATGAAAGTCAGCCATCATCTTAATCAATTCAATTTTACCTTTATCACCATTTTCCCACTACACGTGGCACCACCTCCATTTCTTTCAAGGTTTTAATTAAATTGAAAACTAGTGTTTAAATAACTTCTTCAAATCACAAAGTCTTGGACCTGACTTATCCGAATCGACTTTTTCTCGAGCCCAATATACATAATTAATTACAAGCTATCTAACGAGTACAATATTTATATACTTATCATTACTCTATCAACATCTAGATATTTGACCCAAATAAAATATAATTTAATATATGTCACCTTAGTCCACCAACTTTCAAAATATAAAATGTAGTAGATGAAATAAATAATTTTATTTTGTAAAATTTTCGGGGTGGTACACAGGCTGCCTTAGTTTGGTCCCACAACCTCATTCCTTGGTTGGATAAGATGGTCTTCCTCCTTCAGCCATCCCTTGCGAAGCTTCCTATTGACTTCATATCTTAATCATCCTCAATACTTCGTAACATTTATCTGTATTATGATCTTTGGAGTGATGACTCTTGCAAAATTTCGCCTTACGATTCTTAGGAGAACTATTTTTTTCGCCCTGATCGGTATAGGGGCTGTAGATATTGTGCATGGATCCTATCCTTTGACTCTCCAAAAAGCGAATATTATTGTTTTAGCAAGGTAAAAGAATGTGCGAAGGTTTTACCTTTGAGCTTTTCCATTCAAACTTGCTTATCTTTTTTCAGTTGGCGATAGCAACTTCTGTTTAGATTTCACTTTGGATCAAATTCACCAACTAATAATAGAAAGTGGGAATTCGATTGCAAACATCCCACCAGAATGATGTCTCCATTAACAAACCATTCCATAATACATTTCTGGCCTTTTCATCTGATATATTCTCGCAAGCCATCATTTCAGTACTGAACCATGCAAAATAGCCCTTTAGAGACTCTCATTCTCTTGTCGTATATCATTTAATCATGAGGTTGGAGCTTAGCGTAGTTTGCTTCCAGTGAATGCTCTCAGGGAGGCTTGCTTCAAATGTGGCAAACTTTTAATTGATCCTAGCAGCAATTTGTTATACCACATTTTAGCATATCCATCAAGAGTCAAATGTATTCCCTAGCACTTTAGCACAGGGCTTTCTTATTTTAGTTTATGAATAGATGGTACATAAGATGTTACATCTCAAAATTTTAGTCAAAAGTCAATGGTTGAATTGTCAAGGTCAAGGTCAATATGGACTTAATTGGAATAATTTATTTTTCTTGGGACTTATTTTATATTCAAGATAATTGAGGGTTAAGGTGGTTTAAATTAAAAGATGAGGACTTACTTACATATCATTGGAAGTCGGGGGACTAACTTTGCTATAAGCCCAATCACTTAGCATTTTAAAACCCATTTCTTTTCCATTTCCCCACCATTCACGTAGAGAGCTGGAAACCGAGAAAAAAAGAGAAGAAAAAGGGGAAAAGAAGAAGGAAAAGAAGGGGAAAAAGAGGAAGAAAAAGAGGAAGGAAGGAGAAGAAGGTAAGGTGGTTATCAAATTTGATTTCGATTTTTATTTTAGCTATTTTCTTAGAAGTAGAGATATATTATGTTAATTTCTAGGGTTTTAATTGGGTTCGAAAATTTCAAATTTTAGGGGACAAATCATGATTTTTAGCTCAAGTTTTCTTGGTGGTTAGCTTCCATTTACATTTAAGGTAAGAAATGTTATTTTTGGGCAAACCCTAGATTTTCCATTAGATGTTTGAATAAGTATTGTTAGTGGGAATTGTAGTGGTGATGTAATACTTACAAGAAAGCATGATTTTATGGAATAATATGTATGTTTAATTGGTTGGATGTTAATTATTAGTTGTTACTTGATTGAAGGAGATATTTGTAGTTAATCTTAGAATGAAGGTTATGTTGATTTATTGGGTATTAGTAAATGGACTAGAAAATGAAATTGATCCCATTTGATTAAAGGAATAATTTGGGACATTTAGTCAAGTATCGAGAAATTTAGTTGTAGTATTATAACATTGCATTTTAGAGGTTTTTTGACATGATAGTGGTTGAATTAGTTATCTTGTATGGTTTTTCAGGTGGTGACACAGAGATTGGAAAAGCCTACCGATCTTCATAGGCTGTAGCTTATTTTGTGTGAGTGGAAAAACTTATTTTTCAGAAATAAATAGTTACTGAATTTATATCGGATTAGAAAGTTAATTATTTTATATAACTGGTTTAAAAGCATGATTTTTCAGAATCAAATTGATTTCATACTCAATTTTTTTAAAGTTAAATTAAGTTCATTTGATCATTTCTCTAGCATGTTGTATTCATATGTTATATTTCAGTATATTTAAAGTTATTTTAAAACCACTAGAAAGTACCCAGATGATTTTACCCAAGTCTGCACTGATGTGAATGCGTTTCCACAGTGTATGACATCATATGGTTATTTTACCCGACCTACACTGATGTGAATGTGTTTCCACAGTGTATGGTCAAATATGGTGATTTTACTCGCTCTACACTATTGTGAATGTGCTTCCATAGTGTATGACCAGATTATAGCTCTGCGCGCGTATGACCAGAATTACAGAATTTCAGAATCGAATAGCTTTGCCATGTATATCGGTACTTATCGGTACATGAGTAAGGTTATTCAGGGTACCTTTTAGTGTGATATTTCAGTATTTCTACAGCTTATTGGATTTTCAGTTATATAATTCAGATTAGTCAGTTTTCAGTAAATGACTTTCAGCTTATAGCATTGATCAGTAAAAGATTTCAGAGATTTTCATTTATACTAGATTGCTTACATCGTTATGCTTTATAGTAAATTATTTAGAATGAAGAATAAAGGATTTTATGATGCAGTCATGTTTTAAGTTTTTTTTAATTTAAAGTATTATCTGATTTCATATTTTCTTAAGGTTCCAAAAGAGGAAGGATTTTTAGAAAATATGCATAAATGAAAGGAAATATTCTTATTTATAATTATCCACTCACTGAGTTGCAAGCTCACATATTTTTCCATTTCTTTTCTTATCAGATAGTAGTTGAGTTGAGCAGCATTGGAGCCTAGTTGTCCACCGTGTAGAGCCACATTTTGTCTATAATTGTATGACTCATTTTGTCAATTTACATGGAACATATTTTTGGGGTACATGCATTAGTTGTCAGGAAGTTAAGGTTGTAATTTCATGTATCCATGTCATGGACTCATTGCATATTGAGTATTTTGAGACTTTTGAAGTAAAATGGTTGTAATTGTTGACTTTCTTGCTTTGTTTTTGAATGGTTTGATTTTTGAGGGGCTGGTGTACCTTATTTAAAAATATATGTTCTGGTTGGAGAAGTTTGATTATTTTTTTCAGGTGGTTTTGGTCCAAATTACAGGGGAAACTCTGTCAAAATTTTTATAAAAGTGGGTCACAGTTAGAACAAGTTATAGACGCCTTGGGTGGTAGGTCCAGCACTTAGTTGGTATTTATCATCGGCGCACGACACGTGTCAGGTCTATTAGGGTGACTTGGGACGGGTCGTGACATAAGATCTCTTTTCCCAATGTATTTATCTATTAGAGGACGAATAAAATTGTCTGGGATTGGCACCTCCTTGAGTTCCTTAGAAAAAAATATGCATTCATCATCATCATCCATTTCATATAATCTAACTGGATGATCTTTGCACTCTTTTGTTGCAAGAGTATTATATGATGTGTCATCATAATTCTTAGCTCTCTAATCTCCTTGTCGATAATTTTGAGTTGATCTCCGATCGCGGGAACTTAACTTATCTATAGACCTTCTTACTGCATACTTATCTTTGTACCGCTCCTTCCTCTTCTTTGCTATGTTATCATCAATTTTTGAAACCTACACATTGCTGATTTTCTTGTGGAAGGGGTGACAGCTTGCTTTCTTCCATTTATTCCTGAATCAACTTGTCAATTTGCTCTTGAATTTTCAGTTTTTGCTCGCAATGATGCATTCTCTATGGTTGGCATCTTTAGGCATTCCATCATTTCCTATATTGTCTTGGTAATAGATGCCTTTTTCTCATACGACGGTGTTGAACACAAAAAATGCTAGTTTACGATTTTAGCAATGTTTCCTTTCGCTACAGTTTTGGGTTAGCGTCACAATTTAAGGGCTCATCACTATTATATCCTTTGATCGTAGTTTCTGGTGATAATTTTTTCTCTAGATTCTCCTTCACAAGATTCATTTCTACTAGATGCTAAAAAGTTCCCTGAGAACAACAAATTTTCGTGGTTTACTTTGTTAAAGTTTCTCATAGACAGCGTCAATTTGTTGATGATATAAATCGGATCAACAAATCCTAGCCACCTAATTACAATTTTTACTTTCTGAACTCACTGATTTGGATGCTCAAACAGGAGCAAGAAGTAAGTGACTATTTGAGAGCAAGAAGTAAGTGACTATTTGCCTTGTGCGGACCTCTTGGATCTCCTTTTGAGAAAATGACATATGGTAGCTCCTCGTTGATTGATTTATAACTGGTTTAGTTACAAATGTGACACTTTACAGATGTTTTAACAGCCTATAGCCAACCTGGATAGGAGAGTAGTATGCTGTCTTTTACAGACCTCTTGGATTTTCGCTCCCCGTGCACATTCTCCACACATCTAGCATATATTTTAGTACTGTTCGTGGTGTGAGTTTTTTGAGTTAACAAATACATTTCGATATACTTTATCTGTTGGGGATTTTTTTAAAGAAGATATTAACATTCAAGACCTCTATTAGTGAACAAAGCCATGCAGCCCATTTCACCAGTTGGCAAGTATTCATGGCTATAAGTATGGGAATGCATGCTTGAATGTTGTCCCCAAAAAGCAAAGAATTTGGGTGCAGTTAGGGTTTGAAACAATACTTTCTTTTATTGCATTCAATTGCAACATGATACCTTGATGGTTGTTCATCCCTAATGTGAAATCAAAGTGATAAACATCCAACATTACAAGATATGGTAATAACAATTTCTCATCCACAATTATTGAGAAATATCCATATATACCATTTGAGTTCATTACATCTTCGGAAGGTGTTAACAAATTATTTTGTACGTTCATGTGTGGAAGTAGTTTTTCCAATATTTTTGGTAATTGTTGGACTAATAAATGGATATGTTGCTCTATTTTCATAGGGGTTCCTATTGTCCTAGTTATGTTGTCCGGCTCTCATATATTTCTTTAGGAGTGTTGGAACGAGTAGTTGTGGTCATGCTGAAATATAATAAAATTTTCTTTAAAAAGTTATTATGCTTGTGGCTCATTGTCACTTTACTTATGACCATATTCCAAATTTGGAAAATCCCTTACCACATATTTTCCAATTCTGACATTATCATATAATAACCTTTTATTGCAAATAAAAAACATTTATATATGACATAACTATAACAAATAAACTAAATAAAATAAAAATCGTACCAAACGTTAGGACATTATGTGTTAATTACCCTCTTAATAATTTATTTGGGATTCATTTGCGCTTTTCAAAAAATTTGGGACTATATTTACAATTAGTTTTTTTCTTTTTTTCTTTTGTTTTATTTAAAAGAAATGGTATTTTCGCCATTTCACAATTTGTAATTGAAAAATGGATAAAAATGACCTTTTGCACAATGAAATGTGGAAATAAATGTGAAAATGCCAAAAAATTAAAAGGTATAGACGTTTTCCACAATAACAGTAAAAGGTGTGGACATTATGTGCTAATTACCCTTTATAAAAATATATTCCTTGTCACATTATCATTTAGAAACCATTCATTTCTTGAAACTTCATTCCATGCACACTTATGAATGCCTTGGCTTGCATGAATTTAATAATGTGAATGCACTAACAACGTGTAAAGCAATAATAGAATACACTATTCATATAATGATAAATTATTTAACATATTTTTATATTCAACATTATAACATACCAATGAACATAATGGAAGATTTACTTACCTCTAATCGTTAGCAAGTTTTTGGTTTGTTGCGAGTGGAGGGATCCTTTGATACTCACAACTCACGTGACCATGCTCTTAACATGAAATTATATAAATTTTGTGAGTATATTAAAATTATGTACTTTATGAGGTATTGTCATGGACCATGATAATAGGTGCTAAATATTGAGAAAACGACAATGAAAGAAACTGAAAACTAAAGGGATAGAACCTGCTGTAGCAGCAGGGAAGAAGATGAAATTGTATTCATTCAACTTGGAAAAATTACATTGTACACTAGTTTATTTATAGAGAAAAATCTAACAAACTAACAACTAATAACAATCTAACACCTAATAACAAACTAAAGAAGAAACTAGAAGGATCTGGAATTGGCACCATAGTGAGCTGCAGGACGTGAGCTGGAGAGATGGAGGAGATCTGATGATGAGCTGGAATATTCTGTAGTTGCATGTGCTGGATATTTTAACACACCCCCCTCAAGATGGACTATGGAGATCAACAATAGTCCATCTTGAAAATTAAAGTGTGGAACATGACTGAGGTTCCAATTGCAGGTGATCAGCGGCTATGTGGATTGAAATGGAGGGGTGAAGACCAGATATCAACTTGTACAATATTCTTTTCTCTTGGCACTCTCCAGATGGATATTTGGGACAATTCTCTATGTAAATAGCATCCCAAATTCTTCTAGCAGATGGATCAGTATAGCCAGTGTAGCCTTCAGGATTCAGTTGCAGATTTACATAGGTCATTTCATCAGTACCTGTCTCATCATCATTTGTCCATAGCTTGTCTTCAACTATCTAGCCTAGGAAGCTTTAGTATCTATTGTACAATCAACAGTAGCTTCTGGCTTTTCTTCTTGACAGACAATATTATCTGATGAGTGGCTATGGGAAGAGGACTCCTTAAATGATTCAGGAAACTCATTCTCCGGACATTCACATACGTATATGCTTGATAAGTTTGACCCTGGTGGCCCTGGATTTTGCCTGAAAAGGTATTTAGATCCAAATTTCTTTAAGAAAGCTTCAGCACGAGCTGGTGAAGAGAAAATTCCAGAACAAAGCTGGATCTGAAGCCAAAGTTATCTTCAGATTTTGCATGGGTTAGAAACCATGAATTATCGACCATAGACAATGGAATCGGAATAAATTCCATGAAAACACTCAGCAATGGCGGAATTGCTCATTGAAGAGGAGATTAAAAACTGAAGTCATAGTTATCTTCAGAGGAAGTGATCAGATTAATTGAAGAATTCTGATCGAAATCAGCAGCAGAATTTAACCAGAATTAGTGAGCAACCATGGCTTCAAAATCGGATCTGTATTTGCTGAAGAAAAGAACTAATGAAGAAGAAATCATACTGGATTCTCTCACTCGAATTCTGTAGAAGAAAGCAGCAAGAAGCACAATAAAATGCTCTGAACTTGTGTAATCCCTCTTGCCATTGGGAACTTTTGTCAAACACTTTGAAGACAACCGGAAAAAAAAAACAGAGAGCAACAGCGGAAGATATGCTCTGATAGCATATTGAGAAAACGACAATGAAAGAAACTGAAAACTAAAGGGATAGAACCTGCTGTAGCAGCAGGGAAGAAGATGAAATTGTATTCATTCAACTTGGAAAAATTACATTGCACACTAGTTTATTTATAGAGAAAAATCTAACAATCTAACAACTAATAACAAACTAAAGAAGAAACTAGAAGGATCTGGAATTGGCACCATAGTGAGCTGCTGGACGTGAGCTGAAGAGATGGAGGAGATCTGATGATGAGCTGGAATATTTTGTAGTTGCATGTGCTGGATATTTTAACACTAAATAAATTCTAGCTCGTAGTAAAAATTTGGCACAACAGTTATTCTTATACATCATTTCTATTTTTCTAATTTTCATATCATGCCAATATATATGCATTGCTATACGATTTTTCATAATATTGAAATGTAACACTTTATAATTTTATTATTCAAACGTACTAGATACAAAAATATTAATATTATATACAAGATGGACTCTAAATAAATAGTCTGTATGGTAATTTAAAAAGCGAAAGTTCATACAGAAGCCATAAAAGTACTTGCAGTACAAATTTTTATCCTGCATAGGAAATGAGTTTAAGAAAACTCCATTTTTTTAACTATGATTTGGTAAAATCCTTATAACTTAAATAAATATTTTTAAAACTTTCTCTAATTCCACTTGAATGGAGAATTTGTCATATAATTCAATAAAAATCATACTCATATTTATAGACCAATATACACAACATAAGAAAATCTTGAGTTGAAAGAATATTTATGCCTTAGACAATTTTTAGATAATTAAACAAATGTTACTTTAAAATCAATATATGTCACTGTATAAAAAAGATTGTAAGAATTTAAATTTATATATCTAAGACATAGAATCGATATTTATAATGCTAAGGCGCAATAATCCTATTTTATATTATCTTCAAAACCAATTTCGTGGAAAATTTCAATTCTAAGTATAGTCAATATGAAAGGACTATTAACATACATATTCATATCAATCATGCTATATGTACATTTTACTTGACATTCATATCAATATAGCTAAATTCTATTCATATAGCATATTACAATTATGAGTAAAAAGAGGTATTTAAAACATTATGATATAGAAAAAAAAAAACATAAGCCGTAGGTCAAGTTTATATCATTTACTCTAAAGCACTTTAATCTTTAATCCACCCGGGCCAAAGATGATTAATTCGTTATGTGTAATAAGAATACGTTAAGTATCATAGAAAATGAAGGGGAGAAGAGAAGAGGGTGTATGGAGAAAATAGAAGAACAATTTTCATTAAACTTGTTTGAAGATGGTATACCTTAATGAATATAATTAGTGCAAGGCAAAAATCAAACCAAACCGACCAACACAACCCAACTCAACCCAACCCAAATCGACAGGATTATGTTGTTTTTTAAGTTCTATTGGATTGGGTTGGGTTGAAAAATTAAATTTGAGGTCAGGTCGGGTCGGGTCGGGTCGGGTTGGGTTGGGTTGGGGTTCGAGTTATGAATCAAAATCCAACAAAACTCAACCCAACCCATCCCGATTAAAACAAATTAATACTTAAAATGGAAAAACCTAAATAGACATAATATCGGAGACAAGAGAAGGAATTAGAATATACAAATATCCATTTTTTTTTTTACATAGGTTGATTGACATGAATACTAGATACAAATGCAAAATTATTTGATGATAAACTAAAAATTAAGGACAAGATAATGAAATGAATGAATACAAAAAAATTGTAACAGAAAATACTTAATAATTTCAAACTTATTTATACATTATTTTTCAGAAAGAATTTATTATATAGAAGGTTAAAGACTACGAAGGTTTTCAAGTGATCTCAAACTTTAAAAATTGTCCAAATTCAATAAAAAAAGGGAACAATATATTTCTAAGGTATTTACTTTACACTATTTCAAAAATACAAAAATAAGTTCTAAATTTCACAAATTAGGTTTTTTAATTTTTTATTTATGAAATAATGAATTATTAAATCAATTTATTATTAAATATTTAATTCTAATATAATATAATTATCCCACCCCACCTCCACCACCCCTATCGCTCCGGGGACTATTCCGGCTACCGTTCCGGTCACAACTCATCTCCGACGACTGTTCCAACTCTGGCGAAAATTTTTAGGCCACAATTCAAAATTTTCATAGGTCACAATTTTTTTTATCGGTCACAACTTAAAAATTTAAAAGTTACAATTTGTTCATGGTCACAGATCACAAAATTTATAAGTCACAATACTTATTTATGGTCACAAACATCACATTCATTGAATATAAATTATATTTAGGTCACAATTTATCAAATTATTGGTCACAAAATAATAATTTTTAGGTCACACATCATGTAATAGTCACATTTTATCTAATTCATTGGTCACATATCGTTTATTGGTCGCCAACCAACCAAATTAGTGGTCACAAACAACATTGGTCACATATCGTTTATTGGTCGCCCAATAGCAACGTCAACGTATCAAACACCACACCACACCCTCCCACCACCACTATCACCACCCCAAAACCGTATCCACCACAAAAAACCACCACTACTTCACCATCACCGAGACGACAGCACGACGATGCCACTAACACCAATACAACTGTTTCTGAGCTCCAACTCACCCCCCAAAAACCCCCCAACAACACCAAAACACGGAACCACGGCCGTTACTACCACTCCAACAACAAAAACCACGATCTCTACACCACGGAACCACGGTCGCCGCCTCACACACCGACACCCAACCGCTGCACCCACACACACCCAACCGCACACCCAACAGATCTGCAACCACCACAACAGATCTGGCCAGTGACTACCACAACCACCACAACAGATTTGGCCAGTGCCTGTCAGATTGCGATAGCAATGTGCTACCTTTGATTTTACAGCTGCGAAGACGCTCATTTCCAATTGTAGTGGCTCTCATTATTGTTGTCAATAGCAGCAGTGCTCGCCGCCGGTGAAATTTGCAGCAATGTTCAACGCTGGTGCTAGTAATTACAGAAGCACCGCGCGTTACTTCTATATGGCGGTACGTCGTCGATGTTAAACAGGCGGCGACGCAGAGAGAGAGAGTGATAGGCGACGGAGAATGGGCCGGTTGGATCTTCGAAACCCTAGGGAAAGAGGCGAGTAAGAGTGGAGGCGAGAAGATGGAGATGAGAGGAGTGGAAGAAGAGCCTCCGCCGCCACCGGTGGCGGCGTAGAGCAGAGAGTCGAGAGAAGGAATTGAGAGTCGAGAGGTAATTGGTTAATTGATTTTAGGGTTTGGAGTAGATGGGGTGGGGGGAGAATATATAAATTAATTTATTGTAAATAGATATAAAAATAAAAATAGAAACAAAAACATGTTTTTAAATTATTAATTAAAACCTGATTTTTGTAGTATGAAACTTGATTCATGATTTTTGAAAATGATAATTTAAAAGTAGGGGTGGGTGTAATTTCCTCTCAACAATAACTAATTATAAGTATTATGGCCAACCCATATCTAATTGCATCAAATTGTACCAATTTTTTTTGTGCAATCCATCATCAACTCACTGCACCATTTAGCGTTGCACACCAAAATGATGTATTTGGTGCAACACTATTTATTTGTACAAATTTGCACAAAAATGGTTAAGTACCTTTTTACCCTTCTTTTCCATTTTGCACCAATTTCTTATTGAGTGTATTTGTGTCCATTTTTGTTATAGAATAGATTATTATTATTATTATTATTATTATTATTATACATTTAATAAATTTATTAGTGAATTCAATAATTTCGTTAATTAAATGGAATTATTTATTTAGTAATTTTTATTGTTATAAAATAAATAAATAATTTTTTAGAAAGATAAATCGTTAAAAATTAAAAAAATGAAGAAAATAATGAAACATTGTTCATTTGATACAACTTTTGGTTGATTGGGTTGGAGATAATTTTTAGTTTAGTACTGATTTTATATAAAATGTTGCAAAACTTACCTTAAATTTTGGTGTAAGGTTAGAGATGGCCTAAAAAAATCTTTTAGGAGACCATCTTATCTTATCCATTAGGTTTAGATGTCATAATTTCGCAATCATTAATAACATAAACAAGTATGTTGACGTTTTGACGTTTCTCATTAAAAATTTAATTTAAACGCAACGTAGCATTTCTTCATATAGGGACTTAATGAACAATTTCAAGCCTTCACTACTTTCGATACAGTATTGTAGTGGTAAAAAATATTCCACTTGCCTAAGCGCCACTCATGGAACAAGGCACATGAACGACCCACTTAACAAATGTGCCACCTCCGGCCCAACCCATTAATGCCACTAACCCAACACGGTCCAAGACCCATGGATTAACTCAAAACCTCCGATATGCTATCGTCAAACAGTTTAGACATAACATGCTATGATTTGATCAAGTCAAGCAGGAGTTATCTATAAATAATCTGAATATCTCAACCGAATGGATCCAGTCAAATTTAGCTCCAACCAACCACAAAATCTCAGAGAATCCTTTTCAATTCCATTTAGATGGTTATTCCACTCCTATAAATTTTATGATCAGTCAAACGTCCAGGTATCTTTATCTATTCTACTCTGAACTGTTTTTTCTTACTTTCCTTCTACCACTAATATAATTCTCGACAAGCTTTATCTACTTGACCGTCAGAGTATCTTCGAACGGCACCAATCGGTGCCCTCGTAAGATCTTTAATGATCCTTCTTTCTTGTTCTACTTTTCTTGAATTTTGCAGGATTACTAATGGCTCGATCGATTTGATTTTCTCAATTGTGGAATCTACTGCCTACAATTTGGTGCCCATCGTGGGGCCATAACAATCATTCTGATGAACGGATCTCTTAGAATTACTCTTCATCAATCACCAATATTACCATTTCTAGAATCTCTAAAATCTATTTCACGTATGGCTTTGCTAACCACGCTCTAGAAGAAGTGGCTCATTAAGAAACGAAATAGATGATTCGTCAAGAGGTGGAAGCAACAAGGCAATTAGGGAACGATTCAAGCCATACCACCATTCTACCAACCACTTTTCGTCGGCCCATCCGACCTAGCCAGTCTAGCCAATATTGTGCGTTGGATTCCATCGATACTCTTCATATTGCCTCACGATCTCATATCGACGAGGCATCAATGAACTCGTCTTCCTACAAGTTTTCTTAATATGTACCATTTGTGTCATACCAATTATTCGAGGTCCAATCAGTGGGTATCTAATAAGTTTTCGTTAATTCTCGAGGACTTAAATAAACATTGAATTTGGTCACGTTCTCAAAATACTTGGTACATTAATGATTATCTATAAAAAGTATTCACACTCCAACATATACTAATATTCATACATACATTTCAAATGTTGAATCTAGAGTAATCTTTCTCATACCCATCACATAGATACAAGTATATCTATAAAACTTCTTTACCTCAAAATCGGCATAGCGTAGTTGTAACAAGCACGGTACTCAGGATCCTCAAGAAAAGAAAATTGAACAATTTTATCTATGACACAACACACCTAAGATATGGTCTCTAATGCAAGTCTAAAAATTAAATCATTGCTCTGATATAACGCCCCAAGATTCTTGAAATTTGAAGCGTTACAAGAAAAATCTTTTTAGTTGGGGCTCTTTAATGTAAGCCAGAATAAATTGTAACTAATAAAAATTTTGGATTTTGAAATATATAAAAAAAAAATTATGGTAGATATTGGTCCATATATACTTAGACAATTATGGTGTAACTTGATTTTGGAAAACTTCTCGAGAAAATTCACTGACTATCGGTTGCGCATCAGCGGAGAGAAAAATATGTTTGACCGAGTAAACATTGACTAAAATTTATGAAATTTCAACACAGCCTATAACACTTATATACGTACAATACGTAAAAATCTAGGGTCTCGACGATGATGTTTGAAGTACGAAAATATTTTTCAAC
Organism: Fraxinus americana; assembly: GCA_035079005.1. Taxonomy (NCBI): domain Eukaryota; kingdom Viridiplantae; phylum Streptophyta; class Magnoliopsida; order Lamiales; family Oleaceae; genus Fraxinus; species Fraxinus americana. The sequence goes on from CM068706.1 coordinate 22,460,655, forward strand.
TATGCTGAACAGTATTTTCGAAACTGACCTGACACAGTTTACTAAAACGGACACAACTTTTTCTATAGGTAATATTTTAAGATAATTTCAAAGACTAGGATTAAACCTTTCAAACCCCACTGATTTCACTCTAAAACATACACCGTAGCCCAAGTTATACAATTTAAGTAAGAGGACAGAATCTAAAAATTCAATTCAGCTGTATTTAAACTTCATGCATAATCAATCCAACATTTCTAAGTTATAGTTGATAAGCAATGTATATAAAAACTAGACTAAATAGATTAAACTTTTAAAAAAAATGTCAACTAAATGTTCGTAAGATATTTACATAATTGAAAACTTTATTAGAAAGTTAAAGAGCATTTCAAATTGTCGAGCACTTGTCACAATGCCAAACGACTGCCATGTCTTGAATTAACCTGTAAATTTGTAGGGATGAGTACCACAAGTAATACTGAGTAGGAAATACTTAAGTAAATGATAAAAAAAATATGTTTCCTAGAAACGAAAATTTTGGTTATTTGTGTCACCGTTAATTGCAAAGTGAACCGGTGATCAGGCAGTTCACTTACTCTTAGATTTTGATAACCCCTTTCAAGTAACAAAAATATCTCTTCATCTCTTATTTGAATCACTAAATGGTGCTTCCATCATAAACAACACATTAACGCGTTTAATGCAAATCTAAAACCAAAATTTTTACTTCACTTACAAAAGTGTCGAAAACACCCTACATTAAATACTTGGAATTTGAATACCCTTTTTGCGTCCAATTTGAAATAAAATGTAGCGTACTCTTAGCCTCTCCTTTGGAAAATTTCCAAATTCAAGGTGCCTTAAGTCTATGGGAAAATGGTGAAATAATTTTATGTATAAGTGTAATAGTTGGGGAGAGAAAACGTGGCTTTTGGGGTTGTAAAAGGTTGTTGCTTTGCTTATCAAACACAAAACGAAATTGGCAATTTGCAGCAACTAAAGTGGAATAAAAAAACAAATGTAAATAGCATATTAACTTTGTGTATAAATGGTGGAATTATGAGGAAACGTGCCAATTAATTTTGCGTTTGAAATGGTAGTTTTGTTTTCTTTCCTTTTAATGATCAACATAATGGATTCTAAATGATAAAAACTGTTATGACACTTAATGGATATTGAAATTTAAATGAAATACCTAATGGAGAAAAAGAAAAATCAGATGGAGGGATGAGGGGAAAAAAAAAAACTACGTGGCTGAATAGATAAGAGTTATTTGAAGGACAAAATCATGTTTAAGGGCTATTTGGCATAAACAATAAGTGTATCTAACTTTTTAAAATTTTAAGAACTTAACTTATACGACAATTAATATAAAATATGTCATCAAAACCTTTAAAAGAGAATCGACACCGAAAATTTTTTTTAAGACAAGTGCGCGCAACTTTACTATCGTGACCCAAAACTTTAACTTGAACTCTTAGGAAGTGTCGTAGCGATGAAATAATATAATCTAAATTATTTTTCAATTTATTTTAAAATGAAACACAAGATTTTTTATCTCGATCGCTACATACACACTCTGAATGGCAGAGATATCAACAGCAGATGGAACGCTATCCATTTTAGCAAATGTTATTTTTAAGTCTTCTAAACTCTGCTCAATTCTATTTTCCTTTTCATTCAAAATTCATACTAACTTAGGCATCGAAAGCCAATTAAAGAAATGTCATCGGTGGTCCTAACCTCTCTCCGCTTTTAGAAAATAGATAGACACAGTTTTGGGTGGTCCAAATAAAATCGAATTGAGCATGCGACAAATGCTACCCCTTCATCACGGGTTATCATATTTCTTTTCTTACTATTTTTGGAAATTTTCTTTTTGAATTTTTTTACCATCGCCACCTTAACTTGTCTTTGCTCTCAATAGCTTCACCAAATAGGATAAAACATATCACTCGTTGAGTTTAAGATTTACCTTATTAGCCGGAATTCAGAAAGCCTTGAACTTTGAGAGATGAAGATCCTACGTAAATACAAAAAAATATTTAAATTTCAGATGTTAGCCGATATCACGTGGCTTCCATCAAGCCATCTAATGAAGATGACCACATGGTTGCCATCAAAATGTCTGGACAAAGGTGGCCCTACAATGACCATCGAACCAATCCAGGTGAATACGCAGTTGCCTTCGAACTAGGACAACCTTCAAGCCCATCAATGACAAGATATGAAAGCGAATAGTCTCATTTTATATATTAATCTCTTAAATAATGTCTTGGTGTTCTTGTACAATTAATGCCTCATATATATAGGCAATAATAAAAAAAATCCTTAATAACTCGTAAAACATCAAGATAACATCAAACAAATAGAGTTCTAAATGGAAAAGGAAAAAAAATAAACCACCCTCAAATTTTGTACTGGCGTTGTGTATTGTAGCGCATAAGTCCGGTTTCATTTGATTTGACCTCGGTTAAATTTTTACTTCTCCGCAGGCGCGATTCACTTTTGGCTACACTCTCACCTCCACTTCTTCCAACTTAGCTTGAATTAAGTGTACTAAGGTTGGTTTTCCTTCATGCTCACCTTGAAGTTTAGTGTCTTGCTTGTTTTACTTAAACACTCGACCTATGTTGCTTGGATAAGTCCTTGCATGGCTTCTTTGATCTTTTTCGTTCTTAATCGTGTAATCAGTCCATCTGGAACATGCAAAGGGTCATTCCTAGCTTGTTCTCTACGATTATCATCATTCATTCCCTCTTTAAAAGAATTCAACCTCGAATCTTCAACTGCATCAAAGAGAGAAAGATCAGCAACATTGAAAGTAACACACACATTATACTCACCTGGAAGGTTCAATTTGTAGGCATTGTCATTAACTTTTCAAGGACATGGAATGGTCAATCTCCTCTAGCATATAATTTAGACCTTGTTTGGGCTAGAAAACACTCTTTTCATATGTACACTCAAACCCAATATCTTGGTTCAAATGTTACACGTCTTCGTCCTTTATTAGCTTCAGTAGCACAATATTCATTTTTTTCCTCAATTTGAAGTCGAACCATCTCATGGATTGATCTTACCAATTCAACTTCTTCTTTCCATCTAAACTACCTCTTTCATCAATAGATAAAGAAATTAAATCCTGCAGAGTTAGTGGATTAAGATTATACAAAATCTCAAAAAGCAAATAAGAAAGTAGTAGAATGCATGTCCCTATTAGATGCAAATTCTATAAATGGTAAATTGTCTTCCCAACTTTTCTAATTCTTATTGATTATAGTTCGCAAAATTTGAGTTGAGTCAATGTTCAATTAACAACCCCGGTTTATCCATCTATTTGTGGGTAGAAAGTAGTATAAAATAAAATTTTAGTTCTCAACTTACCCCACAAAACCCTCCAAAAGTAGGTAAAGAACTTAGCGTCCCTATCAGACACAATACTCTTGTGTATCCCATGAAGACGCATTATTTCTCTAAGAACAAATCGGCTATGTTCATAGCATCACATGTTTCATGACATGGAATGAAATGTGTAATCTTACTAAACATATCCACTACCACAAATATAGAATCTTTACCTTTTTTTATTTTGTCCTAGATAGCCCCAACACATTGTCCATAAACACATCAACCCATGACTCACTAGGAACAGGTAAATGTGTGCATGAACCCTGTGATAAAACCTTAGATTTAGTCTTCTTGCAAGTAATTCATCTATTACAAATATGATTAACATCCCTTTCATCTTAGGCCAATAAAAATGCTCATGTAACATTTCTAAGGTTTTCTTAATACCAAAATATCCCATTAAACCCCCCATTATGTGCTTCACGTACTAACAATACACGCATGGAACATTTAGGCAAGTATAACTTATTTTCCTTAAACAAATATCCATCATGCTTATAAAATTTATCAATTGCAACATTAAACATGTTATAAAAACCTCTTCAGCATACATGTCCTTAATATATTCAAACTCAAACATTTTGGCATTAAAAGAAGTAAGAAGAATATATCTCTTTGATAATGCATCAACAACTATGTTGTTTTTACCTTGTTTATACTGAATGACATAGGGGAAAGTTTCAATAAACTCCATCCATCATGCAGGCCTTTTGTTTAACTCACCTTGACCCTTTAGATGTTTCAACGATTCATGATCGATGTGGATTATAAACTCCTTCGGCTACAAGTAGTGTCTCCAAATCTCGAACAAGAGCATAAAGATTTTTGTTGTAAGTAGGATAATTCAAAACTAGTTGCTTAGCTTTTCACTGAAATAAGCTATTGGTCGCCTATCCTGCATTAAAATGGTTCCAATTCCTATTCTGGAGGCATCACATTCAATCTCAAATGTTTTGTTAAAGTTATGTAGTGCTAAAATAGGTGCATAACATAACTTATCCCTAATAATATTAAATGTATTTTCTTGTTCAATGCCCCAATAAAATCCAACATTTTTTTTCACGATCTCAGTGAGTGGTGTGACAAGAGTATTAAAATCTTTAACAAAATGCCTATAAAAAGCTAAACCATGGAAGATTCTTATCTCGGTTAGACTTTTAGTTGTTTGCCACTCCTTGATGGCTTTTATTTTCTCTTCAACTACTTCAATAACCTTTTGTACTAACAACATAACCAAGAATAATTACTTTTTCCATGCAAAATGTACACCCTTAAAATTAACATAAAGTTGCTCGTCTTAAAACAAAAGGCACACATCTCAAATGCTCAATATGCTCATCTAAAATCTTGCTATATATTGGTATGTCATCAAAATAAACTGCTACAAATTTGCTTATGAATGCACACAAAACATGGTTCATTTATCTCATGAAAGCATTAGGTGTATTAGTAAGTTCAAATGGCATAACTAGCCACTCATATAACCTATATTTAGTTTTAAAAGCAATTTTCCACTCATGTTCTTCTTTCATTCTAATTAGTGTTAGCCACTCTTAAAATCTATTTTACTAAAAATAAATGATCCGTGCAATTCATCAAGCATGTCATCTAACCTAGGTATGGGATGATAATACAGTACCGTTATGTTGTTGATTGCTCTACAATCGATGGACATTGTCCACGTCCCACCCTTTTTAGGCATAAGCAATACTGACATTGCACATGTACGCACGTTCTCCCTAACGTACCATTTGCTTATCAATTCCTTCACTTGTGTTTTGAAGCTCTTTTATCTCCTCGGGATTACTTCTATAGGCTGGTCAGTTTGAAATAATAACTTCAGGTATAAAATCAATTTGCAAAACTAGGGAGAGTTTGGTTAGTTTCCTCAATATTAAGGAAATATTCCTTGTAAACTAGCAATATCAAATGCTGGTTTTCTATGAAAGCCCTCTTCTTAATTTCACTCTCTTTGCATTAAAAAAAAAATCACTTTTGTCTTTTATTTTCTCTCTACAAGCTCTCTATCTTTTCTCTCTTGTGGCTCTACTCATTTTTTATTATTTTCAGTCATCTCTCTATTTTCTCTCTTACTCTCATTTGTTGTTGAAATTTCAGTTTAATTTCAATTCATCCTCATAATCTTGATTTGATGTTAAAGGAACAAGTGTAACAGATTTTCCATCTTTGACAAAGCCGTACCTATTTCTAAATCCATCATGCATCACTTTCATATCACACTGCTATGGCCTTCCCAATAAGATATGCCTAGCATGCATAGGAATCACATCACACATCACCTTATCAATATACCTCCCAATAGTAAAGCTCACCAATACTTGCTTGTTAACCTTGATTTCTCTACATTTATTCAATCACAACTTATAGGGTCTAGGATGTTTTAACATAGATAAGCCCAACTTCTCAACAAGGGTAGTACTAGCTACATTGGTACAACAGTCCCCATCTATAATCATACTACATACCTTATTGTTAACATAGCATCTAGTATGGAATATATTCTATCTCTGCTATTCCACATCATCCACCTTAATTTGTATACTAAGTGCATGCCTCGCAAAAAGTGCTTTACCTTTTATTGGGTACTCCACTTAATCTCCATCACTAGAATATCCTCCAACTTGGACATCTCATCACTATTACTCTCACTCTCAGTCACCACTTCCTCATTTTCCGCAAGATCATTGCCCTTTTATTTGGGCATTGAAAAGCAATGTGCCCCAAATCCAAGTCTTTATAACATTTGATATCCCTATTCTTAAAAGGTTGAGAATCTAAATTGGGTTTATTTTTGCTAGCTACCTCTTCTTTTTTCCTAGATGGTTCAATTTTACTCTTTGAAATAGCCCCATCACTCCTATTATTATTACTACCCCACTTCGGTTTCCAAGAAGGATTAGAACCCAAAGAATACCTTGCTGCTCCCTTTTTTTAATTGTCTATCCACTTTCAAATCCATATACACCATGCCCTTCAACTCCACATAATGTTGTAACTCAACCACATTGGCTATATCCATATTCAATCCATTCAAAAATCTAGTCATTGTGGCCTCCATATCATCCTCAATATTAGTCCTAATCATAGCTACCTCCATCTCTTTAGGTAATCATCTACACTCATTGAACCTTGACTAGGGCTTTGTAATTTTCGATAAAGGTCTCTATAGTAGTGACTATGTACAAATCTTCTCATCATGAGATCTTTCAATTCTCCCCATATTTCTATAGGTCTCTCATGATTCCTTTTCCTATTTGTCACCTGTCGATCCTACCATATTATTGCATAACGAGTATATTCTATCACTGCTAGTTTAACCTTTTTCTTCTCAGAATAAATAAGGCAATCAAATATCATCTGTAGCTTCTTCTCACACTCCAAATAAAATTCAAGGTCATTTTCTCCTTGGAATGAAAGAATTTTTATCTTAATACTACCCAAATTACGATCAATTTTATCTCCATCTCGACCACCAAAATCTTTAGAATCTCATCTAGGCCACCTTTCACGCCTATCTATTCTATTTCTCATCCTACCCACTTCAGCCATCGAGATTTGGTCATCCTCATTCTCACTTTCTATTTTATTCTCATCATCAAATTTAGCCTTAGGTTCACACCTATCTTGCATACTAACATTAGGAATTCTTTTTGGTTATCCCTTTTGTAAGTTTGTAATCACCGTATCCTGCATATCCAACATATCCTAAATTTCTCCAAACACTACATTCATCCTCTCAAATTTTTGTTGCATGGCCTTCAACTTGAAGAATTGATTGTTCTCCTCCCTAGATGTAGATTCTTCTTTTTCAGACATCTTAATAACTAGAAAAAATAATCCTCACATGTTTGCACTCAAGTGTTTCGCTCAATATTGACTTTCCCCCAATAATAAGCTCTCCACTCTTGCCTTTTTCCTCTCTATGCTTTATTTGTCAAGTTATCTAAGAAACTAACTTAACTCAATCAAGAATTCAGCCTTCGTAATGTTCAAACCCACAAGAACTAAAGAAACAAGAAGGGTAACAAGACTCGAGATTTCTTGAATTTGGTTTATGCCTTTTCACCACACGATCGATTTCCAAGGATATTTATATGTATCGAATAGTAATAAAGACGGTATTTCTTGAAAAGTAATACCATAAGAATTTCAAAAAAGGGTTTCTTGAAATTGAATATGCTTTTCTTGAACTTTCATTGCCTTTTTCTTAAATTTTATTGGCTTTTTTTTTCAAGTTTCTTCGTTTTTATTTTGAATATTCTTCGTTTTTTTTTTTTTTTTGAATTTCAATTTTTTGGACACAAGCTTAATGGACATATCGAAAACAAGGAAAAAAAAAAAAGAAAACAAAAATTGTTGGCGCAAAGGTCAATGCATGATAAGTGTATTTTATACATTTATTTGAGCCTAAAAATATAGACATTTAATAGTTCTTTTATACAATTATAGCACAATTTATTGTATGTGTTTGTTTATTAGGTAAAACTCGATGATTGAAAGAAGGAAGCAAAAAAGGTAAAAAATGGCGAAATCTAAAGTTCAAGTACCAAATTGTAAATATCCAATAGTTGATTGGGACCACAAAACGATAATTAAAGATTGTTAAGAGTAACTTGGACGCAATTAGAACTCAAAAAGGTTGAAATATGTTCAAAGTATTTTCACAAATCAATTTCCAATCGCGCAAGTTATATTCTAAATTTTTAGTCGAAGATTGAGAGTTATTTTTAACATAGTAAATGTTCAAATTGGAAAATTTCTATATCTAGAAGAATTGTATCACTTTCAATTATATTTTCTACACACTTTGAATCGCCTCAATCGGATATCGAGAGAGGGAGTTATAACCAAAATATTGACAACTGTGTAGGAACAAAAACGTGTGCACGTGAAGGCAACTTTCTTTATTCGATTGGAACTCTTTTGAAAACCGATTTGAACATAATTTTTTTTAAAAAAAAATTTGGCTCATATAAATGCCTAAAATAGAGTACATTATAGACCCCTCTTGTATGCATATTATACTCTAATATTAATCAATTATTATCATTAAAAGGAGGCAAAATTCATAGTTATTGTTAGAAAATTGAAGGGGCTCGTTAGAATTCAATCAATTGAAGATACAAACTTGGTTTTTAGGCAAAAAATGAAGATACAAGTGAAGATTCATCAAGAAACTATTGAAGAGATTCAAGATTTCAAAATTCATCTTCATTTTCATCTTATCATTTATCGAAAATTCGAGTTATGTATTTTCACTTAAATATGATTTCTTATAATTTTGCTATGGCAGGCTAGAATTTTAATTACTAAGATGTAGACGAACCTTTATTATGAAGTTTGTAATATAAATTAAATATTTTGACATCCAATATGTGTGATTTCTTATATGCTTGTTACTGTGTTTAATAATTTTCAATTAATTGGCCACTAATTAGAATGAATTTTATTTATTTTAAAGAAACAACAAAATATATAGCACTTATAACAAACATTGTAAAGTTCGATAGGGGATAGTGATATACCGCTATGCTTTACATGATTTCTATAGATGTTCTTGCATTTTTAATGCATGCTCAACAAAAATGGTTGTAGCCGCAGGAGATGAGAATGAAAGACTAATGGGAAATAAATGGTTCTACCAATGGTAGAAAGTACATCCTGTATAGCTTACCCAATATTTGGGCAAGCTAATTTTCTCTTGAGAACGGACGTTATCAATATTTTGCATTGAAATTCTTTGGGAGATCTACTGAAAATTTGAATGCTCATATCTCAAGGTTTGTGGACATGTGTACAACAATTTAATATCCAGGGATTTCTAGTGATGTAATTCGACCGAGATTCTTTCCTTACACTTTGAGATATTCAGCTAGGGAATGGTTGGACACGTTCCTACCTCGTAGCATCACCACTTGGAATAGTTTGAGTCAAAAAAATTTGAGTAAATATTTTCAACCAAAAAGAATTGCCAAGTTGAGGGGCGAAATCACTACATTCTCCCTATTGGATCTCGAATGTTATTCAGAAGCTTGTGAGAGGTACAAAGGGCTACTCCGTCAATGTCCAAAACATGATTTGCAAAAATGGATTTAGGTTTAGTACTTCTAAATTGGGCTAAATCCATCAAGCATGGTTAATGTTGACTCTGCTGTGATGGGTCAATTACAAAAAAAAAAAAAAAAAAACAACGGACCAAATCCATCAAATAATAGAGAACCTAGCATTCACTAGTGCACTTTGGTCAACAGAGAGATCAGGTGGAAAAGAAGTTGCTGGAACACACGAGGTTGATACATTAGCTGCAATCTCAACCTAAACAACAGCACTATCTCAAAAGGTAGCAACCAATCAAATAGTGAATGCAGTTCAAGCAGTTGGGTCAAGATGCAACCATTTTGGTAGGGATCACGAAAGTGTGGATCAAAATGTGAGAAGTCCATTTATGTAAATCAGCTTAAAAGGTAAATTACATACAAAATTATCCGATACAGCGAAGTAATCCACATTCCAATACATACAATTCTGGCTAGAAAAATCATCCCAATTTTTCTTGGAGCAATAATCAGTCATCAGAAAGTGCACTACTAGGTTTTCAGCAGCCAAAAAAGTAGCCCTTATAGGAAGAAGCATTTACTATAATGGCTAAAGCATCAACTAATTTCATGGGAAGGACTGATAAGAATTTGTAGATTCAGGGGACTGCTATCAAGAATTTAGAGAATCAAATGGGAGAAATAGCAAAATACACTTTTAGAAAGACTACCGGAGCCTTCACAAGTTACACAGAGATAAATCCCAAACAGAAGGTAATAGTAATAAGTGTTGTGGAGAGTGAAATAATTGGGGTCTTACCTGTGTAAACACTAACTCCAGTTCTAGTAATTACTACACAGAGTGAGGTTCAACTTCTAGAATTTAAAGCAGTGGCATTAACAGAAGAGAGCAGTGCTAGGCTACAAAATAAATTGCTTCCCAAACTCAAGGATCGAGGGAGTTTCACTAGACATAGAATATTTTTTAATACTTTATATGATATAGGTACAAGTGTTAAGTTAATGCTTTTATCGGTCTACATAAAATTAAGACTTGGAAAAGTAAATGAAACAATGGTGTCACTACCGTTGGCCGATAATAGCATTAAATATCCAAGAGGAAAAGTTGAGGATGTATTCATTAAAGTTGGAAATCTAACATTTTCGGCGGACTCCTTATTCTTTACATAGAATAAGATCAAAATATTCTCATAATCTTGGGTCAACCCTTCCTAGCAACTTGTCGACCCTTTATTGGCATAGAGAAATGTGAGTTGACCTTAAGGTTTGAGGACGAATATGAAGATTTTAAATTACACAATCCATCTAAGCAACCATTATACTTTGAGGAGTGTAAGTGTATTGATGAAGATGATCTACAAGACTCCCAGAAGAGAAAACCAAAAATTGGTGCAATTCTTAGTTGAGATGAGAATAGAGAGTTTAAGGTGTGGAGAGCAAAAAGATGATGCAAGGCTGAAAGCTGCAAGGAATGCAAGAGGCGAAAAATTACTATTCGAAACCTCATAATAATCTCCTCTATGATGTCGAGTCCATATCATTATATTATTTGTTTATTTAGATATTTATATAATTTAAATATTTTTACCCAATATTCTTGTTTTATAATTAATGAAAAAATAATTTGTATTGTGAAAAGTTCAATAAACAAGGAAAATAAGAAAAATACTTGCATTTCTTAGCAACTGGAAGAGCGTTGATTGATGTACAAGGAGGCAAATTGACACGTGGGTCAATGAAAAGAAAGTAATGTTCAACATTTATCAAATAAAGAAATCCTCAGAAAAAGTCAGAACTTGCTACATGGTCTAGTCAATTGATGCAGTGGGGGATAAGAATTTCAAAAGAGAATTTTTCTACGACACCATCTAGAGTGGCAACCAGTTACTCAAATATTGATACAGCTACTACTGAAAGCTACACAGGGACCAAGAAAGTGGTAGATTTCATCTTAGATCAAGAAGCCGATCCACCTGATAAAAAGAAGAACTACATTGAAGAACTTTTGAAACCTCCAAATATTATCAAATCAAAAGAGGTTTTTAATGCTATACTGTAGTTGAAGCCACCTTTTAATCTTAGTGGCAATGCTATTCTAAAGAAAATTTAAAGACAAGGAAAAAATTTGAAAACATGAAGGGAGGGGTGTCTCTTGAAGATTCAACATAAGGAATTCCGGCAATGTCAGGCTAATGACTTTAAATAAGCATTTTTGTGAGGCAACCCAAGCTTTCTATCTCTCTATCTCTTATGTTTAGATTTTAGATTTTAGTTTATATTTTTTATTTCTTTAGTTTATTAACGAGTTTGTTTTTCTCATAGGTCAAATCTCAAGTTTGGGGAGAAGCTATGTCAACATTCATCATCATTCAATCCACCATCACTTCACCATGACGCCGGTAGCAATGAAGACAACTAACATTTTCACTCTGGGAAGTCAACCTCTCTTTTCTTTAATTTCACATTGTGGACAAAGTTTAGTTTAAGTTTGGGGGTAAAATATTAATTGTGTAATTTCTTAGTTGTTTTATTTTATTTATTTATTTATTTATTTATTTTGTGATTGTTAAAAAAAGTATTGCATGCTTGTGTGAGTTTGATAGCCTTACCGACATTGATGTATATACTTGAGAACATGTATTAGTTTATCAATTATCAATAAGTTGTATGTTTTGGGTTAAATTTTTGCTTATTCATGTGAAACATACTTATGCACGTGAATTGATCATTGTGTTGTACATGATTTAGGTTGGAATAAAGAACTTAGATGCTCAATCGTAAAACCTATTGTTCACCACATCCTTAACCCTATATAACATAATTTGGTTTGAGCTGGTAAAAGAGATGATTTAAACTTGTGATGATTTCGTGTATGTCGAAAAAAATCATTGGTGTGAAGTGTCTTTAACTTTCAAGTATGAATTGGGTGATGACATTTGTAAGGGTTCTAATCCCTTTTAATTCTGCTTTTCTAGTAAAGAAAAATGGCATTGTACTTGTTGACTTTATGCCTCATGTTGGCGCCGTTTTTACTCGAGTTAGTAAGTCCATTGAGATATCCCTAAACCCGGTACCCTTTGTCCTTTAAAGATGGGGAGTTATCGACTAAAAGCTTATTACATGGGTCAAGAAGAGAAAAAAAGGGTGAGGTTGATGTTGAGTTAAAAATATCAAAATAAGCGAATAATTGTGCAATTGTGAAATAATTATGGGGGAGTAGATAACTAGTGGGTTTGAATCACTTGGTATAAGCTTAATTGCCGAAGTACTCATAAATTAGGAATCATCACATGCATAAATTGTTGACATTGCTGGTTAAACTAAATGAAATTTGATTGACTTAAGAAATTGGTATTGGAACTAAACTTTACAATACACTCTTGGGAAGAGAATAAAAGAAAACAAGTTTGGGAATGTGTGAATCCCACGAGCGAAGAAAAGATATATTTGACTTTCGAGGTCGGGAATTGGATCAACTTGTGAATGTATAGCGTTGCACTTAATTTTTCACACATAATCACACCCGTTTTGCATTGAATAGGTGAAAATTTAGCTTTTGCATTATTGTTTTGAAGTAGTTCATGAATTTGATATCATGTTTTCGATACTAAGTCATAAAGACAAGCTATCTAACAAAACTTTTTTCAGGTAAGTTCATTTGTTATTTTTGTTTATGTGTTTTATTAGTTTCTTTTTCTTTTCTTGTGTGTTTGCTTGAGGACTAGCAAAGTATTAAGTTTGGGGGTGTTTGATGAGTGTGGTTTACTCATTATTTTATTGTCTCTTAAACTTGTTATTTTGATTGCCTTGAAGAATTTTTAGGACGTTTTAATGTGTATTTTAATGTTGTCTTATAGGTTAGGTGAATTGATTTGGATGGTGTAAAACTTAGAGATAAGAGTGATATTGGCATGAATCAAGGAGAAACTGTTGGTTTGGTGAAACTTGATGATTGAGGGCTAAATTGAAAGAAAAAAGTGAATAACGACGAAAAATGGTGAAATTTAAAGTTCGAGAACTCAATGTAACTTTTCAATAGTAGATTCAGACCACAAAACTGTAATTGAAGATTGCTAGGAGTCATCCTGATGCAATTGGAAGTCAAAAAGGAGAGAAATGTGATCAAAATTGACGTTGGTTTGGTGAGCTGCGCATTTTTTGTAACGACCCAACCTCACGCCGGAATCGTCATCATATCGTACGTATTGTCCGCTTTGGGAGAGCCTAGGCCCATCTTTCCCTCACAGCTTTCTGATATGTCCCCCAAAATTCAAACCCAAGACCTCCATCATATAGGAGACTTAAGTTGAATCATGGTAACGACCCGACCTCGCGTCGGAGCTGTTATCATATCGTACCTACTGTTCGCTTTGGGAGAGCTTGGGTCCATCTTACTCCTCACAACTTTCTGATGAGTTCCCTAAGATTCGAACCCAAGACCTCCATCATATGGGATACTTAAGTTGAATTCTGGTACCAATTGGGCATTTTTTGTGACGACCCGACCTCGCGCCAGAGTCGTCATCATATCGTACGTATTGTCCGCTTTGGGAGAGCCTAGGCCTATCTGACGTGTCCCCTAGGATTCAACTTAAATCTTCCATATGATAGAGGTCTTGTGTTCGAATCCTGGGGTGCGTCAAAAATCTGTGAGGGGTAAGATGAGCCTAGCTCTCCCAAAGCGGACAGTACGTACGATATGATGACGGCTCCGGTGCGAGGCCAGGTCGTTACAGTACCCATACATATCATAATGATGAAAAATACTCCACTAACTCTATGACTTCAGTAAAGACAATGTTTTTTCCGGGTTAAAGCTAGTGACGTGGGTTTACAAAGAAGAAAAGGCAATCAAGCTCAAAGGGGTTCAACAAAAAGAAAAAAATAATTATAAGGTAGGCTATTTGTCTTAGGTAGCTAACTTATATAACAAAGATGGCCTTAATCATGTTCATGCATGCATGTACCAATATGGCCTTGAAGAGAATTAAGACAAATTCTAGAAAAACAAATTCATGAAAGAATATCGCTTATGAAAGAAAATAGGGAGATTGATATGGATCGTCAGTCCAAAGGATCAAAATCTCACAGACTTTTGTCTACAAAATTCAGTTACTACCATCCTCAAAGAAAATAACTAGACTAATTAACTCTAAATTGGGAGATTACTTATTCAATCATGTTATGATTTCTTCAAAAGCTCAATTGAATCTATCGAATAACATACACAACCAAAAATTGTTGAAAATCACCACTTTTCTAGAAATTTTATTTTTATTTTGTTTTCAAAATTTAAACTCGCATTAATATCAAAAAAAACTCAAACGCAACCAAAAAATCCCCTCCCCCATATTTAGAGCTTACATTATCCTCAATGTAAGGTGAATTGCAAAGAAAATGACAAAAATAATCACAATATAAATGTAAAATAAAAAGATAAAGGAACGAATTCCCCTTGGGTTGCCTCCCAACAAGTGTCTTTGTTTATTGTCATTGGCTCGACTCAATGTTTCCTTCTTCAACCAATATAAATTTGATCCTCATGGTCCAATGTTGTCACATTCTTTACTTGGAGACCTTTGTAGAAAGGTTTGAGCATATGGCCATTAGCTTTGCACACTTTGGAAGTTGCTAAACTTTGGATTTCAACTGCACCATGAGCCTACAACACAGAGGGTAAAGGCCTCTCATTAGATAATGGCAATGGAAAATAAGAAATGTTACCTGACTGCTGTAACTTCGGAAAATTATTCAACGCTGCAACGATTTCCAGCAAGACAGTATTCATGGTCACTTCCTCATTCTCTTTCTCAAAGTGCTTACTAATGGCAACTTCCAATCCATCTTTTCCATCAAGTTCAAAAGCTTCCTATGCTAAATGATCAATCACATCAATAGAATAAATAGGATTATCATCTTCAGGATATTTCACGGCATCATAAATATTAAATTTAATAATTTATCCATCAAATTCCATGATAAGTGTGCCACTATGAACATCTATTTTAGTTGTTGGATGTCTTTAAGAATGGTCTCCCTAGCAGGATTGGCATAGTTTGATCACTATTTTTCATGTCAAGCACATATAAATCAGTGAGAAAAACCAAATCATTAATTTGCACAAGAACATCCTCAACTACACGCATTAGATTTATCAGCTAGTTGGATCACAATACCAGTTTCATTCAGAGGTCCAAGTTTCAAAGAAGCATACAAATAATATGGCATGACATTAATATAAGCTCCTAAATCTAACATGGCCTTCTCGAATCTAGCGTCACATATCGTACAAGGGATAGTAAACATACCTGGACCCTTGCACTTTGCAATGAGTTTTCTTTGAATAATTGCAGAGACATTCTCCCCAACTTTTACCTTCTCACATACTTTAAGTTTCAATTTCCTCTTATTTGTGCAGAATTCTTTCAAAAATTTAGCATAACGAGGTATTTTTTTAATAGCATCTAATAGTGGAATATTTACCTCACATCTACGAAAAGTTTTATATAGATCTTGACTTTGTTCATATTTCCTAGATTCTGCTAAACCTTGAGGAAAATGGGGTACTGGTTTATAATCAAAAAGAGGTGAAAACTTACACTTTGGTACATCATTGTCATTTGGAACATTTGTGTCTGCAATGACATTTTTCCCTTTTTCTTGCTCTGATGACATAGGGGCTGCCTTTACCGGAATCTCAACATCTTTACCACTTCTCAGGATGATTATGCTTCCATTTTCTCTTGTATTTACTATTGTTTTAGAGGGTAATTTTCTCAAACTCTGGGCTCCTAGCCGACTAATTGCTGTTGCTATCTAGCCCATCTAATTGTCCAAACTTTGAATGCTTGTCCTAGCCTCTTGTTGGAATTGTAAAGTATTAGTGACAAGGAACTTAACAATATCTTCTAACGACATACCTGAATTGGAAGTTTGGCTTGGTTATTGTCTAGGAAGGTATGGCTGCTTATATTGCTAGAAACTTGGACGATTTTGAGTTGCAAGCTAATTTACTTATGGATTCCCATAGCTAATATTAGGATGATCCCTCTATCCCTGGCTATAAGTATTCAAATAGGGATCATAGTTCCTTTCAGTTGTCCAAGAAAGCCACCTGCCGCATTAGCTTGTTCAATGGGTTTATCTTAAAGAGTTAGACACGTGTCGATTGGATGTCCCACTACTGAACAAATCGCACAAGCATTTCTTGTCTACATATTACCTACAGCCATTTGATGAACCAGAAAAGTTAGAATGGTTGAGATATTTACGTCATTAACATGTTTAGAAGGAAGGTCGAGTCCAATGCCAAATTTTTTAGAGTTGGCTGCCATGTTTGCAATTAAGCTACTTGCAACCTCGGAAGTTTTATCTACCAAAGCTCCTCCACTAGCAGCATCAATCATACTTCTATCAGTAGGTAGAAAGCCTTCTTATAAATATTGGATGAGAAGTTGCTCACTAATTTGATGATGGGGTAACTTGCACATAACTTCTTGGAACGCTCCCAGTATGCATGTAGGGATTCTCTAATGTTCTGTCTTACACCACATATTTCTTTTCGAATGTTGGTTGTCCTTGAAACTGGAAAATATTTCTCTAAAAACAAACTCTTCATCTCGTCCCATGTCGTAATACTTCTGGGGGATAGATAATAGAATCAATCATTAGATGAATCCTTCAAAGAAAACGGAAAGGGTCTCAATTTAATTTGCTCATCAGTCACTCTTGTGGGTTTCATGCTCGTGCAAACTACATGAATCTCCTTTAGATGCTTATGAGGATCTTTACCCGCAAGATCGTGAAAAGTGGGCAAGAGATGTATTAGTCCAGATTTTATTTCAAAGGTAGTAGAAGCATCTAAAGTAGGAAACTTTCCTTATGCATAATGGTTGTTGATTTAAATTAGGGGCTGCAAGCTCTTTCGAAGTTCGATTTCCAGCCATGACTTCCTTCTCTTCCAAATCAGAATTGCTACCAAATAAGAGATTAGGATCGAGATCGTTCTCTTCGAAATTTCGCCAGTGTCAATCCTTAACCTGTGTAAAGTTCTCTATATTTCTTGATCGTACTGCAAATCACCTTGATAAGAAGACCGGGTTACAGTCATACACGATCAAAGAAACTCTAGTAAATTATGAAAAACAAGTATGGAAAAGCTAGAGTAAAAGAAAAACGAACAAAAATTCTATGCTAAAGTACTGACAAATAATAAAATGCCTAAAAACCCTATAAAATGATGAAAATAATATTGTACAGAATGTTGTTTTCCTTCAAAATACAAAGGCTTAGTCCAATCAGAGTCAAAATTCTGTCGAAACCACAAATATCGAAAATTAACAAATTTTTTAATGAAATAAACAAATAAGAGCACAAAAATAAACTAAACTACTCACCGACAACGGTGCCAAAGTTTGGTGTGCTGTTGTAGACATCCAGAAATAAAATCATAACTTCTAAAAATAAATGTAGTAGTAAATGTAAGGGCCGATCCCACAAAGAGTGATTCATCTAATTTTATGCTATGTAAAAGATGATTGGGGGGTTTTGATTAATAACTCAAAGTAAAATAACGAAAGTAATCAAAATAACAAACATTGATCTAAATCTACATCCACCATTGGAATTTCACAACTGATCATAGATGCAAATATATATTAATTCTCACTTTGAATATTTACCATTGGAATTAATTTCCTATTTATCCTTAATTGTAGTTGATTAGAAAACAAGCAATCCAATTAAATCGAATTACTAAACAACCCAAGACAAGTGCAATGGATTTAATCTAGTAACCGCCTGAATAATTAGAAAAATCGATGAAACTAAATAAAAAAATCACAAGTGGTTGTATTTAATCTAGTCAAAAGTCCTTCCCAAGATTTAATAATTTCTAACGCAACAAATCATTAGACCCTAGTTGCATCGCAAATTGAGAGATCAACCAATTATGGATTTGATATTTAACTTAACAATAGATTGCAATAAATAATAAACTAGTAGGCCTCCTCACAATTAAACACAACAATCATGAAAATAAGTGTAGAAAAACATTCAATACTCAAAACTTGAATTAAACAATGAAAATAATTTAGATCTCACAGTTGGATTGGTTTCAGGGCTTTAGTTTCCTTCGACCAAGTACAAGAATTTAGCTACTCATGAAGAATGGGGCATCTTTTTCTTTTTTGGACAGTTTTATGGTTTAAAGAGCGTTTTGAAATATGTTTCCCTAAGTGTTCCAGTCAAATTTGGAAACCAGATTTTGCACACTGAAAATGCTCTACACGACCGTATAGTAGAAGAGGATGCGACCATGTAGTTGATTTGAACTTCGCCTTGAAATGCCCTAAAATAACATATCCGGCTGCATTGTTTTAAAGCTATGCAACTGCATAACTTTTATCTACTACTGCCGGACAATCTTTAGTATTTTGATTATATCTTTCTCTCTCGATATTCGATTATGGAGATTCATGATGAGTTGGAAAGATAACTCAAAGGGATACAAATCATCCAGAAATACAAGTTTTCCAGTTCGAATGTTTTCTATGCAAAAAATGGGTCTCAAACTGACACTGAAAATCCGGAGCATAACTTTTTTGTCAGGGAGTTGATATGTGATAGTACATTGACTATATTTCATCTCTTTAGCTTCTTTCCTCATCCAATTGATGCTTAATACTCTCCAATATTCATTGTGAGATTTGGTGTAACTTTTGAGTATTTGAATTTCAGTCCCCAAACTTTGTGTTTCTTCTATTTTAGTCATTTTCGCTTGTTTCTTCTAAATTGCACCATATTCATCCAATTCCTACCTAAATCAAAATATAAAAATACTGAGTACATTTAGACACTAATTAATCACAAAATCATAAGATAAAGGGATGAAAAATATAGCATTTTACATTATCATCAACGGTAGAAATATTTTCTGGGAATAGAAGTAGCTAGGTCTAAATGTAGCATATTTCTCACCCAACGGAAATATGTTTTAAACTTTTTATCAAATTTGGGAATGCAAGAATGTAAACCTTTAGACACTCCAATAGTGCAAAACCATAGACTTGGTCAATATTCAGACCAGGTACCAATGGATAAGGGAAAATATGAAAGATTAGTTGGTAAGCTAATTTATCTTTCTCATACTTGACCTAACATTGCATATGATGTAAGTGTAGTTAGTCAATTTATTCAATGCCTAAGTGAGGACGATGTGAAAGCTGTAATCCGTATATTTTAATACTTGAAGTCCTCTCCTAAGAAAGGGCTCATGTTTTTTAAAAATATCATTTGGGGATTAACGACTATATGGACACAGATTAAGCAGGAAATCTCTTGACTTCTAGCTATTTTATGTTTGTCGATGGGAGTTTGGTCAAATGAGAAGTGAAAAACAAAATGTGGTAGCATTATCAAGTGTAGAAGTGGAGTTCCGTGGAATGGCTAAGGGACTTTATGAGCTTATTTGGTTCAAACAGTTGCTAACTGAGATTGTTTTTCCTCTTACATTGGATATGGATCTTTTTTGTGAGAATGGAACTACTATTGACATCTCTCATAATCTTGTTCAACATGATAGGACTAAGCATGTGGAAGTGGATAAGCACTTTATCAAACAGAACCTTGAAGCCATGATCATCAGATTTCCATTTGTTGTCCAAAGACTAGCTAGCAGATATTCATATGAAAGCTTTATCGAACAAGGATTTTCATTACTCACTTGACAAGTTGCGCATCAGAGATTTGTATGCATCAACTTGAGATGGAGTGTTGACATGAGTTGTCACCTAGAGAGAAATTAGAGGAAGAGTGGAGGCAATTTTAGGATAAACCTTAAGTGGGAAATCCTTTCCTTCAAGAGCTGTCCATAATTATAGCCATGTAATCTGTATAGCTGAATATAGGTTTACCATTCCTTCTATATATCTATAGAGTAAATCACTATAATGATATGAAGAATAAATATATAGCAGAGAGTTTTTGACAGGTCCATGCAATCATTGAAATAATCAGCCATTATTATACCAGCCAATGATGTTGGTGATAACTGCAACTATTTTGCCCTAGGTCCAATTGACTTTAAACAATAAATACTTTTAATATATAATTGATGTATTTTATTTATGGCACGTCTATTATTTAATTGAATTACTATTCTATTCTATTAAATAATATAATCCTTATATTCAAGTCTTGGTGATTTGTTAACCATAAGGAGTTGTGATTATGAGATACAATTTCTATATGACTGAATCTTAATTTGAATTTTCATTAGAGGCTTGACAATTAGATATCTATATATTATAGATTGTGCTTGTTTGTGTTCAAGATAAGCAAAGAGAGTTTGCAGAATTTAACAAAGGTATACTTTATATCACAATTTCTTTCTAAACATAAAAAAGATCTTTGATGGGAATTAAAATATTATTTATTTTCCATTGTGCATGTTAAGTACATTCACACAGTGCTATCAGAGCCTACCTTTTGCTCTTTAGAAACTATTTTTCATATTGGAACAATCAATTGTTGATTGTTATTATTTTCAAGTTTCTAGCTTTCAAAGAAAAAGTAAATTTAATATTGAAAATTAGTTTTGAAAAGAAAAAATTAGAAACTTGTTTGAAACTATTATTGGTTAGCGGTGATTCGACGGCATGCTTGTAGCTAGCTATAGGCGGCAAAGTAGCACTGCAATGTGCACTCTACGTGCAGCTAGCGCTACCATGCATAATAGCAGCAGCAGTGTAATACCCAGACTAAGGAAAGCTTAAAAAAGATTTGATAGGTACTACTCATACCAACAAGGTGCACCTCTTTCTCGGAAATCTATCGTTAGAAACTCTATAGTTATGCGTGCTTGACTTGGAGTAATTCTATGATAAGTGACCCCTTGTGAAGTTTTCTTGTGGAGCGTGCAAGTGAGGATAAAACATGCTGAAAAGACCCATGTTGGTACAGTGGGGATAATACGTCGTTGATCTAACGGCCGGGACGGCCCATTAAGTGGGATTCGAGTCGTTACAAGCACCTAGCACCGCTGCACATTATAGCCAGAAGTGCCTGCCATTGTTGCACCCTCATGGCGATGCATTGTCACTGTTGTCACACTACCTTCACAAAGCATAATGCAGCACCGACGATGCCAATAACGGCGTCGCCATATTAAAAGAAAAGAATGTGATGATTTTTAGGGTTTCGAAATAGTTGGAGTGATTGTGGTAGGGGGCTTGTCATGTAATTATGAAATTGCAGGCCTCTACCTACAATTAAGTATTAAGGGTCAGTTTGCAATTTTTAAAAGGACAGTTTATCATGAAAATTGTGTTATTGAAGAGCCTCTTTATAATTTTAAGTCAGGGTCAGATTTTAAGTTCCAAAATGGTTTGAATTTAAATTTGAGAAGGGTTTTTAAAATTGGATTTTAAAATGTTTGACCTTGATCTAAATTTTAATATGCCCATTTAAAATTGACAACTATTTTAAATTATTGTTAAAATTGGATTTAACATATATTTAAAACTTTAACCCTAAATTGAATTTTATTTTATTTAGGAGTTTTATCCTAAATTAAAATGTTAATTCAATTAAATTAGAGTTGGACTCCAATTTGATTTTAATTAAATTATCTCACCCTAATATATTTTGGAATTAAAGTTGGATTCTAATTTGATATTTAATTAAAGTTTGTTTTTAATTAAATGAGTTTGAACTAATTTTTTGGAATTAGAGTTGGACTCTAATTTGATATTTAATTAAACCTTGATTTTAATTTAATAGTTCCGCCCTACAATTTCGCATTAGAGTTAGACTCCAATTCGGTTTTTAATTAAAATTTGATTAAAATTCAACAAAATCCAGAAATAAATTAATTGATTAATTTGATTGATTAATTATTTAATTGTTTCGATCCTTTTGTCTAATTTAGTTTAGATGACCTTAATTTTTAGAAATTTAAAACATGTTTCGATATAATATTAGATATTATATAGGAATGCATTTATGTGATGAATGTATATTTAGTGGATATTATGAAACCGATCATGTAGATATGTTGAATGGTTAGTCTTAATTCTTGTTATTTTGGGTCTTCGAGCTCTTATTTATTTTGAACATACGAGTCCGTTGTAATTATTATGGGCCCGTGTATCCCATTATTTAGGTCTGCGTGCCAAATAGTATAGGATACATGTTGCAGCTGGATTAATTGAAGATGCAAGAAGATGAGACCATATAGCTAGAGCATTGTATGATTCAATTTTATGTCCCTTAGGAACTGATGAACTAGTCTTTCGAAAACTAGATAGTATAAGTCCATAATCGTTCACACTATTATATGGATGCTTATTTACATGCTAGATGTATGATAAATACGTGTAATTATCATGATGAGACTTTTGCATGATAAATCCCTTGCAAAAATATTAATCGAGATACATATATGTCTTACATCATTATAGTGAAAAATTAGAGTCCTCAATCGTTTTTAGCTTGTTGAGTATACTCAAGGTTGGTATATTATGAACATGTGTTGACACTATGAAATATTAGATATTTCTGAATGATAGGTTTGACTTAACAAAAAATTATTTTTGTTGAGTACACTCAAGAAGATAAATTCTAAAAGCATGGTAAGCTAACACATAAGATGTGTAAAGACAAATAGTTGTCAGCTTAATGATCAGATATTTGTATGGAGATACAATTGATAATAGTATCTACCTAGATATTTTATTAAGGCTTGTTGGGTATACTCAAGGTCTTAATATAACAAATAGGATCTCAGCTTATTGAGAGTCAAGTAAGATTCCATAAATTTATGTGAAGGGGTCATAAATTTAAGTTAAACAATGGGAGCATAATTAATTTAATAAAAGATCATTTTAAATTAATTGATGTATTTTATATATTCTTTTACTTTTCGTCATTTACATTTATTGAATTATGAGTAATCATATATATTAGAGAGCCATACTGGAGGCCAACAATCAAGCTAAATTTTCTTTCTTAGCATCGCAAGCTGAGAATTGTTCTCAGACATGAGAAAATTGGTTATGTCCTTGAGTAGCTCTTTTAGAGTCACCTGCTGATGACTCAACTAAGGAATAAGTGGCTACTATAGTAAACAAAGTGATGACGATAGTACTAGAACATATATGTCACATGTGTTATAAAAGTAACATGAATGTATAAATGCTAACACAATGATTTTTCATCTCAAAGAGTCGAGTGATGGACAATCACGTATGGGAAGATATGAGATTTCCTAGCAACTATATCAATGCATAATGATAGAAGGATCTTCAATTAGTGCTCGTGTACTGAAGATGTTGACTACATTGAGAAGTTATCTTAATTGTGTTCATTCATGAACCATGAACAAAGTATTGACTTGGTTCTAAAATCTTTTCCATAGAGTTATTCATAGTTAATTATGAATTTAGATATGAATAAACATCAGTGCACCTTCCTTGAGTTGTTGAACGTGCTTAAGACTATTAAACCTAACGTTAAAACTAGTAGTGGGAAAGTCTTAGTCATTGGTTCCTCTAAGGGCATTAAAAGGAAGTCCAAAGAAGGCTTTGGAAAAGCATCAAGATGGCTAAGGCACTCAAAGCAAATAAGGACATTATCAAGTCTGATGACCCTTGATATCGTTGTGGAATAAAAGGTCATTGGAAGAGAAACTACAAAACTTATGTCTACTTCATTAGCTTCTTGGGTATTAGATACCATATATGAATCTCATATTTGTACAAATATGTGAAAACTAAATAGAACAAGATCACTACAGAAGGGATAAGTTGATCTGCACTTTGAAAATGAACAAAAGTTGTTGCATTGTCTGTAGGAGCATACTCCTTCCCATTGCCTTTATGCTTAATATTAGAATTAGAGAAACACTGTTTTATTCCCAACATTACCAATAACATTAATTCAATTTCATATTTGGACATGAATTCTTTTTCAATTAATGCTAAGGACAATTGCTATTCTTTTAATCTTGATAAGATCTTGATGGTAATAGTAAATTACAAAATGATATTTTATATTCTAGATACTAAATATTCTATAATGAGAATAGAAATTAAAAGACATAAAATTGATAATCTAAATATTACCTATATCTGGAATTACAGACTTGATTGCAATTCCAAATTGCATGAAAAAGTATATTTGGGGTCAACTGATTTTGATTCAGTTCACAAATACGAATCATGCTTGTTAGGCACAATGACTAAATCTCCTTTTACTTAAAAAGGAGAAAGATTTGCATAATTATTGGGCTCGATACATAGTGATGTATGTGGACCCATGTCAATTGCTGCTAGACGAGATTTCTCTTATCTCATCACTTTTAATGATGACTATTTCAAAAATGGTCACGTATACTAGATGAGATTTAAGCATGAAACTCTTGAAAAGGTCAAGGGATTCAAGTTAGAGGTAAAGAAACAATTAAGTAAATGTATTCTCACACTAAAATCTGATCAATGTGGAAAATACCTTAAAGATGAAATTTTATATTCTCTCGTAGTGGACTTCCCGACATACTTAGTAGTACAATGATGCATTTGAAAGGACGGATCGCATACTATCAAATATAGTGCAACATATTCACAATTTAGGGTGATGTTCTATACTTTTAACATGATTTCTTGTAATTGCAATATACTATGCTCGTATAATACATTGATACGATGAGATGAACCCTTGTTATGATATTTTTTATTTTTACTTAATTATTTTGATGTTAATTTGGTTTGATTTGTGGATGTTCATTATCCTTTTTATCGTTCTTTTCGATTGTTTGATTTTCAATTGAATTGTTAGCCGATTTTATTGTTATCGAGAGAGACAATAGGATTTAAGCACAATATAATAAATATTGTAAGGTTTGATAGAGGATAAATACATATCTCTATGATTTATATCATTTCAATAGGTGTTCTAGCACTTGTTAATGCATTTTCATGTTTGTATCTTTTATCGAGAGATAGAAGGGTCACACGATGGGAATAAATTTGATCGCTATAGAGAGGCTTTCAATTAAATTAGGAACATTGACCAACATGAATGATTTCAAATTGTCACTTAAATTGTTACACTAAAAATAAAATAACAATGGTGATTCGATATATTAGCAATACATCTCACATATTTGAAAAAACATGTTTACTTGCTTTCACTAGTTTAATCGATAATTTAAGGATTATTATAGAAAATCACAACAACTTGTTCTCTATTAGATTAAAGTTGAAATTAATTAATGGGTTCGACACTCTATTCATCAATATATTACTTGACCACGATGTCATGCACTTGCGGGAAATCAAACGATCAAGTTTTGGTGCCGTTTCCATGGACTATTATTTTTGTTAATTTTAATTTTAATTTGAAGTTTATTGCTTTATTAGTTAATTTATTTCATTAAAAAAATTTATAGTGCTTCTTGTTTACTTTTTCAAGACTTTATATACAAAGTTTGAGACCTGATGATCTTGTTCAATTTGATTCGAAGATCGAACAGACATTCAAGTTTTGAAGAAGAGAACAATTGGAAGCATGACAATAATAGAAAGAAGAGCACACGACAGAAGGTAACATGAGTCATATTGCCATCGGGGTAAATTTGGGGGTAGTACCTCCAAACATAGCTACAGTAGATGAGAATGTAAGGATCAAGGGTAAATATATGGTTCCATCTGTTGTGGAAAGCCAATCCAGTATTGTTTATCCGGCATTTGGTCATGCGAACTTCCACTTGAGGACAAATGTCATAAACATGTTCCAGAATGCTCTGCAATTCTTTTGGAAGAGCTACCGAGAACCCCAATGCTCTTATATCAAGATTCTTAGACATGTGTGCAACAATAAAGTATTTGGGGTTTTCAAGCGAAGCAATCAAACTGATGTTTTTCCCATACACATTGAGAGCTTAGTCAGAGAGTGGTAATATACTTGTCTACCTCAGAGCATCAACACATGGGACCAATTAAGTCAGAAGTTCCTTAGCAAATATTTCCCATGAGAAGGATTGCAAAGCTGAGGGACAAGATTACCACATTCCAACAGTTGGACTCCAAATTCTATTCAAAGGCTTGGGAACGATACAAGAGTCTACTCCATCAAATTCAGCTACTTATAATGCATACAAGCTAGATCTTCAATGACAATGCATACAAGCTAGATCTTTCTAGTAAAATATTTTGGCTAGTTATAATGTATCTGATCTCTCTTTGATGTCGATACAGATTCAAGGACGAATCCCTTTGAAGAGTGAGGTGATGATGTGAGCACGGAGTCGAATGCATCAAAGTCAAGCTCGGGAAAGGATCCATTGATTATCGAAGGAGGTCCGATGACACGGTCGAGAGCAAAGTGGGTGAAAGAGGCGATAGGATTGTTTGGTCAAGCTACGGTGGACGAAAGTCGATCACAACAAGCAAGTGAACAAGTTTCATGTTGGGCTAAGAAGAAGAAATAAGATAGATCAACTTGGTTCAAGCAGTGGGCGAGAAATCCAGAGAAAACAACTATGTGACTGCATAGTTGTCCTAGGCATGCAGTCGTATGCATTTATACTGAAACCAAATGGGGGCTTTCTGTTTGATCTATACGACCGCATAGAGTTACACTATGCGGCCGCATAGTTCATTCTGGATGCGAATTTTTTCAAATTTTGCGTAATCTTCTATTTAAGTTAAAACTCTATTTTGTAATATCTTTTGCTATTTTTTTTTGGCTTAATTCTATCTTTAGCTAGGTTTTATGGGTTCCCTATAAATAGGACTCATTATTTTCATTGTAAAACACAACATTATTGTTGAGATTTATTAAGAGGCAAATTTACTTTCAAATTCTTGTTCTTCATTGGACAAATCAAGAACTTATCAATATTCTTCTTGTGGCGTTCAAATCAACTAGGTGAGATACTCAAATATTCAATCAAAAGTGTCAACATATCGTTTGCGTATTGTTGGTTATTTTGATTCGTTATTTTCTAATCAAATCCAAAACTTTGATTACTTTGGCTTTCTTGGGTTCGATTTCAATCTAATCGTGGGTTTCATAGTTCTTCGCTATGTAGGTTCACATCAACTACAGAAGTGGCTCCAGGTACAATACTTTTACATTGGTCTGAACCTAATTAGTAGAGCTAACATAGACTCTGCATGCGATGGTTCTATCACAAAAAGAATCGTGGATTAAGTCTTCCATATCATGGAGGACTTGACATTCACTAGTGTACTTTGGCCTACTGAAAGGATGAATGGAAATAAGGTTGCTGGAGTATATGGAGTTGATTCTTTGATAGTAATATCAACTCAGTTGGCATCATTGGCGTAAAAGATGGAACAGATGAGTGCAACTCAAATAGTCGAATCAAAATGTAAGCATTGTGGAAAAAATCATAGAGTGTTGACTACACTGTGGGTAGTCCTTTTGCTCAGTCAGTAGAGAATTTAAATTATGCTCAAAATTTTCAAAGGCATCAACACAATCAGAATCCTAACATTTATTACCCAGACTAGAAGAATTACCCAGGTTTCCAATGGAGCAACAATCGGATAGCTCAGATTGCACCACAATAGATTACACCGCCAGGTTTTCAACAGACTGAAAATAAGTCTTCGTTAAAAGATCTCGTTACTAAATCGACGAAGATATCTACCCAACATATGTAAAATATAGATAAGACCTTGCAAGTTCTCGAGCTCCCATCAAGAACTTAGAAAATCAGATGAGATAAATAGCGGAAGCAGTTTCACATAGACTACCAGGAGCATTGCCCAGTGACACTGAGACATATCCCAAACATCAAGTAATAGTAGTGAAAGTTGTGGAGGAAGGGCAGATTGAGCTAATAACTACCCGTAGTAGAGTTCAACTGCTAAAATTAATGTAAAGAGATAGTTGCAACAAAAGAAAAGGTACATACCACCGTTGAGGAGCAATTGGAGGAATCTAAGCAAAACAAAGAAGTAGGGATAGAAAGAGCATAAGAGGATCCAAATATTAAGGAAACAGCTCTTAACAAAAAATTTGTGACACCATTACCTTTTCCATGAAGGCTATAAAAGAGAAAGATCAATGATCAATTCAAGAAGTTCTTGGATATACTGAAAAAGCTCCACATCAACATGTCATTCATCGATGCAATCAGACATATCCCGACGTATGCAAAGTTCATGAGGGACATGATATCTAAGAAAATAAAGCTTCCAGATTAGGAAGAAGTGGCATTGATGAGAGCAGTATAAGACATTAAAATAAATTACCACCAAAACTCAAGGACCAAAGGAGTTTCACTTTACCTATTTCACTAGACAAATGATTTCATTTTAATTTTTTATGATATACAGGTGGAAGTTTTAACTTAATTCCTTTGTCTACTTTTAGAAAACTAGGAGTTGGGAAAGTCAAAGGGTCGAATGTGATGCTGCAGCTGGCAGATTGGAACATTAAATACCCATGGTGAACGGTTGAAGATGTGCTCATTTAAATTGGGAAGCTGATATTCCCAGCTAACTTCTTTGTTATGGATTTCAAAGATAACATAGATATGACAATAATCTTAGGTCGACATTTTTAAGCAGCAAGTCGAACTTTGATTGACATGGAGAAGGGTGAGCTAATTGTAAGGGTATAGGACGCACATGCGATCTTTAAACTACATAATCCATCCAAGCAACCATTAGTCGTGGATGAGGCCAAATATGTTGCTGAAGAAGTTCAACAAAGGTCGAATGAGACACAGCCTAAAAGTCTAGGGAGCCTTGGTCAAGAGAAGAATGGAAAGTTCAAAGTCTGGAGGGAGAAAAGATGATACAAGGTTGGAAATTGTAAGGAGTGCAAGGGCTCAATACACCTATTTGAACCACCATGATTAATTTCTTCAAACAGTCTAGCTAAAAACTATAAACTAAGCAAGTAACCTAACTTCTTACCCTTTTATTTATTCTGCTTTTTGTAATTGTATTGCAGTAGATGCTAGTTTACATTAGTTATAGGCACATTTCAATTCAATTTGGGGGTCGTTTTTATCATTGACACTTAGCCTAGTTAAAAGAAAACATTAATTGAGTCAAAATGAGTTGAAATAAGCATAGGGCATAAAATTGGAGTCTAGAAAAGAACTAATTTTGACTCTTTTAATTGTTTTCTTCCCCTATTAATAGGTACCATATATATAAGCATCGGAATGAGCTTAACAACTTGCACTTTGAGATGGATTGCCAAATAGATCTTTCAACATTCAACAGCAAATTCCTAGGAATACATTCTTCATCTTCTTCCCCATTTTCTTATATTTTAGTTATGCTTTAGGACGTTAAGAACAATGTCGATTTTCAGTTTGGGATGAGAAAAACTCTGAGTTTTTACTTTTTGTGTATTTTTTATTGTTTGTTTTTCATTATTGCTTTAGTATATAATAGAAAAATACAAAAAAATAAAAAATTTCACACACGCACACACACACACACACATTCTTGTTTTAGGTCGTGCATTTGTGTAGGTTAGATAGTCTGGCTAACAATGATGATTATATTTGAGATTTGGTGTTGATTTATGAATGGTGGATAGATTGTATTCTAGATTGATTGAAGTTTAACCTTGCAAAACTTGATATTATATGTACACTGGAATTGAGTTTGATATTGTGATGAAATAAGTTTATTCATAAGCTTGATAGGTTGATTTAGTCGAATATAGATGTTGTACTCAAACCATACAAAAATCTTTATCCTTAAAACCAAATTTAACAAAATTTATGGGTGATTTTATGGTTGTAGGAAGATACAGATATAAATTGGGATTCTATATGTGAAAATTTATGTGTGGATTGTTTGGATTGTAGACATATCCAAGAATATCGAGATGTGAGTATTTGGATTTTCTGTTGCTTTCATGAAGAATTGCAATGCATGCCGGGACATATTTATAACGTTCATCCTCAAGTGAAAATTAGCTTGCCCAAATGTTGGATAAGCTATGCTCGATTTGTTTTCTGCCACTGGTGGAACCATGTATTTCTCCATTAGTTTCTCATTCTTATAAACCGTAGCTATAATTGGATTTGCTGCATCTCATTTATCCCAACGGCCAACGGATTTTGCATATCTTTTGCTACGGATTCTTCTTGTTGTTTTTGGTGTGCTTTTATCTATTCTTTTTTTCTTGACATGTATGTTCGTTCAATTTCTGGATCAAATTGAGCAAGATCACCTTGTCTCGAAATTTTTATGCAAGATTCTGAATGTAAGAAGATAAAGCACAATAATAATGTTTTTTTAATATGAAATTAAAACCTAATTAAGTGATACAAATTTAAATTAAAGTTATAACTATCTAAAACTAATTAAATATTATAGTCCCCAACAACAATGTAAAAAAATTAATCGTCTGATTTTTCGTAACTGTACGGTATCTGGAAGTAGTAATAAAGTGATGAATTGGATGTCGTTCCCATGAGGACTATATACCCAATCTAGTGTCATTTATTGTTAACTTTAATTGAATAACAAAACTTGTTTGAAGAATTTATGCTAATTAATTAATTAAACTAACTATTCTAGAGAGCAATTTATGAGAGCTTTTGTAAAATTATGTGAGATGGTTACAAAGACCTCGAATTCTCCTTATTATTTTGTTTCAATGCAATTCAATTACATGACAATATTTACACATTCTCGTTGATCAATGTTCCTGAGTTAATTAAAAGCATCTATCAATGTCAATTAAATCTAATCTCTCATGTGACACTCCTATAAATTTACGAAAGATGTCAAAATGAAAGCCTTTATTAAAATTTCTAGAACATCTATAAAAATCATGTAAAGTATAGTGGTATATGTTTTTCCCTCATCGGACTTTACAATGATTGTTATAACGTACTATCATCCTATTTTCTCTCAAGAGAACAATAAAATTCACACACCAATTCAATTAGTAGCTAATTCATTGAAAAGCATTAAGTTCTACAACAATCATCTAAGAATAAACACACATTAAGCGTCATATTATTGAATTTATATTAAAAGCATCATAATAAGTGTTCATCCATGTCATAGTAATTGAAACCCTAACCTAGATAACCCGAATTTTGATTAATTGCATATGAAGAGGATGAATCTTGAATATCGTTAATGATTTCTTGATGAATTCTAGTTTTGCCTTCCTTTCGTTGCCCAAAAACCAAGATTTGATTGCCAAATAATTGAATTCTTGCAATTTCTTGATTTTCCCAAAAGTGTGATTAATTGGCCTCACTTTGATTATTTTAATTGCTAAATTTCGTAGTACAAGAGGTCCCTTATAATGTATGATTATGTTCTGTATATATAGGGCTCGAAAATAGGTTGAAAATCGCGTCCAATATTCGTTCCAAGAAGAGTTCTAATCAAATTTGGAATTTACCACGGAATCCCCATATTTGACTTAGATGATTGCCCAGGATTAATTTTTAGCCCCTTCTTTTGTTTTTGTATGTGCGTGAGTCCTTTCTTGAAATAATGTTGATTATCCATCTTCCAATTGCATTCATGGAAAGTTGTAATTATGTCCTGAACTTTGAATTTCATCATTTCTTGCTTATTTCTTTCAATTCCACGTCCAGTCATTGCGTTTCACATAATAAACGAAATATAGAATAAATTAGGATATAATTAATCAAAAGAAATATTAAATGTCTACATTTTTTGGCCTGACTTATCATTTTGAGTCAACAATAGGAGAGTTTCTGTTGACACATAGAATACTTTGTTATCGAATAATAAAGTGGGTAAAAAAGATCTTGATCCGTGCTTTTTTGTCTCTAATCTTCAATATCTCTGTTCCTTTGAAACTCTTGTTGGTTTTATGATATTTTGTGCCAGTCTTGTGAGTATTTAGGCTAACGAGGCGTGAAATCTTAGTAACATCGGATGCTGTTTTCAATTAACGTTTGAACCTTGTGACACTATCCATTGGCACAGTGATTTGATATGCCAAAACCAAGCTGGATATATATATATATATATACAGAAATGATCTAATGAGCACCGGTGCTCATCTTATCCTAAGCACCGATGAGTTGGCACATTAATTCATTGGTGGATTGGAACTCACAAAATCTTTATCCACCAATGAATTAATGTGCCAACTCATCGGTGCTTAGGATAAGATGAGCACCGGTGCTCATTAGATCATTTCTGTATATATATATATGCAAAAGCAAATGCACACTTTAAATGTTTAAAATAAAAGTTAAAGGCGAAGGGAAAAATGAAATAAAAGTTAGAGCATCTCCCAGAAACTCTCTATTTTTAAATAGCATATTCTATTATTTAGATAGCATCTATAAATTTAGAGAGTTAAAATTTTAAAGTACTCCTGTTCACGAAAATATGTTCGCTTTATAAATCACCGCAAGTGCACGGTTCGTTAACAAGTAATAAAGTGAAACTTGTAAAATTTCGAGTATCGTTTCCATGAGGATTGATTTAACTTGATTTCTATTATCGCGACCTTAACCGAATCTATTAAACTCAAGATAGTTGATGATTTGAATTTTATAATTAAACTATGACTAAAATGCAATTTAAACTAAGGTTACTAAATAAATGCAAAATGATCTTGAATGCAATAGGTTGAAGAAATTAATGTATGAAAAAGCGTACTAGAATCCCGAATCACCAAGCAAGTTCACTTGTAACTCCTATTTCACAATTTAATAACACGATAAATTGGTTGAAGAATCAATATTTTAACTTATTCAACAATCTCTTTCAAGTAGAATTGAACCTATTCTCACACACCATTTGACTATATTTCTATGACAAATGTAATATACAAGAATGCATGACGTTTTGTAAATACTTAAAGATTAACGTAATGCATATCGATATATTTCTATCCTTTATGAACAAAATGATGATTTATACCTTGTTAAGTTTATTTCCCTTCTTTCGAATGCTTAAAATAAACCACCTAAACTCACACAATTATCATGCACTATAATCAGGAGGCAAGAAAGTGTATATAAATCATTCAACACCCATCAAACATGTTTGAATATCAAATTACAAAATAGAAATTAAAATATCACAATGCAAGGTTCATCATTCACCTAGTACATAAAAACTCTAGCCTAACATGGATAAAATAAAAAAACAATAAAAATAATAAAGAGAAGACATCACCCAAAAACTAATAATTAGGGTTGAAATCTTGAATCTTGAATGAAATCCCTTGTTCTCTCCTCTTCCTTGCTCTTCAATGTTGTTTTCTCTCTAAGAATGCGTAGCCCCACTTTTTGGACGAAATTAGGGTTATAAAGAAATCCTAGATGCGTTATCATAAGTGTTTGATTCAAATAAGGAAACCAGAAAATTCGCGCTCAGAATGAACCATACGACTGCATGGTATAAACCCATGCGACAGCATGGTTATACAAAATTTTCACTGTTCAACTCCTGTAGATGCTTGTGCGACTGCATAGACTTTCTACCATGCGACTGCATGGTAGAAATTATTTTTCTTTTGATTCACTTTGGTCCCCAAATTTGTTTCATCCACCTTTTGGCCTTGATTTCTTCTCCTTCTTCTTCTAACATCTCATGATATCACAATGTGTTACTTAGCTCAATTCCATGCTTGACTCGCCATTCGGGTCATCTTTTGAATAATTGCATTTTGGTCCTCGAAGTTTCATATAATTCTATTTTGGTCCTTTTTCGTTCATTTTCTTATACTTTTCATTTCATCCATCAATATAATCCTACAAACACAAATTATATCGAATTAAGTCATATTTCAACATATACATCAACAACTTTCCATGTTTTGTGACCTAAATAAGTGTACAAAACACACTTATCAAATCCCCCAAACTTGAACTATTGTTTGTCCTCAAACAAGATGGTGACTTAACTCTTCACAAAACATGGTTTAACAACCTGTCGTGTATCGAGATCAGAATTCAGTAATCAACAAAATGAACAGTTTCAATACTTATGTAAAACATACCAAACTAATGATGGTTACAAATCTCGACTACAGTAGTCAAATTTCTCCTTTCTTCACTCGAGAGATTCAAACCCCAAACTTACTATTTTCGCTTAAAGATCCCGGAGGGGTTATAGAGTAGAGTTTTTGATTTACTCAAGTCCTTACCATCTCTTAGTTTGAATAGATCTCGCAGTCACAAGTTCACACTTCAACAAGTAAGGATTCTCCTATTTCTTTGATTGTTTTAACCGTTTAGACTAGACAAAGTTACTTGCTTCGTATCAGAAATATGATTCTATCAACCGGATGTTTGGAGCTAATCAATGCATTTCATACATAGAAGCATGTATATTATTCTTCAATTGATAGATTTTTTTTATAACATCTTCTATTTACTTTCTATATAACCCTTGTATTGAGCTTTAGGCCGATGACTCCCAAGTCAGATGATTATAGGACACCAAGTTTTAAACCCTTGCAGGCTTAATCACTCTAGTTATATAGGCTCGAACAGATGTCTTTATTTATTCAATGATTAGTTTCTTTTAGACACCCAATTTCTAGAACTAACCTCTAACTTGAAACTTTTAACTCGTTTTTGTGTCATTGGTCTAATCCAATCCACACGACACAATTTTTATTCATGGAATCCCTACTAATCTCAATGTTCCCCTATAATAGCTAAATCATCTCCAAACTTCTAAAATGATGGTTTATCGATAAGTGCAATAGAGGTTTTCGGGGTTTACCTATCATGTTCAACTCTACTATGATTCATATATCCCATCATTAGCTTAGCATGCCCAACACATGGACAAGTATCGATCAATTTAACATACAAAATTTCCACAATTCTTAGCTATACTGCTTCCAATATTTTCATCATTGCCGGCAAGGCCATTAAACCCACACAAGCACACAAAATTCTAAACTGCTACTAGAAATGCGTAAAACTAAGAATAACTCAGTAAAACGAAAAACTAGTTCTTTTTTTTTCTTTCACACAATCACACAAAAACAAAAACTGTAGTAATATGATGAATGATATATT
Source organism: Fraxinus americana (assembly GCA_035079005.1). Classification (NCBI taxonomy): domain Eukaryota; kingdom Viridiplantae; phylum Streptophyta; class Magnoliopsida; order Lamiales; family Oleaceae; genus Fraxinus; species Fraxinus americana. The sequence goes on from CM068706.1 coordinate 22,496,166, forward strand.
AACATATTCTCACCCCAAACGTATAAAGAACATTGTCCACAATGTTTAAAGAATAATAAAATGCAAACTTAGCAGCGCATAAAATTAAGGACAAATTCACAAAAGTTAAAGAAAAAAAAGGTGTGGAATACTCCTCTGATCGATGGGGATGCGAATGTGAAGATGGTGGAGGAAAAAGAAGTACGGACTATGCATAGACTCTTTTATTACCTGTAGAGACGATGAAAAAGTAGTCTTATTAAAAGTTATAAAAAAAAACTTGAAGAAGAAATTACCAATCGAATGCTTAAGGCAAAATAAATAAAATGGTAGAAACGATGGGTTGCCTCCTATCCACCGCTAGTTTATAGTCTATAGCTCAACTCTACCGTGTTGGTCTATTAAGGAACGTCGAATATAGCCTTGGAGGTCCTGATGAGCTTCTTCAATGACATTTTCTTTCTTACTGCAGCGTTCTTCCAAACGTTAGCATTATCTTTATCCTTTTCATCTACTTTTCCCTCATCAACTACCTCAAACTCAGTAATGTAGCCTTCTTGCTCCTCAAGATTTTGTTCGGGTTGAAAATGCACATTACGGTCATCAGCAGTATTTGAAAAGTTTTGAAACACAATTGTCTTCTGCAACACCTCCTCTACCATATTAATTTGATAGCAACTATCTGACTTGACATGATTATCCATAACATTGAAGACGCTGAAAGTGTTCTGCTCCTCACCAAATCTTAAATTTAACTGACCCTTTTCAACATCTATTAGAGCTCTACTGGTAGCTAGGAATGACCTGCCCAAGATAAGTGAGATATATATCCAAAATGAGGAAATCCGCTGGAAAAATGAATTTGTCCGCCTTAGCTAGCACGTCTTCAATTATCCCCCTCGAATGTGCGAATGATCGATCAGCTAACTGAAATGTCACCGTGGTTGCTTTGGCTTCGCCTAGTCCAAGTTTTCTGAAAATAGATAGAGGCATTAGATTTATACTTGCACCAAGATCACAAAGAGCTTTATCAAAGTAGCATTCACCAATAGTGCAAAGTATAGTAAAACTCTCTAGATCTTTCAGTTTTGGTGGGAGCTTTTTTCTGAATTACGGCACTACACTCCTCTGTTAGCATCACTATCTCATGTTCATCTAGCTTTCATTTCTTGGATAGAATATCTTTCGAGAACTTGGCATAGCTAGGCATTTTGAACAGTGCTTCTGCAAATGGGATATTTATATGGAGTTTCGTGAAAACTTCGAGGAATTTCTTGTATTGTTTCTCCCATTAATGCTTCCTCAATCGTTGTGGAAATGGAATGGGTGGCTCATAGGGATTTATCGAATTATCTGGCAATTTCTATGACATTGTTGGACTTTCTTTTACCGCTGTCTTCCTGATGTTGTCAACCTGCTTCTCATTCTCTTCTTCAGAGAACTCCACTTGCTCTTTATGTGCACCCGACCTTTTTACATGTATCTCAGGTAGCTAAACTTCACTTCGTGTAGTGATGGCTTGACATTGTTCCCTAGGATTTATTTCTGCGTTGCTCGGCAATGCACCATGTACTCTCCCTATTATAGAAAGAGCTAGCTGTCCCACTTGAGTCTCCAGATTCTTAATAGCTGTACCCTGATTCTGGAAGTTTGTTTCAGTCTTCCTCATGAATTGATTAGTGGTTGCCATGTATTTATCGATTTTTTCCATGAATTTTGCAAAAATGTCTTCCAACTGAGGTTTCTTCTCTTGTTGAAACTACCCTTTTGCCCGGTTATGATTCTGATTATGATTCTGGTTTCCATCTCAAAAGAATTTTGGATGATTTCTCCATCCCGAATTGTATGTTTCAGAGTGAGGGTTGTTTTGCTGACGTTAACCCCATTGAGCAAAGTGCACCTGTTCTATCCTTTGTGTAAGGATAGGACATTCAGCTGTATAATGTTCTGCTCCACATTCTTAACAATTTGGTTTTCTTACTTGTGCTAAATTCACAGTCTGTGTTATGCCCTCTATTTTGTGAAATAAGGAGTTAATCTTTGCAGATAATGCCGAGTAGGTATCTACCTCATACACTCCAGCTACTTTCTCTATACCCACTCTATCTAAAGACCACATGGCTGAGGTATTAGCTATTCTTTCGAACAAGTCCCAAGCTCCCTCGATTGTGTAATACCCCAAGTTCCGTGAACCCGGAGTGCCACGTCATCGTCTTTTGGAACTGAATTAACTAAAACGTTTTGCAGAAAATAACTAAATTTTAAATATCATATTTATAACGGTAAAACATCGTCGTTACAAAACTCATTTGATTAACTTAAGAAATTTGAATAAACTTTAAATCTCGAGTTTCTGAAATAACCGAAATGACAAAGTACGTTAATAATATCCAAATACGAAATTTTTAAATGTAAATAACTTCATTCATTAAATCGTTGCCACCAATATTCATCAAACCCGACCGTCTCCAAAATCTGCAAATGTCGTTAAAATAACGGAATGAGTATTTCAATGAAATGCTCAGTAGACTCATCGCCAATAATTAATTTACAGAATAATTGAACACATAATCATGCAAAATATACAGTGACATCATCATCGTCATCATTGGCTCTTTTTCATGAAAATCATAAGCTCTTTAAAATCATAAGTTATGAATAACATTCTCATCTTATCTCATAAAGGATACTTGTCTCTTCTAATGCATTAAAGCATATAAGTTATGACAAACATAACAACATCATATATCTCATAGGGCATATTCTCATCTCATGCATTAAAGCATATAAATCATGTAAATTCACATAATACATGCAATTATAATTTAAACTAATTAATGGTGGCGAGTCTACCTCAAATTATCTCGAGTCACGTAAAAAGTTGAGCGGGACGTAACCTCAATCTCCTAATCGTCCGTACGTGTTATCTAGCCAAAATAGAAAATAGGTTTTGAATTAGTATTCCGAAATTTAAAGTTTTAAAGCGAGAAAATAAAGTTTAGGGACCTAATTGGATATTTATTAAAGCTAAATTTGACAAATCTAAGAGTTGAAAATAATATTTCAAAGTAATGGGGCTAAATGTGGGAAATAAGGACTTCAGGGACTGATTTACTAATTATTGAAACCTTGGGACTGAAATAATAATTTAAAACGATATAAAATAAAGTTCAGGGGCTTAATTAGAAATTTATGAAACTGGAATTAAAAGTTTGATGAATGAAATAAACTTTTCCAGAAACTAGGGACTAATTGTGAGAAAACAAAAACTTTAGGGACTGATTTACTAATTATTGAAACTAAAAATAAAAGTTTAAGGACTGAAATTAAAACACTTAAAACCTAGGAGCTGATTTCTTTAAAACAGAAGCTCTAGAGACTTAAATAAACACTTTTAAAAATCTGGGGGCTAGGTCTAAAATTCAAAAATCAAAATAAATTAAAATCATCTCTCATTCCCTTTCTCTCTCATTTCGACAGAGAGAATGGAGAAGTGGGGGCCACCGACGGCAATAACCGTCGACCAGCAGGCCGGCATTGGCACCACTGTCGCGTGGTGGCGCCAGTGCTTCGTGGGAGGCTGTGGGTTTTGGTGCACGAATTGGGAGTTAACCGAGGCTTGGAGGTTCGAACTCTTGGTGGAAAATCAAGCTAACAAAGTTGGGGCATGAGGTAAGTTCTTGGTCCTCTTGTTTCTTGTTTCTTAAGGTGGGATTTGGGTGAAATAAGGCTGTCGATTTTTGATGAAATAGGGGTTGTTTGGTGTCGGGGTTGTAGTTGGCGTTGCAGGGGGTTGTCGAATGGGTTGTAGCTTCGGTTGTGTTGGGTTTGTATTTAGTGGTTCGATAAAATGGGTGTTTGCAGCTGGGTTTAGGCAGTGGCGGTTTGGATAGTGAGCTTGGTGGTCTCGTGAGTGATTATTTGGAATTTGGGTTTGTGTGAAATCATCATCTCGTTGGTGCTAGAAATTTAGGTTCTAGCATCAACGTGATTTATTGGACTTTGACTAACGGAACCTCTTTGTTTCTTAAGATGTGGATTTTTTCTCTCTACAATGCACGTGGGCGTCTCCTCATAAGACAGATTCCTCTTAATTGAAATAGTCTGAAAATTTACTACATAACTCGGGTCGTGGATATATTTCCTCAATAAAGAAACGTGAAAAACATTGTGTACAACCGAGAGCTCGGGTGGTAACGTCAAACGATAAGCCACGTTACCTACTTTCTCTAAGATCTCGAATGGTCCAATAAAACGAGGTCTTAGTTTTTCTCTCTTGCCGAAACGGAGAGTACCTTTCATAGGAGTTACTTTCAAGAATACTTTATCTCCAATTTCAAACTCCAAGTCTTTTCTCCTTTGATCGGCATAGCTTTTCTGTCTATTTTGAACGGCTTTGATCTGTAGTCTGATCTTCTCAATAGCCTCAATTGTCTTCTCAATCAATTCTGGACTCAAAATTCTTCTTTCACCTACTTCATCCCAATAGACTGGTGAACGACAACGTCGTCCATATAATGCCTCATATGGTATCTTACCAATAGTAGCCTGAAAGCTGTTATTGTAGGGAAACTCCACTAATGGAAGATGAGTCTCCCAACTACCACTCAAGTCTAGTACACAAGCTCTAAGCATATCTTCCAGTGTCTGAATAGTGCGTTCAGACTGTCCATCTATCTGGGGATGGTAAGATGTACTAAAATTTAATTTAGTACCCATTGCAACACGTAGACTCTTCCAAAATCTCGAAGTAAATCTCGGATCTCTATCGGAGACAATGGAAGCTGATACTCCATGAAGTCGAACAATTTCTCTAACATACAATTGGGCTAATTGATCCATATTGAGAGTGGGCTGACTTCTGATTGGTAGGAAATGGGCTGACTTCGTAAGTCGGTCCATAATAACCCAATTAGCGTGATGACCCTTTACTGCTTTTGGTAATCCCGTCACAAAATCCATGGAAATTCTCTCCCATTTCCATTCTAGTATATCCAAGGGATTTAACAACCTTGATGGTCTTTAATGTTCAGCCTTGACTTGCTGACATGTCATGCATCGAGAGACAAACTTTGCAATGCAACCCTTCATATTTCTCCACCAAAAACTATTGCGCAAATCACGATACATCTTCGTCCCTCCTGGGTGGCATGCATATGGTGCTGAATGAGCTTCTGTCAAAATCTCATTCCTGATATGTTCATCCTTCGGTACACAGAGACACCTCTAAATATAAACACTTTATCAGAGGCAATCTCGAAACTTATCCTCTTGCCAGTCCCGACTTCGGATATGATCTTTTCTAAAAAATTATCTTTGGCTTGAGCTGTTACAATTCGATTTCTCAAGTCTGGTTTAACGGTCAGATTTGCCAATCTATAAAATCCTTGGACTGATGGGGCTCGTACTTCAATTCTTAAATTTTGGAAATCTTGAATCAATTGATCTTGCGTTGTTCCTAAAGCTGATAACTGTCCAGCGTTCTTTCTGCTCAAATCATCTGCAACCTCATTTGCTTTACCTGGGTGGTAAAGAATGGTACAGTTATAGTCTTTTACCAGCTCTAGCCATCGTCATTGTCTCATGTTTAGTTTCTTCTGAGTGAAGAAATACTTAAGACTCTTGTGATTGGTGAAGATCTCACATTTACTCCCATACTGATAGTGTCGCCAAATCTTAAGAGCGTGTACAACAGCTACGAGTTCTAAATCATGCGTCGGGTAATTCTTCTCATATGGCTTCAACTATCTTGAAGCATATGCTATCACTTTGCCATTCTGCATCAATACACAACCTAAACCATGTTTAGATGCATCGCTGTAAATAACGAAACCATCAGACCCATCTGGTATAGTCAGCACTGGTGCTGATACAAGTCTGTCCTTAAGTTTTTGAAAGCTTTGTTCACATTGTTCTGTCCACTGAAACTTAACTCCTTTCCTAGTCAACTGAGTCATAGGACCTACTATTTTAGAGAAACCTTCTATGAATCATCGATAATATCCAGCTAATCTAAGAAAGTTTCTCACATCAACAACATTTGCAGGTGTTGGACAATTCGTTACAGTTTCAACTTTATAAGGATCAACCTCGATGCCTTTAGCTGTAACAATGTGACCCAAGAAACGTACTCTCTCAAGCCAAAATTTACATTTCTTGAATTTGGCGTACAACTTTTCTGTTCTCAGTGTTTCCAACAATCCTCAACTGTTCTTCATGTTGTGTAGAATTTCTAGAATAGATCAGTATATCATCGATAAAAGAATAACGAATTTATCAAGATACTGATGGAAAACTCTGTTCATCAAGTCCATAAATATTGCAGGTACATTCGTGAGCCCGAAAGGCATCACTACGAACTTATAATGTCCATATCATGTCCTGAATGCTGTCTTTAGTACGTCAGCGGGTGAAACATTTAGCTAATGGTACCCAGATATCAAATCAATCTTCGAGAAGATTGCTGTACCTTTCAACTGATCGAATAATTCTTCGATCATGGGGAGGGGATACTTATTCTTTATCGTCAACTTGTTAAGTTCTCGATAGTCGATGCACATCCTCGTACTTTCATCCTTCTTCTTTACAAACAGAATAGATGCTCCCCATGGAGATACACTTGGCCTGATGAAACCCTTCTCTAGCAATTCCTCAAACTGCACCTTCAGTTCTTGCAACTCTTTCTGCACCATATGGTACGGAGCCTTAGAAACAGGGGCAGCTCCTAGTACCAAATCAATGGAAAATTTCACTTGCCTATCTGGCAGAGTACCGGGTAGATTGTCTGGGAAGACATCACCGTACTCACGTACTACTGGCACGGAATCCAAAGTGATCTCTTTTCCGGGTTTGTCTTGAAGACTAACCAAATAGCCATGACAATTGTCTTTGGTTAATAGCTTCTCTGCTTGTAAAGCCGAGATAAAGCGAGGAAGTGCCTTAATCTTTGTCCCATAAAACCTAAATACTTCTTCACGGTTGGTGCTGAGCTAATCCATACCCAGAATAATATCGAAGTCTTTCATTCAGATAATATTCAAGTCTGCTTCTAAAACTTGACCATCAAAATCTATTTGTACTGCTTTGACTATCTTATTGGTATCGATAGTTTCTCCTGACGGTAAACTAACCTCGAGGATCCTACCAGTCTCTTCTCCTATTAAGTTCAGTCTTTCTAAACATGCATCGGCTATAAATGAATGCGTGGCTGCCGAGTCTATTAGAGCATATACGGGGATACTAAAAATAGATAGTATACCTGTTATCATATTATCATGCTCAAAATGGAAAGGAAATACAGTAAGGAGAACAGTTAAGACATGCACAAGAATACGAGAATAAATGGTATACCTGCAATCACGTCAGAATCCTCCATTGCATCCATAGCAAATACTCTTGCTTTCCCTTTTCTGTTTTGGTCCGGGTTCGTCTTCGAATTGGAACCTTGGGCGGACGGAGCACGACAATCTGTTGCAAAGTGACCCGGTGGCGCACTTGTAGCAGATATCCTTTCCAAAAAGACACTCTCCTTTATGCAACCTCTGGCACTTACGGCAGGGTGGAGTGAAATTGATCATCTGTCTCCCTGTTGGTCCTGGATTCAGAATTATGATTGCCTTGGTTTCCAACTCTCATACCGGCATATGCTACTGCTTGAGCCTTCTTCACTACCTCCCTGTAAGTCGGCAGCTCATGTGAACTGACAATCTGCTTGACATCAAAGTGTAGACCTCTCTCAAAATGCCGTGCCTTTTGGAACTCAGTATCTACCAGGTGTGGAGCATAACGTGACAGTTCCTCGAACTTCCTCTCATATTCAGTTATATCCATTTCACCATGTACCAAACGCAGAAACTCAGACTCCTTGTGATCTCTGAGGGCTTGTGGGAAAAATTTATCCCTGATCTCAATCTTAAATTTGTTCCAAGTCAGAGCTGCTAGCTGCTCTTCGTCCGAGATGCTGATTCCCACCAAAAACCAGCTCTTTTGGTTAACATAAACTCTGCACAGACTACCTTCTTATCCTCGAGGCAAGATATGTGCCTGAAGATCTTCTCGATGGACTAGAGCCACTCTTCTACTGCTAGTGGACCATCTCTGCCATCGAACGTAGGTGGGCGGTATCTCATGAACTGTTCAATCACTGGTACTGTAGAGTTAACTGGCTGTGGAGCTTGTCTCATCTCTTGCACCGCATTAAGTAATTCCCTGATGATGTCGGCTTAGGTTGGTGGTGCCATAACCTTCATAATGTTAAAAGTAGTTCGTAAATGTTAAATTAAGTGTACCAACATCGAAGAAGATAACTCGAAAAATGAAAATTGGAAAACCAAACATCATTTCATTTAAAACTTAACTTCTTTTAATGAAGGTAAATGGGTAGGAAGGCATGTATGCCGAACATTTTTTTTTAAATACAATAAAATGTCAAGTTTACTCTAATTTCTATCTCTCTACTCTCATTCGGTTACACATGATTCAGCCTGCGAGAACTCTCCTAGCGCTGGATCAACGTCTTCCTCTGGTTCTTCTTCTTTCGGGTCTTCTTCGGGGTTCCTCCTCGGGAACTAACTCATCTTCACTCCCTAGTTTAGGCTCGAGCACTGGCTCATGTTCTGGCTCCCCTTCAGGTGCAACCCCAAAGCGGTTCTCAAAGTACATGAGCCAATAACTACAAATCTCATGCAAAATGTGTCATACTCAATTTCCACATTAGGAGACACTAGAGCATCTGCATATATGCTATGAGCTACCTCTGCATAGTCGCTTCGAAAAATCATGAGTAAGTGATGGATCGACTGACGATTACAAGTCACATAGCCATGCTATATGGCCCGCTCATGTACGACATTCAGCTGCTCTACGTGTTGGGCAATTGTCCAATCAAGTCTAGGCCTCAAGCGGTCGTAATCTCTAATGGCTTGTTCTACGTCACTGAGTACATTTCTACGAATGGGTGTCATGTTCTAAACCAATTTTGCAAAGTCTAATTTGGCGGGGTTGTTCATCTCTCTTAGTTAAAATTACAAGGACGTAAAATTTTAAAAACTCTTCCAAATTATGCTCGAACTCGTCTTTCTTTCTTTCTAATTCAGATACACTTCATTCTCTTTCTTCTAAGTCTCGTAAATCATTATAATAGGTATCCGAAATAAAATAATGATTAAACTTCAAAAACTTCTCTACCTTCGGAGTCGGCGGATCGAATGATGGTAGTGGCAACTTTCATTAATGATAGTTTAAATAATGTAGAATGTCTCTTTGAAAATTTCTTTTTTTATTTTAAATTTTGCCAGTCTACAGAAACGCAGACTGACTCTGATACCAAGCTGTAACGCCCCGAGTTCCATGAACCCAGAGTGCCACGTCATCATCTTTTGGAACTGAATTAACTAAAAAGTTTTGCGGAAAATTACTAAATTTAAAACATCATATTTATAATGGCAAAACATCGTCGTTACAAAACTCATTTGATTAACTTAAGAAATTTGAATAAACTTTAAATCTCGAGTTTCTGAAATAACTGAAATGACAAAGTACGTTAATAATATCCAAATACGAAATTTTTAAATGTAAATAACTTCATTCATTAAATCGTTGCCACCACTATTTATCAAACCCGACCCGTCTCCAAAATCTGCAAATGTTGTTAAAATAACGGAATGAGTATTTCGATGAAATACTCAGTAGACTCATCGCCGATAATTAATTTATAGAATAATTGAACGCATAATCATGCAAAATATACAGTGACATCATCATCGTCATCATTGGCTCTTTTTCTTGAAAATCATACTCTTTAAAAATCATAGGGTGTGGGTAGTCTTCTCTCATGCATTTAAGCACATAAGTTTTGACAAGCATAACAATATCATATATCTCATAGGGCATATTCTCATCTCATGCATTAAAGCATATAAATCATGTAAATTCACATAATACATGCAATTATAATTTAAACTAATTAATGGTGGCGAGTCTACCTCAAATTATCTCGAGTCACGTAAAAAGTGGAGCGGGACGTAACCTCAATCTCCTAATCGTCCGTACGTGTTATCTAGCCAAAATAGAAAATAGGTTTTGAATTAGTATTCCGAAATTTAAAGTTTTAAAGCGATAAAATAATGTTTAGGGACCTAATTGGATATTTATTAAAGCTAAATTTGACAAATCTAAGAGTTGAAAATAATATTTCAAAGTAATGGGGCTAAATGTGGGAAATAAGGACTTCAGGGACTGATTTACTAATTATTGAAACCTTGGGACTGAAATAATAATTTAAAACGATATAAAATAAAGTTAAGGGGCTTAATTGGAAATTTATGAATCTGGAATTAAAAGTTTGATGACTGAAATAAACGTTTGCAGAAACTAGGGACTAATTGTGAGAAAATAGAAACTTTAGGGACTGATTTATTAATTACTGAAACTGAAAATAAAAGTTTAAGGACTGAAATTAAAACACTTAAAACCTAGGGGCTGATTTATTTAAAACAGAAGCTCTAGGGACTTAAATAAACACTTTTAAAAATCTAGGGGCTAGGGCTAAAATTCAAAAATCAAAATAAATTAAAATCATCTCTCACTCGCCTTCTCTCTCATTTCGATAGAAAGAAGGGAGAAGAAGGGGCCACCAACGGTAATAACCGTCGCCCAACAGGCCGGCGTTGGCGCCACCGTCGCGTGGTGGCACCGGTGTTTCGTAGCAGGCTATGGGGTTTTGGTACACGAATTGGGAGTTAATCGAAGCTTGGAGGTTCGAACACTAGGTGGAAAATCAAGCTAACAAGGTTGGGGTATGAGGTAAGTTCTTGGTCTTCTTGTTTCTTAGAGTTGTTTGAGGTGGGATTTGGGTGAAATAGGGCTGTCGATTTTTGATGAAATAGGGGATGTTTGGTGTTGGGGTTGTAGTTGGCATTGCAGGGGGTTATCGAGTAGGTGGTAGCTTCGGTTGTGTTGGGTTTGTATTTAGTGGTTCAATAAAATGGGTGTTTGCAGCTGGGTTTAGGCAGTGGCGGTTTGGATAGTGAGCTTGGTGGTCTCGTGAGTAATGGTTTGGAATTTGGGTTTGTGTGAAATCATCATCTCGTTGGTGCTGGAAATTTAGGTTCTAGCATCAACGTGATTTTTCCAATGTGGAACTAGATTGATGAAATTTTTGAGGAAGATGATTCTTACCCTTCTTGACTGTGTGAATTGTGAAGGAGGAGGGAAATGAGAGTTCTATATGAACAGTAACTTAGGACACAAAAATCTAGGTAACCAATTGAGCCAAGGAGTTGGACAGTGAGAGTTTTCCTAATTGGGCCTAAATGAACTGGGCCAAGAAAATCGAGATTGGGCTAACAAAATGTTGGACCCTAAACAATAAAATATTGTGCATTATAATTATTAAATTTGGATTTAAAAATGATAAGAAATTCGATACGTTAAAATATTCGGGATTGAATTTGAGTTGAATGGATTTAAATTGGTTTTATAACGGTTAGACGAACACGCTTTCGTTTTAACGTTTGGGGTTAAAATTTAGCAACACGTCTTTCAAGATAATAATTTAAAATTTTCGATCGCTACAGATTGATCCAGTAGTTAGTGAGCCATTTGATGAAAAATCAACCATGCTTCTGAAAGTCGGAGTTAGTCCTACATAGAAGAATCTGATTTGTGTTGTCTTGTCGAACCCATGTTGAGGACACTTCCTTAGCATGCTCTTGAACCTATTCCAAGCTTCATCAAATGATTCAGTTTCATTTTGGCTAAAAATTGATATGTTATGCCTCAATCTCGCCACTTTGGCTGGTGAGAAGTATTTGGTATAAAATTTATGAGCCAAGTCGTTCCAAGTAGTTATACTTGCCACCGGGAGTGAATCAAGCCACTCAAGTGCTTTATCCCGAAGAGTGTATGGGAACAGTTTCAGTCTGATTGCATCTTCTGATATCCCTTGGTATCTGAAATGTTGACACATATCCAGAAAACTGGATACATGTGTATGTGGATTCTCGTTGGCTGTCCCGTAGAATTGATATCCATTCTGAAAAAGTTGAATGACATTTGTCTTTAGTTGAAAGTTCGGTTGTTCGAATGCGGGGTAGACAATGCTGGATTGGCTTTGAATGACGAACGGTGCCAAAAAATCCCCAAGCAAAGCATTCCTATCATATTGTGCTTCAGCATGGCTGGAGCTGTAGGATTTACTCTCGGTTCCAATTGTTGCTCAACCATTTGTATTTGTCCTTGAGTTTCCTGCTGTGCTGCTCTTGCTTCCTACTGTCTGTGATGAAAAGTTCGTTCAATTTCCAAATTAGCTTGAAGTAATTCACAGCTGATCGATCTTCGCATGCAATATCTGAAGATGCGAAAAATAGTAGCACTTAGCTCTGCCTAAGTAAACAAACTAAACAGAAAATAATATGTAAACTAAAATAAAAACAAACAAGTTCGAATTAGTGTCTAAATAACAAAAACCAAATTAATACTCAATCCTCGGCAACGGCGCCAAAAACTTGTTCACGAAAATATGTTCGCTTTGTAAATCACCGCAAGTGCACGATTCATTAACAAGTAATAAAGTGAAAATTGTAAAATTTCGAGTATCGTTCCCACGAGAATTGATTTAACTTGATTTCTATTATCGCGATCTTAACCGAATCTTTAAACTCAAGATAGTTGATGATTTGAATTTTATAATTAAAGTATGACTAGAATGCAAATTAAACTAAGGTTACAAAATAAATGCAAAATGATCTTGAATGCAATAGGTTGAAGAAATTAATGTATGAAATAGCGTACTAGGATCCCGAATCACCAAGCAAGTTCACTTGTAACTCCTATTTCACAATTTGATAACACAATGAATTGGTTGAAAAATCAATATTTCTAAATTATTCAACAATCTCTTTCGAGTAGAATTGAACATATTCTCACATACCATTTGACTATTTTCTATGACAAATGCAATATACAAGAATGCATGACGTTTTGTAAACACTTAAAGATGCACGTAATGCATATCGATATATTTCTATCATTTATGAACAAAACGATGATTTATACCTTGTTGAGTTTATTTCCCTTCTTTCGAATGCATAAAATAAACCACCCAAACTCACACAATTATCGTGCACTATAATCAGGAGGCAATAAAGTGTATATAAATCATTCAACACCCATCAAACATGTTTGAATATCAAATTGCAAAATAGAAATTAAAAGATCACAATGCAAGGTTCTTCATCCACCTAATATATAAAAAGTCTAGCCTAACATGGATAAAATAAAAGAACAATAAAATTAATAAAGAGAAGATATCACCCAAAAACTATGAATTAAGGTTGAAATCTTAAATGAAATCCCTTGTTCTCACCCTCTTCCTTGCTCTTCAATGGTGTTTTTCTCTCTAAGAATGTGTAGCCCCTCTTTTTGGACGAAATTAGGGTTATAAAGAAGTCCTTGATGTGTTACCATAAGTGTTTGATTCAAATAAGGAAACCAGAAAATTCGCGCTCAAAATGAACCATGCGACAGCATGGTTATACAAAATTTTCACTGTTCAACTCCTATAGATGCTTGTGCGACTGCATGGACTTTCTACCATGCGACTGTATGGTAGAAATTATTTTTCTTTTGATTCACTTTGATCCCCAAGTTTGTTTCATCCGCCTTTTGGCCTTGATTTTTTCTTCTTATTCTTCTAACATCCCATGATATCACAATATGTTACTTAACTCAATTCCATGCTTGATTCGTCATTCGGGTCATCTTTTGAATAATTGCATTTTGGTCCTTTTTCGTTCATTTTCTCATACTTTTCATTTCATCCATCAATGTAATCCTACAAATACAAATTATATCGAATTAAATCATATTTCAACATATATATCAACAATTTTTCATATTTTGTGACCTAAATAAGTGTGCAAAACACACTTATCAACTCCAACGAACTCTTTATACTTTAACACTTAATTTTACTACTCTAAAAAAATATTTATTATTTTTCTTGATATTTTATTTTAGCTAACTTTTCTTTAGATTATTTTATTATTTTTCCACAATGAAAATTGAAATACTTTAAATGCATTTAATTATATTGGAGAGCCAAACCCACTCTCTAAATTAAAATGTTAATTTAAAGAATCTATTGGAGTATAATTTTAAAGGTTGACTCTTTAAAATAGAAAGCATCTCAAGTTTGAAGAATCTCTTGGAGATGCTCTTAAAAAGTGGTGTTGTAGTATAGCCTATTTTAGTTCAGCAATTTTAATGAAAAACATATTGGTTAACAACAAAATCTTCAAGTTTGCTTCTGTTTTACTAAAATTATTTAGTAATTTATAAGTTTAGTAAAAATTAAACATGAGTTTCAGTGATGCATTCATAACCACTACTTGCACATTTCATTGGACCAACTACTATTCCTTCTTATAAGTTGCTAAGAATTTTACTCCAACAGGTTGAAAAGATCTGTCCAAACTACAAACGGAATAAAAGAGATCATCGAACCAGCTACTAACATAGAAGATTCTGAAAACAAAACCTTGCAAAAGTGGGCTACAAAATACATGTTTGGCAAAGCTTAAAAAGGTGCGTAAAAGTAACTTTTTTAGAAAGTATTATTAAGCTTAGCCTAACATGTTAAAATTAGCCTGCTGTCACAGATTAATCACAACTCTGCTGCGCGTTCGGTTCTCATTTTCGCTCCTAGATTGCCTGCAGCTTCTGAAACTCTCTCCTTGGCAGCTTCATATTTTCCTTTAGCCTCATCACTCATGGAATCCTTTGCAAACACGCAAGTATCATGTGCTTTCAATTTGGCATCCTCGTACCTATCAAAGGTGCTGTCTTTGCCACTGGATATTACATCTCCCATTGACTCCTTAACACTCTCCTTTGCATCACTTTCCATGTCTGAACCCTTGTTCATAGACCGACCTGCTTTAACATAGGCATCGTTTCCCATTTCGGATGCTGTATTCATCAAGTCATGTCCCTTCTTCGAAGCAATATCATAGGCTCCTTCTGCCTTTTCTTTTATAGCGTCTTTTGCGTTATAGGCCATATCTGAACCCTTATCCATTGCTTGACTCACCTTATCTGAGGCAAATTCATAGGCATCATCAGTTTTATCCTTTCTGCTTTCGGCCATATCAGATGCCATATTAATTGCTTCTCCCGCCTTCTTTGAAGCGTAACTCTTGGTACTACTGATTTTCTCAGATGTTGTGTCTGCTGCGTCATTTGCCTTCTCAGAAGCATACTTCGATGTCTCTGCAAGCATTCATCACCAACAAGAAAGGTTTACTTTCCATGTTGCAAAAAATAGAGTGAAAATCTGTAATACAATCACCATATGCAGCGGAATTCATTGTATCCGTGGATGTTGAGGCAGCAAACTTGGCCTTCTCTACGATCCTTTGAACTGCATCTTTTGCACTATCTTTGTCCAGTTCAAATCCCCTGAAAGCATCAAGCATACACATTTAAAATTTTTAGTCATATTACAACTCCAACTAGCTTTATCTGCTGCTTTTCTTCTTACCTCACATCTTTATATGCAGGAAAGAAGGGTAATTTCAGCACTATATAATCTGAATGTAAAATTCATTTGATAAATTTACATTTTTTAAATCTTTTTGTTCATTTTAGTTTTTATTGCACAAGTTGAGCACATCGGATTATGTTGAAGTCCACCCTCCAAAATGAATGTTCAGTCAGTTCAAAGTTAATCCAACTACACATAATTTTTTGAAGTGATACTACTTAATTATAGCACTATATTTTGTTTCCAGTTAAAAAAAGATAATCATTATACTTTAGTTTTCTAGTTTAAGTTTGCAGAACTGAAAATAGAGAAATGCAGGGCAGGTAAATTGGTATAGGCCCAAATTTGCAAATTAAAATGAGTTCTCATATTTAAGCTTAATTACCTCCTATGTTTGGATTTGTGGATATCTATCTCACATATTAGTGAACTGTGTTCAATGAGTTTCTAATGATGTTGCCATAAATTTTCTTACCCTTAAGTTTAATTTGTGGTACTGTTCTTCATTGTGTCTAGCCATTAACAGTTATCTTTTAAGTAGTGCCAGTTGACAACGACTGCCATAACTTTCTTCTTAACGAATTTTTTGGTTGGAAGTTTAACTTATCTTAGATTTTAGGAGAAATGATCTCATAGGCTACCTTTCAATGTGTATTCTTCATCCAAGGATTGAACTCCATTAAAATGATTTTTTACTTTTCGACTAAATTATTGATGCAGGGGGATTCGAGCCAGACAAGGCTGAGCTGTCTGATAGTTTGTTAATGGCGCTGAGATACAATGAGTTGGCTGATCAGCTCAAGAATGGCAAGTAATCATCGATCTTTCCTAATTGAGACTGCTTTTGGACATGTTTCGGCATTTTGGCCATAACTTTGGCTACGGTTGTTAGAATAACGCCCATAACCCCAATTCGGAAAGCTCTTTCCGGCGTACACGTCGTGGGCACCGAGCTATGCTGGGCGTGCATCGGTTTCGAGGCCAAATTCAGCCGTTTTCCCATCCGAATCATCAATTTAAGTTATTTTTTACCATTTTTAGTAATATTTCGATTTCTTTTTTGACATAGATTACGATCTCAAATTTAGCCAGATTTTTGGGATCTTCTTCCTTTCATTACGTATTTCGTTTTGGTATGAATAATAGAATTTTGCTATTTTTGGCAAAATTCCGATAATTAATATTTTCTAGCTATTTAACCGGGTTGTGGGTTATTTTCGTTCAGTTGTTGAATAATAAAGAATTTTTTTTGTTTCTCTCGGTGTTTCTCTCGCATTCTTCTCTATATTTGTCAATTGGTTCCAGCCTGCTAAAAAAATCACTATTCTGCCCGGCGTCAGTTGGTATCAGAGCATCAGCATCTTCTTGGGCTAGATTTCATAGTCAATCATGGTTGGTGATCGTGGTCGTGGTCGTAGAGGACATGTTCCTGAATGAGGAAGTTTCACACCGTGATCGTAATGTTCAAGAGGTGACGATTGAAGAATTATAGAGGTAAGTAGCAGAGTTAACTTAGGGTCTGGCGGTGCAGGATCTCGGTAACCGCGAACTGGGGAGTCACAAGTCCGATACCAGTTATGAAAACCCGTATCACAATCCTCCTCGAGTCTAGGAGCATTGTGGTCGGGAGGATCGTCATGTAGATCTCGGATTTCAGGTAGATCCACCAGAGTTTTCTGGTACGTTATAGGCTGAAGGTTTTGTTGATTGGTTGAATGAAGTGGAACGTATCTTTGAGTATGAGGAGGTTCCAGCTCATGTCAAATTAAGGTTAGTTGCCATCAAGCTTAAAGGGAGAGCATCTGCATGGTGGGAGCAGTTGAGACGTTCACGCAGTAGGCAGGTTAAAGCCAAAATCACAGATTGGGAGAAAATGAAGAAGAAGATGAAATGTCACTTTCTTCCTTTCGGCTATACTCAAACTTTGTTTCAACGGCTTCATTCTCTAAGGCAAGGCATAAGGTCGGTTGATGACTACATCGAGGAGTTCTATCAATTGGTGGCTCGGAATGATCTGTCTGAAATGGAAGAACAGATGGTGGCCAGATATTTGGGAGGATTACGACAGTCCATACAGGATCTCCTCAGCCTTCACTCGCTGTAGACTGTTTCTGAAGCATACCAGTGTGCACTTGCTGTAGAGAAGCAGCAGAGTAGGAAATCGGTGAACAAAAGTGAAGGTAGGCAGCCCGTTTGCCCTCAAGCACCTCGTCCTACTCAACAGCCACCAAGGGATAATCCTGGTTCGGGTATTAGATGCTTCAGGTACAGTAAATAGGGACATCGAGCAACTGATTGTAGGAAACCAGCTAATAGGACAGATAAAAATCTCCTAATTGATGAAGAAATTGTAGACGGGACTGAGGAGGTTGGAGAGCCCGTATATGATGATGATGAAGAGGAAGGAATGCTGTATGGGGACGGTCATGAAACTCTAGTCTTACATAAGAGTTTATTGACCCCCAAAGGCGATTCAGGGGACGACTGGTTGAGAACCAACATCTTTCACACAACCTGCACAGTAGCGGATAAGGTCTGCAAACTAATCATTGATAGTGGAAGCTATGAAAATGTAGTGTCTGAAGAAGCTGTCCAGAAATTACAGTTGCAGATAGATCGGCATCCCAAGCTATATAAATCGTCGTGGTTGAGTAAAGGCAGTGCAGTATCAGTCGAAAAGCAATGTCTAGTATCTTTCTCTATTGGCAGGAAATATTTTGACAATGCTTGGTGTGATGTTGTGTCGATGGATGCTTGTCACATATTGTTGGGTCGACCTTGGCAGTATGATCACAGTGTTGTTCATGATGGGCAGAAAAATACTTATTCCCTTAGTATTAAAGGGCAGAGGGCTATGTTGGCGCCACGTAGAGAAGAAATCACTCCTGCCCCGATAGCTAAAAGTGCCAATCTGCTTTCTATGTCCAGTTTTTTTAGAGTGATTGAGCGTGAAGATGTGGTCTATGCTCTACCGCCTCATGAGAATAATACCGATGACGAGAATCCAGATTTATCGGTAGAAGTACAGCATATGCTAACGAAGTTCTCTGATTTGATACCTGAGGATCTCCCTCCGGGGTTGCCGCCTATGAGGAATATTCAACATCAGATTGACCTTGTTCCAGGATCTAGTTTGCCTAATCGACCAGCTTATCGCCTTAGTCCTAAGGAAGCTGAAGAGTTGCAGCGACAAGTGGTTGAATTGTTGGAGAAGGGCTACATCCATGAAAGTATGAGCCCATATGCAGTTCCTGCTTTGCTAGTGCGAAGAAGGATGGTTCTTGGCGTATGTGTGTTGATAGTAAAGCAATCAACAGGATTACAGTGAACTACAGGTTTCCAATTCCCTGTCTGGATGATATGTTAGATCAGCTTTCCGGTTCTAAAGTCTTCTAAAAAATTAGCCTTAAGAGCGGATATCATCAAATCAGAATCAGGCCTGGAGATGAGTGGAAGACGGCGTTTAAGACGCAGCATGGTTTGCATGACTGGATGGTCATGCCCTTTGGACTGTCCAATGCACCCAGCACCTTTATGAGATTTATGCATCAGGTTTTACAACCTTTTATGGGAAAGTTTGTGGTTGTCTACTTCGATGATATCCTTATTTATAGTCCGACGTGGGAATTACACTTTGATCACCTCCGTGCAGTTTTTGATATGTTAAGGACGGAGCGCCTGTTCGTTAATCGGAAGAAGTGTTCTTTCTTCACCTCTTTCGTTACTTTTCTTGGTTTCATTGTGTCTACTGATGGTGTTCTTGCAGATCAGTCGAAGATAGATGCAATATTAGGATGGCCCAAGCTGAAAACTTTGCACGATGTCAGAAGTTTCCATGGATTGGCATCCTTCTACCGTCGGTTCATCGGGAACTTCAGCACTTTGATTGTTCCCATCATAGAATATCTTAAGGGACGTGAATTCAAATGGTCGATGAAGCAGAAGCCAATTTTCAGTTGGTCAAGCAACGGATGATAGAGGCTCCAATTTTGGCACTTCCGAATTTTGAAAAGGCGTTTGAAGTTAATTGTGATGCATCTGGAGTTGGCATCGGTGGTGTTTTGAGTCGGGAGAGGCGTCCAGTGGCATTTTTCAGTGAGAAGCTATCAGGATCAAAGAGGAACTATTCCACCTATGATCTCGAACTCTATGCCATAGTTCAGTCTTTGAAGCATTGGCGTCATTACTTGATACAGAGGGAGTTCATTCTTATCATTGATCATGAGGCACTGAAGTATATCAATGGACAACACAAACTGAGTAGACGACATGCCAAGTGGGTGACGTACTTGCAGGAGTTCGCTTTTTCACTAAGACATCAAGCTGGGAGTTTGAATCGTGTTGCAGATGCCTTGAGCCGTCGTACCTCCCTTCTCACCACCATGAGCACAAGGGTCATTGGATTTGAGGCCTTTCCGGATATGTATGCAGCAGACCCTTCCTTTGGGAAGATAATTCGGAGGTAACTAACAACCAACGACATGATTTCATTTTACACAATGGCTATCTATTTCGTGGGTTACAGTTGTGCGTTCTAGATTGTTCACTAAGGCAGCATATTGTTAGTGAGCTTCATAACATGGGACATTGAGATAAGACACTGGCGTTGGTCTCCTCTACCTATTTCTGGCCCAATTGAGTAGTGACGTGGCTCATCATGTTGGGCGTTGTTGTGTGTGTCAGCGGTCAAAAGGGGCTCTTACTAATGCAGGCCTTTATACACCTCTACCTGTACCTAACGCTCTTTGGATTGATGTCAGTATGGATTTTGTTTTGGGACTACTTCGTACCCAACGGGCCTCGAATTCTATTTTTGTTGTGGTTGACAAGTTTTTCGAAGATGGCCAATTTCATAGCATGTCGGAAGACAATGGATGCTACCCGGATTACCCATCTTTACTTTAAAGAAATTGTGCGTTTGCATGGTGTGCCTCATTCCATTACTTCTGATCGTGACGCCAAGTTCATGAGTTATTTCTGGAAAAGTTTATGGGAGAATATGGGGACGCGGTTGAATTTTAGCAGCGCCTACCACCCAGACAGATGGACAGACCGAGGTGGTGAACTGGAGTTTGGGTAATCTTTTGAGGAGTCTGGCAGGAACGAAGCCGAAGTAGTGGGATTCGGCGATACCACAGGCAGAATTTGCATATAACAGGTCGAAGACTAGAACTATAGGGATGAGTCCATTTGAGATTATCTATGGTCGAGCTCCTTCTGGGGTACTTGACGTAGCCCCTATTCCACGCGTGGGTCGTCTAAGTCAGAAGGCGGATGAGATGGCAGAACATCTTCGGGGTATCCATGAACAAGTGAAGTTAGCCATTCATGAGAGTAATGCCAAGTACAAGGTTCAGGCTGACAGTCACCGTCGTCGGGTTGTTTTCGAAGTTGGTGATTTTATTTGGGCAGTATTAACTCATGATCGTTTTCCAGTTGGGGAGTATAACAAGCTTAAGGAGCGAAAGATTGGTCCTTGTGAGGTTCTGCAGAAGATCAATGACAATGTCTATCGACTACGCCTCCCCAGCTATTTGAAGACTTCTGATGTATTCAATGTGAAGCACCTAAGTCCTTGCTTTGTGGATCCTGAAGATACTCATGTGAACTCGAGGACGAGTTCTTCCCAACCCGGGGCAGCTGATGCAGGGGATCCGAGCCAGACGAGACCGAGCGTCTGATAACCCGTTAATGGCGCTGAGATACCATGAGTTGGCGGATCAGCGGAAGAATGACAAGTAATCATCGTTCTTTCCTAATTGGGGTCGCTTTTGGACACGTTTCAGTATTTTGGCCATAACTTTGGCTTCAGTTGTCAGAATCACGCCCATGACCCCAATTCGGAAAACTCTTTCCGGCGTGCACGTCGTGGGCACCGAGCTATGCTCGGTGTGCATTGGTTTCGAGGCCAAATTCAGCTGTTTTCCCATCCGAATCATCAATTTAAGTTATTTTTTGCCATTTTTAGTAATATTTTGATTTCCTTTTTGGCATAGATTACGATCTCAAATTTAGCCAGATTTTTGGGATCTTCTTCCTTTCATTACGTATTTCGTTTTGGTATGAATAATAGAATTTTGCTATTTTTGGCAAAATTCCGATAATTACTATTTTCTAACTATTTAACCCGGCTTGTGAGTTATTTTCGTTCGATTGTTGAATAATAAAGAATTTTCTCGTTTCTCTTGATGTTTCTCTCGCGTTTTTCTTTTTATTTGTCAATTGGTTCCAGCCTGCAGAATAATTACTATTCTGCCCCGCGTCAATTATTCATCACAAATGATGATGACATGTTGAACAATTTAAACTTGTTGATTAGTAAAACATCACGGTGCATGAAAATTTATTCATATTACTAATGTTGTGGATTGAAATGCTCTGATACCAATTTGTTGTGAGAAAATAAGAGATTATAACTACAATATAAAGTAAAAATCACAAGAAAATAAGAACAATGTACGTTTGCAAAGAATTGAGATTTTATTATGATATATGGGGAAATAGTACAAATTTTATGTTTTTATGATTTGTCTAACTTCTTATGGGAAAAAGCCAACCCAACTAAATTGTAGAGAAGAGTCAAATATATATAGGGAACAAATAAGAGACGTCCAAACCCTTATGGTAGAGTTGTAGTTGAAGTAGAATGTCAAAAAATGGAGTAAAAAAGGAAAACATCGCACAAGGACGAAATAGATAGGGCTACGCCACAGCGCCTCGGGCCTGTTGTCGTCGCGAAGCCCACTTTCGGGTCCTTTACTCGAAAAATCTTGATTTTCTTCATCTTAATGTCTTCTATAAGTCCAACACAAATTTCTACTCTCAATGAGTTTCCAACTATAATTTCAATTAGAATTCGTCAAGTAAACTTGAATACGATTTCACAATAGCATTGTAAATAGAATTTTTCTTAATGTGCACTTTAATTAGAACTCTCAATTATCTTCAACAAAGAATTCGGGGTCACACCCAAATTCTAACACCTTATTAACTCACTACTTGGCTTGGATTAAAATCAAATCAAAATCAATTATTAATTTTAATTACAAATTTCATCAATTTTTGTCAAAATATACTAAAAACCCGATTTTAATCTAAACCAGGGCCAAAAGTTGACATAAATCAAAGTAGTAGGTTAACTCTCAGTGTCATCATTAGCATCAATCTATATATGGTGGCAATCATACAAAATGAAAGTACATCGAACCAAATGTTCTTTTTCTTCACTTCAATCTCTATGAAAAATAGGCAACAAATACGCAAGGAAATGATGGAAATTAAACAAGAAAAAGTGATTATATTCTTGATATATAAAAAAGCAATTATGTATCATCTTCAAAGCACTCAACTCAACAAACCAAAAAATAAAAAGAGTAAAGAATGAAATGCTTACTCAGAGAACTTATTTACAGCCCACTCAGTCCACGAATCTTTCTTCTCGGCGGCATCCTGCATGGCCTCTGAAGCACTCCGCTTGGCGTCTTCCGCCCGGATCTTCATGTTATCGGCAGCCAAATTTGCTCCCTGTTTCGAATTCTCCACCGCGTCCTCACCCCAGCACCACCCCACGGATGCCGCCGCCGCAAGACATACCAAAAACAACGCGGTTCTCTTGCCCATCATGTATATATTTGCAGATATGTATTTCTACACCTTTTTATTTTGTATTTGTAACGATTCAAATCTTGAGTGTAGATATTCATTCAATTTACAAAAATGAAACTTGGAGAGATTTGGTTTGTGAGTGTAAAAGGAAAGACGTGGATAGGAGATGGTTGGTTGAATGGGGATGGTGAAACGTGTCAGTTGCTTATGAGTGCATGGAACGACTTTTTCTGCCCTTTCGCCACCTATTGTATGGCAAATAAAATGAAATTTTGAGTCAAGTGAGTTTTGCCAGATTTGCTGCTCTTCGCCAATTGCATCGAGTTTACTATAAAGCAAAAATGACACCCACCGTTCAATGATTTGCTAATGTAGTGATTTGCTGCTCTATTACAAAGCAAGCACTAAGCTATATAATCTATAGATATTTCAATTATTAACGAAACTTGAGTTTTGCCGATCCATAGATTGGTCTATAAGAGTTCAATATTGGTCAATAGAATCAATTCTTGACTAGAAAATGTTGGTTGGCAGTTGGTTGCCAAAAATCAGTCAGCAAATGTTTTCACCGACCAAAATACACATTAGTCGGGAAATATAGAAATTTTTACTTACAAACGATATGTGGTTGAAAATGGTAAGAGTTTTTCCCTGACCATTTTCCAGGTCGGTAAAAGTCTAAACAAAGTCGGCAATAATATTCATCATAAAGTCATACGTAAGCTAACCATAGTCATCGAGAAAAATATACATTTGTCCAGAAAATTATTCAAGTCTAACGGTGATAAACATTGATTGACCATGTTATATTGGTCGAGGCAAATTCCATTGCCGGCCAAGGGAATTTAAATTGTAGTAGGTAAATGTGATTGTATTAAAAAAGAATTGAAATGTACAATAATAAAAATGCCAAACGATCGAAAGCCTAACTCAAGCACAATGCACCAACGAGAATTCAAAATCAAGAAATATATGAAATCACACAAAAAAGTCACAGTCAAGAGCCTCTAGCAGAGTACATGCAAGGCAAAATAATATATTGTCTCTTTAAAAGTCAATTCTACTTTCAAAATGTGAATAACTACATACACAAATGTAGTCCACAATAGTAGCATAGGCAGCCAAAAAACCTATTCGCGTTCCAAAATATTAGAAGATTGTGCAGTCCAAAACTATGGTATAAGCAATAATAGAGTATCAACCATAAAAACATAAAAAAATGTAAATGCAATAGGAGAACTCTAAACTAATGATCATCATATGATTCTTGATTAAATGATGATGATGGATGCGCATTCGGCACTCTAGAGCTGCTTATTCTGACCTTGCAAGTTATTCACGAATTGACAAAATTTGGCATTCTCTCATTATGTCGTGTCTGCAAGAGTGAAAACTTTGGGCCACTGCTGAAGCCCCTATAGTAGCAGGAAATAGTGTCCAGGACTTGAGTCGCAATCCCGTAAGCAGTGAGATGTGTTGAGCTTATTTTAGTTGAGGTTATTTATGTCGTTGTATAATATTTTCTCTCATAGAATAGGCGTGACTAGTTGGTTGATTTTGTATAAATAGGTGAGCTGAAATTCTCTATACAATTGAATTCATTTTTCACAACCAATTTTCCCGCCATTTGTTCTTTCATCAGCTATAATTTCATTGCACTTCTTCATGGTATCAGAGCTCTTGTTTGAAGCTTCCGTGCAATGGCAGATGATTCTAATGTCGCAGTAGATCTGCAAAGTCAGTTCAATCACTCAAATTTATCTGGCGATTCATCAGTTGGAAGAATGGGAGATCCTAATTCGGTTATCAATCGATTAGTGCTTGATTCAACCAGTCCTTACTACCTACACTATGGCGACAATATAGGGATGCGGATCATTTAAGTTGTTCTCACAGATGATAACTCGACGTGGAGTCGACCTGTGATCATGGCACTTAATGTTAAAAACAAAGAAAGCTTCATTGATGGAACAATAGAGAAGCCACACAAGGATGATTCTATGTTGAGTGCTTGGAGAAGATGTAATCATGTTGTTTCTTCCTGGATAATTAATTCTATTCCAAAAGAGCTATATACTAGTGTGATGTACAAGGATTCTGCTAGAGAAATCTGAATTGAACTTAGAGATAGAAACAACCAAGGCAATGGTATACGGATCTGTGAGCTGAAGAAGCAAATAGCATCGATCTCACACGAAAATGGCTCAGTTAGTGCTTATTTCAACAGGTTTAAAGGACTTTGGGAAGAGTTAGATAATTATCGGCCAAATGTTAATAGCAGTTGTTACAAACATGAGGATCAGGTTATGCAGTTTTTGATGGGGCTTGATGACCAATTTCTGCTGTCAGGAGTCAGGTTTTATTGATGGAGCCACTGCCTTCATTGAATAAAGTGTTTACACTTATTCTACAAGATGAAAAGCAGAAAGATGTTATTGCTAAGAAACAGCAACATTTCGAAGTAGCAGCCTTTGCTAGAAAAACGATGAATAGATCTGTTGGAAATCAGAGACACAATTCATTTAACCAATCTCAAAGAAGAGATATGCCTATGTGTAGCTACTGTGGTATGCCTGGACATATCAAAGGGAAATGCTACAAGCTTATAGGTTATCCTCCAGGTCATAAGGTTGCTAAAGGAAAACCACTGTTGCCAGTGCAGTTGCTGGAGTTCAAGTTGATGGAAAATCTAAGACAACTATCAGCCAAGTATGACCTTTACTCCAGATCAATGTCAGCAACTTTTAGCTATGCTTGTCCCACAATTACAAGCACAACTATCTATGCCAACTCTAAGCCACAAGATACACCATTGGCTTCATCAGCCATTCCTGAAAGCTTTGCTTTCTCAGGTAATTCTGCTTATCATACTGGTGTCAAAAATGGAGTTAAGTGGATCACAGATACTGGAGCAACAGAACATATAGTTTGTTCTATCAAGTATTTGACTACTGTGACAGCTAAGGCAAATGCTTTTGTTAGATTGGCAAATGGAGATAATGCAGCTGTAACAAGTGTTGGAACAGTGAAGTTCTCTGATGACCTAATTCTGACCAATGTTCTTGTGGTGCTATTGTTTAATTTTAACTTGATATCTGCTAACAATCTAGTTCTCAATTATAATTGTTTTCTGATTTTCATATATAACTCTTGTGTACAGGATCTTTTAACATGGAGGACGATTGAGGAAGGCAAACTTGAAATCACTTCCATTTTCCTGATCATCAATCCATTAGCAAATCTTCTATCAAAACTCATCAATTAATGCCACGTTTCTGATGTTAAACCTAGTATTACCTCTTGTTGTAGTCCTTTTTTAATCTCAATTGTAAGAAAGCAAATGCTATTTCGTGTAATTTCATAATCAATGGTAATGTCAACAGCAATATTGACATATGTCATTGTCGGTTAGGTCTTGTGCCTAGTTCAAAATTCTCTGTTTTACACAAATATATGCCTAACATCAGTTTTAATTAATCCATACATTGCTCCATTTGTCCCTCGGCTAAGCAATACAGACTTCTTTTTCCCCATAGCGAATCAAGAGCTTCAAAGGCCTTTGATATTGTTCACTGTGATATATGGGAGCCTTACTCCATTCCTTCCATAAATGGATCACGTTATTTTCTCACCATTGTAGACGATTATAGTAGAGTCACATGGACATACCTGATGAGAAACAAGTCTCAGACCAGATCTATAATTCAGGCCTTTTACTCCATAATTCAGACACACTTTCAAAGTAAAATAAAGGTATTGAGGTTTGATAATGGGGCTGAGTTCCTCACGACAAAATTCTTTCATTCCAAGGGTATCTTGCATCAAGTGAGATGTGTAGAAACTCCACAACAAAAAACGTGGTTGAGAGAAAACACCAACACCTCTTAAATATTGCTATAGCCCTCAAATTTCAAGCCAATTTGCCACATAAATTCTGGGGTGACTGTATCCTTGTTGCCACACATTTTATCCTAACTAACAAATCATCTTATGAGATGTTTTATCAAACTGCAGCTTCCTATACTCATCTCAGAGTGTTTGGCTTCTTTTGCTATGCTGCCACTTCGAAGAGGAATCGAACAAAGTTTGATCCTAGAGCCACACCCTGCATATTCATTGGTTATCCTTATGGTATGAAGGCTTATAAATTATATAACCTCCATACAAATATCACCTTTAATTCTAGAGATGTCATCTTTCATGAGACTATATTTCCATTTCATCATTCATCATTTCTTCAATCATTGTCCAAGTGTGAGAATCCTTCTCCACCAATTCAGACCATCTTCTCAACTCAATTTTCTTCATCTCATGACTTACCTTATCCTCTTCCAAACTTCAATTCCCCTAATGTTCCCATATCATCTCCTTCATTTCTTCACAAATCATCCATTTTTATGATTTCTTCTCCTTCACCTCCTTCATCTCCTATACCTATTCGAAAATCAAACAGAACCACAAAACCCCCAACTTATCTGCAAGATTATCATTGTAATCTGATCTCTCAAGTGGCAGTACCCCAATCAGAATCTATGGCAAAAGGTCTTGTTTTAGGTAAGCAGATTTCAATATCAAATTATCTGAATTATGATGACCTATCTCCTGCTCATAAGCACTATGCTTTGGCTCTTTCTACTGTGTTCGAACCTCAATTATATGGAGAAGCATCTAAGTATTCAGATTGGCGTCAAGCCATGGAATTGGAATACCAAGCTCTAGTTTCTAATCACACTAAGGATGTTGTTAAGCTCCCAGAACATAAGAAACATGCTGCCTGCAAATGGGCATACAAAGTCAAGCTTCGTGTAGATGGAACTGAGGAAAGGAAGAAAGGTCGTCTAGTTACCAAAGGTTTCACTCAGTAGCCAGGGTTGGATTATGAGGAAACCTTCTCTCCTGTTGCGAAATTGGTAAAAGTTAAGACTCTTTTGGCTGTGGCAGCTTAGTTACAGTGGCACTTATACTAGTTGGACATAAATAACGTCTTTCTTCATGGTGAATTGGATGAGGAGATTTATATGTTGATGCCTACAGGGTATGAGCAGTAGGGGGAGAATGGGGAGCGTTTGGTTTGCAAGTTGAACAAATCCATATATGGACTTAAACAAGCCTCAAGGTAGTGGAACACCAAACTTACCTCCTACATTTTGTAATAGGGCTTTATGCAATCAAAAGCAGATTATTCATTGTTTAGCAAACTCAATGGCTGCTCATTTACAATTTTACTTGTATATGTAGATGACATTATAATTGGTGGAAATGATCTATCATATATTGATCAATTCAAGAAGGAGTTAAATGATCAGTTCAAGTTGAAGCACTTGGGAATCCTCAAATATTTTCTTGGACTTGAGGTTGCTAGAACTGAAAAAGGGATCTTTGTATGTCAAAGAAAATACGCTTTAGAAGTTCTATCTGATGCAGGCTACTTGGGGGCTAAACCAGCAGCTAACCCTTTGCCACATAATTTGAAATTGAGTAAGAATGAAGGAGATGATGTTCCTGATGCTAGTAAGTACAGAAGACTGGTGGGAAGGATACTTTACTTGACTACAACGAGGTCTGATATATCCTATGCAGTACAGTTGTTAAGTCAATTTCTATAGACGCCAAAGCAGCAACATATGGAAGTTGTTCACCATGTTCTAAAGTATTTGAAAAGTACACCAGCACAAGGTTTGTTCTTTGGAAGCAAACCTGACTTGCACCTTAAAGGCTATTGCGATGCGGACTGGGCAGCATGCTCAGATACTAGGAGATCAATTATTGGATATTGTATCTTCTTGGGAAATTCGTTGATATCGTGGAAGTCCAAAAAGAAGCATACCATTTCAAGATCGTCTGCTGAAACAAAATACAAATCCATAGCAGCTGCTGTTTGCAAATTAGTTGGCTAAAGAATCTATTAAGTGACTTAGGTGTCAAACAGACCAAGGTATCTCTACTATTCTGTGACAACCAATCTGTCATTCACATAGCAAGTAACCCCGTTTTCCATGAGAGAACCAAGCATATCGAAATCGACTGCCATTTGGTTAGAGATAAGGTTCAAGCAGGTGAAATAAAAATGTTATACAAGACTTGTTGACAAAGGCTTTAGGTGGAACAAAATTCAAGACCTTGTTGCACAAGATGGGAGTATTGAACATATACTCATCTTGAGGGGGAGTGTTGAGCTTATTTTAGTTGAGGTTATTTATGTCATTGTATAATATTTTCTCTCGTAGAATAGGCGTGACTAGTTGGTTGATTTTGCATAAATAGGTGAGCTGAAATTCTTTGTACAATTGAATTCATTTTTCACAACCAATTTTCCCACCATTTGTTCTTTCATCATTTGTAATTTCATTGCACTTCTTCAAGATGTACTCCTTGACTCTCACTCTCCTCTTCGTGAACATGTGTCTGTTGTGTGATCAGTATGCCCATCATCTTCTTCTACATGACCGTAGCAAAGTATTAATGCAAATAATGTAGTAAAATGTTTGTTCCATTAAGTAATAATAAAGTTAATAAAAAAGAAGAAAAGTTCATGGGAGGTTTAGACAAAAAATTCTTGATCGAAGTAATTTACTCCCAATAAAAGTAAATACAGTTATGACAGTAATACAAGTAAGAAGGATGCGCAGTTTATAGATACTAATAGTTCCATCAAGAATATAGTTTAAAAATGAACTACAAAAGATAGCACTAAAAGTACTATTCATCCATTACAATTTGAAATTCCTTTCTACTGCATAATATAATTATTTGTTTCATAGGCCTCCAGCTTCTTTTGCGAAAATTCATCTTGTCGAAGAACTTAAACACTAGCATCAAAGCAGAAAACGAAATACCCAAATTGTAATGAATAGTTAAGGGTTGAATAACTCGGATCGACCCACATGATGTCTAGACCTATAAAAAATGCTTGGCAATAATAAGGTCGAATCAAATATTTTAATTGATCAAATAATTAAATCATTCATTTGACTAAACACATATGTAGGCAGTGTCCGAATAAAATATTTTATTTAATTAATGAATATATACAAGACATCTTAGTTATGTAGGTGTAGATTTCTACAATTGAAACTAGTTGAGTGATGAGACACCAACAATTATGTGGAACTCCAAAAGAAAGAACCGTAAAATGATGTATAAAGGGCACCGGTAGAGTGTTGGCAGTAGATATTCAAAGGGTCAAGTTGACGATATATAGCGAAGGTATGTAGATTGTTGGGGTGTTATTACTACCTTTAGTTCTGAAGTTAATACAGAATTATTGGAAGCACTTAATGCACAATCAGAAGTGGAAATGAAGAAGCATTCAATATAGGAAACCTAGCAAGAACAGATGCAAAAACAGCAAGAAGAAATTGAAGAACAGATATGTAACAGGAAGAATGACTTCCTTGGCCTTTATTTTTACACAAGACTTTACATGATCTATAATAAGAAATCTTCAAAAAGAATTTGCTACAGATTTTTCAAGAGTTTTACTCTATCTCACTTTCTTCCTTTCTCTCAAGAGAGCCCTCATTCCTTCACGACTAATGCTCCTTGTTGACCTCGAAAAATGTCTCCGACTCGTGGCCAACAGCATAAGTCTTCAAGTCAGCTCTTCTCTGCACATGTAGCACACCGTTAGTCACCCGTGACCTTTCCCGGAGGAGCTGGGAGGGGTTGCAAGCACTTCGATGTCAAGTCAGTTTAAGGTTCAACTGGAAAAGGTTTACCGGCTGTAGGACACTCGCCTGGAAATGGTTGATAAAATGTGTGATGATAAAGTGTCAATATTTAAGGGAGAGAATGATACTGTTTACAAGGTAGTAGGAGAAATTTTGATTCTAATCCTTCTTCTAGCACAATGAGAGGATATTTATGTTAAGGATGGGAAGAGAAGAGCCGTTGGATGAGGAGACACGTGTTATGAGATTCTCAGGGGTCGTCCCATCCTAGGTATCAATTTGTCCCTCCATATGTTGGCGACAAAGGCTGCTGAATTGACCGTTTGGGTCTTGCCATACGTCCCATCAATCAGGAATTTGACTTTGGAAAGATCTTTGCTGGGGCAAGGCGAGACAGGTGTAGAGTCGTAGAGGCAGAGTACGGGCCTTTGCATCTGCGGTGTATCGCAGATGAGTTCGGTTCCTTCGAGGGCATATGTTCAGTTCGTCCCTCATGTAATCACTTCGGCATATGCAATCAGTTAGTCCCATGCGCAATCACCTAGGCCGATGTGTGGCGTGGTGTGGACCACTTCTACTGACACGTGGTAGGTGAGGTGGCGGGTCTTACACAGGCCCGTAACACTGTTATTTATAGACACAAAATGGGGCATCAAATAAGTTATTAACTACCTAACTAATCAAGATGAATAGGCTCCTACTTGTTAAAGATTCTAACTGTAAATCAGTTAATCAAACAAGTAACAAAGGCTCCTCTTGCAACAGAATTTATCCAATGGCCGAGGTGTCCAGAATCTGAATCCAAGGAATCAGCTTCTTACATAGATAATGCCGATAAAAAGTTAATTATGATATTATCATTAAGGGTACCACGAAACTCCAAATGATTGTGACATTTTATAGGAGAAGGTTTGAAACCGTATTTATATTAACGGTTGCAATGATCCTACAACATCTACGAGTGTTTGGAGAACAATGTCTATACAACAAAATTATCTGTATTTATCATCAAAGTTTTTTCATTGATTTTTTTTTTTTTTCAGTTTACATACGGAGTCGGCTGTTGGAAAATCCATTGAAAAATTACTAATTTTTTTTATATGTCCATTGATAATTTAATTTCCTCATTTAAAAAGTAATGAAAATATTAGTATTAATTGGTCATTGTAAAACTCGAAATTACGTTGGCAATTGTGATGGAAATCTGCTGCCGATAAATTTCCATCGCTAATGCTAGTGGTGTCAAATTGGACGGGCTTGAGATGGCCCACCCGGGATTGGCCCGGAGAAAATGACCCGTAAATCGGCCCATAATTTAGTTTGGCTGGTTCACAGGCCGATAAATATGAAATTCGGTTTGGGCCGGTTAGATTGATCTGGCCCACGACCATCGAGCCCGTTAAATTTTAAAAAAAATTAAAAATTTTTGAATTTATATATATATAAAAAAGGACCACCCGCCTTCTTTAAGAAGGCGAATCTGCCTTTTTAACTGAAAGAAGGCTTAAAATTATTTATATCATCTGTGACATGTCACAGCCTTAGGTTGTCACAACAGTGATAGCTACATTAATATTAATGTAGCTATTACTATTGATTCGTGTCAGCAACAATAGCCATGAATTAAGGCTATCAAAGACAACCTTGTAAAAATTAATTTGGTCTTGAAAAATTAATTAATATTAATGTAGTTTTCACTATTGATTTGTGTTAGATGTGAGCCACAATAGCTTTAATTTAAGGCTACAAAAATGGATTGAAATTTTGAGATCAAATTAAGCCTTATCTTTCCTTTCAAAATGGGATAGGAGCCACTTCTTGTAAGCGGTCCGATCCGGTTCGGACTGGACCAAACCGAACCGGTCCAAGGACCACCCGACAATTTTTCAGGTCATTGGAAGGTAACCCTGGGTCAATACAATTTTTTTGTCGCCGGTTAAGACCTAGCCCGCTAACCGGAACTATTCCGTTCAATAATTGTAATGGATCATTTCGGTCCACGACTTGAACTGGCCCAACCATTTTGACATCATTAGCTAATGCAACACATTCTCGTAGTGAGAGGGCGGATAACAATTTTTTATCCAAACTATGAACTTGTTTGTGAGAGATTTTTGGGGAAAGAATTGATTTTGAATAATGATATGATGGGAAATGTGTGGTTGAAAAAGAAGAAAAAATTATTGATGTGATGGAAAATATTATTTTATTGAAGAATGTGTGGTTGAAAATGAGAATTGATTTACTGTAGAAAAATCTAAATCCCTTCCAAACAGGACTATATTTTGGGTCGAAAGTAGAATTGATTGTGGATACTATATACTCGCAAGAAATCTTGACCAAAATATAAGTTATTCACCAACCCCTTTCATCTGGAAGGCAAATATGTCTCGTCTAAGATGATTTTGTCGGTACATGTTGTGGCACCATATCTCCGCCAAAAGATTGTCCCAAAAACAAAAAATTAACCAACTCATTTCATCTAGTTGACAAACATGTCTCATTTATGCCAATTAATAATTATTTTGGTTGATAAATGCCAAGCCACCACTCTAGCCAAAAAAATTGGCCCAAAAGTAAGATATTGACCGACACCTTTTATCAAGTCGACAAATATGTGTCATTTATGATGACTAATAATTATTTTGGTTGGTAAATGTTAAAGGCGCCATATCTCCTGCCAAAAAATTTGACCCAAAAATAAGTTATTCACCGATCCCTTTTATCTAGTTGGTAAATATGTCTCATCTATGCCAACTAATAATTATGCTGGTTGAAAAATGGTAAGGCGCCATGTCCCCCACCAAAAAATTTTGCCCAAAAAATAAGACATTCACCAACCCCTTTCATGTGGCTGGCAAATATCATCCGTCTAAGTTTACTAGTAATTATTTTTGTCGATAAATGTTATTTTTAGTGACTAATTTTTGGTGGGGTAAAAAAAAAAGGTGGTCTTCATTGATTTTTTTTCTATTGGGTCCGGAAAGCTACAAAATCTTGTAGTAAATATGCCATTAACCAAGAATTCCATCGAAGCACCAAGTTGATAAAAACCAAATAGAACAAAATCAGTATTTGAAAGGTGACTCAAAACTGGCAAGCAAGCTTTTGAGTCTTGTGAAGTGTTACAATTCAAGAACTACGTAAAAACTAAAACAACCAATGGCATGACTTATTAACTTGAAAATTGAAATAAGTATGCTACATCAAATTGCAAGTTTCCAATAACAATATAACCCAGATTTTTATTAATATTAATTCAAAACCAACAAGTGAACAACTAAATGTTTAAATCGTGATGAGATTAACAATCTATCAAGATAAAATAAAACAAATTAAGAACTCTTCAATGAATTCAGGAATGATTTTTCTGTTGTTGAAACTACGAAATGCGATGCTCATGGTCAACACCAACCAATATCTTCAACTGACAACGCCATTGCTACCATAAAAGTTTTCGGCAAAAATATTGTCGTAATCTTTACCCACTGATTTTTCATAGGTAAAAGCACATGCCATTATCCACGAAAAAATTGTAGGCGAGTACCTACGAAAATTTTGTGGGTAAATTGATGTCTCATTACCAACAGACTTTCCGTAGATAAATCTATGTTTTCAAAACCACAAACTAGACTCGACCATAAATGTTTGGACTTGGGACCCGGTTTACTCGGTTGGCTTTTTAATTAAAAAAAAAGATTTTTTAAAGGCCCAATGTATTATTAAACAATAAAAGGCTCATGAAGTCATGTTTTATCAGTCATGTTTCCTTAATTTTTTTTCTTTTACCCGATTTCAATGTGGAATTGGTATTAGTAATTAGTTATTTGTTAATAATTGATGAACCGTGTCAATGTGACACTTTT
This sequence comes from Fraxinus americana, assembly GCA_035079005.1. NCBI lineage: Eukaryota > Viridiplantae > Streptophyta > Magnoliopsida > Lamiales > Oleaceae > Fraxinus > Fraxinus americana. Next base: position 22,530,830 of record CM068706.1, read on the forward strand.
GTTGTTAAACCATTTTGTTATCATTAGCTTGACATATATTTTGTAACTTATAATAGCTTATGTTATGTTTTATATTTTATGCAAGTTGGTACTACAAGTTGTCTATATGATTAGTCAAGTAAGGTGTGAGTTGTAGTAGGTAGCATAGTTGGTAGAAAGATATTTTGTAAAGTATGGCTATATGAAGGAGCCGTGCAACACCATTTCAATTGAGTGAAATTCTCTACCTTTCCTCCTCTTTGTTGTTTCAAAAACCATCAGTGGTATCAGAGCTGAAAATCGATTTTAGAAAGGCTGGAAAATTGCTGAAAAACATAGCAAAACAGAGCAAAAACCGATAAGAAAAGAACTGGTAGGCTTTGCAAATACGATAACCTCTATTAAATCCAGTAAGTTGAAAGCAAATCCGGTAAGTTGTGTCAAATCCGGTGAGCTTTCTGCAAATACGGTGACTTCAAAAAACCGGTATGTGTTTAAAAATCCATTAAGCTCTTTGCAAATCCGGTAAGCTCTGTTCTTCGTTTTTTCCTTTCATTCTAAGCAAACTCTTGAGAGAAAACAATTAAGGAACCTTCACTAGCCAAACGTGTGAGTGTGAGTGATGGCTTCAAGTGGATTTTCAGCACCTCTTCCTTCAGCCTTCAATGGAGAAAATTACAATTTCTGGGCAGCTAAGATGAAGGCCTATCTCAAGGCTTATGACTTTTGGGAAATAACTGAGTCAGGAATTGAACCTCCTCCATTGAGAGCTAACCCAACGATTACTCAAATCAAACCACACAGTGAAGATGTTGCCAAGAAGTTGAAGGCTCTTTCTTGCATTCAGTCTGTTATTTCATATTCTATATTCACAAGGATAATCACTTGTAAACAGCAAAGGAAGCGTGGGATAGACTGAAGGAGGAACTCCAAGGAAGTGAGAGAACTAGGCAAATGCAGGTCTTGAATCTGATAAGGGAGTTTGAAACTCTAAAAATGAAGGATTCATAATCTGTCAATGATTTCTCTGATAGGTTGACGATGGTGGTGAATCAAATCAAGTTGTTAAGTGATGATTTGCCTGACAAGAGAGTAGTGGAGAAGGTATTAATCAGTCTGCCAGAGAAAATCCAAGATTTCTTCACTTGAAGATTCAAGAGACTTGAATAGCATCTTTTTTGCTGAACTTGTGAATGCCCTTCATGCCACTGATCAAAGGAGATTGTTCAGGCAAAAAAATCAAGTTGAGGGTGCTCTGTTTGCTAAAGGAAAGCAAAGAACTCAAACAAGTTTTGGTGGAAAGAAGCTACCAAATGTGCAGAAGGAGGCTATAAAAGGCTCTGGAAAGGATACTAAGTATCCTCCTTGTCCACATTACAAAAGGAAATGCCATTTACCTAAATGGTGTTGGTTTAGACCTGGAGTCCAATGTAGGTTTGTAAACAATTTCGACATGTGGAAAAGGTTAGCAAAAATCAAAAGGAGAAGAAGGAGGTACAGCAGGCCAAAGTAGCAAAAGATCACTTAGAGGAGCATCTGTTCTCTGCCTTAAACTTCACAGCTACGAGCAATTTTTAAACTTGGTTACTGATAGTGGCTATACTCATCACATGACATCAAATGCAGAAATTTTTGTGGAGATGAATGATAGCTACAAATCAAGAGTAAAGGTTGAAAATGGGGAGTATGTTGAAGTGGAAGGCATTGGCAAGGTCTCAGTTTAGATTCCAACAGGTAATAAGTTCATTTCTGATGTCTTATATGTTCCAAATATTGATCAAAATTCGATAAGTATTGGCCAATTAATTGAGAAGAGCTATACCATAATATTGAAGGATAGTAGTTGCATAATTTTGGACCAAAATAATTTGGAGTTGATGATAGTTGAGATGAGGCACAAAAGTTTCCCATTGGAGAGGAAAAATATGAATTCACATGCCTTCATTAGTACTGTGGTTGAATCTGAATTATGGCATAAACGGTTTGGGCATGTTAATTACACTTCACTTAAGCACTTAAATGAGGATGAGTTGATTGAAAGTATGCTAAGAATATGTAATGCTGCATGTGCCCGTGAAATCTACCAAAAGGAAAAACAAACCAGACTTCCTTTTCCCAAAAACCAGTCCAGGAGAGCTCAAACCGGACTTCAACTGGTTCATTCTGATGTCTGTGGACCTATGAAGAAGTCAACCCTGAATGGTGGTAGATATTTCATTCTATTTATTGATGATTTAACTAGAATATGTTGGGTTTATTTCCTTAAGATGAAGTCTAAGGTGCTTGCAGTATTTCAAAAGTTTAAGAATCTTGTGGAGATTGAAAGTGACTACAAAATAAAGGCTATAAGGACTGATAATGGGACTGAGTACACCAACAATCAGTTTGACAAATTGTGATGAAGTAGGGATTAAACATCAGTTGATAATCCTTTACTCACCTCAGCAAAATGGAGTATGTGAAAGGAAGAACATGACAACTATGGAGATGGCAAAGTGTTTAATGTTGGAAAAGAGTGTGCCAAAGGTTTTTTGGATTGAGTTAGTGCTATAAAGTTTAATGTTGGAAAAGAGTGTGAAAGGAAGAACATGACAACTATGGAGATGGCAAGGTGTTTAATGTTGGAAAAGAGTGTGCCAAAGGTTTTTTGGATGTGTGTGCTATATGCACATACCTGATGTCAAAAGAGACAAACTAAGTCAAAAAGTAGAGGCATGAGTTCTGGTTGGCTATTGTGACAATGCTAAGTGTTATAAAGTTTATAATCCTCAAACCAACAAGGTTGTTTCCACCAGAGATGTCAAGGTTGATGAAAGTTCTTCATGGAACTGGAAGTCAAATGCTGTGAATAAATCTAAGACTCCAAGATCGATTTCACAAAATGAAGATGCTGGTAATGATGAATAAGAAATGGAAGAGGAAGTTGAACCTGAACCTGAAGGTGAAGGTGAATCAGATTCAGAAAATGAAGTGTTGAGAACAAGATCACTTTAGAATATTCATTCTACTTGTAATTCTACAATTCAGGAGCCTGCAAACTATAATGAAGCTGCACATTCTAAGGAATGGATAGAAGCCATGAAGGATGAGCTTATGGCAATTGAAAAGAATGAGATTTGGCTGCATGTTGACAAACCAAGAAACAAGAATGTCATATGAGTTAAGTGGGTATTCAAGACAAAGTTAAATGCTGATGGCTCAATCAATAAGTTCAAAGCTAGGCTAGTTGTAAAAGGCTATGCTTAGCAATATGGAATTGATTTTACTGATATATTTGATCTTGTTGCCAGACTTGAAACAATAAGATTGTTATTTGCAATAGCTGCTCAATCAAAATGGAAAATACACCAGTTGGATGTGAAATCTGCCTTCTTGAATGGGCATCTGAATGAGGAGATCTTCATTGAGCAACCTGAAGACTTTACCAAAGAAGAAGAAGGGGATAAAGTATATTTACTGAGGAAAGCCTTATATAGTTTGAAGCAGGAGCCAAAGAGTTGATATAGCAGAATTGACAGTCATCTCAGTAGCCTTGGTTTCAACAAGAGCGTTAATGAGCAAACATTGTATATCAAACTAGTGGAGGAGGATCTGCTCATTATTTCACTCTATATAGATGATCTCTTAATCACAGGAAGTAATGCATCTTTGATTGATGAGATAAAAGATGAATTGAAGAAGGACTTTGAGATGACTGATCTAGGTGAAATAAAATATTTCCTTGGAATGGAGGTTGATCAAACTAAAGATGGTATTTTTGTTTGCAAAAGGAGGTATCCTAAAGAAGTGTTAAAGAAGTTCAAAATGGAGAGTTACAAATCAGTTAACACTCCTTTAGCCCAAAATTCAAAGCTAATGAAGGATGATGGTGCAAAGAAATTTGATGAAAAGGTTTACAGGATCAAGTTAGGTCCAAGAGGCATCAAACATGCCTTTGTTGGATATGCTAGTAATAGCAAATCATGTAGACTATTGAATTTGGAGTCCAATGTGAATATTGAATCCATCGACGTAGAGTTCTTTGAGAATTCACTATTTTCGGATAATAAATTAAGTGAAATTAATAAAGAAATCAAAGCTCTTGTGGAACAGAAGATGAAATATCTTCTAAAGATGTTAATAAATCTAGTGAATCTCGAAGGAGCAAAAGAACTCGAATTGAGAAGTCTTTAGGATCGGATGAAATTAACACTCAACTTATTTCTTTCTATTTGATAGAGGGAAATAAGAAGAATGTTGTAAGAATTATTCATTTTGTTCTACAAGTGGAAATCGATCCTAAAACTTATAGAGAAGCTATGAATTCTAGAGATAGTATTTTTTGGAAAGATGCAATTAAGGATGAAATTGATTCAATTATGTCAAACAATACATGGGAACTTGTTGATTTACCACCTGGATCCAAACCTATTAGATGTAAATGGGTATTTAGGATAAAGTACAATGTTGATGGTTCTCTTAATACCTTTAAGGCTAGACTAGTAGCAAAAGATTATCAACGAAAGGAAGGAATAGACTATTTTGATACTTATGTACAGGTAGCTAGAATAAAATCAATTAGGATATTATTCGCATCAGCTTCTATACATGACTTGCATGTTCATCAAATTGATGTAAAGACGGCATTCTTGAACGGAGATCTCGATGAGGAGGTTTATATGGAACAACTTGAAGGGTTTGCTCTACCCAAAAATGAACATAAGGTGTACAAATAAGTAAAATCATTATATGGTTTGAAGCAATCTTCTAAGAAATAGCATGAAAATTCTGATTTAGCCATCATTTCTTTTGGTTTTAAACATAATAGCGTAGATAAATATATGTATTCTAAAGTATGGGATGATTATGTGATATTTCTTTGTTTATATATTGATTTTGAGTAATCATATGGAGGGAATAAAAGAAACGAAGAGGTTTCTATCTTCCACATTCAAGATGAAGGAGTTTGGACAAGTGGATACCATTTTGGGTATCAAAATTACTAAAACTAGTGGGGGTTATCATTTAAGTTAATCACATTTTATCGAAAATGTGATAAATAAGTTCAAACACTTGAACATAAAAGAATATAGTACTCCTCTTGATCCAAGTTTAAAAGAATGATGGAATGGGCATCTGAATGAGGAGATCTTCATTGAGCAACCTGAAGACTTTACCAAAGAAGGAGAAGGGGATAAAGTATATTTACTGAGGAAAGCCTTATATGGTTTGAAGCAGGAGCCAAAGAGTTGATATAGCAGAATTGAAAGTCATCTCAGTAGCCTTGGTTTCAACAAGAGTGTTAATGAGCAAACATTGTATATCAAACTAGTGGAGGAGGATCTGCTCATTATTTCACTCTATATAGATGATCTCTTAATCACAGGAAGTAATGCAGCTTTGATTGATGAGATAAAAGATGAATTGAAGAAGGACTTTGAGATGACCGATCTAGGTGAAATAAAATATTTCCTTGGAATGGAGGTTGATCAAACTAAAGATGGTATTTTTGTTTGCAAAAGGAGGTATGCTAAAGAAGTGTTAAAGAAGTTCAAAATGGAGAATTACAAATCAGTTAACACTCCTTTAGCCCAAAAGTCAAAGCTAATGAAGGATGATGGTGCAAAGAAATTTGATGAAAAGGTTTATAGGATCTTGGTTGGATGCTTGCTCTACCTAATAGCCACAAGACCAGACCTAATGATTGCTGTTAACTTGCTATCTAGATTTAGGCAAGAGCCAAGTGAAATTCACTTCCAAGGTGCAAAAAGAGTGCTGAGGTACATCAGAGGAACATGGGAGTTTGGAATGAGTTTCAAGAAGTCAAAAACTCTGGTTCTAACTGGCTTTACTGATAGTGATTGGGCCGGTTCAGTTGATGACATGAAGAGCACTTCAGGCTATGCTTTCTATGCTGATTCAAGTATTGTCTGCTGGAACTCTATCAAACAAAAAATGGTGGCTCAATCCACAGCTGAAGCTGAGTATATAGCAGCAAATGGGGCAACTAATCAAGAAATTTGGCTGAGAAAAATTCTGAATGATCTGAAGCACCAGCAATCTGAGGCAACTACCATTCCGTGTGACAACCAATCAGCTGTAGCAATTGTGAAAAATCCACTGTTTCATGGAAAAACTAAGCATATAAATATCAAGTTGCTGAAGAACAAGCACTGTAGTTCTGAAGAACAAGTTGCTGATATTTTTACCAAAGCTTTGCCTAAGGAGAGGTTTGAAATATTAAGAGATGGTCTTGGTGTTTCCAACAAAAGTGTCAAAGGGGAGTGATGAACCGTGTCAATGTGACACTTTTGTTGTCAAACTATTTTGTTATCATTAGCTTGACATATATTTTGTAACTTATAATAGCTTAAGTTATGTTTTATATTTTATGCAAGTTGGTACTACAAGTTGTCTATATGATTAGTCAAGTAAGGTGTGAGTTGTAGTAGGTTGTATAGTTGGTAGAAAGATATTTTGTAAAGTATGGCTATATGATGGAGCTGTGTAACACCGTTTCAATTTAATGAAATTCTCTACCTTTCCTCCTCTTTGTTGTTTCAAAAACCATCAATAATGATTACAAAAGAAGCACCGCTTCTTACTTTTATCTTTTATATCCCACATTGGATTACTTTAATTTGTATATGAACAATATACTCCTTTTCCAATAGATTTTCCATAGATGAATAGTTAAATTATTTTTCAAACCTGTTTGTACATACAGATGTTCTATAGGTTAGTAATTTTAATTTTCACAAACAAAAATTCTCCACAGGTGCATTGGTGAACGTTTCCACAAGTAATAGAAATACGTGTCGTCCATAGGTAATTTTTCGACTGTGAAAACTTGTTGAAACTTCTATTTTTAAAAAAACTGTTGTAACACCTACAAACAGGGATAGATCTAGGGACGGGTTAGCCTCTGCTACACCCCAATCCTATGTGTTATTTATTTATTTATTTATTTATTTTTGCGTTTAAGCCCATGTCCAATTTTTTCCTGGATCCGCCCCTGCCTACAAAAAAAATCCATTGGTGAATGGTGCACATAAGAGCCAACAATATTAGGCATGAAATTTCTGTTAATAAAAGGTATAATATCACCTTTTTAAATGGAAAATTCATCATTGATTACCAAAGGAGAAAGACTATCAAGTTTGTCAATAGATAATTCGTTGGTGAATTTCCGCTTGTGAAAAGATGATTTTTGTTGTATTCCTAAAGTCATGTGCTTCAATCGGCATAAAGTCTCCACCCTCTTGTATTGATTCTATATTATTAAAAAAATAAAAAATGACCGAATATGAACAAAAAATTTACATGTATAAAATTAAAATGGTATATAATTTTGAGGATACTTACAATTAGACCATCAATCAAGTTCCATGGTCACTGAATCGTCCTTTACATGATTATACTACTAAAATTAGATCATTGATCAAGTTCCGTGATCACTAATATGTTGAAAATATTGTTCAAAAGTTGATAAAATTGGTTGTGAAATAAAAAATGAATTTTGAGGCCAAAATGATGAACTATGCGCGCATAGTTCAATATGGCATGTAGTCGTATAGCCGTATACCGGGACTAAAGGCCCCCTGACTGCATTAACTATGTGGTCACATAGGCAAGAAAATAATTGTTTTATGGTCGTTGCTATTTGAATTTTGGTGGCTTTTCATCTGATTTTGGCATCATTTTGTGGAAGACTATTGAGGCTTATATATAGGTGATCAATGTTCAAAGGAAAAATAATGAATATTATTCTTGAAAACATTTTTATTCCACACATCATTGAAATAAAAATTCCTTCATACATATTCAAAACTTTCCATTTTGTGTTCTTTAAGTTTTGGAGAATTTTCACTAGTACTTAAGTGTTAAATCCTTTACAAGTCTTGTTTAATCCTGCAAATCATTTGTCGTAATTCCTTTAAGCATCATTTTCAATTCGAGATGGGACAAATATAGTTTAAGGACAACAGTTTCGTGTTCGGGCCTTCTTTTTCATCTTCTCATTGATATTCTTTTCATTTTTCTCCAGTTTTTCGGTTTTTTGTTCTTTACTTTCAGCTCGATACCTATTTTGTGCAATGGAGAATGAAAACACTATTATTACGATCAAGTTGATGAATCAAGATCTTGTTCGATTGGATCACTTTGATGGAACCAACTTCACGAGATGGCAAGATAAATTGAAGTTCCTACTAACAGCATTGAAGATATTCTACATCCTTGATCCGGATTTGACACCGTTACCAGAACCAACAAATAGAGAAACCAATTCCGTGAGAGCCAAAGACAAAAGGGCCAAGATGATGAACCCAAATGACGCGACCACATTCTCAATGCGTTATCCAACCGTTTATATGATTTCTACACCAATACTTCATCGGCAAAGGAAATCCAAAACTCTTTCGAAAGTAAGTACAAAGTCGAAGAAGAAGGTACAAAGAAATTTTTAATTGCAAGGTACTTTGATTTTAAATTTCTTGAGAATATTTCCCTTCTTCCCCAAATTCATGAATTACAAGTGCTTGTCAACAAGTTGAAGACGTTCAAAATTGAGATTTCGAAAACTTTCCAAGTGGGAGCAATTATTGCAAAACTTTTTGGAACTTGGAAAGGATATCGGAAGAAAATCATGCATAGTTCCGAAAACTATTCTTTGGAACAATTGCAAAAATATATTCGAATTGAGGAAGAATCAAGGGCAAGAGATAAGAATGACAATTCTTAGGCACTTCAAAAGCCAATGCCGTGGAGAAGACCGAGCCTTCTAATAAATCTAACAAGAAAAAGACTTCAAGAAACTTTAATAAGTTCAAGAAGAAGGCCAAAGGTGGTTGTTTCATGTGTAGAAAACTTGGACATTATGCAAAAGAATGTCGACACCGGAAAAGTAACAACTCCAAAGGAAAAGTGAGCTCCATCAAGGAAGGCAACTTTGTGGCCACCATAAGCGAAATTAATGCTATCAAAGGAAAGGTTCCCGATTGGTGGTAGGATACATGTGTGACTATATACCTATCATATGATAAATCATTGTTCAAAACATATTATGAAGTTGATGGAAATTGAGAGATTCAAATGGGTAACGAAGTTCGCTCCAAGGTGGTTGGAAATGGAAATGTAGAGATCATCTTCACTTTCGGCAAGAACGTTAATTTAACAAATGTGTTACATGTTCCCGATATGAATAGAAACCTGATTAGCGGAAATCTCTTAGAAAAATCGGGTATAAAATGTGTTTATAATCTGGTAAACTTGTACTATCCCTAAATGAGAAAATTGTTGGAAAATGCTATTTTTGTGAAGGAATGATCAAATTGTGTACCGTTGACAAATTGATTAATAATAAAATTGATTTTGTTTACATTGTTGATTTATTTACATTATGGCATGCTAGATTAGGTCACATAGGTGAGAGTACCATGAAAATAATGTTAAAATGTGACTTAATAACATATAATGAAAATGATACATTTAAATGTAAAACATGTCTAGAATCTAAAATGACTAAGAAATCTTATCAAGGTATAAAAATGACTTCTAATATTTTAGAATTAATTCATACGGATATATGTGAATGAAATGGCATGTTGACTAGAGGTGAAAGTATGTACTTTATTGCCTTCATTGATGATTTCAGTAGATATACGTATGTCTATTTGATGAAGCATAAACATGAAGCCTTTGACAAGTTTAAAGTACATAAAAATGAAGTTGAGAATCACCTAACTAAGAAAATAAAAACACTAAGAAGTGATAGAGTAGGTGAGTACTTTTCTAGTGATTTTATCTTGTTTTGTGAACAACAAGGTATAATTCATCAATGTTCTACACCTAGGATACCCGAACAAAATGGATTGGCTAAAAGAAAAAATAGACCTATAATTGAAATGATAAATGTCATGTTAATTTATGCTAAGATGCCGTTTAATTTATGGGATGAGGCATTATTGAGTGCATGTAGGATATTGAATAGAATTCCTTCAAAATTTACTAAGGTTTCTCCTTATGAATTGTGGAAAGGAAGAAAATCAGATATTGTATACTTCAAAGTGTGGGGTGTCTTGCTTAATGTAAGAACAGGAACCCTAATAGGACTAAGTTAGGTCCAAGAGGCATCAAACACGCCTTTGTTGGATATGCTAGTAATAGCAAATCATGTAGACTATTGAATTTGGAGTCCAATGTGAATATTGAATCCATCGACGTAGAGTTCTTCGAGAATTCACTATTTTCGGATAATAAATTAAGTGAAATTAATAAAGAAATCAAAGCTCTTGTGGAACAGAAGATGAAATATCTTCTAAAGATGTTAATAAATCTAGTGAATCTCGAAGGAGCAAAAGAACTCGAATTGAGAAGTCTTTAGGATCGGATGAAATTGACACTCAACTTATTTCTTTCTATTTGATAGAGGGAAATAAGAAGAATGTTGTAAGAATTATTCATTTTGTTCTACAAGTGGAAATCGATCCTAAAACTTATAGAGAAGCTATGAATTCTCGAGATAGTATTTTTTGGAAAGATGCAATTAAGGATGAAATTGATTCAATTATGTCAAACAATACATGGGAACTTGTTGATTTACCACCTGGATCCAAACCTATTAGATGTAAATGGGTATTTAGAATAAAGTACAATGTTGATGGTTCTCTTAATACCTTTAAGGCTAGACTAGTAGCAAAAGATTATCAACGAAAGGAAGGAATAGACTATTTTGATACTTATGTACAGGTAGTTAGAATATAATCAATTAGGATATTATTCGCATAAGCTTCTATACATGACTTGCATGTTCATCAAATTGATGTAAAGACGGCATTCTAAAACGGAGATCTCGATGAGGAGGTTTACATGGAACAACTTGAAGGGTTTGCTCTACCCAAAAATGAACATAAGGTGTACAAATAAGTAAAATCATTATATGGTTTGAGGCAATCTCCTAAGAAATGGCATGAAAATTTTGATTTAGCCATCATTTCTTTTGGTTTTAAACATAATAGCGTAGATAAATATATGTATTCTAAAGTATGGGATGATTATGTGATATTTCTTTGTTTATATGTTGATTTTGAGTAATCATATGGAGGGAATAAAAGAAACGAAGAGGTTTCTATCTTCCACATTCAAGATGAAGGAGTTTGGACAAGTGGATACCATTTTGGGTATCAAAATTACTGAAACTAGTGGGGGTTATCATTTAAGTTAATCACATTTCATCGAAAATGTGATAAATAAGTTCAAACACTTGAACATAAAAGAATATAGTACTCCTCTTGATCCAAGTTCAAAAGAATGATGGAAGAGCGGTTGCTCGATTGGAGTACGCAAGTGTTATAGGGAGTCTAATGTATGTCGTTCAATACATAGCATTTGCAATTAGTAAGCTTAGTAGGTTTACTAGTAATTTGAGTAATGACCATTGGAAAGCCATTGGAAGAATTCTTGGATATTTAAAGAAAACCAAGAGCTTAGGCCTACAATACACTAAATTCCCAGCTGTATTAAAATGATTTATAGGTGCAAGTTTAATATCTAGCATGGGTGAAAGTAAATCTACTTCAGGTTAGGTGTTTACTCTTGGAGGAGGAGCTGTTTCTTGGAAATCAAAGAAACAAACATGTATAACATACTCGACTATGGAATCTGGACTTGTAGCACTATCAAAAACCAAGAAAGAAGTTGAGTGGCTTAAGGATCTACTCTATGAGATACCTTTGGGACTAAAGATTACATCATCAATATCTATCATGTGTGATAGTCAAGCCACGTTAGCAAAAGCATACAATGATGTATACAACGGAAAGTCTAGACATATGAGTCTTAGACATGATTACATAAGGAAATTAATCAAGGATGGAATAATTTTCGTAAACTACGTTAAGTCAATTGAAAATTTAGCGGATCCTTTAACTAAACCTCTAAATAAAGAATTAGTCACGTCTACTTCAAGTAGAATGGGGTTCAAACTCTTGAACTAAATGTCCATCAATAATAGTAACCCTATATGTCATTACTTATCAAGTAATCCACGGTTTCAAAGGGTAACAACAAGTCATTCGATATATGGATAGTTTCAGCATTATATAATTCGCAATAACCCTATTCTAATTAAATAATGCTGGTCGTTACTAAAATGAGGGCTGGGTTTTAAAGCTCTTAATGAAGTTCAATACTAAATACAAGTATATCTAAAAGTAACAAAGATACTGAAAGAACTTCACACAGATAAACTTCGAGGTGGCCCTAACTCAATAGAGAGTTTTTTCTCTCTTAAAAGTTTGTTGAAAAGGATGAGCGCAATGCCATATTGGAGCTAAGCGAGATTGAAGAACTTGAGAACACGTAATACTTGTGTGTGTGTGTTCTTACCAGCATTGTCATATAGAATAATTGGTTCAAAGCTTTCATGCTATCTTTCATTTCGACTTTGCTTTGTTTGAATTACACTATGGTTAGATTCAAATGGAAAGATATCTAATCCTTATACATAAGTATTAGACACTTTTTAATATGGGATTTTATTAAAATTTTGAACAAGTGGGGGATTGTTGAAAATATTGTGCAAAAGTTAATAAAACTGGTTGTGGTATAAAAAATGAATTTTGAGGCCAAAATGATGAACCATGTGACCGTATAGTTCAATATGGCATGCGGTCGTATAGCCATATACTGGGACTAAAGGCCCCGTGACTGCATTAACTATGCGCTCTCATAGGTTTGGCCTATGCGACAACATAGACGAAGAAAATAGCCGTTTTATGACCGTTTCTATTTGAATTTTGGTGGCTTTTCATCAGATTTTGGCACCATTTCGTGGAAGACTATTGAGGCCCTTATATGGGTGATCAATGTTCAAAGGAAAAATAATGAATATTATTCTTGAAAATATTTTTATTCCACACATCATTGAAATAAAAATTCCTTCAAACAGATTCAAAAATTTCCATTTTGTGTTCTATAAGTTTTGGAGGATTTTCACTAGTGCTTAAGTGTTAAATCCTTTACAATGCTTGATTAATCCTGCAAACAATTTGCCATAATTCCTTTAAGCATCATTTTCGATCCGAGAGGGGCAAATATAGTTTGAGGACAACGGTTTCGGGTTTGAGCTTTCTTTTTCATCTTCTCATTGATCTTTTTTTTCGTTTTTCTCCATTTTTTTATTTTTTGTTCTTTGCTTTCATCTCCATACCTCTTTTTGGACCTTATATTTTCCAACATAATCATCATTTGCATGATTATGTTCTTAACAAGTTTTTCATGACAGTGAAGAAGAAATTTACAAAATCCCAATTTAAAGAAGCATAAATGGAAACAAAGTTTGAAATCTAACATGAAAAAAGGAAAATAAAAATAATGATTACTTGTCTCTAATTGGACCAATTCTTCATAAAATTCCATCTTGTCAATACCCACTCCATGCAATTTCTCTCCCAAAAGTGTAGAATGTATGTAGTGATCGAAAAATTTCGTATTTTAAAAGCGATAGTTTTTCCCAAATTCTTTTAAGGAAGAAATTTGCATTGGTACAAGTTTTCTCCAATTTATGTGCTTTAAGTTGATCATGTTATTTAGTATGCTCATTTAGTCTAGCCTACGTTAATTATGTTTTATTTAAGAAAAATTAGTTTGCGACAAATTTTACTTAAGATTTAAGCTATGTTTTATCGTCAAATTGTATTAGAGTTAGTACTTGCATAAGTTGTTATTCAGTTAATACTTATAGTTTCTATAGAATATTCGATATTAAGGGATTAAATATTCGATTTTTGTAATTGTGGGCATTAGTATTCCAATATTAATTTTTTTTTACACATTAGTCCGGTATAGTCCGGTCCTGGATTTGTTTATGCAAATAGGTGCATAAGAACCTTAAATTTCTACTAATCTCGAAGGAGATCGAAAATATACCATAGCATTCCTAATATTTGCTATTGACAAATGAAACTCTTTCGACCGACCATTTCTATCAAATTCACTATATATGCACAACACCTTACATGCAAAAATGTGCCATCGAGGCCATTTATCAGCCTTTGCGATTCAAAGGTAAACCATTTTCTTTATTCTCACAATATTATTTATTACATTACATGTAGTACATATAAATAGGTAGAATATGCATCATATTTTAGGCTATACACTATTGGTGCCAAGTATCGTAGTTGACCTTCTGATAAGGGAGATTTACATTGATTGATTGTATTTCCTATTTTGATTTCTAACAGCTCAAACCAACACTCTCGCTCAAATTGATGCATATAGATCTTTGATGTTCAACTTGCCAAGGGAGTTGTGGAAATCTTTACTTGATATTGCCTTTGTGAGTATGTGTGTTAGTTGGTCTTCGAATTTTACAAATGGAAATCTAATTATCTTTGCATCTAGATTTTTCTTGACAAATTGTCAATCCACTTCCACATGTTTTGTCCGATCATGTCGAGCTGGGTTGTAAGCTATGGCAATAGCATCTTTGTTATTACAAAAATAGATCAATCTCGGATGTACAGCTAAAGCCAATTTGTGTAAGCAACCTCTTGATCCAAAGGTGTTCACAAAGTTCTTTTGACATTCCACGAAATTCGGCATCGGTGCTTGATAGTGCCACCATTTGTTGTTTCTTACTTCTCCATGTAACAAGAAGTGAAATAACCTGAGGTGGATTTTCTGATAAGTTTTCAGCCCAATCTACATCTGTATAGCCATTTACTTATAATTAATCTCTCTGTTCTGCATTTGTATTCTTTGAGAACATAAGTAATTTTTTCTTTTACTAGTGAGGATTTTAGGTATTGAAGTATCCGAGTCACAACACTCATGATCTTCAATCGAGTCGTGCATGAATTGACTAATAACACTTAAAGCATATGCAATATCTGGACAAGTATGAGAGAGGTAAGTTAGCTTACCAACTAACCTTTGGTACCTCCCTTTATTCATTGGAACATGGTCTGGATATTCATCGAGTTGGTGGTTTTGTATGATTAGAGTGGCCACCGGTTTGCACTCCAACATTCTTACCTCAGCTAATAAGTCCAACGCATACTTTCTCAGGGAGATAAATATACCTTGCTTTGACCTGGCCACTTCAATTCCCAAAAAATATTTGAGTCATTCCAAGTTTTTCATTCCATACTCAGTTTCTAATTGCTTCTAAACTCTAGATATTTCTTCTTCATCTTCCCATGTGTTAATCATATCATCTACATAAACTATCAATGTGGTTACCTTACCTGATTTGTGCTTCGAAAATAGTGTATGTTCCGAGTTACTTTTTTTAAATCCATATTTCTTCATTGCCAAGCTAAACCTCCCAAACCATGCTCGAAGATGACTGTTTCAGTCTATATAGTGCTCGTTGCAACTTGCACACCACCTTGGTGCCTAATGATGTTGTGTAACCCGAAAGGAGGTCCATGTATACTTCTTCTTCGAGGTCACCATAGAGAAAGACGTTATTAACATCCAGCTGATGTAGTGACCAATTAAGATTGACTACAAGAGACAAAAATATCCTTACGGTGTTCAATTTAGCAACTGAAGAAAACGTTTCTTGGTAGTCCACCTCATATATCTGTGTACTCCCTTTTGCCACCATTATTGCTTTGTGTCTCTTGATAGATCCATCTGCCTTGTGTTTAATGGAAAATACTCAATTTGTATCCTATTAATTTCCTCCCTTCAAGTAATGGTACTAGTGTCCATATATCATTCTGTAGTAATGTCTCCATCTCTTATTTTATTTCCTGAGTTCATTTTGAGTCTTACAAAGCTTTCTCAACTCCCGTTGGAACATGACTCGAGGAGAGTACATGTACAAAGGCTCTTAGAGGTTCTAATAATCTCATAGTGGTCAAATAAGTGGCAATCGGACACTTTGATCTTCATTCTTCAATTTCTGGAGAATATTTGTTTGGTGGCTTGCCACGATTCTACCTAAAAGGTAATGTGTAACCAGCAGTATTATTCAAATTTTTTATATTTGAAAGTGTGTCACAAGTGCTTATCTCAGGCATATACTCAGGAGATGGGACTGTAGGTACTGAGGAAGAGGGAAATTTGGTTCATCACCTTTGGAATGTGCCCTTAGCTTTGTGGACTCATCAATTGGCTCTTTAGACTTATCAATCTGCAGTGCATTTTTTTCGAGTTCCATTTCAATGTTTGGCAAGTTAAAGTGTACCCACTTTTGCTCTTCATTGTTTTCTTCCCCTGAAGAGGATAATTGGTAGTTGGCAAAAAGAAATTGTCAATTTCCAACATCCAGTCACGTAGGTGCGGTTGGTAGAGAGATCATAGCATTGGTAACCCTTCTGATGTACAACATAGTCCAAGAAGAGACATCGAACGGCACAAGGATCAAGTTTCATCCATTGAGTTTTGTGGATATGTACATAGGCCACACAACCAAATACTTGAGGAGTGAGCATTAGCATTGTGGGTATAGTGATGTGAGATGCTGGGACTTGCAATGGAGTTTTAAAATTTATGACTTTGGAGGGCATTCAATTGAGTAAATGTATGGCGGTGGATACTGCATCAGGCTAGTAGCTACTTAGGACATGAGCTCCATGGATTAAAGCAAGTGCAGTCTAAAAAATATTTCAATTTTTTCACTCAGCAATGCCATTTTATTGAAGGGTCAGGAGGCATGTTGTCTCATGAACTAGACTATGGTGTTCAAAGTATATACAGAAGTGTTGATTATCATATTCCCCACCATTGCCAAAGCGTATAACTTGGAGCTTGGCTGAGAACTAAGGCTGAATTATGACATGGAATTACTGGAACACTTGTAGTACTTCATCCTTATGTTTCAGCATGTACAACTAGGTTATGTAAGCTCAATCATCAACAAAGATGACAAACCAATGAACCTTAGATGCAACAGAGATAGAAGACGGACCCCATACATCAAAGTGAATTAAAGCAAATGGAACACTCCTTTTATTCGTACTCTACGGATAAGAAGTACGATGACTTTTGGTCAAAATGAAGGTATTACATTTTAAGTTAGAAAAGACAACATTTGAAAAAAGATTAGGTAATAAATGTTTTAAATAGCTAAATGAAGGATGTCCCAACCGGCGATGCCAAAGCCAAATCTATCGTTCTCTTTCATTACTCTATACCACGCCCAAGTAATCCCTTTGTGAGAACATCCTAAAAAGACAAAAAATAGGAATAATGATTACTGCATAATTTAGTTCAATAGTGACCAATATTCTAAAAGGCGTACTGCGTTGCAAGGTTTCGAGATCGAGAATCAAGAATCACAAGTTTAAGCATGTTAATGCGAAAAATAAGCGCCATAATGCGTTTCGTATTTTTAATATTATTTTAATTATTTTTAAGATATTAAATATATTTTTATATAAAAAATAGAGTTTTTAATATATCTTAAAAAAAATTTACCAAAAAAAAAGGGGATTAGGCGAGATTAGGCAGCAGCGCATTATACCGCCTTTTAGAACAGAAATGAATTTTTCACGCATATCCCGAATTCGATGCGTTTTCCACCCGCATCGCGCCTAGGCACGCGTAGGCGGTGCATTTTCCCGTATTTTAGAACATGGGTAGTGACATGACTAACATAAAGTAATTTATGTGAAAGTAACGGCACATGTATGAGATAAATGTAATGGAGGAGACAGAGATACAGAGCCATCCCTTGTGACCGGGGAAATGACCCTATTCGAATTTGCAACACTGGTGCATTGAGGTGTGGAATTCTGAGTAAAATCTCTCCCATCATGTCAATGGTCAGTGGCCCCAAAGTCGAGTAACCAAGCACCCCTAACCTCATCCCTAGAGGTGGTAATTGATACAAAGCCAAAATTACCTATTTCTGATGTAGGGCCCGCACTTTGAGGAGACCCAATTTTAGGTAACAAAGACAATTGGGATTCAACAGCTACACAACCACCTTGCCCGTATGTCCATATGTACCTTCCATGTCTTTTTTAATTTTTTTCGTGTAACTCCTGCTAGCAGTTTGGGTACCCATTAAGTTTAAAACAATTATCACGTGATTGCCTTATATTTCCAAAGACCTTGGTATTCAAAGACAAGAGATGCACTATATTTGATTCAAAAAATCAAGACGTGATGACCATTGGCATGAGGAATAGAAGCTTCCCTTTAGAATGGAAAACTATAGGTGATAAGGCATGTAATACCCCGAATTTCACATTACATTTGGCCAATATGATTCATCCATTTCATGCTTGATAATGTCAATTGCATTAAATTTCCTGATTGCTTTCTTTTAACTGATGCAGCTGATAGTCGAGGTGCTAAGACTTTTATATGGTGTTAGTCTTTGGCTACTCGACCTAAGCGATGAGTTTTACATTGAGTTATGATAGAAAAATTAGGTTAATTTAGGTATTGGAAATTGGTTTGCTAAGCAATGGGAATTTT
This sequence comes from Fraxinus americana, assembly GCA_035079005.1. Classification (NCBI taxonomy): domain Eukaryota; kingdom Viridiplantae; phylum Streptophyta; class Magnoliopsida; order Lamiales; family Oleaceae; genus Fraxinus; species Fraxinus americana. Next base: position 22,549,229 of record CM068706.1, read on the forward strand.
ACAAAATTCGGAATTAGTATCGATAAAGTTTTAAGCTTTCCGTTCGCTTGATCGAGATCATCATAAACCCTAAATAGGTAATTGACCTATTTAGGACATGAAGCATGAAGGAACATGATCACTACCACCATAATATGGATTTTATACAATGTTATAAATGTTGAGGTGCAAATTGTTGAAATCGACCGATAATCGGGTGTCAATCGGGTAAGTGATTAAATGAACGGTTAAGGAATTAAAGCTATAAAAGATTTTGGGATCTTAGGGCAGGTAGGATGGATTGTAAAGATATTAAGATAAGCTAAGGACACTTGATTTGTACCTACAAGGATAGAGGTGAAATCAAATTTCTACTACAAGGGACACCTCATGCTTAGCCACCTCGTACTTGTTGATTTGTCTTGGTAATGGTAGATTCCTTCACCCTTAAGCATTAGCAACGTCTACCACTTCATTAAGACTTCAAATGTGTAACTTATCATCACTAAAATTCATACAAACGAGCCAAGGATTGGTACAAGATCAGAAGGTAACTGGAAGAAGACACATCCTACTTAGCATGGGGTGAGTTGTCAAGTTAACCTCAAATTCCTTCAACCTTAAGGCTGCTAGCACGTCTTATAAAGTCTTGTCACCTTATATTGGATAGACATATGTCTTATTAATCACATAAGGGTCCAAATATGGGAAAGGAAGAGTCAAGGAGGGCTGCAAGAAAACACATCATGCTTGGACACCTCATGCTTGGAAGATACTTGTCATTTAACCACCAATTTCTTTATGCTGAAGTATCAACCATGAATTCAACCCTCAAGACTCTTTATATAGCCCCTAAATAGGACACTTAACCTCAACGTCCTCAAGTTATCCCCAAGTGAAAGAGAAAGCAAGAAAGCAAAGGAAAGACAGAAAAACAGAAAGCTGGAATTCTGGATAGCTGAAGTTGTTCACTGTTTTGAGGTTTGTCTTTATTATTTTTGAAGGTTTTATAGTCTCTTGAACCAATGGACTTCTTTAAGATCAGTTTGGGGGTGTTTTGATGATTTAATGATGATCAAAACCGGGGTAATTGGTTGCAAGAACCTGAGCTAACTCAATAAGGACAGAAAGTGATTGTTACTGGATTTTAGTTATATAACCTTTAATCTTATGTTATACCTTGAAAGGAATGTATGTGTGTAGCGCCCCGAGTTCTGTTAACCCGGATTGCCACGTCATCGTCTTTTGCCCTAATTTTGTCAATCAATTTTGCGGAAATAACCTAATTTTTAAAATCACATTTGCAATTGAAAACTTCGTCGGCAAGAAAAATACATAGGATAATTGTTCAAAATTTAAATATCATGTTTTGGAATAGCGGAAACGAAAAATACGTTAAGATACAAAACTTCAAAGAGATAATAATTTCGATAGTCAAATTCTTTTATGCCACCACTGCCGGATCAATCTCGATCGCCCCCTAGTGATACGCAAATATTGTTAAAATAGCAGAATGAGTATTTCGAAGAAATACTCAGTAGACTCATCGCCGATAATTAATTTACAGAATAATTGAATACACACTTATGCAATATACAATGTGATCATCTTGGGCTCATTTTCTTGAAAATCATAGGCTCTTTAAAAACATGGGCTATGGGTAGTTCTTTCTTTCTTGTGCGGATGAAGCACATAAGTTATGCATAACATTCTCTTCTTATCTCATAAGAGATTCTTTCTTTCTTTCTTTCTCATGCAATTAAGCATATAAGTTATGGCAAGCATAACAATATCATATATCTCATATGACACATTCTCATCCTATGCATAAAGCATATAAATCACGTAATTCACATAAAGCATGCAATTATAATTTAAACTAATTAATGGTGGCGAGTCTACCTCAAATATTTCGAGTTGCGTGAAAAGTGGAGCGGGAAAATAACTTCAAGCTCCTAATTGTTCGTACGTATCGTCTAGCCAAAAATAAAAAATAAGTTGAATTAATATTTTCGAACTTTAAAGTTTTAAAGTGTTGAAATTAAGTTTAAGGGCTTAATTGAAAATTATTGGAATTGAAATAAATGACTTAAAATGATAAAGTAAAGTTTAGGGCTAAATTGGAATTTATTAAATCTGAAAATAAAACTTTAATGGCTAAAATAATAACTTTCATAAGTTTAGGGACTAAACTGTATTATAATAAAACTGAAAATAAAAGTTAAAAACTGAAATGATAACTTTTAATAGTTTAAGGATTAAGTCAGAAGTATATTAAAGGTGAAAATAAAAAAGTGAAAAACTAAAATAATAAATTTTAATAGTTTAAGTACTAATATGTAAATATAGTAAATCTGAAAATAAAATTTAAAGACTGAAATAATAATTTCTATACATTAGGGACTCAATTGTAAATTTAATAAAACTGAAATAAAACTTAAAAACTGAATTAAATAACTTATATAAGTTGGGGACTAAATTAAATAACTTTCTAAAAGTCGAAAATAAATTTAAAGGACTAAAATTAAAATATTTAAAACACAAGTACTTAAATAACACTTTTAAAATGTGGGGGCTTAAGGGGCAAATTCTAAATTCGAAATAATAAATTGATACAATAAACTAAACATAAATTATAGGGACTAACTTAAAACAAATCAAAACTTGGGGCTAAAACATAACTTTGGAAATCAAAAATCAAAATAAAACATCACTCTCTCATTTCTCTCTCTAAATCGAGAGAGAAGGAGAGCGACGAGGGGGGAAGGGGCTCGGCCCCTTCCTACGATTTCCACCACGCTGACGTGTCTTGCCGCGCCACCGTCGTGTGGTGGCGCGAGTAGAGATGGCGCACGGGTCGAGTGGCGAGGGCTCGAGTTTCAGGCGGTAAGCAGATACGGTATTGGGTTGTTTTTTATTTCTTGGTTTTGGGGTCGATTGGGGGTTGATTTTGGTGAAATAAGTACCTTGGTTTCGGGTTTGGGTGTAGTGGCTGGTGGAGGTCGTGAAGCTACGGGTTGTGCGTGGTTGGTGTTTTGGTGGCGTTTGAGGTGGCGTTCGAGAAATTGTTGGACAAGAGGTGTTTGGCTTCGAATGGGTAGTAGTTTGTAGTTGGTGGTTCGATTGGGGTTTGGCAGTGAGAAATCGGTGTTGCAGTTGGGTTTGTGCGTTGCACTTGGTGGTTCGAAAATTGGGTTTCAGGTTGAGGTTGGGCAGTGAACTTGGTGGTCTCGGTTTTGAGCTGTTGGTAGTGAAATGTAGTGGTTCCTGGTTTGGAGGTGGCTATTTGGGCAGTGAGCTTGGTTGTCTTTTGCAGTAACTTGAGCTGGGTTTTCGACTGGTGGTTCTACAGTGTGTAGTCGTTGGTGGTCAGGCTGCAGCTTGGTCTCGGTTTGGTGATGGTGACTGGTGAAATGGGTGTAGGTCTGCTGGTGAATGTGGGGATGTTGGTCTCGGGAGTGCTGGTTTGAGGTGAGCTTCGGTTTGGTGATGGTGACTGTGGTTGGCAGTGTGTAGTTGTTGGTGGTTTAGGCTGCACACATCAATGGTGTCTCACAATGGAATTGAGAGAGTGTGGGGGAGGGAAATTTTTTTACCAAATGGATGTCGTGTGTGTGAGGAGAGTGGGAGTGCTTGTGGGGTATGAATAGTGACAATTAGGGCACAAAACCCTAGACGGGTAATTGGGCCTAATTGTTGGGCTCTAGGGTTTTCTAATTGGGCTAGACTAAATAGATTCCGGTTTTGGACTCAGTTGAATGGACTTAAAAGAATTGGGCTAAAAGAATTAAAACTAAATCGGGCTTATGAAATTGGACCATAAAATGTTGGATTTTAAATAATTGGGCTTGAATTAAATAAAAATTGGATTTAAATAAAATAATTCGAAATTGATACTAAAATAATTATTCGAGATTGGATTCAATCGAATAGATTTGAATTCCTTTTTATAACGGCTAGACGAACGCGTTTCTCTAGAAAATTAGGGTTACGTTTTAGCGACACGTTTTTCGAGAACATATTTTTATATTATTCAAAAGTTCTCGGTCGCTACAACCTTACCTCCTTAAAATAATTTCGTCCTCGAAATTTAAACTTACTTGATCTAATATATCTGGATACTTAGCCAGAATCTCTTCCTCTTTCTCCCAGGTAGTTTCATCGCTATCCTGTCTACCCCATTGAACTTTGACTAAAGGAATTTCTTTGTTTCTTAAGACATGGACTTTTCTTTCTATAATGCACATAGGTGTCTTCTCATAGGACAGATTCCTCTGAATCGAAATAGTCTGAAAATTTACCACGTGACTTGGGTCGTGGATATACTTTCTCAATAGGGAAACGTGAAAAACGTTGTGTACGGCCGATAGCTCGGGCAGCAACGCCAAACGATAAGCCACGTTACCCACTTTCTCTAATATCTCGAATGGTCCGATAAAACGAGGTCTTAACTTCCCTCTCTTGCCAAAACAGATAGTTCCTTTCATAGGAGCTACTTTCAAAAATACTTTCGCTCCAATTTCAAATTCTAAGTCTTTTCTCCTTTGATCGGCATAGCTTTTCTGTCTATCTTGAGCGGCTTTGATCCGTAGTCTGATCTTATCAATAGCCTCAACTGTCTTTTCAATCAATTCTGGACCTAAAATTCTTCTCTCGCCTACTCCATCCCAATAGACTGGTGATCGACATCGTCGTCCATAAAGTGCCTCATATGGTGCCATACCAATAGTAGCCTGAAAACTATTATTGTAGGCAAATTCCACTAATGGGAGGTGAGTCTCCCAATTACCACTCAAATCTAGTACACAAGCTCTAAGCATATCTTCTAGTGTCTGAATAGTGCGTCTGCACCGTCGGTCTCGGGGATGGTAAGCGATACTAAAATTTAATTTAGTACCCATCGCTACTTGTAAACTCTTCCCGGAATCTTGATGTAAATCTCGGGTCTCTATACGATACAATGGAAGCTGGTACTCCATGAAGTCGAACAATCTCTCTAACATACAAGCGGGATAAGCGATCCACATTGAGAGTCATTCTGATTGGTAGGAAATGAGCTGACTTCGTAAGTCGATCTACGATAACCCAAATAGCGTCATGTCCTTTCATTGATTTCGGTAACCCTGTTACGAAATCCATGGAAATTTTCTCCCATTTCCATTCTGGTATATCCAAGGGATTTAACAATCCTGATGGTCTCTGATGTTCAGCCTTTACTTGTTGACACGTCATGCATCGAGAGACAAATTTTGCAATACAACCCTTCATGTTTTTCCACCAAAAGGTGTTGCGCAAATCACGATACATCTTTGTCCCTCCTGGGTGGCATACATAAGGTGCTGAATGAGCACATCAAAATCTCATTACGGATATGTTCATCCTTTGGTACACATAGACGTCCTACGAATATAAGTGTCTTATCGAGAGGCAATCTCGAAACATATTCTCTTGCAGTTCCAACTTTGGATCTGATCTTTTCTAAGAATTTATCTCCAGTTTGAGCTGTTATAATCCGACCTCTCAAGTCTGGTTTAACGCTCAGATTTGCCAATCTAGAAGATCCTTGGACTGATGGGGTTCGCACTTCGATTCTTAGATTCCTCAAATCTCGAATCAACTGATCTTGAGTCGTTTCTAAAGCTGATAACTGTCCAGCTTTCTTTCTGCTCAAGGCATCTGCAACTTTATTTGCCTTACCTGGGTGGTAAAGAATGGTGCAGTCATAGTCCTTTACCAGCTCTAGCCATCGTCGTTGTCTCATGTTTAGTTCCTTCTGAGTGAAGAAATACTTGAGACTCTTGTGATCGGTGTAAATCTCACATTTACTCCCGTACAGATAGTGTCTCCAAATCTTAAGAGCGTGCACAAAGTTGGGAGCTCTAAATCATGTGTCGGGTAATTCTTCTCATGTGGCTTCAACTGTCATGAAGCATACGCTATCACTTTGCCATTCTGCATCAAAACACAACCTAAACCATGTTTGGATGCATCGCTGTAAATAACGAAACCTTCAGATCCATCTGGTATAGTCAGCACTGGTGCTGAGACGAGTCTGTCCTTAAGTTTCTGAAAGCTTTGTTCACATTGTTCTGTCCACTGAAACTTGACTCCCTTCCTTGTCAACTGAGTCATAGAACCTGCTATTTTAGAAAAACCCTCTATGAAACGCCGATAATATCCAGCTAATCCAAGAAAGCTTCTCACATCTCCAACATTTGCGGGTGTTGGCCAATTCGTTACAGTTTCAACTTTAGAAGGATCAACCTCGATACCTTTAGCTGTAACAATGTGACCTAAGAAACCTACTCTCTCAAGCCAAAATTCACATTTCTTGAACTTGGCGTACAACTTTTCTGCTCTCAGCGTTTCCAACACAATCCTCAAATGTTCTTTATGTTGTGCGGAATTTCTGGAGTAGATCAGTATATCATCGATAAAAACAATAACGAATTTATCAAGATACTGATGGAAAACTCGGTTCATCAAGTCCATAAATATTGTAGGTGCGTTCGTAAGACCGAACGGCATCACTGTGAACTCATAATGTCCATATCATGTCCTGAACGCTGTCTTTGGTACGTCAGCTGGCGAAACCTTTAGCTGATGGTACCCAGATCTCAAATCAATCTTCGAGAAGATTGCAGTACCTTTCAACTGATCCTTATTCCTTATCGTCAACTTGTTAAGTTCTCGATAGTCGATACACATCCTCATGCTTTCGTCATTCTTCTTTACAAACAGCACAGGTGCTCCCCACGGAGACACACTTGGCCTGATAAAACCCTTCTCTAGCAATTCCTCTAATTGCACCTTCAGTTCTTGCAACTCCTTTGGTGCCATGCGGTATGGAGTTTTAGAAACAGGGGCAGCTCCTGGTACCAAATCGATGGAAAATTCCACTTGCCTATCCGGCGGAGTGCCGGGTAGATCGTCTGGAAAAAGTCACCATATTCACATACTACTGGCATTGAATCCAGAGTAATCTCATCTACGGTTTTGTCTTGAAGACTAACCAAATAGCCATGACAACTATCCTTGGCTAATAGCTTCTCCGCTTGTAAAGCCGAAATCAGGCGAGGAAGTGTCTTAATCCTCGTCCCATAAAATCTGAATACTTCTTCACCATCTTTACGAAAAATAACCTCCTTCTCGTGGCACATAATTGCGGCACGGTTGGTGCTGAGCCAATCCATACCTAGAATAATATCGAAATCTTTCATTCGAATAATATTCAGGTCTGCCTCCAAAACTTGACCATCAAAATCTATTTGTACTGCTTTGACTATCTTCTTAGTATCGATAGTTTCTCCTGACGGCAAACTAACCTCGAGGGTGCTACCAATCTCTTCTCCTAGTAAGTTCAGTCTTTCTAAACATGCATCATTTCATTAATAATTCAACTTCTTGTGGTGCGGGTACATGAATAGGAAGGCATGTATGCCGAACATTTCCAATTTCCTTTTATACAATGATGTCAAACCTACTCTAGATCCTATCTCTCTATTCTCCTTCGGTTACACATGATTCAGCGTCCGAGAACTCTCCTAGCGCTGGATCAGTGTCTTCTTCTGGTTCTTCTTCTTCTTTAGGGTCTTCTTCAGGTTCTTCTTCTTCTTCTGGGTCTTCTTCGGGATCTAACCCGTTCTCTTGCTCAGGTTCGGGTTCGGGCACTGGCTCATGTTCTGGCTCCCCTTCAGGTACAACCCCAAAGCGGTCCTCAAAGTACATGGGCCAATATGCCACAAATCTCACGCTGAATGTATCATATTCCATATCCACATTAGGTGACGTAAGAGCATCCATGTATATGCTACGAGCTACTTCCGCATAGTCGTCTCGGAAAGTCGAGAGTAAGTGATGAATCGACTGGCGATTACAGGTCACGTAGCCATGTTGTATGGCCCGTTCCCGTACGACATTCAACTGCTCTATGTGTTGGGCAATTGTCCAATCAAGTCTAGGCCTGAAGCGGTCGTAGTCTATAACAGCTTGTTCTACGTCGCTGGGTGCATTTCTACGAATGGGCGCCATGTCCTAAACCAATTATGCAAAGTCCAATTAAGTGGGGTTATTCATCTCTTCTTAGTTAAAATTTACGAGGACGTAAAAATTTAGAAAATTATTTCCAATTATGCTCAAACTCGTCTTTCTTTCTTTCTTTCTTTCTTTCTAATTCGGATACACTTTCTTTCTCTTTCTTCTGAATCTCGTAAATCAATACAATATGTATCCGAAAATAAAATAACGATAAATTTCGTAAACTTTGTAAACTTCTCTTCTTTCGGAGTCGGCGGATCGAATGATGGCAGTGGCAACTTTCATTAATGATAATTAAACAATTTAAAACGTCTTTTTGAAAAATTTCATTTTTTTGAAAATTTGCCGATCTGAATAATGCGATCGGCTCGATACCAATCAGAGCGCCCGAAGTTCATTAACCGGATTGCCACGTCATCGTCTTTTGCCCTAATTTTGTCAATCAATTTTGCGGAAATAACCTAATTTTTAAAATCACATTTGCAATTGAAAACTTCGTCGGCAAGAAAAATACATAGGATAATTGTTCAAAATTTAAATATCATGTTTTGGAATAGCGGAAACGAAAAATACGTTAAGATACAAAACTTCAAAGAGATAATAATTTCGATAGTCAAATTCTTTTATGCCACCACTGCCGGATCAATCTCGATCGCCCCAGAATCGCAAATATTGTTAAAATAGCGAGAATGAGTATTTCGAAGAAATACTCGCATGAACTCATCGCCGATAATTAATTTACAGAATAATTGAATACACACTTATGCAATATACAATGTGATCATCTTGGGCTCATTTTCTTGAAAATCATAGGCTCTTTAAAAACATGGGCTATGGGTAGTTCTTTCTTTCTTGTGCGGATGAAGCACATAAGTTATGCATAACATTCTCTTCTTATCTCATAAGAGATTCTTTCTTTCTTTCTTTCTCATGCAATTAAGCATATAAGTTATGGCAAGCATAACAATATCATATATCTCATATGACACATTCTCATCCTATGCATAAAGCATATAAATCACGTAATTCACATAAAGCATGCAATTATAATTTAAACTAATTAATGGTGGCGAGTCTACCTCAAATATTTCGAGTTGCGTGAAAAGTGGAGCGGGAAAATAACTTCAAGCTCCTAATTGTTCGTACGTATCGTCTAGCCAAAAATAAAAAATAAGTTGAATTAATATTTTCGAACTTTAAAGTTTTAAAGTGTTGAAATTAAGTTTAAGGGCTTAATTGAAAATTATTGGAATTGAAATAAATGACTTAAAATGATAAAGTAAAGTTTAGGAGCTAAATTGGAAATTTATTAAATCTGAAAATAAAACTTTAAGGGCTAAAATAATAACTTTCATAAGTTTAGGGACTAAACTGTAATTATAATAAAACTGAAAATAAAAGTTAAAAACTGAAATAATAACTTTTAATAGTTTAAGGACTAAGCTGTAAGTATATTAAAGCTGAAAATAAAAGCTGAAAACTAAAATAATAATTTTTAATAGTTTAAGGACTAATCTGTAAATATAGTAAAGCTGAAAATAAAATTTAAAGACTGAAATAATAATTTCTATACATTAGGGACTCAATTGTAAATATAATAAAACTGAAATAAAACTTAAAAACTGAATTAAATAACTTATATAAGTTGGGGACTAAATTAAATAACTTTCTAAAAGCTGAAAATAAATTTAAAGGACTAAAATTAAAATATTTAAAACACAGTACTTAAATAACACTTTTAAAATGTGGGGGCTTAAGGGGCAAATTCTAAATTCGAAATAATAAATTGATACAATAAACTAAACATAAATTATAGGGACTAACTTAAAACAAATCAAAACTTGGGGCTAAAACATAACTTTGGAAATCAAAAATCAAAATAAAACATCACTCTCTCATTTCTCTCTCTCTAAATCGAGAGAGAAAGAGAGGCGAGGGGGGGAAGGGGCTCGGCCCTTCCTACGATTTCCACCACCGGGCGAGCGGTGTCTTGGCGCCTGTCGCGTGGTGGCGCCCGATGGAGATATGGCGCACGGGTCGAGTGGCTAGGGCTCGATTTTCATGCGGTAAGAAGGTAAGTTATTGGGTTGTTTTTTATTTCTTGGTTTTGGGGTCGATTGGGGGTTGATTTTGGTGAAATAAGGGCCTTGGTTTCGGGTTTTGGGTGTAGTGGGTCGGTGGAGGTCGTGGTTACCGGGTTGTGCGTGGTTGGTGTTTTGGTGGCGTTTGAGGTGGCGTTCGAATTTGTTGGACGACGAGGGTGTTTGGCTTCGAATGGGTAGTAGTTTGTAGTTGGTGGTTCGATTGGGGTTTGGCGCTGAGAAATCGGTGTTGCGGTTGGGTTTGTGCGTTGCACTTGGTGGTTCGAAAATTGGGTTTCAGGTTGAGGTTGGGCAGTGAACTTGGTGGTCTCGGTTTTGAGCTGTTGGTAGTGAAATGTAGTGGTTCCTAGTTTGGAGGTGGCTATTTGGGCAGTGAGCTTGGTTGTCTTTTGCAGTAACGAATTGAGCCGGGTTTTATTTGACCGTGGTTCTACAGTGTGTAGTCGTTGGTGGTCGTGCCAGCTTGGTCTCGGTTTGGTGATGGTGGTAGTGTGAAATGGGTGTAGGTCTGGGTGAATGTGGGGATGTTGGTCTCGGGAGTCTTTGGTTTGAGGTGAGCTTCGGTTTGGTGATGGTGACTGTGGTTGGCAGTGTGTAGTTGTTGGTGGTTTAGGCTGCACACATCAATGGTGTCTCACAATGGAATTGAGAGAGTGTGGGGGAGGGAAATTTTTTTACCAAATGGATGTCGTGTGTGTGAGGAGAGTGGGAGTGCTTGTGGGGTATGAATAGTGACAATTAGGGCACAAAACCCTAGACGGGTAATTGGGCCTAATTGTTGGGCTCTAGGGTTTTCTAATTGGGCTAGACTAAATAGATTCCGGTTTTGGACTCAGTTGAATGGACTTAAAAGAATTGGGCTAAAAGAATTAAAACTAAATCGGGCTTATGAAATTGGACCATAAAATGTTGGATTTTAAATAATTGGGCTTGAATTAAATAAAAATTGGATTTAAATAAAATAATTCGAAATTGATACTAAAATAATTATTCGAGATTGGATTCAATCGAATAGATTTGAATTCCTTTTTATAACGGCTAGACGAACGCGTTTCTCTAGAAAATTAGGGTTACGTTTTAGCGACACGTTTTTCGAGAACATATTTTTATATTATTCAAAAGTTCTCGGTCGCTACAATGTGTATCAACTTGAATGTTCTCATATAAGAGTTATAGGTCTAGAAATGATCTTTAATACGTTGGAATCCAATTTTTGAAAGTCTTGTTCAATTGAAACTCAAAACAGTCATGAGGAGAAAGATGTTTGATTTGGTGTTTGAAAAAGGAATGATTTCAAAGCTGTAAATCCTTCATTTGTGACTAATCTATGGCATGATTACCTTTACCTACATGTTATATAAATGTAGTAAAAATTTGGGAAGTTTTGGATAACGTTAAGGGGGTGAAAAAGGATTGGAAAAATACTTGGACAGCAATGGAAAGCTGAAAACAGATTCTGGCCATTTGTGTATTTAGCTTAGATTCAACCTTTATATGTCCATTAATTATCTCTTAGGCCTGGAAAATGGATTTTAAGGAGTACTAGGTTGTTAAACAACAATTGAATGATGTTGACGTTCATTATTGGACTCGAGAAATATGGTGATTTATGGGACTAGTTTACAATGCAATCTGTAACTTGAATTGTTAATGCTATCTAAAGTATTCTAGCATGAATGGACGTAGCACGGGATTATGTGTGCATTAAGTTTATCAAATTTAGGATTTTGTTTAATATTAGATGGTCATACAGGTTATTTGCTGACTTTAAGTGGGAAAGAGAATTGATTTACACCCCGTAGAAGCGCGCTCACACAAGAGCAAAAAGGTAAGTGAAAATCCATTTACAACTACAGTGCAAGAATGTAGTATGGTAGTGTTGAAATATTTACATAACTTTGATAAGGAGCTTATTGTGCATCATTTAATGATTATGATCATCGAATATATTACGCACGAGCATTTTCATGTGAATGCACGACATACACCCATTGTTGAAAATCTAGTATGCACAACCTGATTGTAAAATTGAGGTTTTCTTATAAAATGTTTTATTGACCACTACTAGGGCATCGAGGCATGTGAGGCATGCTTATGTGATATGTTTTGGCACCACGGGTAGTACTTCCTGGTCGATTACAAAGGTGGATAGGAGATGGGCCTTTGGTAATCACGGGAGGGCAGACCATTCGATTGTGCCTTTGTGATACTCTAATTATTTGCACTGCTGGGTGGGATACTTCTTGGGTGATCATAGGGGCAGTTAGGTGATGGGCCTCTAGTGATCATAAGAGGATGGTCCACTCACCGGTGTAGATGTTAGATTGGCCACTTGACTATTGATTATTGATATTGATATCGTACAAAGCTCTATCCGGTGCATAATAGGTGTGTCAAGGGCCCAATGAAAGATTTCAAATGAGATTATTTCGAGTCGACTTTGATGACTATCTGAACATGATACGTCTTTAGCATATTGTTGAAAGTAAATGGCATGGTGTCATATACTATTATCACTCATACTCATGACCTGCATGATTCTTGCTTACTAAGCATTGGCTTATATAGTTCTTGCATTGTAGGTGAGCATGGAACTTCTTAGGAGATATGGCTGGCTGTGGAGCTCTTACGGGATTCCGAAGTTTTATGTACATGGATGACGACCTGTAGGGTTATTTTGTGGACTCTAGTTGTATTATATTTTGGGATCCTGTATGACTTTTGAAGTAGTATGTAAATACTTTTATAATCGCAGGATAAATATGCTGGGTTGTGATTTTATAATCTTTAGTTTCGGATATACTTTTAGAGATGCCTTCATTTAAAAAAAATGTAGGTGAATTTAGATGTCGAGGTCAAGTCACTGACAGTTTTCCCACACTAGTTAGTATACTGTAGGAATGGGGTGTGACAAGGCACTTGCAAGTGCTGTCATTGAGTCTTCACTATGGCATACGAGATTTGAACATGCTAACTACACATCACTTAAACAATTGCATGATTTGGAGTTGGTTGAAAACTTGACTGAAATCAGTAAGGATGATGGATGTGTATGTGAAATTTGTCAATTGGGAAAGCAAACTAGGTTGCCATTTCCTAAAAATTAGTCTTGAAGGGCTTCAAACAAGTTGCAGCTTATCCATTCTTATGTATGTTGTCCAATGAGAATCCCTACATTAAATGGCAGCAAGTATTTTGTGTTGTTTATTGATTATTTAATTAGGATGTGCTGGTATATTTTTCGAGACAGAAGTCTAAAGTTCCTGGTGTATTTCAAGGGTTTAAGAACTTGGTAGAAAATGAGAGCAACTGCAGAATAAAGGCTAAAAGATCAGACAATGGAACAGAATACTGCTGCAGCCAATTCGATAAATTTTGTGAAGATATGGGGATACAACATCAGCTGACTATTCGATATTCTCCCCAGTAGAATGTTTGTGAAAGGAATAATAGAACTATTATGGAGATAGCTAGGTGCCTGATGTTGGAGAGAAAGGTGCCTAAAGAGTTTTGGGCTGATGTTGTAAATACTTCAGTCTATTTAATTAATAGGTTGCCTACTAAATCTTTAGACAGAAAGACACCATTTGAGGCCCGGTATGGAATGAAACCAGATGTCTCTCATCTGACGATTTTTGGAAGCCTTTGTTACGCCCATATACCTGATGTGAATAGGGATAAATTAAGCCAAAAAGCTGAGATTGGAGTGCTAATTGATTACTGCAGTAATGCCAAAGGCTATAGGGTATTCAATCCTCATAGCAAGAAGATAATCTCCAGTAGGGATATCAAGGTAGATGAAGAAGTTTCATGGAATTGAGAATCATCTACAAGCAATCAACCTCAGGTTCCAAATGCTATTCCTCAGGCACTTGAAACTGATGTCAATGAAGAAGAAGAGGAATTTGATAGTGATTCAGATTCAGAAAATGAAGTACTGAGGACTAGACCGTTAGCTGATGTGTATGCCAGATGTAATTCAGCTCATCTAGAACCTTCAAACTTTGCAAAAGCTGAGAATTCTAAGGAGTGGATGGCTGCAATGAAGGAGGAGCTAAACATAATTGAGAAGAATGAAACATGGGTGTTAGTAGACAGGCTAAGAGATAAGAATGTTATTGGAGTTAAATGGGTGTACAAAACTAAATTGAACCCTGATGGTTCAATCAAGAGGTTGAAAGCCAGACTGGTTGTGAAGGGATATGCTCAACAATTTGGCATTGACTTCACAGATACTTTTGCACTGGTAGCAAGATATGAAACAATCGGGTTACTATTGCTATTACTGCTTAAGGAGGTTGGAAAATTGATATGTTGGATGTTAAGTCGGCCTTCTTAAATGGCTACTTAAATTAGGAGATATTTGTTGATCAACCTGATGGCTTTCTAGTGGCTGGAGCAGATGATAAGGTCTATCAGTTGAAAAAGCCTTTGTATGGCTTGAAGCAGGCTCCAAGAGCCTGGTATAGCATAATAGATGAGCATTGGAGCAGTCTTGGCTATTTAGTAAAAGTGTTAATGAGCAAACACTTTCTATCAAGCATTTGGAGGGAGAAGTAATTGTCATCTCTTTATATGTTGATCATCTTCTAATAACCAGTAGCAATCAAGCCTTAATTGATCAAGTGAAGGGTGGAATGAAGCAGGCATTTGAGATGACTGACCTTGAGAAAATTCAGTACTTTCTCAGCATGGAAATAAATTAGTCTCAAGAAGGAAATGTTTAATGAAATAATGAATGATATTATATAATCTTCATTCATTCTCCTCTGTTAGTACATAAAACCAGCAGAGTATATGTTTTGCTTTGTTCAATATTCGGTTACTTCTATAACCGGTATATGAAAATATGTTTTTGTTCCTCCTTCAATCATCTCGATCAATAAAAATATGTTTGAATATCAGAGCTTTTTTCAAAGTGCTTTTGTATCATAAAATTCCAACATGGAGCAATTAGCCCTTTCAGAATTTTATTTTTCCCTTGTTGGTGCCATGTGTCTGGCTGAGATCCATAGATGACAACCCATTGAAGGAGGCAGTAGTCGAACCCACCTTAATTCCTTTGGTGGGCCAGAACAACACTGGAGGGACTGTCGGTGGAGGTGGTCATGACCGCTTGCCTAAGCGCCTCCCTGTAAACATGGTGTAGGATTGTTTTATGGAAGGGAATTGTTTCATCTGTAATACACCGCTGCAAATGCCGTCTAAGCGGTCGTCGAGTCTATTCAAGGTGTAAACTCGATCTTCTTGGAGCATCTTGTTGTAATGTTGAATATTAGTGGTGCATTCCATTGGATTGGGCGTCAGAAGTGAATATCACGCCACAACCAATGCAAATCTATGTAGTATTTCTCCAATGAGCCACCCGATTGTCTTAGTTGAATAACTCGTCGTCGGAGTTCATAGACCTGAAAAGCATTAATTCCATCGAAATAGGTAATGGCAATGGCACCCCAAATCACCTTTGTCGTGGGGAATCGAATAAAGTTTCCAATAAGAGTTGGATCCATAGAGTCAATTAACCAAACTTTAACAATGGCGTTGTCGGTTCGCCACTTTCGAAAGGTGGGATCAGTTTGTGGAGTGGTGGAGAATCATCATTCAAGTAACCCAACTTTAGCAAAAGGCATAGTTCGAACCATCTAATAATTGGGGTTGAAATTTCGGTGTTTAGGTTTGGATTTTGAGTTATGGATAAAGCATCTACCATTTTCGTGTAAATTCATGGAATAAGGTTTCGGGGATTGGGTGGAGGATCACCTAAATTGGTGATAGCACCAGTGTCAGCCATGTATTCGAGGAAATGTTTACAAGAAAAATGGTATGGATTCTTGATGAAGGAGATGCCCTAGATTGATTTTCTGCTCTATACCATGATTCAAAGGTAAGCCATTTTCTTTATTCTCACAGTATGATTTATTACATTAAATGAAGTGCATATAAATAGGAAGAATATGCATCCTATTTTAGACTATACACAATTGGTGCCAAGTATCGTGGTTGACCACTTGATAAAGGGGATTTACATTGATTGATTGTATTTCCTATTTTGACTTCTAACTGCCCACGCCAACATTCCACATAAACGATACTTTCATCATCAATAGCAATTGTAAACCCATGCTCTATTCCCTAACGAAGAAAACATGTTTTGATGAGTTTGTCTATCATTTCCCGTGAATGGTTCAGAACCATCGAAAAATTCAATTATCTCTTAGAGCATCTCCAATAGATTCTCTATTTTTAAAGAGCATATTCTATCATTTGGAGAGTATCTATAAGGTTAGAGAGTTAAACTTTTGAATTACTCCAACAAGCTCTTTATATTTAAGGCTTAATTTTATTACTCTCAAAAAATGTTTATTATTTTTCTTTATCTTTTATTTTAACTAGTTTTTCTTTAAATTATTTTATTGTTTTCCTACATTAAAAATTGAAACACTTTGAATACATTTAATTATAGAGTGTGGGTTTGACTCTCCAAATTTGGAGAGTCAAATCCACTCTTTAAATTAAAATGTTAATTTAAAGAGTCTCTTGAAACATGATTCTAAATGTTGACTCTTTAAAATAAAGAATATTTCATGTTTAAAAAATTTCTTCTAAGACTTAAGCAACGCCTGTTTTTTTACAATGGAATGTGATAACAATGTAACTAATATATTGTATTAATTATGTCTACTAGTATTTGGTAAGCATATGCGTATTAACAAGAAGTTCGTTTCTTTTTATCTACCTACCATCTTTCAAATCTCTCTTTGAAATTGTTTTGATCCTGCAAGTGGATAGATCATAAATAACTAATATAATATTGGGCATATTATCGAATTCATTGGGATTGATTTTTATTTATTTTTTAAATTTAATTAGCTATCAGCTTCAATTTTGAAACACACAATTAATTGTTAGGGTGTAATTTTTATTATTACCTAGTTGTCTACAAAAACAAGCAATTTTTACTGCGATCCCGAGTTCTTATTTGTTAAGCTACTTTAATCCTCAAATATCCGTTCCAAATAAATTCTTGTCTTATATAGGCAATCAATATTCCTTATATGCTAATTTTCAATCTCAAGATAAATTAGTCAAATTTCTATCTATGACCCAACTATATCTAGTGAAGGACCTTAGAGGAAACAATGATAAATTACTCGAAGTGAGAAAATTTCCAGCAATTTGGAAAATTATAATTTGACTAAAATTATGATTCTCTATCATCTTTGGATATGATTTTAAACCTAAATTGAGGTCTATAAATACTAACATTTCATTCAATTAAAAGAGTAATTCTAGAGGGACATATTCTTGAGGCAAACTACACATGTTCAATCATAAATTCTCAAGAATTGTGGCCCTAAATTTGAATTTGAAGGTTGAATTTCACTAATTAGCCAAGAGATCTACAATCATCCAAGAGGAGTTTGAAGATCCATTATTGAGATGTTTGGTGTCGAAGAACAATAACTACTTGTATTCATTTCTTTCTTTACTGCATTGACCCCGATGATATTTTTCATCTTTTTATTTTTTAATTCTTCAATTATGATCTGCTAAACAATTGATTGTTAAAATGAACGATTCAAATTAAGTTTAACATTTATTTAATTCAAAAGATTTCACACAACTTTGATTACGCGGTAATTGTTTATTGCATGGTTGCATGACATTTATTTTTTTTTGTACACCAATTGCCTGTTTTAGGGACACTATTGAGATTGGCATGAGATATATTTGTCTAGTTCATGTAAAAAGTGATTAAAGTTTTGATAAAGGATCGAGAGATACCCTTATAGTTTATACAATCTTGATTGAATTCCTGTGAATTAATGTGTTTATATGTATGAATTTTATAAAATATATTAAATTCAGAAATGTGAATTAGGCTAGCTTTGCTCGAGGGAGAATTTTAGCTAAAATCGATTAATTTGATTCTTAATACATATGAAAACGTGGTTTAATGATGTTAGATTAAATGACTGTTAATTAACATAGGCCAATTCGAAATTCCTAAAGGCTTCATCCTATAAATCTTCATATTTCTTCAAACTTAGATTAAATTAAATTAATTTAATTTAATTTATAATATAAATTCTTGACTTGTTAATTGGTCACGACATTAATTTAAATTGAAGGTAGCTTTAGGATAAAAATTAATAGTAGGCAATTAGTCTCTCTGAGACGATATTCCAACTTAAACATACACTTCATTACGTGTCATGATTTATACACTTGCGAAGTCACATGACAAGTTTCTAGCGCTATAATCAAGGATTACTTTACCCCCCCCCCCCCCCCACTTTTCCCCCTTTTTTTGGTTTCACTGATAGTAAACAAAAGGAAGTAAGAGTAAAACAACAAAATGAGATGGGAGATCCCGAAATTGAAGAAAACAGTATGCCTATGGGAGATATATCCACCATACCATGCTTTGAAATGAAGGGATGTTATGCACATGTCAAAATTGATATGGATGACCTGCAATTGAGAGTGTAAGTGTTATGCCATAGGTCCAATCAACTTTGGACATAAACACTTTGAATATATATAATTAATGCATATGTATGGCAATATCTATTATTTAATTGAATTAATATTCTAATAAATTAAATAATAGAATCTGTAGATTCAAGTTTTGGTGATTTGTTAATCACAAGGAGTTGTGATTGTGAGATACAAATTACATATGACTGAATCTTAAATCGTCCGTAGTCGAAGTAATAACGAGATACGGATATCGTTATTACGGATAGACTATCGCGTGTGGCATTCTTACTTGTGAAGTAAGTAGCTGATCTCATAAGCTAAAATGTGGTGACACTTGAGTGAACACGTGGATGTTTTGTTATAGAACAAAACATTGGAGACCCGCTGAGAGATTCCACATGGATAACTATCTAAGTGTTAGTGGTTAATCTCTAACGTTCGGTAGTGGAATTGGTCATTTGACTTGAGGTCATCATAGTACCTTATATGAGGGCAGTCATACTTTGGTGGTGTTGGATATTGCTCTGTCAAGGGTCGCTAATACAGCATCGTTCAGGTATGTCAAGAATCACATGAAGGTTGTGAATGATCAATAGTGGATTCGTCACTCTTAGATAGTAAGAGATTATGATCTACATTTTATCCAATTAAGTTAATTATGAAATCCTTGGCCAAGGTGAAATCATAAGTCGGAAAAGAGTTTTCGACGTACATTGACTTAACAGTGGGATAAAAGATATGATCGATAATTGAGATTAACACATATCCATATCTCATAATTGATCGGATCATAGTGACGAAAGGATTATAGTTTCACGGTAAACGAACAAGTTTGGTTTTGTCATGCTACGTGATATTTCCCGTCACATGTATTGCTCTGACACATTGCTAGATGTCAATCTGGGACAACGAAAGTGAATTAGCGATAAATTAAAAGGGGCGTTTTAATTTATCGATTTTGATTAGATCAAAATAATAATTCACGTCGTTCGGCATCGTGATCGGGAACCTAATGGGTCACACACAAAAGAGAATCAGAAGAATGAGATTTACCAATTAATTAATTGATAAGTGTTGGATAATTAATTAATTGGGTTGTTTATTAATAGGCCCGAATTAATTAATTGATTCATGGACCAGATTTAATTAATTTGATTAATTAAATATTTGACCGGGTTAAGTTTAACAGATGGGTCGAGCCCATTTGGACTTATATTAATAGGCTACTAGGGTTGAAAACAGCATGGATTTTTTCATTATTCTTGTTAGCACAAGAAAAGAAAATCCTAGCCGTCAGTCTTGTTCTCTGTGTGGATCACCATTGGAGGCTGGACAATTGGACAGCTTGGATTGCAGATCGTGATCATTGGAGTTCAAGAAAATGCAAAACAGTTTGTGGAATTCATCAAATGTATAATTCTCACACAGTTTTTATCTAAACATATTGCAGATTCTTGTTTGGGAATTGAAAATTGTTTTATTTCCGCTGTGCATGATTAAGTAAATTCCCAACAGTGGTATCAGAGCCTACTTTGTGTTTGTTAGAAATTGTTTTCCATCATATAACAATCAAAAGTTGATTGTTATTATTTTTCTCGTTTCTAACTTTTAAAGAAAATTGATTTCTGGTTCTAAATTTGATTTGGAAACGAAAATTAATTTTGATTAAAAAAAAAGGCAAAACGGAACAGTGGAGGGCAGTGGGACGCCGCCGGCAGCACGGAGCTGCCAGAGACGCTGGGGACGGCAGCGCGCTCCGGAACGCTGGGCAAGGGGCGCTGGCGCCACCGTGATTTGCTGCGGCCAGCGCCGTTTTTCTTTTTTCTGCTGCTGCGACTTCGCAGCAGCGCGGGCTGCAAGTTCGCCCGGCTGCCGCTCGAGGTAGCGTTGGACGCTGCCTCTGCAGCGCCTTGTTTGCGGTGGGCCTTATGGCTCATCGCACCGGACAGATGCGGCGCCGTTGCTGGCGCCGCTAGCTATTAAAAAAAAAATTTCGATTTTTAGGGTTTTCAGAAACGGGTGGAGGCGGGGGCTCATGGTGCAATTTCTGAAATTGCATGCCCCCGTCTGCAATTATTAGAGAAGGGTCATTTTGCAATTTTAAAATGAAGGACTGTCTTGCAATTTTCGAAATTGAAGGGGTTTGTTTTTAATTTGGAACTTGGGTCAATTTGCAATTTTCAAAATAGTTTGGAATTTAAATATTAAAATGGTTTTAATTTGATTTTCAAATGATTTGACCTAAAATTCAATTTTGACCCGTTCAAAATTTTATTTAAAATTGACGACTTTTTATATTTTCATTAAAATTAGATTTTAACTTAAATATTAAACTTTGACCCTAAAGTGGATTTTATTTTATTTAGGAGTTTTATCCTAAATTAAAATATTAATTCATTTTAAATTAGAGTTAGACTTTAATTTAGTATTTAATTAAAATTTGATTTTAATTAAATTATCCACCCTAGTATATTGTTGAAATTAGAGTTGGACTCTAATTTTGACATTTAATTAAAATTTGATTTTAATTAAATTTTCTTGCCCTAAAATTTTATTGGAATTAGAGTTGGACTTTAATTTGGTATTTAATTAAAATTTGATTTTAATTAAATAGTCCAGCCCTATAATTGTAGAATTAGAGTTGGACTCTAATTTGATATTTAATTAAAATTTGATTTTAATTAAATAAATCCATTAATTAATTATTTAATTGTTCCGATCCATTTGTCTAAATTAGTTTAGACGACTTTAATTGTTAGAAACTTGAAACATATTTGCATATAATATTAGATATTATATAGGAAAGCATTTATTTGATGAATGTTTAATTAGTGGATGATTATGGACTCGACCATATGGATGTGTTGAATGGTTAGTTTTATTCTTGTTGTTTTATGGGCCTGCTAGTCCGTTGTTATTATTATGGGCATGCGTGTCCAATATTATTTAGGCCTGCGTGCCAACTAGTATAGGATATAAGTGGTAGCTGGATTAATTGGATATACAAGAAGAGGAAGAGACCATAAAGATGGAGCATTGTATGAATCAATGCTATACCCCCTAGGAACTGACCGACTAGTCTTCCTTATGGCTCGGGAAGACTAGATAGTATAAGTCCATAATCGTCACCACTATTATATGTATGTTTATTTGCTTGTTAGATGTATAATAAAATATATATAATTATTACGATGAGACCTTTGCATGAAAACCCCTCGTTAAAATTATTAAGTCAATTTGTTATTTGCCTTCCATCATTATAGTGAAAAACGAGAGTCCTAAATCGATCTTACCTTGTTGAGTACACTCAAGACTGGTCCATTAGGGATATGTTTGACACTATGAAATATTAGATAATTCTGAATGATGGGTTTGACTTAACTAATCTTTATCTTTTGTTGAGTACACTCAAGAAGATAAATTTTAGAGGCATGTTAAAATATTAAGTCATATTTATATTCGCCTTCCACCATTATAGTGAAAAACGAGAGTCCTAAATCGATTTTAGTTTGTTGAGTACACTCAAGGCTGGTCTATTAGGGATATGTTTGACACTATGAAATATTAGATATTTTTGAATGATGGGTTTGACTTAACTAATATTTATTTCTTGTTGAGTACACTCAAGGAGATGAATCTTAGAGGCATGTTAAGCTAACACATAAGATGTGTGAAGATAAAGAGTTGTCAGCTTAATGATCTGGGAATTGTATGGAGATACAATTAATAATAGTATCTACCCAAGTGTTTTATTAGGGCTTGTTGAGTACAGTCAAGGTTTTAATATAACAAATGGGATCCCAGCCCACTGGGAATCAAGTACGGATTCCATAAATTTATGTGAGAGGGTCATAAATTTGAGTTAAACAGTGGGAGTGAAATTAATTTAATAAAAGACCATGTTAAATTAATTCATGCACTATATATATTATTTCTTTACTTTTCGTCGTTTACATTTATTGAATTATGAGTAACCATATGTATTTAAGAGGCATATTGAATGCCAACAACTAAACGAAATTTTCTTGATTGGCACTGCAATATGAGAATTGTTCTCAGGCATGAAAAATTGGTTGTGTCCTTGAGTAGCCCTTTCCAGAGACACTTGCTGATGACTCGACAAAAGAAGAGTTGGCTACTATAATAAACACATTGATGACAATAGTACTGCAACATGTATGATGTTTGCGACTACGTCACATGAGTTACAAAGCAATATAAAAGTATAGATGCTAACACATGATTTTTCATCTCAATGTGTTGAATGATGAACAATCATACGAGGAAATATATGATATTTCCCAACAACTATACCGGTGCATAATGGCAGAAGAATTTTCAGTCGGTGCTCGTGTGCTGAAGATGTAGACTACTTTGAGAAGTTGTCTTGATTGCGTTTAGTCATGAACAATGAACTAAGTATAGACTTGGTTCTGCAATCTCTGTCAGAGAGTTATTCATAACTAATTATGAATTTAACATGAATAAACTCGAAGCACGCTTATTGAGATGCTGAACATGCTTAAAACTGTTAAGTCCAACATCTAAATTTGTAGTGGACAAATCTTAGTCATAGACCTCGATCGAAAAGTCTAAAGGATGCTTTAGGAAAGCAACGAAGATGACTAAGACAGTTAAAGCGAATAAGGACGATACCAAATCCGATGATCCCTATTATCATTTTGGAATGATGGGTCATTGGAAATGAAATTGCAAGGCTTATATCTACTTCCTTAGTTTCATGGGTATTAGATACTAGATATAGATCTCATATTTATATAAATATGCAGAAACTAAATAAAAGTAGATCTCTGCAGAATGGAGAAGTTGACCTACACGTTGAAAATGAGCAAATGTTGTTGCATTGCCTGTAGAAGCATATTTCTTGCCATTGCTTTTAGGCTCGATATTAGAATTAGAGAAATGTTAATTTTGTTCTTACCATTACCAAGGGCATTAAATAAATTTCATGTTTTGACATGAATTATTTTAATGTTAAGGACGATTGTTGTTCCCTCTCATCTTGATAAGATCTTAATGGTTATGGTAAATTACAAAATAACATTTATATTCTAAATGTTGAGTGTTCTATAATGAGTATAGAAATTGAATGGCATAAAAATGATAATCTGAATAACACCTATATCTGGCATTGCAGATTTGGTCACATAAATGAGAATGCAATTCCAAACTTACATGGAGATGTATATTTGAGTTAAATAATTTTGAATCATTTGACAAATGCGAATCATGTCTGTAAGACACAGTGACCAAATCTCCTTTTACTTGAAAAGGAAAATGATCTGCACAATTATTAGGTCTAATACATAGTGATGTATGTAGATCCATATCAATTAATGTTAGGTGAAGTTTATCTTATCTCATCACATTTACTAATGATCATTTCAGAAATGATCATGTATATTTGATGAAATTCAAGCATGAATCTCTTGAAATGTTCAAAGGATTCAAACTAAAAGTTGATAAACAAATAGGTAAATATATTCTTACACTAAGACTCGTTCGAGGTAAAGAATATCTAAAATGGAGAATTTTAGATTATCTAAAAGAGAATTAGATTCTCATGCAGTGGATTCTTCCACATACATTGCAACATAATGATGCATCTGAAATGAGGAATAGTACACTATTAGATATAGTGCAATTGAGAACAAGCCATGCAAGCATTCAAAAATCGTTTTGAGATCATGCACTGATTGCCACGTGCTGCACACTAAATCGTGTCCCATCTAAATCAGTTGACAAAAACTCCATACGAGTTATGGAATGGCCCAACATATCTCATATGAACGTTTGGGTTGTGACACTTATGTGAAGCGCACTGAATCGGATAAGTTTGAGACTAAATCCGATAATTATATATTTGTGGATATCTAAGAGATAATTGGATATCAATTCTATAATCTCGTTGAGAAGAAGATGTTCATCTCAAGACATGTCATACTCTTAGAGAAAGTGTTTACTCTAAGAGAGATAGTGGGAGTAGAATAAATTTTGAAAGAGTTCAAGAGTCCACGGATATAATTAACCAAATAGATGAACCTGAGTCTTATCCCACACCAGTTGAGAGACATACTCTTGATTAGGAAGTGGAGACTTCTGAGGACACATTAGCTCAGTGTAAATCTTGTAGGATCATTTGACCTCCTAGAAGGTACGAATCCATGATTACTAATCAAGGATAATGAACCTACTAATTATATAGAAATAAAGTCAAGTGTTGACTTAAAGAGATGGATTTGTTGTATGTAACCGAGGTTTGACCTTGGTCGACTTGCCTAATGGATTAAAACCCATAGGTTGTAAATGAGTTTACAAGAAAATGTCGATATGGATTGAAACAAGTCTCTTGGAGCTGGAATCTTCGATTTGATACAAAAGGTCAAAATGTTTGATTTTATCAAAAATGAAGACGAAATGTGCGTTTACAAGAAGATAGTGGGAGCATTGTCGCATTCCTGATATTATATGTATGAGACATATTATAGGAAACGACGTCTCTATATTTCAATTGTTGAAATTATGGTTGTCAAATAATTTCTCCGTGATGGATGTGGGAAAAGTAAGTTGATCTATAGAGATAGATCTAGAAGATTGCTTAACTCATCCCAATATATACAGATAAAATCTCGAGAAGATTTTATATGGAGAAAATGAACTGAGAGTTCATGGATAGAATGATGCTAACTTCTAGTCAGACTGGAATAATAGCACATCTCAAATAGGATATTGGTTTACTCTTAAGCGGTGTGTTGGAAATGTTCCAAATAACCGTTGATTCAATAATGGAAGTCTTATACATCATTGCTTTACAAAGCAACAAAAGTTTTGGTCTGGATCAGGAAGTTCATTACTGAACTTAGAGTAGTTCCTAACATTGTTGATCACACTCTTATACACTGTGATAACAATGGAGCCATCGTGCAAGCGAAGGAACTAAGGTCTCATCAATGATCCAAACATATGTTAAGGCAGTGTTATCTCATTGGAAAGATAATACAATGAAATGACGTAAATAAAGAACAAATTCTCATAAGTTATTAAATTGCAGATCTACTGACAAAGAGTTGTCGCAGCATAAACATGACCGTCATGTAGACTCTTATGGTATAAGATACATAAGTGATTGGATCTAGTGCAAGTGGGAGTTTGTAAGTGTTATGCCTTAGGTCCAATCAACTTTGGACATAAACACTTTGAATATATATAATCAATGCATATGTATGGCAATATCTATTATTTAATTGAATTAATATTCTAATAAATTAAATAATAGAATCCGTAGATTCAAGTCTTGGTGATTTGTTAATTATAAGGAGTTGTGATTGTGAGATACAAATTACATATGACTGAATCTTAAATCATCTGTGGTCGAAGTAATAACGAGATACGGATATCGTTATTACGGATAGACTATCGCGTGTGGCATTCTTACTTGTGAAGTAAGTAGCTGATCTCATAAGCTAAAATGTGGTGACACTTGAGTGAACACGTGGATGTTTTGTTATAGAACAAAACATTGGAGACCCGCTGAGAGATTCCACATGGATAACTATCTAAGTGTTAGTGCTTAATCTCTAACGTTCGGTAGTGGAATTGGTCCTTTGACTTGAGGTCATCATAGTACCTTATATGAGGGCAGTCATACTTTGGTGGTGTTGGATGTTGCTCTGTCAAGGGTCGCTAATACAGCATCGTTCGGGTATGTCAAGAATCACATGAAGGTTGTGAATGATCAATAGAGGATTCGTCACTCTTAGATAGTAAGAGATTATGATCTACATTTTATCCAGTTAAGTTAATTATGAAATCCTTGGCCAAGGTGAAATCATAAGTCGGAAAAGAGTTTTTGACGTACATTGACTTAACAGTGGGATAAAAGATATGATCGATAATTGAGATTGACACATATCCATATCTCATAATTGATCGGATCATAGTGACGAAAGGATTATAGTTTCACGGTAAACGAACAAGTTTGGTTTTGTCATGCTACGTGATATTTCCCGTCACATGTATTGCTCTGACACATTGCTAGATGTCAATCTGGGACAACGAAAGTGAATTAGCGATAAATTAAAAGGGGCGTTTTAATTTATCGATTTTGATTAGATCAAAATAATAATTCACGTCGTTCGGCATCGTGATCGGGAACCTAATGGGTCACACACAAAAGAGAATCAGAAGAATGAGATTTACCAATTAATTAATTGACAAGTGTTGGATAATTAATTAATTGGGTTGTTTATTAATAGGCCCGAATTAATTAATTGGATTAATTAATTCATGGACCAGATTTAATTAATTTGATTAATTAAATATTGGACCGGATTAAGTTTAACAGATGGGCCGAGCCCATTTGGACTTATATTAATAGGCTACTAGGGTTTGAAAACAACATGGATTTTTTCATTATTC
Organism: Fraxinus americana; assembly: GCA_035079005.1. Taxonomy (NCBI): domain Eukaryota; kingdom Viridiplantae; phylum Streptophyta; class Magnoliopsida; order Lamiales; family Oleaceae; genus Fraxinus; species Fraxinus americana. The sequence continues at coordinate 22,576,270 of CM068706.1, forward strand.
TTGCTAGCACAAGAAAAGAAAACCCTAGCCGTCATTCTTGTTCTCTGTGTGGATCACCATTGGAGGCTGGACAATTGGACAGCTTGGATTGCAGATCGTGATCATTGGAGTTCAAGAAAATGTAAAAGAGTTTGTGGAATTCATCAAAGGTATCATTCTCACACAGTTTCTATCTAAACACATTGCAGATCCTCGTTTGGGAATTGAAAATTGTTTTATTTCCGCTGTGCATGATTAAGTAAATTCCCAGCAGAGAGTACTATGGGGACTACCAGGTTACCAAGTACAAGACGTAAATGAAGTTTATGAGGATGATTTGCCTTTAGAATTACTTCGGGTATTGTCGAGGCTACCAAGTACAAAATGAACTGAAGAAACCTTACCAAGATGATCCATAGTCTAAATCTGGGCTTTGGAGGAATGGGATTTCTTTGCATTGCAAAGATATAAAAGTTTGATAGCCAATTAAGTTCACATGATACATATCGCAATACAATCCATATGAGCAAATACACAACTCAGTTTGGGAACGCACCTAAATCTCTATTCATCGAAAGGTCAAGATAGTGACAATCCCATTGTTCCTCAACAAGAAATGGAGACTTTTCATGGAAACATCCTTGTCCAATTGCCAGAAATTTTGGATAGTAGACCGGTCATCAACTCGAGAAACCAAAAAGAAAGGAGAAAAGCATGGAGAACATGTAGAGACCAAGGAATTGATCATAATGGGGAACCGAAATTAATAGCATTCAAAGAAGATGAAATAAGCATGCAAACTTTTGACTTCATTATTCTCTCAAAAATTTAGTTTGTGATTAATGTTAATGATGTGATTGAACTATACATTGTTGAGTTCAAATTGGGTAATGAAGGCAAGTCATACTACTTTGAGAAGGTTAAAGTTTGAAGGACAAGTGTGAAAAGTTAAGCAAACTAAGCAAGACACTAAATCAATATCAAATTGTCGTGAAGCATTTGTGCAAAAGTCGAGCTTGTGTCTATAAATCATGAACTTAATGAAAATTAACTTATCTTATAACCTTTAACACTTTAATTTTAGTTCCATATAGTACTTAAGCACATTTAAATAATGCTAGCTAGTTTTTTATATATATTTTTTATATTTAGGGTCACCATCCTCGCACCCCATTCAAAAATTATGCAAAATAATTTTAAAAATCCAAAATTCTGAGTTGACCATGGTGGACCAAACTCTTTGTTTGCCGCGATCAACGCCATTTGACCAAAAATATTTAAGAATGATAAAACAGAAAAAAATTGCACTTTTTTTCACTAATTTTTGACTTCGAATCTTCAAAATTCTCCCCCTTTTTTTACATATTTGACATCCAAATTCACACAATGGTCATCGTCAATATATATTTTAAAATTATGAAGAGTTCAAGTTTCACTAAAAAGTATTATCATTTATGACCATGAAAAAAAAAAAATTCTTCAAGCTCTTCTATATTTTTAATAGGGAAAATTGTAGTAGCGGTTTCTAACATTTTCAATTTTTTGCAGATAATTATAACCTTCATTTTGTGTGAGCGGAAGTCCCTAACCTTTCATAAATATGCAGCTAGAGTCCAAATAGATAGAAAATCATCCATTTGACCATTAGTTGACCAAGAATAATAGAATTTGCCTCAATTAAAAAGGTAAGATTATAATTTTGTATTTATCCCCATTTATCCCTCATAATATTTAAAACAAAATGAAAGAAAGGTTAAAAAAAAAAGGGGAACTATTAATTCATCTTCTTCACCCCTCAACACCCCATCCCACCCACCCAAAACGAAAAATCTGAAAATCAATTTAAGGAAAGACAGGGTTTCTTGAATTTAAGGAAAGATTTAGAGCCTTGGTGTTATCAGAATAATCTCCAACTCCATGTGTAGACATAAAAAAAAAAGTAACAAATAATGGGTTGTGTCAATTTAGATAACTAGCCCAATTAAATTTACTAAATTAAAGCTTACTAAAGTCCATAAAATTTTAAAGGCCCACCAATCCCACAATTTCAAAAATCCACAATTATTCAATTATAATCATTATAATTGAATTAATTAAGTGATTACCAAAATTGATCACGAATTTTCCCGATAAATAAGACCAAAGGTCCATAAAGAAAATGGGAGAAAAAGGGAAGAAGAAAATTACGAAGTGCTGAAGAAATCCCAAAACTGAAGGAAGAGAAGAAATCCTCTCAATTCGAAATCCGGCGAGCATGAAGAAGATCAAAATTTTTTTCAAATCAAGCAAACCCAAGAAAATCAAAATCTTCTTCGAATTAAATCAACATCAAGCCCAAGTTTCGAAGTGCAAATCCAAGCTCCGAAATTCAAGTATTGAACAAGTCAAATTCTCGGAAAAATCAAATTCTCAACAAGTCTCGAAGCCCAATATTCAAGCAACGTGGCTCTTCGTCTTCAAACATTTAGATCATTAATCAGAGGATTTTACAATTTTGCAATTGCAAGAAGATTCATATCCATTTGTATTTCTCAAAATACAAATTGTAACGATTTCTATATTTTAATACGCGAAATCGATCGTACAAATTTCTTAGCACGCCCGGTGGGACATTCTTGTCCTCTCATCTTTTGATCTTAGAATCCTCAATTTTTGACCACTACATCAACAATGGCAAAGGAACAGGCGAAGCAAACCATGACTCATCTTGAAGAGACACTTGCTGAACTGTTTCGTGCAACCAGAACCCAAACAAGAAGTAGAAAGACTCAACTGGTCCCACCACTATAGAAAGTTCTCCAACAAAGGTAGAATGAAAATTGCTTTCACAAAGCCAAACTCTCGTTCAACAGAAAAGACCAAGAGTTCGGTGAAAAATTCTCGTTCGGGCTTCATCTCCAGTGGTAGATCCTTGTCTGGATCCCCTCATACCACTTCTCTGCAAAGGTGGGGAGACGATACTTCATCTGAAGAATCACTTGAGCTGATGATGGTCACGGAAGCGACGTCAGGCTCAGATGATCGAATCCAACAAATGGCTTTAGCCATTGAAAAATAACAAAGTCACTAGAAGAGAAAGATGCACAGGTTGCTACACTCATGCACAAACTATAGCTGCAAAATATGTCGACTAAAGAGCAAAAAAATCTAGAATCTTCCAAAGCTAAAGATCTGGAAGTCCAAGAATGCCAACAGAAACAAGATATACATGATCAAACAGTTGTTTAGAACATTCTGCGTGGTACCACTCAACTCTCAGTTGGCTCTCTATCCGTCCACCAACTTAACATATGATTGCAGATACCATTCGTGCCTAGTATGGTGGTTCATTGCAATCTTCATTGGTGTATGCCAAGCCTTATAGCCGTCGAATTGTCTAAATAAAGATGCCACTTGGTTACCAACCTCCAAAATTCCAGTGTTTTGATGGGAAAGGTAACCCGAAGCAACATGGTGCTCATTTATTTGAGACGTGCAACAATGGAGACACTTACAATGACACCATGGTGAAACAGTTTGTACAGTCCCTCAAAGGTACCACAATCGAATGGTATACCGACTTACAGACTGGGTCAATTGATAGTTGGGATCAACTTGAATGAGAATTCCTAACACATTTCTACAGCACCGGCGATCTGTCAGCCTTCCCGAACTTGCTCGAACGAAGTAGAGTAAGGAAGAGCCCATTGTAGAGTACATCGAATGCTGGAGAAACCTCGTACTAAATTGCAAAGAACGAATAAGCGAAGCGTCTTCCATTGACATGTGTGTACAAGGCATGCATTGGGGATTACTCTACAATCTCCAAGCAAATATGCCTCACTCCTTTGAAGAGTTGGAGATTACAAGGCATGCATTGGGGATTACACGTCATGACCTAGAGCTCCAAATTGCAAGGCATGAGAGTTACTTACCAAGTGATCCATGTGACAAGAAAGATCCCAAGAAAGAAGTAAAGAAGGACTTCAAGACCGGTAAAACCAAAGAGGAAATGATAATTTCCACTATCTTTACAAAGATAGCCTTCTAAGGGTCGAGATCAAACCTAAAACCAAAATCAAAGTTCAGACCTACCAAGGGACTAGTCCAAAGCAGAGGTCATATGACTTTGAAAGAACTTGAAGAGAAGGAGTGCCCATTCTCAGATTCTGAAGTTCCTGGAATTTTGGATCAACTCCTCGAACATAATATAATCGAACTTTCTGGGCCAAAGAGACCTGAGGAAGTTGGTAAGGTCGATCATCCTAAATATTTTAAATTTCATAGAATCATTAGTTACCTGGTGGAAAAATATTTTGTACTGAAAGATCTTATTGTTCGCTTGGATAAAGAAAATAAGACCAAACTTGAAACTGGAGAAAACCTAACGGTCGCCTGTTCAATGGTTTAGTTTGGATCGTTTGATCCGATCCCTATTGCAAAGAAGGAACATACATTTTCTCATACATACGATGTTAGTAAATCCTCGGTTGAAGAGTTCGGACCACAAATTCCAGAGGGAGCCATCTCAGTGAAGGGACTGAGGGACCACTCGAACCGAATTGTCCAACCTTTTACGAAATTATGACGGATGATTTGGATGTTTGGGATTCTGATTCGAAGTCTTAAGACAAAATTGGTGATGGTTGGTCTACCTTTATAAGTAAGACGGAGAAATACCAATTGTCAAATGAAATAGGTAAAATATCGCCCTCTACACCTCTTGCAACACCAAAATCAAAGGCATTGGGTATGGAAACTCAACCAAATAAAAAGGTAACACTAGAAGAAAGTTAGGAGGAATGGACCCTTGTAAAAAGACTTCATCGAAAGACTCCACTATTCCCAGGTTCTAGTATTTGTAACAAGAAATTGAGACCAAGAAACAACTAAAGGAGAAGATCTAAAGTAAGTCAGGGATGTCTACCAAATCAACGGGAGTAGAAACTGCTTCACGCATTCCTCATAGACTACCAACCCTGGGTGATTATTTTCCCAATGGATTATTCAACAATGAATGTTTTACCTCAAATGTTATCAACGTGGAGGATAAAAATGAAACAAATAATGTATCGAAAGAATGGTCAAAGCAGAAGAGAACTTTCTCACGACCCAATAATATTCCTTCCAATACAAGTTTAGCAGAGTCTCTTAGTCTCCCTTTTGATGATCGAATGACCTTAGTCACGGTATTGATTGATCCAGAAGAATACGAAGACAAAGTTTTGAAACATATCAGCTCTACAACCCGACAAAACTGTATGGCCACCATTACAATTGATGATGAAGATTTACAACTGGGTTCTCGTTTACATAATAGACAACTGTATGTTAGTGATTATATTTGAGAATGCCAGATAAATCGCGTAATGATCGATTGTGGATCTGCTATAAATATCATGCCAGTCAAAATGATGAAGAAAATTGAAATTAATACTAGTGATCTATCCAGGAGCAAGATCATGATTCAGGGATACAACCAGAAAGGTCAAAGAGCCATTGGCATGATTCGCTTGAAGTTGCAAATAGAAGAGTTAGTTTCATCAGTTCTCTTCCATGTCATTGATGCTAAAACATCATACAAATTACTTATCTGACGTGTTTGGCTATATAAAACTAGAGCTGTACTCTTGACTTGGCACCAATGCTTCAAATATAGTCGAGATGGAGAAGTCAAATATGTGGCAGCTGAGTCTAAACCATTCCTCGAGGAAGAGTCTTATTTTCCTGATGCTAAATTTTACATGGAGGATGATGAATGTAATTCTGTAGGGTTGACCATGGCTGAATTCAAAACTAAAGGAGATACAGACGATGATAATACATCTGGTATTGTTCAACCTCATCAACTTATCAAATGTAAATCAAGACTTACATCTGAAGGGTTCTCTAAAGATTAAAAAACCTCAAATAGAATCGATCGATGTTGATGTATTGAGAAAAGAGATAAATCTCCCAATACCTGGTGTTCAAAAATTGTTTTTGCCCTATTAACTCATGACAGTCCCGGGAGACCGAAAATCAACATTGGAAGTTTCAACATCTATTCCAGACATATCAAAGCTCAGTATTTCTAGACTCGTCCAAACAAGACAAGCTAGGTACTAAAAGTGCTGATGAACCAAAACAGGCTTTCAAAGGGTGTTATAATCCTCAAGTTAAAAAGTTGTTTGAGAACGACGAATTTGGGAAATGAGAGCCTATCAAATTAGGTGATCTCGATATTGTCCTTTCGGGTGGGCGTATACCTTCTAATTTTGACGGAACCCTTATGCCACAACCCAAGTATGGTTTGGGATATGATCCAAATCTAACAAGAAATATTAAAGTCAAGGGGGTTTCATCGAACCCAATCATGATTCAAACATATAAAGTTACAGGAGGGAATTCTGAACAGCCGAGACCCTAAGTGTTCGTTCGGATTGAAAACATGAATGTCAGAGTTTCTGTGTTTAAAAGGTTAAAAGAGGAACCCTCCCCAATGGTTGATGTACAAGGTAAAACTTCCGTCTTCCAAAGGTTAAGTGAGGATCCTTCTCATTCTACCCGAATTGATAATAACACACAAACTCCCCAGAAGTCATCTCGACTTGGAATTAAAACTTCTGATCCAAGTCCAAAGCCTCAACGATCAAGGAGAAGATGAAAACATCAAAAATTTTAACCTTCTCTAAAGAATAATGAGGAGGATGAAGAAGTCTTCGTTAATCACATAGCTTTTGAAGAAGCTCCTAACTCAAAACCTAAGTCTGAAAACTCTGCCACAATAGATGAACTAGAACCTGCCCCACCAACATTTGAAGAAGGGGGACAAGCTATTGTAGATGACTTGAAGCAATTAAACTTGGGAACTGAAGAAGACCCAAGACTAGTGTTTGTCAGTGCTCTCCTTGGTAAAAAAGAGAAATCAGAGTACATCCATTTGCTTCAAGAATACAAAGATGTATTTGCGTGGTCTTACAAAGAAATGCTGGGGTTGGATCCGAGGGTTGCAGTACATCACCTTGCAGTAAGACATGGGAGTTCGACCCATCAAGCAATCTCAAATAAGATTTCTGCCAGAATTGATTCCTCAAATTTAAATGGAAGTTAACAAACTTATTAAGACTGGATTCATACGTGAAGTTAAGTACCCAACTTGGATCGTGAATATTGTTCCTGTAAAAAAAAAAATGGACAATTACAAGTCTGTGTTGACTTTCGTGATCTTAATCAAGCATGTTCGAAAGATGATTTTTTGTTCCTGATAATAGAGTTAATGGTTGATGCAACTATCGGGTATGAAGTCTTATTTTTCATGGTCGGGTTTTTTGGATACAACCAAATACACATGGATCCGAAAGTTGAGGAACTTACAGCATTCCGTACCATTAGGGCATATTTTGTTATAAAGTTATGTCGTTTGGATTAAAAAATGTAGAGGCAACCTACCAACGGGCAATACAGAAGATCTTCGATGACATGCTGCATAAGAACGTAGAATGCTATGTAGATGATCATGTCATAAAAATAAAGAAACGTGACAATCATCTACAAGATTTACGGGATGTTTTCGAAAGACTTCGACAACATCAATTAAAGATGAATCTGCTGAAGTATGCATTTGGTGTCACATCCAGGATATTTATTGGCTTCATTGTTCGACGTAGGGGTATTGAAATAAATCAATCAAAAATTGACGTCATAATCAGCATGCCAGAACCAAGAAATGTACACGAGTTGAAACGTCTTCAAGGAAAACTCGCATACATTCGAAAATTATCTCTAAATTTGCTGGACGTTGCCATTTATTCAACAAATTGGTAAAAAAAGATGTACCATTCGAATGGGACGATGTTTGTCAAAGTGTTTTCCAAAGCATTAAGAAATATTTGTATCATCCACCAGTACTCATAGCTCCGGTCCCAGGAAAGCCACTAACTCTTTATGTTGTAGCACAAGAATATTCTCTAGGAATACTTCTCATCCAAGCCAACGATGAAGGAAAAGAGAATGCGCTCTACTACTTGAGCCAGACACTGGTAGGCGCTGAAATGAAGTTTTAGCCTATTGAAAAATATGCCTTGCGTTAATTTTCAAAGCTAAAAAATTAATACATTATATGCTATCACACACGATCAGTCTTATTTCAAAGATTGATCCATCAAAGTACATAATGTCTAGACCGATTCTTTCTAGAAGGATTGGAAAATAGATGCCAAGGTTTGGCATATTTCCTTACTGACCATCCAGTCCCAGTGGAATGGGAACTACATGAAGACCTTCCCGATGAAGAAGTTCTATTTACTAAAGTTATACCATCATGGTGTCTGTACTTCGATGGAGCAGCCTGAAGTTATGGTGCTGGAGCAGGAATCATCTTTGTCACTCCCCATGATGTTGTTATGCTATACTCTTTTGCCTTATCGGAGAAGTGTTCAAACAATGTGGCGAATATCAAGCCATTATCATTGGCTTGGAAACAACGTTAGATATGGACATCCATCAACTAGAAGTCTTTGGAGATTCTAAATTGATAATCAACCAACTTTTAGCCGAGTACGAAGTTCATAATTCAGACTTGAAGCAGTATCATCAATATGCGTCAAAGCTTATAAAACGATTTGATTCGTTAAAAATCAAATTCATACCTAGGAGTAAAAACAGGGAAGCTGATGCCTTAGCTAATTTGGCTGTTGTTTTAGCAAGGATGGATGAAGATTTCTCTCACTCTATTTCAATTGCTCAAAGATGGGTGCTTCCACCATTACTGTCCAGTAATAGGGAAGAAAACAATAGCATCGAAGTAATTAAAGATGTGGAAAAAAAATATTAGATACAATCGATTTCCTTCAACATCAAAAGCTACCAAACAATCCGCTGCGAAAAATCGAAATTAAGAGGCGTGCATCCCGCTTTGTCTTTTATAAGGGAATGTTTTATCGACGATCATTTGATGGAGTTTTCCTTCGATGCTTAAGTAATGATGACGCAACATGTGTTGTGGAAGAAGCCCACTCTAGAATCTGTGGTGTTCATCAGTCCGAACCCAAGCTCCATTTTTGAATAAAGAAGATGGGGTATTACTGGCCAACTATGGTACAAGACTCTATAGATTATGTAAAGAAATGTGAAGCTTGCCAAGTTCACGAAAATTTCATCCATCAACCTTCGAAACCATTACATTCGACAACAGCTTAATGGCCATTCGATGCATGGGGTCTTGATGTAATTGGACCCATAACTCCAAAATCTTTAGCTATTCATATATCCTCGCCGGGACTGACTACTTCTTTAAGTAGGCTGAAGCCATACTATTGAAAGAAGTAAAGAAAGAAAATGTTGCGGATTTCATCCATATCTAGATCATTTATTAATATAGGGTCCCACGATACATCATCATTGACAATGGAAAGCTTTTCCGCAATAGCCACATAAACAATTTATGTGCAAAATTTGGATTTAAACAGTACAACTCATCCATGTACAATGCAATAGCTAATGGTTTAGTAGAGGCATCCATGTATAATGCAGCAGCTAATGGTTCCCACTCCTTATGCCTTGGTGTATGGAGTGGAAGCTGTACTTCCATTGGAGTATTAGATCCCGTCACTTCAAATTGCCATCCAGAAAGTTTGACGATAGAGGAAAATGCCCGTCTTCGATTGGAGGAGCTAGAAGCTTTGGATGAGAAGAGATTGGAGGCACAAATACACCTGAAATGTTATCAAACTCGGATGGCAAATTCCTTTAACAAGAAGGTGCGGCCAAGAAATCATTTCAAGTTGGAGATTTGGTACTCTCCGTACGCCGACCAATCATATTTACAAGAAAAACGGGGGGCAAGTTCCACCTAAATGTGATAGACTATTTGTTGTTACTCATGTATTTACAAACAGAGGATACAAGATCGTCGACAAAGATGAACTACAAATTGGGCCTATCAACGAGAAACTTCTAAAGCGTTTTTACGCTTGAAGTGCTTTATTTTATAAAATTTTCATTGTAATACTCCTGGCCCGCAAGAGGATAAATTGTGAACGACCCCTAAATAAACAAAAAAATTTGTGTTCTTGTAATAAACTACATTCGACTTGATCCGTTTGGGTACGTGGGCAGTTTGAATAAATTATAAATTCAAGTTCAGTCACAACTAATAAATTCATTCAATTTTTTTACCATTTTCTGCAGTAAAAAAAAGCACGAAATAAGAAAAATGAAAGTTCATCATAAAAAGAAAAAGAGCAATGACAAATCAAAATTCATATGATCTTAAAGAAGATTAGAAAGTCTTGATTTTATCACTCGCCATTGATCACTTACAAGAAACTATCTTCATTGATCTTCCTTCTCTGGTCAATGGATGTTGCACTAGAGACATCTCTAGTATGTATCTCTTCTAATGTGGCCTTTTGCAGTTCCACGAGTTTGAAGTTCATCACGGAGTCTGTCCAGCTCGGAAGTTAGCTTACTAATTTTATCTTCCAATGAAGAACACATGGAATCTTCCACTTCGAGTTGAATATTCAAAAACTTCAACTGCTCAGCCTTTTCTTCGGTGGTTGGACACTCTAAGTGTTGCTTTCTTTTAGATAAATAAATGTCAACTTCTTTAAGAAACACGTCCATGCAATTCGTCAAAGGTGTGGATCTGTGGAGAATGAGCTGGTAATCACATTTTAAAGAATTACATTATTTTTTTCGTCCCACCAAGATCGGATGTTGGAAAACCCATGCTTCAAGACATCCCTAAAACACTTCTGAAGATAATTAGTCATGGCTTGTTGCAAAGTAGCCTTCAAGTAAGGAGACTCTTGAGTTATCCTAGGCGGAGGACCAGCCATGGAAGAATAAATTGGAGCTGCCCGACGATTATTTGTTTCTAATGGCGGAATGTTAACTAAAGCCAGTGAAGGTGGAGCAACTAGGACTTCTTGATTGATCTCTGAAATGTTAGCTCTCGTAGTCTCACAATTCACTCCATCTTCATCTTGGAAATCATCTACATTGAATGCCGGAATACCTTCATTAATAATACTCGGGTATTTGCAAGGTGGGACGCGGAAATCATGAGTACCATCTATTCCTTGAAGCATACCGATTCTCACATCATTCTTGTCAGTTTGATCTTGCAAAGAGTTTGGATTCATAAAGAAATTCAATCCTTCAGGATTGCTTGGAAAACCTACAAAAAAATGGAGATATATATAAAAAAAGAAGGGATAAAAAAAAATACCTACCCAGGTTCCATGTTCTAAGCGACATATTTAAAAATTCGACATCTGATGGTGTATTTGAAAGACTAATGTTAATGTGAGAAACTCCGACGTTACCTTTTGAAGGATTTGGGACAGCTTGAAGTGACATTAGTTTTACCGATCATTTAATCTTATATATTTGAGAAATAGGAGCCTGAAATTGAAGTTTGTTGCATAAGACCAAATACAGGTAGTATGTTAAAAAAAAAATAACATACCTGGACTCCATAATTTTCATCTCCCTAAGTTAGAGTCTTTCTAGGTGCATGGGATGCTTGATCTCCAGAACTACTGTGGTTTGGAATCAAAACTACTTCAGGCATCTTATTAGCTGGCTCAGAGGTAGAAGCAAACTTTGTTGAAGGGATTTTAATTTTAATTTTAATCTTCTTAATGCCTCTTTCATTTCAAATGTCCAATTCCCTCTTTTGAGAAATCTCTTCAGGAATGATATATAGATGATTTAACCCCTTGGCTATGATCCTGTTCGAAACTGGATTAACAACAAAGTAACGGCTCTTACTAGAAGATAAAACCTGCGCCTAAACCTTGGTTAGGATCAGCAATACTTGATTATTCCACCAAATTTGGTATTCTGTATCAATGTTTTGATGTGTATCCTTCACATACTCTGGAATATGAAATGTAGATCCACTCATTGTTTGAGTCAAAGACAACCAGACGTGATACATATCGTTTGCACTGAGAGCAATATCCAACTTTCTTGGTGAACCGAGAAGTTTTTGTCTAAATCCAAGTTATCTCGCAAACCTGTGAGGATTATATGCCTCAAGAATGAAAGGGAAGTTTCCTTGATGATAGAAAATAAATCCAGATCGAATACTCATCATAAATTCTGAGGTATGTACAAACCTTGGTTGGTCATCCTTTCGTACATCGGGATGGGACAATGAGGGAAATGGATTCCAGCAACAGTTATTGGCATCCATCATTCCCGGATAAGGTCCGACAATCAACAACATTTTTCTCCAAAGACTGGAAAGCATTTAAGGTGCCAGCATATCTTCAGATTATAGGATGAGTATAACTCTTGTCTATATGAACATAAATATTTCGGACAAAATAAGTTGTAGCCCAAGCGTAAAGAAAATGTCCAGGAAATGAATGTGAAATCCAGCTAAGGTTCGGGTTTGACTGATGGTTCGATGTCAGTGTAAGTCTTCTATAAGTATTCGCTAATATGGGAGGAACTAGGCTGTAGGTGCACCTACCTGCCATTTTAGAAGACACTTTAAAAGTCCCAACTCTTATACACTCATCCCCAGATGGAAGAATGAAATGACAAAGCCCCAAGGAGAGATAAGCTGCTATTTCTAATTCCTCTTGTTCTTCTATAAACAAAGATATTGGCAAATCACTCCAATGACTCCGATCCCTACGAAAAATATCTCTCGGCTTGGTTACAACCATGGGTGGCCTCTGTATTTCCTTTGAAGCTCTTTGATGATGCCTCTTGAATGGATTTAGACTCATAGTATTCTTATAATATCTATGTTGTCGAGGATTCTGAGCACAACCATTCTTGCGAAACCAAAAATTAATCCATTCTTCGTGACTAACGCAATCAGATTTATTCTCATCCACAATTAGTGCGAAAACATTAAAGAGGTACATACAAGACTTGGAATGTTGATATGTCAGCTCTGAAAGGCTTGAGACTACTTCCTCATAGTAATCACCCTCGATCGAAAGTCTACTTATCTCGCGAATGTCCCGTTGAGAAATGCCAATTTCACCACAAATGGTCACTAAAGTGTTGGTCTCTGGACACCAAATCTCGCAAAGAGCTCTATAGATAGAATTTGGGCTATGATAATCCTTTGTAGTAGAGCTGACTGTAGAAGCTATTTGGTGAAGATTCCTTTTAAGCAAAAGTTTCTGGACCCATGAAGACCACTCCCAAAACTTTGGAAGAAAAAAAATCTCTCCAAGACTGACAAGCGCACTTTCCCATCGTATTTCTTTATTGCTAGTCCTCTCACAAATTATGGCCCTTCGGATGCAATCCATGCTTTGGGAATGATGAGGCAGAAAGCACAAAAATGGAAAATGACTGCTGGATCGGTTGGACGTAGCAGCTTCTAAATTCTCATGGCATTAACTAATAATGGGCATATGCAACTCCAACAAAGGCTCTAAGAGCTCAGAAGAAGGATCTGTAGTTGGCTTATGGATGCTGAGTTTAAGTTAACCACGTATGCCAGGATGGACATGGTACTTCAAATCAGTATCTTTGAAACGAAGGTACGATTTCATGTATATCATTATACATTCTATTATTGGAGCTTGTCTCAGCCATTCCTAAAAAAAGGAGAGAAAATTAGCAAAAAAAAAAAATGGGCAGTAAATATTTTAAATTCATTTATTTTCTAAATCACGAGCCTCCCAAATATGTAAATGGTCTCCAAAAACAAAGTGCCTTGGATGGTCTAAGGAGTCGATCCTTGGTCCCAAATACAAAGTGTCTTGACGGTTGTAGGAGTTGATCCTTGGTCCCAAACACAAAGTGCATTGGACAAGCGAAGGAGTCGGTCCTTGGTTCCAAACACAAAGTACCTTAGCCAAACACAAAGTACCTTGGACAAGTGAAGAAGTCGGTCCTTGGTCCCAAACACAAAGTGCCTTGGACGGTCGAAGTCGGTCATTGGTCCCATACACAAATGGACGGTCAAATGAGTCGGTCTTTGGTCCCAAAAAACAAAGTACCTCGGATGGCAAAATGTGGAAGCCCTTGGTCTTCAATGTGCATGAAAAAGAAAGTTTGAGATTTTGAGTTTGTACATGAGCAAATATTTTCTGAACCCGTAAAGTAATCGCATCACAAAATTTTACTCTACGCCAAGAAAATCTCAAACCTCCAAATCTTTGATTTGTTCTAGAAGTTGAATCCCTGAGAATAAAAACGAAGAATATTAGTTCTAATCTTACAACAACCATACAAAAAAAGAAAAAAATTGTTACTATTCACGTGAACAATACAGTACTGATCACATGAATAGTGTACATCAAAAAAAAAAAATCTTAGAGCAGAAACCAAGAAAACTAACTAACTAAACAAAAAAAACGACGTTTTAAAAAAAATTAAAACCAATTTGGTTTCTTCCATAAACATTGTTTGGTTTTGGTTTTGGTTTCCGTCTACGGCGGGAACCACAATTTTATTTTTGTGGTTCCCGCGACAGCGGAAACCAATTAATTAAAAAAATTGAAAAGAAGAGATAAAATAAACCTAATATTGTTTTACCTTTTGTTTGCAAATCTAATATATTGATTTATAAATAACATAATTCATTCATATAAATAGGCGGGTATCGAACTTCACTTAAGCCCAACCTACTATAAAACATAAAAAACATGTTTAAAATCAAAATAAATAAATAATCGAATAACAGTTGCGTTAAAAAAAAGTCGAAAATCAAGATTTATTAATTTATTTATTTCATAATAAATAAATAAATCTTGAGGGGGGGTTTGTTGACATAAAAAAAATAAAATAAAAAATAATGGGTTATGTCAATTTAAATAACTAGCCCAATTAAATTTACTAAATTAAAGCCTACTGAGGCCTATAAAATTTTAAAGGCCCATCCCACTATTTCAAAATTCGCAATTATTCAGTTATAATCATTATAATTGAATGAATTAAGTGATTACCGAAATTGATCACAAAATTTCCCTATAAATAGGACCAAAGGTCCATAAAGAAAAGGGGAGAAAAGGGGAAAAATAAAATCACAAAGTGTTGAAGAAATCCCGAAAGTAAAGGAAGAGAAGAAATCCTCTCAACTCCAAGTTTGGCGAACACGAAGAAGATCAAAATTTTCTTCGAATTAAATCAAGATCAAGCCCAAGTTTCGAAGTGCAAATACAATCTCCGAAATTCAAGTATCGAACAAATCAAGTTCTTGGAAAAATTAGATTCTCAACAAGTCTTGAAGCCCAGTATTCAAGCCAGTGGCTCCTTATCTTCAAACATTCAGATCATTATTCAGAGGATTTTGCAATTACAAGAAGATTCATATCCATTTGTATTTCTCAAAATACAATTTATAACGATTTCTGTATTTTAATACGCGAAATCTGTCATACACCAGGTACTCTAATTTGAATTTTGTTTTTTAGCCGGATTTAAACAGTACCAAGTTTGGATCGTTAGACTTCCCATTTTAAATTGCTGTTTCATCTCTCTTACAATGAGCCCTCTATGAGATTTCTCTCTTCTATATGTCGCAACCCACCTCCACAAACCCCAATAAGCGTTCATCCTCTTGCTCCTCCACCTCCCACACCGACGCTGCCATCAGGTACGCCACAGCCTACATCGCTGAAAGTAGCGGAGCCACAATTTTTCCAACAATGAAGAAGGCCAAGTCGTAGGCGATGACTTACTTACTCGACAACAATAAAAACAGCCAGCAAAGTATTACCCCTCACATTCACTTTGCCAACTCCCCTGCTTATTCTCCCATGATCGAAGATGACCCTAATAATGTTTTAGAAGCCTCTCCTTCATCCGGTGTGGAGTTGCAGCCATGGGTGGCCACGAAGGTGGGGTGTTGAGGGGTGAAGAAGATGAATGAATAGTTCTTTTTTCCCTTTCTTTTATTTTGATTTAATTATTTTGAGGTATAAATGGGGATAAATACAAAATTACCATCTTACCCTTTTTAATCTAATCATATTCTATTA
Organism: Fraxinus americana; assembly: GCA_035079005.1. Classification (NCBI taxonomy): domain Eukaryota; kingdom Viridiplantae; phylum Streptophyta; class Magnoliopsida; order Lamiales; family Oleaceae; genus Fraxinus; species Fraxinus americana. Next base: position 22,592,175 of record CM068706.1, read on the forward strand.
TTCTTGGTCAACTAACGGTCAAATGGATAGTTTCCATCCATTTGGACTATAGTTGCATATTTATGAAAGGTTAAAGACTTTCGCTGGCACAAAATGAAAGTTAGGGTAAAGTCTACAAAAATTGAAAAGGTTAAGGACCATTGCTCAATTTTCCATTTTTAATATTGAACTGAGATAGACAGAATAAGTGGTTGATGTGTTTGAATTATGATTTGACAAGAATTGATTATTATTGTTTATGAATTATTGTTAATGCTGCTTATTATCTTTATTGTAGGACTAACTGGCACAAACAAAGAAAGATCCTTATGAATTATGAGAAAGGAAAATGAAAATCAAAACAACGGTTTACAAGCTTCAAGGTCAATTATGTCGGAAAAAACTGGAATTAAATTGAGTTATGGGCTAACTTTGGTGCTAATTTTGAGCGGGACCCGCTTGGCTATTTTGGAAGATGAAAGTTGATTTACGTTCTCCTCCGCGAGTACATCGAAATCATATATTTACTTGTAAAAAATGATGCTCGAGTGAATGAGAAATTGAAGCTCAAAGTATACCATGTGAAAAGAGTTTATGTTGATAGGAAAACTAAAAATAAGGTTTGTCGTACATAGGAAGTGGATGAAAACTAAAACCACTTTATAAAGGATTACACTTTAGAGTGGTGTAATCATGCATAGCATAGAGGCTCTATTCACGTGCGCGTGTAGGGGGGTGCAAAACTTGGACCAAAATAGGCTTCGGACCTTGAACTTGTGTGGGGGCGCGACTTACATATACGAATGTCAGATCGAAAGGAGCAACATTGGCCCCTTAGGAGTGTCCACATTTTGCTACATTTTTGTTAATTTTCAACAAACTTTTGGTTTTCGAAAACTCCTAAAACTCCTCTGTTAATTGTCATTTGTTAATGGGCAGGTTACAACAGTCAGCCTTTATATATGTCTCGTTTTTCCACTGTCCAATACATGAAAAAATTCATCTGCATATTCATCTGCACATAGTTCCTGTTTCTCTGCATTTTTCGTTCCTGTTCGAGTCTGGTGGTGATATATTTCAGACACAAAGTCAGTTCGTCGGAGTAGAGTCTATTGTGCTCGAATTTTACTGGTTCCTCCGTTGTATCCTGGGAAGCAGACGCTCGTACTATCCTCAAGCACGTGCGGTGAGGGGACGAATCTGTTTTAAGGAAACTATGTTTGACACAGGCCTCGGGTTAAAAGTGTTATGCTGTTTTAATTGTTCTTACTCGATTTGCATATTGATTTTTTTGTAATTATCTAAACTACTTGTTATTTTTGCTGCAATCAACAAATCGTTGGATTTGTTATATGTGCAGTTTATTATACGGTATCCAGTCTGTAAATCTGGTATTCGGTATTGAAACAATTATTCTACAAACTTAGAACAGATTCTTTCGATAAGTTGTTTTTTTTTAAAATTAATATTAGTTTATTGGAAACTAATATTTTTGTTTCATTTTTAGAAATGGCAACCGAACAAACTAACATGGATGTAACCCAAGCTGTGGCTACTGGAAATCAAGCTGTGGGCTCTAGTTTTGTTGGGGCTCAGATTGTGGCTAGATTGCCAAGTCATGTTGTAAGCCAACTTGTGGCTACTGTTCCGATTAATCATAATGAAAAATCGGAGAAATTCAATGGCTTGAATTTCAAGAGGTGGCAGCAGAAAATGCTATTTTATCTGGCCACCTTGAATCTTGCGAGATTCTTGACTGAAACTGCTCCAAAACTCAATGAGGGTGAGGGAGATGTTCAAGCGATCAGTGTACTTGATGCTTGGAACCATTCGGATTTTCTGTGCCGAAATTACATTATAAATAGCTTAGCAGATTCACTATACAACGTGTATAGCACTATGGAAACTGCTAAGGAGTTGTGGGAGTCTTTGGACCGAAAATATAAAACTAGAGATGTCGGGGCTAAAAAGTTCATTGTCGGCAAGTTCTTAGATTATAAAATGGTGGACTCCAAAACTATTATCAGTCAAGTGCAAGAACTCCAAGTAATTCTTCACAAAATTCATGCCGAAGGGATGGTGTTGAGTGAAACTTTCCAAGTGGCTGCAATTATTGAAAAATTGTCCCCCGCATGGAAAGATTTCAAGAATTACCTAAAGCACAAACGAAAGGAAATAAATGTTAAAGAGCTAATTGTTAGACTTCGAATTGAAGAAGACAACAAGAGTTTCGAGAAGAAGTTGTTCAATCCTAGTGTTGCTAAAGCCAACGTTGTGGAGCATGGTCAAAGCAATAAGGCCTACAAAAATAAGGCTGGGTCATCCGGTGGTAAATAGACCAAACTAGGACCTAAAGGTGGAATTTCTAAAAGGAAGTTTCAAGAAAAATGCTTCAATTGTGATAAAGTGTGTCACAAGTCTTCGGAGTGCAGATTGCCAAAGAAGAAGAAAGAAGCAAATATGGTTGACTACATAGCGCATGATGTGGTGGAGATGAATCTAGCAGCCGTCATTTCTGAAGTTAACATGGTGGGCTCTAACCCAAAAGAATAGTGGATTGACACTGGAGCTACGAGGCATGTGTGTTCTGATAAAGAACTTTTTGCTGCTTTCGAAGCAATTGAAAATGGAGAGAAGTTGTTCATAGGAAATTCAGCAACTTTTGAAATCAAGGGACAAGGCAAGGTGGTTCTGAAGATGACTTCGGGGAAAGACCTGACTCTTAACAATGTGTTGTATGTACCGAAAATTCGCAAGAACCTTGTGTCCGGGTCGCTTTTGAATAAGCATGGTTTTCGTATTGTATTTGAGTCGGACAAAGTCGTTTTGTCAAAAAGTGGAATGTTTGTCGGAAAATGCTATGTTTCCGATGGTATGTTTAAACTCAATGTAATGGTTGTTAAACCAAAAATGAATAAAGTGAATTCTTCCGCTTACTTGCTTGAGTCTTCCAATATGTGGCATGGTAGACTAGGACATGTTAACTATGATTCTTTACGTAAACTAGTTAACTTGAATTGCATACCTGCGTTCCATATTGATTCAAAACATAAGTGTGAAACTTGTGTTGAGGCAAAGTTGACAAGATCATCATTTAAATCAATTGAACGGAATACAAAACCACTTGATTAATTCACAGTGATATATGTGACTTAAAATTTGTACAAACAAGAGGTGACAACAAGTATTTTATTACTTTTGTCGACGATAGCACAAAATATTGTTATGTGTACTTGCTAAAAAGTAAGGATGAAGTGATAGAGAAATTTATTCTCTACAAGAATGAAGTTGAGAACCAACTTAATAAGAAAGTTAAGGTGATAAGAAGCGATCGAGGAGCTGAGTATGAAGCATCTTTTGCTGAATTTTGTGCACAACATGGAATCATACATGAAACCACCGCACCTTATTCATCGCAACAAAATGATGCTGCTGAAAGGAAAAATCGTACCTTAAAAGAAATGATGAATGCCATGTTGGTAAGTTCTGGGTTACCCCAGAACATGTGGGGAGAGACTATATTATCAGCAAATTACCTTTTAAATAAGGTACCCCGTAAGAAAATGGAAAAGACCCCTTATGAGTTATGGAAATGAAGAAAGTCTTCCTATAAATACTTACGAGTGTGGGGGTGTCTTGCTAAAGTGGCTGTCCTAACACTAAAGAAGGTGAAGATAGGCCCGAAAATGTAGATTGTATCTTCATTTGATATGCTAAAAACAGTAGTGCTTATCGGTTTCTTGTATATGAATCTAAAATTTCAGATATACACAAAAACACGATAATGGAATCGAGAAATGCTTCGTTCTTTGAACATGTATTTCCATACAGGTCTAAAAACGAAGCAAGCTCTTCTAATCGGACATATGAGACTATGATTGAAAATATTCAAAACCAAGAACTAAAAGAGGAAGTTGAGGTTGAGGTTGAGATTGAACCAATACATAGCAAGAGGAAAATGATAGAAAAATCTTATGGTCCAGATTTTTTGACTTATATGCTAGAAAGTGAACCTCAAAGCTATCAAGAAGCTGTGAACTCCTCAGAAGGACCTCAATGGAAATAGGCCATTAAAATTAAAATAGATTCCATTTTGCAAAATCATACATGGGGAGCTGGTAGATCTTCCTCCAGGAAGTAAAACACTAGGCTACAGATGGATTTTCAAACGAAAAATGAAAGCAGATGGATCTATTGAAAAGTATAAGGCAAGATTAGTAATAAAAGGTTATAGACAACGAGAAGGCCTTGATTACTTTGATACATATTCTCCAGTAACGAGAATAACATCTATTAGGATAATACTTGCTATTGCTGCTCTAAGAAATCTTGAAATACATCAAATTGATGTTAAGACTGCTTTCTTGAATGGAGATTTAAATGAAGAAATCTATATGGAACAACTCGAGGGGTTTTTATCTCCAGGGCAAGAAAAGAAGATTTGTAAATTGGTGAAGTCATTATATGGCCTAAAACAAGCACCGAAACAATGACACGAAAAATTTGACAGTGTCATGATGGGGAGTGGATTTAAAATCAATGAGCGTGATAAATGTGTTTACGTTAAAGACACTGGAAATGGTTATGTCATTTTATGTCTTTACGTTGACGACATGCTTATTGTTAGCAGTGACAATAAGATGATTAAATCCACTAAAGATATGTTAAATTCGAGATTTGACATGAAGGATATGGGTTTAGCTGATATTATACTTGGAATCAAAATTTCAAGAACATCAGATGGGCTTGCTCTAAGTCAGTCACATTATGTGGATAAAATTCTAGAGAAGTTTAGTAAGGATGATACTGAAATAGCTAGAACACTGATAGATACAAGTCAACGTATATCGAAAAATAAAGGTGAAAGTGTATCTCTAGTAGAATACTCGAGAGTTATTGGGAGTCTGATGTACTTGATGAGCTATACAAGACCAAGCATAGCCTACACAGTAAGTAAACTGAGTAGATATACGAGTAATCCATGAGCTGATCACTGGAAAGGAATAGTAAGAGTACTAAGGTACTTGAGATATAATCGTAATTTTGGACTGCACTATACAAGATATCCAGTGGTCATTGAAGGATATACTATTGCTAATTGGATATCTGAAATAAAAGACTCAAAGTCTACGAGTGGATTTGTGTTCACATTGGTAGGTGTAGCTATACCCTGGAAATCCTCTAAACAAACAGTGATAGCCAGATCTACTATGGAATCTGAGTTTATAGCTTTAGATAAAAGTGGTGAAGAGGCTGAGTGGTTGCGCAACTTCTTAGAGGATATTCCAAGATGGTCAAAACATGTGCCAATAATTTGCATATATCGTGATAGTCAATCGACAATTGGAAGGGCACATAGTAACATGTATAATGGTAAATCTAGACATATACGTCATAGGCACAATACCATACGGCAGCTACTCTCAACTGGAGTTATCACTGTTGATTATGTAAAATCAAAGAATAACATTGCGGATCCACTAACCAAAGGGTTAAATAGAGAGTTAGTTGAAAAACCATTGAGGGGGAATGGGACTTAAGCCCTTGAATGGATAAGTTAATACAAAGAAAAACCTAACCTAGTTGACTGGAGATCCCAAGATCTAGGTTCAAAGGGACAACCTATTTGTAAAAACTTGATAGAACCACTGTGGGGGATATTACCTCATGTCCATTCCTGTGATATAACAGTGATGCCCGTAAAGATAAAGGATAAGCAATAGGCTTTTAATGATTCTTATGCGTCGGAAATCTAGCCAAGTAATGCGGGTTACTTGTAGTAAGAAATCACCTATGTGAGAGAGAAGTGGGGCCGCTTCTAAGGGAATTGTATGGGGCAAAATTTTTATGAACTCTCACAGAACCAGGCGTATGTTCATGGCCAAAACGAACATAATAATGAGATGCGCGTACATCCTCAAGCACGCACGGTGAGGGGACGAATCTGTTTTAAGAAAACTGTGTTTGACACAGGCCTCGGGTTAAAAGTGTTATGCTGTTTTAATTGTTCTTACTCGATTTGCATATTGATTTTTTTGTAATTATTTAAATTACTTGTTATTTTTGCTGCAATCAACAAATCATTGGATTTGTTATATGTACAGTTTATTAAACGATATCCAGTCTGTAAATCTGGTATTCGATATTGAAACAATTATCCTACAAATTATACCATCTAACACGGATCCAGTGAGTTTAATATTCTTTACTTTTATTTAATTTCTTTTTGAACTTTATAATGTTACATTTAAGTCTAGGCAAAATGTCCAACCGAACTGAACCGAATCGGAACCGAACTGAGCGATTTTTCTTAAATGAAATATACGAACAGGTATCCGAATCGAGAATCGAATGGTTTGGTTGGATTCGGTTCTCGGTTCTAGACCCAGAACAGGATAACCGAATTTTTTTTTATATTGGATAAATCAATTTCTTTTATTTTTTCTAAACAAATTAATAATTTTTTTCTTATTAAATCTTATTGGTTGAACAATTTATAGTTTATTTATGTTTGTTAATTGTATTTTTTTCAATTTTTTTCTTGTATAGTTTCTTATTGTTAGTATGGAAAGTCAAGCGACTGATGATTACATTAAATAGTTGATAAGTATTATCAATACTTTAAAATATTTTATCTTTATGACTTCTAATTTATATTTTATTTTTATGTAGACTTGAAGGTTTGAAACAAATGAATTATTGATAGGAATCATCGAAATTTTACTAGTAATATTTACTTTTTGGTATTTGTATTTGACAACTTATTATTTATATGTTATTAAATTAGATTACGTTAATTTGAAAAAGTTAAGATTGAACTTGGTATTTGTATCTACTTTTTGTTATTAATATTAGTATTTAATTTTAAGTGTATTTATGTAGTATTATTCTAAATGTTAAAAAAATTAATTATAGTACGAAACCTAACCGAATCGAACAGAACCAAACCCGAAAGGTTCCAAAATTATATTTGGAACCGACGATTCCATTTACTAAATACCCGAAAATTTCTGGAACCGAACAAAACCGAACCGAACCGACCCACGCCCACCCCTAGTTACATTAAGGATAATGTAGATTAAGTTTGGGGGTGAAAAATCTAGAATTTTGTTTGATTTAATTTGTATGACTGGATTATTGTGCCTAATCTAGGTTTGGTTTCGAATATATATATATATAAAGAGAGAGAGAGAGAGAGAACACTATAGTGCACGATTATTTAAACTTAACTTCAATAATGTAATTGAGTTCCAATAATAATCTTGTGTCAATATAGGATCATAATTTGAATTAGTTCATGATAACTCCCATGGCCTTTTCTTTCCTTTCTTCGTGACTTGCTTGGTCGGGGTATTCCTTGGTTTCTGTTGAACTGGACGGCGGAGTTCGGTAGGATCGAACCCCATTTCGAATACTGTAATAAAAAACACAACTCATGAGAACAAGGAATTCAGGGCTCGAGCAAAAACAATAAAATAAAACATTAAAGCGGTCTTACCCTTGAGGCCCTTCACATTAGCTAAGTTGAGGACATCGTCCCCAACGAGATCAATTTTGTACGCTAAAGGCTCGAGCTCAACTAGACTCTGCCTATCCCTTTCTAACACCTCAAAATAGGCATGTCCCTCATTAAAACGTTGTGTTCGGGACAGCCATCGAGGACTGAAGGGATGATCGAGATCTTGTGAAATAATAAAAAATACTTGGATTTCCATCCCTTAAGGGAGCTCGACATTTTAGGTACCTTGAACTCACCTCAGAATGACAGGTAGACAAAATAGTTAAAGCCCGAGAAAGTTTTCAGTTCGAAGATCATCCTGAGTAGATCTAACCTCAAGACTATGGACAAATATCTACAAGCTATAAAGAATACATGAACAGCCTCCATCCATTGGGGACTAGCTGCCCGGGGCACATATCGTACTCGAACAAGAACTCAATGAAAAAGGGTGGAGAGGCCACCTGAGCCCCCCCTTTAAAGCCTCTCTAAAAAAACTCTCTCCCTCTTGAGCACTAGTTATTCTATCCTCGGGCCTTGGAAGTTGGACGTCACACGCCAGCATGATCCCAAATTCCTAGGCTATCCCAACGACCTTGTCAAGAACGAAAACCAACATGTACGATTTTTGGTAGTATCACTTACCAATGGTATTGGCATTAAGTTAGCACTATACTCTGGTAGATTAATGTCAAGTGATAAGCAACTTGGTTGTAACAACTTGTGTGATATGTTATTTTATATATGTGAGTCCTGGTGGTATTTTATGAGTATGTTTAACTCATCATATTTATGCTACTTGATAGTTTTGTTAGATCTTAGGAGTTTTTAGAATGATTTAATGTTGTTTTATAGGTGAGATAGATTGGTGAAAATGGAGAATTGCGGAGCTTGAAAATGAATCCAAAATGATGTTGATGGGGACATGAAATAAGCTAAGAAGAAGAAAAAAACAAAAGGAGAGAAAAAACCAGGCGTCGCAGCTTCGTGAATTGGGTGCCGCGGCGCCCTATTACGGAAGAAAGATGTAAACTTCTAAATTTGGGGATTCTTTTCTTAGCCCAATCCGACCTTAACTCTTCCAAGACTTCATGATGATATAATATAAGTGCAATCCCAAAGAACACTTTTAAAACACAATTTAATTAGGCTAAAAGCAAGAAATCAAAGAAGAAAGTAACTTCATCTAGTATCTAGTCCATATGTATATGCATTTATTCGAGCTAATTTAACCCCATTTCGTTAACTATATGATTTGCGTTAATTTGGAAATTGTAAATGAGTCTTGTGATGTGATATTTCATCTTTCAAAGATAAATTTTTTACTTAGGCAATACCAAAAGGAGATGAATTGTGTGTTAGATTTTTGTTGAAGGCTAATGAATTTGAAATATACGGTTTGTGCATGTATATTGAAATCAATATTGTTCGGGTTAAAATTCGATTTCCAAACAGTAGTAATCATTATGTGTCTTCTTCTTTTGATTACAAACACCATGTTAATTGTGTGTCCGATCAATCATTATGCTTGAAGAATTTGTCTAGTTTACTACTCCCCAACGACAAAATGTCAAGAAAATCACAGTACATCTATCGAGACCGACAATCTAATCGTCTGCAGTTAATTAAAGAGTAATATTACTTGCAGTCGCTCACTGCAGTAGTCGCTCACTGCAGCAGTCGCCCTATGTGGTACACACATGGCATGTAGTTATTTGATACATTAATGTGGTAGTTTTTTACCACATTTAATGCATCAAATACACACTTGACATGTGTATGCCATATAGGGCAACTGCTGCAGTGAACGACTGCAAGTAGCATTATTCCTAATTAAATCTTATATTTTGAAAATGCAGTGGAATGGTTTTTGCACCAAAAAAAGTGCAACTATAAGAACACGAGAATGATAATATAATATGAACAATGAATGTCGCCATTGTAATGTACAAAATACAACTTAAATCATTCAACATTACGTGTTGGGTTGGCACGTGTTACTTGATGAATATCAGATTTTTTTTTTATCATGCTTGAAAATTTAAAATAGTAATGATAAGCATTCGTCACAATTAATATATCGGACTTTAACAACATACAAGAGGCACATACGGATAAATTCTACCAAACAACTACAAACCGGTGAGACTGATAGTTAAAATGTCTTTTCCGATACTTAGTAAATATCGATTTCGACATTTTAACTGTCGGACTTCACAGTCGAGCTCGACAGTTGAACTGTCGGTCTACATGATTAGCACCTGATGAGTTAGTATTTTATGGAGGATATTACAATCTTTATTCAAAATAATGTGCAAAACTAATATAAGTTAATGAATTATAATTTTCAAATTAATATGAGCATGTTATCTTTAAAAAATTCAAAATAGTAAGTTACGAAATAAAAACATTTAACATATTGAAAATGCTAACGCGTTAAAATGGAAAATGAATCCACTATTATTTTCTTCTTATTATTAAGAAAGGAGAAGTGTTAAAAAAAAAAAAAAAAAACACTAATGTTTTTTGTGAAAAAATTTCACTCATCTACATAGCAAAAGTTTATGAAATATTTCTTTTTGTTAAGAATTCAGTTATCCATTCTATATTAGATAGATTCATTAGTTCCTTCTTACACAAGCCAAGCATCGAATCATGATATTAATTGAGCAATAAATGCATGGAAAAAGGTATCTAGGAGTGTGATTTGGACAATTTGCATTAAAAAAAAAATCATGAGTACCTTTTAAAAAAATGACAAATTTTGTTGTAATTGATAATGTAGAGACATCTATGTAAAATCCCCATAAGATAATAAGTTTCATGTTACATAAAACCAGAAACTATATTTAAAAATTATATAAATACGTGCAAACAATCTGATTATGAGTGTGTTTGGTAGGGATTTTTAGGAGAAAAATTGATTTTTGAATAGTGATATGATGGGAAATGTGTGGTTGAAAAAGAAGAAAAAAGTATTGATGTGATGGAAAATATTATTTTATTGAAGAATGTGTGGTTGAAAATGAGAATTGATTTACTGTAGAAAAGGAGAAGTTTTACCAAACAGGCTATATATCACTCAAAATAAGATCATTTCGAACTTTCACGAAAAATGTAATTATCTCTTTTTTATACGAATCATATTTTTCCCATGCTAGAGTATTGTGGTTGAAAATCTACACTTAACAAATAAAATTTTAACCGCACATTTTATAGGATCCACAATTTTTCAACTACACATTTCATCAACACATACCAAAATTTACTAAAAAACTGGTTTTGATCCCCAAAAATAAGGACATAAAATGTTAAGAGTAAATTTAATCAACACTATTGAACTTTAGTATTGTTATTCTTTACTCGCTTATCTTTAACGGGCTATCCAATAATCACTAATCTTTTCATATAGTTGCTCATCCACCACTCATTTAACTCTCATCTCTCCAAATTGACGAAAATTACACATGAAAAATAGAAATTCATACGTGGAAAATATATATTTTTTAAATCTTGACAACCTAGAATGGATCTCACGACTAAACCCATTGTAGGGATCTATCCCAACCTCTAATTACACAGCTCTAACTCAAGATTACGAATTCCTAACTAAGTTGAGGCGTAAATACAATAGCCTTCTCAATCCACTCATATGGGTTGATTCACCACTCTAAGATCGCAATCCATTCTTGATCTTGGATAGAAATCTTGTTCGGCTCAGCTGTAAAAACCCACATTTATTACACTCTTTCCTCCCAAAATTCGACCTCGGGCATTTAGGATTTCGTCTTCAGAGATGAAGGCTTCAGTAAGGGAGTCTATGCATCAACTTCTACTAGTTTTGCGAAAAATCCATCTTCGATCATCAAATTAGGCTTCCCAAACGGAATACCCCCTCATTTCAGAACAAGAACCCAATTTATTCGACAAAGTCGCCACCAGTGGATAGCCGGCGGTGCCACCTCCAACAACAACGTAATCGTAGTAATCTTTAACGGGTTAAACAATGCTTACTCATCTTTTCATAGAATTGTCCATCCACCACTCATTTAACTCTCACCTCTCCGAAATCACGAAAAGTACACGTGAAAAATAGAATAATCGATGATCTCCAATTGATCCAATCTCCTTTATTTGAGCGCGTAGTCTTTTGTTCTCCATAAATACTGCACGACCAGTTTGGATGCTTTCCAATGATCCATTCCCAGGTTACTTAAATATTTCCATAGCATCCCAACAAAGCTATATCTGAATGCGTACAAACCTGAGCATACATCAGACTCCTTATAGCTAAAGAATAATGAATCTTCTGCATTTCTTTAATTTCTAAGTCATTTTTGGAGCACTAACTTAAATTGAACTTGTCTCCTTTATCCACAAGGGTGTCACCTGGTAGTGAAATTCTAGGCTGAAAAATCTGATAATGATAAATCGTATATATCCAATCATTGAGCTGATGAATATATATTACATAGCATAATCACAAGAATAATCTAGAAGCTAATGCTGTTAGGTGGTTCCATGATTTATGGATCATGTTAGGAATAATAGTACAACAAAAATATGGTCCAAAGAATCAAGTTATTGACAGCATAGAAGGATAATGCTGATTCACAGGATGAGATGGCATAAGCAAACGAATAAGGAGCTGAGATGGTTGATCTTAATTCTCAACACCCCCCTTCAAGCTGGACTGTACACAAGTAACTCCAAGCTTGCTTTTCAAGAAGATGAACCTTGAGTGATTCAGCCTTTTAGTTAGCAGATCTGCAATTTGCTCTGAGGTTGGTACATATTTAACTTCAATCTTCTTTCCCAGTACCTTATCTCTGATGAAGTGAATGTCAAGTTCTATGTGCTTCGTCCTAGCATGATAAACTGGATTGGCAGCTGATGATGATATTTTTGATATACCTCGAGCACGACGACTGTCATAAGTCCCACCTCCCTTTTTGGGGTTCCTAGTCCTCGAGCTTCTACGGCCCTCGAGCTCGAGGACTACCATCTCCCGAATAGCACCAAAAGTCTCGTTAATAGTCCTCGGGATACATACATGCTCGGGATATTTACTTGGCTTCTCTCCAAAAGTTCCACGATCACACATCACCAATCCACCTCTATGAAAGTGTCCTAATTCTACCCAATTACTATTTCTCAAATGTTTTTAAGTGAGGAAGGAGTCTACCCCTGCTAGAATTGCGGGAAGAATAGGAGACGTCTATTCAGCACGTGTCCTAACAATAAAGCCTGAAATCAAGGTGATGTGTCCTACTACAACTCTCTTACTTTCCCCTATAAATACAGCACTCCCATCCATCATTCAGGTACGTTTTACATACATATATTCAGCATATATTCAACTTCCCTATCTGACTTAATCATCGGAGGGGCGACGAGGACACACCTCGACGCCTTTGTTTCAGGTACCAGAAGACCTAGCTCGCGAACATCTCAGTGATCAACCTCAAAATTCAACAGGTGACGATTTTTGGTAAGATCATTGGCGCCGTCTATGGGAAACGTTACCAAAAGTCATGGTGAATACACGTTCAGGTCATCTTCCGGCAAGCTCATCTCCTCCGAACCAGCCCCCCGTCACGGAACACCCTGCACATCAGGGGGAGTCATCAGCGGTACCAGCCCATCAACCGGCTATGGTTACTACCGGAGCATTTGAAGACCTCCGCCAGTAAGTTGCGACGTTGACCCAGCTACTGATTGGAAGGAATGCGCCCCAGGACCCGGCGCCGGAACACACACCGGTGGCACGGGAGGATTTCACAGCAGATGCTCGGGCTCGAAATAATAATGGAGCCCAAGACAATGGTGGGTCGAGAGCCTCGGGAATACCCCCAGTGGCCTCAGCCTCGAGAGTGGTTACCATGGACTCGGAAGAACTAGCCCGGATCATACAGGACGGTATTGCGGCCGGACTACAGAAGAATGCCAAGGGGACGACAGGGTTCGTTCCTAGCACTCCGTTTACGCCGGAAGTTCTTTCCTATCCACTCCCGGACAAGTTTAAGTTCCCCCGCGTGAAGGAATACGATGGGGCCACTGACCCCATCAACCACCTCAATGTGTATACGGATGTCATGAACCTACAGGTTGCACCTGACCCGGTAATGTGCAAGGCTTTCCCCCAAACACTGACAAATGCTGCTGGGATTGGTTCGCCTCACTGGAGCCTAATTCCATAGCCTCATTCGCCGACCTCGCGGATAAGTTCTCCGCCTTTTTCGGAAGTAGCAAGCGCATCAGGAAGACGACGGCAACCCTCATGCAGCTCAGACAAGGCCCGAATGAGACCTTACGTAATTTCATGACCAGGTTTAATAATGAAAGATTGCAAATACCCGACCTCCACATTACAGCGGCTGTTTCTGCTTTAACATACGCAGTGAGGTGTGAGGCCTTCAAGATGTCTCTATCTAAAACACCCCCGAAGTCTGTCATTGATCTTCTTACCCGAGGAGAAAAATACATTAATGTGGAGGAGGCGATGAAGACGACCCCGAACTCTGAGAAGCCCCAGCAGAAGAGGTCGCATGAACCAAATTTAAGACAAGATCAGGGTTGGGGGAAGCCAAGATAGGATGGACCACCCGGACCCTTCACCCGTTTAAACACCTCAAAAACCAACATATTAATGGAGATTAGGGACATGAGGGAGCTCAAATGGCCCCCGAGGTTGCGGTCTCCACCAGATGCCAGGGATAAAAATAAATACTGTGATTATCACAAAGATCATGGGCACACGACGGAAGAATGTGTGATGTTACAGCGAGAGATCGAGACACTGATCAGAAGAGGATTCCTGAAATCCTACGTCGTGAATGACAAACGCCCGAGGAATAACGACAATAGGGGAAGGACCTCGGGTTCTGGGGAAGGTAACAAGCCAACAGCAGGAACGATTAACATTATTGTTGGAGGAATAGCGTCGGGAGGAGATTCATATAATGGGTGGAAGCAATATGCTCGACAATATGGTTCAGTTGAAAGGAGCAGCCTCTACAGCACGGATGACATATAACATACACTCAAGATGATGCCTTAGTCATAACCGCTATAATAGCCAACTTTGAAGTCAAAAGGATATTGGTAGATAATGGAAGTGCAGCCAATGTACTGTCCCATGACGCATATGTGAAAATAGGGATTTCTACCAACCAACTCAGGTTGGTCAAGACACCTCTCCAGGGTTTCGGGGGTGGAACAATTATCCCTGAAGGTATTGTGGACCTTCCCCTAACCTTGGGCACGGCGCAGAAACAGGTGACAGAGATCATGCCATTCCACGTTATCCGGATGCCAGTACCTTACAACGCGATACTTGGAAGACCACTACTGAATAAAGTCAGAGCCATAGTCTCTACCTTTCATCTTGCTATGAAATTCCCGACAGGCTACGGCATAGGAGTTGTACGCGGGGACCAGTCAGCGGCAAGAAAGTGTTATGTCGCGAGCATCCAAGGCTTGGGTACTAATGTCATGCAGTTGTCTGCCAATGAGCTCGAGCTCGAGCGTCATGATAGACTTGCTCCAGTGGAAGACTGGTAGAGGTCGTGCTCGGGCATGGTAAGAAGGTAACGATTGGCCGAAAGCTTGACCCCCTTTTAAAAGAAGAGCTCGTCAAGTGCTTATCACGTAACATTGATGTGTTCGCCTGGAAGGTGGAAGACATGCCCGGCATAGACGCTGATGTCATCGTCCATCGTTTGAATGTGAGGCCTGATGCTAGACCCATAAAACAGAGGAAGCGGCAATTTGCGCCCGAAAGGCGGGAGGTTATACGCGAGGAAATCAATAAGCTCATCAGTGCCCGATTCATTAGAGAGGTCCAATATCCGGATTGGCTCGCCAATGTTGTTCTCGTGAAGAAGCCCAATGGAAAGTGGAGGGTGTGAATCAACTTCACTGATCTCAACAAGGCATGCCCAAAGGACAGCTATCCTCTACCTCGGATCCACAACTTGGTGGACAGCACCTCGGGTCATAAGCTATATAGCTTTCTTGATGCTTTCTCGGGCTACCACCAGATCTTTATGGCAGAAGAAGACGAAGAGAAGACGTCATTTATAGCCGACTCAGACATCTATTGCTACAAGGTCATGCCATTTGGTTTAAAAAATGCGGGGGCAACATATCAACTGCTCATCAACAAAGTCTTTGCTGATATGATAGGGAAGAACATCGAAGCTTACGTCGATGATATGGTTGTCAAAAGTAAGAAAGTAAATGAGCATATTACCGATCTAGAGGAGGTATTTTCGACGATGCAGAGGTATAACATGAAGTTGAACCCCACGAAGTGTGCTTTCGGGGTGGCATCAGGAAAGTTCTTGGGTTTCATGATCACTCACAGGGGGATTGAAGCAAACCCAGATAAAATACAGGCTCTAATAAACATGGAATCACCGAAGAACAAGAAAGAGGTTCAGAAGTTGATAGGTAGGGTCGCTGCTTTAAATAGATTCATGTCCAGAGCAGCTGACAGGTGTCTCCCCTTCTTCAGAGTCCTGAGAGGCAATCGGGACTTCAGTTGGAACGAGGACTGCGAAAGAGCCCTTCAGGAACTCAAACAAACATTGGCTACTCCTCCAGTGCTCACAAAACCCGAGCCCGGGGATACATTATACTTGTACCTGGCCGTATCTCAGAATGCAGTTAGCGGAGTACTAATGAAAGAGGTAAAGAAGGCTCAATAGCCCATCTACTATGTGAGCAAAGTGTTATTGGACGCCGAGACAAGGTATACACTGGCGGAACAACTTGCCCTGGCACTAGTTATGGCAGCTCGGAAGCTACGACAATATTTTCAGTCACACCCCATTATAGTCCTTACTAACCAACCACTCAGACAGTTACTCCAGAAGCCGGACGTCTCAGGTAGATTGTTAAAATGGGCCATTGAGTTGGGAGAATTTGATATAGAGTTCAAGCCCAGGCCATCTATCAAAGGACAGGTGTTAGCGGATTTCATTGCGGAACTCACCCCTAGGGCTCGAGGGCTAGGGGCTAGCCCGACAACTGTAGTTGACTCGTGGGAAATATTTGTAGATGGAGCTTCAAACTCATCGGGCTCGGGTGCAGGCATCATCATCAACAGTCCGGACAAGCTAACCGAAATTCAATGTGCACTTAGGTTCGAATTTGAGGCCACCAACAATGAAGCAGAATATGAGGCTGTGGTCATTGCTCTTGAGCTCGCCAATAGCCTGGGAATTGAACACGTCAAGCTATTTAGCGACTCACAACTTGTGGTAGGGCAGATAGAAGGAACATTCGAAAGGAAGGACGAGAAAATGACTATGTACTGTTTAAAAGTGCATGATCTGCAGAGACGATTTGAGGATTGCCAGATTCTAAAAATTGCCAGAGCAGATAACGGAAAGGCAGACGCATTTTCAAGACTTGTTTTCATGGGAATGGATGGGCTTGATAAGACAGTCCACATCAAAATTGCAACAGAACCAAGCATAAGTCAAGAACAGACAATCATGGACATTAACACTGAGCCATCCTGGATGGACCCCATAGTTGAGTTTGTAACTAATGGAAATCTACCCGAGGACCCAAGGGAAGCTAGGAGCATCCGGTCTAGGGCATCAAGGTACTGTATGATCCGAGGAGTCCTCTTTCGCCGAAGTTTTACGCTCCCATACCTCAGATGCCTCAGACCCTCGGAATCAACACAAGCCATGACGGAAGTTCACGAGGGGATGTGCGAGAACCATCAAGGAGCCCCTGCTCTTGCTTATAAACTTATAAGGTATGGATATTACTGGCCGACCATGAAGAAAGACGCCTCGGACTACATAAAGAAATGTGATAAATGTCAAAGATTCGGTAACATCATCCATACCCCAGTTGAAGAGCTCACCACCATATTTTGCTCTACCCCTTTTGAGCAATAGGGAGTTGATATCCTCGGGCCGTTTTCGATGCGAGAGGACTGGCAAAATTCGTGGCAGTAGCCGTGGAATATTTTACTAAGTGGGCGGAGGCGGAACCTCTGGCAACCATATCAGAGCCAAAGCTCAGGTCGTTCGTCTGGAAATCCATCATATGTAGGTTCGGGTTGCCGAAGGTGCTCATCACTGATAACGGAAGACAATTTGACAACACACGGTTCAGGGACTTTTGTACCAACCTCGGGATAAATCATCGTCTAACCTCAGTGTCGCACCCCCAGAGTAATGGTCTGGCTGAAGTGACCAACTGAATTATACTCCAGGACCTTCGTACTAGGAACGAAGGTGCTCACGGTAACTGGGCCGAGGAGCTGCCTTCCATATTGTGGACTTATAGGACCTCGCACAAAACTACGACAGGGGAGACGCCCTTCATGCTAGCTTTCGGAGTGGAAGCCTCAATCCCCATTGAAGTCAGCCTCCCATCACTTAGGCGTTTGGAGCACAGTACTGGAGAACATACAACTGAGCATCTTGACCTCCTGGAGGAGGTGCGAGAGCATTCCGCGCTGAGAGTAGCCTCCTATCAGAATCGAATAGCCCGGTACTTCAATAGCAAGGTCCGACCCAGGAGATTCAGGATGGGGGACCTAGTACTCAGAAGAGCCGAGGCTGCTGGTCACACCCCAGGAAAACTCGGCCCGACATGGGAAGGACCATTTGAAGTTGTCCGACAGGTTCGAGGAGGAGCATACAACCTCCGAGACTCATCGGGAAAACCATTGCGAAGGCCATGGAATGTCGACAACCTCAAAATTTATTACAAGTAGATATCATGACCTCATTGTGTTACAGGTATTATTTTCATCTTTATTTTTCGGGCTTGCATGCCCAATGCAGTTACTTTTGCTCACATTTAGTTTTATAAGTATTCATCGGTATTCATCGGGCTTGCGCGCCCCTAGCAATTTTCTTTCGGCAAATTACTTATTAAGGCCAACGAGCCCATGTTACTCCAGAACCCAAAAGTTTATATGAAACAACTGTTGGGAAAGGCCCAATAAAAGATTTGTCGAAGTATTATTATGATCTCAACAAAAGTCCCGTCACCAATGGGCCCTCATGGCATAGAGCGAGCAACTCTCCTCATCCATGTATGAGCTTACCTCGGGACATGCTACGGGCATGATCTCAACAAAAGTCCCATCACCAACGGGCCCTCATAACATAGAGCGAGCAACTCTCCTCATACATGCATGAGCTTACCTCGGGACATGCTGCGGGCATGATCTCAACAAAAGTCCCGTCACCAACGGGCCCTCATGGCATAGAGCGAGCAACTCTCCTCATACATGCAT
Organism: Fraxinus americana; assembly: GCA_035079005.1. Lineage (NCBI taxonomy): Eukaryota > Viridiplantae > Streptophyta > Magnoliopsida > Lamiales > Oleaceae > Fraxinus > Fraxinus americana. The sequence continues at coordinate 22,610,927 of CM068706.1, forward strand.
GAGCTTACCTCGGGACATGCTACGGGCATGATCTCAACAAAAGTCCCGTCACCAACGGGCACTCATGGCATAGAGCGAGCAGTTCTCCTCATATATGCATGAGCCGACCTCGAGCACGACCATTCCCAAACAGGGCCTAGCTAAAACTCCGGCTGTATGTCCTCGTGCTCGAGTATGAAAATATCAAATGGGCCCTCCTCGAACTCATTAACTGTCGAATAGGCTATCCTCGAGCTCATGACTTCAGCTGTGAGCTGGTCTATCCTCAAGCTCAGAATCGAATTGCTGAATGTACTGTCCTCGAGTCCATTACTTAATTATTGAAGATGAGTTATCCTCGGGCTCATAACTTTAATTACCCACTGGGATATCCTCGAGCTCAGGATTACATTTTTAAATGTGCTATCCTCGAGTCCCTTACATAAAATTATTGAAATGAGTTATCCTGAGGATCATAACTTTAATTATCCACTTGGCTATCCTCAAGCTCAGAACTACGTTATTAAATGTGCTATCCTCGAGCCCATTACATAAAATTATTAAAAATGAGCTATCCTCGAGCTCAGAACTTCAATTATCCTCTGGGCTATCCTCGAACACATTACCTTAATTCTGAAATAAGTTAACCTCAAACTCAGAATTGAAGTATTGAACGAACTACCCTCGAGCTCATCACTTTAATTATACTCAGTGATATTCTCGAGCTCAAGACGCATTTTCAGTTCTCTCTATCATCGTGCTCGTTACGCAAGATGGTCGAAACTTACTGCCATCGAGCCCTATGTGTTATACAGAGTTTAGTAATTGCTTTATGATTGCTGGAACTTGGCAGCAATTGAATCAATTATAATGACCTCGAGCCCAGATTCTGCATCGAGGATCTGTAAGCTACTATGGTGTCGAGCCTAATCATTGTGTTGGCCGTCGACCTAAGTAATCGAGATATCAAAACACATGACGCGAAATGAAAACAGAACGTAGCCTGACATTGAACATTCATTCAAAACAAAAATAGGTCAGGAAATGTACTTGCACAATTTAACAAAAATCGGCCCATAACGTCGGGCTATGTACTTCAAATCAAAATAAGCAAAAAGAGTCCACGGCCCTAGACGAATCCTCAGGAGCATGATCAGAAACCTCAACATCGACCTCTACATCGTCGTCCTCGTCCTCATCATCTTTGTTGGCTTCCTCGGACTCCGACAGCTCGAGGGTGTCCGCGACACTGGCACGGTCTTCAAGTCCTCGACTTGAACGTCAGGGTATTTGGAGCGAAGGTAGGCTCGAGCCTCCTTAAAGACATGAAAGTACGCCCCCGACGCATACTCGGCCTTAATCTTGTCACATTCAGCCGAGGTCTTGAATTATTCCCATGCTCGATCTCTAGCCTCGGTCAATTGGGCTTCATGCTCATTGCTCTTTTTCTCGAGCTCGAGTTTCAGCTCCCCAGCTTCGTCCTTTGCTGCACCCTCGCTGTCCCGGGCACGACGAACCTCTTCTCTAGCATCTTCCAGTTTTTTGAACAGGGCTTCACGCTCGGCCCTGAGGTCTTCAATCCTCTTGTCTCTAAGCTCGACGGACTCTACAAGTCCGGACATCTTGTGGGACTCGTCCATCCCTTGCAGAGCCAAACCTCGAGCAACACTCAGTGTCTATACATCAAACACCGATCATCAGACGTCGATAGATTAACTTAAATAATTACAGGATGATCTAATCAATTACCTTCAGTGTTAAGAGCTCGAGGACCTTCATTCCCTCGTCAAAGCCCACGTCTCCCCGGTATTTCGCCACAATGCTCGGAACCAGGTGGCATCGTTCATAGTCCTCGATGACCGAGGCTATGGGTGGTATGCTATCATCCTCGAGGTCTACAACCTCGGGAGTTCGCCGGGGAGGAAGCTCCCTCTGGAGGGCGTAGGTATGGCGGATGGTCTTGGGCTCGGGGCGAGTTGGGCAGCCTTAGAGCTCTCCCCAGGGCCTCGAGGGTGATCATCGCATTTGTGGATGCGAGCTCTTTTCTGACCTTTCTTCTAGACCCCTGCCTGAGGCTAAGGAGCCTTCGCTTTGCCCTGGACGTGCTTACGCAGAGCAGACGAGTCGAAAGACATTCCTGCAAAAATAGACAAGTAATTAGGCCGACCGTTATCAGGAAAAATAGAACGAGGACACAAGGAGTAAAGACCCTACCCTCAATACCTCTCACATCAGCAAGCTCTAATACCTTATCCTCGAGGATGGCCTTCATGTCTGGCAACAAAGTTCGAGATCCTCGAGCATCTGCCTATGACACTCTAGAGACTCAAAGTACGCTTGACCCTTACAAAACTTGGCGACATCAGGAACACCCCACCCCGACCAAAAGGGAAAGTCGATATCCTGAGTAACGACGTAAAACCACTTATCTTTCCAGCCCTTAAGCGAGCTCGGCATGCTGGGAACCCTAAACCCTCCTCGGGTGGACAGGTATGCAAAGCATGTATACTGAGGAAGGTGCTTGAGCTCGAAGACCATTCGACATAGGTCGACGTATGGCTCAAACCCCAAGTTTCTACAGGCTAGGAAAAAATAAATAAGCATCCTCCACCCGTTAGGCACTAGTTGCCCCGGGCACATGGAATGTTCGACCAGAAGGCTTAAGAAGAAGGGATGCATGGGCCACTTGAACCCGGCTTTGAGAGTGTCCCTAAAGATCACAAACTCATTTGCCCGGGCCTGTCCCATTCTATCCTCGGGGTTTGGGGACCTAATGTCACACTCAGGCATTAGCCTGAACTCCCGGGCTGCTGCCACCGCTAAGTGTTCTTTAAACCTGCAAGGGTCGTCGGGCTCCCTATACTTGACGTTGCCTTGGTTCCTAGGACGGGCGTCTAAGGGAATAGCCACCGGAATCAAGGACGCTCCCATATCCTCACTACCCCCCGGACTGTCATAACCTCGATTATCCTTGCCACTCGACATCACTTGACAATAACTAAGGAAATAGCTTTAAGAGTCTCGAGCCTTACCTCAAAATCACTAGAAGCCCCAAGGAATTCCTAAGGAGATTGCTCGAGCACGACCTTGCAGAGAAATTTTTACAGTGAGTGAAAAGTGAAAAATGAAAAAGTAAGTGTGATATTTATAGGACTTGAATAGGGATGCCAACAATCACCACCTGGGCCGTTGGATCGTGCCACGTGTCAAGCATCCAACGACCCCTGTCAACCGCCTCATTTATTAACCCCCGAACATTCAAGGCAGTTGAAATGTTTCATCGAGCAGCACCGAACTATCCAAGGGCATGGTCATCCCCTCGACGACACTTTCTCGACTCTATAACGACGATTTGGTTTACATCCACACCTAACTCTCGAGCGTCAGATGTAGATGCACGGGGGCTAATGATGATGATATTTTTGATATACCTCGAGCACGACGACTGTCATAAGTCCCACCTCCCTTTTCGGGGTCCCTAGTCCTCGAGCTTCTACGGCCCTCGAGCTCGAGGACTACCATCGCCCGAATAGCACCAAAAGTCTCGTTAATAGTCCTCGGGATACATACATGCTCGGGATATTTACTTGGCTTCTCTCCAAAAGTTCCGCGATCACACGTCACCAATCCACCTCCATGAAAGTGTCCTAATTCTACCCAATTACTATTTCTCAAATGTTTTTAAGTGAGGAAGGAGTCTACCCCTGCTAGAATTGCGGGAAGACTAGGAGATGTCTATTCAGCACATGTCCCAACAATAAAGCCTGAAATCAAGGTGATGTGTCCTACTACAACTCTCTTACTTTCCCCTATAAATACAGCACTCCCATCCATCATTCAGGTACGTTTTACATACATATATTCAGCATATATTCAACTTCCCTATCTGACTTAATCATCGAAGAGGCGACGAGGACACACCTCGACGCCTTTGTTTCAGGTACCAGAACATCTCAGTGATCAAGCTAAGAATTCAACAGGTGACGATTTTTGGTAAGATCAGCAGCCAATGCTCCTGCACCCATATTATCACACCACAAGGTTGGAACTTCAGCTAACGAAAGTTCAAGTTCTTGGAATAATGACTGTATCCTAGCAACTTCTGAGGCAACTAAAGCAATAGCCTTGTATTCAGATTCAGTACTCGAGCGGGCCACAATGTGCTGCTTCTTTGAGGACCAAGAAATCAAGTTGTCACCTAAATAAATAAAATACTCCGTTGTGGATCTCCTATCATCTGGACATGCGGCCAAATCAGCAGCTGAGTACCAATTTGAGCTTAATCTCTCACTTCTTTGAATCTATAATCCCTGGTTTATAGTGCCTTTATGATATCTTAGAACTCTCTTCAAGGCCTGCCAGTGAATGGTTGTTGGAGATTGTAGAAATTGGCTGAGTTCGTTGACACTAAAAGTGATGTCAGGTTTGGTGTACGAAAGATACTGCAATGCTCCAACGACACTTCTGTAGAGGGAAGGTTCAGCTAGAGTTTTGCCATCTGACTTGGAGATGGTCTTGCCAGCAGGGATATGTGCTTCAAGTTCTCCAGTTTAAAACTCTTTAGTAAATTAGAAATATATCTAGCTTGGGTGAGATGAATCCCTGAATTATGCCAGACTACTTCAACTCCAAGAAAATAGTGCAACCCTCCCATATCCTTTAGTGCAAATTTTCTGTTTAGTGAGTTGATGAAGCGTTGCACTAGCTCCTTATCATTGCCTATTATAACGATGACATCTACGTAAATGAGAACAAATATCACATGTCTTTCATTCTTGAAAAAGAACAAGGAAGTGTCTGCCAGAGATTGCCTGAACTTCCAACTCAAGAATGTCTATTTCAATTTGTCATACCAGACCCTGGGTGCCTGTTTCAATCCATAGAGAGCATTTTCCACTTTGTAAACATGATTAGGCTTTGCTTTATCCACAAAACCTTCGGCTGGTTCATGTAGACCGTTTCTTCCAACTCTCCATTTAAAAAGGCATTATTTATGTCAACTTGTCTGATCACCCACTCCTTCGCAACTGCTAGAGTAAGGATTATCCTCAGTGTTGATAGTTTAATGACTGGACTAAATGTCTCGTAATAATCAATTCCAGGAGCTTGATGAAAGCCTTTTGCCACCAACCTAGCTTTGAGTCTCCGAATTGATCCATCAGTGTTATGCTTTATCTTAAAAACCCATTTATTCCCTACTATGTTGTAAGTAGGTAGTGGAGGTACAAGCTTCCAAGTTCTTGTTTTTGTTAGTGCATTGAATTCATCTTCCATAGCTTTCTTCCAATCTGTATTCATCAATACTTCTTCAACATTTTGAGGCTCGGACAACCCTGAATTTTCATTAGTTGACTATACCAATTGAGCCTTTGGTTTGAAGATTCCTGTTTTTCCTCTTGTAACCATAGGGTGCTAGTTCTAAAATCTTGGTTCCTCTTGGATACGATTTTTACCTGCCTGTTGGATGACGTCAGTTCTTTTACTATTTTCCAGCATATTAGATGCTGGTTCATCAGGTTCTAGTTCAAGGTTAAGACCAATTTCAATTTTGCTATTCTCATCAGAGTTATTGTCATGGAGAGAATTTACATGTTGATTGTCACTTGAGTCAGAGATTAGATGTTGCTGGCCAAGGGCTGCTTCAAATTGTGCTGTATCAACAGAATTTGGAGTAAATTTATTCTTATAAAAAAGAAGGTAAGTATAAGGAATAACTATTCCAGATAACACATGAAGAGATTGATTTCTGACATTAAATATAGAATCAAAAGGGAACTCGAGTTCATTGAAAACCATGTGTCTTGAGATATACAATTTTCCTGAAGAGTTGAGATATTGATAGCCTTTGTGAAAGTCACTGTAACCAAGGAAAATGCACTTTGTAGAGTGAAAACTGAATTTATATTTTTGATAAGGCCTCAAGCAAGGGTAGCAGGCACATCCAAAGGTTTTTAAGGCTTTGTAATTGGGTTCCTTGTTGAATAGAGTTTGATAGGTGGACTGTTGCTTGAGAATTGGAATTGGCAGCCAATATATAAGATAGGCGGCAGTGTGGAAAGAATCCCACCAGAATTTTAGAGGCAAACGAGCCTGAGCTAGTAGAATTAAGCCAGTCTCAGTAACATGTCCGGGTTTTCTCTCTATCTTACCATTTTGAGCTGAAGTATAGGGACAAGGGTGTCTAAATGTGATTTCCTCTTGTGTCAAAAGGTTAGAGAAAGGTCTGTATTTCCCTCCCTATTCTGCTTGCAGTGTTTTGATTTTGTGATTCACTTTATTTTCGACTAGACTTTTGAATTGGATAAACACTTTCAGAGCTTCAGATTTGAGTTTCGAAGGGTAAATCTAGGTGAACCTAATGTAATCGTCTAGAAATGTAATGTAATATTTGATTCCTGAGGTAGACAACCAGTTCTAAAGCTGTTTTGGCATGAGTTGAAGATAGGGAGAAAGGTAGCCGATGTGATTTTCCAAGGTGACACGCATTGTAAAAATAACTGATGGTATTTTCCTTTGCTTTCATATTACAAACTTTGAATACTTGAGTCATCTCTTGGCTAGAAGGATGACCAAGTCTATTATGCCATACATTAATATTAAAGGACTCTTGACTCGAATTGACAGAGGGAGTAACAAAGGACTCCTTACTAAGTTGAACTGGAGATACTTGACTGATAGAAACTGAGGAAATGTTGTAACAGAGTTGATTTTGAGTGTTTGATTGAAGGAGTTGAGTGATGTTTTACTGTGGAAGGTCCAGTTGATACAGTCCCTCCTTAAGCTTCCTTTGTAGCATCACCTCCTTCGTTGACAAATCCTTGACAAAGCAACAATTAGAATGGAATTCTATGAAGACTGGGTTATCTGATGTCAGTTGTGACACACTAACAAAGTTCTTTTTAATTCCAGGTACATGTAGCAATTTTTCCAGAACTAATGTTTTGTCATTTAGAGCAGGAATATAAGAGGTTCCAAAATGTGAAATGTGCAACTTACTTCTATCTCTCACCATGACTTTTTCCTTACCAGTGTACTCGCTTGCTAAGGTTATGTTTCCTTTATCAGATGTGATATGGTTGCTGGCTCCCGTGTCTGTAAACCATGCCGGATCTCCAACTATGTTAGGAGTTGGCTAGAAGGACAGCTGGTGATGAATTGTTAAAGTTTATCCTCTAATTAGGTGGGGAACCAGTAGACCTCTCATTGTATCTAAAATTACAAATGTTTGCCTTGTGTTCTGCCTTTCCACAAACTTGGCAAACTAATCTATCACCTCAAAGGTATTGCCTCCTCTGCTCCTGCCTCTTCTTCCACCTCTGTACTAGTTGAAGTTGGTGTATCTTCCTCCATTATTTGGCCTATTGGATCTGAAGTGAAGATGACCATAGCTTGATCTCTATGAGAAATTTGCTGAGGTTTGATCAAGACTTATCCCAGCCATTTCATTTCTCAGTGAGTTAGGTATTCCAGTCGACTCTCATAAGTCATTAAGGAGGACTGAAGTTCACCCCAGGAGATGTAGTCCCTGCTGTTAAGTTGAACTACTATTGGTGTGTAGTCTTTATCTAATCTAGCTAAAACTTGAGTGATCAAATCAGTGGGTGTTATGGTCTTGCCAGCAATCTCGAGGTTTTCAGCAAGCTATTTTACCTTACTAAGGTACTGATCTATGCTCAAACTTTCTTTCCTTGTTTTTTGAAGGTCTCCTGTAAGGAAGATAATCCTTGATCTATTTTGAACTCCATATCTTTCTTCAATGGCAGTCCATAGTTCATTTAAGTTAGTTGCACCCATCACCCTCAATGTGATTTCTAAAGTCATAGAGGAGTAAAGCCAGCCCATTAACAGTTGGTCTATTGACATCCATTGACTAAATTCTAGATTCTTCACCATTTCGACACAGGTTCCTCCTTCACCAATGACTTGGGTTGCTGTGAACTCTAGAGGACACAACTTTGTCCCAAGGATGTATCCTTCCAAGTTATGTCCTCGAATGATTGAGAGGATCATATTTTTCCATAGAAGGTAATTGTTTCTGTCTAACTTCACAGAAATGGTCTAAGTCTAGTTTACACCAAAAGGTGAGAAGTTATTACTTTCAAGCGATGGTTCAACAGTGCTGCTAGAGAGGGATGCTACAGCTGGTGCTTGATCAGCATTTTAAGGGATATTAGTGGCGTTTTCCATGGCTGGTGCTCTGATACCAAGTGAAATTCTAGGTTGGAAAATCTGATAATGATAAACCGTAAATTTCCAATCATTAAGCTGATAAATATATATTACATAGCATAATCACAAGAATAATCTAGAAGCTAATGTTGTTAGGTGGTTCCATGATTTATGGATCATGCTGGGAATAATAGTACAACAGAAATGTGGTCCAAAGAATCAAGTTATTGACAGCATGGAAGGATAATGCTGATTCACAGGGTGAGATGGCAGAAGCAAACAGATAAGGTACTGGATGACTAATCTTAATTCTCAACAGTTTACAATCTTGCATGTCAAATCTTTTAAGTACCTTTTCGATATAGGTCTTTTGTGATAATTCAAGAATACCCCGAGAACGATCTCGGTATATCTGAATTCCTAATACATGAGAGACGTCATCAAGATCTTTCATCTCAAAATTTCTTGCTAGAAATCTCTTGATTTCGTACAATAAGCATATATCGTTGTCAGGAAGTAATACGTCATCGACATATAAAACTAAAAAAATATACTTACTCCCACTGAACTTGTGGTATGTACAATCATCAACCAAATTCATATCAAAACCATATGAGATGATCACTTGATAAAACTTTTAATACCATTGACGAGAGGCTTATTTGAGCCCATAGATGGATTTATTTAGTTTACAAACCATTTGCTTTACATCATCCGACACAAAATTTTCTAGTGGCACCATATAAATTGTTTCATCAATGTCACCATTGAGAAACGTTATCTTAACATCCATCTGATGTAACTTAAGATCAAAATGCGCTACCAATGCCATTATAATCCTGAAAGAGTCTTTCAAAGAAACTAGAGAGAAATTCCCTTTATAATTGATGTCTTATTTCTATGTAAAGCCCTTTGTGATAAGACGAGTCTTACACCTCTCTACATTACCCTTCGAATCTCTCTTGGTCTTAAATATTCATTTGTAACCAATGAGTTTCACACCTTCAGGCAATGGAACGAGGTCCCACACATTGTTGTCCTTCATAGACTTTATCTTTTCATTCTTGGTATCGAGCCACTTTTGAGAGTTAGAACTTTCCATGGCTTGGAGGAAGTAGATTAGATTATCTTCCACCACTCCAATGACAACTTCATGTTCTTGGAGAAATACGATATAATCATCCGAAACCGCACTTTTCCTCTCTCTAGTGGATCTTCTTAATGGCATTGGTTCTTGAGGCTGTAGAGTTTGTTCTTCTGGAACAAGTTGTTGACCTTCAGAGGGAGATACGACATCATTATCTTGAAAAGAGTCCTTTGTACCAAAATTTGAAAAGAAAATCACCTAAATTTGCATATTTTTATTTATTTTGAAACTTTAGAGGTCAAAAATTAATTATTTAAAACTTTATGGGCCAATTTGAAAAAATTAAAAATTTTGAGGGTTTTAATTACAAAATTCAGAACGTCAATGGCCCTAAATAATTAATTTTCAAACATTAGAGACCGAATTATTAAATCCATAACTTTAAAAGCCAAATGGTGATCTGAGCCAGCGCTCACCGCTGCAGCCTATCGCAGCGATATCCATTGTCGTTGCGCAGAACATCACAGTGCTACGTGCGACACAACACCATGCGGTGCGACTACCACGGCAGCTCGCATGTTGGTCTATCACGACACTCTGGTGAATAGAAGGGCAAAACCATAAATCAAACTCCAAATACCGGTTCCTTTCAGGTTGCCCACTAAGAAGACATGAACAAAGGGCACCGTTTTCTCTCAAACAAAGGAGGATAATAAAACCAATTCTGCACACACGTGAGCAATAGTACTGGGCAACATATATATATACCAAGTGTCGGCTTTAGGTTAAAAGGTAATAAATGCCCAATAGGTAGCATATAAGTGGGCTGTCAACAAAAAATCCATCCAAGGTAATGAGTCGGGCCATGAGTAGTACTAATTAAATTATACTACTTCAAATGGCCCAAATAGGTTATCGGATTGGTTTAAATAATTATAGTGTCGATATACAACTTCAGTCATCTGGTCGATGTCGACTGAATAAATAATGAACTTACATGATCGCCCGGAAGGTCGTTTGACAACAATTTCCTAACAAACCTCCACCTTGGTGTCAAATGACCTTGCAAAGAAAGTTATTACGCATTAGTAATAATTAAGGAAGATAAAACCAATAAAATTGAAAATTATTTTCCTCCAACGATGTTTAGAAGATCTTTGCAACTTCTTAACTTCACCAATGGTAGCACCTTAGTGCCCATGTCTGTGGGATTATATTTTGTGTGTATTTTCTCAAGTCTTACAACTTCTTGTGACATAATATCTCTAATGAAATGTAATCTAACATCAATGTGTTTGGTGCATTCTTGAAAAAAGATTCTTGCATAGATGTATAGAGAACCTACTATTAGAATATACTATCACATAATCATTTAAAACACAAAGTTCATGTAGAAGGCCTTTAAGCCATAAAGCTTGTTTAATAGTTTCAGTAGTAACGACGTATTCAAGTTCTGTCGTGGATAGTGCAACTAGATGTTGTAAATGTGATTTCCAACTAACATAAGAGTTAGACAAAGTAAACACATAAAAAGAAGTGGATTTCCTATTATCCCTATCTCCACCATAGTCAGCATCAATCAAACCATTCAGTTTAACACCCTCATTATTGACACCGAACCTTAGACCCACATTACAAGTTCCCTTTAAGTACCTTAACATCCATTTCAAGGTTTCCCAATACTCAGGACCTGGATTAGATATGTATCTACTAAGAGTGCTAACAGCAAAAGCTAAACCTGGTCTAGTGTACACAATCAAATACATAACAGAACCAATCACATTGGAGTATGGAATACTATTCACGTATTCTATCTCTTTTTCATTACATGGAGCCTGGTCTTTCGATAATATAAAATGATTAGCTAAAGGTAATGTAATAGGTTTACAATCATGCATGCCAAATTTCTTTAACACTTTTGAAACATATGAGGATTGATGTAAAAACAAGATAGAATTTAACCTATCTCTTTCAATTTCCATACCTATGGTTCTTTTAGCCTTTCCTAGGTCTTTCATGTCAAATTCACCATTCAAACTTGTTTTTATGTCACTTATCCATTTAGGTGATGAACCAACTAAGAACATATCATCCACATATAGTAATAAAAACACATAGTCATTATTAGCATCATTATGTTGGAAGTAAAGGCAATGATCAAACTTACTATGATGACCATATGGATAGTACAAAATAATCAAATATTTTATACCACTGTCTGGGTGATTGTTTTAAGCCATATAAATATCTTGTCAAGAAGCAGACATGATCAGGTTTTAATTTGTCTTTAAAACCTCTTAGTTGATTCATAAAGATTTGTTCATCAAGTTCACCATGTAAAAAAGTAGGTTTTATATCAAGTTGTTCAAGTTCCCTATCAAAATGTGTAGCCAATGCAAGTATGACTCAAATAGTAGTGTACTTAACAATAGGTGAAAAAATTTCGTTATAATCAACCCCCTCATTCTGAGTGTACCCCTATGCCACTAACCTAGCCTTAAACCTTAAGGGTTCAAATGCGCTAGTACCCTCCTTAACCTTAAATACCCATTTACAGTCAATAGTAGATTTATTTTTAGGTTTAGGTACTAGCTCTCAAATTTGACTCTTTTCTAAAAAAAACTTATCTCATCTTTCATTGCCTTAAACCACTCTTCAGATTGTTCACTTTTCATCGTCTCCTTAAAGGTCTTTGGCTCTTTATCAGCGAACTCCTCATAGCTCGCATGAGCAAAAGGTAGCCTACATTTATAATCAAATCTTATGGGTGCTCTAGACTATCTCATCTCTCTATCCCTATCTGAGTTATAATCGGCTAAAGGATTCTCTTCTTCAGGGTGTTCTTCTATTATTACTTCCTCACTATTCTTCATGTCAGGTTGTTGTTCCTGAGTCTCCACCTCACTCTGTGTAACATGGATGATGTGCTAAGTTTCCCTAACTCCATATTCAACTTATTTATCTCTTCACCTTGTTTTTCTTCACTCATAGGTTCAAATTCAATTTTAAGGCACGATATTTCGTTCTCATTGAATGTAAGATCTCTATTCACAATGATCTTAACCCCCTTTTGGCTCCTATCCCTCAACCCATAACTCTTAACATCCTCAAGGTAACCTAGAAAAATACATATTCTAGCTCTAGGTTCAAGTTTTCCCTCACTCTGATGAGAAAATGCAGTGTACCCAAAAGTTCTAAGCATAAAATAATCACTTAGTTTACCAGAACATTTTTCATGCGGAGTATCACCATTCAATGCAGTAGATGGAGTCAAATTAATCAAATAACAAGCAGTCATAACAGCTTCATCTCAAAAAGACTTTGGGGCTCTAGAACTTAACATCATGTAACGCACTTTATCAAATATGGTTCTATTCATCCTTTCCACTACCCCATTTTGTTGGGGAGAGTAAGGCAGAGTTTTATGTCTTTTTATTCCATTTTCTTTGCACATAGTATCAAATCCAGTGTTACAAAATTCTAAGTCATTATCAGTTCTCAAAAACTTGATCTTCTTACCAGTTTTGTTTCAACTTGTCTTTTCCAATTATTAAAACTATAAAAAGTGTCGGATTTATCCTTTAAAAGATAAACCTACACTTTTCTATTGTAGTCATCAATAATAGACAATAAATACCAATTTTCACCTAGGGACGGATCCAGAATCGAATTACAAGCCGAGCTAATACGTAAAAAAAAGATTACACAAGAATTTTTTTTTTACATTAAAATGTTTTTTCTACTAAAAAAAATTGAATGGGCCCAATCCAGCCCCCCGCCAGATCTATCCCAGTTTCCACCTGAGGTAGGACTGCAAGATAGACCCCACAAATCAGAATGCACATATTAAACCATGTCTTTAGTTTTATGAACACTCATGGAGAAAGTAGTTCTGTGATGTTTACCAAGCGAACAACAGTAACAGAAATATAAATCAGACACACAGTCATTTCCAAATACACATTTTTCATTAAGAAGTTTAATCCCCTTAATACCCACATGTGCCAGTCTATTGTACCATTTTTTGTGTGTGATCATCCTTAGCAGAAGAGATAGAGGATTTAAACATCTCATCTCATCACTTCGCTAGTAGTTATGTAAATATCATTTTTTTTCTAATTTCCTTAATAGAGACAGTGCATCCTTAATCAATTTCAAAACTCGATTTTCAATTTTACTAGTGAAATTAGCTTTTTCAAGTCTTCTTAGCGAAATTAAATTTCTAGACAATTGAGGGATATACCTAACATCTTTAAAGCATGCACAAAGCCAATATCAAACTTTAAAGTAATATCACTAATGCCAACGAATTATAAGCTGAATTGTCACACAACACAATATGCCCATCATTTGATTCATGCAATTTTTCAAACCAATTTTTTGTGATGTCACGTGAAAAGATGTACGAAAATCAAGTCGCCATTCATACAAATAAGAATTGGCAGTTAAATTCAATTCAACATGATAAGCAATATCACTTGTAATCATATAGACCTCACCATCACTACTATCGAAAATAGAAGACAATACATTTACCTCATCTCTATCTTTATCATTTTGCTTATTCTTCTCTTTATAGCAATCATTTATAAAATGCCCCGTATTCCCACAGTCGTAGCATTTCTTAACATTGGTTCTAGATTTGGATCTAGGCCTACCCTTACACTTCCTTCTACCTCCATTACTACTAGACTCACCACTACTTTGGTATCCATCATGACTGTTTTGCCTAAATTGAGTTATACCCTTCATCATATGAATCTTACCGCTTTTCCTATCATGTTTTTCAATTCATCTCCTTACTTCTAAGGGAGTCAATGACAATTTCAGGCGTCAAAGTGTCTATACCATACTTAGTAGTATTTTTACTTCGTTATAAGTACAAGTATGGCATTCAGCAAAATAATAATCTTATATGTTTCAGACACTGACTCTTCATAGGTAACAATATATTGAACAAGTTTGTTAAGCACGTCTAAATTGTCATCAAGATTTTTTTAAGAATTCATTTTGAAAATGAAAAAAAGGCTCAAGTAAAGCTTGTTTGTAGTAGATTTGAGCAAATACAAGTCTTCCAATTTTTTCCAAAGTTCTTTAGTGGTTTTCAATTTACCTAAATTTCTCAAAACTACGTTTGCCAAGTGTAAAATAATAGAGGTATAAACAAGCTCATACGCTTCTTCTTTTTGTTCTTTTGAAAAATCAGCGGGAAAGTTGTCATCAATGGCTTTTGAAACCTTTTATTGAACCAAAATACCTCTCATTTTTTATTGCTAGATTGAAAAATCACATTTTTCATTAAAAGTTTCCAAATCAAAATTGTGCATTGTCATTTTTAATAATCAATAAAAAAAGCAACGTCACAATTAAGCCACACAAAGTAGGCCTAGGTTCTTAAATATACACCGTTTTAGAATTTTAGGGTTTCATAAGATTCACGATCTTAGATCAAGGGAATGTTCAAATGGGTAAGGTCTAGTTATTCTAATAACTTAACAGTCCAACAAGAGATATATCAACTAAACAGTTTCACTCACAATAAATTACAAAAGATAATATGCTGCAATTTATCAAATGAACAATTTCAATCACAAAGTAACAAAGAGCAAGTAATTCCTAATTTCCAGCACATGCAATGGTAACCCCATACGATAACCCCAATCCTATTGTCACCACATGCGATGACGCTCTAGTACTGAAATTAAACAGGATTAGCCAATTTACTAGAGCGGACCTATCCGAGTCTATAAATTTTGAGGAATATAATTTTTTAACATTTTAGGGCCACCACTATTCGCCCTAAATTCTGCAGCAACCAATCGAATGCAAAACTAAATCCCGAATGCGCAGGGGCAAAATTGTCCAGATTTCACCGTATCACCTGAAACAGAAAACTAACACCACAAACACGTTAGAAATAGTGTTAGTAACAAAACTGCCTGAAGAAAGGTTCATCAGACGAAGCCAGACCTGCCTCACACGCGCCGCCGATGTCGACGAGCTCCACCACCACGCGTGGTGGACCTAGGTGTTCCACCACCTGCAGAAGCCTCTTGTGGTGCTGGATTCCTCAACCGGCCATGGTTTGGCTGAAATAGAAGTCTACAAGTTCGAACTTCGAGGGAAAAACCATGGCAGTTTATCAAACTGCAAATTGCACCTGGTTTTTGGTCGACTTCTCATAGGAATCCACACAAAACCACAGCTCTGATACCAAATGTTGAACAAAGATCTTCAATCACCAAGGATTCGGGCTCAGTATCGACAAATCAATCACCACAGTTATCAAGCCAAAACCATAAACCAAACTCCAAATACCGATTCCTTTGACTATAAATACTAAATATAACAATTATATTCAAAAGCTCTACAGAAACGAAATGAAAACAAAAAGCTAAGGATACATTCGACTTGTTGTTTTCTGTTTCCAAGGCATTGAAAACTTGTTTAATCTGTTATTTTCAAAAATGCATTTTTAAAAACAAGATAGAAACACTCAAAAAATTTAAAATACATTAAATTGAATTAAAATCCATATAAAACACATATTGCCCTCTCTCATCCTTAACCTAAGGCCATCTTCAATGATTGCACCAAAACTTGGGTCAGTTTTACACTGCTTTGGTGCAAAATGGTGCAAAGAATTATATATGGTTGGAGAAGGTTTGGTTCATTATCTATTTTATTTTATTTTTGTGTAAAATGTGCATTTGATGTTTTGAGGTCTCCATTGGAGATGCCCTGATGGATTAATCATCCCTTTTTCCTCTCCTCTTTGACTTCTAGTCTTCTAGCAATTAGTCCATTTTTGTGACCCGCTCCATTCTAGCACAGGTACTAATATTTCTCTCTATCCCCGAAAAAACTCTCTTTTACTCATTGGTTGTACAGAAACTGGAGGGTTTTGATAAGAGCCATGTCACGACCCATCCCGAATCACCGTAATGGACCTGACACGTATCGTGCGCCAATGGTAGATACTAGCTGAATGCCGAATCCACAGCCAAGGCAACATAGACCTGCTTTGACTGTGACATAACTTCATAAAAAATTTGGCAAAGTTCCCCTTATAATATGGACTAAAACCACCTAAAATATTATCAATTACCTCAAATACATACAGATAACTTAAAACATGGTACACCAGTCTCCTAAAACTCAAACTATTTCAATACAATATTGGTAAATCAACATTTACTATTATTTACCATCAAAATCCCCAAATGTACTCTAAATACCCAATATGCAACGAGCCCATGATATTGATACACAAATTAACTTCTCCGATACAATATACGTGTATCCCAATAGAAATATGAGCTAAATAGACTAACAAAATGAGTCATACAGCTAAAGACAATGCGTGGTTCAACTCGATGGATTGACAGTCTCCAATCCTGATAAGAAAAATGTGACAAAATATATGAGCTTGTAACTCATTGAGTGAACAGTTCGCAAATACTTATACTTTTTCCATTTAAACATATTTACTGAAAATCTGATTTGTTTTCTTACAGTTTTAAAAAGTTCTCTTAGAACTGAAACATGTTAAAATCATAAAATTCTTACTCTTTCTTCTGAGTAACCAAACGTAAAATATGTTGAGTATAGACAATCTGGTATCAACAAAAATCTATGTAAAGATGTCATTTCTGTAAGTTAAAATTGTATTTCTACTACTGAATAAGCTGAAGTCTATATTTTGAGATGAACTATTATTCTGATATTCAAAAATCTGTGAATCTACAGCTGCATAAACATAATGGGATATACTAAATAATCACACCAATAAGTACCCAATAAATAGTCTTACTCATGTACAGAGTAATCTTGATGTACAAGGCAAAGCCATTCGAATCAAATAATCTATATCATAACATCGTATAAAATCATAATGCTGATGCTAAATCATAAATTAGACTCAAACTGATATCTAAAAAAATGATAATAATTGATACAACAAGATGAGTAAGTACATTAGTCGAATTTAGTAAGCTAAAACCACAATCTAAAATCAATAAGCTGAACTGTAATATGGAAAATGTAAGCTGAAAGCTAATAATCCACTATATACTGGATAATTACATCAAAATATACCCCATGTAATCATATGCTAATGATTTGAAAGCTATAAAGTTATATGCACATAAACTGTCTGATCAACACTTCTGTACACGGCCGTAGCCCCTCAATAGATAAGAGTTACCTTTATATACGGCTGTAGCCCCTCAGTGTATATGAGTCAAATAAATGACTCTAGTACACGGTCGTAGCCCCTTAGTGCACAAAGTGGAAATAACATAATCATCTGTATACACGGGCTGTAACCCCTCAGTGCATCCCTTACACACGGTCGTAGCCCCTCAGTGGATAAGAGTTACCTTTACACATGGTTGTAGCCCCTCGGTGTATACGAGTGAAATATATGACTCTAGTACATGGTCGTAGCCTCTCAATGCACTAGAGTAAGATAACTACATCGAGTATCTTCTGATGGTTTCAAAATAATCATGCTCATTTACTAATTTCTCGAGAATAAGACATTTCATGTAACTAATATGCTTCTCTAAAAATTGGGAATCATTTCAACATTCATATTAAGTAAACATGATTATGAGTTTATAAGTTAAAAATCTTATTTTTGGAAAAGTAAGTTCTCCACTCACAAAGTACAAGCTACAAGCTACATACTATGACGTTCAGTAAGCTTTTCGAATCTCTTCGTCGCCACCTGAAATACCATACAAGATAACCAATTTATCCACTATCAAATCAAGAATCCTTCAATAAGCAATGCCATAATACTTGAACTAAATTTCTCGATACTTGAATAAATCTCCCAAATTATTCCTTTAATCAATTGGAACTAATTATACTTTCTAGTCCCTTCACTAATAACTAATTCATCAGCATAACCTTCATTCGAAGCATAAATGTAACTACCCACTTCAATTTAGTGATAGCTAGTAACTATAATTCAACCAATTAGGCTCTGTTCTCTTTGCTGTTTTCATACTGTTTTCGATTTTCGATTTTTCAAAACACTGAAAATGCGTTCTCTTTCTCATTTTTGAAAATGAATTTTTGAAAACAAAAAAAAAAAAAAATTATGCTGAAAACACAAAACATCCAAAAGCACGTTTTGAATGTTTTCAGTACAAAACACGTTAATTTTAGAAAACATGGGAAACGTACAAAACACGTTAATTTTAGAAAACATGGGAAACGCCCATTTTCAACTTATCCTTTCTCTCCCCTCTCTCGTGACCCAACTTCCCTTCTTCCTCTAATTTACATTTCCTTTCACCTCCTAAACCCACATCTCCCAGCCTCCGCAAGAGAGCTTTTCGACACAGGTCCACTACCAAATTCCAGATGCCTTTCCACCTCCAACGCATGTCCGCTCTTCCGCCGCCTGTCAAAACTGTGGCGCGACCTGTTGATACTGCCCCTACCCATAGCCTCAAAATCAAGTAAAATCAACTTGTTGTTTTGTGACTTGTCTTCAATAATTTCTCTTCTTCAATCAAATCTGTGTGATGTGTTTACTTGTTGTGGCGATGATTAGATCTTGAAAGGAGGGAGAAGGGTGGGGCGGGGTGGATTTAGAAATGTAAATTAATACGAATAGATAGCAACATGGCATGGGGTTTGGTCATCGTCCACGCACTCGTGAATTGGAACCCAAAATATATATTTCCTGCATATGCTAAAATTCTTACGTGTTTTGGGTAATTAATTAAATATTTAGGTTCGTTTAATGATAAAAATAAATATTGTGGGTCTACATTTATTTGAATATGCCCTTAAAATCCTCACATGATCGATTTTATTTGATATGTAAATATTTTAATCGGTGCTTAATTAATAATCGGTGTAAATATTTGACTCTTTTCTTTTCCTTCATCTTCTCTTTTAATATTAAGTCGGTAGAAATTTTTTGGGTGTCAAAAGTCTGTTAAGAGAACCTTGAAAGTAGCAATGGCACAACTTCAAATTCTCCTTCATTTATGCATGTCTGATGTCGTCCAGGAATGCTTTGTATCTAATTTGTTCCATAACATACCAATAATTTTCTATCTTACTCCGACCACAAGTTTCAAAAGTGTTTCGGGCTCATGATTTCGATGGCACTATCTATATCTTTTGGACTTAGCCACAAATTTATCTTTTGGGATCTTTTGATAATATGCAGCTCATATTCTATCAAAAGCATTCGCTGAAATTTGATAAAAGAAAAAAACATAGTTACAGTGATAAGATCAAGAATGCTACATGGCACTGAGATATAGGGCTGCCGAAAAGAACCTATACATTAGTTGAGTGTTGCTAATATGGGATTGTTGTATCGAATTTGTGGGGAAACTTCAAGAGTAAAAAATGAACATACACGTGAATTGGTTAAGTTTGTGACTATTGAACATAAATTATTGGAGAACCATTTGAGACAGGTTTGTGCAAATTCTAAGAAGGCCAAATGATGCACTGGTAAGGAAAAGTGGCAAGTATTAAACAAAGACTTTGAAAAAACATTCAACCTAAAATCACATCAGATGAGTTTATGAGAAAAACTTCGTGGTTTTGTTTAATTATGTATACGGTCCTTTTCTAAAACTGGAAGAAGAGGATAGGTGCAGCCGACCAGTAAAATATGGGATTAGGCTTTCTAACAATGAGTATTTGTTATGAATGTAATTGTTGGATTAGCAATATTATGTCTGCCATGGTAAATGACATAAGTCTTCCAGTTACATAACAATAACTTAGACATTTTTAACTGATCCATTTTATCCTTGTTGAAGGAGAGGGGATTGCTTAGGTGTCTGGATGTGGATAACACATTTTCTATTTGGATGCTGCTATTTAACTTCATCTCTATTTTTATAAGTTCAAACAATTTATATTATTAAGGGCATAGACTTTAAAGTTATGGTTGAGGTGGAAAGCTACTATGATTAGACTTAATTTGGGTTTTTTTTGCCCTTCTCAACTCTGCAGTTTTCAGTTTATTGTAGTAGTTAATAATTATAAAGAGATGCTTCTTTTTTATGCCCTATCTGGATTTGGTTTACACCAGCGGTTACTATTATACTTCATATTTCCATTGGCCCAAGCTACATAACTTTAGTTTAAGGTTATGCGGCACATGAAAAAGAAGTAGTAGCGTCTGCGATACAAGTGTAATTCCAGGTTTCTTGTTTGATTTCTGATGCACATTAACATAATATTTTGCATGTGGTAAAATCTCAGGTGTGCTACCTGTTTACTATTGCTAGTGTAAGAAGGCATTATGTTTCTTTATGTTCGTTTTTAATAACAGTCTAACCCTCAATACTAGAAGGAATTGATTTCAATATTAGGAAATGGTTTATATTATCCAGGAATGACTTATACATTACATGATAATTTGATTTATATTCGATATAGAACATAGGTGGTTACAGAGTTAAGAAGAAGGAACCAATGTCATGATCGAACGAGAATGAACACGCTTTTATCGAAATTCTTTACGAGAAAGTAAAATCAAATGCATTACAATGTTCTACTTCATGAGAGACGAATGGGGCAAAATCAATGAAACAATGATAGCCTCAACAAAAATGGATTATGGCATAGATAGATCAAAGGGAAAGTGGAACCACTTATGTAAGATTCATCGCATCTTCTCCGAACTTTTGGGACATACAAGTGTTACATGGGATCCAAATACCAACAAAGTTAATTCTGCAGAGGAAGTTTGGCAACACTTTTATACGGTATAAATATTTATTAAAGAATGTGTTTGTCATTAGTTTTTTATCTTATCAATTGTTCTCCTTTTCTAATGTGGCTTCTTTCTTAATGTAGATTAACAAGTCGGATTACAAACTGTTCAAAAGGGAAGGATGTAAGCACTACCACACTCTGGGGGAGATATTTAGCGGGACTACAGCTACTGGAGGATTAGGCAATGCCTCCACTCAGCTTCCAATCACTTCAAAGGAAGAAAGACAACTAGACGATGATTTGTTGAATAAGGGAACGCATGTACGAGTGGGAAATGATGATGAAGTCAATGAGGTTTCAAATATTCGTCGGCGTGAGGAAATTGGTACATTTGGTGAATGCTGACGTAAGGAACCTAAGATCAGTAAAAGTGATAAACTCGAGGCCTACATGGCACAGTGGTCATCTACAGTTAGTATGAGGAATGGAGAAACTGAACTTAGAACACTTTACTTAAAAGAAAGCTTGCAAAGATCTAAGGAAAATATGTAATCAATCGGATAGTGAAGTTAGTTGTCTGGATCCTTATTCAAATGTTATATGCATGGACATCTTAAACAATCTGGAAGGGGTGTCCAATGAGGTTTATATAAAAACAATAAAGGCTTTTAAAGATCCCGATTTCAAGGTGTCGTTTGTGAAGATGCCAGAAGTAAAGAGAGGGCCTATCTTGGAACTACTTTAATATAATTGCTGTTTTAATTTCTCTAGTATCTCGTTGTTTTCATTTGTGATGTGGAAGGTTGAACCATTGTGTTATTTTCACAGTTTCAAGTACTTTTGTGAACTTTCTTAGTGATGTACTACTTTCATGTATGAACTTAGTGATGTTGTTGCTTATAGAACTGATGTTAATTTTTCTTTTAATATCTCAATGCTAGATAGCTTGTTTTATTTGAATCAATGATGGTTGTTATGACTTATGATAATTATTTTGGGTATATTTTTGTTCACAGTACGGATTATAATGTGAATACTGACGATTCCATTGATGAAGATTCGAGTGATGGTGATTTGTTATTCATGGATGAGTTTGACGCAAACTTTGACAATTTAATGATGCTTAATATGATTATTGTTTATAAAGGAAGTACCATCGACAGGATACCTTATAGGACTTCATTGTTTAAATGTACATGCTAGAAATTCTGAATGGACATCCTGACGTATGCTATCGTAATTTTTGGATTTTCAACAGCCAATAAAAAAAACCTTCATGGGAAGAAGCATTTGCCAAGCTGAGGCATCAACTTAATTCATGCAAAGACTTGCAAATTTTCAAATAAAAAGGGCTACTTTAAAGAATTTGGAGAATTAGATGGGACAAATAGTTAGGGCACTTTTAAAAAGACGACTTGGACCCTACCAAGTGACAATAAGACAAATGCCAAATAGTAGATAATGGCTATAAATGTCTTAGAAAATGAAACAAAAGAAGATCTGTCCGTGAAGGCAAAAACTATAGTTCGAGTATGCATACCTCATTTTCCTTTTCCTCAAAAGCTTTGCAAAAGGCCTAAGGGTAAAATGGTCAAGCAATTACTACACAGAGTGGGGTTCAAATTCCAAAAATTATAGTAAAAAGACAGGTGGTATTGAATAAAAATGTGCCTTCTATAGATGATGAACATGTGGATCGTATGAAAAATCAGCAAAAATAATTCCAAATTAGAATTCAGACAATCTACATGCTAAGATAATTGCTACTCTCAAGACACATGCATCATGCCTCCTTTCCTATAAGATTGAAAAAGAAGAAGCTCGAAGAACAGTATACAAGGTTCTTGGATATATTCATAAAGCTTCATGTTAATTGAGGTCATATCTCGAATTCCAAGCTATGCAAAGTTCTTAAATGAGATCTTATCAAAGCAAAAGGCTTAATGAATTTGAGACCACCGTGCTAAATGAAAATTATAGTGCCTTCTTACAACACAAACTACTTCCTAAAGTAAAAGATTCTAGGAGTTTCAAAATACATTGCTCAATAGGAAATTGTTCTAATTTTAATTGTTTATGTGATTCTGGAGCAAGTATAAATTTAATACCTCTTTCTGTCTACATGAAATTAGGTTTGAAATAGATAAAAAAAAACTACAATCTCTCTTCAATGGGCAAACAGATAAATCAAACACCCTCAATGAGTGGTTGAGAATATGCTTATTAAAGTGGGCAAGTTCATATTTCCTACAGACTTCGTTGCCTTAGACATAGAATAATACTAGGATGTATTACTTATCTTGGGTTGAGATTTCTTATACACGAGTCAGGCTATCATGGACTTTGAAGTGACAAACTGATCTTGAGAGTGGATGATAGGCAAGAGAACTTTCAGGTTTGTATCACCGTCAAAAAGTCATCACATTATGAGGAAAACTGAAAAGTTAAAGAGGAAGAAGCAAAGGATCATGAAAAGGACCCACATAGGAAAATAGTAGGTGAAATTATTGGAACTTCAAGGATGAAAATGGAGCTCTTCAAGGTTGGAGAATCGAGAAGAGGGTTGACAATGCTAAAAAATTGTGTTGAATGCTTTGCCGATGAAGTTCGCTTTGAACCACCATGATTAACTCTTCCACAAAGTCTACCTAAAGACTTTAAATTAAGCGCTTATTGAGAGGTAACCCAATCTCCTACCCTTCTATTTATTATGCTTTATGTATTTACATTGCATGTAGTTTTCGAGGTTCGCATTTAGATTTAGGCATATTTTATTTGCAATAAAATGGTCACCATATCATTATTAGGCCTAAAGAAATAAAATAAACTAAATTGAGTCAAAAGTACTAAAAGAAGTTGTTGGTACATTTTCTAAAGCACGAGGGACGTAAAAAAAATGGTTCTTAATTTGCATATACATCGTGTTGTAGCTTCCACATTATCTCTTGACTCGTGTACCTGTTTCCATCCATTCATACATATTCATCCAGTTTTGGTTTTTTGTGTACTTTTAATATTCTTAATTACTATCCTAACTTGAAGGTACAATGAAATCGAGTGGAAAGTAGATAAATACAATGAAGAATGGAATGGAGTGGAGTGGTCCAAATATCTTACATCTACCATCCAATGCACGTCCGGCAAGTCTCCTCATCCCTCTCTTGTTATTTTTGACTTACACTTTATGATAGTATACATCATAGTTTATGTTTGGGGATGTTTGGTGTTTATTGTTGAAAATAACGTGTGTTTTGTTTTGCATGTTTACCCCTTTATATGGGGGGAAATTTCGAAAAAAGAAAAACTTTATTGCTTTATTGTGTACGGTGATTAGAATATATTGAAAAAGCTTGAATTTGGGTTGTACAAAACCAAAACTATATATGTTAATTCCATAACCAATGAAAGAATAGTTTTGGGGTGGTTAAAACATTGTTAGAAGCTACCGAGAGATGAATTGATTCTGTGCGCAAATATATTGTGTGGAGTGTTTTTTGACTAACAGATAGAACTTAGAGAATGCCATACACTAAGAGTTTCGATCTTAATTAATTATTCCAAAAAAGTAAAAGGCATTGTACTAGTTAAGGCACGTGGAAAAAAGTTGTCAGTATTGTTGTGTGAAGTTAATTTTGAGTAATGTGGCTTTATTCATGACCAATGTTTGGAGATTATCTACCAAAAAAAAAAAAAGGCTACCTACAATGTAAAGCAAAAACTACACTCGAAAACCAGTAAAAGATCCTACAAACAGAAGAATGAACCCAGAAAATGGATAAAAACACACCAAAGTATGTTGAAGCAATGGCTGTATCACTCTAAGTATTGCTTCTACCCGGTCTAGCCTTGGATACTTATTTGCGGATTTAGACTTCTAATGAGGTTACCTATTTAGGTTAAGCTTAGAGGTTGAGATACTCACATCTAAGGAGAATCAACACAAATTGAGGTATTCCGGGACGGAGCCGTATGACGCGAGAGTGTCACGTACGGTTCCTTTGAGAAGGGTGTGATACCACCACCTATCAGGCCCGACGAGCGGTCCACGGAGCTGCATCCCTACTCACCTGGTCCATGCACATCGCTCTCTCCAGGAGGTTGGCCGCCTATCCTAGATCTTCCCATTTCCAAGAAGATCCCCGGCTCAAATCGCTACGGCCTCCGACAAGCAAAAGCAGGAGGTTTCGGTTATGTCGAAGACCGAGGTTAGGTCCGCTTCGCTTCCCGGCGAAGATCTTGAAAGGATTTCTTAGGGCTTAATTGCACTATCGATCTCTCGAAGCGTGAATCCCGACAGCGCCATTGCGAACAGCCCCGGGGTGCGCAGCGTGGGCTGGGCATCAGTTGAGCTATTTGACGGAGTAGCTAAAAGGGATCTGAGACCACAGAGCAGGCAAAGTACGCATCCACAGGTGAGACGGGGAGTAAGCTGAAACTGCCTCCATTTCACATAAGTACTTCGCGGGGAAACTAGATGAGTAAGACTCTTTCTTTCAACCAATCCCATGAGCGTGTAACCAAGGAGAAGGAAGATGTGGGGGGTACAGTGAGGGTATGGTATGAGTCATGGATCCTCTCAGCAGACACGTGCACCTCCGAGATCCACTGCAGCTTTGTCCACCCTATCTTTAACATCAGACATTGATAAGCCTGCTACTTCTGGAAGTGTCACCCCCGAGATGGTTCAGTCTATGATTACGCAACAGTTCTAGCAGTGACTTGGTTCTTCTGTTGGACCTCTGCCTACAAGTGCCGCTGCCATTGAATCCTCTCATTGCTCAAGTCAGTGGCAGGAGAAGGATATTTTAAAGGTCATGAAGAAGTGGAAGAAAGGATGAGTGGAGAACTAGGGGTTCATCTTCAGGTTGTGCTGTCGTAACCTTTCGAAGACCGCTCGGAGGTGGGTCTCGGCTCTTGACTGCATTTTCGTCTTATGCAACATGTCCTTGAAGATCTTGGTCATGGCCCTCTGGGGCTTTGTCCGTACCATAACCAGAATTGGAAACGGATTCCACCCAAAAAAAAGCTTAGATATGAGGAAAGGAAAAGAAGAGCGCTTAGTGAGGAGACAGCACCGGAGAAAAGAAATTATCGCAGCTAAGGAAGCACGTCAACTCCGAAAGGAAGCTCGCGAGAGGAAAAGAACCTATGATATTCATCCCAAGCCGTCCGGCCCTACCGGATTAGGAATGCGAAGGCCTCTCCTTCGAAAGGAGACCGGGGAAAGAAAGAGCTATGCTATTGACCGACCACCCTCTAATGATCCATTCCGCCCTTCCCTATAGCCGGAAAGGTATAAAATATTATGTTATGGATTACTTTCAGTAGTTCTTCCACCCCCTCCTGTTCCACCTATCCCTTCACTCCCCAGGGATTCCGTACAGCTAGACAATCAAGGTTCATCGCTCGGAGGGAGGGAATAGAAGCAAGCATTTTCCATTCAGTCGGTAATGAATCAATACGCAGGGAAAGTTTGAATGGCAAGTCAACCGGATAAGCCGATGGCGTGGAAGGCTAGCGAGCACAATTCTCTAAGAGGTTTGTCTCCTGAGGCCGACTCGTAGCACCACTGATGCTGCGTTAGCGGGGGGCTCCGCGAAAGCCCGAAAAAGACAGTCCGGTAGGAGACGATCTCCGATGCCGTGAAATCGAGCTTACTAGCGATAATAAAAGCACGAAAAAGGCCACTCAGCGCGCTTTTAGCGCTCGCCTCCTGACTAGGGGCATTGAAGCTCACCTTATAAAGGAAAAAAAGGATGAACAGAATGTCCGAAAAAAAGAACTAGCCAAGCTTCTTCACAAGCGAAGAAAGGGAGACTAGACAGCAAGGCACAAGAATCAAAGCAGGCAAGGGAGGTTGAAAAAAGAAGTTAAAGAGGCATAGAGCACAGCTTCGATTCATTTATGTGATTATTGAATCCCAACTTAACGAACAAAGGGAGGAAGTCGATCTTGTTGGTACGGTACCATTGACTAAACTAAACACCGAAAGAATATCGATTTCAAACAGCAAATCAATGCAATAAAGTGAGTTCAGGATTGATAATAGAGTGAATAGAAAAAACGCATGGTTACGCTTTCGAAGCTAGCTAGCTTAAGTTAAGCCGTTGCGCGCAAGGGCGCTAAGAGCAAAGGAAGAGCAGAGGGAAAAAACTCCTTTGCCAAATAGCTCAACTGATGCCCAGCCCACGCTGCGCACCCCGGGGCTGTTCGCAATGGCGCTGTCGGGATTCACGCTTCGAGAGATCGATGGTGCAAGGTAGGCTAAAAGAGTAAGAGGACAAGAAGCAAAGAGTTATGCTTTCATTTCTTTGTTGAGATTGAAATCAAGTTCTTTAAAAAGGGGGTAGGTATAATGCACGCAGGCCAAGTCAAGAAAAGGACTTCCTTACTTTTCTTTCATAGTAGTCTTAATGACTAGTTCGTTTATTTTTCAAATGATTCATATCATCAAGTGTACCCATTCCAAATTTCAGTTCAATCAAATGATCAGCGGCTGCCAATATGTCTCGTGGTAACAAAAATGTATTGTTCTGGGGTATATCAAGGTTCAGTCTTCGGTTCATATTTCGTCGACCAATCCTCCCTAACCGCAGCTATTTCTAGAGGAAGGACAGAAGGGCTCAGCCAGACCCGGTTCAATTCGTTTTGAGTGAAATCCCCCGGCAAAGTCCTTACTTAACTTACCTGGCTCCAGGGAAAGACATTCTTTAGGGAACGACCCCAAGCCAAGTGGCATCGCGATTTAGCTGTTGTCGAAAGGGAAGATAGTTCTTTGATCCGAAGCAGTTCTTGCTCAAGTTGAACCAGCTGTGAAATAAGCGATTGTTCATGTTCACGAGTCAGCTCGGCTTACTTATCAGGAATGCACCCTAAGCGAAAGTTCCTGAGTTAGTAAAAATAAATGACAGTACAATCAAATAAAACAAGAGCACTAGAAGCTCCCTGCGCGCCCCCATAGAGCGAAAAGAAAGCACATTCCACACAACTTCCGGAAACTATGTGTTCAGTGCGCCACACATACGCGATGAATCATATGTGCGCCCCTAGGTATTCTCTACCTACCCACCTGTGTCGGTTTCGGGTACAGGTACCCTTTTGTTTAAAGGTCGTTCGAGCTTTTCCTGGGAGTATGGCGTGGGTTACTTCAGCGCCGTAGCGCCTGGTGCTCGAACATTGGCTCGAGGCATTTTCTCTACCCCTTCTTACCCTGAAAAAGCAGGGGCACCTTACGTTCTTGAACCGATAACCAGCTTTCGGCTAACCTAGCCTCCTCCGTCCCTCGGGACCAACAAGGGGTAGTCTTTTCTTTGCTCCGCAAGGTAGCCAGAGCCAGCCAGTTTTTCATTAAAAAGGCATGAGAGTCTTCAACTGCAGAAAAGTAGTGCGGAGAACTAGTCAGAATTTTGCCTGCCATCTAATTCGTGACGCATGGTCGAGAGGATCCCCAATTCTTCATTGATCCTCTCGACCTGGATTCCATAGTGAAAGTAGAGCTTGAGAGCGTCGAATTCAATCACACCGCTCTATGCCAGATTTTTCAAAGCTTATGTAACGAGGGGCACGAATCCCCATTCTATTGCGAAGTAAAAACGACCCAGGCAGAGCATTTCCAGGGCTTTTTAAAACAAAAGCACCAAGCCCGATTGGATATGCAACATCGCCGTTTTACTATCATGAATTACTACTTCCCCTTTCATGTTCATGTTCAAGGGGATCATCGTTCCTTCAAAGTCCACTCCGACGCCTCCAGGGACTATTTCGCCCCTCAAGGGATCTCTTTTGTCAAGTACGTACGTGTAGGATTCGTAATCATCGTATTCATCTCCAGTAGATTGAGGGCTAACCCCTTCCAAGGGTCTCAACGTGGATAACAGAGGGGTAGGCTTGATGATCCAGCCTTTCCAGCAAGCATATTCCAGCCCCGGGATTCTTTCCTCGAGTTGTGGGAAGACTATCTTTTCCAGAAGGAACCCTTGATAAGACAAGGCCCAAGGGGGAGAAGTTGGCGAAGCCTGCCAGGTTTCTCAGTTCTTCTTCTCCCCATTCTTCCAATTCACCGCTATTCCTAATCGTCGGCATTTCTAAGAATGCGGAAACCCAATCTAAGACCTCGGGATGTAAGATGTAAGTGAAGCTCAAAAAATTCAAACTAAACTTGAGTGGAAATGAATGAGTAAAGAGAATTTATTTATTGGGAGAGAAAATAAAGAACAATTTTGGGGTGTACATCTTATGAGAGAAGTGAGGAAATATTTGACCATTGAGGGGTCGAAAAAGTAACCACCTATGAAGTTTATTGTAATTGAATTGATTATACACACACTCATCAATCTGATATTTAATAAGTGGATGGATTAATCATGGGGACATAATTTGGAGGTTGTTTATGAATTGTTTAAGAGATTTCAAGACTAAAGGCAAAAAGGTAAACTATTTAACTATGTTATTTTTTGATGTGTGTAAAGTATTAATTTTGTTCGGGATGAACAAATATTCAAGTTTGAAGGTGTTTGAGTAGGTGTAATTTCTACACCAATTTGGACAATAAAAAATGGATATTTGAGAACCTAATTGAATAAAAAACTACTTAATTAGTTAAATATCAATTTTTGTAGGTTATATTCAAGTTTGGATGTGAACTGATCAAAAGAAGCGGGAATTGGCCAAAGAAGTGAGAAAGATGAAGTTTTCAAAGTTCAGGGACTGAATTGCAAATGTTCAATAGTGGATTCTGACCAATAAATGGGGATCAAAGACTATATAGAGTAAGTTGGATGAAATTAAAATCCAAACAATGAAAATTTCACGAAGAAAGGACTCAAGCTGAATAGCTAATCACATAGGGGACCAAAATGCACAACATTGAAAGTTGCAAGTGGTGTGCACGTGTCCACATAACCTCGCATGCGCGTTGCATGTTTCACAAAACTTGAGGCCAAACTAGCCATGCCAGCATGAGAAGCTGTACCTCGCGCACGCATCAGCAAATCCTAAGTTAAATAAGCAATTTTCCTTTCGCAGCCAAAACACTTTTGGAACCAATTTTGACTTGATTTTTATTGGAGTCATTTCTTATAGATATTTTGTAGATATTTGTGGAAGGTTATTTGTGTCTTTTCACACCTTTATTCTGTTGATTAGTTGGAATGTTAGTCTATAAATAGAAGTCACGAGTTCCACCTTGTAATTTGATTTTCATCTTCCCTTCAATAGAATTGTTTTCTTCCTCCCGCCTTTCTTCAATACCTCTGCACCTTATCATGGTATCAGAGCAATAAATTTTTTCTAGAAATGGTAAATTCTAGTGTTCAGGCAGAGGTTAGAGATCAGAATGATTCATCCAACGAATCATCAGCTGAAGAAGCTATTGCGTTTGATGCTTCCATGGTCAGCCGGTTGATGAGTGATCCAAACAGTCCCTATTATCTTCACTATGGTGATAAAACAGGGATACAACTCATTTCCATTGTGCTTGGTGAGGATAATTATTCTACATGGAGCCGTGCTGCAACAATGGCACTCAGCGTCAAAAATAAGGAGGGGTTCATCGATGGATCTATTGTCAGACCTAGTTCTGCGGATCCTATTTATGGTGTATGGAGGAGATGTAATCATGTGGTTTTTTCTTGGATTATCAATTCCATTCCAAAGGAGCTATATCCTAGCATTATACACAAAGATTCGACAAGGGAAATATGGATTGAGCTTCGGGATCGCTATAGCCAGAGCAATGGTCCTCGTGTTTATGAATTGAAGAAGCAGATTGCTTCAATTTCACAGGCCAATACTTCGGTCAATTCATACTTCAACCGTTTCAAAGGTCTTTGGGAAGAATTAGATAACTATAGACCAAATGTTGCTAACACTGATGAAAGGGGAGAAGATCAGGTTATGCAGTTCTTTATGGGATTAGATGAGCATTTTTCTGCTGTTAGAAGCCAGATATTATTGATGGATCCATTGCCATCATTGAATAAAGTTTTTGCATTAATTCTGCAAGAAGAAAGGCAGAAAGACGTCATTGCGAAGAAGCAACAAAACTTTGATGTTGCTGCTCTTGCCAATAAAATGGTGCAGAAACCATTTGGCAATCAAAGGCCTACTTCATTTGGCAATCAAAGGTCTACCTCTTTTGGCAATCAGAGATTTACTTCATTTTAGAGGAAAGACAGGCTGGTGTGTAGTTATTGTGGAATGCTAGGCCACCTTAAGAGTGGATGTTTCAAATTGATAGGATATCCTTCTGGTCACAAATCCAGTAAAGGAAACATGCCTGTTGCTAATACCGTTGAGCATACATCTCATCATGATGATTCTAAACTACTGAGATCTCTTTCACATCTCACCATTTCTCCAAGTCAATGTCAGCAAATTCTTTCTGTGTTGATGCTAAAATTGCAGAGTCAATTAGCACATTCTACTCAGCAAACTCATCCATCTCAAGAAGCATCACCTTCTTCCATTCCTGATGCTTTTGCATTTTCAGGTAATCGTATGTGTTTTAATGATCCTACTGTCAGAAATAAGTGGATCATTGATACAGGAGCCTCAGAACATATGGTACAGTTATCTGATGATTTAGTGCTAACAAATGTGCTTGCTGTGCCCTGCTTCAAGTTCAACTTAATTTCTGCAAGTAATTTAACTCTTAAACACAATTGATGCCTTATATTCATATATAATTCTTGTTTTATTCAGGATCTTTCGACATGGAAGACGATTGGGGTAGGCAATCTTGAGAGTGGACTGTATCATCTTCAACAACCTGGTCATCAACTTCATACTCGGACTATACTTCAGCCTCAGCTACAACAACTTAAAACTCTTATGAATGTTAAATCAGTTCCTTCCAGTTCTGCTGTTTTTTCTTCTGAACAACTTGTTTCCCCTTTGAATTGTAATAAAGCTCATTACACTGCTTGTAGCTCCTTGAATAATTCCAATTTCATCTCTAACATTGACATTTGGCACTGTCGCTTGAGACATGTTCCTACTTCTAAATTATCTGTGTTACAAAGAATTTTCCTGTCATCAATGTCAACAAAAATTTACATTGTAGTATATGTCCAATGGCTAAACAACACAGGTTGCAATTTCCACTCCGTGAAACTAAAGCTTCTAATATGTTTGATCTCATCCACTGTGACATTTGGGGTCCTTACTCTATTTCTTCTTTAGATGGCTCTAAGTACTTTCTTACCATTGTGGATGATTTCACTAGAATGACCTGGACCTACTTAATGCGTAACAATGCTCAAACCAGGTCTATTATACAATCTTTTTATCATCTCATCCAGACACACTTTCAGTCCAGCATTAAAACTATTCGATCTGACAATGGACTCGAATTCCTCATGACTGATTTTTACCTAGAAAAAGGAATAATTCATCAGTTAAGTTGTGTTGAGACACCTCAACAAAATGGTGTCGTCGAGAGAAAACATCAGCACTTACTCAACATTGCCAGGGCTCTTAAATTTCAGGCTAACCTGTCGCATCAATTTTGGGGAGATTGTGTCTTAACAAACACCTATATCATTAACAGAACACCTACTCTGATTTTTGCCAACAAATCACCATATGAAATGCTTCATCAGGCTGTCCCTTCATATACTCATCTTAGGGTTTTTGGCTGTCTTTGCTATGCTTCTTCTCTTAAACGAAATCGAACAAAATTTGATTCTAGAGCTATACCTTGCATATTCCTTGGTTATCCCTATGGCATGAGAGCCTATAAACTTTACAACCTGCAAACCAGTACTATTTTCGTTTCAAGAGATGTTGTATTTCATGAAAAAAATTTCCCTTTTCATCACAACTCCCTTCTTCATTCTTTATCTAAGTCTGATTCTGATTTCCACTCTTATCCTTTTCTTTTCTCTGTTTAGCTATTTATTTGTCCTGATATTCCTCTAAATCTCAGTACGGCAAATTATCTTGATGATTCTCCCTCTAATTTTAATTCTGCTGAACCTTCTTCTCCTGTTCCACCTCTCTCAGGCAAATCTACTAGGCCTAAACGTGCTCCCTCTTATTTACAGGATTACCATTGCAGTCTTGTCTCTCAGTTGTCTGTTCCTCAGTCAGAATCTGTGGAAAAAGGTTCTGTATTGAGCAAGGATTCTGGCTTTAGCAAGCAATATTCTATTAGTGATTACCTGGATTACACCATGCTTTCTCCTGCTCAGAGAACGTATACACTGGCTTTGTCATCTGTCTATGAGCCTCATTCCTATGTTGAGGCATCCAAACATTCAGAATGGTGCAAGGCTATGGATGCTGAGTACCAAGCTCTTGTCTCCAATAATACATGGACTGTCAGCCCCTTACCTGCACATAAGAAACCGTGTCATGTCGATGGGTTTTTAAGGTAAAGCTTCATTCTGATGGTACTGAGGAGAGGAAGAAAGCTCGCTTAGTAGCTAAAAGTTTCACTCAACAAGCTGGGATGGACTATGAGGAAACTTTTTTCTCCTATTGCGAAGCTAGTAACAGTTAAAACCTTACTTGTTGTGGCTGCTCAGAAATGTTGGCATCTTCATCAATTGGACATCAACAATGCTTTTCTTCATGGGGAATTAGATGAGGAAGTGTACATGTTGATGCCTCCAGGTTATGAGCAGCAGGGGGAGAATGGAGAACCTTTAGTTTGCAAATTAAATAAGTCTATTTACGGATTAAAGCAAGCCTCCAGGCAGTGAAACACTAAGCTTACTTCATACATCATTTCCCAAAACTTCAAGCAGTCGAAATCTGATTATTCCCTGTTTTACAAATAGGATGGTGGTTTCTTCACAATGATTCTGATCTATGTTGATGATATAATCATTGGGGGAAGTAATCTAAGTTACATTGAGCAATTCAAGAAACAGCTACATAATCAGTTTAAGCTGAAAGACTTGGGTATTCTAAAGTACTTTCTCGGGCTTGAAATTGCCAGAACCTCAGCTGGAATTTCCGTTTGCCAGAGGAAGTATGCACTTGAAATCTTAGAGGATGCTGGCTATCTTGGAGCCAAGCCAGCACGAAGTCCTCTACCACAGAACTTAAAATTGAGCAAGGATAAAGGTAACACCATTTCTGATGTGAGTTTGTATCGAAGACTTGTTGGAAGAATCCTTTATTTGACTATAGCACGACCTAATCTGTCTTACTCAGTACAAGTTCGAAGTCAATTTCTTCAGTCGCCAAAACAGCCTCACTTGCAGGTTGCTCACCATGTGTTGCAGTATATAAAAGGTACACCAGCACAAGGTCTATTTTTTGCAGGCCAATCAGAATTACATCTCAAAGGTTACTGTGATGCTGATTGGGAATCTTGCTCCGACACAAGGCGATCTGTTACAGGTTATTGTATATTCTTAGGGAATTCTTTGATATCCTGGAAGTCTAAGAAGCAGCATACGGTTTCAAGGACTTCAGCTAAGGCTGAATACCGTTCTATGGCTGCTGCTCTGTGTGAACTTAGCTGGCTGAAGAATTTACTTGGAGACTTGAGTGTCATTCATACTAAGTCAGCTTTGTTGTTTTGCGACAATTATTCTGCAATACATATTGCCAACAACCCGGTATTCCATGAGAGAACAAAACATATAGAGATCGATTATCATCTTGTTAGAGATAAAGTTTGTGCAGGAGAAGTTAAGAGATCTACCTGACTCCTCAAGAGCAAGTTGCAGATTTGTTGACTAAACCATTGGGAGGAGATAAATTTAAATCTTTGTTGAGCAAGATGGGAGTATTGAACATACATCTTCCATCTTTAGGGGGAGTATTGGTGTCATTTCTTATAGATATTTTGTAGATATTTGTGGAAGGTTATTTGTGTCTTTTCACACCTTTATTCTGTTGATTAGTTGGAATGTTAGTCTATAAATAGAAGTCACGAGTTCCACCTTGTAATTTGATTTTCATCTTCCCTTCAATAGAATTGTTTTCTTCCTCCCGCCTTTCTTCAATACCTCTGCACCTTATCAATTTTAACCTAATTTTTGACCCCTATAAATACAAAACAAGGACAAGACATAAGATACACCTCACATGCTATAGAATTCATAAAACCTTACAACAAAATAAAGGCAATTCAATCATTCTTTTCGGAGAATTAAGAGACAAACACAAGGTTTCAATCAATTGACAATCCAACCTTAGTTTCTGGGAAAAGAAAAGAATGTGCGATTGAAGATTAATCAAGAAACCATTGAAAAGATTCAAGATTTATCTTCTTCTCTCATTTATTGAAAATCTGGGCGATGTTTTATAAATTAAGCATAATTTCTTATAATTTTTTAATACTAGGCTAGATTTCTATTTATTAAGACATAGATGAACTCTTATTATGAGATTTTAATATGATTTCAATATTTTAATGCCCAATATTTATTTATTCTTGGATAATTATTATAAAATTTAATGTTTTTCAATTAATTAGCTACGAATTGATTTGTTTTGTGAATTTTATTTTCATCGTGGGAGACAATACAATAGAGAACACATTATAATAGTTGTTGTGAGGTCCGATAGAGGATAGAGATAAACATTTATACTTTGCATGATTTCAACAAATGTTCTAGTGTTTTAATTCATATTCTCATGTCCGCATATTTTATAGAGATATAATAAGGTCAAATGGGGGGATAGATTTAATTCTACTCGAGAGAAATTATTAAATAACTTAGGTACATTGATCAACAATACTACATACATATTGTGATCGTTGTATTAAAATGAATTAATAAGGTCAATTCGAAGACTTAGTAATCATTCCACATAGTTTACAAAAGCTTTCATAATTTCCTCATTAGAATAGATAGTTAGATAAATTAGCGTAAAATTGGTAACGAAAATTGTTTATTCAATTAAAGTTAGAAATGATTGATCCTAGATTAAATAAATAGTCTTCGTGAGACAATATTTTACTTATCAATATATTACTTGTCCACGAAACCGTGCACTTGCGAGATTTCGTACGACCATGTTACTATGCTTTCGTTGATTATAGGGCACACTAAACGTTATAGTGTTGTAAAATATTGCTTTCAACATTCCAACCATACAATATCAAAATAGTTTAAGTAAATTTTACGGGTTGTTCGTTCATTGGGCACAGAAATAATTCGCCCAACAAATCGAGATGTTGAACATGAGCATCTCATGCGTAAATATCCCTACTTCACCTTCAACGAGGCAAACATCTTTTTGTTGAAGGAACAAAATATAACACAAATTGTGATGTTCGCGTGTGATTTTGATATGAAATTCATATTTATGTATGCTAGAGAAAAGGTACAAGTAATTGTTTGCGATCATTCATTAATGTAGTTACAAGAACATCAAACAACTTTCCAACATCATAGGGAGGTATATTCTAATTTTTTTTAGAGCATTACAATCTTAAATCATAGTTATTTTATAGATCAATTTTCCATCGATGATTCTAGCTATCCAATCCTTGCTTTTTATCAAGGTCAAAGATATTATTTGCATAATTATAGTGGAGGAAAACCGCGTGGAAAAGAAGACTTATTCAAATATAGACACTCCACGTCAGAATATTATTCATCGTTATTATTTTTTTCTATTATTTTCAAGTCAATTTATTATTTTTTATATTTTATTTTTTAAAGTAGAAAAACTATCGTATGATTCACAAAACTTTAAAATATAAATATTATCTGATAACATATCATAAATTATAAATTATTCTATTTTACTAAATAATCTAATTCATGGAATAAATTTTTAAAATTTTCAAAATCCAAAACGTTCTCCATTTTTTTGTCTAAAGAAACAATTTTTCTAAATAACAAACCAAACACCTTTTTTACAATCCTAAAATAGACGCTCAAAACGAAAAACCTAAAATGAATTCAAAACTGAAAATTAGAACACCAACCAAATGAGCTCTAATTGTTGTAGATGTAGGAAAATAGTATTGTTTACTATGCAATGAGAAGTGATAAGTGTATTTTATACATTTATTCAGGATCTTAAATAATAACATTTCATAGTTCCGTTGATGAAATATCACTTAATTTGTTGTATACTGTGTTGAATAGGTAAAACTCGATAAATAGATGAAGAATTGGAAGAAACAAAGAAAAATAGAGAAAAATAGTGGAATTGGAGAAAAAAGGTGAAAGGGGCTAAAATGTAAGAGATCCAAAATTTGGGGACTAAAATGTAAATACTCAAAAGTTGTGACATATCGTATGATAAAGATTTGAGAGTTTTAGGTGTCAATTGGATGAGAGAAGAAGTCAAATGAATGAAATATAGTCAAAACATTGTCAAACATCATTTTTCAGTCGAAAAAGTTATGCCCCGAATTTTCAACCTCAAATTGAGGCAATTTTGGATTAGTAAACAATCGAATTGGAAAAATGATAATTCTAGAAGAATTGTAGCCCTTTAAATTATCCTTTCAATACATTTTGAATCACCTTAATCCGATATCGAAAGAGAAAAGTATGATAAAAATACTGAAAGTTTCCATTAGAGAGACCAAGGCGCGCGCTCTTGCATGCAAGCGAGACACGCACCTCAATCAAAAAAGGGGCTACTGAGGCACCTCAAACAAGCCAGGCACATGCCCTAGCTATGCTTAGGCATGTACCTTAGCATAAAAAGGGGAAAATTTAATTTACCTTATTTTTGTTTCGGTAGCAATTTTGTTTTGGTAATAATTCAATGTAATCTTTTTTACTTCTTTTAAACACCAAAACTCGACCAAAATGTGGAGATCCTCCATTCAACCTAAATTTCATCATATTCTACATATTTTGGAAGTAAAGAAAAAATAGGCACATCAATTCAAGGTAAATCTACAAGGATTTGAATATTCACAGTTCGATTTCAAGATTTGAGCCAAGAACGTGGATTTCATCTACTTCTTTCACATTTCTTATTTTCGAGTGATGTTTTTCTGACTATTCTTGCTCAATTTAATTATAATAATGTTAGGCTAAGTTTTCCAATCATTGACATTCTTAGGCACAAGTGTATATTTTCTACTATCGATTGTGCCCAGGATTTTGGAACATCGCAGATACGTTAGTTAGCAGCTTAGTTACAACAATAGGGGATGATGTTGCATTTGACTCTTATGAGAAGATTGTTGAAAATCAAGCTAATTGGTCGATCAAGAGAACTTCCCAAAGAAATCGGTAGGTATGCATAACATAGATGTAGTGACAACATTAGCAGCACATATGGAAGTAATAATGAAGAAACTTGGCAGTCTATCTCAATCTGTTGACATGGTATATCAACCAGCACTGGCCCGTGCAGATTGTGGGGGATATCATATTACAGCCAGTTTCCCTCTAGCTTCCACTCAAATGGGTCAGCTTGTCGAGGTTAATTATGCACAAAATTTCCAGAGGCAACAAGACAACCGCTATCCTAATAATTATCATCCGGTTTGAACTAGCTTCCGAACTTCTTGTGGGTGAATAATGAGAATCAGAGATATTAGATGAAGAGCAATCTACCAAAAACTCAACAACAAGAGAAGAGGGCATCCCTGTGGGATTTACTTGTTAAATACATTACTAAGACCAAGACTAAAATCCACAATCAACAAGCCTCTATTCAGAACTTAGAAAATCAAGTGGGGTACATTGCCGCTACATTGTCCAACATATTACACGGTGCCTTGTCCAGTGATATAGAGAAAAACCCAGGGAAGCAAGTGTTAGCACTTGAATCGGTGAATTATACAGTTATCAATCTACCATCAAACCATCCTGCTATTATTAGCAAAGCATATGTGCCACCCATCCCATTCCCTCAAAGGCTGTGAAGGCATCCAAAAGAAGAGCAGGTTCAGGCCATCACAACTAGACGTGGTGTTTAGTTGCTAGAGATCAGTGCAAGGAGGAAAGTGACTAATAATGATTAGGTACCTACCACGGGTGAGGAACAAGTGGAGCTGTCTGAAGAATCAATGGAGAATGAGCAACAAAATCTTTCAGATAGTCTACAGGTTAAGGCAGCCATTCTTGCCAATTCACTCACACTTCCAGTCCCGTTACCTCAAAGGTTGCAAAATACTAAGTTGGATAGGCAGTTCACAAAATTCCTGGAAATTCTAAAAAAGATGTATGTCAACATTCCTTTCATAGACGCAATCCTTCAAATCCCAAACTATTCCAAGTTTTTGAAGAAAAGTTGAAAAAAAAGAAGCTACTCAAACATGAAACAGTGACCTTAACTGAAGCGTGCAGCGCAATCATACATCACATTCTCCTACCTGAACTAAAAGACACATTGATTTCAATTTACCTTGCTCTATAGGAAATTTAAATAACATTAAACCTTTGATTGATTCTGGAGCAAGCATTAATTTAATTCATCAACCTTTAATTTAATTCTCTTTACAAGAAACTAGGATTGGAAGATCTAAATGCAACTTCAATAACCCTGTAGTTGGCGGACAGAACACTAAAACACCCCTATAGAATAGTTGAAGAGATGTTCATCAAGGCTCGAGAATTTATTTTTCCAGTTGATTTCATCATTCTGGACATAGAAGAAGTACATCAAATGCCAATCATCTTAGGAAGGCCATTCCTATCAACCAGTCGTGTTTTTCTGGATATTGAAACTAATGAGATAGTCTTGAGGGTGGAAGATAAACATCAGAGTTTCACCATAAAAACTCAATTCAAGCAACCATCCTATTTTGAGGATTTTTAGAATGTGGAAATAGAATAAAAAGGATGACTATGCAAGCCATCGCTATAAAAAAGGATTGGTTGGAACACAAAAGGATCAATATGGGACCTATCAGCTTTGGTGAGTAAAGGATAAGGATGTATTCCCTTTTTATGCATCTTGAGAAGTCAAAACAACAAGTCAAGCTAAATGCTATAAATAAGCGCTTATTGGAAAGCAACCCAATTCTCTTTCCCTTATATTTATTTTGCTTTTCAGATTTAAGTTAGGAATTTAATTTTGTTTTGTTTTTATATGTATCACCATCCATACCCCGTCTCCCCTTAGGCCTTTGAAATTATCGTTGGTTTATGAGATGTTTAGGCTAAGTAATACTTGTTCCAAATTATATGATCTCTAATATTTGATTATTCAGGAACATAATATTAATAAATGCTCAAACCAACATTGACAAAGGTGACAACGTGATTCAAAAGGAAAAGCTCTTGCACTTCATGCCATAGCATTCGCCATCTCAACGTAAATCCGAGAAGTATTTTCTCTCTTTTCTTCCACGCCCTTCTATATGCTTACTTATACTCTAAGTCGTTGAGGACAATGTCTATTTGAAGTTCGGGGGTAGAAAGATTGAGTTTTTGCTTTTGTTTGTTATTTTGTGTTTTATTATGAGAAAAAAAAAATTGAAGAATTTGAAAGATTCCAAATATATATATATATATATATATATATATATATATATATATATATATATATATATATATATATGTATGTATGTATATATTCTTGTTTTATTTGTGTGCTTGTGTGGGTTAGATTGTCTGGCTTACAATAATGAAATTATTTTAGATCATGTGTTGAATTATGAATGGTGAATTGGTTGCTTGCTCAGATCAATTGATGTTTTTCTATGTGAAACTTGATATTATTTGTGTACATGAATTGCATTAAACATTATAAAGGATTGATTTGATTCATATATTGATAGATTGAATTAGTGGACTTTAAGTACTAAATCCAACCCATTGAATTATGTATCATTTGACCAATTTAGCATAATTTGGGGTGATTTTACTGTTGTGGGGAGATATGGATATGAATGGGGATTCCATGTGTAAAATAATTTTTATTAAATGCATATTTTTCATATGAAATCGGACTAAGAATAGGACCGGGTCGCGTTAAGCATATGTTTGAT
The DNA here is from genome assembly GCA_035079005.1 of Fraxinus americana. Lineage (NCBI taxonomy): Eukaryota > Viridiplantae > Streptophyta > Magnoliopsida > Lamiales > Oleaceae > Fraxinus > Fraxinus americana. Next base: position 22,651,744 of record CM068706.1, read on the forward strand.
ATTTCTTGAAAAATGATATTAAATAAAATTGGATTATTGATTGTCATTAACATTAAGAAATAATACTATTTTTTATGGGTCGAGAATTGGAAAGAACACTATTAGGGGGATTCAAAAATCCTTTACATTCATCACATGTTTACTAAAAACCTCTATTAATTGCTTCCTTAGTTAAAATTAGATTGAAAAACACAACAAATCTCTTTTGATGTTACCGTTTATCAAACTTTATAATAAGTAGTAGACCAAAATTAAACATTATTCCTCGTAGGACAATAACTCTAAACTATTACTTGTCAACGAACCCAGTACACTTGTGAAATTTACCGAACAAGTTTTTGGTGTCATTGCCGGGGATTGAACCCGGGCCACCCGTGTCACAGGCGAGAATACTCACCACTAGTTCCAGGTTATTTGATCTCTAACATTTGATTTTTCAGGAACCTGATATTACCAAACACTCAAACCACCATTGACCAAGGAGACAACATGATGAAGATGACCTACTAACTCTTGCACTTCATGCCATAGTATTCACCATCTCCTAATAAATCCAAGGAGTATCTTTCTTTCGTGCCCTTTTATATGCCTATTTATGCTTTACGACATTGATAACAATGTCTATTTTAAGTTTGGAGGTGGAAAAACATTGAGTTTTTGCTTTTGTGTGTTAATGCTTGTGCTTTATCATAAGAATAATACAAAAACATTGAGATATTTGAAAATTTTTGAAAAAACAAATTCTTGTTTTATTTGTATGCTTGTATGGATTAGATGACCTGGCCAACAATGATGTCAAATAAATTGCATGCTCAGATTGATTGATGTTTTTCTATGTGAAACTTGATATTATTCGTGCACGTGAATTAAGTTAGACATTATGATTGAATGAGTTGATTCATATTTTGCTAGGTTAAAATAGTGGGCCTTAGATGCTAAATCTAAACTACTACATTATATATCCTTTGACCAAATTTAGTATAGTTTGGGGGTGATTTTACTGTTGTAGGAAGATGTGGATATGAATAGGGATTTTATATGTGAAAATTTTTGTGTACATATCTAAGATCAATAGGACAAAATTAGGCGAAAGTCTTAAGTTAGAGATTGATTACTTTAAATAGGTCTTTAATGAGGGGCATTACACTAATCAAGACAGAAATATTGTTTGGGAACATCTCTTCGTAGCTTTTATGACTCGAGTTATTAAGCAAGTAAGGGTGTCTAAAACTTGTTTTCCTAAAGTCATCTAAGTTGGGAGTCATCGGTCAAAAGTTCGTTACATGGGTCATTTAAAAAGTTTAATGAAGAGAATGGTACAAATAAAAAATAAATAAATTGAAAATCTGAAAAAGCAGATGCACAAAACATAAGACTCATCACTTGCATTGGTTAAGTCCCAAACACGCTTGAAAAGAGCGAAAAAATTAAGTTTGGGGGTATATGAATTTTACGAGTGATGAAAGGATAAATTTGACTACTAAGGGTCGGCAATGAAACTACCAATGAATTCATGATATTCTACTTAATTCTTCACACACACACACTAGTATTGAATTGGAAAAGTAGATTTTGATTTTGGTAATGTAATCTTGAAGCTATTTATAGAATTAATATTATGATTTCAATCCTAACGTAAAAAGCTTGGTTATCGAGCCAAACATTTGCGTGTTTGTGTGTTTGTTTCAAGTTAGGTTGTAGTTTTATTTGAGGACAAACAAATGTTCAAGTTTGTAGGTTTGATAACTCTATCTTATACACTTATTTGGGGTCTTAAATAATAACATTTTATAGTTTTCTTGATGAAATATCACACAATTTGTTGTATACTGTGTTGAATTGGTAAAACTCGATGAATGGATGAAACATTGGAAGAAACAAGGGAAAAATAGAGAAAAATGACAGGTAAAACTTGATGAATGGATGAAGAATTGGAAGAAACAAAGAAAATAATAGAGAAAAATGGCGGAATTGGAGAAACACGGTGAGAATGGGTCAAATTGTAAGAGATCCAAAGTTTAGGGACTAAAGTGAAAATACTTAAAAATTGTGACAAACCTCACAAAGAGGGTTTGAGAGTGTTAGATATCAATTGGATGAAAAAATAAGTCAAAGGAAAGAAATATAGTCAAAATATTATCAAACATCAATTTCTAGCCGTAAAAGTTATGCTTCGAATTTTTAGACTCAAAGTGAGACCCGTTCTTGGCATAGAAAACATTTAAATTCAAAAAATGAAGTTTCCAAAAGAATTGTAGCTCTTTGAGCTATCTTTCCAAAGCATTTGAATCATTTCAAATGGATATTAGGAGAAAATGTTATGATAGAATACTGAAGGCTGCACCATTAGAGAGATCAAGGAGCGTGTCCTCGCCTATAGGCAAAGCACGTGTCTCAACAAAAAAGGGGGAGTCTGAGGTGCCCCAAGCAAGCTAGACACATGCCCTCGCTATACCTAGGCACCATCTCAGTATAAAAATGGGAAAAATTTGATCTTCCTTATTTTTGTCTTGATAACAATTCAATGCAATCTTTTTGGCATCATTTAAATACCAAAACTCGACCAAAATGTGGGGATCCTCCATTCGACCAAAATTTCTTCATATTCTATATATTTTGGAGGCAAAGAGCAAGTCTATACATCAATTAAAGGCGAATTATACAGGAATTTTGAAAATTCATAGCCTGATTTCAATATTTGAGTCAAGAACTTGGATTTCTCCTAATTCTTCCATATTTCTTATTTTCAGGTAATATTTTTCTTATTATTCTTGTGTAATTTAATTATAAGAATGTTAGGCTAAATTTTTCATTGTATTGAATAGACGATGAACCTTATTAGTTGTTTTTAATTCAAAACTCGTTAGTTAAGTAATTTCTTGAGTTTCTTGATTATTTATGCATCTACATTATGTTGTTTTAATGCTTGATCACCATTTAGATACACATGTTGCCGATTCATAGTGGTGAGGGGCTCACAATAGGTAGAACATTGCATATTTAACACACGGCCTATAGCTATTAGAAATAATATGTATGTCGTGTGCAATCGCATGAAATAATCTTATTATTAAATGCATGTTTTTCATATGAATTCGAATTAGAAATAGGATCGGGTCATGTTAAGCACATGTTTGACATTTCTTGGAAAATGATATTAAATAAAATTGGATTATTAATTGTCATTAACATTAAGAAATAATACTACTTTTTTATATGTCAAGAATTGGAAAAAACACTGATAGGAGAATTCAAAAATTCAATACATTCATCGATATTTGCTAAAAATCACTCCTAATTGCTTTCTTAGTTAAAATTAGATTAGAAAATCACAACAAATCTCTTTTGATGATACTCTTTATCGAACTTGATAATAACTAGTAGACCGAAATTAAACATTATTCTTCATGAGAGATTGAACTATAAACTCACTTTATCTATTACTTGTCAACGATCTCATACGCTTGCGGAATTTGACCGAACAAGAAATAGAGATGACAAATATTCTATTAATAAGATTATGCTTGTAGAGTATGTGTAACAGTTTGCGCAACGTGATTATAAGATCCATCTATCATAACTTGTTAACCTAAAATAGTTTCTTTTTAAGAGTCAAACCATTATTGTCAAGATATAATAGTACTTAAAAATATGTATCAATTCCTGCACAAGAATAGGTAGAATCAAATATCAAAGAAATACTACCTTCAAAGTTCATGAAAAATAACTTTTAACTTTTCTTTTGTTTCACCTAATGCAGTGACAAAATTCTCCCTTTTATTAGATGAAATCTCCAAAAAATTGTACAAATTATTTTGTTGAATGATGATGATGATGAGCTAACCATCATGTAATATGCATAAATTCACAAGACAATATTGAAGTACACATTTACAAATTTAAAATATTTTTTTGTGCGTGTTGTAATGTGTATACCAAACGAAGTACAAGTTAATAAATTCAAAATTATGAGACGTAATAGTGATTGCCATAAAAGTTGTATATATATAAGACTTGATAGTTATGAAGAGTTAAAAAATGTGAGGAAGCCCCATCCCATTATAAACGAAAAATAATGAGAAACAATGGGGAAAAAATTAAATTTCCAAATTTTGAATCTCAGGCCGATGCATGAGAATTCATGCTAATTTAGATGGCAGCTGCTGCCATAATAACTTGCTGCTTTTTCAGCAATGTCATGAAATTGCTACAAAAGTTTCTATTAGAAAAATACAGGTCGTGGGTCGCCCATGTGGGATGACCCGACCGACAAGTTATTAAAAGGGTTGGAGGGAGTGGTTTGGATTTGAAGTTCAAACATGCAACTCTATATAACTCACCTTTAACTTCCATACAACTTTCAATGATTGTGCATTGGAAAAAGAGGGAAAAAGATGGCATGAAAAATGAAGGGAACATTGTATGAAAATTTACACCAAAATTGGAAAGTCTTTAGAACCATATTTTGGACATGAAATCTTACAAAAATTGACACTTAGATTGTGGATAATAATCTCCTTCCATTATGATTGGGATTGAGATCATTGGAGAACAAGAAATGCAGATTTTGGAACTTTGGAATGCAAGGTGATTCAACAATCAAAAGATCTTGGAATTCATCATTTCAAGTAAATTTCTTGAACCAAAATTCATGTTAAAGAATCCTGCAAATTCTTACAGTTGCAATAATTGTGACGGGTCATACGACCTTGCAAGTCAGCTCATATGAGAAAAAATGTAGCTTGAATCATCACACTTAGCATTCGTAGGTTGTAGGATCAAATGCTCTATCATTTGTGGTTTGCAATTTATCTTGACCGTAGTGAAAGTCCGTTCTAAAAATTGTCACCAGTACACTTTAATAATGTATTGGACATCACCAAAATTTAAGTTAATTTCTATTGAATAACCATACGAAGAACATATAATTACTTTATGGATTACCTAAATTTGCTCAGTGTAGTAGTTGTTATTCGTGAACTTCTGAGGTTCTTGGATGTACCAATGAGTAAGATCTTTATGTACTTTCAAATACCTCGGTACCTTGCGAGCAAACAAGAACTGAAATATTACGAATACATTCCCATTCAGAATTCGTCACCCTGTTCGATGGGTAAATGAATCACTTAAATCTTTCTTTTGTGAGCAGTTTATAATCTGAGTTTAGTATTTGACTATGAACAAATCATATTTTGTGACTTGATCACAAAGAAATTGTTAAAGGTAAAGTGAGCTCTAGTGAGAAAATAATTAGAAGGGTATAACGGTTATTTTAGCCCAGATCTAAATATTAAACGTCAACAAACGTAAGGCATAAAATTGACAATTCGAGATAACGTAATTGCACCGAATTGGAACATTGATTCTTTGATTTTATATAATTTAAGAGTTTAGTCTCCCCCATTTAGTAGAGTGAGCGAAAACTAATAATTGTGTTGTGTAGTCTCGAGCGGCTTGACTATGGTTCACTGATTGACACTTTGATTATATAAGTTCGATCTTGTCCCATAAATAGCTTTATAGAAAGTTTTAGACTTGCTCATGTTATGAAAGTTCAGAGACTACACTGAAAGAATTCACAGCATTCTTTAGCATAAATTATGAGTCAAGATTTTTACTTAAAATAAGAATCCCAAGATGTTTTTATATGGTTGAATCACCTAGCTTTTCAAGCACTGAATTTTTCATTTTCTTGCACTTCAATGGTTCCAATCCCGATCACAATGAAAATGAATTATTATCGACAACCTAAGTGCCTAATTATTTAAATTTTCATGCCAATTATGTGGTTCTTGGCATTTTTCAAATTTGGTGGTACTTTCCATATGAATTTCACCATGTTCATTTACCATATTTTTTCTCCTTTTGTTCTTAACAATAAATGGATGTTGTGTGAGAGTTATGGGAGGTTATGGGGGAGTTACAAGTTTGACTTCCAAGTCAAAACCACTCCCTCCAGCCCTTTTCATGCCTTGTTAATTGGGACACTCCATATGGAGACCCATGACCCTATTTTTCAATATCTCTCGTTCGCACATGATGGGCTTAACTCAAACAATAAGTAACAATGAATATTAAACATTAGATCCTTCTCAAGGTCCATCTCACAAAAATCCATACGGTAAATAGATCGTGCAATCAACAAGTACATATTAGAGCTCACAATACTAGAAACTGGTTAAGGATATATAGTAGCTCTATTAGAGGAACATCACATCTCGATATACCCTAAACTCATTTTTCAACATTAATTCAAATATTTTTTATCCCTCAAATATTTATGGAACATACTTAAAGTTCACATTGTATCATTGTATTCACAATTATGTTCTATAACCTAGATGGTTAACATAATTATTCGGTCGATGAATACAAGTATAAATGTTGGTCAAAATAGTTTTTCTTTAATTTCGTACTCGAATCTTTCAACTTTAAAATCAGCTGCTATCCTATACATGTCCTATCAAACCAAATCAATTATAGTTATCGGTAACATGCTTATGTAGTAATACCGAAATAAAATATCGAGAAACGGTCCAAAATTATATAAGGTATATATGAGGTTATATAAATCTCAAGGTCTCACATAATGAGAATGCAGGGATCCATCACTTATTTACCCAATATTTGTCATAAAAGCACATGTAATATGAAATAAGTGCTACGGTATTTTCTTCCTCTTTTAAGGCGTATGTCATTTAAAAAAAAAAAAAACATCGTACATATCCTAGTTCAGGTGTTCTTTGATACCTAACATGAGTTTTCCTTGTGTTCATTCTTCCAGTCAATCTCAAATTGAGAACTCGATCTGGCTACTAAACAAGTTTAATGGATAGCAAAAATTCATTTCAATTACTTATAATAATCTCATCTTAATATTTCATCAAGACGACCAGATCATGTACATAACACGATCACTTTGTCTCATCTCAGTACATTTCGATATTATCTGAGGTGATTGATCATGTGATTGAGCCAATCTTAACCTGTTCAATATACTTTATATGTGCATACAAATCATATCTCATAATCCCAACAGTAGACCGAACATTAACACAAAATTTTTCATCTATGAGTATACAAACCTCGATCAAGATTTTTCTAATGCAATACGTATCATATTCTTCACAATTCTAGAGATTCGACATTACCTATCTTCGTGTACAAGATATATCGCAAAGATATTTTCTTTGCTAATGGCCCTCACATACCATCGAATGTTTGCTTCCATTGTAATACATGATATCCTAAACACATATAATAGTTATATAACTATCATAGATCTCATATTATCAACCAATATCATTAGATGTTCAATACATCTATACCAAACAATTTCTTCTGCTATCAAGATATACGGTAGGAGTTATATTTCTTACTACTCTATATAGCAAGAGTGCATAAGTCTAATAACTATTTGTGCTCAACTAGCTCTCATCCTTAATCAACATCTGCATATATATTCCAGTAACAAGTTATCCTTTCAACAATAAATAGAATAACTGGCGATAGCACCATTTAGGTATCACAATACCCTTTCGAAGGATAATATTGATACCTACTGACTAGATCTTATGGCATGACAAATGTTAGAACAAGTATACATCATAACATACTTCTAAGTCCTAATCATACTAGATATGGTTCTTTGAATATTTCTTTGTCCACTAATGAAGTCTTTGGATATATATGAAAACGCATGTGGTAGCCTTTCGATATAGGAGTATCAACAAGGCAACAATTCCACAGTTAGAAATATACAACTCTTATGACTGAGAAAAAAGAATAAAATAATCTTTTAACACGAGGTATAGAATTTGCTAAACCAAATTCCTTTGTCTCAAAGATTGATGACAACCATTTCAAAATGATCTTAATACACTTCTTCTCATGCTTAGCCAATACAATGTCATCTATATCAAAATTAGAATTATAATTTACCATCAGACCTTTACATAAATACAATGATCTTTGTCCAGTTGACGAAATTTTGTATGAGATTTAAATCCTGTTAAAACCCAAGTACCACTGTCAAGATGACTACTTTAGGCTACAAGTGCAACTAAAAGTTACCACAGTACTAAAAAGCCTTCAATATCGAAACCTCAAAGTTGATTCATATAAATCTTTTTAATCAATTCTCAATTGAAAAAAAAATACAGCCTCTAGGTCTATTTGATGTAACTCTAAATTTAATCACCCTATCACGACTAGCATCGATGTACAGATTAAGTCTCTAGGTCTATTAGGTGTAACTCTATCGATGTACAAAAACGAATCTCACTATCAAGAAAAAAAGTTATTCTATCTCAATACACTAATATTGAGTGTAACCTTTTTCTCAAAAAAAATGAGCTTTATCTATCATATATCTATTAGTCTTCTACTTAACTTTAAATAACCAACATGTTCTCAAAAAACTTAATGTCCAATTAAAACTTCCACCACATCTCAATGAAGCTGGAATTTTATACTCCATATATTTTCTTCATTTTTTTTCTCAATTATATCTCTTTGTACACATATAAGCAAGGGACTTTCTGAATCAAGAATAATTGAAAATAGATTGCTCCCACTTGGAGATAGATTACTCTCACTTAAATCAGAAGTTTAAAACAACTCTTTCATAGTCAAAACTGATTCACCAAATACACATAATATTAACTTCACAAACATTCTCCATATTTTTCCTCCTTATTAGAAAAAATTTCAAATGTCACATCTTGCGAATAAATATGACCCAAAAATTTCAATTATGAACAAGTACCCTTTGGACTGTCATGTGTATCTCATAGAGATACATCTCATTCTTAAGATAATCATATTTCCAAACTCTATCGAGAACTTACAAAGTCAATTATAAGTCCAAAATAACTCATATTTAGTTATATATGTCTAAAGCTTATGCAATTCTCAAGGTACTAACATCGAGAGAATTCCATTGAGTGGTTTTAGTTAACCAACATTCTTCTTAAAAGCAAATACGTAAATTTGATGGCATTATCTCAAACATCATCATATTCAATAATACTCCATTGCTTCTACCCAGTAGACCATATAGTATTTAGTAAACAAGGAATAGTCAAACTAATAAAAATTTCTCTTTCATTACATAGATCATTGAACTCTCGATAGAGATTCATACTCTCAAACAACTCTCAAAGTCTTCACTTCCATAATATTATTTTCTACTCCATTTCAATAAAACCTAAACAAATACAATATGTTCAACTTATGAAAATTAGAAACACAACTGAAATGCGTGAATACATCTATAAATGTAAAGAGAAATTGAGGTTCCATCTCTCTCTCTTAATCATAGCCTGCAAAGAAATTTCATTGGACTAACTATAAGGAAGTTTAGCTCTTATAGTCTTTGAATGATTTTCACAACTCAAAACCTGAAATCATTGTACAAAATCTAAAACCATAATAAATATCACTACTGTGAGTATGAACAGAACTTCTACTTATAAATTCAAGTTAGAGAACTACTCTTATCATCCGCAATCCTATTGTTTAATATTATAAACTTAATTTCATAATGCAAAATTTCATAAGTTCTAAGCAAGAGTTGCATTAATTCTTTTAGCATTAGAAATCTCACTCACTTGATGAATCAAATAATTCTATGTGAGATTTTCTTTAAGTCTTCCAATCACTGAATTATCACTAAACTGATAATCGATATGTCTAAGTAAAAATCTCACAAATTCTACCGATCTTAGCATTTATAATAATTCACGAATTTAGATATATCATGTAATTCAATAAGTCAATTCCATAATGTGCAATAAATCATAATTGTACTCATTTATCCAATTAGACGTGATATCACAAATTAATTCTTTATGAAAAAATTCCAAATATATTCGATGAATAAATTCACATCATTTAAGTTTTACTATACAGATTCTCAACTTCACTTGAATCTCGATTGCATCACAATCCCAACAAATGGAAAATAACATCTGCATATTTTCATATTTAGCTTATCACCAAAAATATATCACAAAAATATTCATGTATTCTATTAGGTTATGCCCTAAATCCATTTATTAATTTCAATAAGGATATTACTTTTCGATATATTTTTACAAGTAGACTTTTAGTATTCTTTCTTAAAATGCTAAAATTGTACATCATTCTAGTCACACTGGACTAAACACGAAACATGAGAATATGTCATAATGGATTGCACTACCACATTAAGACCAACATCTCAATAACATGGAAAAGTTTTGACACTAAAATCGTATTGTTTCGACTTAAATACAATTTTCAAAAACTATTTATAAACGGACGGGTAATCTTAAAAAATAATAATTACCTTCTACGAGGTAATAGTATCCTTAAATAAATATTTTTTATTTAATATAAAAAAAAATTAAATTTAATTAAATTAGATTTTTTTTTTCTTTTTTGTATTTAAAAGATGTCTTTTAAACTTTAAATACATAAAAATTACTTTAACAATCCAAAAATATAATATATTTATATCAATAAATCTCGAATAATAAAGGGATCAAAATGCAACTTTCAAATTATGAAACACCTCTCCCCACACGCTTTCATGAGTTGGGGGGATATATAGACGCGTGCCCACTCGCAGTACGCGTCGCCTTTTAGATCCTGTTCGTATTATTATTTTCTGTCTATTCCATTAATTTCACCATTCTGAGTTCATCTGTATGGTCAACATTTAAGTATGTTATCACAAATGCAATGCACAGAGAATGAGGATGGACAAATATGTTCTTCCTCTTCTTCATTTTTCTTAAATTTTCAAATTTCGATCTAAACTTCAAAACCACTCAACTTTTTTGTTTTAAGTTCAAAGTTTGAGTTCTTTATATGGTTGGGAAGCTCATTGAAATACCTAACCATACCAATATTACTGCACAAAAGTCAACGAATAAAATGCATTAAATTTTTAAATTTTCTGCAATTTTAACTAGGGTTTCATTTTTCTCCAAAATGTAAAATCAAAAATTTCAAATATTTGCTGATATTATCTTAATCGTATAGGGTATATACTGTAACAATTAAGTGAATTTGTGTTGCATAATTCATGACATGTCATTAATGATGCTTCAAGCTTCAAGAGAAATTCCATACAATTATTATTCATCATAATAATCCTTTTTCGGCAAGATAATATGCAAGGAAAACACCCTTTAAGGCTCTGATACCAATGAAAGATTCGTAGCATTCTTTAACATAAATTACTAGTCTACAATCTTACTTGAAAGAATTAATTCCAAGATCTTTTTGTATTGTTGAATCACTATGTTTTCTAAGCACCAAATTCTACATATTCTTGCACCCAAATGGTTTCAATCTCGATCACAATGAAAGAGAATTATTATCCACAAGCTAAGTGCTTAATTTTGTGAGTTTCCATGTTAAATACGTGGTTCTAGGCACAAATTTGGCGATATTTTCCATATGAATTTCACCGTGCTTATTTATCATTTTTTTTTCTCTCCTTTTGTTCTTAACAATAATTGTGTGGGAGTTATTGGAAATTATGGAAAGTTATAGAATTGAATTTCAAGTTCAAACCACCTCTTCCAACCATTTCGATGTCTTGCGGGTTGGATCACCCCCACGTGGATGACCCATGATGAGTATTTTCCAACATAAAGGAAAAAGGGAAAAAATCAAAAATAAGGTGTTTAAGTTTCTAAATTCAAAAATCAAGTTTATAGTTTAAAAATTCAAAAATCAGGTTTTATTTTTATTTTTATTAAATAAAGATAATAAAGTCACATTTTTGTGATTAATGGTCACATATTCATAGTTATACATCACGAATTTATTTACTGGTCACATATCGTCAAATTTTTTGGTTACAAATTATTTTGAGGTCACATATCCAAAAATTTGTACGTCACAGATTATTTTGAGGTCACAGATTTTTAAATTAGTTGGTCACAAATTATTTTTGAATCACATTTGTTGGTCATAGATTATTTTTCAGTCACATTGTCAAAATTTTTAGGTCACAGATTAAATATTTAGTCACAGATAACCAAATACTTGGTCACACACCACCAACAATAACCACCAACGTCGCCGTCCCCACCAACAACAGATCTGATCTCCGTTCCCACCACCACACCACACCGCACAGCACAGCACAACACAACACACCTCCCCTCCACTGCCACCAGTCACCGTCTCCACCACCACCATTTTCAGCAACAAATCAGTTGCCAAAACCAGACCTGAACCCACGCCAGCACCACCTCCACCACCACAGTTGCCCACACCAACACCAACTCACCGTGACCTCCAACAACCATCACCTCCACCACATCGCACAGCACAACACACCTCCCCTCCACTGCCACCAGTCACCGCCTCCACCACCACCATTTTCAGCAACAAATCAGTCGCCACCACCAGCACCACCACCATCCACCAGCACTACCGTCAACACATCCACCAACACAGAACTCACAAACAGAAATCACCACCATAGAACTCACAAACACAACTCCAGCAGGACCAGTCGCGAGTCGCTGTTGAGAGCGCAGATCGACGTGTGATGATTAGATCGACAACAGGCGAGCGACACCTAGATTTCGCAGCAGGCGAGCGACACCCCGATCGACGTGTGATGATTTCGCAGCAGGTGAGTGACACCCAGATTTCACCACCCGACGACGTCACGAGTCGCTGTTGAGAGCGCAGCCACCGATGATCACATCTTGACCCACTGTCGCCGCTTGATGTCGTCGATTAGGGTGGGCTTCAGTCCGTTGAGAGCGCCGTCGCCGTCTACTTTGGTCTCCGTCGAGAAGAGAGGCGACGGGAAGAGGGGCGACGGGAGAAACGAGAGAGAGAAAGGCGACAGTTAGAGAGAGGGTAGAGAGAGAAAGAGGGAGATGAGAGTGATATTTGATTTCTAGGGTTTTTTTGGTGAAATTTGTATATAAATATTTAATATTTAAAATATCAAATACCCGATTTTTGAACAATAAAATATTTACCCTGATTTTTGAACATGAAACTTGAAAGGTAGGGTTCCATGTAATTTCCTCAAGGAAAAAGGGATCATAAATCAAACAGAGCAAGTTGAAAAGCCCTATGTTCAAAAAACGGCCTAGGGACGTAGGCTCGGCCGTACAATTTTATTGCTTGGCACCCACTTCATTTAGAGAGAAAAAGGTTTCTAATTACCTTCTCTTTTGTGATCATACTCTGTCCGTGTAGAATTCCTATTGACATTTTCTTGGTACCCACTCTATCCATACAATCTAAACTTTGAAAAATACCAGAGAAGGCGTAGGAGTTCAAGAAGATTTTGGAACCGATTGTTGTTCTGTCCAAGATTTCACATGCATAATTAGATCACACTTAGAGGGTAACTTCCGCTTATCCCCAATGTAATTAATTTGTATTAGTTATAATACGAATTAATTAATTAATCAGATAGACCAAATTTTAAATGTGAGATTTTTGTGATAATTAACATTTTCTACCAACTTATTTCCAACACTTACGTCCTGATGGAAAATTAGATTTGCTCAGATCATGATGTGATTCAAAATTAATAATCTCTTTAATAATCTACCCGTTTGTTAAGCAAAGTCGCATGTTGTTGACCACATTCCTTCGAAAGTAGGTAATTTTTATGTGGAAAACAATTTAAGCGATGGGAAATTTTAGTGTTAGTAAATAGATCATAGGATCTTGATACAAATTGATAACTGTATTTTATACACTTATTCGGGCTCTAAAAGATAAACATTTTGTAATTCTTTTAATGGAATTATAGCCTATTTTATTATATTATGTGTTATTAGGTGAAACTCGATGAATGGAAGTGGAATTGAAATAAAGAAGCGAAAATTGACGAAAAATGGGCAAGATCCAAAGTTTGGAGGATAAAGTGTAAACACTAAAAAGTTTTGTCGAAGCTCACGATGAAGATTCAAGAATTTTAGGGGTCAATTGAATACAATTAAAAGTCAAAATGAGTGAAAATATGGTCAAAATATTCTCACAATTCAATTTTCAACTGCACAATAATGTCCAGATTTTTAGTTGGGAATTGAGACCCATTTTTGGCCAAGTAAACGTTCGAATTGAAAAGGAGCTACCTCTAGCAAAGTTGTAGCCCTTCGAGTTATCTTTCCATCACATTTTGAATCGCCTTAATCAAATATCGGGAGAAAAAGTTATGATAAAAATATTGAAGAAGATGTAGAGTTTGGACTAACGAGTAAGCACCCAGGCATTGTGTTTACCTAGAAGAAGCCAATTTTTACAGAGATGTAGCGCCTAGGCACAGCCCGAATCTATATTGTGACGCCTAAGCGCTACCTCCTAGCTCTTAGGGACTACGTCGCAAATTTCAAGGTTATACTATTTTTTGCCGTAAAAAACCCAGAAATCTCCAAATTTGGGGAGAATGTGCAGGAGATTTTAAATAGAATAAAGTAGGCACCTTTATAGGGTTCCACACTTTGAGAAAATAATGATACAATAAGAAATTAAAGAGCGCAATTTAAAGGAGGAAAACATCAAGGAATTCAAGTTCTGAACCATTGATTAGAAGATGAAGAAGATTTTGTGCAAGATCGATTACTTTTTCTACATCTTTATTCAAAACCCAGTGATGTATTCAATAACAAATTTTTGTTTTTCCTCTTCCATCATTGTGAGTAGCTAAACTTTATATTAGGGCGAACAATGTAATCTAATTGAAACCCTTTATGTCTTTTATTCAAGATTCATGTTATTTTATCGTACATGTCTTGATTTTGCTGTGAGTTTAATGCATTAAATTACTTGATTACTAATTTGATGATTTTGTGAATATTTTACGAATCGAGAGGTGAGTTTGAGATTTAGGTCATATAGTAAAGTCTGATATTAGTATAACGTGTAGAAATACACATACTAAATATTGCGATCATCACATGAATTCTTAGAACTAATATTTTGTTTAAATAAGGTAGATCCACATAGGGATATGGGATTGAAGTAGTTAAATAGTCTCAATGAGAACTTGGGAGGGGTACATTGAATACAATAGAAGAATTCGATCGAACACTACAATAGGTTATGAATTTTGAATTAAGAATTAAAAGTGATCAGTAGATGAAATTGTTATACTCTGATATTTTCCCATATTTGAATCTTCAATCAATGGTTGTGTACAAAATTTTGATATTTTTAATTAGTTAGATGTAGTTAGAAAAATAATCACAACAATCACTAAACTTTATTATTTGTTTTCAATTAAATTGAATTTAGTAATAATTGAATCAACTATTAAATAGTAGACCTCATGGGAACAAATATTCGAACTCATAGGTCTATTATATTACTTGTTACGATTCGTACACTTGCAGGATATAAAAATCGACATCAAGTTTTTGACGCCGCTGCCAGGGATTACTTTTGTTTAATATTGGTTTTAATTATTTCTTACTTTTGTTTGATTTTTTTTCTTTTTCATTTTTCAATTGATTTACTTGTTTTTCTTTGCTCCATTGACACGGAATAGAAAGAAATAGGAGATCAAAAATTCACAACGATTGATCCCGACTTAAATGAAGGTGACATGCCCTTTGGGGAATTCATATTCAGATAAGAACTCAAAAAGTGGGGATACGATCAACCTATTGAATTTGATAAGGATGACTTTCCGTGAGGACTAAATATCAAATCTATTGTTTATGGGGAGATGAAACCAACTTGTGAATATTGTGGGGTACTGCATCTAACAAAAAATTGTTTGTTATTGGTGAATCCAGAGGAAGTAAGGAAATCTATATTTGATGATCCATATGAACAAAATTATTACAATGAAATAGCTATGAGAGACATCATCATGCAAAAATATAAAAGGATGGAAGATCAAATAATTTTTCATGAGCCAAATACCATGCCAATGGAGGATCTCTTCATTATTCAACCCGAGGAACCAACTAAAGAAGAAGAACATGTAGAAACAAATAAGTTAATCACGAAGGATCCGAATGAATTAGTGGCATTCAAAGAAGATGAGATTAGCATGCAAACCTCCTACTTCATTGATTTTTTTTTATTAAATATGATGAGAAGATCGAAGTATTTTAGTTGAGTTCGAATTATGTAGTTCAGGCAAGTCATACAGTATTCAAAAGGGCCAAGTATGACTTTGGAGGACGTGTGAAATATGGAACAAAGTCAAATTAAGCATGTTAAGCAGGACCTCCAAAGTCATATTCAAAGTGCCATGAAGCACTTATGCTAAAGTCTAGCTAAAGACTTTAAATTAAGCGCTTATTGGAAGACAACCAAATTTCGTACCTTTTTATTTATTATGCTTTCTGTATTTGCATTGCATATAATCTGTTAAGGTGCATTAATTTTAGACATGTTATTGTTTCAAAAAAAGGGTCATCATATTGATATTAAGCCTATTAAAAGAAAAAATATATATTTGAGTCGAAAATAGTAGAAAAGATATGTGGCACATTTTTCAAAACTCCAGGGACATAAAAAAATATTTGATTATCATATACATCACATTATTACTTTTAAAGTGTCTCTTAACTCTTATACTTGTCTTCTTTCATTTTTCAAGGGTACATCTATCAAGCGAAAGGTAGCTTAGAAAAGAAATAAATAAACTGATCCAACAAGCCACCTTAAATATGAGGTAGAAAATCTGGGGAGTACTTTCTTCCTTTCTTCCCCGCCCTTATATGTGTCACACTATACTTTAAGGCATTGAAGACAACGTCTATTTTAAGTTTGGGATGAAAAAATATTGAATTTTTAGTTTTATTATTCTTATGTGATTGTGTGTTTCTACTTCTTTATTATATATAAAAAATAAAATTAAAATTTTTTTTTTTAAAAAAGACCTTGTTGTTTAGTATGTGCTTGCGTGTGTGATATGATTTTTTTTTTTTTTTTTTGCGTTGAAAAAAAAATATATTTTTATGTATTCTTGTGTGGGTTAGGCAGCCTTGCCGGCAAATATATTTGGAATTATGTATTAATTTATGAACTATTGATATGTTACATACTTAGATTAATTAATTGTTACCCATGTAAAACTTGATATTATTTGGGCACATGAGTTAAGTTTAACATTATAAAGTAATGGGTTGATTCATATGCTTAATAGGTTGAAATAGTAGAACTTAGATGCTAAACCCAAAAGTTACTATATTATATATCTTTCGACCAAATTCAGATTAATTTGGGGAGAGGATTCCATGTGTGTAAATTCTTGTGTGAATTGTCTAATTCCAATATGATAAAAACTAGGTGAAAATCTTAAGTTATGGGTCGATCTTTTAGAATGAGTGTCTAATGAGGGACATTGCACTAATCATGGCCAAAAAAGGGAAAAAAATAACCTATCTCATTGTGAAGCGTCTCTTCGTAGCATTTATGACTCGAGTGATTAAACATGTAAGGGTATTTAAAAATTTGGTGTCATATATTCATCTGATTTGAGAGTCATCAGCCTAAAACTCCCTACAAGGGTCATCTAGAAAGTTTAATGAAGACAACTCTTTGATTAAGTCACAAAAACTTATTTGAGAAAGTTAGATCTTTGATAAGGGAATATTAGTCTAGTTGAGTCTTGGAGGTTGAAGTAATCAAAATTTGAAAAATTCTTATTTGTTGAAGTGTCGACTTGCAATTAGTGAGATCCATCTAAACTAAAGAAGGTGAAGAGTTGGTATAAAGATTCAGCCTTAGATTACATGCTGAAAAAGAGTAAAAAAGGAATAAATTCGGGGTGTGTGAATCTTACAAGTGATGAAAGTAAAAATTTGACCATCGAGGGTCGGGAATCAAAACAACTCATGAATTTATAGTGTTTTACTTAATTCTTCACACACACACACATTAGTTTTGCATTGGAAAAGTAGAAATTGACTTTGGTAATGTGACCTTGAAGCTGCTTATACATTTAATACAAATATTTCAATCCTGAGACAAAATTGTAGGTTGTCTAACCAAACCTTTTGCATGTTTGTGTATTTATTAAGTTAGGTTATGGTTTTGTTCGAGGACAAAAAAATATTTAAGTTTAGGGGTATTTGATAAGTGTATTTTATACATTTATTCGGACTCTAAAATGTTGACATTTCGTAATTCTTTTAATGGAATTATATCCTAATTTATTATATAATGTGTTATTAGTTGAAACTCGATGAATGGAAGTGGAATTGAAAGAAAGAATCGAAAATTGACGAAAAAAGGCAAGATCTAAAGTTTGGGAGCTAAAGTGCAAATAATAAAAAGTTGTGTCGGAGCTCATGATGAAGATTCGAGAATGTTAGGGGTCAATTGGATACAATTAAAGTACAATGAGTGAAAATATGGCCAAAATATTTTCATAAATCAATTTTCAACCGCACAAGAATGTCAGATTTTTAGTTGGATATTGAGACCCATTTTTGGACTAGTAAATGTTCAAATTGAAAAGGAGCTATTTATAGGAAAGTTGTAGCCATTTGAGTTATCTTTGCAACTCATTTTGAATTGCCTTAATCGAATATCGGGAGAGAAAATTATGATAAAACTACTAAAGAAGAGTTTGGAACAGCGAATCAATGCCCAATCGCTCTGTTATCCGGAAGACCAATTTTTACAGAGATACGGTGCCTAGGCACTGGACTCATAGCACTTAGACGCTGCCTGGATCTACATTGCAGCGCCTAAGCGCTACGTCCTAGCGCTTAGGCACTACGCCACAAATTGTAGGGTTATGCTATTTTTTGCCACAAATGCTCAAAACTTCAAATTTGGGGAGAACATGTAGAGGAGTATAAATAGAAGAAAAGAGGCGCTTTTATAGAGTTCCACACATTGAGAAAACAATGATATAACTAGAGATTGAAGAGCACAATTCAAAGGAGGAAAACATCAAGGAATTCAAGTTTTGAAGCATTGATTGGAAGATAATGAAGATTTTGTACAAGATTAATTAGTTTTTCTACATCTTTATTCAAAACCTGGTGATGTATTTAATAACAATTTTTTGTTTTTCTTCTTCCATCATTATGAGTAGCTAAACTTTATATTAGTGCGAACGATGTAATCTAATTGAAACCCTTTATGACTTTCACTCAAGATTCATGTTATTTTATCGTACATGTATTTATTTTGCTATCAGTTTAATGCATTTAATTACTGGATCACTAATTTGATGATTTTGTGAATCTTTTACAAATCGAGAGGTGAGTTTGAGATTTAGACCATATGTAAAATCTGTTATATTAGTATAACGTGCAGAGATACCTATACTAAATATTGCGATCATCACATGAATTCTTATAACTAATATTTCATTTAACTAAGATATATTCGCATAGTGATATGGGATTGAAGTAGTTAAGAGCATGTTTGGTAAAAATTTTCATTTTCTACAGTAAATCAATTCTCATTTTCAACCACACATTCTTCAATAAAATAATATTTTCCATCACATCAATACTTTTTTCTTCTTTTTCAACCACACATTTCCCATCATATCACTATTCAAAAATCAATTCTTCCCCCAAAAATCCCTACCAAACACACTCTAAATAAACTCAATGAAAATTTGAGAAGGATAAATTGAATACAATAGAAGAATTCGATTGAACACTACAATAGGTTATGAATATTTAATTAAGAATTAAAAGTGATCAGTAGATGAAATTGTTATGCCTTGATATTTTCCCATATTTGAGTCTTCAATTGCAAAATTTTGATATTTTCTATTAGTTAGAAGTAGTTAGAAAAATAATCACAACAATCACTAAACTTTATTATTTGTTTTCAATCAAATTGAAGTATGAATAATTGAATCAATTGTTAAATAGTAGTCCTCGTGGGAATAATATTCGAACTCATAGGATCTGTACATTTGCGGGATATAAAAATCGAAAAAAAAGTGCTAACATAGTAATATGATTGCTGGGAAAGAAACATTACATCTTGATTTATGCCAATTGATGAATAGGAGCATCATAGGCAAATGTAACAAAAGGGAGATTACAAAAGTAGGGAAATGGGCAAGAGTGTTCAATTTTCTTTAGTGCAGTTCCTATGATCATTATGAATTTGTAGATCCTATCAATATGTTGGACTTCACCAGCCTGCGAAGAAAGAATAGTATGATCTCAGAACATATAAAAAAAATTCATAATTTATAGTAAGACATGCTGGGTAAAACATAATGAACATGACCACGAAAGTCGGTTCGGTTCGGCCAAAACCATAACCGCACCACCAAATTTTTTGCCATACCATAACCGCACCATAACCACGAAAGTCGGTTCGGTTCGGCTCGGTTAATATCTCGGTTCGGCTCGATTCAGTTCGGTTAATAACCACGAAAATAAATTATATTTTATAAATCCAAACTCCAACCGTCAAATTAAAAAAAAATATGAAGAAAAGTCAATAAAAATAAAAAAAACATGTTAAGACATCTGAAAAATAAAACACATCAATCGAACATATTTAGATCCAGTAGTTTGAGTTCAACTTCAACAGAAAGTATGCTTAATCAAATAAATCCCAAGATCTCAAACATGTTCCATTAAAAAAAGAAAACTAGACACCTAAATCACCTTGAAGACTTAAATCGATCTGAAATTGGAGAAACTGGAGAGAAATCAAAACTAATCATAAGCCTATCAATGTTATTCATAAACAAATATTTATCAATCTTTATGTGATGCCCATTACAGATTCAACTGAAAGATTACTAAATCAAACGTATCCCAAGATTTTAAACATGATAAATTGTGAAAAATAAAGCTCGGATGCATCATGAAAACTCAAAATTGACCGGAATTGAGGTAAATGGAGAAAAAAAAAACCAAAAGTAATCATTAAACTACCAATGTTAATTGAAAACCAAAATTCATAAATTCTTCTTCATTAACCATTGCAGATTCAATAGAAATACTGTTAAATTAAACAAATCCCAAGATCTTAAACATGTACAATTCCAAAAATTAAATATCAGAATCATCGCGACGGATTTGAGTGGAAGAGAAGTGGAGACTGTAGGGTTACGGCAGGAGTCATAGGATATGGTTTTAACTTTTAACGTGTAGGTTGTATATTTAAATTGGATTATTTCGGTAGTGGACTGGGTTAAAAACTATAAATAGTGTTAGGTTATTCATTATTGGTTTATTTAATGTTAATTGGGCTAGAATTTTGGAAGCCCAATTGTCAAAATTGCCTAATTAATTTTGGGAAAGAATGATGGAAAGTCCAATTAAATTTTTTTTAACGGGTAATCGGTTCGGGACGGTGCACCATCGCTAAATACCATACCCGCCCCTAAATGAAGCGGTTCATTAAAATCAAAATCATAACCGCCCCATTGCACTATCGGTTTGGTTTTTTTTCGCCCCATTCAGTTCGGTTAACCACGATTTTCAATTTTAACGGTTCGAATTGCCATCCCTATGTAGTAATGCTACCAAAAGTTTAGCAAAAGACACGAGTCAATCTCTAGACATGGGGCCTTGAATGAATACAGGTTGCAAAGAAAGACTAAGCCCTATTTGGTTTGGATTAAAAACCAATTAAAATCTCAAGTTGTTTTCAGAAATCACATGGAACTATTAATGTGAAGTAGAATATAATTATTACAATATGCTACTTGTACATTATCTTCTATATCAATTTTTACATTGTACCACGTGCCAACACATTATTAGACAGTTTAAATTTTTGACAATTTTTCCATTCAATAAGCACTTGACAACACATACAATGTCAACCATATGTTAAGAAAGAGTGTACAAGTGGCATTTCTCTAATTATTAACAAAAGGACCATTGGAATGTTATCCACAAAAAGGGTAGTGGGATCAGATCTCATGTGGGCATTTTTTGGTCCTTGGGACAGGATAAGAAGTTGAGTGGAGTGTAGTTTTTCATTTCATATATAAATTCTCAACTTTGGATTAATTGATGTTAAATCTTCTTGATGATAAGTTTTAAGGTTAAATCTTGTGAAAGTCTCGGTTTTGCAAAATCGAAAAACATGTGCTCTCCTTTAATGTGGAGAAAAGATTCTACTGAATTAATTACCTATTCGATCCCCATGCAGACCTTTGGGCTAGCGTTTGTTTCTGCCTGACCTGTAATTTGGAAATGGGACTTTACCGGACTCAATGTGCTTGAGGTCCTCTACAAGAATCTCATAGTGCCTTTTCACTTCCTCGGCAGATTTTCCATCCACAGCCCGGGCTACATTTTGCCAACGATCTGGGGTCTCCGTATCATAAAGAGCTAGGGCCTTTTCAAACTGTTTGTTTTGCTTTGGAGTCCAAGACGAAAGCGAATCTGAAGCCATCTGGATTTTGAAATTTCAAATAAACGAACAAAACCCGGTTGGCTGAGTAGAAGAATGCAGCAGTGAATCCTAAAGAAGTGAAAAAGTGGTTGCCAAAAAGATGATTTTAGTAGTCAAGAAAGAGGACTACAAGTCGAGGGGAAGGTATGGGAAAGAAGTTCCACAAAGAGGCCCTTATAAACAGGAGGAAAAGTGGTGGGGTACTCCGAAGTTGGGGAATACACCTTTTGAAAGGCAGAATACGGGTGAATCTTCCCTGTTAGCTACCACACATGCAAGAGACCACAAAATCATTTAAGGAATTTGTTCTTAGCTGTGTTTGGTACGTAGTGCCTGATGAAGATTCGGTAGTACAATAATAAGATTTTTTTCTCTTTGGTTTTAGCATGACCCTTATCTATTTCATAAAAAAATCGAAGTGAAGCCTTCGCGTAAAATAAAATAAATGGAAGCAATACAGAAATAACTCTAGACTAACTTGTAATAAATCATATTATGACACTGTTTTCCTCCTGCTACAAGTATGAAATCATCAAGTTCTTCAAAGAATTTAGGTTCTTCATCAATGAAATATGCTTTTGTCCTACTGCTGTGATAAGTGGTTCTGCTGCATCTGTCTCATCTGATGGTTTAAGTCAGTTTCTAGCCAAGATTCTTCAGATTGCATGACACAAGCGACAAGTCCTTAATGAAAACGTGAGTGCCACGGACTTTATTAGCTGTTTTCTTGATAAGACTGAGGAATAATTGATTGAAGAGGAAATTACAAGAAATGTCCACTTTCATATGATCATTTTAAAAAATGTCCAAAATTTGTTCAATATCCATTTTACAAAAATTTAGACCAAAATGTCCTAATTATCAATTTCTAATTCTACGGTAAAGACAAAAAATTTCACAAACTTTAAATTGTGTTGATCAATAAAAACTTGACACATAACCTATCCTCCTTATTCGAAAATGTGCAAATATCAAACCACAGTAAATGCTACTTTTCTCATTGAAAAGACCGGTTTTTACTTTTAATGTATTATTTTTAGTTGGGTTCTTTTCTGGTAAGACAGTTATGAGTTAATTGAACTTGACCCGAACTCCCTGTTTGCATCCAATTTGGAAAAACAATTTACCCATAAAATAATTAACCAGCCTGACCATTTTTAGTACCCAACCCGTATGAACCAAATTATTGAAATGAATCCAGACTTACCTTCTCCCACACACAATTCCTTATCACTCTCTCACTTGCAACCCTATAGCACATTCTTCACTATTCATCTCAATCGTCGGAATCGTTGCGCCGAGCGTCATCTTTGCCTGTGGTGTGCGTTTGGCTTGTTAAATCGTGGTCAACTTCTGCCTCAGTTGCCTCTTCTTCTCTATCGGTTAGATTTTCACTATTTTGTCCTTAACTTTTTTCTTTCTATGTGTAAATGTATATTATTTCTTCCATGGATTCATTTACATGTGGTGTTGTGGGAATTAGGTGGTATTGAAGTTTCGTACAAATGGAGGGATTTGTTGGGAGAAGCATTTTAGAACTCATGTGTTGAAGTGTTTTGTATAATTGGGGGACTCTGACTATTTACATTTTATTCATGAATTTTCATAGCTTTTTAGGGTCTCAGAGATGGGTTTGGATTGGATAATGAATCTAACAACTATCTGTCTCAGGCTCTTAGTTCTCCCTATTGCGATATGAACTCATTGACACAGCTAAAGGAGATGAGTTCAGTTTAAGTCAATGCCCCAAAAATGACTTGAAAATTAAAGAAATGCAAGAGATTACTTTTTCTTCAACTATAGAGAGTCTGATATATGATCAGGTTTGTACGCGTCCGGATATAGCGTACATTGTTGGGATGTTAGGGAGATATTTAAGTAACCCGGGAATGGATTATTGAAAAGCAGCCAAACGGGTCATGCAGTATTTACAGAGAACAAAAGACTACGTGCTCCATACAGGAGATCGGATCAGTTAGAGATCATTGGTTACTCTGATTTTGATTTCACGGGATGCCAGATATTAGAAGATCTACTTCAGGCTATATCTACCTGCTTATTGGAGGTGCTATTTCTTGGAAGAGTGCTAAGTAGACACTTATAGCTACTTCCACCATGGCAGCAGAGTTTGTAGCATATTATGAGGCATCAAACCATGGAATATGGCTGTAAAATTTTGTCACTAGAGTGCATATTAAGACAGTATAGAAAGACCACTCAAGTTATTTTGTAACAATAAATCACCAGTGTTGTATTCCAATAAGAACGTGAGCTCGACGAAGTCAAAACATATAGAGATCAAGTTCATGGCTGTTAAAGAAAGAGTTCAGAGTGGACAGGTGTCAATATAGCATATCGGGACAAACTCCATGGCTGTGGATCTGCTTACTAAGGGATTGACACACAAGGTCTTTCATGAGCACACTGCTCATGTGGGTGTAATATCTCTTGAGGATATCTTAGTAAGAGTTTGTATTTCTGTGTTTTTCATATTAGACACGTGTATTGTCATTTTGGATATGATTTATGATTAAAGTTACTTTCGGTTATAAAGTTTTGGTTTATTATCTTTGAACTCATTTGAAAATGATCTCACTAAGGTATTTAAGTGGATCAGTTGGAAATAGGCATGTTAAGATCATATCACATGTAATTTTCATACTACACATCCATGTTTGATCCATGTCATTCGGTTATGTTAATATACATGACCATTAATGGGTTTAGTCGCGACATAAGTAGCGAAAGCCGCTTTGATCCTATATTGATATGATTGATGGACCGAATTGTTTAGGGATGCATTCGATAATAATAGCAAAATTCTGAGTATTCATAAGATTATGTTTAATGCACAAATATAAGGTAACATAGATAGCCCAAGTAGGAGATTGTAATAATTTTAATCGAACATATGGACTTATATGTGAAATATTGTAAATTAAATTAAAAGCTATGAATTTTGGTTAAACTCATTTAAAGTAATCTAATAAGGTTATATCCAATTAAAGTGTAGGTCTTTATGTGCAGAGACCAAACCTATTCCTAATTTCATGATGAGTCGAATTAGGTTAACATGCCGTTATTATATATACACGGTTATGGTCCCCGGATCATAAGTGAATTGTTCATTCTCTTCCGACTCTCATCATCAGAGAGAAATAAAAAAACTACATGTTGATTTGGAAGACTAAAACCACAGGATTCATTCATTGTGATAACCATGTCTGATCCAATATGACGGTAAAGAATTTTCCCAACATAAGAATCTCAATGTAGACAAAATTTTTGAGCTATTGTTGTTTTTTTCAAAACTATCATCCGGTTAAAAACATCAAATTATTCGTGTTCTTTATCATAATTTTGCCTTCTCTTGCTCCATGAATATAGGAACTAAATCCAATTTATGATGGATATGGAACTACCAACCACGTATGCTAAAATAGTAGCCATCATAGCTGAAGAAAATTGAAGATATTCATATAAGCGAATATTTTACTTGTTTGATATAGGAATGAAGTAGGACAGAATGTATATTGCCTCAAATATTTCAAATTTTGTGCTAATCATCATATTCGAAAGTTTAAGTAGTTAGAAACTATTCACATTCATTTATTTAAATTTTCCTTCGACGTGCGACCTCACATGCAGTCGTGAGACTAGATTTATATTTCATTTTTGTTATCAAATTAAGATATATAACACGTACATGACTTAAGCCCCTGTTTGACAACCATTTTTTTTTGTAGAAAATTGAGTTTTGAACAGTGATTTTTAGGAGAATGTGCGGTTGTTAAAGTTTGATATAAGAAATAGAAGCTAAAATTGAATCAGCAGCAGAGTTTAGTAGCATAATTCTTGTATGAATTAAGAGATCAATTTACATCAAAAATTAAATTAACTGGAATGAGTACATTATAAGATATATTTATAATGTAGCTAGAATAATGTAGCTTGCACGTGAGTTTTCAATACGGTTACAACAGTATATTGTGGTCTCATAGGTGCACATTAGCAGCTCACAATTAGTGTGATCATCCTAGCAGCCATACGTATGTTCTGATGCCGGTAATAAGTGAATATTTCAACATCCTTCCTCAAGCCAGAGGTTATTCTTTAACTCGAAGCTTGTCCTTGAGAAATAAAAATCTGGTTTGTGAAAAAGGTTTGGTTAACAAATCTATAACTTGATCAGCTGATGGAACATATTGTATTTTCAACCTTCCTCCTAGAACTTTGTCCCTTACAAAATGTATATCTATCTCAATGTGTGCGAGCATGGTAAACTGGATTTGAAGTCAAAGCACTGGCACTAAGGTTGTCACACTACAGTACAGGAGGTGAAGCAGAGTGTAATTTAATCTCCTTGAGTAAGGATTCAATCCACGTGACTTCAGCAGTTGCTTGCGCCAAAGCTCTATACTCAAACTCTGTGCTAGACCTCACCACAACATGCTATTTCTTTGAAGACCATGCTACCAATGTATCTCACAAATAGACATAATAACCAGCTGTTGACCTTCTGTCATTAGGGCAGGATGCCCAGTCTGCATCTGCAAAGCCAGTAATGTCGATTTTGTCACTCCTTTAGATCTATATACCTTGTTCGATTGTCCCTTTCAGATATCTAAATATCATTTTTAATTGCCTTCCAATGTAAATCTGAAGGTCCTTGTAGAAATTGGCTCATTTTATTCGCTGCAAAGGTTATATCAGGTCTTGTATGTACTAAGTATTGCAAGCCACGTATTGCCCTTCTGTATAAAGAAGGATATTCCATTTTCACCTTCATTTTTAGAGATACTCTTGCCTACCATCATAGGTGTAGTACAAGGTTTAAGGTGTTCAAAATTGAACCTTTGCAGTAAGTCATTTTTACACTTGATTTGAGTAAGAAGCCTTCCTGTCTCATGCCTTGTTGCCTCAATTCCCAGAAATTGGTACAACTCACCCATGTCTTTTAGATCAAATTGTGTATTTAAGTTATCAATAAAGCATTACAACATTCTCTGATCATTACTTGTGATCACTATGTCATAAACATATACCAAAGCAAAAATAACTTGCCTCTAATTCATGTAAAAAAAAAAGAAATTGTCTGCCTTAGATTTTACAAACTTCCAATCCAACAGTGTCGTCTTCACTTGTTCGTACCATGCCCTTGGTGATTGTTTTAGCCCATAAAGAGTATTTTCAAGTTCGTAGACAAAGATAGGATTCTCCTTATCAACAAACCCTTCTGGCTAGCTCATATAAACCTCTTCATCAATCTTTACATTCAAGAAGGCATTGTTTATGTCAATCTGTCTTATACTCCAACCATTTGAAACTGCAATTGCAAGAATTATCCTTACAGTAGAAGCTTTAATTACTG
Source organism: Fraxinus americana (assembly GCA_035079005.1). Classification (NCBI taxonomy): domain Eukaryota; kingdom Viridiplantae; phylum Streptophyta; class Magnoliopsida; order Lamiales; family Oleaceae; genus Fraxinus; species Fraxinus americana. The sequence continues at coordinate 22,679,450 of CM068706.1, forward strand.
GACTGAATGTCTCATGGTAATCCATACCTGAACTGTAAGAAGCCTTTTGCAACAAGGCTGGCTTTGTATTGCAGTATTTTCCCTTCAAAACACCCACTTGTTTCCTATCACTTTTTGACTGTCCAAATGTAGTATTGTTTCCAGGTTTTATTTCTTATTAACGCTTTATATTCGTCCTCCATTGCTCCTTTCCGGTTTTTGTTTAATAAGGCCTTAGGTACATTGTCAGGTTAGATTTCATTTTATACTCTTTGCATTGAGTTGTGCAGACTTTTGGTTTAAAAATGCACGCTTTGCTTCGTGTAATCATAGGATGTTTTGCAGTTTGTTCCTCCAATTCTACTTCATTTTGATTCACCTAATTATTTACTTCAGTTTGATGACCAATTGTAACCCTTTCTTGATTCTCCATTTGAGTTTGTTCATCATTTGCCTCTGAGTTCTCAATCTCATTTTCCTCAGGCAACATATTTTCAGTCTGTACCTATACTAAATTTTCAACAATTTTTCGCTGATCAGAACTTTGAGATATTGTTGTACTAGAATGAGTTGAATTAATTGAGCAACCTGGATCACATTTTAAGGCAGCATGAAGTGGTAGGTATTGGATAATGATTTCAGAATTCTGTGGATTTGTAATCAACCTTTTCATGGTTTAAGAATTGACAAGGTGATTTCATATTAAGAACTAATGTAGGTAGTTTATTTATAAGATAAATGGCTGTGTGAAATGACTCCCACCAATAATGTAAAAGCATGCTAGCTTGTGCAAGAAGAGTTAGTCCAGTTTCGATTATGTGCCTATATTTTCTTTTTGCTCTACCATTTTGAGCTGAGGTGTGGGGACAGGATATTCACATATCAATGATGGATTGGAGAGCTAAGTTAGTAAAAGCTCAAAATTTTCCTCCCTAGTCTGATTGAAGTGACTTTATTTTTCTGTCAAACCTGTTTTCAACTAAAGTTTTGAATTGAATAAACAGTTTTATGGATTCTGATTTGTTCTTTATGGGGTAGATCGAAATGTATTTTCTATAATCATCAATGAACAAGATGTAATATCTAAATCTAAAGGTTGAATGTATGGGAGCAGGACCCCAAACGTCTGTGTGAATTAAATCAAGAGGGGCTAAAGCGTGTGAAGTAGATGGTTTGAAAGGTAGAGAGTGTGATTTACCAAGCTGGCAAGCATCACATAGTTATTAGACTTCATTAATATCAATTTTTTCATTACAAGATTTGAGTACTTGTGAAATAACAAGTTTTGTAGGATGTCCAAGTCTCAAATGCCATAGCTTAAATATAGACTCATACTCTCTAGTATTTCTGGACACTTTGGACTTAACAACAAAGGTTGGGGATTCAATTTATTTGGACAAATTGAGCTTTGGCATGGATAAATTGACTCTTGATAGGGAAACCTTTTAACTTGATCTGGGTGCTCAATTTGATACAATCCATCCTTAAGCTTCCCTTCCAGCAACACCTCCTTCATTTGCTTCACACACCATTATCAGACGTTAGTTGTGAAACACTTAGCAAATTTTTTTAATTGAGGGTACCAATAGCACATTACTGAGAGTTAAGGATTTGTTATTTATCATGCTCAATTGATTTGTGCGGCATATGAGAGATATCAAGTTTGTTTCCATTACCAACGGTGAGTTTTTCCTTACCACCGTACTCATGTGTCTCGATCAGGTTTCCTCTTTCAGCAGTTATATGATTGCTCACTCCTGAATCAATAAACTAGGATGGATTTGTGATAGTGCTTGATGAAGCTACAAGAGCAGCTGGTACTGAGGAATTGCCTTGGTATTGCTGAACATGTTTTGTTCCCATGTACCTCTCATCATAACAATTGAAGTATTTTTCTGCTGAATGGTTGTTCATTCTACAAATTTGACAAGGACCTTTACTTCCAGTTTGCCTAATTCCTCTCTCTACTTCTTCCTCTTATATTGTAGTTACTTCTTTCACCATAGTTAAACCTGCCTCCTTTGTTTGCTATTGATCTGTGAAAAAAAATTGTTGAAGTATGGCTCAAGTTAATTGAGGCCATGCTATTTTTGACAATGTTAAGATGCTCAATTCTGCTTTCATAGGTCATGAGTACTAATTATAGCTCATGCCAGGAAATAGAGTCTCTGCTATTTATCTGAACCACAGTAGGAGTATACTCCTCATCTAGTCTAGCCAGCACTTGAGTAACAAGATCAGCATGAGGGATGCTTTTTCTAGCTATTTCAAGATTATCTATTTGCTAACTGCTTATCCATGTTGAGATATTGATCAATGCTCATTGATCATTTCCTTGTTCTTTAAAGCTCACCGATAAGGAATGTCACTCTTTATTTGTTCATAACTCCAAAACTCTCCTGGACACCAATCCAGATGTTGCAAAAAGTTGAGGGACCCATCACTCTCATAGCAATTTCATGTGTTATTGATGAATAGAGCTAGCCCATTAGTAGTTGATTGATGGACATCCACTTCCCATACTCAGCATTTAGAGTCATTTCGATGGTGACACCAGCAGATCCAGTAGTTTGTGTCGCCAAAAATTCTACGGGGCAGGTCCTTGTTCCTGTGATAAATCCTTCAAGGTTATGACCTCTGATGATGGTCATAACCATGTTCTTCTACAGTAGAAAGTTGTTCTTGCCAAGCTTCACATGAGGAACTTGGGTGAGACTTATCCCAACATGTGGAATCTGATTTCCTCATAGCATTGAAGGCATCAGTGTGCTTGAGGTTGGTTGGGCTAATTGTGTATAGGTGCACATTAGCAGCTCACAATTAGTGTGATCATCCTAGCAACCATACGTGTTAAGCCATTTTAGCTGAGGTTATTTATGTAATTGTGTATTAGATCTTTCATCCATAAGGTATGAGTTGCTAGCTAAACGTGTATATATATATATATATATATATATATATATATATATATATATATATATATATATATATATATATATATGTTAGCTGAAATCATTTGTAATTTTGAGAAATTCAATTCAATCATTTTGTCCCGCCATTTCTGATCTTCATTTCCTTGCAATTCTTTGCATCTCTTCATGGTATTAGAGTTTTAATTGAAGCTTCTGTATAATGGAAAAGGATTCTAATATCGCAGTACATTTGCAAAATCAATTCGATCAAGTAAATTCATCCGACAATTCATCTGTTGGAGATATGGCTACATGATTCTCTTCTAAATCGATTAGTTACTGATCCATCTAGTCTATACTATCTTCACTATGGAGATAATACAGGAATACAGATCATTTCAGTTGTTCTTACTGATGACAACTATTCTACATAGAGTCGAGCTGTGGTTATGGCGCTTAGTGTCAAAAACAAGGAAAGATTCATTGATGGAACAATAGACAAACCGAATAAGGATGATCCTCTGTTCAGTGCTTGGAGAAGGTACAATCATGTTGTTTCTTCCTGGATCATCAACTCTATCCCTAAAGAATTCTATCCTAGTGTGATGCATAAGGATTCTGCTAGGGAAATATGGATTGAGCTTCGAGACAGGTATAGCCAGAGTAATGGTATGCGCATCTATGAATTAAAGAATTAAATTGCTTCAATTTCGCAAGAGAATGGTTCGGTCAGTTCCTACTTCAATAGATTTAAAGGACTCGGGAAGAGTTACACAATTATCGACCAAATCTTAACAACAATTCTTACCAGCAGGAGGATCAAGTTATGCAGTTTTTAATGGGGCTAGATCATCGGTTCTTTGCTATTAGAAGTCAAGTGCTGTTGATGGATCCATTACCTTCATTGAACAAGGTGTTTGCCCTCATTTTGCAAGATGAAAGGCAAAAGGATGTTGTAGCTAAGAAGCAACAACACTTTGAGGCAGCTGCCTTTGCTGGTAAAGTCATGAGTGGATCTAATGGAAATCAAAGGTATACCTTGTTTAATCAATTTCAGAGAAGAGATAGACCCGTGTGCAGCCACTGTAGCATGCCAGATACATCAAAGGGAAGTGTTACGAGCTCATAGGTTATCCTTCAGGTCACAAATTGGCCAGAGGAAAAACACATATTGCTATTGTAGTTGTTCAAATTCTAGCTGGTAACAAGTTTGAGAACACTAACTATAAGTCAAATATGGCCTTTACACCAAATCAATGCCAACAGCTTTTAGCTATGCTTGTTCCACAGTTGCAAGCACAATTATCCACTAGCAATTCGAAGACATGGGAACATCATCAACAATTCCTGCAACTTCTGCCTTTTCAGGTAATTATCTCAGTCATAATTGTGGTGAAAATGGAGATAAGTGGATAATTGACACTGGAGCATCAAAACACATGGTTTGTTCCAACAAATATTTGACTATAGTCACAGCTGAGGCGAATGCATCAGTTAGGCTGCCAAATGGGGATCATGTGGCTGTACCAAGTGTAGGTAAAGTGAAGTTATCTAATGATTTGGTTTTGACTGATGTTCTTGTGGTACCATCTTTTGCATTTAATCTCATATCTGTGAACAATTTGGTACTTAAACATAATTGCTTTCTGACTTTTATGAATGATTCTTACCTTATATAGGATTTTTTAACATGGAGTTGGGGTAGGCAACCTTGAAGATGGATTATATCATTTTCAACTCCTTGATCACTAGTTCAACAGTTAATCCTTCATCAAGCCTCATCAATTCATTACACATTCTATCAAACATTCAATGTAAAATCTGTTGTTTCATGTTGCAGTCATGTTACTAATCTTCATTATAATAAAGTTACTACTACCTCTTCTAATTCAACGAACATCAGCAATATCAGAATTACTATTGATATATGGCATTGCCGTTTGGGTCATATACCTACTTCAAAATTGTCTGCCTTTCATAAGCATGTTCCTGATATCAAATTCAATAATCTCAAACATTGTTGATGAGTGCTCCACACTCATGATATTTATGTCACTTAATTCATTATTTTGTTACCATTGAAAAAGTTTTAGAGTGTTTTTATGTGTGTTTTGATGTTATGATGTAGGTTGGTGAGATTGAAGAAAATAAGCAAAAGTTGATAATTTTGGGGGAAAATGGTTAAATTATAAAAGATCCAAAGTTTGAGGATTAAAGTGCAAATACTCAAAAGTTGTGCCGATCTTCATGATGATGATTTGAGAGTGTCAAGGGCCAATTGGATGAGGAGAGATGTCAAATGGATCAAATTTAGTCAAAATATGATTACACATCAAATTCCAATTGAAAATGTTTTGCTCCAGATTTTTAGTCTCATGTTGATACTCACTTTTGACATAGAAAATGATCGAATTGGAGAAAAATATTTGAATCAAAGTTGTAGACTGATGAGTTAGCCTTCCAAAGCATCTTGAATCACCTCAGATTTGATATTCTTTTCGGCTCGGCCCACCTCCAATCTAAGAGGCTATAAATACAAGTTTGTAGACCTAACTTAGGGGACTCTTGTAGAAGAAAAAGGGAAGAAATACGGCTTAGAAGATAACACAAAGGAGAATTGATCTAGAACTAAAACGACAAGGAATTAGAGGATTCAAGCGGCAAAACAGTTTTTCTTATTCTTTTCTTCTCCAAGTTCTTTAATTCAAATTTTATCATGTTGTCTTTAGGAGTTATGAACTAATTTTCATATCTAGGGTTTGATGTAGCCAAACTTGACATTATGATTTGATTTTGTCATAATTATTCTATTTGATTTTTCATATATGTTTGATTGTGTCATGAAATTAATGCCTTCAATTAATTGGCCACTAATTGAATGAATAGATCCTGGTCAATTCCAGCACTCGAGAGAGGGAAATTTAGGAGCGATCATAGGATTGACACAACGTAGATTTTATGGGTTTCGAGAGAAAGTATAGGATTTATGAAACTTACTCCATAAAAGAATCATGAACTTGATAAATCCTTGATTTTTGGAATTGAATTCTGAGATTGATTTCTAGCCGGCACTCGAGAGAGGGGAGATAAATACATTAGGATTCTTGCTTTCAAACATGAGGAAATCAATTAGAATAGCTAGGCACAATTGAGTCGTAATTGATAGTAAGGTGAAATCAATCCCTTGACTTTCTCGCATTAACATTCTCCTATAAATTGTTTTCATTTTATTTGCATTATTATACATTCATATTAGTTTAGAATAAAAACCTTGAATTGATATTTTGTTCGTCTAAATAAAGTAAAAGCTGAAACAATTATAATACTTGGTAGAAATTGAATTACAATCCCCGTGGGTTCGACACTCTTAACTCAATCATCATATTACAAAACTTGGCACAGTACACTTGCGGCATAAAATCGCGTTGCAGAAAACGCGTGACAAGTTTTTGGCGCCGTTGCCGGGGATTATGTTATTTGATTTTTATTAATATTATTACCAATTAGCTTTTATTTTAATTTAGATTTTTAATTTTGTTTTTATTTATTCTATTTTTATCTATGATATTTTTTTTTTATTTCAGCTGTTTATGCAAAGGGCGAGAAACATCTACCTATTACCTATTAATCCCGAACAAGAACGTACATTTTGTCGTCTAAGGTGTATACAGAGAGACGAACGTGAAGCAATGGCTGAACAGGATGCAAGAGCAGCTAATGAAAATAATCAACAAAGAGCTATTCGGGACTATATTAGGCGCATTGTCAATGATAACTATTCCGGCATCGCAGGCCCCACTATAGCTACAAACAACTTCGAACTAAAGTCAGGACTAATACACATGGTTCAACAGAATCAGTTTGGAGGAATTGCAACAGAAGATCCAAATGCTCATTTGGAGATCCTTTCTCGAAATCTGTGATACCGTCAAGATGAATGGTTTTACTGAAGACGCTATCAGTCTTCACTTATTTTTCTTCTCCTTAAGAAATAAAGCCAAAGCATGGTTGCAATCTTTGCCATATGGATCCATCACGACTTGGGAGGGGTTAGCTCAGAAATTTCTAACAAAATTTTTTCTACCCTCTAAGGCAGCTCAATTGTGCAGTGAAATTGGTCAATTCAAACAATTTGACATCAAACCATTTTATGAGGCTTGGGAGAGATTCAAAGATCTACTTAGAAGATGTCCTCAGCATGGTTATCATAGTTGGGTAAAAATCGAGCTCTTCTACAATGGGCTGAATAGTCAAACAAGGACAATAGTGGATTCTGCAGTAGGAAGAACTCTGATGTCCAAGACTCAGGATGTGATTTATTCATTGTTGGATGAGATAGCTACTAATAGTTATCAATGGCCAAGTGAGCAGCTCAGATGTCATCTCTAATAAAGTTGCTGGCCTTTATGAGGTGGATCCTATCACAGCCCTTGCAGCCCAGATGTCATATCTAACTACTCAAATAGCTTCATTAACATCACATGGAACTCAGAAGAAAGCAGACTCTATCATGGCCGCGTCCACTTCATACCAGGAGTCCAAGTCAGAAAATGAGCAAGTCTAGTATGTGAATAGCAGAAACTTCAATCAGAGAGGAAAATACTCAACCATCCAGGACTGCAAAATCATGAGAATCTCTCTTATGGTAACAATGCTAATGTGCTACAACCACCGTCTGAGTTTAATAACTAGGCTTCTTCTAGAAGGAAAGCCATCACTGGAAGATATTTTGGGAACCTTCATTTTAGAGACACGATTGAGGTTCAACAAAGATGAGTCAAGACTTGACAACATCGAGACTCATATGACCAACTTGGGAGCTACAATGAAGAACTTGGAGGTGCAAATTGGTCAGATAACAACTGCATTATAGTCCCAACAGAAAGGAAAGTTTCCCAATGACATGGAGGTTAACCTAAGGGAGAACTGCAATGTCATCACATTAAGGAGTGGTAAAGAAGTTGAAGAAAGTAAGCCTAAAAAGGTTGTAGTACCTATACCGGATCCCATACTTACAGAGGAAGAGCAGATTGAAAAGCAGAAGATCCAAGCAGAAGCAACAAAAAAGATTCATAAACCTTACTAAATCTCATTTCCAGACAACCCACCTATCTTGAAGCCCTAGCTACCATTCCCACAGAGATTCATGAAGAAGAAATTTGATGAGCAGTTCGCAAGGTTCCTAGAAGTCTTCAAGAAAATCCACATCAATATTCCCTTCGCAAATGCCTTGGCCCAAATGCCTAACTATGCCAAATTCTGAAGGAAGTGACGTCAAAGAAGAGAAAGTTGGAGGAGTTTGAGACTGTAAAGTCAACAGAACAGTGTAGTGCCCTTTTTCAAAAGAAGCTCCTTCAGAAATTGAAAGATCTAGGTAACTTCAACATTCCTTGCAATGTTGGTGGTATCACATTTGATAAAGCACTGGATGATCTTGGAGCTAGCATGAACTTGATACCCCTCTCAGTGTTCAAAAAGTTGGGTCTTGGAGATGTGAAGCCTACAACCCTCACCTTGCAATTAGCAGACAAATCATTTACATACCCCAAGGGCATTATTGAAGATGTATTGGTGAAGGTCGATAAGTTCATCTTTTCGGTGGACTTTGTGGTGTTGGATATGGAAGAGGATGAGAAAGTACCATTAATTCTTGGTAGACCTTTCTTGGCCACTGATAGAGAATTGATTGATGTACAAGAAGGGAAGTTGACACTACGGGTTAATGAAGAGCAAGTAACTTTCAACATTCATCAAGTAGAGAAACCTCCAGAAAAAGTTAACACTTGCAATGTGATCCAGTCAGCTAAAGCAGTTGTAGGTCATAGAGGGAAGGGGAAATCGTTCCATGATCCTTTAGTGTAGAACATGGAAACTAGCTACACAGTAGATGATATATATACTATTAAATGCCTAGGAACCAAGAAACTAACTACGTGGAAAAGCCTTTGAAACCTCCAAATATTGTCACATCAAAAGAGGTTTTAAAGGCTACACCAAAGTTAATGCTACTTCATTCCACTGACCATGCTATAATGAAGAAAAATACAAAGCCCATGGTGAAGTTTAGAAATAAGAGAGAGATGCCACCTGAAGATCAAACATAGGTTCTATGGTTGAGTCAAGCTAATGACGTTAAAGAAACGCTTCTTAGGAGGCAACCCAAGTTTTCTTCTTTTTTACTTGTTCAATTATTTTGTTTTTAAATTATAAGATAGTTTAGTTTATTTTATAGTTTAGTTAGAATTCTTCAGCCATATCCCATTCCCCTTAGGTCATTGAGTAATTAAGTTGGTTGTTAGATGTTTGAACTAAATAACACTTGTTCTATGCAATTAATTTCTAAAATTTGATTTTTCAGGAACAAGATGTCGCGAAACATCCAAACCAACATTAACAAGGAGAAAATGGGATGCATCTCAAGTTTAGGGAAAAAGATAGAAGAAACATTCACCAACACCAACATCATCATTACCACAATGTCATTGGCAGTACAGACAATTCAGGGAAGTCTCCTCCTTTTTCTTTAATTTTATATTGAGAACAATGTTTAATTTTAGTTTGGGGATGTATTATAAATTGTGTCTAATTGCCTTAGTTTTATTTTTTATGTTTTGTGTGATTTGTTTGCACGAAAAAAAAAATTTACACATTTTTACATGTTTGTATGAGTTAGATAGCCTTGCCGGCATTGGTTTATGTAATTGAGAACATGTGTTGGTTTATGAATTGTGGGTAAGTTATGTGTTTGAGTTAATAGTTTTGCTTATTCATGTGAAATGAAAAATATTTATGTACGTGAGTTGATTGTAACGTTGTACATGAGTAGGTTGATTTACATTTATAGGTTGAAATAGAGAACTTTGATGCTAAACCCAGACAATCAATGAACAAGATTTACATCCCTACACCAAATCTAGGATGTTTGGATGGTCGAACTTTTGTAGAGAGACATGGATGCAGATGTGGATTCCATGTGTGCTAAAATTTGTGTAGACTGTCTGAGACCAATAAGATGAAAATTAGATGAAAACTTTAAGTTAGAGGTTAATTCTCGAGAATATGTATTTAATAAGGGGCATTGCACTAATCATTGCGTATAAAAAAAATTGTGAACGACTATAATAATCTCCTTATGAAATATCTATTTGTAGCCTTTATGACTCGAGTGAATAAGCATGTAAGGGTTAAAACCTGATGCCCCAAAGTCATCTGACTTGGGAGTCATTAATCTAAAACATGCTACAGGGTCATTTAGAAAGTTTAATGGAGAGATGTCAGTACAAAGAGTGAATTATATATATATATAGATATAGTTGAAAACGCAAGTGCATAAATAGAAGACGCACCACATATCATGATTAAGCCCCGAATACTTATTTTTGAGGATTAGACATTTGATAAGAGGTTAGTAACTTAGTTGATTCTCAAAAGTTGAAACAGTCAAAAATAAGGAGAACCTCATTTGTTGATATGTTGAACTACAATTAGTAAAGCCTAATTAAATTTGAGTGGTGTAAGAAATTAGTATTGAAATTCAACTTAGAACATACCCTTGGGAAGAGAAAAGAAAACAAGCTTGGGGGTATGTGAATCCCAGGAGCAAGGTAAGGAAATATTTGACTTTTAAGGTTGGAAATTTGATCGACTTATAATTGTACAGTGTCGCACTTGATTCTCCACACACACCCATTTTGCATTGAATATGTGAGAATTTAGCTTATGCATTATAGTTTTGAAATGATTCATGAAATTAATGCTATGTTTTCAATCCTGAGCCATGAATGCAGATATCTAGTATAATTTATTTCAAGTTATTTTGTTCGTATTTATTTGTTCGTGTGTTCGTTAGTGATTTTCCTTAATTTGGTGTTTGCTCGAGGACAAACAAAATATTAAGTTTGGGGGTATTTGATGAGTGTTCCACACTCATGATATTAACTTTGTAAGAGATCCAAAATTCGAAAACTAAAGTGCAAATACTCAAAAGTTGTGTCGATCCTCATAGTGAAGATTTGAGAGTGTTAAGGGCCAATTGGATGAGGAAAGATGTCAAAGTGATCAAATTTAGTCAAAATATGATCATACATCAAATTTCAATTGAAAGTGTTTTGCTCCAGATTTTGTCTCATATTGATACTTTTGACACAGAAAATGATCGAATTGGAGAATAATGTCTGAATCAAAGTTGTAGCCTGATGAGTTAGTCTTCCAAAGTATCTTGAATCACCTCAATCGGACATCAGACGAAAACGTTATGATAAAAATACTGAAAGACATGCAGAACAGAAAACAATACAGAGTTGCTTGGCGCCTAGACATGGAAATTTTGGCAGAGAAGGTGGCGTTGCGGTGCCAGCTCCAGGGCGCCGCGGCGCCACGTCCAGAAAAATATCAAATATACCTATTTTCATATTCTTTTCTGCTTGTCCCACCTCCAATCCGTGTTATTATTTTAAGAGGCTATAAGTACAAGTTTGTAGACCTAATTTAGGGGGCCCTTGTGAAAGAAAAAGGCAAGAAGGACGGCTTAGAAGACAACACAAATGAGAATTGATCTAGAACTAAAACGACAAGGAATTGGAGGAGGATTCAAGTGGCAAAAGAGTTTTTCTTATTCTTTTCTTCTCCATGTTCTTTAATTAAGATTTTATTATGTTGTCTTTAGAAGTTATGAACTAATTTTCATATCTAGGGTTTGATGTAGCCAAACTTGATATTATGATTTTATTTTTTCATAATTATTCTATTTGATTTTTCATATATGTTTGATTGTGTCATGAAATTAATGCCTTCAATTAATTGGCCACTAATGGAATGAATAGATGCTAGTCAATTACAGCACTCGAGAGAGGGGAATTTAGGCGCGATCATAGGATTGACACAACGTAGATTTTATGGGTTTCGAGAGAAAGTATAGGATCTATGAAACTTACTCCATACAAAAAATCATGAACTTGATAAATCTTTGATTTTAATTCGGAATAGAGATATTGAAATTGAATTCTAAGATTAATTTCTAGCCGGCACTCCAGAGAGGGGAGAGAAATACATTAGGATTCTTGCTTTCAAACATGGGAAAATTGATTAGAATAGCTAGGCGTAATTGAGTCGTAATTGATAGTAAGGTGAAATCAATTTCTTGGCTTTCTCGCATTAACATTCTCCTATAAATTGTTTTCATTTTATTTGCATTATTATACATTCATATTAGTTTAGGATAAAAACTTTAAATTGATATTTTGTTCGTCTAGATAAAGTAAAAGCTGAAACAATTATAGCACTTAGTAGAAATTGAATTACAATCCCCGTAAGTTGGACACTCTTAACTCAATAATCATATTACAAAACTTGGCACCGTACACTTGCGACACAAATTTACGTTGTAGAAAACGCGTGACAATTGTTCTATTTGTCCACTTGCTAAGCAACATAGGCTCTCTTCTCATCTTAGTAAAACAAGAGCTTCTAAGCCCTTTGACATAATTCACTGTGATATATGGGGACCTTATTCCACGACTTCCTTAAATGGATCTCAATACTTTCTTACTATCACGGATGACTATAGTAGAGTAACATGGACTTATCTAATGAGAAATAAGTCTCAAACCAAACCTATCATTCAAGCCTTTTACTTCTTAATCAAAACACATTTTCAAAGCAACATAAAGACATTAAGGTCTGACAATGGTGCATAGTTTCTTATGACTGAATTCTTTAACTCCAAAGGCATTTTACATCAGGTTAGCTGTGTAGAGACTCCACAGCATAACGGTGTTGTTGAAAGAAAGCATCAACACATCTTAAGCATTTCTAGGGCTCTCAAATTTCAAGCCAATTTACCACATAAATTCTGGGTGACTGCATCCTTACTGCCACTCACCTCATAAACAGAACCACCACTTCTTTTCTTGCTGATAAATCACCCTATGAAGTGCTATATCACACCGCTCCATCCTATGCTCATCTTAGAGTGTTTGCCTGCCTTTGTTATGCAGTCACTCTGAAAAGATATCGAATAAAATTTGATCCTAGAGCCACCCCTTGCATATTCATTGGCTATCCTAACGTTATGAAGGCATATAAACTGTATAACCTTCACACCAGTGCAACATTTCATTCTAGAGATGTCATTTTCCATGAAAGTATTTTTTTTCTTTCATCATCCTTTTTTCTTTCAATCCTTATCTAAGTTTGAAGATCCTTCACAACATAATCAGACCCTTTTCCTACCTCAATTACCTTTATACCATAATGGCTCTCATTCATCTCCAAGTTAGGTTTCACATGATGCTCTTTTCCGGAAGTCCATCATTAGAAACTCCACAGTTAAACGTGCTTGGCTTGGAGCAATTCTATGATGGGTAACCCCTTGGGAAGTTTTCTCGAGGAGCGTGCGAGTGAGGACAAAGCATGCTGAAAAGACTCATGTTGGTACAGTGGGGATAGTACGTCGTCGATCTAACGGCCTAGACAGCCCGTTAAGTGGGACCCAAGTCGTTACAAATGGTATCAGAGCTCGGCTGCCGTCGGAAATTGGGAACTAAGTGCTATGCGGGACAAAGTGCTACGTCAAGGGCTGGAACCACCTCTTGAACCCATAGGAGCCACCTCTAGAATTCCAACGCCTGGCAACGAATCCCTAGATAGGTCAAGCGCGACAGGACGTCGCGAGTCTAATGGGGGGTGATTGTAATACCCAGACCAGGAAAGTTTAAAAGATTTGATGGGTACTACTTATACCAATAAGGTGCACCTTCTTTTCCGGCAGTCCATCGTTAGAAACTCCACAGCTAAGCGTGCTTGGCTTGGAGCAATTCTATGATGGGTGACCCCTTGGGAAGTTTTCTCGGGGAGCGTGTGAGTGAAGACAAAGCATGCTGAAAAGACTCAAGTTGGTACAGTGGGGACATTACGTCGTCGATCTAACGGCCGAGACAGCCCGTTAAGCGGGACCCGAGTCGTTACAATATTTTTAATTTGGTTGGTATAGTCCATTTAAGAAATAAATTATGGAATCTCGGCCCATTTAGGGTTATGAAAGTACAAGCCATAAGTTATTTATAAGCTCAATACTTTAAGACATTAAGTTTAAGTAAATTTGATTTCAAAGATTTAATGAATAACTGGGTTTGCCACAATGGTTATCTGCATGGTATTTCATATTGGCAACCCAGGTTCGAATCATCATGCAAATGTTTCTTTTTATAAAGTATTGTATAAAATTATTTTTTCGCACTTACTATAATTTCAAAAAAAAAGGGAGGAAGGGGGGGGGGGGAGCACACGTCTCAGAAAGTGAGTTGAAAAGTCAAGGTAATTAACCTCATAAATTGGTAGGTTTTATGGCATATTTATTCCACACACACACACACACGTATAACATGGAATAAAACTTACCATTTGCCATCATATACCCACTTTAAATTCATTTTAATTGGAGAATAATGCCAACAGTTTCCTACATATGCTTAACCCCTCACTTTCCCATTAAACATTTTCTTTAATCCCAATCAATTGTGAATAACCTACCACATTTATTCACTACATGTCTAACGTTTCTTTTCCCAAATAAATCATTGTTTTCTACTATATATTTATGTATAGTTTACACATATGAGGGTTCACGTTTTTGAAACAAGAAAAAAAAAAGAGAAACATATTTTCAAAAGAAAAGAAAGAGAAACATAGTAGAGGAGCCAAATCTTAAAGCTTGGGTGCCGTGGGGAAAGCAACACTCAACCTCCAATTTCATCCATTTCAAAAGCATTAAACAAAGGTAGGTAGAGGTGCAAGTGTTTGTTTCGTTTTCAAACTATGATTTTCGTTAAAAGTTTGAATGAATTGGTGCCTTCGGGTACGGTGTTACGACACTACTATAGTTTGAATGATCATTCTACGGTTCTATGCGTTATGTTAAATCATAACTCCACAGAAATTGGATTTTTCCGGAAATCCATCTACGTGCGACGGTATGAATCTATAGTTCAGAAGTTTATAATTTGTTAACGAAACGCACCGATGACATCTATTGAGTTTCAAACACATGGGTTAATTCCCTCTCTACAGGTTGATTTGATATGATTTGCTTGGGACGTGGATAATGGTAAAGAATGATGCAACGTGCTATGGGGAAGCCGGTGATTTAACGTTTTAAATTTGATTATGAAATGTTTACGTTATTTTAAATAGATTTCTATGAAATGTCATATTTGGAACTATTCTAATCACATTTCTTTATGAATAAGTTGTGTTTAAAGGTAGGTACGTTTCATAAAATTTGCTTGCAATTCACTGTTTACAAAAAAACCAAGTGCTGGCAATTTAATGTTGCTGTTTCATTATATTTTCAGATTCTGCCTTGACTTTAAAAATTCATAACTTAATCGTTACTTGGAATTTTTCAACAAAACGAGTGGTATTTGATAGCTTCATAAGTTAGCTACTGAATAAATTTGGAATCATGTCAATCCAATGTTGGTAGAATTTTAAATGTCACTTAGAATAAACTACGCCGGGTAATGTTGCTGTTTCCCAGCTTCTGCCCTTTGATTTGGAAATTCAGAACTCGATCGTTACTTGAAATTTTTGGGTAAAACCAATGGATTTTGGCAGTCTCATGGGTTAGCTATTACATAAAGTTGAAATCATGTTGATTTGATGTGTATAGAATTTTATATATCACTTTAAGTAAACCGCGCTGGGTTACCTTCCAAACTGTGTCGTACGAGGTTTTGAAAAAATATTTTTATACCTCATATGTTGCCGACGAGAGTTGATTTTTGGATATGTTATAGTATAAACTTTACTATAAAATTTCATGAAATTTCGGAGATGTTAGCTATGCAAAATAATTTATTTTTGACTACTGCTGTTGAGATAGAAAGCCAAACAGCAACATTCATTTTTTTTCCCACTTAGAACTTCACGTCAGTAAATGGATACATGCATGGGAATCATTCTAAAACATTTTTTTTATTTGGTTCTAGTATTGAAATGATGTTGTACAGAATGAAATAAGTTTTGAATTAAATTCTTAAATTAAAATTTTATAATATCCGCTTAAGGTATCGTAACTTATTAAGTTTACGAGTAAAGTAAAGCGAGTCTTGTAACGTTTCGACCCATGCGGGTTGGGGCGCTGCAGCGTGGTATCAGAGCACGAGTTTAGTCAATTCTGTAGACTTAACGTATTTTGTAAAAAAAAATTATTTTTTTTCTACAATGTGGGAAATAAAAAAAAATGAAATATTTAAAGGCACTCCACGGCATCTTGCATCCATTAGTCGACCTCATCCTAAAGCCTAGGTATGTTTAACTAAGCAAAGTTTAAATTCTTGTTATGAAAATGTTATGATTCTATAGTTATGTTTTCCATGTTTCGCTACGTTTTACATTTTTCTTTATGTATATCTTATATGCAAAGATAAATGTACTATGAAAAGAAAAAGTTTTATTCAAAAGACATGTATTGGGTTAGAACTTAAGGTTGTGGACTGCATATGGCAAGGAAAGACAAATTCTAGGGAAATGAATCATATTAGTCAATAAGAGATAGATATTCGAGCTTACCTAGATTTTGAGGTAGATGAATCTATAGACCTTGACAATCACATGCGAAGTATGTACTAGTATTGAAAAAAAAAATACATGTATATAATTCTGATGAAGTTGAGAAATAATTCTCTATTTTTCTTAGTATTCTGGTACTGGTAGATGAAATTAATGAGATATATTATTCTTATCTCGAAAGAAATGTCTTGAACAAACCAGAACAACTTGATAAGGGACCTTCTGCAAGCGGTTCAAGATCTTGGCAGGCAAAATCAGAATCAAGCCCCACCCTTACCACCAGCTCCTGTAGCTCACCCGACCCATGCCTCAATTATTGAGTTATTTCGAAGGCATAAGCCCCCTACTTTCGATGGAGCATCTGGTCCACTGGTAGTTGAGGAATGGCTTCATAAGTTGGAACGAATTTTTCGACTTATAAACTGTACTGATGCTCAAAAAGTCCAGTGTGCAGAGTTTATGTTTACCGGTGATGCAAGTCACTGGTGGGATTCGATGTCTCGAACTAGGACCCCGGAGTAGCAATTGGCGTTAACTTGGGAACAGTTCAAGGAGGAAGTGATGGATAAGTATTTTCCTCAGTCTCTAAGAGATTTCAAGGAAAGCGAATTCCTTCAGCTTAAGCAGGGTAATATGTCCTTGACTTATTATGAGCGAAAGTTTGATCAACTCTCAAGATTTGCTCCACACTTGGTTGACACAAAAATTAAGAAGACTCGAAGGTTTGAGGAAGGGTTAAACCCAGACATAAGCATGATTCTTATGTCACGTCATTTTACATCATACCGTGAAATGTTAGAACGAGCTCACACTATTTGGTATCAAAAGGCTAATGCAGAGCAACACAGTCAATTGTTCGGCCAGTAGGATAAAGGACGTTGAGAAGAGAAAGTAGAATGGTCAAGAAAAAGAAAAGGGCAAATGGCAAAATAAGAAAACCAATATCAGACCTGTTGATAGTAAGGCCATAGTACCTGTCGTAGCATCGTGCCCTAAGTGTGGTAAACAATATCATGGTGAATGTTTGTTCGAGAAGAATGCCTGTTTTCGATGTGGTAAACCAGGGCATATTGCTAAGGATTGTCGCACCTTTGCTCAGAAGAAGGATGATAACAATGATCAGAACAAGAAGGGCAAAACATGAGTCTTTACGCTTACTCAGAAGGATGCAGAGGAGAACTCAAACGTAATAACAAGTATTTTACTCATATCCAATGCACCTGCTTATGTACTGTTTGATTCGGGAGCTACTCACTCTTTTATATCAACGTCTTTCATTACTAAAGGTAGTATTAGTTGTGATAAGTCAGAGAGTACACTATAAGTTAGCATTCATTCGGACGAAACATTGACCACTGATAATTTAGCCAAGTCGGTGAATCTTGAAATTGAGGGAAAAACATTAGAAGCTAATTTATATCTGATAGAGATGAAAGATTTTGATGTGATTTTGGGTATGGATTGGTTGGGACATAATTATACAACCATTTGTTGTAGAGAAAAGGAAGTGTCTTTTCAAAAACCAGGAGTAGAACAATTTTCTTTCCCTGGAATAAAGACCAAACTCAATCTCCAACTGATATCTACCTTGCAAGCCGAGATAATGTTGAGAGAAGAAACATCTCAAGGGTTACTAGTCAACATCTCAGGAGAAAAACAAGCGACGATAAAAATTGAGGATGTACCAGTGGTATAAGAATTTATAGATGTGTTTCCTGAAGATCTACCTGGTATCCCACCGGATAGACAAGTAGAGTTCACCATAGATCTGGTTCCTGGAGTGGCACCAGTATCTAAAGCTTCATACAGAATGGCTCCAAAGGAACTTCAAGAGTTGAAAGTTCAGTTACAAGAATTGTTGGACAATGACTTTATCCGACCAAGTGTATCTCTTTGGGGCGCACCAGTGTTATTTGTAAAGAAGAAAGACGGAAGTTTGAGGATGTGTATCGACTATCGGGAGTTGAATCGTTTGACCATCAAGAATAAGTATCCTCTCCCGAGAATTGAGGATTTGTTTGATCAATTAAGAGGGGCTAAAGTATTTTCCAAGATCGACTTACGATCTGGATATCATCAATTGAAGGTTAAGGCTAGTGATATACCCAAGACGGCTTTCAAGACTCGTTATGGACATTATGAGTTCACAGTCATGCCATTCTGGTTGACACATGCTCCCGCAGTATTCATGGATTTAATGAATCGTGTTTTTCACAAGTATTTAGATCAATTTGTCACAGTCTTCATCGATGACATTTTGATATACTCTAAGAGTACAAATCAGCATGAGGAACATCTTAGAATAGCGTTAGAAATACTGCGCAAGGAAAAGTTATAGGCAAAATTTAAAAAGTGTAAATTTTGGCTTGAGCAAGTTGGGTTCCTCGGTCATGTAGTTATTGCCCAAGGAATTGAAGTAGATCCAGTAAAAGTGGAAGCGGTAACTAACTGGAAGACACCGAATAACGCTGGTGAAGTTCGAAGTTTTCTAGGATTGGCCGGGTACTATCGGAGATTTATTGAAGGATTCTCCAAAATATCTGGACCAATGACGCAATTGACAAGGAAAGGGGTAAAGTTCCTATGGACAGATAAGTGTGAGCAAAGCTTTCAGGAGCTAAAGCAACGATTGATTATAGCATCGGTGTTAACTATACCCGAAAGTTCAGAAGGGTTTGTTATATATAGTGATGCATCCAAACAAAGTTTGGGATGTGTTAATGCAACACGGAAAAGTGATTGCTTATGCATCAAGGCAATTGAAGCAACATGAGCAGAACTACCCGATGCATGATCTAGAACTTGCAGCGGTAGTTCATGCATTAAAGATATGACGCCATTACTTATATGGAGGAAAGTGCGACATTTACACAGATCATAAGAGTCTCAAATATTTCTTCACATGGAAGGAATTGAATATGAGACAGAGGCGATGGTTGGAGCTAGTAAAGGATTACGACTGCACTATTCATTATCATCCAGGTAAGGCTAATGTTGTTGCGGACGCTCTAAGTAGAAAGTCGATGGGAAAGTTGGCATCATTACCTACTATTCAGAAGGAGTTGATCAAAGACTTGCAAAATTTGCAAATTGAAGTGGTTACTACATCAGAGCAAAGTATAGCTCGTTTAGCAACTTTGGTGGTTCGACCAACTCTCAGAGATCGGATCATAGAAGCACAGGATAAAGATCCATTTTTGCAGAAGATCAGGAAAGAAATTGGCACTGATAGGAGAAAGGATTTTGGAATAGCTTCGGATTGGGCACTGATGTTTAAAGGAAGAATTTGTGTGCCTAAAGATGAAGTTTTGAGGAATGAGAATTAGAAAAGGCTCATTTCACTCCGTACACCGCACATCCTGGTAGTACGAAAATGTATCGAGATCTTCGAGATACATTTTGGTGGAGGAATATGAAAAGAAGTATAGGTCTATTTGTGGCAAAATGTATAGTGTGTCAACAAGTTAAAGCAGAACATCAAAAACTAGTAGGGTTGTTAAATCCATTCGACATACCTGAATGGAAGTGGGAGAATATTGCAATGGACTTTGTGGTAGGATTTTCAAGGTCAGTAAGAGGGCACAATGCTATATGGGTAATAGTGGATCGACTAACAAAGTCAGCTCATTTTCTTTCTATA
Source organism: Fraxinus americana (assembly GCA_035079005.1). Taxonomy (NCBI): domain Eukaryota; kingdom Viridiplantae; phylum Streptophyta; class Magnoliopsida; order Lamiales; family Oleaceae; genus Fraxinus; species Fraxinus americana. The sequence continues at coordinate 22,699,550 of CM068706.1, forward strand.
AAAATGACATTCAGTCTAGATCAACTAGTACAATTGTACATTAGAGAGATTGTAAGATTGCATGGTGTTCCCGTGTCTATTGTATCTGATAGAGATCCAAGATTTACGTCAGAATTTTGGAAGAGCTTACAAAGAGCTATGGGAACGAAATTGGATTTCAGTACGGCGTATCACCCTCAATCTGATGGTCAATCTGAAAGGACCATCCAAATTTTGGAAGATATGCTAAGGGCCTGTGTTTTGGATCTAGGAGGCAGTCGTGAATCGTATCTAACTTTGGTGGAATTTGCCTATAATAATAGTTTCCAGGCAACTATTGGAATGGCACCATATGAAGCTCTCTACGGTACAAGATGTAGATCACCCGTCCATTGGGACGAAGTCGGAGAAAAGAGAGTTTTGGGACCAGAGATCATTGAAAGGACAGTTGAAGTCATTGATAAGATCCGCACTAGGATAAAGGCCGCACAAGATAGACAAAAGAGCTATGCTGATACCAGAAGAAAAGATTTGGAATTTAAAGTTGGAGAGAAAGTTTTTCTGAAAGTGTCACCAATAAAAGGTGTACTTAGGTTCGGCAAGAAAGGAAAACTACGACCTCGTTATATTGGACCATTCAAAATACTTGATAGGGTCGGAAATGTAGCTTATCGATTAGCTTTGCCGCCCGAACTATCAGCAGTTCATAACGTGTTTCATATATCGATGATCCGAAAGTATATGCATGATCCCGATCACGTGGTCAATTCTCAATCTCTAGAAGTACAGAAAGATTTATCCTACGAGGAATTTCCGATTTCAATACTAGATCGAAAGGTGCATAAGTTACGGAACAAAGAGATTCAACTGATCAAGATACAATGGAGTAATCATGGAGTAGAAGAAGCTACTTGGGAGAGAGAAGAAGATGTTAAAGACAAATACCCAACACTATTTACCAGATCATAAGGTAAATTTCGAGGACGAAATTTTATTTAAGGTGTGAGGGATCTAATGTCCCAGATTTTATATTCTTAATTTGGTTGGTATAGTCCATTTAAGAAATAAATTATGGAATCTCGGCCCATTTAGGGTTATAAAAGTACAAGCCATAAGTTATTTATAAGCCCAATACTTTAAAACATTAAGTTTAAGTAAATTTGATTTCAAAGATTTAATGAATAACTGGGTTTGCCACAATGGTTATCTGCATGGTATTTCATATTGGCAACCCAGGTTCGAATCATCATGCAAATGTTTTTTTTTATAAAGTATTGTATAAAATTATTTTTTCGCACTTATTATAATTTCAAAAAAAAAAAGGGAGGAAGGGGGGGGGGGGGGGGGCACACGTCTCAGAAAGTGAGTTGAAAAGTCAAGGTAATTAACCTCATAAATTGGTAGGTTTTATGGCATATTTATTCCACAAACACACACACACACACACGTATAACATGGAATAAAACTTACCATTTGCCATCATATACCCACTTTAAATTCATTTTAATTGGAGAATAATGCCAACAGTTTCCTACATATACTTAACCCCTAACTTTCCCATTAAACATTTTCTTTAATCCCAATCAATTGTGAATAACCTATCACATTTATTCACTACATGTCTAACGTTTCTTTTCCCAAATAAATCATTGTTTTCTACTATATATTTATGTATAGTTTACACATATGAGGGTTCACGTTTTTGAAACAAGAAAAAAAAACGAGAAACATATTTTCAAAAGTAAAGAAAGAAAAACATAGTAGAGGAGCCAAATCTTAAAGCTTGGGTGCCGTGGGGAAAGCAACACTCAACCTCCAATTTCATCCATTTCAAAAGCATTAAACAAAGGTAGGTAGAGGTGCAAGTGTTTGTTTCGTTTTCAAACTATGATTTTCGTTAAAAGTTTGAATGAATTGGTGCCTTCGGGTACGGTGTTACGACACTACTACAGTTTGAATGATCATTCTCCAGTTCTATGCGTTATGTTAAATCATAACTCCACAGAAATTGGATTTTGCCGAAAATCCATCTACGTGCGACGGTATGAATCTATAGTTCGGAAGTTTATAATTTGTTAACGAAACGCACCGATGACATCTATTGAGTTTCAAACTCATGGGTTAATTCCCTCTCTACAGGTTGATTTGATATGATTTGCTTGGGACGTGGATGATGGTAAAGAATGATGCAACGTGCTATGGGGAAGCCGGTGATTTAACGTTTTAAATCATAACTTAATCGTTATTTGGAATTTTTCAACAAAATGGGTGGTATTTGATAGGTTCATAAGTTAGCTACTGAATAAATTTGGAATCATGTCAATCCGATGTTGGTAGAATTCTAAATATCACTTAGAGTAAACTACGTCGGGTAATGTTGCTGTTTTCCACCTTCTGCCCTTTGATTTGAAAATTCAGAACTCGATCGTTACTTGAAATTTTTGGATAAAACCAATGGATTTTGACAGTCTCATGGGTTAGCTACTGCATAAAGTTGAAATCATGTTAATTTGATGTGTGTAGAATTTTATATATCACTTTAAGTAACCAGCGCTGGGTTACCTTCCAAACTGTGTCGTGTGAGGTTTTGAAAAAATATTTTTATACCTCATATGTTGCCGGTGGGAGTTTATTTTAAGATATGTTATAGCTACTTTACTATAAAATTTTATGAAATTTCGGAGATGTTAGCTATGCAAAAGAGTTTATTTTTGACTACTGCTGTTGAGATAGAAAGCCAAACAGCAACATTCATTTTTTTTCCCACATAGAACTTCACGTCAGTAAATGGATACATGCATGGGAATCATTCTAAAACATTTTTTTTATTTGGTTCTAGTATTGAAATGATGTTGTACAGAATTAAATAAGTCTTGAATTAAATTCTTAAATTAATATTTTATACTCTCCGCTTAAGGTATCGTAACTTATTAAGTTTACGACTAAAGTAAAGCGAGTCTTGTAACGTTTCGACCCATGCGGGTCGGGGCGCTACATACTTGCTATGTGAATTGCAGATTTATTGTCGCAAAATAGTAGAGTTACCTTGGATTGTTTGATGTTTAAATCATTTAACAAGTTCTTTTCAGCCAACTTAATTCGCAGGCAGCAGCAGTCATTGACCTATACTCTGCTTCAGTAGAGGATCTTGTTACCGATGTACTTTTTGGACTTCCACGATATTTAGGAATTTCCCAAGAAGATGCAATATCCGGTAATTGATCTTCGAGTGTTTGAACAAGCAGCCCCGTCAGCATCATAGTAGCCTTTGAGTTACAAGTCTAGTTTTCTTTCAAAAAACAAACCCTGCACTGGTGTACCTTTTAAGTACCTTAGAACATGGTGAGTAGCTTCCATGAGAGGCTGTTTAGGTGATTGCAAGACTTGACTCAACAACTGCACATCATAAGATAGGTCTGGCCTTGTTATGGTTAAGTAGAGTATCCTTCCTACTAGCCTTCGATACTTATTGACATCCAAAATATTGTCTCCTTCATCCTTACTCAACTTCAGATTATGAGGTAGGGGATTAGTTGCTGGTTTGGCCTCTAAGTAGCCTGCATCTGATATGATATCTAAGGCATATTTCCTCTGGCATATGGAGATGCCCTTTGTAGTCCTAGCAACTTTGAGTCCAAGAAAATACTTAAGGATCCCTAAATATTTCAGTTTGAACTGATCATTCAACTCCCTTTTAAAATGATAAATAAATTATAGATCATTTCCACCAATTATAATGTCATCTACATAAATCAGTAAGACAGTGAAATCTTGTTTGCAAAATAATGAATAGTCAGTCATTGATTGTTTAAACCATTGTGACAGAATGTATGAGGCCAGCTTAGTATTCCACTGTCTTGAGGCCTGTTTAAGTCCATATATGGACTTGTTTAACCTACAAACCAAACGTTCTCCACACTCTCCCTGCTTCTCATATATACCTCTTCATCCAACTCGCCATGAAGAAAGACGTTATTTATGTCCAACTGATGTAGGTACCACTGCAACTACCAGTAGAGTTTTTACAGTAACCAGTTTTGCAACAGGAGAGAAGGTCTCCTCATCGTCCAATCCTAATTGTTGGGTAAAGCCTTTGACAACTAGGCGAGCTTTCTTTCTTTCTACTGTTCTATCAGAATGAAGCTTAAACCTATTTGTAGGCTACAAGTTGTTTATGATCTGGGAGCTTAACAACATCCCATGTATGATTTGAAACAATTGCTTGATATTCCAAATCCATAGCCTGACACCATACTTAGATGCCTCACCATACGATTGAGGCTCAAACACAGCAAAGATAGCCAAAACATATTTTTTATGAGCAGGAGATAGGTGAGTGTAATCCAGATGATTTGATATAGGGTGTAACGCCTCAATTTCCATTAATACAAGGCGCTACTTCAGTCGAAATATCTTGTAAATAATTTTCCTCAGTAAACGCTAAAATGGGTGAATGCCTATTTTTTTTTTCAAAACTATAGCAATTTAACATTAAATGCGGAAACTTCATTTGAATAATTTACTCATCCAAGAGTCAATACCAAATATAATAAGTAAAGTGCCACAATTTGCAAAAATACTAAAATTTGAAATTTAAGACAAAATGGAAACCGACTATTAAAATACTAGTTTCAAAAATTTATAAATTAAATTGTCTATTATTTAATCATGATTGCCCCGCTCATTGCCTTGCATTGCCTAACTCCTTAACCTAAAAGGGTGGAAAAATATTGGGGTGAGTATAACGAATTATACTCCGTGGGGAAATAGCAATCAGTCCAAGTTAAATCTAAAAATGAAATTAAATTATGAATATAATACCAATACAACATACTGCAGAAATATGTACTGTGGGACATCCCCAAGGACCTAATTACGATCCCATACCTACTTACGGTCCTGACAACATGTTATAGCGCTTAACAATTTTTTGCACTGTGAGACATCCCCAACGACCCACTTTCGATCCCGAACCTATTTACGGTCCCTGACAACCTTCTCATATGTATAAGCATTCTTTCACAATCAAAATCACACATTAAGAATTAACATGGACAAAATAACAACAATTGGTTAAATGTAAACCCCACCTCAAAGTCTTGAATTTTTTTTTTGAAATTGAACTATATGATGTTACCGTGCTTTAAACTTTTCCCGCGACCTCGTCTAACAAGAACAAATTAATATAATTTAGGATAGGAAGTCCTAATTAATACTTTGAAACTTTTAGGGACTTTGATTGAACTTTTTGAAAGTAAAGAAATAAGTAATTTGATATTTCTTTAAATCTTTAGGGTCTAATTATGAAAATTAAAATGTTTAGGGCCAATAAGATAAAATTAGAAAATATTTTATATTTAATTTGAAGAATAATAAACTTTAGGGATGGTAAAGGAGTTAAAATAAAATAGGGGATTAACTTACATTTTTGACCAACCTTGAGGATTTAAAAATGAATTTTCAATATTTAAAATCAAACCCTCCATTCCCAAAACCCATTTCACGCAGAGAGTTGGTGGATTTCAAAATCAAGCTTTTCCAAGTTGGGTTTTCACATTTTAATGATTTTCAGCCGAAATTGATGCCGGGGAAGGAGTCTAATGGCAAGAGCAATATATGGAACGCAAGGAGTCATTTCCAAACTTGACTCACGGTATTAAACTCAAGGTTTTCGTTTCTTCTTTTCATTTTTTCCCATTTATTAATATATGGTGAAGGAACATCGATTATATAATTCCAAATAAACTGAAAATTAATTTGAAGAAGTTACCTGTACCAAATTTGGAGAATGAGTTACTGGTTCAAATTGCAACGTGAGATTTGGAGGAATGAAGAACTATGCAGTGTGTTAATGTGGATTAGAAGAAGGTGATGATGAAATCAGAGTAAAATAATTGTTTCAATGTTGAAAAAATTACCTAGTTGAATGCCTTGAATTCTTGTGAGGTTTGTAGCCGTGAGAGTGAATATTTTTGGAGATAAAATTGATTGGATTTTAGGTTTTGATACTATTAACCCTAGAACCCTAACCTTCAGAATTTGGACAATTGATTTGGGTTGATAATGGATTTAAACTTGGACCAAAGAGGAATATTAGGTCAAGAGAAATTTAAAATAGAAAAATTTGACCCGATAAGGAAATATTGAATTTTTAATATTAAAAATCGTTTTGAATGCTTATATTAAATGTTTTGCTAGACAACTCGACGGATCGTAAAATAATTTCTAAAATTTGACGGAAACGTCGTAGCGACACAACTTAAGTTATAAAATTTGCATTTTAAAATTCAGGTCGCTACATAGGGAATTGCTTACCTTAAATAGGACCCTTTGCTACAGATTCTGATTGAGAAATAGGCACCGGAGAGATTAGATTACAGTGGTAGTTTAGGAGATAACATGGTGGTTAGTTGGTTCTTTTTTATTTTCGAATAGAAATTGCAGGTGAAGGTGGTGCAAACACAAATGTAGGAATCTCAGGAGAGTTCAGAATAGGAGGTTCAGAATTGGAAGAACTAGGAGAAAGAGAGATTTAAGGTGCACCTTAATGGTATGAGCCGGAAAAGAAGGTGCACCTTATTGGTATGAGTAGTACCCATCAAATCTTTTAAACTTTCCTGGTCTGGGTATTACAAAGTAACTTGGTCTTTCATAAAAGGACAAAACATATAGAGATTGATTGCCATTTAGTTAGAGACAAGGTTCAAGCAGGTAAAGTAAAAATGTTGTATACATCATCACAAAGTCTGATTTGCTAACAAAGGCTGTAGGTGGAACAAGACTCAAACTTTTGCTATGTAAGATAGGAGTATTGAATATATATTAAGCCATTTTAGCTGAGGTTATTTATGTAATTGTGTATTAGATCTTTCATCCATAAGGTGTGAGTTGCTAGCTGCACTTGTATATATATATGTTAGCTGAAATCATTTGTAATTTTGAGGAATTCAATTCAATCATTATTCCCGCCATTTCTGCTCTTCATTTCCTTGCAATTCTTCGGATCTCTTCAATACGCAAGTTCTGATGCTAGTAATGAGTGAATATTTCAACGGTGGTTAAAAAGTAGAGGTAAATTTTGGGTTTATATGTATGGACTATTTTATTGTGTGAAAGTGTAGTTGCAACTGAGTATGTAGAAAAATGAGTTAGAAAAAAATGGTTGTCAAAGAAGGGCTTAATTCAGGTGTTATATAACTACAAATAACTTAAAATTTTAGACTCTTACGAAAAGTCACACGTAGTTATGTACCGCTGTTGAAGAGAAATATCATTTTCTTCTGGGTCTTTATTTATTTTAAGGCCATCTTATGACAATGTCCTCTTCTTTTCCATTTTTCTCTGCAACTCAAACGTAATCTGCATATAATTGACATTATTAACTGGTAAAAAGAGAGATAGCATTGTATCTTGGCATGGGAGAAAAAGGTAAACAGGACCAGAGTGCAATGATAAGTTGAGAGGGACTGCTAGATTGTGAAACTTGAAGGATCTTGTAATAATGGTGGTCCCTTTGATACATCCTCCTCCAGATAGTGAAATTCTTATCATATCATATCATATCTTCTTCTGAAAATGACACTCTCCTCCCGTTGATTGTAATGGCATCATAGATTTTCGCCTTTGACGTTCTTAAAACATATATACAGCAGTCAAATTGTGTCAACAACCAAGAGTCTTAGCCTTTGTTTGGGAAGAATTTATTAACAGTTTATTTGAAAATAGATAGAAAAGAGTGATGAATATGTGGACTAAAACTAATAATTTTGTCAAATGGATGCTTAAAAACAATTGCAAGGAACTACATCATTGTGCATTGGGCGTTGAAGTCAGTGATTAAATAAAATTTATAAAAGAACGGACACGAGAGCTACGGGCTACCTATACAGCTTGTAGAAGACGCAATTTTATATTTACGAAAGGTCCATGTGAAAGAGACTTGTTTAGAGTCGAATTATCTTGTGATATGTATATAGATGAATTTTTGTCCCATTATTTCTTAATTAAAAAAAGTTTTTCTTATTTGGATGAGAAGTTAGAAAATTAATTTTTATCTAGAAAATAGAACTATATGTATATCATTTAAATATTTTCTACAATACTTTTCCTTCACGTGCATACAAAGTTCCTTTTTTTTTTAATATCAATATCTAATACATGCACAATTTTACAAATGAGTGATTTGAAACCTGGACATTTACATGCTCCAAAACATTGTTAAAGAATTGAAATCTTACTCTTTGTTATTTTGAAAAAGAGATCATATAAAGTGCAAAATCCTAAAACCCTAAATAACATAAAATACCAAACTACACATGATAAATAAACTAACAACAATCTTACACTTAAATATTGCTACTATTCTCTTCTTTAATCTTATTCTCTTACATGTAGACCAACGTATCCAACATGTTAGGTTATTTGAGTCATCAAGCAGCATACAGTACATAAAAAAAAAAAAAAAGAGAGAGAGAGAGAAGAAAAGGCTAAACAGATTCAACTTTGGTCATAATAATTACCTAAACCAGAATCTGAGAAAAAGCACAAGTGGCCAAGACTGTTTTTACAAGTTGAGCAGAAGGATTCGCGATTTGGTTCTTGAAGATATGCAGATAGATTGTACGATGTGTGTCTAATAGTTACTTGTTTGTTTGTTACATACAAACAAAAGAAGCTTCAAGATGATAGCCGTTTTGTGGTTCCAATTACTTCAATAAGATATTATAAAATTTATATATTCCCTGAAAAAGTTTTTGTTTTCTTTGTTTATTTCTCTTTTTCTTTTCTGTGTTGAGATTTATGGATTTTTTTTTTTAACAGTTTTGTGAACTATTTCTAGCGTTTACAAAATATCAAAAATTAACATGATAATTTGCTAATCGAGAATAACTATTTTATTGATCATGAATTTCCACGCAAAATATATTTTTTGTTATAATCTATCATACATGGATTTTAGTACATCCGACTAAATTGGTATTTGAGTGAACATTCCTTCGGTAAAATCCCGCTAGCATACGGGATCATTGATAAATAATAGTTTTGATGAGATAAAGTATCATCCCACTGAGAATAAATTTCAATTCAAATTTAATAGTTTTTTATGAAATTCGAATTATATAAGCAAAAGAATTTTGTGATTGTGATTATTGTAAATTATGATAAGAAATATGTAGAAAGTGTTTTTATATCAAATTATGGATGATTACATTGGATTTCGAATCTGCCTATTTCTATCTATTTTAATTTTTGGTTTGTAAACTAGTTTCGTTCATACATTTAATAATCAATAAAGTTATGATATATAAATTTTTTTTTCAAAATAAATTAATTATATCCTAACCATGACTAGAATATATTTCTAGATTGAATTCAAACGATTAGAATGCATTAGATTTTAAATTATCTATATGCTTATGCCGGTGATAAATGTTATTCATGAAATCTATTACACATATGTTAATTTTACAACGTTCTAAACTTACTATGATTCTTCTAACACTACAACAAAAAACTAATTATTCAATTAGTGGTCAATCAATTAAATATTGCAATGGATATGGAAAATTAATAAAGACACAAAGAAATATTAAACTACTAGTTTTGAATTAAAATAAATAAGCAATAAAGCCAATCTTCATCCATTACAAAAAGGGATCTAGCCAAACATGTTTCTAAAGATAAAACAACAAAAAGAAATGTAAAACATCACCCCAAAATTTATAAATACAAGAAATGGATGTCACTGCCCAATTCTTGTTCTTGATTATCAACCCTAAGATTTGATTCTTTGTGTTCTTGATTTTTTTTATTCAATCCACATGATAGATATGTTCTCATCTCCAATAAATATTGAATTTACCCCTTTCTTGAATATTTTATGATATTTTTGTGATTTGAGAGATGAGAGAGATTTTTAATGTTTTCCCCAAGTTTGGTATTTATAGGAGTCCAAAATAATGTCAAAATCGGGTCAGAATTTTAAATAAATAAAAATTTCATGTAAATCAGGAAATTTACCCAATCGGTCCCCGACCAAACTCGTGTGCGCCTACCTGTACTGAACTTTGGGCCGAACCCAAATCACTTTCATTTTTTTCAGTTTTTGACTACTGGGCTTTTCAATTCAACAACCAAAGAGAAAATGCAGAAGCCACGCGCATTCAAAGCACATATTTTACTCTCCTCCCAACTCTCTGCTTCTCTGCGCCTTAGCCTATCAGGATCTACGATTTGTCCACTTTATTTCTTCCAATTCATTTTTCAATTTTTTTGCTTTTGTTCTACCTCTTTCAGTGTGTTTTTTTTTTTTCGAATTAGGATGTTTTGTTGGGTTTCTCTGCTCGATTATGTATTGGGAATCATGTAATCTGGGAGTATATTTACTTGTAAGGAGTAAGTTCAAAAGATTAGTCACTTTCAATCAACAAAACAGAAAGTAAATGTGCAAAATTGACAAGAAAAAGATAAAGAACACAAGATTTTTCGCTCTAAGGCAAGAGGTTCAGAACAAAGTTCCTAATCCCCTTTTGAGCTTCCGCCAACCGGAAGAAATCAATATATTATCAAGGACCAAACTCTGTTCAAGTTTTACACAAAGGCACTCACATGAATCACACAAGATTACATCAAAGAAGAAGAAACCCTCAATTTGATCAACACAGCAAACCACTCAAGGATCCAATACTAGCCATTTACAAATTACTCAAGATATATACAAGGACTATACAAAAAAGGATCTAAAGAAAGCTTCCAGAATAGAGGACAGAACAGAGACGGCAAGAGAGAGCAGAGAGAGTTCGAGAGAATGAAAGAATGAACAGCCAGCCACACTCAAACCCTAGTATATGAGAAGTCTCCAGAAGGTCTCCATCCAACGATCATTAGGGCGACACTTGGCGACATCTCAATCGTCCAGCAATAAGTAAAATGTTATGTAAGTTAAACACGCTTATAACATAGCAGAATGGGAGCCACCAAGTAATCAGAAATAACAGTCCTGCCCAACAACAACGAGTCCATCAAGCAAACCAATAGATTAGCCTAATAATTTAATGAGGTTCAATTAGCTCACCATTGTACCAATTCTTTACAATCTCCACTTTGGCATCATTTTTTCTTATTCCTGATATACAAATCAGAAAGCATTAATATTCAGCTGGTTTAAACAGTCCAAAAACTTGTTTAAAGCCAGTATGTTGGTACCAACGTCAGTAGGGTTAAAATGAGTAGAAATTTTTTCGAGTTTCACAACACCTTGTGAAATAACATCTCTAATAAAATGAAATTTCACATCAACATGCTTAGATCTGTTATACAAAACAGGATTCCTACTCAAATAAATGGCAGATTGGCTATCAGAATATAAAACAACATCTTTGACAAAACCAAATTCATTTAAGAGTCCTTTTAGCCAAATTCCCTCTTTTATAACATCAGTGACAGCAATATATTCAGTTTCAGTTGAAGATAATGCAACAATTTTCTGTAATTGAGATTTCCAACTTATGTAAGAATTACATACGCTACAACAAAAATAGTCATTTTACAACATTAAACAACAAATGTTGCCAAAAGGGATTTTAGTAAGTGAATGTTGCCATTAGTATTAATAAATGAGTTTTGGCAACGTTTTTTAGAAAAATGTTGCGGTAGACACCTTTAGCAACATTTATTGAGTGTTGCGGAAGATTTTAGCTTTAGCAACATTTATCAAATGGTGTTAAAGGTGAGACTTTTCGCAACGTTTGTCAAATCTTGCTGAAAGTCACCTTTAGCAACGTTTATCAAACGCTGCGAAAGTAAACATTGCTGAAGGTGACTTTCAGCAACGTTTGACAAACATTGCGAAGAGTTTCAACTTTTCGCAACGTTTGACGTTTGTCAAACGTTGCGAAAAGTTTTTTTTTTCAATATAAAAGGAAAAAATCGAAACCTCTCTCATTTCTTCGCATTTCACTCTCGAGCTCACCTGAGGCTCTCTCTCTCCCGTTTTAAACTCCCACCAGCCACCACCACCACTCCATTCTACCTCAAAATTCATCCTCATTTCTCCTCTCTCCCGTCTCCCACCTGCAAGCTGCAGTCCCAGACTCCACTCTCCCACACCACACACGTTCCGTTTCCGAGCTCCGCCCATTCCAACTCCCGTTGCCGGTCGCCCTGCGCCTCTGATGAAATAAGTTTTAGTTTTCCTCACTGTGTGACTGTGTCTATGTTTTTTGATTTAGGATTTAGGGTTTTCTAATTAGGGATTTATGGATTTTGACTACTGTTAGTATTTTGATTCAAGAAGCCAGGAAAAATATTGGGTTTAATCGGAGGATGGGAAGAAATTTATAGCGTTTTTGTTAATAGCTTAGAGCATGGAAGGAATTTTGCACATGTGGTTTAGGGTTGGTTTTTCTGTAGTTTTCCAAAATTTCTAGTTATGCTCTTATGCTTCTGTGATTGAATATTTTGCTCAACTTGAATGAATTCAAATATTTTACTGTCTTCTAATATTGGTAAGCTCCAGTCATTGGACTCAAAGGATTCTGGGTTGAGATGGGTCGATGGATTCGACATTGGCAATGTTATCGAGGGAAAGGTTCATGAAAATAAAGATTTTGGTGTTATAAGTTTTGAGAAGTATATTGATGTGTTTGGCTTCATATCACATTATCAATGTAAGTCATTTTGATGAAAATTGGCAAGAGAAAGTTGTGTTTAAAAATAATATTCACAATAAAGTTCATTACTGTAGCTGGAAACACCCTGGAAAGGGGCTCCATTATCCGGGCTTCAGTTCTTGATGTTTCCAAGATTGAACACCTTGTGGATTTATCTTTAAAACTAGAGTTTGTTGATAAATCAAAATGAGAGAGATCTACTGTGCTTACTCACAAAAAGGTTAGTTTTAACACCTACTGCATCAAGTAGGTCTCTTTCTCTTTTGCCATGTCTGTTGGAACAAAGAAGAAGAAAAACTTGGAGGAACCATGTATATTTTATTGAGCGAAGTGAAGTCAATGATATAGATTACAAACCATACTTCTTGCATAGTGTTCTATCCCATCAACTAGTACAAGGATAAATTATAAACTAATGGAACTTGACTTGAAATGAAATGATAAACTACCAACTACCATTCATCATATTATAGAAGGAAATTAAGTATTCATAAAAGCTTCATTATCCTTCAATCTCCTCCTTGAATCTTTTATCTAGGACTCTAATTTGATGAATCAGCTCTTCAAAACGATTCTTGGCAAGTGGCTTAGTGAACAAATCTACTAGTTGCACCTGTGAAGAACAATATTGCAAGTGAACTTCCCTTTCTTTTTCAGCCTGTCTGATTGCATAAAACTTGACCTTGATATGTTTTGTTCTTCTATGGTTAACTGAATTCTTGGCCAAGGCAATAGCTGAATGATTGTCCACTAGAATTGAAGTAGGATTTGATTGAAATTGATGCAAATCACTCAAAATTTCCTTAGCCAAACTGCCTGATTTGTTGCTGATGATGCAGCCACATACTCTGCCTCTGCTGTAGATTGAGCCATAATATCTTGCTTCTTTGAGTTCCAGTTGAATGCATCAGACCCTAGAGTAAACAGATAACTAGAAATGCTTTTCATGTCATCAATTGAACCGGCCCAATCACTGTCTGGATATCCTACTAAATCTGAACCAACTCCTCCTTCAAAATAGATTCCATACTTCAGTGTTCCTCTGATATATCTGAGAACTCTTTTGGTAGTAGATAGATGAGCTTGTGATAGATTAATCATGAATCTGGATAGCAGACTTGCAGTATACATGAGATCAGGTCTTGTTGATGTTAAGGACAACAAACTTCCCACCAGACTTCTATAGTTCTTCTCATTTGCTGGCTGATCACCATCCTCCTTTGATAACTTCGTATTCACTGCTATAAGCGTGTTAACTGGCTTGCAATCCATCATGTTAACCCTCTTCAAAATATCAGTTGCATATTTGTTTTGTAAGATAAAAATTCCATCAGATCTTTGCTCAATCTCAATTCCTAGGAAATACTTCATTTCACCTAAGTTTGTTATCTCAAACTCCTTCTCTAGTTCAGTTGTGAATGAATGAATCAGCTCCAGATTGTTTCCAGTAATCGGTAAATCATTCATGTATAAAGAGATGGTCAACACATTTGAATGAAGATCTTTTTACATAAAGTGTGTGCTCACTTTCACTTCTTTGAAATCCATTTTCGGACAAGTAGATATCAATTCTGCTGTACCAAGTTCTTGGGGCTTGTTTCAATCCATACAAAGCCTTCTTTAACTTGAATACATGATCAGGAATTGCCCTTGAAATGAAGCCATCTGGTTGCTCTATAAAGACATCTTCTTCCAGTTTACCATTAAGGAAAGCTGATTTGATATCTAGCTGATGTATTTTCCACTTCTTCTCTACTGTCAATGCAATCAGCAATCTGATTGTGTCATGTCTTGCAACTGGAGCAAAGGTTTTGAAGTAATCTACTCACACTATTGAGAAAAACCTTTGGCTGCTAGCCTGGCTTGTACATGTAGATAGAGCCAGGATTCACTTTGGCTTTGTAAATCCACTTCACTCCAATTACTCTCTTATCGGTTAGTCTTGGCACTAGCATCTATGTCTCATTTTTGTGAATCATTCCCATCTTTTCTTCCATAGCCTTAATCCATTTATGATGCTTAACAACCTCTTCATAGTTTTTTGGCTCAACAATAGACTTGTTGCATCTTTCATAAACTTCATTCAATGATCTAGTTCCTCTAGGAGGTGGACCAGAACTAGATGTCAACTCAGATGGACCATGGTTGTGGCTGAGCCTCTGGTTGAATCACAGGAACATCCTGATGCTCCATAGTAGAAGAACTGATGGTTATTGTGACTGTAATTCAGTTTCATCCCAATTCCACTTGGTATTTTCATCAATGACACTATAATCTTTTCAGTTTCTAGATTATACACTCTATAGCCTTTTGCCTGAGAACTATAGCCTAGGAAAATTCCTTTCACTGCATTGTTATCTAGTTTCCTCCTCCTCTATTCTAGAACATGAATGTAGCATAAATAACCAAATACTTTGAGGTGTTTTGCCATTGGTTTCACACCATTCCAAGACTCAACTGGAATCCTGCCTTTCACAGCTTTAATTGATAGTCTATTCTGTAAATACACCAATGTATACACAGCTTCAGCCCAAAATTTCTTTGGCAAATCCTTCTCAGCCATCATACTCCTTGCCATTTCCATCACTGATCTACTTTTCCTCTCTGCCACTCCATTTTGATGTGGCGTATAAGGAGTGTGAGCTGGTGATGGACACCATTTTCTTCACAAAATTGATCAAACATCTTGGAGGTATACTTCTTGCAATTATCAGACCTTAGGACCTGAATCTTGCAGACTAATTGACTCTCAACAAATGCCTTGAATTTTCTGAAGATTTGGAACACATCAAACTTGTTTTTCATGAAGTATACCCAGCACATTCTTGTACAATCATCAATAAAGAGTGCAAAATATCGATTTTCACTCAATGATGGTATTCTCATAGGACCACAGATATCAGAATGTACCAGCTACAGTTTCTGAGTTGCTCTCCAAACTCCATCTGTTGGAAATACTTCCCTATAAATCTTTCCATAACTGCAGGCCTCACAAACTCCTTCTAGCTCTTGAATTGTAGGAAAGTCCCTTACCAAGCCTTGAGTATGAAGATTGGCTAAAGTCTTAAAGTTATAATGACCATATCTTTTATGCCACAAATCTGATTCATCAAGGTTAACTTCAGCAGCATTTGCAATCACATTTTGCCAATAAATACTGAGACTCTTATTTCTCATTGGCACACAAGCAATTTCAGCATTATTAAATCATTTATCATGCATAAATGGTCTTTAAAAAACAATGAATATCCATTTTGAACCATTTGACCAACACTTAGTAGATTAAAACTTAAACCAGGTACAACTAAAACATTGTCAGTGTACCTCGTTCCCTTCTTTGTTTGAACTGCAATGGTTCCAATTCCTTTGGTAGACACTACTTCACCATTTCCCATCTTGATTTCTGCTTTAAAATCTGAGTTCAAGCTGCAAAAAATCTCCTCTTTGCTAGTCATATGATTGGTGAAAGCACTATCAATGAACCAAGAGTCTTCCTCCTTTTCATTTGTCATGTGAAACGCCAAGAATAAATGATCTTCAGCATTCTTCTCAGAAGCCAATGTAGCTTGCTGATTCTGGTGTTTGTGCTGATACTGAGTTGGAGTGTGATTTTGGCGATTAACTGGATAGAACCTTTCAGGATGTCCAACCTTATTGCATACTTTACACTTATGTACTTTCCAACAAAAATTTTCCAAGTGATTTGTTTTGCCACAAATACCACATTGAGGATGTGAATCTCGATCTCTACTTGTCCCCTATTTGCTGTTATTTCCTTCTCTCCTTTTCCTTAAATTAAAGTGCCTCCTATCAACATTGTTCCTAGAATACTGCTATTTGTGCTTTGCTACAAATGCTCCTTCCACTGACTTCTCACTCCTTGATGCCAGCCTTTGTTCAAACGACAATAAAGTACTCGTAAGCTTAGTTAAGGTGAGGCTTGACAGGTCTTTAGTGTGCTCAATGGTCGTAGTGACAGCATCATATTTTTCAGGCAAAGTAATCAGAACTTTCTGAACTACTCTCTTGTCTGTAATCTTCTCACCATTTAGCTTGATTTGATTCACAATATCAACTACTCTTGAGGTGTAATCCTTAACCTTCTCTGTTTGTTTCCCCCTCAGATTTTTGAACTCCCTAGCCAAGGATTGAAACCTCACTGCCCTGATTTTTTCTGAACCTCTAAACTCTTCCTCAAGCTTATCCCATGCCTCTTTAGCTGTAGTTACAACCACTATCCTGGGAAAAATCTCCTCTGACATGGCTGTAAACAAGAAAGACAAGGCTTTCATATTCTTCATGGACTGATTCTTCTGCTGTTTCAACTGAGCTGCTGTATAAGAACCATCTTCCTCCGGTTTGTCATAGCCTTGCTCAATCACTTCCCATAGATCATGAGCCATCAAGAAAACCTTCATTTTAACTGACCAAAAATCATAATTTTCGGCATTGAACAAGGCAGTTAGAGGTAAGGATGAAGAGTTTGAACTAGACATTTTTGTTTACCATGTTTTTGCTTCTTCCTTTAGCTACTGGTTTTTTTGGTTGTCTTCTTTTCTTCTTCTCCCCTATTTTTTTTTTGTTTTGGACGGATCTTATTTTTTCTCCTCAAGCTCTGATACAATTTGTTGGAACAAAGAAGAAGAAAAACTTGGGAGGAACTGTGTATATTTTATTGAGCAAAGTGAAGTCAATGATATAGATTACAAACCATACTTCTTGTATAGTGTTCTATGCCATCAACTAGTACAAGGATAAATTATAAACTAATGCAACTTGACTTGAAATGAAATGGTAAACTACCAACTAACATTCATCATATCATAGAAGGAATGATGGTCAAAATGAGATTAAGTATTCATAAAAGCTTCGTTATCCTTCAATGTCTCCTTGGGCATAGCTTCTATATTATTATTCTTTTAGAAAACTTAGTTTTTTTTTTCTATTTGTTTGTCTTGTGAGGTGTTGTAGGTTCTAGATGGTTCTGTGCTCTTAAGATTGTAGATTATGAAGTCCAGCTTCCCTTTCCCTTTTATTGTGTGATTTATAATGATTCTTACTGCAGAAACACAAAAGAGAAGGACATGAAGACTTGGAAGTGAATCAAACCATAAATGCAGTAGTCGAGATTGTGAAAGAAAATTACTTGGCATGTGTTCTTCCTTTTATTTTCTCTTCGTCATTTACTTCGTGAGAATTAGTAGACTAATCGCACTACTATTTACAGTGATATTTCATTTTTGGACAGGTTCTTTCAATTTGCTAATGTGTTACTATTAAAATGGTTGTGTTTGTTGTGCACATTAGATTGGGTGAAATTGTTCTAGCTTCTATTAATTAATTGGGTCTTCATATTTTTCTGCATTCTGCCAGATGCCAAGAGGTTGATAGGTAGGAGATTTAGTGATGCCTCTATACAGAGTGACATCAAATTGTGGCCCTTCAAAGTTATCTCCATACCAGGTGATAAACCAATGATTGTAGTCAACTACAAAGGTGAAGATAAGCAATTTGCAACTAAGGAAATCTCTTCTATGGACAACATGGGGTTTTTAAGTGTAGACAGGATTTGAAACCTTGATTTATATTGTTGGGTTTACAATGAGGACTAATGTGTTTACATTTCTAGATCTCAGCAAGCCATCTCCCTATTCTTGTTGTAGATGGGGATATTGGTTCTCTTGAAGAGGCTCTTGCACAATTCAGAGCATCCGAAACACTTGGTGGAGATGACAAGTACAATTGTAGCAGGTTTATTCATTTCCTAATTCAATTTAAACTTTTGGAGTTGCGGCTCTTGCAATTTATTTCTCATAATGTATTGCCGTCATGGCATCCTGATCAAGATCACCGTCATATACATTTTTTCTCATAATGTATTGTTTTAAATAAAGTTATTTTCTATTTTACTACTTTGCTCTTGCTAAAATTGTCGACTAGGTAATTTTTTTTTTTTTTTTGCTTGTTTCTTATGCTTTTGAAAATTAGTTGAAAACTGATATGATAACATTGAGGAGTCAATTTTTTACAGGAACTAACAAAGAATTGAGCTATACAGGATTAAGTTTAAGTAAATGAATTCAAAAAAATAATTGTCATCAGAAATGCTGGAGCGTAGGAAAATAATCTTTCAATTAGTTTGCAATTTTGGATGAATGTGTCTTATTTAATCCATTTTGAGATCTGCATCTAGAGAACTCTTTCCATTGACAGACTCTTTCCAGAATTATTAGTGATTGATAGCTTTTGGCTACATTTATAAGTCTTGCAATCAATTTCTTATGATTTCGACTTTTCTAGGAATTTGACAAAGCTGCTCAAAGACTGTCTTCTGATTCTCAAACTCCTG
Organism: Fraxinus americana; assembly: GCA_035079005.1. Lineage (NCBI taxonomy): Eukaryota > Viridiplantae > Streptophyta > Magnoliopsida > Lamiales > Oleaceae > Fraxinus > Fraxinus americana. Next base: position 22,718,549 of record CM068706.1, read on the forward strand.
TTGGTGCTGGGAATGATAAGGTACGTGTATGTGTGATTACATCCAAAGATTTACGCGGTGTTGTAGTGTAGCTTTGGGTTGTCGAATCCACATGGAGATGAAAAAGTTGTCAAATGTTCCAAAAGGTTGATTGTTCTCTCAAAATGTATAGGAAATCTCAATGTATGGAAACTAAGATCAATGCTTGAAATAATGGAAATAAAATCAATGAATTAAGGCAGTGAAGTATCGGAATTCCCTCATTTAGATCGAATCATTTAACATCAATCATTCATTTTTATAGCACAATTAGAGGCTTTTATCCATGTACTCTAATCGGAGAATTTATCGTTCAAACCAATTAATTTCAAAAGTAATCCTAAGAATTAGATTTCCTTCAACAATTTCCCACAATTATTTATTGAAATCAGATTACAAATCAACCCTATACGTATAGCATAAAGCAGTAAATAACCATACCAATAAATTACTAGAATTGAAATTCAATAAGTAATTTAATCAACAATGGAAGAAACATAATTAAATCCATGAACAATCTCATAATTATTAAACCAATTTCAGAATAAATCCACAAGAGTGGGAAATCTAAATCTTGAATTGTTTACAACATGAAAAGCTCAAAAGAATGAATGAAAAGTGTTAAAATCACCGAATCTGATTAAGTTCCTCCTTTGTTTCACCAAGATTTTTAGCCTTCCATGGAGTTCTTGAGAGAAAACTGATAAGAGAATAATGTTTTGACTATATTTCATCCCTTTGACTCCTTCTTTTATCTAATTGACCTCTAACACTCTCAAATATTCAATGCAAGGTTAGAAACAACTTTAGGATATTTGCCCTTTAGTCCCTGAACTTTCACTTTCTTTCATTTTGGTCCTTTTTAACTATTTTCTTCAATTTTCCACCTGTTTCACTCATTTGCAACCTAAACCAAGATATAGAAGTACTTAGTGTATTTAGATGTCAACTAATCATAGAAACACAAATATTAATGGGTAAAAAATATAACAAATGTGCTATTATCAATGTGTATTTTGATCTATATGATTTTTTAGCACTCCGAATATCTAGTAATCATTGACATTGGTATTCACATGTAAAGAGATGATATGCCTTTCTTTTTGCATGTAATGACTCTTAACATATGATAAATTATAAATGATCGATGCAGTTCATGGTCGAGCTGGGGCAAAGCTCTTCGAGATAAGCCACTGGAACACCAATAAAGAAGTTATTGGCAGAAGAAATGTCAAAAAAAATTGATGTTAAAAGACACTCGTCAAGTATTATTGTCAGAGTATGCCATTGGTGATGAAAAGCGGCTAATGCAAGTTCTTTTAAATGTAGTGGGAATGCTGTGAAGTTCTCACGGTAACATTTTCATAACTGCTGTTTTTTGTCCAAAATTTTATTCCTAATTTTATTTCATTTTGAAACTCCTTTTTATTTAGGTGATGTTGTATTACATTTTAATGTTTAAGTGTATGAATTTAAAAATTTGTAATGAAATTATCAATTTTTATGAAATTTTAAAATTTGTTTAAAAGGAGTATTTTCAATTTTGTCGATCAATTTACATAAATTGTTTATAAAAAATTGTAATATGACCTACGGCAACGTTTAAAAAAAGGTTGCCAAACGTTGCCGTAGGTCCTTGGCAACCTTTTTTTTAAACATTGTCATATCTTTCTGCTCTACGACAATATCTAGATTTGCAACACATGTCCAAACGTTTCTGTATGCCTATGGTAACTTTTTTGAATGTTGTCATAGGTTGTTTTTGTTGTAGTGATAAAAATATACACATAGGCAGAAGTAGATTTCCTATTGTCTCTATCACCTGCATAGTCAGAATCAGTATAACCCCTCAAGATAACACCTTCAGATTGTTTCTTAGAATGAATCCCCAATTCACAAGTTTCCTTAATGTATCTAAGAAGCTATTTCATAGCTTCCCAATGAGCTTCACCTGAATTTGACATATATCTATTCAAAACACTTTTAGAAAATGCCAAATCAGGCCTAGAACAAACCCATTAGATACATAACAGACCTAACTGCATTAGAATATGGCACTCTTGCCATTCTTTTGAACTCATCTTCAGATTTGGGACATTGATCATTTGAAAGTTTAAAATTATTTGCTAAAGGTGTGGTCACACTTTTAGCATAAAACATAGAAAATTTTTCCAACAATTTCAAAATATAAGATTTTTTACATAGACTAAGTATGCCTTCCCTTCTATTCCTTTCAATTTCAATACCCAAAATTTTTCTAACAGGGCCTAAGTCTTTCATTTCAATTTGTTTTTGATTAACTCTATTTCTTTTATGTCATAACTATCCAAAAGCATATCATCAACATAAAGAAAAAGATAGAGTGAATTTTCACAACCACTTCCTTTACAATAAAGACATGTATCAAAATTACTTCTTTTAAAGCCAAGTCCAAGTACAAAAGTATCAAATCTCTTGTACCATTATCTTGGAGCTTGTTTTAAACCATATAAGGATTTTTTAAGAAGGTATACTAAGTCAGAATTTTTGTTTATTTCAAAACCTTTTGATTGTTCCATGTAAATAGTTTCATCAAGATCTCCATTTAAAAAATGCAGTTTTCACATCCATTTGATCAAATTCCCAATTAAATTGAACTGCAAGGGCTAATATTACTCTAAGGTCCGTTTGATCGCAATGGTGGAAAATGGGTGGAAAGAAAATAAATTTCAGAGAAAATAATTGCCTAGAACTTGTTTTCCAGGGAATTGTTCATTAAGCCTCCGTTTGGTAATCATTAAAATTTTCATTCTTATTCTTCTACTCATTTTTAACCACACATTCTTCAATAAAATAATATTTTCCATCACATCAATAACTTTTCCTTCTTTTTCAACCACACATTCTCCATGGACCCCACTTGATGTGAAAGATAAAATGTATTATTTGAAGAATAATGGCTCCCAAACGGAGCCTAAGTGTATTTGATTGATATAATTTTCCACCCGGAAAATTTTAAAATCTTGGATCTTTTTGTGTTCATTTGGCTTTGTTTTACATTAAAATTGTCTATTAAATTGATAATTTTTTCCACAATTGGTTATAAAATTTGTTTCTATGCCGAAAAGTTACAAAAAAAAAAAAAAATCCAAGAAAATCATTTTTTCATCAAAGTTTAGTATTCGTTTGGTTTTGTTTTACATGAAAATTATACATTAAAATGAAATTTTTTTTTTTTTACAATTAGTTATAAAATTTGTTCCAATTGCCAAAAAAAATTAAAAAAATAAAAAAAAGTGGAAATCAGTTTTCCCACACCATTTCCTTGAAAATGTGCACGTGTGGAGTGAAGTAGGAAAACATTTCATGGCAAAAAATGACTATCAAACAAGCCAAAACATGGAAAATGGAAATTGTTTTCCATTTTCCATGGAAAACCTTGGCTATCAAACATAGCCTAACAATTGTAAATTTTACAACTGGTAAAAAAAAATTCATTGAAATCTATTCCTTCCTTTTTAGTAAAGCATTTAGCCACAAGTCTAGCTTTGTATCTAATGTCATTCTCATTTTGTTCCCTCCTTTTTATATTAAAGATCCATTTACAATCAACAACCATTTCTCCTCAAGTCTCTTAGTCAAAATCCATGTTTTATTAGATTCCATTTCATCTTGTATTGCATCAAGCCAATGCTTGGAATCTTTACTACTCAGCCTCATTAATAGATACATGTTCATTTTCAATGAACCCTTGAACGGTAAGTAAAGACACTTCATCATCAAACCTCACAGGTGGTTTCACTAGCCTTCTTTGCCTATCACAAGCAAGTTGATAATCATATAAAGATTGATCTGTTTCCAAATCAACTTCACAATGTTCAAACTCTTCATTATTTTGATATTCAAAATCAACATCTCCAGTATGAACATTAGGAAATTGATTGTCATCCTCAGCTTGCTCCACCTTAATTTCAATCTCTTTCTCTCTACACTCTCAGTCTGACTTAATGGTTCAGTATTATTGATCTTTTTCAAACAAGGTAGATCATTTTCATTAATCACAACATTTATGCTTATAATGATCTTATATCATTTGGTTTCCCTTACCCATAGCCTATACCCTTCCACTCCTTACCATAACCTAAGAAAACACATTCAAGTGCTCTAGGATCTAATTTCTCATCGAATTGATGTGCAAAGGCTGGACATCCAAAGACTCTCAAATTACTAAGGTCTACCGGTTTACCATTCCACATTTCTTCAGGAGTTTTAGATTGTATAGCACTAGCAGGACTTCTATTAATAAGATAATTGTTTTTGTAGCTTCCCGGAAAAATAGCTTGGGAAGACCAGAACTTAAAAGCATGCATCTAACTTTTTCAAGTATAGTTCTATTCATTCTTTTAGCGAAGCCGTTCTATTGTAGAGTGTGTGTAACAGTTCTGTATCACAATATACCATGTAGTTTGCACAACTCATCAAACTTGTAATTGCAAAATTGAAGGCCATTATCAGTTCTCAACACTTTAATCCTTTTATTAGTTTGGTTTTCAATCAAAGTTCTCCAATCTTTAAAAGCAACAAAAGTATTAGATTTAGATTTTAAAAGAAAATTCCAATTTTTTCTAGAAAAATCATCAATGACCAACAAGAAATATTTAAAACCTGTATGAGTAGACACAGTAGTTGGTCCCCAAAGATCAGCGTGCAAGTATTCAAGTATAGACACAGATTTATTCTTACAGTTAAAAATGGAAATCTATTATGCTTTCCTAGTATGCAATAATCACAAAAACTGAGTTTTTCAATGTTATCTTTTCCAAAGGCACCTTGTTTTTTCAAAATATACAACCCTTTATCACTAATATGACTCAATCTCTTGTGTCATATTTGTGATTTATCATTTGGAACGGAGATTGCTGCTGAAGTGGTGTCAAAAATATTTTGTGTTTGCAAAATATAAAGGCCATGTCTCTTAGGAGCTTCTACAATCAAGTTAGAGTTCCTCAAGATTTTAATGTATCCCGCATTAATCATAATGTCATAGTTTAGGTCATCTAAAATACCTTAGGAGATCATATTTCTTTGAAGATAATGAACATACCTAGTCTTTTCAAAGATTAGATGATTATTATCATTTATTCTTAAAGTGATAGTTCATATTCCCTTAACTTGACATATCATGTGATTACCCATTAAAACTTGACCACCATTTACATTTTTAAAATCAGTAAGCTACTCTTTATTAGGACACGTGTGAAAAGTAAAACCTGAGTCAAGAATCCATTCTTGACTAGGTTGATGAATAACAGCAACATAAACCTCATCAATGTTACCCTCATTGTTGCAAGCTAAGGCTACATCACTATAATTTTAGACTTGTTTCTATAATCACTAAGTCTCTTAGGACATTCTCTAATAAAATGACCTTCATCTTGACAATAAAGACACTTTTTACCTTTAATCTTCATTTTATCTTTTTGATTTCCTTTCTTCTTGTGTCCAAATTTCTTATTGAAGTTACTATTTTTGGGATTAAACTTAGAGTTCACCATCAAATTCATACCACTAACAGACTCTTTCCTTTCAGATTTTAACTCTAACTCCTTAGTCCTTAAGGCATTAATAATCACATCAGTAATTAGAGTTTCCCTGCCATATTCAATAGCATTTTTAACATCTTTGTATTTATCACCAGTTGAATTTAATAAAACCACAGCCAACTATCCACTTGAGTTTATTATCACAGTTGGCTAGGTCACAAGATAATCTATTGAATCTATCAATGTTAGTTTCAAGGTCAAGAGATGGGTAAAGTTTAAAACCAAAAAACTATTTCAAAAGATAAACCTTATTTGGCATGGTTTTATTCAAATAAGTGGTTTCTAATTTTTTCCACAATTCAGCAGTAGTCTTTGTTTCTCCTATCTCTCTAAGCACATTGTCATACAAATGCAGAAATATAGAACTCCAAGCAGTTTCATCTTGTTTAGTAACTTTACTTGATTCAAGATCAGTTGATAGAGTTTTCATTTTCTGGCGTCAGAGACTGAAGTCTCCTTTGCCATTAAAAAATTCTAATTCTAATTTTGAAGAAGGCATAATAATAAACCTGAATGAAAAACTTATGAATGCAGATTAGTCAGAGTACTCCAGAAGTATATACAACAAGTAAAAGTTCAGGTATCAACACTCAAGTGACAAAACTAAATAATACAGAACACTACTCTAAAAAACACAAACACTACTCTAAAAAACACAAGACCTATTACAAATTTTAGGATTTCTTAGAGTTAATTCTAGGAAAGCGACACAAACACTACTCTAAAAAACACAAGACCTATTACAAATTTTTCACAGTTTGCAATATACAATATTAAAGAACACTTGCAGAAGATTTATTTCAAGGTCCTTGACTCAAAATCAAGACAACCCTCTGATTCCAAACAACTCTTAGGGTTTCTGAACAAAACAGAAAGTAAATGCGCAAAATCAAAAAGAAAAAGATAAAGAACACAAGATTTTTCACCCTAAGGTAAGAGGTTTAGAACAAAGTTCCTAATCTCCTTTTGAGCTTCCACCTACCGGAAGAAATCACTATATTATCAAGGACCAAACTTTGTTCAAGTTTTACACAAAGGCACTCAAACGAATCACACAAGATTACATCAAAGAAGAAGAAACCCTCAATTTGATCAACAAAGTAAACCACTCAAGGATGTAATACTAGCCCTTTACAAATTATTCAAGATATATACAAGAAAGGATCTCAAGAAAGCTTCCAAAATAGAGTACATAACAGAGATGGCGAGAGAGAGAGAGAGCAGAGAGTGTAACGCCCCAAATTCACGGAACTCGAAGCGTTAAAAGAAAAATTTATCTTCTTTGTTCGAACCCTTAAATGTTAACCAAAATAAGTTTTAAACGATAAGAGTTTTGAAATCTGAAACCTATAGAAAGATGAAATGGAAATTTTTTTTTGTTCATATAGATTTGGACAACTTGGTGAAACTTTATTTTGGAAAACATTTGGAGGAAATTCAGCGAAATACCGGTTGCGCAGCAGCGGAAAGGAAAATATGTTTGACCTAGCAAACGTTGTCAAAAATTTGTGAAATTTTAACAAAGACTATAACATTCATACATGTACAACATAAAAAAATTTGGGGTCCGGACGAAAATGTTTGAAGCACGAAAATACTGCACGACTACGCTGGACACGAAATCCGACACAGCCCAACGCAGTTTAGTAAAACGGGCATAACTTTTTCTCTAGATGCTATTTAAGGTAATTCAAAATACCACTATTAGAAGACTCATAGACCTTTCAAATGCCACTGATTTCACTCTAAAACATGCAGTATAGCTCAAGTTATACCATTTTCAAATTTAATGGTAGAATCTGAAATTCAAAACAGAGTAGATAAACTTCATGCATTGTCAATTCAACATTTGTAAATTATCGTTGACATGTAAAGTACATGAAACTGAACGAGATAAACATTAAGAACATTGTTAAGAGTGTCATCTAAACATTTATAAAAAGGTTTACACAACCGAAAATTTTTACTAGAAAGTTGGAAGCATTTCAAATTTGCCGAGCACTCGCCACCATGCCAAACCATTGCCATGCCTCGATTTAACCTGTGAAATTTTAATAGGGGTGAGTATCATAAATAATACCCAGTAGGAAGACACTTAAGTAATTGGTAAAAATAAATGTATTTTCAGAAATGCAAACTTTGGTTATTTGTTTCACCGTCATTCTTTAGCAAACCGGTGATCAGTCAATCCGCTTATTCTCGAGTTTTGATAACTCGTTCTCAAGTTTGATAACTCATTTCATAATCTCTTTATCTCTTATTTGAACCACCCAAAAGGTACTTCCATCATCAGTAACACAATAACACGTTAATGCAAACCGAAGACAAATCATTTTATTCTACTTTACAAAAGTGTCGTAAAACACCCCTACCTTGAATGCTTGGAGTTTGAATAGCCTTTGATGACCAAATTTGTAAAGAAAAAATGCAACGTGCTCCTTAGCTTATCCTTCAAATATTTTCCAGATTCAAAAGTGCTTTATGACTATGAGAAAGAGGGCAAAATAACTTTATGTCTAAGTATAATAGTTTGGAAAATGAAATCACTTTGTAAGTGTAGTGTATGTGTATGCAATTGTAAGAAATGAAGTTATGTTTTGTTTTAAAAAGAAAACTCTTAACATATATAAAATACATACATGTAACGCCAATGAAACAAAAAGACTTTTCGGTTATCTCTTTAATTTCCAAACGTATCCCATGTAAATTAAAAGTTTAATGGGATTAATGATGGGTATAAGTGGTGAATTAATTAAGTTTTTAAGTGGTGGAAGTGATTGTGTAGGTTACTCTTGTGCAAATGAAACGGTTTCTCTTCTCTTTTTCTTATACGCTGAAAATTGGAACCAAACATAGGAAAAAAAAATATTAATGTAAAAAGTGTGTCGTCAAAATAATGTAATTGAATAAATTAAAGAAATTCGTCATTTAAAAGAGATTTCGACGACTTAGAAAATTTTAAGACAAGCGCACACAACTTTACTATTGTGACCAAAAATTCTAACTCTTAGGAATGGTCGTAGCGACGTCATAATATAATTCAAATTATTTTCGAGTTATTCAAGAAAATTTTATTTGAAAACAACATAACATTACAACTCTCCCCACTGAAAATAATTTCGTCCTCGAAATTTAACTTACTTATTTAAGGAGGTCGGGATACTTGGCTAAGATGTCTTCCTCCCTTTCCCAAGTAGCCTCATCCTTACCATGTTTATCCCATTGGACTTTGACTAATGGAACCCTTCGATTTCTCAGAATGTGCTCTTTTCTCTCTAGAATCACCGCAGGAGCTTCTTCGTACGTCATATCACTTTGGACATCAAGTGATCGGACATTCACCACATGACTAGGATCCGTGATGTATTTTCTCAACATAGAAATGTGAAATACGTTGTGTACTGCTGAAAGTTCGGGTGGCAACGCTAAACGATATGCCACATTCCCAATTTTTTCAATAATCTCAAATGGACCGATAAATCTAGGACTTAGTTTTCCTTTCTTTCCAAATCGTAGTATTCCCTTCATCGGTGCCACTTTGAGAAATACTTTATCTCCAACTTCAAAACTCAATTCTTTTCTCCTTTTGTCGGCATAGCTCTTCTGACGATCTTGGGCAGTCTTAATTCTTGATCTAATTTTATATATAGCATCTACAGTCTTCTCAACCAATTCTGGACCCAAGATTCTCCTTTCACCAACTTCATCCCAATATAATGGCGAACGACATCGTCGACCATACAAAGCCTCATACGGTGCCATACCAATAGTGGCTTGAAAACTATTATTGTACGCAAATTCAACCAATGGCAAATGATCTTCCCACTTACCACCTAGATCTAGGACACAAGCTCTTAACATATCCTCAAGAATCTGGATAGTTCGTTCAGATTGTCCGTCAGTCTGAGGATGATAAGCAGTACTAAATGTTAACTTAGTACCCATAGCTTTTTGAAGGCTTATCCAAAACTTAGAAGTAAACCTCGGGTCTCTATCTGATACTATAGAAACTGGAATACCATGAAGTCGCATAATTTCTCTAACATAAATCTATGCGAGTTGTTCTAAACTATAGGTAGTCCGAACTGGCAAGAAATGAGCAGATTTTGTCAGCCGATCTACAATCACCCAGATTGCATCATGACCTCTCACTGACCTAGGAAAATCGACGACGAAATCCATTGCAATCTTCTCCCATTTCCATTCGGGTATATCCATGGGATTCAATAACCCTGACGATTTATGATGCTCAGCTTTTACCTGCTGACAAACCATACATTTGGACACAAACAGAGCTATCATGCCCTTCATATTTCTCCACCAAAATGTGTCACACAAATCTTTATACATTTTAGTTCCGCATGGGTGCGCTGCATAAGGAGCGGCATGAGCTTCAGTCATAATCTCATTCCTCAATACTTCATCCTTCGGCACGCATAATCGGCCCTTAAACATCAGGGCTTTATCCTCGGCTATTTCAAATCCTTTTCTCTTCTCAGTTCCTACCTCAACCCTGATCTTTTCCAAAAAGGGATCATCTTTTTGAATAGCTACTATTCTGTCCCTGAGGTTTGGTTTCACAGTAAAACTTGCTAATATTGTCGATGTCCTTACTGGAGAAGTTAATACCTCAATTCTCATGTTCTCGAATTCTTTGATTAATTGATCTTGTCTTGTACACAACACTGACAACTGTCCCATGTTCTTTCTACTCAACGCATCTGGACTACATTAGCCTTACCCGGGTGGTACGAAATAGTACAATCATAATCCTTCACCAATTCTAACCATCGTCGTTGTCTCATATTTAACTCCTTCTGGGTGAAGAAGTATTTGAGACTCTTGTGATCGGTGTAGATCTCACACTTGCTCCCGTATAGGTAGTGGCGCCAAATCTTCAAGGCATGCACTACTGCTGCTAGTTCGAGATCATGTGTAGGGTAATTCTGTTCATACTGCTTCAATTGCCTTGAAGCATAAGCTATCACTTTCCCATGTTGCATCAAAACACATCCTATACCAAGTTTAGATGCATCACTGTAAATCACAAAACCTTCCGAACCGTCGGGGATAGTCAACACCGGTGCAGATACGAGCCTGTCTTTTAACTCTTGAAAACTCTGCTCGCAGGTCTCCGTCCATACGAACTTAGTACCCTTCCGAGTCAACTGAGTCATAGGACTTGCTATCTTGGAAAATCCTTCAATAAATCGTCGATAATAGCCAGCTAAACCTAGAAAACTCCTCACTTCTCCAACGTTTGTAGGTTTCCGCCAATTGGTCACAGCTTCAACTTTGGATTGATCCACCTCAATTCCTTGTGCTGAAACAGTATGGCCTAGAAATCCCACTCGGTCTAACCAAAATTCACATTTCTTGAATTTGGCATATAGCTTCTCCTTACGCAGTGTTCCCAACACTATCCTCAGATGTTCTTCGTGTTGATGAGAATCTCTCGAGTATACCAGTATGTCATCAATAAATACAATGACAAATACGTCCAAATACTGATGAAATACCTTATTCATCAAGTCCATAAACATTGCAGGAGCATTCGTCAAGCCAAAAGGCATCACCGTAAATTCATAATGCCCATATCGAGTCCTAAATGCCGTCTGTTGTATATCATCCAACTTAATCTTCAGTTGATGGTAACCCGACCTTAAATCAATTTTCGAAAACACGGATGCGCCCTTCAATTGATCAAATAGATCCTCAATCCTAGGAAGGGGATACTTATTCTTGATCGTTAACTTATTTAGTTCACGGTAGTCGATGCACATCCTCATATTAATATCTTTCTTCTTTACAAAGAGTACCGGAGCTCCCCATGGAGATACACTTGGTCTAATGAACTCTTTGTCTAGAAGTTCCTCCAACTGTGTCTTCAACTCTTGTAATTCCTTTGGCGCCATTCGGTATGGGGCTTTAGATACAGGAGTAGCTCCAGGTACCAAGTCTATCATGAATTCCACTTGTCTATCGGGTGGAGTACCCGACAGATCATCGGGAAGCACGTCAGCATACTCTCGTACTATTGGTACATCATCTAATACTTTCTCTTGAGATGAGGTGCTAGTAATACTGACAAGATATCCCTGACAATCAGGCTTCCTCAACATGCTCTCAGCCTTTAAGGCAGAGATGACGCGAGGAAGTGCCTTAATCTTCAACCCATAAAATCTAAACTCCTCTTTTCCCGGTCTTCGAAAAATTACCTCTTTCTCAAAACATACAATCGTGGCTCGATTTTCACCTAACCAATCCATACCTAAAATAATATCAAAATCCTTCATCTCTATAACATACAAGTCGACCCCTAGAGTCAATCCATCAAAATTTATCTGTACTCCCTTAGCCATCCTGTCTGAAATAATAGTTCCCCCTGATGGCATACTAACTTCTAGTACACTATCATACTTCTGACATGAAGCATTAATCTTAGCTAAACATGCACTAGATATGAACGAATGTGTAGCACCAGAATCAATTAGGACGTAAACGGGAATACTAGAGATCGATAAAATACCTGTGATCACGTCCGGGTTTTGGGCAGCCTCATCACGAGTCAAAGCAAACACCCTTGCTTTTCCTTTCTTCTCTTGCTCGGGTTTCTTAATCAATGGACATGAGGAAACCATATGACCAGGTTGACCACACTTATAGCAAACATACTTTCCCAACAAACACTCTCCTCTGTGCAACCTGTTACACTTAGGACACGGGGGTATAGGATTGCTCGTCTGGCCTGCAAGTGTCTGTTTCTTAAACTGTCCATTATTCTTCTTCTTATCCTGCCATTTTCTTTTTCCAAAGTTATTGTGTTGTCCCTGATTTACCAACTTCACACCCGAGTAGGTCACTATCTGAGCTTTCTTTACCACGGCTTGAAAAGTGGTAAGATCATGTGAACTCACAATCTGCCTGATCTCTGGACGCAGGCCTCTCTCGTAACGTTTTGCCTTCATGAGTTCAGTACTTACAAGATGTGGGGCATATCGGGATAATTCCTCGAACTTGCTCTCATACTCAGAGATTTCCATATCTCCCTGTACCAGTCTTAAAAATTTCGCCTCCTTATAGTCTCGCAGAGCCTGTGGGAAAAACTTTTCGGTTAGCTCCATCTTGAACTGAATCCAAGTTAGATTACGTTGTTCCTCCTCTGTACGGGTGCGTGATGCAGATTCCCACCAATGGCCAGCTCTTCCAGTTAGCATGAACTCGGCACATAATACTTTTTGATTTTCTGGACAAGTGATGTGACGGAAGATCTTCTCTATATTACGCAACCACTCGTCAACTGCCAGAGGGTCTTTTCCACCATCAAAGGTAGGGGGTCGATATCTACGAAATTGTTCTACCGTCGGAATAGGTGGTGCAATTGGGTATGCCGGTGGTGCTGGTGGTGCTTGGGGAGCTAGTGGTGGTTGGGGAGCTAGTGGCGCTGGCGGTGCTTGGGGAATTAGTGGAGCTTGAGGTGCTGGAGGTATAGCCTGAGCAGCTAAGGCCTGTCTCAACTCATCAATCTCTCGCCTTAACTCCCTAATTGTCCTCGCTTACGCCATATTCCTATATACCAAAATAATCATAATCTCGTTTAGATACTCACGTAACCAAAGGAAAAAAAGGTTTATAGTGCAACATTTATTATTATTATCTCTAAAGAAATCCTTCAGGAGGAATGCGGGCAAAATAAAACCCTACTACTAAAATTCCACTCCTTTATTCATCATAGCCATCATTGTCACTACAGCCTTCCTGAATCCTAGGTTTCTTAGAAGGCTAAGCCTCATCGTCTGAAATGGGGGGAGGTGCATCCTCACGAATGTACATGTCAATAGGTACACTATTGTCTTCAGGGGTTGCAAGTGCATCATCTCGTGCCTCTTCCCACTACGCTGTCAGCTCTATGCAGAAAGCCTCATAGTCAATCTCTCGGGGTAAGGTAGGCACGATAATTTTCCATAAATAAAGGTAAATCGATTCGGCCAACTCAAGCCATTCTTCTGGTACGGTATCAATAAGAAGGCGAGTAGCCCGACGACCCGTTACCATATGGCCTAGTTGCCTAACCTCTTTCCACGTTATTAGCATCTCTTGAATGTGTTCTCCCATATCATATGTTGGATTCCATCGGTACTCTTCATATTGCCTCACGATCTCATATCGACGAGGCATCATTGAACTCGTCTTCCTACAAGTTCTCCTAGTCCGTACCATCTGATTCATATCGATTATTCAAAGTCCAATAAGCAGGACTCTAATAACTTTTAGTTAATTCTCGAGGACTTAAATATAATGATTATCTACAAAAGTATTCAAACTCCAACATATACTGATATTCATACATACATTTCAAATGTTGTATCAAAGATAAGCTTTCTCATACTCACACATAGATACAAGCATAATTATAAAACTTTCTTTACCTCAAAATCGGCATAGCGCGGCTTTGGCAGGCATAGTGCTCAGGATCATTGAATTTTTTTTTATCAACCTTATATGTGACACGATACACCGAAAATATGGTTTCTAATGCAAGTCTACAGAAAATAAACCATGGGCTCTGATACCAAGTTGTAACGCCCCAAATTCTCGGAACTCGAAGCGTTAAAAGAAAAATTTAACTTCTTTGTTCGAACCCTTAAATGTTAACCAAAATAAGTTTTAAACGATAAGAGTTTTGAAATCTGAAACCTATAGAAAGATGAAATGGAAATTTTTTTTTGTTCATATAGATTTGGACAACTTGGTGAAACTTTATTTTGGAAAACATTTGGAGGAAATTCAGCGAAATACCGGTTGCACAGCAGCGGAAAGGAAAATATGTTTGACCTAGAAAACGTTGTCAAAAATTCGTGAAATTTTAACAAAGACTATAACATTCATACATGTACAACATATAAAAATTTGGGGTCTGGACGAAAATGTTTGAAGCACGAAAATACTGCACGACTACGCTGGACACGAAATCCGACACAGTCCCAATGCAGTTTACTAAAACGGGCATAAATTTTTCTCTAGATGCTATTTTAAGGTAATTTGAAAGACCACCAAGTTATACCATTTTCAAATTTAATGGCAGAATCTGAAATTCAAAACAGAGTAGATAAACTTCATGCATTGTCAATTCAACATTTGTAAATTATCGTTGACATGGAAAGTACATGAAACTGAACGAGATAAACATTAAGAACATTGTTAAGAGTGTCATCTAAACATTTATAAAAAGGTTTACACAACCGAAAATTTTTACTAGAAAGTTGGAAGCATTTCAAATTTGCCGAGCACTCGCCACCATGCCAAACCATTGTCATGCCTCGATTTAACCTGTGAAATTTTAATAGGTGTGAGTATCATAAATAATACCCAGTAGGAAGACACTTAAGTAATTGGTAAAAATAAATGTATTTTCAGAAATGCAAACTTTGGTTATTTGTGTCACCGTCATTCTTTAGCAAACCGGTGATCAGTCAATCCGCTTATTCTCGAGTAATGATAACTCGTTCTCAAGTTTGATAACTCATTTCATAATCTCTTTATCTCTTATTTGAACCACCCAAAAGGTGCTTCCATCATCAGTAACACAATAACACATTAATGCAAACCGAAGACAAATCATTTTATTCTACTTTACAAAAGTGTCGTAAAACACCCCTACCTTGAATGCTTGGAGTTTGAATAGCCTTTGATGACCAAATTTGTAAAGAAAAAATGCAACGTGCTCCTTAGCTTATCCTTCAAATATTTTCCAGATTCAAAAGTGCTTTATGACTATGAGAAAGAGGGCAAAACAACTTTATGTCTAAGTATAATAGTTTGGAAAATGAAATCACTTTGTAAGTGTAGTGTATGTGTATGCAATTGTAAGAAATGAAGTTATGTTTTGTTTTAAAAAGAAAACTCTTAACATATATAAAATACATACATGTAACGCCAATGAAACAAAAAGACTTTTCGGTTATCTCTTTAATTTCCAAACGTATTCCATGTAAATTAAAAGTTTAATGGGATTAATGATGGGTATAAGTGGTGAATTAATTAAGTTTTTAAGTGGTGGAAGTGATTGTGTAGGTTACTCTTGTGCAAATGAAACGGTTTCTCTTCTCTTTTTCTTATACGCTGAAAATTGGAACCAAACATAGGAAAAAAAATATTAATGTAAAAAGTGTGTCGTCAAAATAATGTAATTGAATAAATTAAAGAATTTCGTCATTTAAAAGAGATTTCGACGACTTACAAAATTTTAAGACAAGCGCACACAACTTTACTATTGTGACCAAAAATTCTAACTCTTAGGAATGGTCGTAGCGACGTCATCATATAATTCAAATTATTTTTGAGTTATTCAAGAAAATTTTATTTGAAAACAATATAACATTTTTTTTCTTGGTCGCTACAGAGAGAGTTCGAGTGAATGAAAGAATGAACTGCGAAGCCACACTCAAACCCTAGTATATGAGAAGTCTCCAGAAGGTCTCCATCCAACGGTCATTGTGGCGACAATTGGCGATTTCACAACCGTCCTGCAATAAGTAAAACGTTATATAAGTTAAACACGCTTATAAACAAATAGAATGGGAGCTACCAAGTAATCATAAATAACAGTCCAGCTCAACAACAACGAGTCTAACAAGCAAACCAACAAATCAGTCCAATAATACAATCAGGTCCAATTAGCTTATCATTGTGCCAATTCTTTACATTGCTATTGAGAATTTGGTATAGGATATGGGAATATCAAATGAAATTGAAGAAAGCATTGATATTTTTCTTTTATGTTTGGTGTAGAAGGGGCTAAGGGCGAAATGATTTTAGGGTAGAAATTTTATGGTAATCTGAAAAGTCTTATCTCGATTCATGAATTTCGATTAAATATGATAGAATTGATTTGAGGATTGACACGTCGCATCTTAAATCTTGATTGCTATATCTTGAATTGTTGAATCTTTCCACTCAAACGCATGCATTGTTAGAATTCTATAGCGATTAGAAACTGAAAAATGTGCTCTAAGCCAGTAGCTTATATGAAGAACTGATCCTAGTCAAATTAAGCAACATTTCAAGAAAACAGAGGTTGAGTGTCAATGGTTTTTTCTCAAGTGTCTAAATCAAAATATTTAATTTACTCAAGTATTGTTTTCTGAATTTTAAACCTATATTATCTCTAGAACTAGATTGATTAAAGCTTTCTAATTTTGCAAGACAAATTGGATATGCTCTTGCATTTATGATTGCCAGGGGTGTGAAGTTGGGAGCTGACCAACCCATCATCATCCACATGCTAGATATTCCTCTTACTGTAGAGGCGCTTAATGGAGTGAAAATGGAATTGGTCAATGATGCATTCCCTTATCACAAAGGTTAGTAATTTACTCCTGAGTAGTGATAATTATCAATAGTTTCATGTATTTTAGCATTTTGTATGCCAAATGAGATATGGGTTAAAAGTGGATGAGTTGTATCTATCTACTATGCTATTTGAATCAGGTATCATTGCAACAACTAATGTTGTTGAACGATGCAGTACAATGTTGGTTGGTGGTTTCCTAGGGAAAAAAGCATGGAGAGGAAAGATGTGATGTCAAATAATGTTTCCATCTACAACTTCCAGGCTTCAGCTCTTGAGAAGCATGTTGCTGCCAACTCCAAGGTGATTGGCTTATATTGAAGACTCCTTTCTTGATTACCTTTTCTTATAGAATAATTTAAGGTCATTTTTAGTATTGTCGTAATATTATTTTATATTTTTATCATCATTAAATTCATGGTCAATAACTCAAAGTTTGGTATTGATTAAATTGTACTTGCACTTAACAATATTCCTAGCTACGTCCCTACCTAGCACATGCGCTGGTTAAGCATTTGGCTCATTGGTTGCACGTCTTTGCATGGGCTTTGATATTTTGGTCATAACCTTCTCTCCCAGTATTCAATTGAGGTGATTAAAAGTATGCTAAAAAGATAAGTCAAAAGGCTACAATTCTTATAGAAATATAAATTTCCCAATTCGAACTTTTGCTATGCCAAATATGAGTTTCAATATGAGGCTAAAAATCTGTTACATAATTTTTTTGGTTGAAAATTGATTTGTGATAAAACTTTGACTATATTTCACTCATTTGACCTCAAGTTGCATCCAATTGATCCAATGTGATCTTCAATCTTCGTTTTATTGTCTGAATCAACTATTAGATATTTGCAATTTGGTCTGTAAACTTTTGATTTTCTTTGTTTTTGCCCATTTTTCGTTTCTTTTGTCCAATTTCATCAATTTATCTTGAGTTTAACCTAACAAACATAATTAACATATAATTGAGCTATAATTCATCTAAATTAACAATAAACGTCCAGTTTAATAGTGTAAATAAATACACAAAATATATTTATTGAACACCCCCCAAACTTGAACATTTGTTTGTTCTCAAATAGAATTATTTATCCAATGTAAAATAGACGTGTGCATGAAAATTCACGTAAAACATCATAAATTCATAAAGTGATTCAAATTTCAACCCTTAATGGTCAAATATTTCCTTTATTCTCCCCTACACTTATTCTTTTCAAATCTTTTCCAAATGTGTGATCTAATGCTGAATTTATATACTAATACTTACCCTCTCTCTAGTTTGGTTAAATTTTATTAATTGCAGTTTAACATATCAACAAATGAGGATTCTCCTTATTTTTTATCGCTTCAACTTTCAAGAATCAACTAAGTTAATTATCCATTCTCAAAGGTCCAATTCTCTCATATAAGTGTTCGGGACTAAACCAATGCATGTATTACAATAAATATTTTTTTTTCTTTTTTTTTTGTTTAATAAATATATCTTAGTGAGGACTTCTCCCCTTTAAGCTTTCTAAATAATCCATGTAACAAGCTTTGATCGATGACTCTCAAGTCAGATTCTTATAGGGTATCAGATTTTAGACACCCTTGCAAACTTAATCACTCGAGTCATAAAGGCTCTAAATAGATGTTTCATAATGAGGCAACTTTTTTTCATGTGATGACAAGTGCAATGTCACTTATTAAACACCCATTCTCAAAAATTGTCATCTAACTTAAGATTTTCACCCGATCTTGGGAGTTTTTTTTCACCGGTTTGGATGGTACGGTGTATGAAGGGTTGGAAAAAATGGTGCTTACTAGTTTTTTTGGCACCGTTTTTGGATGGTTTAAAAACCATAAAAATTGGTCTAGTGTTATTTTGACCAGCACTCTCAACGCACCAATCGGCAGATTTTGGTCGTTTCTCATACTCTCCTAATTTTACCATCTATAAAATGATTATTTCAAACCAAAATATTTTCTTCAAAACTAACTTATAAATAAAAATATATTCTTTTTAAAAACTTTGAGAATCGGTGGATAATAAACTATCACGGATATGTTGGACAGTTTTAAAAACCGCTACTAAACAACTCAAAATTGATCCTCTCACAAAGCTTAAAACCGGTATTTTAGAAAACGCTAATAATCGGTACGCTAAAACTTCCAAGATGGAACTTAGGCAATTTACACAATATTTAGCACACAAAATCCATATTTATCTCAAAAATTCCTTACAACAACTCAATCACCCCAAAACTATTCTAAAATTGGTTTAACTATATATAATTTAGTGGGTATTTGGCTTTAGCATCTAAGGTTCATTATTTTCAACCTATTCAAATTTTGAATCAAATATTCCTTAATGATAAATCTTGTACTCAAAAATATCAAATTTCACATGAATAAGCAGAAATCAACCCGAAACATGCTACTTTTCATAATTTATAGTCTAATATATGGTTCCAAATGAATGCATCATAGTAGACAAATTTATTTAACCCACACAAGCATACAAACTAAAATAAGCTGAAAATTAATTATTTTTTTCAATTTGTCATTTTTTTTACTCGCGAACAAGCACAAAAAACAATAAAAACTTGATATTTTGCCACCCCAAAAACTTATAACAGACATTGTCCTCAATGTTTAAAAATATAATAAGTAATATATAAAAATTAAGGATAAAGAATGAAGCTATGTACTCATGTGGATCACTTCCCATGTATTTTCCTTTGTCAAGTGTGTTTATGTGTTGTGTTCCTTCAAAATAAATAGATATTAATCATGAAATGGAACAATTTATAATAAGCTAAAACACAGCCTAGAGGGAAATATGGGATGGAAATACCTTACACTAATAAAAGCAATAAAATTTATGAATCGTATATTTTACAAAGCAAAATAAATAAAAGGGAATAAAATTAGCTTGACTTCTAATAATTGCTTGTTTATAGTCATTAGCTTGACTTTTGCAATCTGCATTATGGAATTCTAAATAAAGCTTTTGATGCCTTACTTTGTTTGCTTCTTTTGATTTTGATCAACTTTTCATTGATGAAAATCTTTCTTGCCGCTTTCAATGTGATATGACTGCCTATTTTATCAAATTCAAAATCCACTACAAGTTCTTCATCGTCCTCGGCAGACTTCTTCATCGTCCTCGGGCTTAATCACAAGTTCAATTGTTAGGTGATCGATAAAGTTTAAAGAATGTATTTAAATTCATCTTCATTAATTGTCACTTCTTCGCTTAGTTCCTTTATAATTAATTTGTCATCTTCTTTATGCTCTTCTTCAATAATTGATATTTCTTCGGGATGAATAATTGGTTGATAGTCTAAATCTACGAACAATGACAATTCTTTCCTTTCAAATTTTTCAAGTGGATTATATCCTCACCTTTTAAGTTCTTCCCAGAATGCAACATCTCGCAAGCGTTGCTCGTCCTTAGGTATGTAACCTTCATCAGATTTGTCAATTGCTAGTTTTCGACATTTTAAATATTGTTTAAACCGCAGAAGTTCGAACATAAAAGGATTAGTTCATGTATACAAGCACTGCCCATTATAATGCATCCCATAACAAAGCTCACTATTTATTTCTTCTACAAGTATATCCTCATCATCCATATCGAGCTTAATTATTGCGAATGTTTTGCTCCCTTACTATTGTCGAAATCATATATATACTACTAAATAGTACCTAGTATAATATCAAGCACAAGAGAGATCAGGATGGATAGCCAAAATTAATAGAACAAAACAAATAAATAAATAAAATTCAAATCCTATATAAACTAATAAACTCAAATTAAATACTTTATTCTTGGTAACGACACCAAAAACTTTTTCGGTAAAATCCCACAAGCATACGTTGACGATTAATAGTTTTAAATAGATAGAGTATCGTCCCATAGAGAATAATTTTCGATTCAAGTTTACTAGTTTTGTATGGAATTCAATTTGTGTAAACAAAATAGATTTGTGATTGTGATTATCATAAATTATGTTAAGAAATATGTAAAAAGTGTTTTTGTATCAAATTATGGATGATTATATTGGATTTCGAATCCACCCATTGCTATCTATTTCAGTTCTTGAATTGTGATGCAGTTTTGCTCATGCGTTCTTGACAATTGATAAAGCTATTATATGTAATGTTATTTTTCCAGACAAATTAAATCTATCATAACCACGGCTCGAATCTATTTCTAGCCTCAATCACAATGACTAGAATATATTAAATTTTAGATTGTCTATATGATCGCACAAGTGATAAATATTATTCTTAATATCTATTGCAGATATATTGATTTTAATGCGTTCTAAACGTATTGTGAGTCACACAACACTACGACAAGCAACTAATTATTTAATTAGTGGCCAATCAATTAAATAATGCAATATGTATATAAAATTAATCAAGAAATGCAAGAAATATTAAACTATTAGTCTTGAATTAATATAAATAAGCAATAAGGTCAATCTTCATCCAATACAAAAATGGATCTAGCTACACATGTTTCTAAAAATAAAACAATCAAAAGAATGGAAAAGTGTCACCTAAAATTTATAAATACGAGAAATAGATGTCACGGTCTAATTCTTGTTCTTCATTACCAACCCCAAGATTTGATTATTCACGTTCTTGATGTTTTTTGATTCAATCTACATGCTAGATTTGTTCTCCTCTCCAAAAAAATATTGAATTGACATCTTGTTCTTGGATTATTTTATGATATGAATGTGGAGAGAGAGAGAGAGAGAGAGAGAGAGAGAGAGAGAGAGCGATCTTCAATGTGTCCCCCAAGTTGGTATTTATATAAGTCTAAAATAATGTCAAAATCGGGGTCAGAATTTTAAATAAATAAAAATTTAATATAAATCAGGAAATTTCGCTCATGGGTTGGTTTGAACCACTGCTCGCGCCCCCTTCCCGGCCATCGTTTCGTCTCTACACAGTTTTCAAGATTTTGGTCATAATTTTCTCTTTTGATATCCAATTGAGGTGATTCAAAATGAATTGGAAAGGTAACTCAAAGGGTTACAATTCTTTTGAAAATATAAATTTCCCAATTCGAACTTTTGCTATGTCAAAAATTGATCTCAATATGAGATTGAAAATTTGAAGCATAACTTTTCGTTGGAAATTGATTTGTGAAAACACTTTGACTATATTAACTCATTTGACCTCCAATGCATCCAATTGATCATGTGTGATCTTCAATCATCATTTTGTGGTTTGAATCAACTATTGGATGTTTGTACTTTGGTACTCAAACTTTGGATTTCCTCCATTTTTGCCCTTTTCGTTTCTTTTGTCCAATTCGTTCAATTTGCCTCAAGTTTTACCTAATAAACATAATTAATACATAATTCATTCAAAGTAACAATAAATACCCTAGTTTATTTGCTATATAAATGCACAAAATACACTTATCAACAACTTTACAATATATAAATTTCATTAATCTTTCACTATCTTCTACTTCTACTTCAAGATTGTTAAATTTGTTTATTATGGCATTGAACTCATTATCCTAAGAATCCTTTGAGAACAGTACGAGATCTCAAAATTTCTGTCATCGATATAGTCCTCCACTAGTCGAGCACTGTGTTGATCATGCATCAAAACCAGAGTAGGTGTCTCGAGATCATGTGTCATAAAAAATATTTTTTAAATGTTCCCTTTAATGTGTTTTCCACCAATGTAAAACATTTAAATTCAATAAATATACCTTGTTAAAAAAAATTAGTATACCTGATTTTAAATTATTTTATATAGGTGTAGTTAGTGTTGGATGGCAACTTTCTTTACTATCAATTATAGGCCCCAAAGAAGCCTTGGCTTTAAAATATATTTAGGGGAAAAAATTCAATATGTGTATTGCTATTGAGTAACACAATTTTTATATTTCAATCAACATGGTATATACATAAATTCAATCTTTAATTCCAATATTTGTTAAAATTTTATGGAATTTAGTATATATATAATAATGAAGAATTAGATCAAGATCATGTATCTGCATCAAATGTGTAATGTCCTAGACTTTATATTCTTAATTTGGTTGGTATAGTCCACTTAAGAAATAAATTATGGAATCTCGGCTCATTTAGGGTTATGAAAGTACAAGCCATAAGTTATTTATAAGCCCAATGCTTTAAGACATTAAGTTTAATTAAATTTGATTTCAAAGATTTAATGAATAACTGGGTTGCCACAATGGTCATCTGCATGTATTTCCTATTGGCCACCCAGGTTCAAATCATCATGCAGATGTTTTTATGAAATATTTTATAAAATTATTTGTTGGGTTTAAAACTCTTCAAATTCCTAGTTAAAGACTCAATTTAACAAAGATTAATGATAATATAACTCTTCCATTTAGTTTTTCACTAAAAAGGGAAGTTACAAGAAAAGGAAAACCATTTTTTAACTACATCTTTCCTCAAATCCGAAATTACACTTATTTTCTCTAAAAAAAATCTTTATGTTAAGTAAAGTTTGAAAGAATAGTAAGGGTGCGAAGGAGAAAGTGCACACTTTGATCAAGGAAAAAGATTTTTAAAAGAATAGGAGATGAGCATATTTCTAAAAGTGATATTTGATAGCATCATAACAAGTGGTATTTGATAGCTTCATAAGTTAGCTACTGAATAAATTTGGAATCATGTCAATCCGATGTTGGTAGAATTTTAAATGTCACTTAGAGTAAACTACGCCGGGTAATGTTGCTGTTTTCCAGCTTCTGCCCTTGGATTTGAAAATTCAGAACTCAATCGTTACTTGAAATTTTTGGGTAAAACCAATGGATTTTGACAGTCTCATGGGTTAGCTACTGCATAAAGTTGAAATCATGTTAATTTGATGTGTGTAGAATTTTATATATCACTTCAAGTAAACCGCGCTGGGTTACCTTCCAAACTGTGTTGTTGCGAGGTTTTGAAAAAAATATTTTTATACCTCATATTTTGCCGACGGGAGTTGATTTTTGGATATGTTATAGTATAAAGAGTTTCCTACTTTACTATAAAATTTCATGAAATTTCGGAGATGTTAGCTATGCAAAAGAATTTATTTTTGACTACTGCTGTTGAGATAGAAAGCCAAACAGCAACATTCATTTTTTTTTCCCACTTGGAACTTCACGTCAGTAAACGGATATATGCATTGGAATCATTCTAAAACATTTTTTTTTATGTGGTTCTAGTATTGAAATGATGTTGTACAGAATTAAATAAGTCTTGAATTAAATTCTTAAATTAAAATTTTATACTCTCCGCTTAAGGTATCGTAACCCATTAAGTTTACGACTAAAGTAAAGCTAGTCTTGTAACGTTTCGACCCATGCGGGTCGGGGCGCTATAGCGTGGTATCAGAGCACGAGTTTAGTCGATTCTGTAGACTTAACGTATTTTGTTTTTAAAAAAAATTATTTTTTTCTACAATGTGGGAAATAAAAAAAATGAAATATTTAAAGGCACTCCACGGCATCTTGCATCCACTGGTCGACCTCATCCTACAGCCCAGGTATGTTTAACTAAGAAAATTTTAAATTCTTATTATGAAAATGTTATGATTCTATAGTTATGTTTCCCATGTTTCGCTACGTTTTACATTTTTCTTTATGTATATCTTATATGCAAAGATAAATGTAATATGAAAAGAAAAAGTGTTACTCAAAAGACATGTATTGGGTTAGAATTTAAGGTTGTGGACTGCATATGGCAAGGAAAGACAAATTCTAGGTAAAGGAATCATATTAGTCAATAAGAGATAGATATTCGAGCTTACCTAGATTTTGAGGTAGATGAATCTATAGACCTTGACAATCACATGCGAAGTATGTACTAGTATTGAAAAAAAATATGTGTATATAATTCTGATGAAGTTGAGAAATAATTCTCTATTTTTCTTAGTATTCTGGTACTGGTAGATGAAATTAATGAGATATATTATTCTTATCTCAAAGGAAATATCTCGAGCAAACCAGAACAACTTGATAAGGGACCTCCTGCAAGCGGTTCAAGATCTTGGCAGGCACAATCAAAATCAAGCCCCACCCTTACCACCAGCTCCTGTAGCTCATCCGACCCATGCCTTGATTGTTGAGTTATTTCGAAGGCATAAGCCCCTATTTTTTATGGAGCATCTGGTCCACTGGTAGTTGAGGAATGGCTTCGTAAGTTGGAACGAATTTTTCGGCTTATGTTTGTACTAATGCTCAAAAAGTCCAGTGTGCAGAGTTTATGTTTACCGGTGATGCAAGTCACTGGTGGGATTCGATGTCTCAAACTAGGACCCCGAAGCAGCAATTGGCATTAACTTGGGAACAGTTCATGGAGGAAGTGATGGATAAGTATTTTCCTCCGTCTCTAAGAGATTTCAAAGAAAGAAAATTCCTTCAGCTTAAGCAGGGTAATATGTCCCTGACTGATTACGAGCGAAAGTTTGATCAACTCTCAAGGTTTGCTCCACACCTGGTTGACACGAAAATTAAGAAGACTCGAAGGTTTGAGCAAGGGTTAAACCCAAACATAAGCATGATTCTTATGTCACATCGTTTTACATCATACCGTGAAGTGTTAGAACGAGCTCACGCTATTTGGTATCAAAAGGCTAATGCAGAGCAACACAGTCAATTGTTCGGCCAGCAGGATAAGGGGCAAGTTGGGAAGAGAAAGTGGAATGGTCAAGAAAAAGAAAAGGGCAAGTGGCAAAATAAGAAAACCAATATCAGACCTGGTGCTAGTAAGGCCATAGTACCTGTAGTAGCACCTTGCCCTAAGTGTGGTAAACATCATCGTGGTGAATGTTTGTTCGGGAAGAATGCCTGTTTTCAATGTGGTAAACCAGGGCATATTGCTAAGGATTATCCCACCTTTGCTCAGAAGAAGGATGATAACAATGATCAGAACAAGAAGGGCAAAGCACGAGTCTTTACGCTCACTCAAAAGGATGCAGAGGAGAACTCAAACGTAATAGCAGGTATTTTACTTATATCAATTACACCTGCTTATGTACTGTTTGATTCGGGAGCTACTCACTCTTTTGTATCAACGTCTTTCATTACTAAAGCTAGTATTAGTTGTGATAAGTCAGAGAGTACACTAGAAGTTAGCATTCCTTTGGGCGAAACATTGACCACTGATAAGTTAGTCAAGTCGGTGAATCTTGATATTGAGGGAAAAACATTAAAAGCTAATTTATATCTGATAGAGATGAAAGATTTTGATGTGATTTTGGGTATGGATTGGTTGGGACGTAATTATGCAACCATTCGTTGTAGAGAAAAGGAAGTTTCTTTTCAAAAACCAGGAGAAGAACAATTTTCTTTCCCTGGAATAAAGACCAAACTCAATCTCCAACTGGTATCTACCTTGCAAGCCGAGAGAATGTTGAGATAAGAAACATCTCAAGAGTTAATAGTGAACATCTCAGGAGAAAAACAAGCGACGATAAAGATTGAGGATGTGCCAGTGGTACAAGAATTTATAGATGTGTTTCCTGAAGATCTACCTGGTATCCCACCGGATAGACAAGTAGAGTTTACCATAGATCTGGTTCCTGGAGCGGCACCAGTATCTAAAGCTCCATACAGAATGGCTCCAAAAGAACTTCAGGAGTTGAAAGTTCAGTTACAAGAATTGTTGGACAATGACTTTATCCGACCAAGTGTATCTCCTTGGGGCGCACCAGTGTTATTTGTAAAGAAGAAAGATGGAAGTTTGAGGATGTGTATCGACTATCGGGAGTTGAACCGTTTGACCATCGAGAATAAGTATCCTCTCCCAAGAATTGAGGATTTGATTGATCAATTAAAAGGGGCTAAAGTATTTTCCAAGATCGACTTACGATCTGGATATCATCAATTGAAGGTTAAGGCTAATGATATACCCAAGACGGCTTTCATAACTCGTTATGGACATTATGAGTTCACGGTCATGCCATTCGGGTGGACAAATGCTCCCGCAGTATTCATGGATTTAATGAATCGTGTTTTTCACAAGTATTTAGATCAATTTGTCATAGTCTTCATCGATGACATTTTGATATACTCTAAGAGTACAGATCAGCATAAGGAACATCTTAGAATAGTGTTAGAAATACTGCGCAAGGAAAAGTTATATGCAAAATTTAAAAAGTGTGAATTTAGCTACTGAATAAATTTAAGAATTTTTTTCAACAAAACGAGTGGTATTTGATAGCTTCATAAGTTAGCTACTGAATAAATTTGAAATCATGTCAATCCGACGCTGGTAGAATTTTAAATGTCACTTAGAGTAAACTACGCCAGGTAATGTTGCTGTTTTCCAACTTCTGCCCTTGGATTTGAAAATTCAGAACTCAATCGTTACTTGAAATTTTTGGGTAAAACCAATGGATTTTGACAGTCTCATGGGTTAGCTACTGCATAAAGTTGAAATCATGTTAATTTGATGTGTGTAGAATTTTATATATCACTTTAAGTAAACCGCGCTGGGTTACCTTCCAAACTGTGTTGTTGCGAGGTTTTGAAAAAAATATTTTTATACCTCATATTTTGCCGACAGGAGTTGATTTTTGGATATGTTATAGTATAAAGAGTTTCCTATTTTACTATAAAATTTCATGAAATTTCGGAGATGTTAGCTATGCAAAAGAATTTATTTTTGACCACTGCTGTTGAGATAGAAAGCCAAACAGCAACATTCATTTTTTTTCCCACTTAGAACTTCACGTCAGTAAATGGATACATGCATGGGAATCATTCTAAAACATTTTTTTTATGTGGTTCTAGTATTGAAATGATATTGTACAGAATTAAATACATCTTGAATTAAATTCTTAAATTAAAATTTTATACTCTCCGCTTAAGGTATCGTAACCTATTAAGTTTACGACTAAAGTAAAGCGAGTCTTGTAACGTTTCGACCCATGCGGGTCGGGGCGCTACAAAATGACTTTATTTCAAATCACTCAAATGGAGCAAAGACTTCAAAATTGGACTATCTCAAAGGTAGATAAAAGTTCTATCTAATCTATGAG
This sequence comes from Fraxinus americana, assembly GCA_035079005.1. Lineage (NCBI taxonomy): Eukaryota > Viridiplantae > Streptophyta > Magnoliopsida > Lamiales > Oleaceae > Fraxinus > Fraxinus americana. The sequence goes on from CM068706.1 coordinate 22,746,518, forward strand.
ATAGGAAATTTTGATTTTACTCAAAATTATGTGATCGAAACACTGGAGCAAACTATTCCAGAAAGAATCATACTGTTTCAATTAATATTTTTTCAAAAGAAGCTATACAAGCTCACAAGAAAGAAATTAAAATATCTTCATGTTGGACTTGTTCAAATTGCAATCAAACCTCTGTTTAAACTTGGTATAGTCATTCGTGTTCTTTTGACCCTAAGAGATAAGAGACTCTTAAGTTTTGAACATTCATTACTTTCCATTCTCGAGTCTAATCTCGAAAGTGGTCCAATATTTTCAAACGGTTATCCAAACTTTTCAATTAACCTTCAAGATGGATCTATTCTTAATGCTCTTAATTTTCAAATCCAAACTAAGAATTTTGATGTTGATGACCGTTCAATAGCTTTTAGTTTAATATATTGAATATATTATAAGTTTTTGAACACTCAACTCAATATTCGAGCTCTCAATTAATTTGAAACTTTGATTCCTGCTTCCAGGTTTTTTTGTTTACGTATCTTTCCTTCTACTAATTTTGAGCGAGCTGTTGGTATTCTAGTTGGTTGGTGTTTGATTATTATGTGATTGGGATGCTCTTGATAATTTACCTATAAATTAGTGATTTGAAATTTGGGTTCCTGATTTTGATGATTTATAAAATATTTCTAAATTGTATCTATACATAATTCAATATAATTTTATACTTGCATTAGCTTTATTTTCATCTTAACTTCTTTTGGGTTTTCGGAACTTTAACCAAATTACTTGTTATTTTGTTAGGGCAGTGTCATGATGTAACGACCCGGGTCCCACTTAACGGGCTGTCCCGACCGTTAGATCGACGACGTACTGTCCTCACTGTACCAACATGGGTCTTTTCAGCCTGCTTTGTCAACACTCGCACACTCCCCAAGAAAACTTCTCAGGGGGTCACCCATCATAGAATTACTCCAAACCAAGCACGATTAACTGTAGAGTTTCTAAAGATGGACTTTCGGAAAAGAAGGTGCACCTTATTGATATGAGTAGTACCTATCAAATCTTTTAAGCTTTCCTGGTCTGGGTATCACAATCACCCCCCGTTAGACTCGCGACATCCTCGTCGCGCTTGACCCATCTGGGGATTCATTTCCAGGCGTTAGGATTCTAAAGGTGGCTCCTACGGCTTCAAGAGGTAGCTCCCGCCCTTGACGTAGCACTTTGTCCCGCATAGCACTTAGTTCCCGATTTCCTGCGGCAACCGAGCTCTGATACCATTTGTAACGACCTGGGTCCCACTTAACCGGCTGTCTCGGCCGTTAGATCGATGACGTACTGTCCCTACTGTACCAATATGAGTCTTTTCAGCATGCTTTGTCCTCACTCGCACGCTCCCCAATAAAACTTCATAGGGGGTCACCCATCATAGAATTACTCCAAGCCAAGTACGCTTAACTGTGGAGTTTCTAACGATGGATTTCCGAAAAAGAAGGTGCACCTTGTTGGTATGAGTAGTACCCATCAAATCTTTTAAACTTTCCTGGTCTGGGCATTACAATCACCTCCCGTTAGACTCGTCGAACTTAACCCATCTGGGGATTCGTTGCCAGGCGTTGGAATTCTAGAGGTGGCTCCTACGGGTTCAAGAGGTGGCTCCCACCCTATGGCTTAGCACTTCGTCCAGCATAGCACTTAGTTCCTGATTTTCGGCTGGCAACCAGTCTCTGATACCATTTGTAACGACCCGGGTCCCACTTAACTAGCTGTCCCGACCGTTAGATCGACGACGTACTGTCCTCACTGTACCAACATGGGTCTTTTCAGCATGCTTTGTCTTCACTCGCACGCTCCCCAATAAAACTTCTCAGGGTGTCACCCATCATAGAATTGCTCCAAGCCAAGCACGATTAACTGTAGAGTTTCTAACGATAGACTTTCGGAAAAGAAGGTGCATCTTGTTGATATGAGTAGTACCTATCAAATCTTTTAAACTTTCCTGGTCTGGGTATTACACATGAGAGATTGATTTATGAGGTTATGAGAGATTGATAGTTTAAAGCTAGGCAATCTTGCAACGCTTCAAAAAGTTAGTTTATTTTGGTCCTTTTGTTTTGGGCTGAGAGAGTTTGGTATTTATACAAGTTTGAGTCTTTTTCTTTTTAGTTTTGCCCTTTTGTTTTGGCCTTTCTTCTCGGCTTTCCCTTTTTGTTTCTGTTTCAGTTCCTTTATTCTTTTTTCTGTTTATGTTCTGTTTCCACCCGTGCTGAACTTTTTTGCTGGGTCCGCCACTGGGCAAGCCCCATGCCCATTTATATTTGAAGGTAAAAGAAGTTATTGAATTTTGTTTGTGTGTGTGTGTGGGCGTCAGTCCGGTTAAAAATAATAATAATAATAATAACAATTATGCTAGCTTTACATTCAAAGTGTACATTATCCGCGTGATATGTCAAAATCTGTACCGTTGATTGTTTAAATTGTTGCTAAAATCAATGTATAAAAAGTTACCACCTCACAACAATATCAAATTTGAAGTCAAACTTGATGTAGATGTACCAAGATTGCAATAATGAATTATCAGCATGGCTGATTGCTACATGTTTTCCATAAATCAATATTCGTTTTCTGATCATTCTATGGTTAAGTTTGTGATAGGATCCCCAGTTCCTACTGCTCCTGCAAAGGTTTCTTTCTCTCCTGGACTGCTGAATATTGGATATTATGGACCTGTGGATCTTCTCTAGTTAGGCAACAGATATTGTAATTGGAATATTTGTAGATCTGAAGCTGTAGATTTATGGAATATAATCTTTGTACTGAATTGTATACTAGAATGAATGTAATTTGTATTCAATGGAACTAGAAATAGAAATGGACAGAACAATTCCAAGGCATTCGAGAGGCCTGGATCTCTCCTACTTGGCTCCGCCAATTACACAATATTTTGCATGCCTACCATTATGGATTGCCCCTATATTTATAGATCTTTTCTAACTAAATTCCCCACTTGCCATAACAGAATTCTGTTGATATTTAGTCTTCTCAACTCTTCCGGGCTCTTCTAGAATTGGAGGCCTATCATTACCCCAGGGTTCCAAAGACACCTTGTCCTCAAGGTGGGAATCGAGGCCAGTTGTCCCCTTGTTCATAATCTGATTCGAAGATTGAATTTGCTGACAATCAATTGAACAACTATCAAGAGTATGGTATCTAAGGCAACTACATAGCCTGTTGCCCCTACCAACAAAATTCCCGATTTTTGATTCAGAGATAGGTCACGAGTATTTCCCCTTTGATTGCGGCTGATTTGCGTAGCTGGAACTTGAAACTGGAGTAATCTGGTGTAAATAGTTGTTGGGCCAGCTTCATTTTCTTTATTCAGGCCCACATCTCCGGGGGTGTTATGAAGTAAAACTTTAAAGTTTACTTGTTGGACCATATTTCTACCACAATCCAGACCCACTAAATGTAGTAACAGCTCTTCCACCATCTTCCCTTGAATCAGCCCATTAACCAAGCCCTTCCCACCTCCTTCTACATTACGCACTACAATAATTGACGTGGATCGAAGATCACCCTCTTCTTTCAATGTGTGCCCTCGCCTCATCCTCATCTGCTCCGTGAAAGTCTGCACAGATGATGTTAGAATCTCAAAGTTCCATTTGTAATCTTTCTCGAATTCCTTTGATTTCGATGCTGAAATTTTCTCAAAAATATTGGCCACTGAAACACGTCTAAGTCCATCTCCCTCCATAGTTCTATTCATGGCTGCCTTTGGAAGAATAAGAGTTCCCAAAGCTTTCTGGATTTCATCCATTAACTGTATCATTTTGGTATCCTTGCAAATTCCATAGCCTGCATTGTGAATTGGGCCTGCTTCTCCCTGGGCTTTCTTTATAAAGTTCTCATTTACCAATTGGGCCATCTCCACAATTACGCCCACATACTTCTTTTTTTGAAATTGAGCCCCAATTGCCAAACCTTTATATTTTATTGATTGGGCCTTCTTCAAGACCCAGCCCACAGGTTTCCCAATATGAATTTCAACCATATTTGATAGCCCATTGACATATCTCTCCTCCTGTCTGTTCGTTGTTGCCTCTGTCTTCTTCTCCGACTTGTTTTGCGGTGGAGTGCCGGGTTCAAAAACCTCCAACGAAGGGAAAGCTAGGGCTTCCAACATCTCCTCTTCTTCGAGATTTCTATTCATGGCTGCCTTCGAATTAAGGTTTTGATTCACATCAAGGAAATTATCGCAGAGGCTTCCCTCTTTTGTCGGGTGAAAACGTAGCAATAGGCGCCGCCGAAGTTGCTCCCAGCTGTAGAACCAATTTCTCGAGTTTGTCCCGTACAACCAAGACAAGGTATATCCATCCAAACTCACCCAAATCGCCCCCATATGCTCCTGTTCCATCAGCCCATTACTTCTCCAACTGCAAGGATTCCCAATGTCGCAATCCGACATGCCCTGTATCTCCGCTTTCCCTTTATTTGTATGGTGATGCCCAATTGTATTCTTCTCCTTCCATTTATGGTATAAATGTGTCCCAGATTGCAGCAGATTAGTATAACCAGGGCTTAAAATTGGAGTGATATGGTGCTGATTTTTCTTCCCAACAGTCGGTGATCGTGTGAGAAAGGATTTGATAGTTTCCACCTTCCAATTATTTGGCCGAGGTTTGAATATTTTTGGGCCAGCCAGCTCAGCTTTTATGGTCCTTTTTCTTTCCTCCACTCTTCGGGCCCATTCAATGATTTGGCCCAAACCACCAGGCCTAAGCATCCATTCTTCATCCCTCATAATTGGTTTCAGCCCATAGACAACACTACCATCCAATTCCTCTTCCGGTAGCGACGGCGACAGAGCGACCATGATTTCTAACGACTTTGGATACTCTCTGCAATTCCGGCATCCTGGAGTAGCTCCGATTTCATCAGGTTTGGGTAGGATTTCAAAATTGAAGGTGGCGTTAGACGGGCTAGCCGCTGGTCCTCTTTCGTTCGCTTCACTCTCTTGCCCATTCCTTTTCTTCGCTGTATATGAGATTGCCGGCAATATAGCTGTAACTCCTTTCGAACCTAACATTTTCAGCCCACGAACGTGTGTCTCTGTGACTTCACGAATCGCCGGTTCTGGTGAGTCCTCTGCAAACTCTTGTTCCCTTCTCTCTCTTTCCTGCCCATCCATTTCTCTCATCATCAAATCGAATTTATCCATCAGTCTAGTATGCATTTCTTTGAACTCTGACCTTAGTGTATCCAAATCGGTTTGTATCTCCTGACGAAAGAGACCTACCTTCTGTTCCAATTTATTGACCCGTTCTTCTAATTGCTTTTCTTCATCAGATGTAATAGCTGACTCTTCTTCCATTTCCTTGCTGAATTTTGCTGCCATTCTCCGAGAATCGATTGCTCTGATACCAATTTGATAGGATCCCCAGTTCCTACTGCTCTTGCAAAGGCTTCCTTCTCTCCTGGACTGCTGAATATCGGATATTATGGACCTGTGGATCTGCTATTGATAGAGTAGTTAGGCAACAGATATTGTAATTGGAATATTTATAGATCTGAAGCTGTAGATTTATGGAATATAATCTTTGTACTGAATTGTATACTAGAATGAATGTAATTTGTATTCAATGGAACTGGAAATAGAAATGGACAGAACAATTCCAAGGCATTCGAGAGGCCTGGATCTCTCCTACTTGGCTCAGCCAATTCCACAATATTTTGCATGCCTACCACTATGGATTGCCCCTCTATTTATAGATCTTTTCTAACTAAATTCCCCACTTGCCATAACAGAATTCTGTTGATATTTATTCTTCTCAACTCTTCCGGGCTCTTCTAGAATTGGAGGCGTATCAGTAAAATAGAGTGATCTGAGAGCTCCGATCAATCTGTTTCAAAGATGTAAACATTCCCATGATTTCTAAATCATGAAATAAGGGCCCCCTTGTTCCAGAATTAACATGCCAAATCATTACAAGATTAAATTGATTTCTAACTATGTTCTTTTCTTCAAATTTTATATCCGAGTTATGTTGGTGTAAAAAAAATTATTTTCAAATTATTTTTCAAAAATTAAATTCTATCTAAGCAATTTAAAGTTTTAATTTTATTCCGTTCAAGAAGAGTACCGTCAATACATTAGTTCAACCGACAATATTGGTGTATTGACTTTGGAAGAATTATTGTAACTTGGAATACAAATTGTAATATACGAGATTGACCCAACTAATACCTAAAGGGGGTATATAAGTGTAATATGAAATTAAAAATTAACTAATAATAACTTATAGCAAGTCAAAATTCATTAAATCTAGATGAATTGAAATCAACTTAGACCCTAGTAGTCATTCAAGTATTAATATAAAAACAGAAAAGTAATTAACAACGAGAATTATTTACGAAGGAAAAACTCTTGAAGAACTCTTTTAAAGAAAAAAAACCTCCGGGCACACTTGCTAGTAAATAATCCACTAGAAAAGATTGAACTTATAGAATTGGTCGAGATACAACTAAATTTTAGTAGACTCTGACCTTCAACTTATAATCAACAAAGAAGTCCTCGGTTGTATGCTCTAGAAACTTTGGACTTCTTTTTTCATCTTGGATCACCAAGAACAAACTCGTTCTTCAATAACCAGAACTCATCTTCAGAACTCTAAAGGATATTTTGGTGGTTTGATCTTGTGGTTGAAGCAAGAGAATTATGGAATGAATTGTGTGTTCTTCAATAGGAAGTTTTTTCAATGAATATTTGCTCAACACACCTCGTGGTTGGATTTTCATTGGGTATTTATAGTCTTAGAGAGTTATAGGTTGTTTGAAATTGTAAAAGGTTGAAAGTCACGAACTAGGATTTTCCCGGAACACACTGTTGCTTGAGCGCCCATTGCGCGATCAGCAAGTGATAAGTTCTGCAAAAATCGCTCGAGCGTTCACTTGGCGGTCTTTGAGAACTTTTGGTTAGTACTTGATCTTCTTGAGCGAACATTAAGTCCTTCCAAAGATACTCCCAATACCCCGACAACTCAACCCCAATTATCATTCGATTAAATGACATGTTAGACACTGAACTTTGTCAATACTTGAGACCTAACAAAATCCTCATTTAGCATTCCTTGACAAAATCATTTATTTGATAATACACAATGAACACAATCTAATTCCTACCAGTCTATATTTGACTATCCCAATAACTCAAAACCACAACTGCATCTCAAATACTTTGTCATACCTGTTTCCTAAAATACATCAATTTAAATAGTACCAAGTGTAAAAGTACGAGGAAACTGATAATAAACTACATAACCTAAGTTATATACACAATGCAAATAAAAAATGTAATGCGACATGAATCAATAACTTAGAAAATAAACATGACACCTGACATATAAAAACACCAAAATATATTATTAATAAACTTAACATACCAATCTGCGCACCAAGACCAAAAGATAATATCAATATTATACAAAACATCAAATCAAAAATGTTTGCTAGTTGAATAAACAGCTACAATCTAAAAACATAAATATTACTACTCTCATAAATTTGGCAAATTCACAACACATCTTAAGTGCAAATGTATCACAAACACAAACTTCATTGAACCAAAGGCAAAATTTTTTACTTTTCCCCAATTTTATTGAAAATTTTCAAAGTTAGGGTTTTGTGATTCTATAAATTTAACATCCATTAGTCAAAAATTTATGCATGATTGGGAATGAGTTTAATGTTCTTATTGAGTTCATGGGGTTAGTTACATCAATTTGAGACATTTGAGGTTGATTTTGATAGCAGATCTCGAAGGGATGCTCTCTCTTAAATCACGCTCGTAGTCCGCAGAGCTAGTTTGAAAAAACAAAAAAATGAATTTTGTTTCCCTATAGCACTTTTCTCTTATTGCATTTTTATTTACTTGATGTTTGCATTTTCACCAAATTAACAATCCATGTGTATTGTCGTCAATTTTCATCCATTCATGAACATCACTAGATCATGTTTCATCCATGTGCATTCATAGCGTGTTAACATGTTGGTTTGTTAACTTGACATAATTGTGGTCCAGATGCCTAATCATGCTAAGACTGCGGGAAAGAAGTTTGGGAGCTCCAACTCTTTTGCTAGGTGTTTGCTTGAAAATATACCGCAAGTGCACAAGTCACGTACAAGTAATAAAGTGGACTTTTAGAGTTTGAGATATCAATCCCTCGAGAAATGACTTTTTAATTGTACAAGAGTTGAACTAGTTCTAGCAATAGAAACACACACAATTCATTTTGAGTTTTCAAAATAAGAGTAAATGATCTATTTATAAAAATAACTAAAGATAAAAAAAGTTAACTTAAAATAAACAAGTTTCGAATTTGAGAAGAGTTGAGAGGTTGAAATGGTGGGATTCATGATTTCACTTAACCATCATTTAATCAATTTTCAATAAGCAAATTAGCAAAGCACCTATTTTATATGTTAGGCCCGATTTTCCTATTTAAGCCAATTACCTCTCTCGAGTGTCAAATTAGCCCTAATTAATTGAGTTAATCTACTATATCTCTATGTAGATTAAAGCCCCAAAGAATTGCATTAATTCGTTGTGAATATATCTCAAAGGGTCACCTAGCGTTAGGAGTATATTTATATTTCCTACAAGAACCTAGGGCATTTACTATTTGGTCTAAATTGTACAATAGCTCTGGATTATTATGCACTTTACTTAACACAACCATTTAATGGCCAAATAAATGAAAGGAAATCAATACAATAGCGAACACACATGAAAATAAACAACTTTTACTCAAAAGGTAAAACATTGAAATTAATCAAATTAGGTTTAGCTACATTAATCATCAAAACCTCAATAAGTTTAGCTCATTGTATAAAAAGAGTGAAAATGGTGAAATTTAGAGTAGTACATTACAAAGTGAACAAATCAAAGGATAAAATTCAAGATAAAGAAATGAACCCGTACCTTGAATGAAATTCTTGAAATGTTACTCTTGATTTTCACCCAAAATTCCACTTTTTTTGTTTTTCTCCTCCTCATCCTCTTCTTCTTCTTCTTCTCCTCTTGTTGAATCAAAGCTTTTTGGAAAATGGGAATAAAAACTCTAAAAACTAGGGTTTGAGTCATGAGATTTGGTCCTTAAATACTCTCAAAACCAAGCACAAACAAATGCTCAAAATAACATCAAATGTTTTATTTTCAGTAATTTTCAATGCACAGGTGCTCACAATTCCAGAAGTAAAGTGCGCAGGTGCGCACTAAGAGTGTGTGGGTGTACACTTTTGGTGAAATCAAAAATTGCATAAGAGGTCCTCGGGATAATTTGCACAGTTTGTCCCTCAACTTTGTTAAGTGACATTTTGGTCCTCAACTTTTTGATTCCTTCATTTTGATGATGAACTTCAAAGTTGGCTTTTCAATTAAGATTTGATTTCTTTCATTTTTGCTTGTTTTCCTTTCAATGTGGGGTTCACCTAAGTAAGACAAAATAATCACAATTATGAGTATATTCGCTTAATTTATCGATACTTATTCCATTTAACGGCTTTAATAAGTGTGTAAAATCACACTTATCACACCCCAAACTTAAGCTCTTGCTTGTGCCGAGCAAGATTATCTATTCAAACAAAAGACACACGAAATAAAGATCAACAATGTAGATAACTTTGCCATGCTAGCCACCAATTCAAATTTGTATAATTAATTCACAAATATGCACCAAAATCAAGCTACCCAAAAATTATTTAGGCTTATCCAATGTTCAATCGGTGCATGTGTGTATAGCCACTTTCAATCATTGAATACATTATGAAAATGTTGTCAAGATGGAAGAATTTTCAAATTGACTTCAATCCAACCCTTTATGGTCACATATTTCATTTCCCTCTCGTGAAATTCACACTCATTAAATATATTTTTACTTTCTTTCCCCACGTATAAATCTAAAGGTTGCTCTCAAATCACCCATTTATTTTCCCACTATAGTTTGGTTAGGTCTAACCGATAATATCAAAAATCTATCCATGTGATGATTCTCCACTACGTGAGTGCTTTGACATTTAATCTTATACTAAGTAATTCAAATCCACTAGTTATCTAACCCCAAATATCGAAAACAATTGCACCAAATCAAGTTTTTTTATGTACTTATAAAAGCTCTTAATTGACCTCACCCCCTAAAGCTTTCTTTTTAGGGTTGTGCTACAAGTACACCAAATCCATTACATAATGGATTACACCCCCTCACATGGAGGGGGGCCCATGAATATTTTATTGTGTGTGGGCCCCCCTCCATGTGAGGGGGGTGTAATCCATTATGTAATGAATTGTGTATATTTAGACTAATCCTTCTTTTTAACCCTTATAGCGAGTTTTAAGTCGATAGCTCTCCAGTTGTTTAGACCAAAGGGTACCGGGTTTCGAGATACCCTAAAAAAAGGCTACGAAGTAAGGCCTAAGATTCAACAAGTGCAACATCATTCTTTTAAGCACAACAAAACTAATGGGGTTTAGATCCTTAGCATATGGTCATTACCTAGCTTATACTTAACAAAAGACACTTCACACAATTCTTTTTTTTTTTTCCAACATGCATGGAATCAATACACTTCTAGATAATACCCTTCACCGACTTGACCACCCACAAACTTATCTCACAATATGGTTAAGTGAAAGAGAAGAGCGGGTAAGATTGATAAAAAAATTTAAACACAACTCACAATCTCGTTCTTACCAATTCAAAAAAAATCTATCTATCAATCAAAAAATTTCATATCTAGATAAAAAAATAATTGTGACCATTGTACTCAAAGTAACTTGAGATCTCACATGGACAAGCAGTTTCTTTAATATTAAGATTTCGCAATTAATTATTGAAGTTAAAATCGCTTTTTATTTACTTAATGAGTAAAACCGTTTCTTGTTACTATTTAAGTTCCTATGTGAAAAAAAATCGAATTTTATTTAGTGACATTCGAATAGTCAAGGATTGGGGTCGTCACACACGTACTTCGTCATCCTTGTGGACATCCTTGCAAGAGCTTCTTCCATGGTAGATGTTACGCCTTTTCTACAACGTAAATTATCCACAAGTGTACGATGTCATATTTTGTAATATAAAATCAAGTACGGATTTCGAACCCACATGGACTAAAATTAAATTCCTATTGAGTACTATAATTATTTTAGCCTTTATTTTATCTAGAAGATCAAATTTTTGAATCCATGTTTTTATATTAATCTAAGAATGGATGTGGTGGAAAATTCAGCTGAGTCAACATAAGTTATACGAGAAATTTATCAAAGAGAGAAAACCTAGAGAACGAGTTCACCATAGTATCAACAATGTTTCTCAAATGATATGGTGGTTCTATCAATTCTTCCTAAGGTTATAAGCAAGATCCCTAAATTAATTTTATTCCCTCTCTTGAGTGCTGAATAAAATCTATCTCTATATTTCAATTCCAATATCTTTATTCTGAATTAAAATCTAGAGGTTATCAAGTTCATGGTTTTTAAGTGGAACATGTTTCAAAGATTTCGTACTTTCGCTTGAAACTTACAAAATCTAGGTTGTATTTTTCTTCGATTGAATCTAAATTTCCCTCTTTCAAGTGTCGAAATTTAAAGTATAAAATCATTCAATTATTGATCAGGTGATTGAAAGCGTTAAGGAAGAATCAACACAAATAAACTCACGAAAAAACTAACAGAAGCAAATATATTAAAATCAAAACATGTCTCACGTAGGTTACATCAAACCCTAGTTCTAATGATTTAGTTTATGAATAAGAAAAATACATAAACCAATCTAGTATTAAGAACATGGAGAAGAAAAGAATGAGAAAAACCGATTTGGCATGTGAATTCTCCTCTTTGATGTTGTTTTACTTTCTCCAGATCGATCTTTTATTTTCTTGCCTTTTGCCTAGTTGAATTGTAGTTGTAAAAGTTCCTCTTAATTGGTATTTATAACATCTTAAAGTCCCAAGACGAATTGGAGTTGAATTGGGGTTGAAAAGAAGTCCAATACAAATAAAATACCCCAGCCGTCCAGTGGTGCTGTGGCGCTGTGTTGTTGTGAAAATTCAGCAATCGTGGCGCGAGCGCCACTAAAGTGGCATTGTGGCACCCACTTTCGGGTAGAAAATTAGCACTACACATCTTTCATTATTTTTATAATAACTATTTCTTATTATCTGATTGAGACGATTCAAAGTGCCTTGGAAAGATAACTCAATGACCTACAACTTTTCTTCGAATATTAGTTTCCAATCCGAACGTTTACTATGTTAAAAAAGGGTCTCAATTTTCAAATAAAAATCTAAAACATACTTGTGCAATTGAAAATTGATTTGTGAAAATATTTAATCATATTTTACTCATTTTTGATTTCTAATTTCATTCGAATGACTCCTAGTAATCTTTCATTATTGTTTTGTGGCCCGAATAATTATTGAAAAGTTACAATTTAGCCCTCAAACTTTGGATTTTACCATTTTTCATCGTTATTTACTTCTTTCTTTCAGTTTAGCCCCCAATCATCGAGTTTCACCACATCAACATCAATTTCTTCTTGATTCATGCTTACATCACTCTTTTTCTCTAAGTTTTGCGTCGTTCACACCAATTCACCTAACCTATAAAACAACATTAAAACACAAATTAAAACGATCTAAACACTCTCAAAATCTAACAAACTAGCTAGTAAATTACCATATATATGATGAGTTAAACATACTCATCAGTACATGGTTCACCCATGGAAGGCGTTTGTGAAAAAGTGGCAATACATTGTAATGGAAGTTGTTACATTAGATAAAACATTTACATTTGGGAGAGATTGTCCTGCTGGGATGATAAGCCATGTTCATGGGTAATTTCTCCTAAGGTGCTCAATATTCCATGGATGGACAAGTGCTTTGCCATCTAGATCCTTGATTTTGTAAGTACCAATTCGCACCTCCTCTCTGATACGGTAGAGACCTTCTTAGTTAGGGCCTAGCATGCCTATTCCTAGTTCTTTGGAGGATATGAAGACTTTCCTTAGCACAAGATCATCAATACGAAATGACCTATTCTTCACCTTAGCTTTGTAATGTCGTGTCATTTTTTATTGGTATGCAGAAAACTTCACTTGGGAATCATCTCTCTTTTCTTCAAGAAAGTTGAGTTCATGACTCCTCAGGTCGTCGTTCGTTACCTCGCTGAAATGAATGTGATGAGACCAGGATAATCCCACCTCGACTGGGCTTGTAACTTCTGCTCCATAGTCATTAAGAATAGAGTCTCCAAATAGTGATTTGAGTTATGATGTGTATAGCCCACAATACTTGAGGAAGTTCGTCAACCTATGCTCCTATAGATACAACAAACTTCCTTTTCAAGGTATACTTGATGGTTTTATTGATAGCTTTGACTTGGCCGTTTGCCTGATGGTGATGAGGTGTTGAGAAGTGCTTTTGGATCTCTAGCTTATCACATAGGTTCCTGACTTTCTTGTTATCGAACTGTCATACATTGTTTGACACAATTGAGTGAGGAATATTGAATCTATATAAGATGTTCTTCCAAATGAACTTGGAAGTGTTACATCTGTGATCTTTGCCAAATGTTCAGTTTTAACCCACTTGGTGAAGAAGTCAATAGTAATGATGGCATAACTTGTACTACCTCTTCCTTTAGGCATGAGTCGTATGAGGTCAATCCCCTACTTGGTAAATGGCCAAAGACTTGATACCGCAATGAGCTCCTGGGATGGTAGCATCTGCACATTAAAGGGTTTCATTTTAATGGAAGTCAAACATGAACTTAATTATGCCCTTGTGTTTGGTAAGGGTTAAAATCCAGATTTTCAATCTAAGTCAAAATTATCAATTAATTTTAACCATGCATGTAATGAGACCTATAACTTGTCAGCTACAGATTTCATCAACTTTCATCAAAAGCTATTAAAAATCTGATTTTAATCCTACCAAACAAGGACTATGTTTATTTATTAACTTGGTGAATGATTTTCATTGTACAAAATTTTATACGAAGATAGAACTTGTCTTTTGCCTTGAATGAGTCTTACTTTATATATATATATATATATATATATATATATATATATATATATATATATATATATATATATATATACAGAAATGATTTAATGAGTACCGGTGCTCATCTTATCCTAATCACCAATGAGTTGGCACATTAATTCATTGGTGGATTGGAACTCACAAAATCTTTATCCACCAATGAATTAATGTGCCAACTCATCGGTGCTTAGGATAAGATGAGCACCGGTGCTCATTAGATCATTTTTGTATATATATATATATATATAAAAGAGGCACTTCTGTTTTTACTATTCATAAGCCGAATGGCCACCTAAGTCGAGCCGAGTTGAGTGATCCGCATTAGCCGAGCAAAGCATCTTTCTCTTTTCCATTTGTACACGCTACCTTTTATACCTCATTATTTACTCCAAGCAAATCGTCTTTTTCTTCTCTATTTGTACACTCTACCTCCCATACCTCGTTATTTACTCAATTCTCCACTTGTCCTCTCATTTATGCAACATTTCTCGTGAATTCCTCCTCTACACATACACTGCATATATAGGGAATAACGACGATCGCTTCCAAATTGATGGAGACCCATATGTGCGCCATGCGGAGTAATGTTGGGTAGATGTTGGGTGTTGCTGGAATGTGATTTTCTATCGCGCTCTCTAGTGACCAGATGTTCTTCAACAAGGTACTATTGCTGTTTTCAATTTCTTACCTTCAAAAATCCATGACTGTAAACGTACGTAAGAATTGTGATGATTACCAAACAAACACGTCTTTATATTATTAACCCAAATCAAAATCCCCAAACCAGAACCCTCAATCACGCCTGAAGCCACAAAATTGAAGTTTTCGTGTTGGACGGACCAAAAGGTCCGTTCAGCACGAATCTCTTGGTCCGTTCAGAAATGGACCATAATGTCCGTTCAGCACGGACCTGTTGGTCCGTTCCAAATAATAATTGCCTCTGTCTTTCTTCATCTCTCCTCACTGTGAACTCTCTTCAAACAAATTTTTTTTTTGTCAAAATTATCAGTGGAATCTACAAACAGTATACTAAACTCTAACAAATATATTGAGCTGTCATTTTGGGAGTGTTCTTCAAAAAGGTGAAATCTTTCTGATTTTTTTCTGAAGTGAGGATTTTCAATATATCTGGTTTGTGAATAGTTTATAATGTGGGATTTATTTCACGGGTGGGGACCGATCGGAGAATTGCCGGGCATTTGATGGAACCGAGGTGGTTAACATCAAATGCTAGCGTTTCATGGAGCTGAGGATTCGGTGTAACCGATGTGATGAAGTTTCTTTACCCTCAAGATTTAAGCTTAATTTTGCTGTGATATTTATCAAGGTAAGATTCAATTTTTTTTCTTCGGCCTTTTTTTTTTTTTGAACAAAAATTATTGCATTAATTAAAGGTACAAATATTTTTTTGATGGACGTTTGGCAGCTGAGAAAATGTCGAAAAGAAAATATAGAATTTTTTTCTGGGTTTTAGGACTGTCACCATTCCCGAAAAAGACTTCCATATTTATGGCTTTTTTGGTTCTATTTTGATTTGTGAACTGACGATTTTTTCTAGGTAGGCGAATGTTGTAATTTTGGCAAAATCTCCTTTCTGGGTTCTTCCTGCCCTCTTCTTTCTTGTAAATTGCAGGGTTATTTACTTTTCTATTCATTTTTGTTAATTCTTGTAATCAACTATTGGCTTAATTGACCCATCATTATGGCAGCACTCGTCTTTTATCCGTCTCCATTCCCTTTCTAGGTTAAACCTATATATATACACACAACCAATCATGTATATAAATGGTTTGCTGATGATTTTGGAAGAAGTAGGATTTGATGTTGTTAGTCTTACAGCTTTCAAACTTTCCTCTATTAATTCGGTTGTATAAACTGCTCCGTAAATTTTTTTCAGATTTCTTACAGTATTTTTTCTACTTGCAAACCCACATCCCTAAACAACAATAACTACAAGTATTTTCAAGCATCTACTTGGTAATTTATATGTTCTGAAGGTGTTAACTGTGTTTATTTTTCAGGCTTTGTTGATATTATTGTTGTTGGAAGCTGCTTATGCAACAACGAAAGAACTCCAATTGCAGAGAAAAAGAGCTGAAAAGGGGAACGAGAATATAATATCACATTCTTGCATTCATGATCAGATAATCGAACAAAGGAATAGACCTGGTCGCAAGGTGTATACTGTTCCCGACAGGTCTATGAGGAGTCTAGTGTTTCAAAGCCCCTTTAACGAAGGGGAAGGGCATTGCTTGGTGTTTCTGAATTGCCAAGGTGGCATAATGATGCTAAGCAACCTATTAGAATTTATTTGAATTATGATGCTGTTATAGAGACTGTCTGAATGTTTGGTGATATTGTTAAGGTAAGTATCTGCAATAAATATGATTTCTTTCTGTTATTTCTTTTGAATTAATCTCAGATTCTTTTTCCGTTTGGTTCGATCTAGATAAAATTGAAACAGGAGGACTACATTCGACTGAACAAAACTTGGAGGATGAACTAAATGATAATCCAAAGTTTGATAAAACGTAAAGAAGGAAAAACACGCTTCTCCTATTTACAGCTATTTCTCTCTCCTTGCTGTTCATCGTGCTGGGCATCTTCTGTATAATGGAGTCTGTTGATCATTCCATCGATTAAGGGATTTGCCATGTGATTCGGGAGATTGAAAATCAAGACGGTGCAATTCAGTTTAGATATTTTGCAGTGCTACATTTATGAATTGTATGTATAGGTTGTTTTATTATTTATAGACCTCAATTGTGTAATGACAGTTGTGAAAATTGAGATATAATTAAACATCATTTGCATCAGTTCTTCTTCTTCTCGTGAAATATTTTCTTGGTATCAGAGCTATGGCTGAATCTTTTGAAACTCAGTCCCAAACCAATTCATCTTCAATTTCAGCTACTCCCTCAGCTCGTCCTCAATCAACTACACTAAACCTAACTCAGAATCTCTCTATTAAGTTGGATAGAGACAATTTTTTGCTATGGAAAAACATGGTTATGCCTATTGTAAAAGGACATAATCTTGAAGGA
The DNA here is from genome assembly GCA_035079005.1 of Fraxinus americana. NCBI lineage: Eukaryota > Viridiplantae > Streptophyta > Magnoliopsida > Lamiales > Oleaceae > Fraxinus > Fraxinus americana. The sequence goes on from CM068706.1 coordinate 22,763,635, forward strand.
CATTTGCTTGGAATAAAGCTGTGTCCATCTGAGTTCATATCTATTCAGGAGACAACTGAATCAGGAACTATAACCAAGCTGGAAGAAAATCCAGAGTACATCAAGTGGATTTCCAATGATTCCCTTCTTATGGGATGGCTTTATGCTTCAATGTCTCCGGATATAACCAAGAGAGTTATGGGAAGTAGTACTACTGCACAACTCTGGTCAGCTATCCAGCAAAGTTTTGGAGTACTAAACAAATCAAGGATGATTTTCCTCTCTGGAGAATTACAAAGGATCAGAAAAGGGGCACTCACTATGGATCAGTATCTTACTAAAGTGAAGAAGCTGGCTGATAATCTGCAAGTTGCAGGTAAGCTAATTAATGAAGAAGACCTCATTAATCACGTGCTGACTGGACTAGACGAAGATTACACACCTGTTGTGGTACAGCTAAATGGAAAGGATCAGTTGAACTGGCATGAAATGACCTCTATTCTCCTCACATTTGAAGCAAGGCTTGACTACTTAAATGAAGCTAGACTTGGTATGGGATCCATCAATCTCAGTCAAGGATATAACAGGGGAGGAAACTTTGGTGGAAGAACAAGAGGAATTGGGAGAAATGCTGGCAACAGAGGGAGAGCAAGAGGCAGAGGAAGAAATACCAGGCAAAATGAATACAAAACTCCCTGTCAAATCTGTGGTCTAATGAATCATCAAGCTGGTTGGTGCTTCAAGAGGTATAATGAAAATTTTGGTGGTATGAAAGCTGGAGAGGCAACAGGCTCTAATCACAGTAGTGTTGATACTCACTCAGCCTATCTAACATCTCATAATATACTAGAAGATCCAGCCTGGTATGCAGATTCTGGAGCATCAAGCCATGTCACCAATAACTTAAAGAATCTGACAGACGCATAGATATACTCTGGTAATGAAAGCATTAAGATTGGCAATGGTAATTCTCTACCTATTACTCACACTGGCTTTAAGATTCTGACTAATAATGGAAATAGAAGTTTAGTTCTGAACAACCTTTTACATGTTCCCAACATTAAGAAAAATCTGCTTAGTGTGTCACAATTTACTGGAGATAATGGAGTGTATTTTGAATTTCATCCTAACTTTTGTATTGTCAAGGAACTGCTAACGGGGAAACAAGTGGCTCAAGGGATGCTTAAAGATGGACTCTACCAGTTGACACTACCAAAAGCTCACTCTCAATCAGCTTTAACAATTTCAAAATACCCTGTACTTGCTTCTTCCTCAAACTGTAATAAATCTCAGAGTCAGTCTCAGCAAGTAGAAATTTGGCATAGGAGGCTAGGTCATCCTTCTATTCAAGTACTGAATTCTGTGATGAAATCGTGTAATAAACAGTTTTCAACTAATGAAATCTCTTTTTTCTGTGACTCATGTCAAATTGGCAAAGCACATAAACTACCGTTCAAGCTATCTGTTTCACATGCCACAAATCCATTAGATTTAATACACACAGATGTCTGGGGACCATCACCTGTAAAATCTACTGTTGGATTTAGGTATTACATAGTTTTTGTGGATGATTTTAGTAGATATACCTGGACCTATCCTATGAAACACAAGTCAGAATCCATAAAGTTTTTCATACAATTCAAAAATTTGGTAGAAAATCAGTTTGATAGAAAGATAAAGACTGTTCAAACTGACTATGGGGGAGAGTTTAGAGTTTTTGAGAAGGTTGCTATAGAAAATGGAATAGAAATGAGGTTCTCTTGTCCTTATACTTCACCTCAAAATGGTAGAGCTTAAAGAAAACATAGACACTTGACTGAAACAGCTCTTACCCTGTTGGCACAAGCTGAAATACCTCTTTACTACTGGTGGGAAGCTTTTTCAATGGCTACCTACCTTATAAACAGATTACCAACTCCCGTACTTGGCTTGAAAACACCCTATCAACTCTTATATAAAAAGGAGGTAAAATATGAATCATTAAGAGTGTTTGGGTGCAGCTGTTATCCCTACTTAAGACCCTATAACAAACACAAATTCTCGTTTCACTCTCAAAAATGTGTGAACTTAGGTTTTAGTGCGTCTCATAAAGGATATAAATGTCTAAGTGCAACAGGAAGGGTGTTTATCTCCAGACACGTTGTGTTTAATGAAACTGAATTTCCTTTTAAAACAAGTTTTCTTGATAAATTCACACAACCAACTGACTCTACTATAATCACATTTCCACTTCCACTGACAACAAACTCTCAAAGCTTGACCTCTATATATACATCACCTCCTAGTACTTCTGAAATATTAGCAAACCATCAGTTAGATGCTACAGAATTTTCCACTCCCATCCAAACAACTCAAGATGTCCATCATTCAGCATCTCAGTCATTTTTAGCTCCTGTTGGCAGTGCTGATAACATACAAAATGAAGGAAGAGATAGTATACCATATGAAGAAGTGGAACAGTTGGGAGATGTGGTTTCTACTGTAAGAGAAGCAGAAGATAGAATAGAAACAAGAGAAAATGCTGAAACTGATACAGGACATCATATGATGACAAGGGGAAAAAGTGGAATTTTTAAACCTAAGGTCTACTCAGCTGAAATCTCAGAACCAACTAATGTCGAAGAAGCCTTGTCTAATAGCAACTGGAGAAGAGCAATGCAGGAGGAGTTTGAGGCACTACAAAGAAATCAGACCTGGGAATTGGTTCCTCGCAGAGAAGCCACCAAAGTGATAGGTTGTAAGTGGATTTTCAAAGTAAAATACGACTGTGAGGGGAACATAGAAAGATATAAGGCAAGGTTAGTTGCTCAGGGGTTCTTGCAGACCTATGGAGTTGATTTCAAGGAGACTTTCAGTCCAGTGATTAAAGCTTCAACCATAAAGATTATTCTAACTCTTGCAGTAACAAATAACTGGGATATCAGACAAATTGATGTAAATAATGCTTTCCTGAATGGAAAACTTAATGAGGAGGTTTATATGTATCAGCCTGAGGGGTTCACTGACAGTAAGTTTCCTGATTCTGTTTGCAAGCTAAGGAAAGCAATCTACGGATTGAAACAAGCTCCAAGAACTTGGAATGATGAACTGAAAGGCACATTAATTAAATGGGGAATGACACAATCAAAGGCTGATAATTCTCTCTATTACCAGTTGGAAGGCAACTGCACTATCATCATTCTCATATACGTTGATGACATTATTGTTACTGGGAGTAACAAACAACAACTGCAGATCTTCATTGATAAGTTAAATGAAAAATTCTCACTTAAAGACATGGGGAAGTTAACAAAGTTCCTGGGGATTGAAATAAAAAGAGATGAATTGGGTTTAGTGTTCTCGCAAAATAAGTATGCACTGGACATCATTAAAAGGTTTGGATTCAGCAATTTAAACCCAGTAACAACTCCTATGATAGCTGGAAAAATCATTTCAAAAGAAGAGGGCAGAGAGTTAAACAACACAACTCTTTTCAGAAGTGCAGTTGGTGCTCTACAATACTTAGTGCACTCTAGGCCAGATTTGTCATTTGCTGTCAACAGACTAAGCCAATTCCTTCAGAAACCAACAGACATACATTGGAATCTACTTAAAAGGGTTTTCAGATATATTAAGGGAACATCAAACTATGGACTTAGAATACAGAACAGAGGTGACCTCAATTTGTGACGTGTGATGCGGTAGGCGGCTTGTCGGATGACAGGCGATCAATAGCAGGCTACTGTGTATATCTGGGAGGAAATCTGATATCATGGAGTGCTAAGAAACAACATGTTGTTGCTCGTTCAAGTACGGAAGCAGAATATAGAGCCTTGGAACACGTAACTTCTGAAGTTTGCTGGACACAATCTCTGCTCAGTGAACTTAAAAGTCTTTCTGAAACAATTCCAATTGTGTGGTCCGACAACTTAGGAGCTAAATCATTAGCATTAAATCCAGTGTTTCACGCCAGGACTAAACATATTGAGCTTGACATACATTTTGTGAGAGACAAAGTGGCAAATAAGGAACTAGAAATTGAATATCTACCCTCTGCAGATCAAATTGCTGACATATTTACCAAACCTTTGCCTTTCGCCAGATTTACTTCCATGCGAGACAAGGTAGGAGTGAAATCTACTCATTCCACCTTGAAGGGGGGAGATAAAATTGAAACAGGAGGACTACATTCGACTGAACAAAACTTGGAGGATGAACTAAATGATAATCCAAAGTTTGATAAAACGTAAAGAAGGAAAAACACGCTTCTCCTATTTACAGCTATTTCTCTCTCCTTGCTGTTCATCGTGCTGGGCATCTTCTGTATAATGGAGTCTGTTGATCATTCCATCGATTAAGGGATTTGCCATGTGATTCGGTAGATTGAAAATCAAGACGGTGCAATTCAGTTTAGATATTTTGCAGTGCTACATTTATGAATTGTATGTATAGGTTGTTTTATTATTTATAGACCTCAATTGTGTAATGACAGTTGTGAAAATTGAGATATAATTAAACATCATTTGCATCAGTTCTTCTTCTTCTCGTGAAATATTTTCTGATCTTTCATCTTCCAGCTCGGGGAACCAACAGGTGCTTCTTTTTCTGGTCACCCTTCTTGTAATCCACACGGAGATCCTCCAGTTTATGGTGATTGCTGGTATAATTGTACATTGGATGATATTGCTGGGGAGGACAAAAAGCATCGCCTTCGCAGGGTTACATTCTTACTTAATTTTCATTTAGTTGTATGGCACTGCAAATTATCACCTTTAATAGAAATAGGATTCTAAATGCACACAATTGAATTTAAAGAGACGTTATACCAACACTTCCCGAGGAATTTCTTGCTAAACCTGTAGACTATTGATATATGGGAAAATGATTATAGGTGTGTTTGGTAGGGATTTTTGGGGGAAGAATTGATTTTTGAATAGTGATATGATGAGAAATATGTGGTTGAAAAAGAAGAAAAAAGTATTGATGTGATGGAAAATATTATTTTATTGAAGAATGTGTGATTGAAAATGAGAATTGATTTACTGTTGAAAATGAGAATCTGTACCAAACAAGCCCTATATTTTTTCCTACTTTGTGACTTAAAATGAATGCCCGCATTTGACTCTTTGGGCCATGGCTTGTTTGATGCCAAGGATGGGGTCCTGTTCCACTTGAGTGTGTCCTTGAAATGCACTCACATATTGAACCGCACTTTCCAATGTTGCCTCAAAACATTTAGCAACTTATAAGAAAATTTTACGTAACTAATGTTTGAAATAAATATTTTTTTTATACATACGCTATTACGTAATTAACTATACGTGCTTCTCACTAGTATATAATACATATACCTGCCCCTAAAAACCAAGGTAAGGAGGCTTAATTTAGTTCATATAGAAAATAGTAGTGTTTGGTTCCATAGTCTTGGACAAGAGAATCCTTATAGAATATAGTTGGTGGAATGAGTTCATAAAATTCTTTAATGATTGATCAATCAACAAAGGTTACAACTATCAGAATTATACAATATGGTTAAAATTATGGGTAATGAGCACGTTTAATTATTATTGTAAAAAAGTCCTTACCTTTCATTTTTTTGATAATTTCACCCTTATTTTCACATTTCATTGCGTAAAAAAAAATTTCATCCATTTTATCAATTACAAGTTGTGAAATGACAAATATGCATTTCTATTTAAATAAAACAAAAAGAAAAAAGAAAGAACTAATTGCAACCATAATTCCAAAATTTTTTAAAAAGTACAAACGAATCCCAAATAAATTATTAAAAGGGTAATTAGCGTATAATATCCATATATTTCATTGTTATTATGAAAAAAATCCAAACCTTTCTTTTTTTTTTTTTGGCATTTACACCCTTAATTACACATTTAATTGAGCATAATAATGTTCAATTATCGTTAAAATAACGTTTTAAAGTTTAAACATTAACATGATATAAATACAAAACTATTATGATTAAGGAGCAGTTAAGGAGCTTTTGTTTATTAACTACAAATAATAAAATTTTTATGTTAAATAAAAACATCTAAGAATGGCTAAATGTCATAAAATTATAAGTTAATTTTAATTATCGTAATTTTTTATTTTTTATATCTAGTTTTTCACATCACCAACCAATTAAAGCACTTTAATTAAACTCTTTTTCTTATGTAAAATTTAATTGACAAGAATATTGTTATATATTTTATCGCGCTAAAATTACGTATTATCAAATAAAAGTTGGGACCTATTTGTAATTTCCCAAACGTTAGGGACCTAATTGCAATTTTTCCTAATTAAAATCAAGTGCTTATTGGTCTTTGTAAATGATCAATTGTACCAAAACACAAATGATGGACCAAATTCCATTTTACCAAATACTGAACAAGCACTTTGACTTTGATTTTATGAGGTTGAATTAAGATTTGAGTCAGTCAACATAATATAAATTATCTATGCTTTTCATCTTCTATATAAACAAATATTATTTAGATAATAAATTTGCATGGTTTTCATGGCAAACATATTGACCACTTCAAAGTTTAAACTTATATTAATCAAGATTTATGATCCGTTTGGCATGGATTTTAAAAAGTCAAAACGAGTTTTTGAGATTTAAAAGTTACTTTTTGGCTCGTTTGATTAATTTTATGAAATTATTTTTTCTATTAAGCAAATATTTTAGAGGAATTTAGTCCAATGTGATTTCCTCTAAAAACACTTTTAAAATAGAAAATTATTTTACAAATTAGGTTCCAGAGAAAAATTTGAAAATACTCTTTTACATAAAACAAAAGTAAAAATAAAAGTCATACTAAATGATCCCGAATCTAATTCAGAGCTTAGTTACGAGTCAATATGAGCTATATTCAATAAGTAACGCTATAGATATCATTCAGAGTTAAATGATTTTGTATTAAATGAAATAAACAATAAATAAATAAAATTAACTTATTTTTCTTTCTTAAATACTTACCTTTTCTAATATTTCAATATACACAGGTTGATTTTTTTTTTTTTTTTTTCAGATTTTCCTCAAAGTGCAGACTGTAGGAGAGAGGCGCCTATTCTTGTTTGAGAGTTTCATTTTTTAAATGGAATATAATTCTTTGAGAATAAATGAAAAGAAAAGGTTTTTGCCTTTTTTACTCAAAATTCTTTCTTAAAAAATAGAATATAATTCTATGTCATAGCCTAACTCATCAAAATCCGAGACTGAATCAATTAGGGATGAACAAAACTTCAGAATTGGATAGAGTGGTTTAATTTGAGAATTTTTCCCCTTGTACAGTAATTAATGGACTGTAAAATGTACAGCCCTGACTGAGTAGCATTGGCCCCACTGATTAATTAATCAGTGGTGCCCACGCTAATCATTCAGGGCTGTAAAATTTACAGTCCATTAAGGATTGTACATGCAGCATCTTTCTTAATTTGATTCTTCTTAGGTTAAATTGATTAATGAGTATTAGAACCTAAATTTGTTTTGACAACTTAGCCCTTGTTCGACGACCATTATTTGAATACTATTTTTTCTATATACTCATTTTTAACTACATATTCACACAATAAAATATTTTGCACGTAAGTTTCAAACTTTTTCATACTTTTTAAACACAATTTCTGCTAAAATTCACTATTCAAAACATTGTTTTAGCCAAATAATGATCATCAAACATGTGCTTAAATAAATCTATTTTATTTAGCGTGAGTTTGAGTTCCATTTTCCACAAAAAGTTTTGTATTAGTGATTGTTTTGAGAATGCGTTGTTAAAAAATAGGAAATAAATTTAGATTTACGTATAAAATTACTTAATTAAAAGAATATATGATTAAAAATAAATTTAAAGAAATTTTTAGATAATGGAGGTCAGATGGGACTTGATGACACAACATAGACAAGTGTAAAAAAAACATCATTCTAAACATGGCTAATTAGCACAAAACGTCCCTACCTTTGGGGTTGATTTTGGAAACCGTCCCTACCTTTCATTTCTTGGCATTTATGCCTCTACCTTCAACTTTTTGTGCGCTGAACGTCCTTTTCACAACTTTTTGACGATTTTACCCCTCATTCAATTGAAATAACAAGAAAAGAAAAGAAAAACTAAAGAATTAATTGCAATGATAACCCCAAATTTTTAAAACCTACTTTTGAGTCACAAGTTACTAATTTTTTGCTCCAACCAGTCGCCAACTTCGGAGCCATTTTCAGCCACCTTCCGACCACCAAAACCACCGGATATTGGCATCAATATAAAGCTCTTAACCTCCTCTACAATCACCACCCAACAACTCCCCGAAACACCAAATAATCTTGCCGAAATCAACTCTCTAAGTCGGTCACTCGAAAATCTAAAAATCGTCGGAATCTCTACCTCCGGCCACCCATTTGATCGGAACTCTTCACCAATCATTTGCCCACAACCAGAAGATACTAACCATGCCATCAATTTAACCCAAACAACACCACAGCATGCTGAATTAACTCTAAAGGTTGTTCTTCGCGTTGGCGGATTTGGGCCAAGTTGAATTCAGATGATTTATTGTAAATTGGCTCAATTGTGATGTGACCCATGTGTTTTCGTTCATCAATTGTAGGTTGGGCAGGTGAATCGAAGATTTGTAGTATAGAAACATCAAAATCTGTCGACCCAAACGACTTGCAGAGTGCGCAAACTGCAGCCATAAAATCGTGGCGTTCAGGGAACAATTGGGCTTGACCTAGGGGTTGGGGAGGTGCGCCAAGAGATGAGGAGTCCAGGCCATGTGATCCGCGACCATGGGTCAAGCTGTCGGCATCGGAATCGTGAATGTTCGGACCCTGTAGAATGTTCTTAGCGGCTGTTGTTTTTCTGGGTTTAATTCAACGTGCTGTGGTGTTGTTTGGGTTAAATTGATGGCATGGTTAGTATCTTCTGGTTGTGGGCAATTGATTGGTGAAGAGTTCCGATCAAATGGGTGGCTGGAGGTGGAGATTCCGACGATTTTTAGATTTTCGAGTGGTCGACTTCGAGAGTTGATTTCGGCAAGATTATTTGGTGTTTCGGGGAGTTGTTGGGTGGTGATTGTAGAGGAGGTTAAGAGCTTTATATTGATGCCAATATCCGGTAGTTTTGGTGGTCGGAAGGTGGCTGAAAATGGCTCCGAAGTTGGCGGCTGGTTGTGGCAAAAAATTAGTATCTTGTAACTCAAAAGTAGGTTTTAAAAATTTGGGGTTATCATTGCAATTAATTCTTTAGTTTTTCTTTTCTTTTCTTGTTATTTCAATTGAATGAGGGGTAAAATCGTCAAAAAGTTGTGAAAATGACGTTCAGCGCACAAAAAGTTGAAGGTAGGGGCATAAATGCCAAGAAATGAAAGGTAGGGACGGTTTCCAAAATCAACCCCAAAGGTAGGGACGTTTTGTGCTAATTAGCCTTCTAAACATATTTGTTGGATTGTATTTGACTATTTCTTGAGGCCTTGTTTGATAGTATTTTTTGAGAATAATGAGTTTTTTAATAGTAATATTTTAGAAAATGTGCTGTTAAAATAGGAAATTTTTTTAAATTTAGATGAAAAATATCTTATTATGACAATGTGCGGTTAAAAATGAACCTCAGAAAAAAAAATTGAAAGAAGCCGAATATAGAGTTATGTGAATCAAAACAAAACAAAGTGGGCCCTTTCTTCTTGTAGCTTCTTTGCAGGTGCTTTTGGTGAGCCAATCAGCCTACAAATTCAAATTATTATTATTATTATTATTATTATTAGCCCATTTGATAAAAACTAAAATTTAGATTTTTATCAAAATCAAATTTAACAATTAATTACAATTACATATTTCACGGGATTAATAACTTTTCAACTATATATTTCATCCATTCTTATTAAAATTTGCTAAAAATTTAATTTGCATCTCTACCAAACAGGAGCTTAGTTCGTAGAATAAATAAGGAGTTAAATAATGATTGACATACATATGATGTGTCAAATGAGATATGTGAAGGTTTTTTTTTTTTAAATTTGATTGTAGAAATTCTGACCAAATCATATTTCATTGCATCACGTTTATGTAAATTATTATATGAAACATTATATACATGTAGCACAACTGTAATTTGTATGTCTAGCTAATTAAGTTCATGTTTGGTTTAGATAAAAATTAAATATTTAGTAAATTTTGATTAAAAAAAATGATGAAATATATGAACTAAAAAATCGTGAGTCCCGTTAAAATCTTTTTATTAAAAATATTTGTTGATTTTTAATTAATTTTTAATTAAAATTTGTAGTTGAACAAAACATGGACTAAAATCTATTCTTTTAAAACACATTTTTCTCTCTTATTTTCAATAACATATTTTTTAATAAAATAATATTATACGCAAATTCATTTTGTTTTATTTTTTAATCACATATTTTTCATCACAACACTATTTAAAATGCATTCTTGAAAAAAATTATGTGGTTCAGGGTGTTAACTTAAAATTGTGAACAGAAAGCGATTGATGTCTTTGTTAGGAGCATGAACAACTTTATAGTCAAGTTACTTTTTATATTCAGTGGGAGACTTTTCCACTGCCACTATTAACCTATCAAATATTTTTGTTATTTTGTGGAGGACAAATAATTCAATTCCCTCAATTTTATGGATTCACAATATTTTTATCATTTTTTATCCAATTTTACTAAAAAATTGATTTTAATCTCCATCAAATAAGAACTTGATTGTTACTCTAAGCTATTGTTGATAACTTTTGATGCTAGTGATGTCACATTTGTGAATGATATATAATTTCAAAATAACTAATTATAAAATGATCGAAATGATAATATTTTAATAAATTTAGGAACAACTCAAAAAATTTTAAAGTTCAATTACACATAATTTATTTTGAACAAGTTTAGTAGTCAGTTGAAAAACTTTTAAATTTCCAATGCCAATTGTTAACTGAGAAATATTCGATAAACTACAATTGCAAAATCATATTTTTAGTCTTTGTTTGATATAACTAAAATCATAATCTTACTAAATTTTGATAAAAATTGATAAAATGTGAATTAAAAACTCACGAATCTCATAAAATATGAGGTTGAAATTAATTTAAAATTTTTAACATATTTTATTTACACCTAATATGGGGCTATGGTCACTGAACTTTTTGTAAAGTTCTCATGTTGTCACTGAATTCCAAAACCATTCTCGTTAGTCACTGAACTTTGAAAATTGGTATCCCATCCATCATCGTGGAAATAACGTTTGTAAAATTGGAAGGATTTGATGACGTGTATACAAATCAACTGTCCTACCAAAATGATTTCATCATATTATTGGATACATGTGTTGATGTTCTCTGGTAATTAGATTCCACCATCGACGTCTCTTGTATGAGATTCATCTCTGCATTCAACTTGTCTCACAGCAGATGTTCTCTTGCATATGAAGATACCTATCACTTGAAGTATCTTAAATAAAATAATCTCAAATTCTTGGTTTTAAAAACTACTCTGAAGGTCAACATTTGATTCCCAATACGTGCTTTACTTTGGGGGTATCAAAGTTCACCAAACTCGATCAGGTTCATGCATACTGACCATTCTGAGAAAGATATTGACGCCTCACCAGAATCTTCTTAATCTTTCTTGCTTGTCAATTATTAACATGTTTCGTGCTTCCATGTTCTGCAAAATACAACTCTCCGGGACCGACGTTTGGTGTGTTACTTTTCATTAATTTATTCGTCCGTTTTGTGGAATGGTAGTCCCGTCCCTGAATTCAAGACTAGGACGGGGCTACGACATGGAGAATAATGATACAAAGTGTTTGACACCCATTGTAGTAGAAAAATGTGTTTTTGAATAGTGATTGATGGAAGAATGTGTGATTAAAAAGTAGGAAGAATTTTTAGGGAAAAAATCATTTAGGGAAAAAAATACGCTGTAATCACAAAAATCAGATTTTATATGTATGTCGTCCACACCCTTTCGCTCAATTTTATGGAGACAAAATTTTAAATTTCGAATCTCGTTATGCAAATAAGTATTTTCAACTTCACATATTCTTACATTTCGAAGCAATCCCAATATGATTTCTTGTATTTTTTAAATGACGTGTTACGTCAATCATACTGTTATACACGTCGTCAAATCCTTTTAATTTTATAAGTGTAGTTTATGGAGTGATAGATGAAGTATCAATTTTTAAATTTCAGTGACTGACAGGGATAATTTTGAAGTTCAATAATTCTATGGGAGCTTTACGAAAAGCTTATCGACCATTCCCTGCTATTGGGCCAGGCCCAATATTGAGCCTGGCCAAGAATAATTGCCCACGAAATTAAGGGAAAAGTTTATGGCTCAAGTATTTAGTTTGCCATTTTAAAAAATCAGGTGCTAAATTTTAAAATTGTAAAAATTAGGTTTCTACTTTTTATTAATTAATTAAATATTTAATTGTGTAATTTGATAGCGTATATCTTATTAATTAGTTAAAAATTAATTTCAGGTCACAATTTATCAAATTAATTGGTTTCGGATTATTTTGAGGTTACAGATATAAAAATTTATAGGTTACAGTTAATTTCGTTGGTCACAAATCAAGAATTTTAAGGTCACAGGTAATTTTTCATAGGTCATAGATTAAAAAAATTCAAAACTTTTATGGGTCACAGCTCTATTTCAGCGAGTCACAGTCTCAATTTCTAGGTCACGGACACCACCACACAGGTCACAGTCACAATTCCTAGGTCACAGACACACACGATCGCCGCCACAGCCAACCACCACCAAAATATCACGGCAGCGCACACACCCAATCTCGATCTACCACCATTTCACCTCCATAGACAGTCACCAAATCTCGATCCACATCCACCACCTCACCTTCATAGCACAGCCACCAACACCTCCACAGAACAGCCACCAAAATATCACGGCACCGCACACACCCAATCTCGATCCACCACCATTTCACCTCCATAGATCAGCCACCAAATCTAGATCCACCATTAAGCAGCCAGATCCACCACCTCACCTCCATAGCACAGCCACCAACACCTCCACAGAATAACCACCAAATCTCGATCCACCATCAAGCAGCCTGATCCACCACTGCCACTAAAACCACTCAAACATCCCCACTCACCTAACCACCGCACGCCTCAACACCATCGCATGCCTCAACACCACAAAACCCACCACCGCACGCACGCACAACACCGTACCCACTGCACCCAACCACTGTAGGAGTCGCCGAGCTGCCGGAGTCGCCAGAGCTGCTGAAGGTGTACTGGTACAGAGAGAGAGAATGGGGAGGCAGTGGGTTGGGGGAGAAAGTGGCGAGAGATTTAGAGAGAATGTTGGGAGGAAATTGATTAGGTTAAGAATTAGGGTTTTATACTACCTGATTTTTACAAAAATAAACTAAAACCTTGATTTTTAAAAAGGTCAAACTAAACCCCAGAGTTTATATAATTTTCCCCGAAATTAACCCCAAACACGAGTTTGATGTATTAAAGCAAATATGCAGTCATTTTATTGAGGCAAATATGTTGTTCCAGCAATTCTGCTTTTACGGTTTTTTTGACCATTCAGCAGAAGCTGCTGCGCGTGCTCTCTCTCTCTCTCTCTCTCTCTCCCCGCAATTTCGTTTAAAAAAGCATGCCTACTTAATCATTTTTTACTTTCATAAGTCCGGCTACTGTTTTTTTTGCCCTCTTTGTAGTATCCAAGAAGAAACATATGGTTCTGGAGGCTTGATTTTTAAATTTCATTCTAAAGTTGAATCTTTTTGAGGAAAAGAAAGGAAGGAACATGTTCTTGTAAAAGAAGTTGGGAAGTTACCATTAAATCTTGAAGTTTTGATCATCTTTTGAGGGAATTCTTGTGTTTTGAGAAGTGGTCTGTTGTTTGTTCGCAGAGGTTTATGTATGTTGTGGCATAGGGTGTTTATTTATTTATATATTTATTTAAATTTTATCGACTTTTCGTGTTGAAGGAAAGAAGTGAAATTTGAGTTTAAGCTGTTTTTCCTTGGTAGCAGAGCTGGGAGAATATCATCTCATGTTTTGCTTCTCTCTGCACTAGGTAAGATTTTATTGTTCTTGCTTTCTTGAATTTAATTGATGATCTGATTCCATTATTCTGATATTTATTGTTTTCCCTTTCACTTTTTGATGAGTTCAATTATTTTGTTTATGCCTTTTTGAGAACATTTCTTGATGAGGTTCTATGTGAAAGTTAGCAAAACAAAGGAATTAAATAATCTTGTAGCTGATTATCATTTGATTTTGGCTGAACTTTGATGTGATTTATCATTGGGAGGAAAGAAATTACTGATGAAAACTTGAGAAATAGCATGTTCTCTGCAAACATAATTTCTTCTTGTTTCTTTTTTAACTTTTTGTCTTGTTGAAGTAGTTATTGACACTCAAACTCCAACTTACGGAAAGAGCGGTTAAAACCCTTTTTCTAAAGGCTATGCCTTAAGGAAGTTAGAACGAAATTTGTGACGAAGCTGCTAAAATCAGTATATTAAATAAATGAGCATAGAAAAAAAATGCAACAGTTGATCAAGAGAACATTAAAGTAAGGCGAAGATTGATGAATCCATTTGTAACGAAAAAATAATAACAAAATAATAAGAGATAAGGTGTGGTGGAGCAAAAGAGTACATAGAACGAGAATGAGAAATTGAATTTATGTAGCTGGATATGAATAGCTGTAATTCATTGATTTGGGTTAACTTTTTTTAAACTCAAAGTATCTACTTGTTAACTATGCAAATCTTTAACATTTAGCTTACTCCATGGTGGCTCCTTAGACCATTCCGCCAAGTTCCATTTCTTAAATGAATGACAGAGCTTATATCTTTTCAGTGATATATGATTTGCCATCGGATTTAACAATAACTTTATATTTGTAAAAAGTGAAGATATCCAGCATCTTGTTCTTTAAGCGCACCTTCAGGGCATGTTTGGCCAAGTTTAAGATTTAATTATCCTTTCTAGAAAAGTAAGTCTTCAACATAAAAAGTAACTTGTAAAATATATTTTGCAAAACCAAAGCTTAAAGTAACTTATATTCCTTTTTAAGCTTATCAAACATCCTCAATCTAATTTCACTCTGAGAACAAATATCCTACCGTACCTTTAAGATAATCAATGCATTCAGTTCTTTCCTTCGGCTTTGTGTATAAAGATTAGAACCTAGGCACATTGTGGAAATATTGTGCATGCATATAACTTGTGCAATGAGTATGCTAATCTTGTGGATTGATCACTATCCTCACAATTTAGAGTTGGATACTTGTTCTATTCTTGTCAAATAATTATCGTACTTGTACAAACATGATAATCAATGTTGTTTGTTGTTGAACCATGGTGTCATGGGACACTTTACTGCATTATTGGTTGGACACTTCAGAAAACTATCTGTTAAAAATTGATTTAGAAATGGTTTGCCTATGCCTCTGCAAAACATTTTTTCATCTCATTTTGATATGGGCTTCCAACTGGAATGATTATTCATTTGTCTCTTGTATTTGTCTTTTTTGATTAGTACGAAAACTGTTCTCAGTTTAGCTGCAGTTGGGTTGTCAATAATTCATTGTCTAATAAACAAATTATGTCTTAAGCACATTATGTTTTATGTTCACAGTGTAGTCTTCTTTACTGGGACTATTGTTTTCTTGATGGGAAATGTTGTTGCTGAAGTTTTGGAAGTACTGCCATCTCCTCTTTCCATTAAGGTAATGATATATCTGCTCATCTCTTTTTCCCGTGGAAACTTTTGCCTTCTGCTACATTTATAGAAATTTACAATTTCACTCATGACTCACCCTTTGACAAGGAAATTACTTCTAACCGGCTCCAGAAAAGATTGAGGAGACTGCTAAAAACTGGGGATGTTATCTTAGAGATGTCTCAATTGTAATTGGCTTACTCTTTTATGCAGCAATCAGAAAATTCTCTCACAATCAAAGATCAGAAGCATGGCTCTTTATCTGTTGATGAGAAACTTCTGGGGTTGAATTAAGTTGATTTCCTGTCAACTCGAATTCATAAATAACATATAAAATCTAATTGATGGAGGACATAGCCTTGTTTTTCTGCAAAGTTAGAGGATACAAACTAAATTCAATCTGTTAGCAATTTCATGTGGGGTGCTCAAACAAGTTTTTCTTTCTTACCCATATCAAATGAACTGCAACTGAAGCTTGCATATAGTGGAACCATAAGTGTCTATGTACCAAGATGCAATCTCATATGAAAGCACTTCTTGTTTTGATCTTGTTCGGTTACACCTAAGATTTAATAAATAATTGTCATTATTTTTCCTGCGTAATGAGAAACAGCAGAAATACTTGAGAACTACGCATTCTACTGGGGTCAGTTTGAGAAAGCATACAAAAGTCAAATGTTTTCATGAATATTTATTAAGAGAGTAATAATGATTTTTGCCTTCCATTTTTCCTCCCAACTCCTTGCAGCCAAGCTTATCATCTCTCTAGAACAAAGAGGAATTACAGACAACTTTTTAGAAGGTAGACAGTCTAACTGGATCTGTTTGAAAGACATTGGAGTTTATCCGCATGTATTGACATCAGAGAGAGAAATCATTTGTGCATATAACAATTGGTGAACTCAATATAGCGGAATTCAGTTTGTGAATAGACATCAGGGATCTAGGCTGGGCATATAAATATATAATCTTCCTCTATCTCCCTCAACAACCTTGAGTTGGTTTGAAGACCGTGCAGCTTCTAAGAATGTCATGTCAAGAGATTGTAGGAACATCCTTCAACCTTGACTAATTTATGGACTTGGGACTTTTTCTATGAAGTGTACAATCATATTAAATAACATATGGTTGTTCACACATTTATCATCCGTTCTTTCCATTTTTAAATGATCAAAACCAGCTTTACCTAAATATATATATTGTATCTTAAGTGGTTATTTTGGGTTATCATAATTGTATCATTAACATGTACGTAGGTGATATTCATCTATATAATACAAAGGATCCCTAACGGGAAAGACACTCACAAATCACTCGCTGCTTTGGTGAAGGGTTGCTCACTGGTTTTTTCTCAAAAAGTGTCTCTCGTCTCTTGCAGCTTTTTCTAAGATCAGATGGCTCTGATACCACCGATGGAATATGAAAACAAAGAGAAAGAAAGCTCCATTCATGTATTACAAAAACTTCTAGCACACTTCTAGTCAACAACTCTTTACCTACTACCACATAACTTGTTGACAGCATTTCTAATCATTATGCAAGACCACACTATACTAGACTTCAATCACATTGAGACCTTAACTTTAGCAAGATAAAGGTACTACAAAAAACATTAAACTTTTAACAACAAAAGTGTATCTAGGCCCTGTTTGGTCCACATTATTTTTTTCATTATCATTCTTCTACTTATTTTCAATCACACATTCTTCAATAAAATAATATTTTCCATCAAATAAATAACATTTCTTTCTTTTTCAACCACATATTCTCTATCACATCTACAGAAAAAATGCATTATTACCTTCAAAATGTGCACCAAACGGGGGCCTAATGTCAATACTATTCCTATATCCTTTATATATGTACTATTCAAAGTTTCCGTTCTTTTCTTCTTTCCCTACGTCAATTCCTCATTCATTCAATTTAGTATAGATTCGAAACATTGTCTTCGTCTTCCAGTCTACTATCCATTTGTAATTCTTCTCTTCTTATAGTATGGAACATGTCCTCTCTTTCACTCCTTTCCAAAAGTTGACTTTGATTAAGTCTTTGTAGAGTGTAGAAGCTAACTATTGTGTGAGTTTCATTTGCTAGTTCCTTTTCATGCTAGATGGCTATGACAAAGAAAGTTACATTTATAGAGTCAGATTCGATTCATAGAGATCCTCGGAGAAGATAGTGGATATTTTTTTATTTTTCACGACCGAAGCACTATGGAGAAAATAAGTGCTCTTGTTTAAGGATCATTTATACCTGGTGATGTCGAAAAGGAATTATTAAAAAGTTAAAGAATTTGAGACAAGGTAAAGAGTTTGGCTGTCGTAATTGCAACGGATGTTTAGGAAGTTTCTGGATTCTGCCGATAGCAGCAATAGATAGCTATGAGAATAGGTCTTGGAGTAGGAATAGACAATAGGGGGCTTGTTTGCTCACATCCAGTCTAGAGAGATTTGATGGTTGATAAGGAGTTGGTAGCCACCTAGTGCAAGGATGAGTCAGAATTCTTCTATCTTTCGTTTCTATTAAGCTAGTTATTTTCGATTCAGGTTCACAGCATTGTTTATTCTCATTTTCCCTGCTTTTTGTTTAATAAGTTTGTCTTATTTTGTTAGGGAAAAAAATTTATAATTCATATTATGACAGGTCCACTGTCAAATGTGTTCAGAACTACTAAAATTCGTCACTAGAGTTTTGGAAATAATTCCAGAAATAGAAGCTGCCCGTCCTCGGTGCTCATCAGGAATAGAGGCACTTTGCTTGTTAAATAATGGAATTGTCAAAGCCAATTCTCTGCTTCAGCAATGTAGTGAGTCCAGTAAGCTCTATTTGGTACGTATGTCTAACTTAAATGTATCAATTTGTAGTACCTTAATAGTTTTTGCTAGACCCAATCCATGTTAGTTGGGAGATTCTTATAAGTTTTATGAGAATTGTACTAAAGCTTTATGTGCCAAGTTTTGTTAATTGCTTGAGCTGGTACTGGAATTAATTTCAAGTAGTGGGTTCCCCAAAAGCTAATGGCCAACCCAAATCTGTTACTGTTTCTGTTATTGTAGACAAAAATTAAATTCATCCCATTGTTTGTTAGGACTTACTTCAGGCCTTCATTTATTTGTTTCCACTCATTCCTTCTTATGTTTCATAGTTCAGTTTTTTTTTTTTCAAAATCTTGAATTTATGTCTCTCGAAATAAACCTTCTCTGATAAGATCAAGTATTGTTATAAAAGAAATTAGTCTGTCACCAGATAGGTGAAGCAGAAGGAAGAAGATGAGGAGTAAATAGTTATGATGGAAGTTCTTGAGCAAAAACGTCTATTGTGCATCCAAAAAAAAAAAAAAGTATTGTGGAAGTGCATCTGTTAAAATATTTAACTGGAAAGAATTATAGGACACGTGGTAATACTTCTTTCTAATTTGCCTGAGACAGTTTGTCCATCCATTTGGTATTTGTTGTTCCTTATAACTCCTGCTTTAAATTTTCAGGCACTAACAGGGGATGCTATACTCTCAAGATGTAAAAAGTCGAGGAACTTAATGGAACAAAGTCTTGTCCAAATTCAAAATATGGTTCCCGTAATTCTGGCTGCAACGGTGAGCAATCCATGTCCCTTTGAGCAAAATTGAATATGGTCTTTTTAAATATGTACAACCTATGAAATCATTCATGCGGTGCCCTCTTAAACTGCTGAGGGTAAGGTCTCTTTGATGTCTTTGAATTTTTTCTGTTTCATATAGAACTGGCTTTTATCAAAGAGAAGTATGCCACGTAGTTATTATAAGGAAGCATATTTTAAGATATCTCGGAATTGCATCAGATACACAACAATTTGATGCATAATATTAATAATAGCTTATCGAAACTTGAGGGGCGTTTGATTTGCCTTTTTAAAGCTGTTTTTAGTTTTGTAGAACGGACAAACTTCATCACAGATTGTTGAAGGGGTTGGACAGGGCGTGGGGTTTGGGGACATGTTTTTAGTGACAACACTCGAAACATCAAAAATATATTTTGAGTTTTATTTTGCAGGGGATTCTAGTGGGCATTGTTTTGCTAATTTTGAGTGTAACTTCCAATTGTTCCTAAAAATTCTAGGTTTCAAGACGGCTCCTTTGGGGTATTGTCTTTGTCTCCTCCATCTTTGCAGCTTTTACTTTATGCTCTGTAATTGAGTTTTACTATTTGGGTTATGAAATTTTGAGTTCAATTGGGGCTACGATTTTGGGGCTCTACACTGGTCGTGGCGGAAAATCAACGGAAAGTGCATATATTACTTAATAATATATTAACATAAAGTAGTTCTATTTTACTGAATAGTCAAATTCATTAAATAAAATGTCATATGACAGTTTTTAAAAATTCCAAACCATGTGTTGTCCAAATTTCTATTTTGAAAAATAATTTTTCAGAATGATAAACCAAATGCTTTCTTAAAATAAACCCTCAATAAAGAAAAATGAAATGAATTCAAAACTCAAAAATGAAAAGAAAAATGCAGGATATTCCATGGGGAAGCCACTAGGTGCAAGTCAAGAATTAGTTACCTCTAAGAGTTGAAAAACAAAATGCAGGATATTCCCAATATCCCATATTGTGTTTCAACTTTGAGAAGCATAAAAAGGCGTTCTAAATTTTCTTGAATATCTCGGCTAATTTTTGCATCTTTCTTATTTCTTTTCCTGTATTTTACTGAACTGATTGTTGCCAATTGATTTGGATTTTAAGATTTGCTAATATGTAAAAATTTTTGTGTTATGTCCATTATTTCCATTTCAATTGCCTTCCCTCTCCCCCATCAACAAATTCAAACTCCATCTTTTCCCCATCCTTTCCTCCCTACTAAAAGAGGCAGAGGGGGGCTTGAAAGAAGGAAAAATGTTAGAGAAGACTCAGAAGAGGGTGCCTTCTAGGATCTCAGCAGGAATGCTGAAAGACACTGGAGAGCATCTTTTCTTGGTCAGGCTATTTATTTCTGTTTTCCATGTGAGTACCAGAAAAACCTATCACTTTCAGGTTGTGGATGATTGTGGGGTGGGTGGAGCTAGGGGTGGCAGTTCGCCTCCAAGATCTTTGGGATACTCCATCTGCTGTTCAGAACTTAACTAATTGTAGGATATATACTTAAACTTGCCCTTCTCTCCAAGATTTTTGAATAACTCCGTGATGCTACAGAGATTTTTACTAATTCTAGGTTACATATAAAAACTAGGGTCTTAAAGTTTTGAAGTAATTGTCCTCGTGAACTCCTTCCCCCCCCCCCCACCCACCCACCCACACACACACAAACACACACACTCATGCACAACTGTCTTTCATTTCTCTAGTTGAATATTTTTTATCTACTTTGGAGTTAGTTTAATAACACTCCATTAATATAAATTTTTTTCGCATTTGTTCTTGCTCCATTCATTCGAATTACTCAAAAAACGAAAGTCCAGTCTTTCCACATTGCCACTTTTGGTCCATTTTGTCTGATGTTTGTGTTTAGATTTTTTAGTGAGATATTTGTGTAATCGTATGTGTTTTCTTCTTTAATGCTCTAGGCTCGTATTTGCAGTTTCGTTCTGCCCAAAATACTTAGTATGACCACAATGTTTAAAGCAAGTAGCTCAATTTCTAGCTGCATAAGGCCGATTTCATCAGGCACTTCAGCACCTTTTACATTCAATATTTAATTGTGGATTTCTACTTGTTGATGTAGTTGAATTGAAAACTATGTTTATATATGTAGCAAGGTTTAAAAAGGCGAAACTAAGTATTGAGGCAGTTTTTCTTTATGAGGCGAGGCATAAGCCTCGAGGCGGATTGAGGCGTAAGCCTCACAAAAAAAAAAAATCTAAGTAAAAGAATTATAAAATAATACAAAAAAATCAAAGTTGGAGCATATAGTAAATAAGATATATAGCCATTAACATATTGAGATATAGTCCACCTAAAGAAAGAAGATGTTTAGCAAAATAAAAAGCATTACAGAAGTTAGAAATCACTCAATTTGCAATGAAAAAAAGAAGCAGCTTAAACTAAAAAAAAACTAATTGCATGCAATATTTACTGAACTCTAAGAAGAAAAAAAAAAAAAAGGAAAAGGAAAAACATACCTGATGAACTGATGAAGAAAACGACTCTTCTTGAATTCTGACTTTTGAATTTCTGTTGAATCTGTTCTCTTTTTGGTCCTCTAATTTTTGGCTGCCGTTTAGTTTTCTATGTATTTTATTGTTTTGTTTGGGGCCCAAAATGCCTTTTTAAATGGGTTTTTTCTTTTTTTAAGAAGGCCATTTCTGATTTCTTTTCATATAATTGGAAGATCAAATTTTAAATGAAGAGCACGCCTCGTGCTTCATGAGGCGCTCACCTTGAGGCGTGCGCCTCAGATTTAGAGGCGTGAGCCTCATATTTTTAGCCTAAAAAATACCGCCTCGAGGCATACTACATGCGCCTCACAGTGAGGCGGGTCTCAAGGCGAGCCTCACTACCGCCTTTTTATACCATGATATGTAGTAATAGTGCCTTCCCCACCCCCCACCCCCCCAGGCTTCCCTTTCTACTATAATCTGCCACTGGTCCCACTATATTTGAGATCTCTCGTATTTGTCTTTAATTCTGTTGTTGATTCTCCTCCAGTCCCCCCTCTTTTTTCATGCATTCTTGAATTTTCTTGGACAACCGACAAAATGAGTGTTGTAATAAAGTTGATTTGCTATTGCAAGCAGATATCTGGAATCATTTCTGATCTCAGGAGCTCAACATTTTGCTTGGATCCATCTGAAGAGGAGGCTGGGAAGGTTTTGCGGGCATTGCTTCATAGATATGGTTCTACAACTAATTCAATGGAGGACGATACCCTTGGCTCTATTCGAGTGGTTTCCTTGAAGCTTCATATTACGTCCCAGAAAGCTCTTTTGATAGAGAAAAGATCCATCAAAAAGCTGCTTGACAAATTTGGCAAAAGTGATTTAACTAAGAGGAAGATACTATTATGTTTTTTGAATCTTCTTAATAAATACGGAAACATTATTATGAAAGAGCAAACAGACAACAGCGTTGTATGCCATGAAGATGCCTTCCCATTTGCAGGTTCTTACAATCTGTCAACAGAAGTGGAATTGCGAAAGAGATATAGGCCTGATGAGGCCCAACTTGACATGTTGAGTAGCGCTATACCCCCTAAAGAATTCATTTGCCCTTTATCTTTGAGATTGATGTATGATCCTGTTGTCATTGCTTCTGGGCAAACATTTGAAAGGGTGTGGATTCAAAGGTGGTTTGATGAAGGTCATGATGCATGTCCAAAGACAAAAGTGAAGCTTGCTCACTTATCAGTGACCTCAAATATTGGCATGAAAGACATTATTTCGAAATGGTGTGCAGCACATGGTTTGTCTATTCCCAACCCCAACTTGGAAGCAGAACTTGTCAAGTCTTGTGAAACTTCTACCAATTCCATCGCCAGCTTGAGCAGTTCCTTGAATGATCTATATCTTCCACTAGATTTCAGTGGTTCAGATTTCTTGCATTCTAAGATGACTAGAGATGTAAATCTTTTGCCAATGAAAAATGATAATGATTCACCGAGATTTCAATCGTCTGCAAGCACACAGGAAATCAATATGGAGTCTTTTGCTAAAATCAGTTCACTTCCCTGGGATTCTCAGTGCACCATGGTTGAAAATGTCAAGCACTTTTTGACAGGCAATAATGAAGCTTGCACAATGATGTCCTTTGGGAACTTTGTTCAACCACTTCTTAGATTTATGAAGGATGCATATGACATTCGTGATGTGGAAGCTCAGATGACTGGATGTCAATTGTTATTCGAATTTGTGCAGAAATGCAGGTATTTGTTCTTCTTCGAGGTGATTATACCACTATCTTTCATTAATGGTTCTGTCCAATATTCTTCGTAATTGGGGTAACTGAGGTATCTTCTATTTCTTAGTAAATCTTATTGCAATTTCAAGCTGCCTGTACTGAATTCTTCTAGCTAGAATACTAGTGCATATAGTGAGATATAAGAGTACGAGAGCAGAAATTTTTCTAACGAAGTCTTACAGTCTTGAGCTGTCCCTCCAATATTTGCTTTTTAAATTGAACCAGCCCTTTGGGAGGCCACCGGGGTGTGAAATCACTACATACATTGAATGTTTAATGAATAAATGGATTTTCTCATTTAAGTAATGCTCTCTAATCTTAGATTCAGAAATTAATCACATATTTACTCTGAATATCTCAATTTGCACAGTTGGAGACTACATGTTGTCACCAATCAAGTTCTTTAACAAGGGGAAAGATCTAAATGGCTTTTGAATTACCTTTGGAGCCACTAAATGAATGAGTGATCAAGCAAAGGGGTCACTTGAGCTCATATATTAGGTTGGGACGCAATATTTTTAATTGAGATGAAACATGTTTTGCATGACACTTTACCTAACATGTGCTCCAAGAGAATGCGGTTCCATACAAGCTGAGGACTTAAAGAGGCCTCCATTCATAACAGTGACATGATTACGGTAGAGCTAGTTAAAAGAGAGTGGAGTAAACCAAAATTAACTTGACCCCTAGTAGTTTCTTAGGATATTGTTTCTTAAAGTCTTCTAGCAGATCTGACACCGAACACAATGGAGCGAAGAAGGATTCATGTAGCCGACCCCAAATATTGTGAATAAGGCTTAGTTTGTTGTTGCTAGTTCTAGTTCTGGATTTGTGGCAACAAGAAATTATTTGGGGATGGAGTTCTAAGCTGTGTTTGTTAAGCTACTTGCACAGTATTTCTTCAAGTCTTTCTAAAAGAATGGGGTAATTTCTGCTTCTAGTTACTCATTGATGATCTTAAAACTTCCAAAACTGGATTTTCCAGTTTGCATATGCTGACAAAGACCTTTAAATGAGAAGGTTACAAAATGAAGATACAAGTGCTAAGTAATTTGTTTTTTCAGAAATTTTTTCACTAATAATCTACTTTGAATTTTGTCTTTCAGAAAACATATATCTTGCATGGATGATGATGCATATAGTCTTTTGGGATCATATCTTGATACGGAGGTAGCTAAACAAGCTCTTGCCATATTGGAGCTTTTGTCCTTCGACCAACATTCTGGATCCAAGATTGCAGCATCTGGGGCACTCACTGGTATCCTGAATATAGTTGACAACCAGATTGAAGAATTGTTGGAACCAGCCTTACAAATATTAAGTAATTTGTCGTCAAATACTGAAATTGGTTCCTTTCTTGTGCCTCCAGCATTCATCCCCAAACTAGTTCCACTATTTGAAAATAACACTCTAGCAAGATACTGTGTAACCATTTTGAAAAATTTGTGCAACAAAGAAGATGCTAGAATTTCTGTTGCTGAAACTGACGGCTGCATTTCTTCAATTTCCAAACTACTTGAGAATGACAGTCACGAGGACCAAGAGCATGCAGTTGATATTCTTCTTTCTTTGTGCTCTGAGCGTGTTCAATATTGTCATCTGGTCATGGACGAGGGTGTTATCACTGGTCTTGTTAATGTATCTGTTAATGGGAACAAGAGAGCAAAGGCCATGGCAATGGAATTACTACGGATCTTGAAAGATGAATTTAATACTGATGGAGAATGCTTAGGTTCTGATGTTGCTATGGACTACTCTACCAGCGAATGCACAGTTAAAATTCCATCTTCTAAAGCACCTGGAATATTTGGCAAAATTTTCTCCAAACCAAGTATTTTGGCTAGGAAGAAGAAGAAAAATGAATTATGATTTGTAGTTTGTTTGATTAGACCTTTTCCATGTACATATTTTTTAGAGAATCTGCTGTAGTATGATAAACCTGATGTAGTTAGCTTGTAAGCAATCGTGAGTCCACAGTTTCATCTCTGAATGTTTTGTAGGCTAGGTTTAATCTGTTTGTGCATGCCCCCTTTTGCAAATATTGAAGTGATCTGTTGTATACACTGTTCTAAAAAGCGTGATGAAAACGCTTCGCCTTGAGCCTAAGCGAGAATTAAGCGGTAAATGATAATATTGACAGCTTAATGCTCGTCTAGGCGCTTTCGCCTTGAGCCTAAGCTGGAATTAAGCGGTCAACGATGTTGACCGCTTAATGCTAGCTTAGGCTTTAATAGGCGACACCTAGGCACG
This sequence comes from Fraxinus americana, assembly GCA_035079005.1. Lineage (NCBI taxonomy): Eukaryota > Viridiplantae > Streptophyta > Magnoliopsida > Lamiales > Oleaceae > Fraxinus > Fraxinus americana. Next base: position 22,789,443 of record CM068706.1, read on the forward strand.
TGCTTCCGCCTCAGACCCAGATTTTGAGGGGGTGAAATTTTTTCCATTTTTTTTTTTAAATAAAACCCACAGCCCAGACTCAGTAGTTCACTATCCCTTCAAACTTAAAAAACTCCAGATTCCATAGAACTGAGAAGACGGAAGAACGGGAAAAAAAGAAACGAAAGAAATGCGCAAAACCTCTCAATTTCTCCGCACACCGCACTGATTTGGGTATCAGGTATGTATAAGAAATGATCAAAATGAAATAAGAGAGCCCGAGAATGTTGATTTTGTATCGGACGATACGGAGGACAAATTAGATGAAAAAGAATATATTGAATTAGAGTCCGATAAAGAGTTAAGTTAGATAAAATTTAAGCTACAAGTTATCTACGTTATGTAATTATGATTTTGAAATTTATCTTCATGTGAGAATTATTAAGTAAATATAGCATTTTATAATTTTAGATGTTTGGTATGTATTATTTGAATTATGGATTTTTTTTTACAATGATTAAAAGTTTAAAATAAAATTAAAATTAAAAAACATTTTTTTACGCCTCAGCTTCGCCCATGCTCACCTAGGCTCATAAAGTTTGAAACTTGGCATCCACGCCTAACCACGCTTTACGCTTTTTAGAACTTTGGTTGTATATAGAAATGTACAGAATGCATTGTTTTCGGAGTTATTAAGGATTCGTTCTCTTTGCTGTTTTCATGCCATTTTCATTTTTAGTTTTCGAAAACACCGAAAACACGTTTAACTATCTATTTTCAGAAACGAATTTCCAAAAATGAATTTAAAATTTACAAAGAAAATGGAAAACGCTGAAAAGGTCGTTTCGACTGTTTTCAATTAAAATCAAGCAAAAACTTCATTTTTTTATTTTTGAAAGCAATTTTTCAAAATAACAAAAAGAACGAGTTTTCAAGAATTTCGAAATGGACACTTAAAACACAAAATTCAAAACAAAAAAAAATTAAAACACGAACAGAAAAATCCATTTTTGTCCATTTTGTTCTGTGATAGCTGAGTTTTGTATTGCTGATGGAAATATACATTAATTGTACAACCAGGGGCGGAGGTGGAGGGGTCCGGGGGGGTCCTGGACCCCCCTCAATTTTTGACAAATTTTTTTTTTTTAATTTTTTTTGTGTATAAATTGTTTAATTAGAACAAGGATATATTTTATTTGATAAAGCATATTTTAGTTTAGTCTGAAATTGCTTCAATAACTTTTTGTACTCCATTAATTATTATACATTATGTTGTATTAAGTTGAGTAATATGATTGCTTCACTTGAAAATGTTTCATATTTTAATTGCAGTATTTACGTTCTTGCACTGATCTTCCTGTATTCGTCCATGATAATAATTTGTATCGTAGTATACAAGTACCATTAATGTAGAATTTTAACCATGAAAATTAAATTGGGTCTTCTACATGTTTTAATTTGGGGTTTTATTGAGTTTATATATCGTCTTATTGTTTGAGTGCAAGCTTGATGAGTTCAAGGCTACTGAGGAAGATCCGATCTATGAAAGCTTGAGCTCAAATTCGAGTATGTAACTTCTGATAATTTATATGTTTCTTGATTTTTTTGTTAATAATGTACATTAATTTATGTTCTTTGGTTTCCTTTCTCCATCATAAAACACTAACTTCCCTCATTTTAATAGATAATGTTTAAAAAAAAAATTTTCGGGGGCGCTGCCCCCGAACCCTCGTGAGCTCCCACCCCTTCAACTCTCGAACCCCCTACTTTGATGGGCTGGCTCCACTCCTGTTGTACAACAGTGGAGTTAGCCAGTCCTTGCACCCCTAGGAAAAAAGCTTCAGGCTCTTTCTTGTTAGTAAACTGTCCGTGATAAAGTTTTCTGGTAATTTCCTGTGTCTGACAGGAGAGACTCGATGGGTGGTCATCGAACTTTTAGCAAAATTTCATTTTAAAACTGTTTTTGTAGTCAAATGACGAAACAACGTTTTGGGGGTCATTTGGACAGTGAACACGCAATGAAGTTAAGTCGGACTCCATTGGCCACCAGTGGGAAATTGGTTCATGAGGTATTTATCTGGATAGTCAAAACCGACAAACAACACGAAACTTAGGTTATGGTTGCTGGACAGAACCCGCTTCGGAATGCAAGAGTATTATGCATTGATGACAAGTTTGATATGTCGCGAGAAATGGGACACAGAAATGTGAAAAAGACATTCTCGATATATTGGTTGAGAAATCAGTGGTTCAATTGCAAATGACCATATCACCATGAAAAAGTTGCGGGATATTTTCAGAACTTATGACGTCCATGAACAAGTACAAAATGGGATTGGTGATGCTGTTGGGATATTATATGGTTAATTAACAATTGTTATATGGACTATCTAATTAAGTAATTCAGAATCTATTGGGTGTGTGCTTTGTAATGCGCAGTCCATTGCTAGACTAATTAGGATTAATGGAACTCTAATTAAAATTTAGTATATAAGGAACCTTAGGGGTTATGGTCCACAATGCTAATAATTCACAATCGTTCATATTCTCATTCCCCCTCAGTGAGAGAGAACCCATTGAGTGCTGTGATTAGTTTGTGGAAAACGTCAAACCTAATTGATTCATCATTATGGATTCAAGTAGGGATGTCAATCGAGCCAAGCGGCTCGTCGGCTCGGCTCGTACTATTCATGCCCACGAGCCGCTTGGGCTCGTCAAAAAACGAGCCCGAGCACGAGCCAAGCGAGCCGGCTCGGCTCGCACTATTCACGAGCCGCTCGACGAGCCGGCTCTGTATATACTATTTTAAAAAAAATAATAATAAATAAAATAAAATAAAATCAACAAAGTTAAGTGACCAGAACGGTAACTGAAAATCAGTGACCGTTCTGGTCACTTGTGTGACCAAACGGTCACTGATTTTTCAGTGACCGTTTGGTCACTATTTTTTTTTATTTTTTTTAAAATTTTTCTTCTCCTATAAATACCTACCTATTACAACAATTTTTTCTCATCAAACTTTTACATTTCATTCTCTAATCTCTACTCTACTCTACTTTCTACTACAATTTACAAATCATTATCAACAATTTCATTCATTTATTCTATAATCCTCTTCTACATTTTTTTACATTATTATCTTGATTTTACAATTCAATTTCTATTATCAAAAATAGATTCACGAGCATTTGTTGGAAATTTGTTCGGTATGGAAGACGAAAATATGCTCAAAATCAATTTGGGAATGAATTTGTCGGTCTAAATGAATTACCAATTCCAGAAAACATTGAAGATTTCGACGTTCGTGAAGGTAGTCATCCAAATCCAATTGATTTGGATGACATTGATGTTGATTCTAGTGTTCCGATTGATTTGGAACAAGATGAACCTACATTAAATATTCCCGATGCAAGAGGGAATAGAAATGGGAAGAAGCAGACAAAATGTTGGGACCATTTCAAATTGGTTCAAACTGGTCGTGTGGTTGATGGAATTTCAGAAACCAAAGCAGTATGTAAATACTGCCAACAACGACTGGCATGGCAAAGAGGCATTGGAACCACCCACCTCAACCGTCACTACAAAACATGTGCGGCCAAACATGGGCTTCTTCCAGCTGGTCAAACGCAACTACAGTTTGGCACTCCAAGCGCCAATGCTACAACTACGCCACTTTCTACGTGGATGTATTCGGAGGAGGAAGCTCGAACGGGAATGGTGAAGTTCGTTGCCGCGGTGGAGTTGCCACTAGCAATAGCTGACAACCAACATTTCGTCAACTACGTCAAACAATATCTTCAACCGAGGTACGTTGGGGTAAGTCGAAATACTCTTCGATCTGATACAATTGAATATTTTATGAATTCAAAAAAACTATTAATTTCAGATTTAGAAAAATATGGGGGTGTGATATCGTTAACTTCAGATATGTGGGAAGTGATTAATAAGAGGGGTTATATAGCTGCAACTGCACACTATATAGACCCACTTTGGATCATGCATAAAAAAATTATTGCTTTTAAAATTGTTGAGTACCCGCACAACGCTCAAACAATATTTAACGATATTATGTTCATAATTAAAGAATATAAATGTGAGAGTAAAATTCGTTCTTTTACGTTCGACAACGCTACTGTAAATAATGTTGTTATCGATAAATTGCATGGAGTACTTCAACCTGATTTTGGTTGTTATTTATTTCATATTCGATGTGTGTGCCACATTTTTAATTTAATAGTACAAGACGGGTTAAAACATGTGAAGGATGAAATTAACCGAATTAGGAATGCACTTATATATATCACGATTACACCTAGTAGGAAACAAGCATTTGAGAAATTTTGTGAGGAAGGTGGGAATACACATACTAAAACATTTATTACTGACGTAGGCCATAGATGGAACTCAACTTACTTATTATTAAAATCGTGTGAAGGTTATGAAGCATTTATTATCGAATGTTATAACAATAGGCATGTTAGAGACAAAGACGATACCATCTTGAATGAATCCGATTGGAATGTAGTTTTTAAAATTAAAAATTTCTTGACAAGTTTTTATGAGTCTACAAATATATTGTCTGGTGTTTATTATCCCACTAGTTGTATGGTTCTTGAACATCTTTATATAACTGCTAGGGTTTTAAGAGAGTTCAAAATGATCCCGATTTTGAAGCGGTTATATATTCGATGGAAGTAAAATTTAGAAAATATTGGGAAGAATTGCCTATGTTATTTCCTTTAGCATGCGTCATGGACCCCTGATATAATTTATCGGGTACTAAATTTATAATTGATCAAATTTCAAATACTTTAACTTTTAATATGCCTATTACTTATAAGAATTTGGAACAAACGTTAACTGAAATGTATGAATTATATGCTTCACGAATTGGTACACATATTACTCGTGTATCTCCAACTGTTCATCCCACTAATATAATGGATGACGATACTGAAGTTTTAAATTTGTTCGAAAACGTGAACTCATATAGATATGATTCAACTGCATATGCATGTGGTTCCTCTAGTAGTAGCAGTAATTTGACTTCCACTGCATGTACTCAAACTTCGAGTACTAATCCGTCTAATCCAAATGCGTTGTCATCAGAATTAATTGATTACTTTAGTCATACTTTGCCTAGTAACAAATCAGTTAGGAAGAGTTCAGAAGAGGTCATTGAATTTTGGCGAAATAACGAATGCCGATGGCCAATTGTTTCTGCAATGGCAAAAGATCTATTAACACCTCCGGTTAGCACTGTAGTTTCGGAGTCTGCTTTTAGTGCAGGGAAGAGGGTTCTCTCCGAGGTCAGGAATCGACTAAAAGAAGATATTTTGGAAGCGTTAATGTGCGTGAAGGATTGGGAAGACGCTAATTATCGAATTCAACATAAATATGCCGAAATTGCATGTAATCAAGTAAGTGATATTTAATTTCACCGCATTTATCACAAAATTTTATTTTCATTATTTCATACCTTTATAATTTTTTTTAAAAAAATTGTACACGTAACAAGTTGTTCGTGTACAATTTTTAACTCCGCCTACTCGAAATTGAAGTAACCGGTCCCAAGCCCGGCTAAAGGAGGAGGGTTTATTTTTTAAAAAAATTGTTTATAAAATGTATATATTTTATATTTAATAAAATATAAAAGGGTAAACAAAAAACAAAACTCAACAAATAAAATTTTGTTCTTATTATTTAAAAAAAAAATGTAGGTGGGGATTATAGAATGTTAGGAGAGAAAAAAAAAATAGACGAGCCCACGAGCCGCTCGCCGAGCGGTTCGCCTTGGGCGAGCTCGAGCACGAGCCGAGCTCGCCCAAAATCCAACGAGCCGAGCTTAAGCTCGGTTCGTTGGAAACGAGCCACGAGCACGAGCCGAGCTCGTGTGGGTATGGGCCGAGCCGGCTCGGCTCGGCCCATTGACATCCCTAGATTCAAGTATGTTTTCTCTTCTATTGAATTCTTGAAAATTTGACATAAGACCCTTTGGCATGTATGATGGATTAAACGTAGGTTTTTGATCGGTCTATTTAAAAGTAAGGTCCAGCAAGTGGTATCGGAGCTAAATTTCATGTTAAATTATTAGGAATGATCATGAAGGTTATGTTTTATGAATTTCTTGATATATTGTTTCATCATATATTTTTCTTTGAATTGTTATTTGGCTACCCATATGGATATTTAGGGTTAAATATGAAGTATGTATGAATTTTCTTGATCATGATTGCATATTTGAAAGGGCTCTTTGAAGTTCTCAATTCATGGTACAATTTTGGGATTTTAGTTTTCTCTCTTATGTTTTGAGTCATTGTAGAATCACATGAGAAAACTTTATTATTATTCATTTAGTTATATGAGTGCTTTGATTATGGTTTCAGGAAGAAAAACACCAATTTTCAAAATTTATTTTAGGGGTTTTCGCTCTAGAACGGAATTAAAAGATAATTACAGAAAAACCAATGCGCTTGGCGCTAATGTTGGGAAAATAAAATAAAATTATTTGCATTGTTTTCTTGTATCTTACAATAAACTAATTGAATCAATATATTACTAAAGTAACCTCTATTGCGTAGGTTTATTTATTTTGGGATATTAAGATGCGTATGTTTGTTATTTATGCGAGCCATGATCGGCCTAAAAGAAGGTTATTGGTTGAATAGATAATAAACACACTTGAGGGAATAAATATGGAGAAAATTACCTCCAGACCTGATTTTAAAGTTCCATCTTCATAAATCAGATTTATAGTTTAAAGTTTCAAAAATTAGGTGTTTTATATCTAATTAAATAATAATAAATTAATTATAAAATTTCATCCCAATTAATAATTTCCCAAAATCAAACCCACCATTCCTCCTATCCCAATCTTCTCTCTTCCTGTAGTATTCTCTTTTCTCCCTCTCCGGCGACGGCGACAACGCTCATAACACATCCCATATCTGTCGGCAATGTCTTCTTTCCTCCCGTCGATGTTCTCTCTTCTCCTACCGTCTCTCACCCATTTCTCCACTCTCTTCACACACGGCGACACATCAACCACCACCACCCGCCACCTCCATCGCCACCGTGTTTTACAGGTCAAACCTCGAAGCGGCACAGTTCGTTTCCCTGTCTTCTCTCCGACGCTTGAAGCGTAACAGCGCAGATCTGTTATTTTTCGAAGGATTTTGAACAAGGTCATAGAGGGGTTTGAAGATGTCGAAAATAGCAATCTTAAGGCCGGGAAGTTGTTTCTGTAGTTGCGTTGCGGTTGCGTTGATTTTCTTATTGATCTAAATTAAGTTTATATTAAGCATCTAAATTAAGTTTATATTAAGCATCTAAGATTGCTATGAATTTCTTATCACCCCTCCTGACACGGCAAACATGTTTTGCATACATTTGTTTGTTTGTCCTGTTTTACAAGTTGAAATGGACATCAATGGGTGGAATTCAAACAGTCTCTGCTTGGGTTACATTCAAATTTGGTCAGAATGATATTCAATTTCACGTGTTTTCACGTTTCTAAGATGACTTTGGGAGTGTTGAAAATGAAGAAGAGACCAACTGTTTAACTCGTGTTGCACCCAACAAACCCAGGTAGTTCGTTGTGACAGATTGTGACCGTTTGTGACCAATTGTAACCGTTTGTGACCGATTGTGACTAGTTAATTGTCACTCGTTGTAACCAATTGTGACCGATTGTGACTTGAAATTCTGGAAAATTTTTGAAAGTTGGGAATGGGTGGATGGGGTGGGTAGGTTGATCGGAGCATGCGTTGGAGTGGTCATTGGAGCCGACGTAGATTTAAGCGGTTTGATTCCGGCATCGCTTTTCATTTCCAGTTCGCCGGAGTGGCTGCCGGAATAGCTACCGGAGTGACTGCCGGAAAAGTCGTCTCCGAGATGTCGCCGGAGCAGTTGCCGGATTTGATGGCCGTCTCCGGTGAAGAGGTGGAGGGAACGTGGTATAGTAGAGTGATAGGATGTAGTAGGTGAGGTGGCATTGATAAAAATAATTAATGTATATTATATTATATTTTAATATTTAATAAATTTATTTAACACCTGATTTTTGAAATATTTTAATAAGTTTGTTATTTATGAAAAGTGAACCTTAAAAATAGGAATTATGTATTGTTCCCATAAATATGTGATGATTGTATAGTTGTCCGTGAAAAATGAACTGGCCCGCCCAAAGGAAGGTCATTGTTTGGCATGATTTATTGTAAGCATTTGATTACTGCATGGAGAGTACTATTTACAAGTTGATGTTTCTGTCCAAAGACTAAACATTAATATTGTGCTAGATATCTTGAAATGGGTCCGCCACTGTTGATTTTATTTGTATCAGGCATATATGTGCTATTATTGAATTCCTTCGACATAATTTTGGGAGCTTATTGTTTTTTGTTCTCTATTTTGTTATTGCTTTTGCTGCTACTATTAGTGCCAACATTAATTCATTCTTGTGGTTAATAGCACAAACTTCAAGACTTGGAAAGATAACATTTCTATTGTTCTTAGCTGCATGAATCTTGACCTTGTGCTAAGGAAATAACAATTTGCACCTCTCACTATTGAAAGTTCTACCATGGATAAAAGGGATTGCCAGGTTGAGGGATGAAATCAATTCATTTTCTCAACTTGACTCCAAGTACTACTATGAGGCTTGGAAAAGGTATAAGGGATTGCTTCGTCAGTGTCCACAGTATGACCAGTAAAAATGGTTCCAAGTGCAGTATTTTTAAATTTGGCTAAATCCGACAAGTAGAGCTAACATTGACTCTATATGTGATGGTTCGGTCACAAAAAGAATTGTAGATCAAGTCTATTAGATCATGGAGGACTTTGCATTCACTAGTGCACTTTGGCTATCAAAAATATCAAGTGGGAACAAAGCTATTGGAATCTATAAAGTTGACTCACCGATAGCGTTCTCAGTACAGTTGGCAGCATAAGCTCGAAAGGTAGATTAGATGAGTGCAGTTCAAGCAGTCGGACCAAACTGTAAGCATTATGGGGAAAACCATGAGAGTGTGGATTGTAATGTATGAGTTCTTTTGCCCAATCAGTTGAAGATGTAAATTACATGCAAAATTTCCAAAGGTAGCAAAATAATCCATACTCCAATTCATACAATCCAGGTTGGAAAAACTATCCCAATTTTTCTTGGAGTAGTAATTAGATAGCTTAAGGTGCACTACCCTATTTTCAGTAGCTAGAAAAAAAGCCCGTATGGGAAGAATCTTCTAGCAAATTGACAGCATCATCAACTGAAGTAATGACTAGAATAGTTGAAGCATCAACTAAGTTCATGCAACAGACTAAGAAAAATTTTCAACTTCGAGAGGTTGCTCTACAAAATTTGGAAAATTAGATAGGGCAAATAGCAAAAGCACTTTTAAAAAAATAGCCAGGGACACTACCAAATAACACTATAACAAATCCCAAACAGTATGAAATGACAGTGAGAGTTGCGGAGAACAAGAAAATTGAGACAATTATTAATCGAAGTGGGGTCAACTTCTAGAAATTGCAGTTAAGAGACATGAGGTAGTAAATGAAAAGGTACATTCCATAGATGAGGAGTAGTGGTTCAATCTAAACAATCAACAAAAATAACTACAAATTAGAAAATAGACACTCCAGAGGTTAAGACAACTCTTCCTATCATGACTTATGTGGCTCATGTCCCATTTCAATAGAGATTGCAAAAAAGGAAGTTGAAAGAACAATTTGAGAAGTTCATGTACATGCTAAAGAAGCTCCATATCAACATACCATTCATTGATGCAATCAAACAGACTTGATTTATGCTAAATTCTTGAAAGACATGATATCAAATAAAGGAAAGCTTCCAAAATTTGAAGAAGTTGCATTGACAGAGGAGAGTAGTGAAAGGCTGCAAAAGAAATTTCCTCCCAAACTCAAGGATCTATGGAGTTTAACTTTGCCTATTTTACTAGGCAAAGATTTTTCTTTTCATACTTTAAGTAATACAGGTGCAAGTGTCAACTTAATGTCTTTATTTATCTATAGGAAATTAGGACTTGGAGAAGTTAAAGCAACAAATGTTTCAATACAGCTAGCTGATAGAAGCATCAAATATCCAAGAGACAAGGTTGAGGATGTACTCATAAAAGTTGAAAAGTTGACATTCTTAACGGACTTCTTTGTTCTTAACATAGAAGAAGATCGAAATATTCCAATAATCTTGGGATAACCCTTCGTATCATCCAGTCGAAAATTGATTGACATGGAGAAATGTAAGTTGACTTTGAGGGTGGAGGATGAACAAGAAGTTTTTAAATTACACAATTCATCCAAGAAACCAACAAACTTCAAAGATTGCAAGTGTATTGATGAAGATGTTCAACACAACCCCCATAAGAGAAAAACTAAAGTTGGTGGAATTCTTAGTCAAGATGAGAATGAAGAGTTCATAATTGGGAAAGTAAAAATATGATTCAAGGCTGGGAATTTGCAAGGAGTACAAGAGCCAAAAACTCATATTTGGACCACTGTGGCTGAATCAAGCTGCAAAGTCTAGCTAACGACTATAAATTAAGCTCTTATTGGGAGGCAACCCAATGTTTTACCTTTTTATTTATTACTCTTTCAATATTTGCATTGCATGTAGTTTTTAGGTTACATTAGTTTTAGACACATTTCGTTTCAATAAAAGGATCATCACATCGACACTTAGCCTAGATAAGAGAACAATTTATTTGAGGCAAGAATAGTAGAAAAATCATGTGGCATGCACTTCAAGGTTCTAGGGATGTAAAAAAAAAAAACATACAAGCCACGTTTTCACTACCTTTCGACTCTTATAATTATTTTCTTTCACCCCTGTCAGGTACTTGGATATTAAGCGGAAGGAGCTTAACACTTTGATGAATGAAATGCATTGTTTCAACAAGCTACTCAAAAATTATCAGACATAAAATTCGGGGAGTACTATTTTCCTTTTCTTCCCCCACCCCTTTATATAATTATGCTAAAAGACATTGATGACAATATCTACTTTAAGATTGGGGGTGGAAAAACATTGAGTTTTTACTTTTTATGATAAAAATGCAAATATTTGAAAAATTTTGTATATATTTTTTTTCTTTTGTTTTCTTGTGTGAGTTAGATATTCAAGTCGGAAATGATGAATATATATGAAATTAGGTGTTGATTTATGAACTGTAAATATGTTACATGTTTAGATTAGTTGATGCTTATCCATGTAAGACTTGATATTAATTGAGCACGTGAATTAAGTTAGACAATGTGAATAAATAAGTTGATCCATATGGTTGATAGGTTGAATTAGTAGAATTTAGATGAAAAAAAAAAAACTAACAAACATTTTTTCATTATATATCCTTAGACCAAATTTAGCATAGCTTGTAGTGATTTCATTGTTGTAAGAAGATATGGATATGAATGAGGATTCAATATGTCAAACTTTTTTGGGTGGATTGTCTAAGTTCAAATATATAAAATTGGGCGAAAGTCTGAAATTATAGGTTGGTTTGCTTGAATAAATGTTTAATGAGGGCATTGCACTAATAAAAGAATATATATATTTGTATGTGTGTGTGTGTGTGTGAGATACTTCATATATGAAACTTTTCTTCGTAACCATTATGACTCAAGTTGTTAAGCATGTAAGGGTGTCTTAGACCTTTTACTCCCAAGACATCTATCATCGGCCAAAAGCTCGTTATATGGGTAATCTAGAAAGGTTAACAGAGAGAATGCTATAAAAAATAAAAAAAAGTAGGTGTATGAAATAGAAGATGCACCACTTGCATTTATCAAGTCCTGAACACTTTTTTGAGAAAATCTAACTTTCGGTAAGAGATTATTAGCCTAGTTAAATCTTGGAAGTCGAAGCAATCATATATTTGGAGGATCCTTGTTTGTTGAAATATTAACTTGCAATCAGTAAAATCCACCTAAACTAGAGAAAGTGAGGATAGTAATGGAAATTCAATCGTAAATGACACACTGGGTAAAAGAGTGAAAAATAGCAAGTTTAGGGTGTGTGAATCTTACAAGTGATGAAATGATGTATTCGACCACTAAGCGTCGAGATTTGGAAATATTCATTAATGTCTACTTAATGAATCACACATACACGTCGATTTTGCATTAGAAAAGTGGATATTGATTTGGTATTATAACCTTGAAGCTGTTTGTAGATTTAATACATTGATTCCAATCATGAGACAAAACGACAGGTCATCTAACCAAAAATATTTTGCATGTTTGTGTGTTTGTTAAATTTGGTTATGGTTTTATTTGAGGACAAACAAATATTTAAATTTGTGAGTATTTGATAAGTGTATTCTATACACTTATTTGAGCCTACGAATATATATATTTAATAGTTCTTTTGAGCAATTATAGCCTAATTTAATGTATATTTCATTTATTAGATAAAACTTGATGATTGGAAGTGGAATTGAAAGGAAAAAGCAAAAAAGGGCGAAGTCCAAAGTTTGAGAACCAAATTGCAAATATCCAATATTTGATTCAGACCACAAGATGATACTTTGAGAATTGTTAGGAGACAATTGGATGCAACTAGATGTCAAAAAGAAATTAAATATGATCAAAGTATTATCACAAGTCAATTTTCAATTGCACAAGTTGTATTCCAGATTTTTAGTCAAAGATTGAGACTCATATTTGGCATAGTAAACGGTCGAATTGGAAAAACTATACATCGAAGTTGTAGCCCTTTAAGTCAGTTTTCCAAAACACTTTAAATTTCCTCAATTGGATATCGGGAGAGAATGTTATGATAAAAATACTGACTACTATGTATAGACAAAAACATGCGTTCGTGAAGGCAACTTTCCTCATTCGATTAGAACTCTTTTTGGAAAATAATTTGGATATGATTTTTAATCAAGTTTCGACTCCTACAAATACCTAACAATAAAATACATTAGAGACACATCTCTTACATTATTCATACACATATTACATTCATAATTCCATCAATTTGTACATCAAATGAGATGTAAATTCATAATATTGTGAGATACAATCAAGGGGCAAGTGCAAGAACTAAATCAATTGAAGAATTCATCATACGTTTTGGGCAAAGAATTAAAGAAATAATTGAAAATTCATCAAGATTTCATTGAAGAAATTCAAGAACATCAAGATTACTTTTCGTTATTCATCAAATTCATAATACGGATGACGTTCTATAGAATTAATATGTTTTCTTGTACTTTCCATGTGCTGGGCTAAATTTATAATTACTAGGATATAGATGAACTCTTGCTTTGAAGATTTAATATAAAATAAGTATTTTGACGTCCAATATGTTTGAATTCATGGATGGTTGTTATTAAGTTTTAATTCCTTTTTAATAGCTTGATCACTAAATGTCTTAAATGTGAATTTTATCGATTTCGAGAGAAATAATAGAATAGATAGAACTTATAACAATAATTGTAAAGTCCGATAGGGGATAGATATACCGTCATGCTTTACATGATTTATGTAGATGTTCTAGCGTTTTTTATGCGTGTTTTCATGTTCACATCTTTCATAAAGATATAAAAAGGTCACATGAAAGAATTTATTTAATTGATGTTGAGAGATGATTTTAATTAACTTAGGAACATTGATCAAGATAAAAAAGTACATATTGTCATATTTAATCATATTAAAAATGGATTAATAAGGGGGATTCGAAGTCATCGCATCCATATCACATATTTGACAAAAACCTTCATAATAGCTTAGTTAATATAATAAGATTCCGTTTGATTGGCGGAGTTCCAGGGAAGTAGGAAAATATTTTCCTACTTTCACTTTTTTGACCGTTTGATGTGCGAAATTTTTCACGGAATATGTTTTCCTCCCTTTTTCTAGGTACAACCCTTTGATGCACAAATGGTGGAAAATGTTTTTTCACCTAATAGGTGGGAAAACATTTTCCACTTTTTTTTTTTGTTTTTTTGTTTTTTTTTTTTTGCAATGAGAACAAATTCTAGACACAATGGTAAAAAAAAAAAAAAAAAATTCATTTTTAACGACAACTTTCATGCAAAATAAAGTCAAACGAATAATAATCGGTATGGTAAATTTTTTTTTTTCAAAAATTTTTTTGACAATGAGAACAAATTTAGACTCAATAGTAGAAAAAATTATCATTTTAATGGACAAATTCCATAAAAATACGAAGTCAAATGAATACCAAATTTTCAACATTTTTCATGGAAAATTATACAAATCAAACACAATTAATTACAATTCCTAGTAAAACATTTTCTAAAAAAATCAATTCCCTGTAAAACATTTTCTTTCCACCCATTTTCCACCCTTGCAATCAAACGGACCCTAAGATCATTTAGTTTAAATATTCAAACCAATTTGGTTATTCAATCAAGGTTGAAATTAATTGACACTAAATTAAGTGTATAGTTCTCGTGGGTTCGACACTCTATTCACTACTTTATTACGTGTTCACGATCTCGTTTACTTGTAGGAAATCAAACGATTAATAGCCCAGAGACATTTGCAAGACATGGGGCTGTAAGACACACACACACACACACACACACACACATATATATATATATATATATATATATATATATATATATATATATATATATATATATATATATATAAGTTGGGTACTTATGTAGTATGATACAACTTATATTTTGATAATGAATATGCTAATGATTGACAGAATCATGTAACATCTAGAACTTTAGTAAGCGAATGATATTATAACATACTAAGCAAATGATAATTGAGCCCATTGTATGTAAAATGTTCTATTTTGTAAGTTTAATATCCCTCCTATTGTATTGAAAATGTTGAGTCCTTTCCTTGATATCCAAAGACAAGGACTACCACGGGAGAGAATCACTTTAGAATCATTTGAATCAACCTCAGAATCACTTGAATCAACCTTTTGTTACAGAATTCACAATCAGATTTCATGATTACATTGTAATGGATAAACAGACTGTAATAGATAAAAAAAAAGGTGGCCAATTGTAATGGATAAACAAATTTCATGACTAAATTATAATCACCAATGCATGGCAAACAAACTCTGCACATCTTAAGTTTAGATTTTGCTTAATAAAAAAAAATTGAGATTAAAAGAAAGAAAAATAATGAATAAGGGGTTAACCATACTAATTTGATTTTTCCACACAGCGAGGTGTTCAAAAGTCAAAAGTTGGCTTAAGTTAATATCTCAGAGCGAAATTAACTGGGATCTCAACCAAGTTAAATATAAAGATTAGGTCATGCGCATCATCTGAAAACAATATATGCATTCATTATCCAAGAATAAAATTAATAGAGAAGGATCAAAAGAAAAACAAAAATAAAACATTAGACAAGCTTTAAAAAAAAAAACAAAACCAGCTCCATGCCTCCATCGATGATGGTAACTGAGCATTGAAATAGCAACCACCCAATTACAAGGTGCCCCATTATCCCCCTGATTCATCCCAAGAAATTAAACTAAAAACATATTTTTTTCTTTTTCCCCTTTCAGCTATTAAATTTTCAATACCAAAAATATAAAACACATTACTGGAAGCCTCTGATCAAAATGCAATACCTGATGAAAACTCATTTTGGAAGAAAATCTAACATTTTGAAGTGATGGTTTACCTAAGATTGTGTGCGTGTGTTTTCTATATATAGATTGATAGACACCTTCTTTCTCAGGACTCCGTGACAGACTGACAGTGTCTCTATGAATGATGGCCGCTAGGGCACTCTCAAACCGCTTCTTTCCTTGCTCTACAGATGTAGATAAATTCAAGATATTCCATCCAGATGTCAACTCCTACATATCCAAAGATCCAACTGAAGAGACGGGAGATGTTAAGAAAGAAAAGATTAAGGCACCGTTTGGTAACCATTATTCTAGAAAAAAATGTATTCTTTGTGTCAAATCATACCTTTTTTGTGGTTGAAAATGAAGGAAATGTTATTGATGTGATGAAAAATATTATTTTATTGATGAATGTGTGGTTGAAAATTAGTAGAAGAATGAGAATGAAAAAAAGAATGGATACCAAACAGAGGCTAAATAATTGATTCTTAAGTCAAACATTTAGTAGATATCCCCTGGCTTCGCCCCATATTTTCTACATTTAGTAGACATATGAATATACTCTACGAATTCATTTTATGTTATAATGTTAACACTATAATCTTAATGCAGCAATTAAACACAGCCCAAAAAATAAAAGTGCATGGAAACCAAGCATATAAAAATACCTATAAGTATATCTTACTGTTGAATAAAGACAACAATTATTGAGGTGTCTCCACCTGCTCTGCTAGCTGTAGTTGCAAAAGACTCCTGAGAAATAAACTAGAGAAAAAGTAAAGATCAAAACTTCCATAAAATCATCGGTCCGCAGAGAATAAAAATGGAAAGAAAAAGGGGATATTGTCAAATTGATGAAGAATGATCTAGAGAGAAATGAGAACAAAAGGCGGGAAAAATGATTTTCAATTGATCTGAATTGAATTAATTTCACAGAAGGAAATGATCCCCTATTTATACAGAACAGCAACTAACAAAACTAACTGGAAGCTGGGAAAAGACATAAATACCCTTCACACTATATTTACATTTCAACACTCCCCCTCAAGATGGTAAGTGTATATTAAGTACTCCCATCTTGCTAAGTAACATAGTAAACCGATTTCCAGCCAAAGGTTTAGTTAGTCCGCAAGCTGTTGTTGGGAAGAGGTGTGCAATATCTTCACTTCATTGGCTTGAACTTTATCCCTTACCAAGTGGCAATCAATTTCAATATGTTTGGTCATTTCGTGGAAGACGGGGTTGCTAGCAATATGTATGGCAGCCTGATTATCAAAAAACAGTAAGGCTGATCTGGTATGAACAACGTTCAAATCACTTAAAATGTTCTTCAGCCATATGAACTCACACGCTACCGCAGTCATCGATCTATACTCAGCTTCAGTTGAAGACCTAGATACGGTGTGTTGCTTTTTAGACTTCCAAGGTACCAAGGAATCTCCCAAGAATATACAATAGCCCTTAATGAACCTTCTTGTATCAGAACATGCTGTCCACTCAGCATCGCAATAACCCTTTAGCTGCAGATCAGACTTGCTGGAGAACAGTAAGCCTTGCCCTGGTGTCCATTTCAGGTACCTCAAAACATGGTGAGCTGCCTCAAGATGCGGTTCTCTAGGTGATTGAAGAAACTGACACAAAACTTGAACAACATAGGATAAGTCTAGCCTAGTGATAGTAAGGTACATAATTCTCCCAACCAGTCTTCTATAAGAGCTAGGATCAGAGATGACTTCACGCTTATCTTTTCTCAATTTCAAATTGCAAGGTAGAGGAATGTGAGATGGTTTTTCTCCCAAGTAACCAGCATCAGCTAACACTTCCAAGGCATACTTTCTTTGACAAACAGTTATGCCTGTGGAATTTCTTGCAACTTCAAGTCCCAGAAAATATTTTAGAGCTCCTAGATTTTTCAATTTAAACTTTTCATTCAGTTCATCCTTGAATTGGTTGATGTAAGACAGATCATTTCCTCCAATTATGATATCATCTACATCTATCATTTCCCCCTGCTGCTCATAACCAGGAGGCATAAGCATAAAAACCTCCTCATTCAACTTTCTATGGAGGAAGGCATTATTGATGTCTAATTGATGGAGATGCCAGTTTTTGGAGGCAGCCACTGCCAAGAGAGTCTTCATAGTGACGAGTTTAGAATAGGGGAAAAAGTCTCTTCATAGTCCAACCCAGCCTGTTGAGTAAACCCTTTGGCCACCGACGGGCCTTCTTCCTATCTTCAGTGCCATCAGACTTCAATTTAACTTTGAAAACCCACTTGCATGCAACTGGGGTTTTGGAAGCAGGGAGTTCAGTGACATCCCAGGTATTGTTAGCCACTAAGGCATCATACTCAGCATCCATTGCAGTAATCCAATCTGGATAATGAGAAGCCTCAGTGTAATCCCTAGGCTCAATGACAGTGGATAAGGCCAAACTATAATTCCTGTGAGTAGGTGATAGCAAACAATAACCCAAATAATCCTCAATAGGATATTGCTTGTTAGACACATAACCCTCCTTCATGGAATTTGACTGAGAAATAGGCACCTGAGACAGAAGACTGCAATGATAGTCTTTTAAGTATGAAGGGGCACGCTTGGGTCTAGCAGATTTTCTGGTAGCAATAGGCTGAGATAAGGAATGATCTGTAGAAAGATGAGGATGTAAAGAGAGATCTGCAGATGAAATTGGAGATGAATGATGAGGAGAATTATCAGATGAAGAGGGAATCAGAGGATTCTGATGGTCAGATATATTTCTGATATTGAAAGTAGAAGTAGAATGTAAGTTGTAACGACCCGGGTCCCACTTAACGGGCTGTCCTGGCCGTTAGATCGACGACGTACTGTCCTCACTGTACCAACATGGGTCTTTTCAGCATGCTTTGTCCTCACTCGCACGCTCCCCGAGAAAACTTCCCAGGGGGTCACCCATCATAGAATTGCTCCAAGCCAAGCACGCTAATCGTGGAGTTTCCAACGATGGACTTCCGGAAAAGAAGGTGCACCTTGTTGGTATGAGTAGTACCTATCAAATCTCTTAAACTTTCTTGGTCTGGGGTATTACAATCACCCCCCGTTAGACTCGCTACGTCCTCGTCGCGCTTGATCCATCTGAGGATCTGCCGTGTGCGTTGGGATTCTAGAGGTGGCTCCTACGAGTTCAAGAGGTGGCTCCCGTCCTATGGCGTAGCACTTTGTCCCGCATAGCACTTAGTTCCCGATTTCCGATCTGGCAAACGGGCTCGAGCATACCATTTGTAATCTGGGTCCCACTTAACGGCTCAGCCTGTCCCGGCCGGTAGATCGACGGCGTATCGTCCTCACCGTACAACATGGGTCTCAAAGATGCTTTGTCCTCACTCGCACGCTCCTCGAGAAACTTCCCGTGGGGTCACCCATCATAGAATTGCTCCAAGCCAAGCACGCTTTAACCGTGGAGTTTCCAACGATGGACTCGAAAGAAGGTGCACCTTGTTGTATGAGTAGTACCTATCAAATTCTAAACTTTCTTAATCCGGGTACAGCCATATCACCCTCGCGTTAGCGATGCCTGCCGCGTTGATCCATCTCGAGACTGCCAGCGGTGGGATCTGCAGGTGGCTCCCACGCTCAAGAGGTGGTCTTGGTTCTACGAGCACTTGTCTCATCCGATTTCGACCGCAACGGCTGATACCATTTAACGACCTCGGTCCCGGATGTCAGTCCCGGCCGCAGATGACGACGCATCGCTCCTCATCGTACAACACGGTCTTTTCAAAGATTTGTCCTCACTCAAGCACGCTCCCTAGAAAACTTCTCCTGTGGGTCACCCATCATGAATTGCTCCAAGCCAAGCACGCTTAACTGTGGAGTTTTCAACGATGGACTTCCGGAAAAGAAGGTGCACCTTGTTGGTATGAGTAGTACCTATCAAATCTCTTAAACTTTCTTGGTCTGGGGTATTACAATACATTGTAATACCCCAGACCAAGAAAGTTTAAGAGATTTGATAGGTACTACTCATACAACAAGGTGCACCTTCTTTTCCGGAAGTCCATCGTTGGAAACTCCACAGTTAAGCGTGCTTCGGCTTGGAGCAATTCTATGACGGGTGACCCCCCCGGGAAGTTTTCTCGGGAGCGTGCGAGTGAGGACAAAGCATGCGTCGAAAAGACCCATGTTGGTACAAAGGAGGACAAGACGCCGTCGATCTACTCGGCCAGATGTACCCGTTAAGTGGGACCCGGTCGTTACAAATGGTATCGTGAGCCGCTTTGCCACCGGAAATCGGGAACTAAGTGCTATGCGGACAAAGTGCTACGCCATAGACTCGAGCCACCTCTTGAACTCGTAGGAGCCACCTCTAGAATCCCAACGCCCTCGGCAACGTATCCTCGTATGGATCAAGCGCGACGAGGACGTAGCGAGTCTAACGGGGTGATTGTAATACCCCGTACCAAGAAAGTTTAAGAGATTTGATAGGTACTACTCATACCAACAAGTGCACCTTCTTTTCCCGAAGTCCATCGTTGGAAACTCCACGCTTAAGCGTGCTCGTTTGGAGCAATTCTATGATGGGTGACCCCCGGGAAGTTTTCTCGGGGAGCGTGCGAGTGAGGACAAAGCATGCCGAAAAGACCCATGTGGTACAAAGCCGAGTGACAAGACGTCGCTCGATCTAACGGCCAGGATGCTGTTAAGTGGGACCCGGTCGTTATAAATGGTATCGGGAGTCTTGCCGACGGAAATCGGGAACTAAGTGCTATGCGGGACAAAGTGCTACGCCATAGGACGGGAGCCACCTCTTGAACTCGTAGGAGCTACCTCTAGAATCCCAACGCCTGGCAACGGATCCTCAGATGGATCAAGCGCGACGAGGACGTCGCGAGTCTAAAGGGGGGTGATTGTAATACCCCAGACCAAGAAAGTTTAAGAGATTTGATAGGTACTACTCATACTAACAAGGTGCACCTTCTTTTCCGGAAGTCCATCGTTGGAAACTCCACAGTTAAGCGTGCTTGGCTTGGAGCAATTCTATGATGGGTGACCCCCCTGGGAAGTTTTCTCGGGGAGCGTGCGAGTGAGGACAAAGCATACTGAAAAGACCCATGTTGGTACAGTGAGGACAGTACGTTGTCGATCTAACGGCCAGGACAGCCCGTTAAGTGGGACCCGGGTCGTTACATAAGTCATCTGTATGAGGTTGAGGATTAAGGAGAAACAGATAGGAATGAATGGAATAAGTAGTGTTTGGTTTAGAGAGAGATGAAAGAAATGCAGGATAATGGAAGGGAAAAATATCATCAAAAAATGAAACATCCCTAGAAATAAAAAGAATATTGGTATGAAGATTGAAAAGTTTGTAAGCCTTCATCCCAAAAGAATACCCAAGAAAGACATAAGGCACAGCTCTAGGATTAAGTTTAGTTCTATTCCTCTTTAGAGTAGAGGCATAACAAAGACACCCGAACACCTTGAGATGATTATAAGAGGGTGTAGTCTGAAATAACAATTCATATGAAGATCTGTTTTGAAGCAGTTTGGCAGGGGTTTTGTTAATGAGATGAGTGGCAGTGAGGATACAATCTCTCCAGAATTGCTTTGGCAAATTGGCTTGAAATCTGAGGGCTCGAGCTATGTTAAGTAAGTGTTGGTGTTTCCTCTCAATAACACCATTTTTTTGTGGGGTTTTAACACAACTAAGTTGATGAATAATACCCTTAGAGAAATAGAATTCAGGCATTTTGAACTCCAAACCATTATCAGATCTTATAGTTCTGATGTTGCAATGAAAATAGGTTTGAACAAGGTAGTAGAAGGATTGAATGAAAGTTCTGACTTGAGATTTGTCTCTCATAAGGTAAGTCCAGGTCATTCTACTAAAATCGTCAACTATAGTTAAAAAATATCTTGAGCCATCGAAGGAAGAAGTGGAATAAGGTCCCCAGATGTCACAATGTATGATTTCAAACATGTGTAAGGTTTTTGTTTCACTGTTGGGGAAAGGTAATCTGTGTTGTTTGGCTAGAGGACAAGTGGTACAATGTATCTCCTTGTTAACATCAATGTTAGGTATAGACTTATGCAACATGGAAATTTTGGAGGCAAGTAAATGTCCCAGACGACAATGCCAAATATCAATGTTCGTTTTTATATTAGTACCATCAATGTTATTACAAACTGGAACATATTTATTACAATCAAAAGGAAATTGAGAATTGAATACAACTTGAGGAACAACAGCAGGCTGTCTGAAGTTGAAAAGAGCAGAATCAGATTTGAATTGATATTGAAAAGAAGGCTGAACTTTGAACTGAGGTTTAGGTTGTTGGAAATGATATAGTCCATGTTCAAGGGTGCCCATTCCAATCATCTTCCACGTTGAAAGATCCTAAATAAAACAAGAATCATGAAAAAACGTGAGGCAGCAATTATGTTCAAGAGTCAGTTTGCTGATTGAGATTAAATTAAACTTAAAAGATGGCACAACAAGCACATTGCTGAGGCATATAGCAGGTGATAACATCACATTTCCAGTATGAGTTACTGCCACACTATTACCATTAGGTAAACGTACAGAAACACCAATCACACCAGTCACAATAGCTAATTGTTCAACAGAGGACACCATATGTTCTGAGGCTCCAGGGTCTAAAATCCACTTATCTGCTATTTGTGAACACTTATTCTGATTACCTGAGAAAGCAAATGCATCAGGATCAGTAGGTGAAGATCCATCAACATCCTGAGAGTGTTGAATTTGAGTAAGTTGATTCTGCAACTAAGGCATCAACATGGATAAAATCTTTTGGCATTGATGAGGAGTGATAGTGAGTTGTGACATAGAGTTCACAACTCCTGAAACTTCATTGGCAGAGGTCTGGCCTCGATGAACTTGTCCTATAGCATTCACAACTGGAGGTTTTTCTATGCTAAATCTCTGATTAGGAGGATAACCAATCAGCTTATAACACTTGCCTTTGATATGTCCAGGCAAACCACAGTAACTGCATACAGGTCTCTCCCTTCTCTAATTAGTGAAATTCAGCCTTTGATTAAAAGACCTTTGTACAACCTTTCCTACAAAAGCAGCAGCATCTTGTGTATTCTGTTTCCCAACAACAATTTCTTTTTATCTTTCATCTTGTAAAACAAGGGCAAAAACCTTATTCAGCAATGGTAAATGATCCATTAATAGAATTTGACCTCTAACAGCAGCAAAGTGTTCGTCTAAACCCATGAGAAATTGCATGATTTGATCCTCTCGTTTATAATCAGTATTTTCACCACTTGGCCTATAATTCTCCAACTCTTCCCACAATCCTTTGAGCCTATTAAAATAGGTATTAACAGAATTATTCGACTGAGAAATGGAAGCAATTTGCTTCTTCAACTCATAGATCCGAGGTCCATTGCCTTGCCTATATCTATCACGTAATTCAATCCAAATCTCCCTAGCTGAATCCTTGTGCATAACACTTGGATAAAGCTCTTTAGGTATAGAATCGATGATCCAAGAGGAAACAACATGATTACATCTCCTCCAAGCAACAAACAAAGGATCATCTACCGTAGGTTTAACAATCGATCCATCAACAAAACCTTCTTTATTTTTAACACTAAGCGCCATGGTTGCTGCACAGCTCCACGTCGCATAGTTATATTCAGTAAGAATAATAGAAATCAACTGCATACCAGTGTTATCTCCATAATGAAGGTAGTAGGGACTATTTGGATCACTTATCAAGCGATTAATTATGGAGATCGCGTCTCCTCCAGCTGAACCTTCAGTACAGACATTCGCTGTACTTTCCTGATTGAATTTACTTTGAACTTCCGCCTGGATGCTAGAATCATTCGCCATTAGAGAAAATTACAGATCTGATCGATTCACAAAAATCAAAACCTAATTGGTGAGCACAACCTTCTCTGATACCATGTCAAATTGATGAAGAATGATCTACAGAGAAATGAGAACAAAATGTAACGACCCGGGTCCCACTTAACGGGCTGTCCCGGCCGTTAGATCGACGACGAACTGTCCCCACTGTACCAACATGAGTCTTTCCAACATGCTTTGTCCTCACTCGCACGCTCCCCGAGAAAACTTTCCAGGGGGTCACCCATCATAGAATTGCTCCAAGCCAAGCACGCTTAACTGTAGAGTTTCTAACGATGGACTTCCAGAAAAGAAGGTACACATTGTTGGTATGAGTAGTAGCATTTGTAACGACCCGGGTCCCACTTAACGGGCTGTCTTGGCCGTTAGATCGACGACGTACTGCCCTCACTGTACCAACATGGGTCTTTTCAGCATGCTTTGTCCTCATTCACACGCTCCCCGAGAAAACTTCCCAGAGGAGTCACCCATCATAGAATTGCTCCAAGCCAAGCACGCTTAACTGTGGAGTTTCCAACGATGGACTTCCGGAAAAGAAGGTGCACCTTGTTGGTATGAGTAGTACCTATCAAATCTCTTAAACTTTTTTGGTCTGGGGTATTACAATCACCCTCCGTTAGACTCGCGACGTCCTCGTCGCGCTTGATATCCGTTGCCAGGCGTTGAGATTCTAGAGGTGGCTCCTACGAGTTCAAGAGGTGGCTCCCGCCTATGGCGTAGCACTTTGTCTTGCATAGCACTTAATTCCCGATTTCCGGCGGCAATGGGCTCTGATACCATTTGTAACGACCCGGGTCCCACTTAACGGGCTGTCCTGGCCGTTAGATCGACGACGTACTGTCCTCACTGTACCAACATGGGTCTTTTCAGCATGCTTTGTCCTCATTCGCACGCTCCCCGAGAAAACTTCCCAGGGGGGTCACCCATCATAGAATTGCTCCAAGCCAAGCACGCTTAATTGTGGAGTTTCCAACGATGGACTTCCGGAAAAGAAAGTGTACCTTGTTGGTATGAGTAGTACCTATCAAAGCTCTAAAACTTTTTTGGTCTGGGGTATTACAATCACCCCCCGTTAAACTCGCGACGTCCTCGTCGCGCTTGATCCATCTGAGGATCTGTTGCCAGGCGTTGAGATTCTAGAGGTGGCTCCTACGAGTTCAAGAGGTGGCTCCCGTCCTATGGCGTAGCACTTTGTCCCGTATAGCACTTAGTTCCCGATTTCTGACTGGCAAACGGTTCTGATACCATTTGTAACGACCCGAGTCCCACTTAACGGGCTATCCCGACCGTTAGATCGACGACGGACTGTCCCCACTGTACCAACATGAGTCTTTTCAGCATGCTTTGTCCTCACTCGCACGCTCCCGAGAAAACTTCCCAGGGGGTCACCCATCATAGAATTGCTCCAAACTAAGCACGCTTAACTGTGGAGTTTCTAACGATGGACTTCCGGAAAAAAAAGGTACACATTGTTGGTATGAGTAGTACCTATCAAATCTTTTAAACTTTCCTGGTCTGGGTATTACAATCACCCCCGGTTAGACTCGCGACGTCCTCGTCGCGCTTGATACATCTGAGGATCCGTTGCCAGGCGTTGAGATTCTAGAGGTGGCTCCTACGAGTTCAAGAGGTGGCTCCCGTCCTATGGCGTAGCACTTTGTCCCGCATAGCACTTAGTTCCCGATTTTCGACTGGCAATGGGCTCTGATACCATTTGTAACGACCCGGGTCCCACTTAACGGGCTGTCCGGCCGTTAGATCGACGACGTACTGTCCTCACTATACCAACATGGGTTTTTTCAGCATGCTTTGTCCTCACTCGCACGCTCCCCGAGAAAACTTCCCAGGGGGGTCACCCATCATAGAATTGCTCCAAGCCAAGCACGCTTAACTGTGGAGTTTTCCAACGATGGACTTCCGGAAAAAAAGGTGCACCTTGTTGGTATGAGTAGTACCTACCAAATCTTTTTAAGCTTTCCTGGTTTGGGTATTACAGTCATCACTTTCTTCTATTTCCACCATCTTAAAGTCCTCAAAATAGGATAGTCGCATGAGTGGAGTGTTCATTGTGAAACTCTGCTGCTTGTCTTCACCCTCAAAATGAGCTCATTTTTTTTTAAATCCAACAAACCTCGACCAGTTGATAGGAATGGTCTTCCCAAGATAATTGGCATCTGATGTGCTTCTTCTATGTCCAGAATAATGAAGTCAGCTGGAAAGATAAAGTCTCTTAATGAGCATATCTTCAACTATTTCATAAGGATGCTTCAGTGTTCTATCCGCTAATTATAGGATTATTCAGTTTGCCTTTGGATCTTCTGATCCTAATATCCTACAAATAGGTAGATGAATCAAATTAATACTTACTCCAGAATCAATCAAAATATTAATATCATTTAAATTTCCTATAGAGCACGGTAAATTTAAACTCCATGGGTCCTTTAATTTGGGTGGGAGCCTGTGATGTATGATTGCACTGCACTCTTCAAATAAGGCAACAATTTCATATTCGGGTAGCTTCCTATTTTTGTCAACGTCTCCTTCAAAAATTTGGAATAGTTTGGGATTTGAAATATTACATCAATGAAAGGAATGTTGACATACAGCTTTCTCAGGATTTCCAAGAGTTTTGTGAACTGTCTCTCCAACTTGGTGTTCCACAACCTTTAAGTAAGAGAGACTAGAGGTGTATATGAATTAACAGGAACGGTTGCCTTAACCTATGGACTGTTTGAAAACTTTTGTTGATTAATCTATATTGCTACTTCAGACTGCTCCACTTGTTCCCCACCCGTAGTAGGTACCGATTTATTCTTAGTCTTTTCCCTTCTTGTACTGATCTTTGCTAACTAAATACCACTCCTAGTTGTGATGGCCTGCTAATCTTTTAGGTGGTACATAAGCTTTGATAGGAGTAGCAGGATTGAAGGATAGTAGCTCAACAACAGTATAGTTTATCACTTCAACTGCTAACACATGCTACCATGGATTCTTCTCTATGTCGCTAGGAAAGGTACCATGTGGTCTGTTTGACAATACAACCGTGATTTACCCCACCTAATTTAAGTTTTGGATATAGGTCAGTTAATTCTAGATTGCAGTCTCAATCTTGGTAATGTATTTAACAAGCAGATCCTCCAAGAATGCCCTCTTTTCTTGCTGCTGAATTTTTGGTAGATTGCACTTCATCTGATATCCCTGACCCTAATTGTTCATCAACAAGAAGTTTGGATGCTTGTTCAAACCTGGATGATAGTTGTTGGGGTAGGGGTTTGTTATGTTACCTTTGGATATTTTGCGCATGGCTTACTTCTGAAGGTTGGACCATCTAAGTAGAAGCTAAAGGGCAACTGGTAATATGTCTTGTCTTACAACATATGCAAATCGATGCTAGTTGATGTATCGTGTTAACAAATAAGGTTGAGTTGTCAAGCTTTTTCGTTATCAATTCCATTTGTGTTGCTAACACAGTCACTACGTCAATATTATGCATACCGGCTCCTTTATTTGGAAAGTACCTGTTGGTTAACCAATTAGATTGATTTTAGCAATCTTTTCATAGAGCTCATAGGCATCATCAATTTCCATCTTCATCACTAAATTGCACGTTGAAACATCTGCTATGTTGCGAAATTCTGGGTGTAGTCCATAATAGAATAGATATACCTATGCATGCTTAGGAATGTCAAGATTTGGACACTTCCCAAATGTGTTCTTGAACCTCTCACATGCCTCTGAATGTCTCGAGATCCCTTTGCTTGAAAGTATGAACTTCGTTTCAAATTTGATGGACTCAAGATGGCGGGAAGAACTTCGTTGTGAATTTTTGTACCATGCCATTCCACAACTTGATATTCCTGACAGGTAATGAATGGAGCCATTCTATTCCACTTTCCTTCATGGTGTGAAGGAAAAAGGAACATTCAAAAGGCATCTGATGACATCCCCTCGTGGTTGATGACTTCGCACATAAAAAACAATATTAATATGCTCATGTGGATTTTCTGTAGCTTTTTCGAAGAATTTGATGTCGAGATGATTCTAGAATAGATTGATGACATTATACCGAAAGTGGAAATTAGCCTACTCGAAAGGCAGGTAGATGATAGAAGGTTGCACTGATGCAAGCATTGGA
This sequence comes from Fraxinus americana, assembly GCA_035079005.1. Classification (NCBI taxonomy): domain Eukaryota; kingdom Viridiplantae; phylum Streptophyta; class Magnoliopsida; order Lamiales; family Oleaceae; genus Fraxinus; species Fraxinus americana. The sequence goes on from CM068706.1 coordinate 22,817,033, forward strand.
TTCGCATAATCCTATCTAATATTTGGCCATCGTTGGTATTAGGTCTATGTTCATCTAGGGGTGGTGGTGGTTGAATTGGATCATGTATTTGATTCTTAGCCATTGCATCTTGTTTCTCTTTGTTTTCTTCTAAGCAGTCTGAATGTTCTTTCGATCAAGGAATCTAATGGTAGGAGCTCGATTTTTTCAAAATCTTGCATAAACTGTTGACAACCTGAAAGAAGTAAGACAAAAAGAAATCAGGCAGTAAAATGAATAGCCTAAAATAAAAGAAAATACCGAATCTAATATAATCTAATAAACTAGAACTAAAACCGTTATTCCCCGACAACAGTACAAAAAACTTGTTCGGTTGTAATTCGCAAGCGTACGGGGTCGTTGAAAAATAATAGAATAAGTAAGTTGGGTTATCATCGTACGAGGAATAATGTTTTAGTTATTACCAAATTCAATATATTGTAACACAAAAAATTTGATTTTGATTTTGATTCCCTATACTAATTCTAACTAAGAAAGCAATTAAAAGTGTTTTTATCGATATGAGATGAATGTATAGAAAATCTAAATCTCTCTATTAATGCTCTTTTCAATTCTCGACCAGTATTAAGTAATATTTTTCTAGTGTTAATGACAATAGATAATCTAATTTTATTCAGTATTCTTTTCCAAGATATATTAAACATATGTTTAACACAACCCGATCATATCCCTAGTCCGAATTCATATGAAAAATACACATTAATTCACAAGATTTATCACACGTGATTGTACATGCCATAAAATAAGAAATAATGAAGAAGTAGGAAAACTCCACTTTCTTGGCTTGAATCTTGAAACTCGATTGTGAATCTTCAATCTTCTTATATATTTTTCCTTGAATTGCGCTCTAGACTTGTTCTTCGCCTCCAAAATGTGTAGAATATATGTAGAATTAGGTCTAACGGAGGTCATGGATGTTCTGAACATGATTTGGAATATATAGGATTCTATAAGATTGTTCTCATATAAAGTTATATCAAAAGAAGGAAATTGAAATTTTCGCCCCAGAAATAGGCCTTGCGGCTACATGGTACTCAATCTCACGGTCGCATGGAAAGGCCAACTTGATCGTTTGATTTCCCGCAAGTGAATGTGATCATGAACAAGTAATATAGTAGTATGTAGAGTGTCGAACCCATGAGGACTAAGTATTCAATCGAGTTCAAATTAATAGCAACTTTAATCGAATAACAAATAGATTTTGAGTTTTCTATACTAATATCTAAATTATCTATTAAACTAGAAAGTAAGTAAATGTGTTTTTCAAATATGTGAGATGCATTGCTAATATGTCGAATCCCCTTTATTATTCCATTTTTAGTGTAACAATTAAATTGACAATTTGAAATCATTCGTGTTGGTCAATGTTCTTAATTTAATTGAAAGCCGCTCTCGATATCAAATCTATTCTCCTCATGTGACCTTTCTATCTCTCGATTAAAGATGCAAACATGGTAAATACATTAACGAGTACTAGAACACATATTGAAACCATATAAAGTATAGAGGTATATCCATGTCCTCTATCGAACCTTACAATGTTTATTATAATGTGCTTCAACCCTATTATCTCTCTCGATAACAATAAAATCCACTAATAATTCAATTGGTGATCAAACAATTGAAAAGAAAGATAAAACAATAATATAAATCCACAAACCAAATCAAATTAAAGTCAAAATAATTAATTAAAAACTAAAAATATAACACCAAGGGTTCATCTCATCCTAGTAATGTATAAAATTAGCCCAACATATTGAAATTACAAAAAATCATATTTAAGTGAAAAGACATCACCTGGATTTTTGATAAATTGAGAAGATGAAGATAAATCTTGAAATTTTGAATCTCTTCAATGGTTTCTTGATGAATCTCCACTTTCGCCTTCTCTTCTTTACCCAAAAATTAGGTTTGAATCTTCATTTGATTGAATTCTTGCAAATCTTCTTCAATTTTTTCACAAAAATTATGAATTCTCCTCATTTGATGATAATAATTGATGACTAATTGAGTATAATATATACATCAGAGTTTTTCAATATGTATTCTGCTGATATGTATTTGTAGGAGTCGGAAATTGGTTGAAAATCACGTCCAAATTGGTTTCCAAAAGAGTTCCAATCGAATAAGGAAAGTTCCATTCGCACGAGGATTTTTTGTCTATGCACAACAGTCAATATTTTGGCCATAACTTTTTCTCCTGATATCCGATTGAGGTAATTCGATGTGCATTGGAAAGATAACTCAAAAGGCTTTTGGTTGAAATAAAATATTTCCAATTCGTACATTTACTATGCAAAAAAATGAGTCTCAATATTCGACTAAAAATCTGAAATATAACTTGTGTGATTTGACATTGAATATGATAATATTTTGATCATATTCGATTCATTTTTGAATTCAAATTCCATCCAATTGTCTCTTAAAAATCTTTCAACTCATCTTTTGATCCGAATCAACTATTGAATATTTTCAATTTGATCCCCAAACTTTGGATTTTGCCCATTTTCACCTTCGTTCAACCATTAAGTTTTACCTATATAAAATAAAATACAACAATTTAGGATATATTTTGTCAAAATAACTATCAAACATTGCTATTTTAGATCGCGAATAAGTGTATAAAATACACTTATCAAATACCCCCAAACTTAAACATTTGTTTGTCCCCAAACCAAATTATAACCTAAATAATAACAAACATACAAGCATGCAAAAATATTTGGTTAGACAATGTGGCTTTTACCTCAAGATTTGAAATTACAGTACTAAATCTACAATCTGTTTCAAAGTCACAATTCTAAACTAATATCCACTCTTCCAATGCAAAACTGACGTGTGTTTGAAGAATTAAGTAGACAATCATGAATTTACAAATTGTTTCAATTTTCGACCCTTTGTGATCAAATATATCATTTCACATCTCGTATGATTCACACACCCCAAACTTGTTCTTTTTCACTATTTTCCCAATGTGTAATCTAAGGTTGAATTTTTCATTAATATCACTACTCTCTCTAGTTCAAGTAGACTCTACTAATTATAAGTCAATAAGTCAATAAATAAGAATTCTTCAATTCTTTGATTACTTCGACCTCTAGGACAAGACTTGTCTAATAATCGCTCATCAAAAGTCAAGTCTTCTTAAATAAGTGTTTGGGGGCTTAACCAGGGCATTTAGCGCGTCTTCTTTTTCATGCACTTGTTTTTTTTTTTTTTGCACACTCTCTCCCTTAAACTTTCGATATTCTTCTACCATGATTAGTGCAATGTCCCTCATTAAACACTTATCGAATCAAACCGACCTCTAACTTAAGAGTTTTGCCCAATTTTATCCTATTAATCTAAGACAGTCCACACATAAGTTTTCACATAAGGAATCCCAATTTACATCCGTATCTTCCTACAAGCGTAAAATATCCCCAAACTATGCTAAATTTGGTTTAAGGATCATTAATATAGGATAATTTTGGGAATAGCATCTATGTACAACTATAACAACCTATCAATTATATGAATCAACTCATAGCATCACACTGTCGAACTTAATTCTAGTGCACGTATAAGATCGGGTTTTGCAAGGTTGAGTCTCAATCAGTCTAGCATACATCATATCTACAGTTCATAAATCAACACCAAATCTCAAATTTAATCATCATTGTCGGCTAGATTATCTAACTCACACAAGCACACAGCTTAAAACAATAAAATATTTTTTTGTTGTTGAAATTTTTCAATTTTTTTATTATATATTAAAACAATAACGAAGAACAAATACACAAACACTCAAAAACACAAGAAAAATAAAAACTAAAAGTTTTTCCCACCCCAAACTCAAAATAGACATTGTCATCAATGCCATAAAACATAAATAAGAATATGAAGGGGCGGAGAAGAAAAGGAAAAAGGTACTCCCCAATTTTTTATGTTGAAAGTACGAGGCATTATGTTCGACAGCTAGACAATCTTCTTCATCATGCTTTTCCCTTGGTCCATGTTGGTTTGAGTATTCCGCGACGTCATGTTCCTACACATAGCGGTCAAATCAAACAATAAAGATCAAATAACCTAGAACATGTGTTACTTAACCCAAATAATCAAAACAACCAATAATAAATTCAATGGCGTAAGGGGGAACATGATAGGATGGTGATACCCTATAAACTGAAACGTGCCCAAGTCTAATGCAAACTAATAATCAAAATAGATTTATATGCAATGCAATAAAAAAAAAAAGCAAAATAATTAAAAGGTTGGAAAATTGCGTTACCTCCAAACAAGTGCTTTTTTCATAGTCTTTAGCTCGACTTTGGCAATTGAATCACGGGCACCTAAAGAAGGCTTTGGATGCCTTGCCCATTTTCCTTCGTTTGGCTTTCATCCACTTTTCATTTAGTCTCCAAACTTCTACATTGCCCTTTTCGATGTAATATGACTTTTCTATTTCATCCGATTCAATTTCAACTATGTAGACTTCCACTCCTATATCGGGCTTAATCACAAAATCAATTTTTGGACAATCAATAAAGTTGAAAAGATGTGAGTTGATTTCATTCTCATTGATTGCCACATCCTCATTTGATTCCGTTGTGATCAACTCGTCATTCTTTTTAATCCTTTCGTCCATAGTTGATATATCTTCAAGTTGAATGATCAGTCCACAATTTAGATCCACGGATAATGAGAAGTCAGTCCCGTTAACTCCTTCAAATGGATTGTACCCCCTTGTTGAAATCCTTCCCAGTACATACAATCTTCCATAAGCATATCGTTTTCATCCAACTTGTCAAGTTCTTTAAAGAACTTTGCAAGTACCTTCTCGTTTAATAGGGGAGGACCATCTCCCATAAGTTTGATGTCCTCATCCCAATCGTCAAGTACAAAATCTCCTACGAGTATGTACTTTTCATCAGATTTTACAATTATTTGTTTTCTACACATCAAATATTGTCGAAATCTCAGAAGTTTTTGGTGCAGTTATCGGGGACTATTGTATTTAATAAGTTTGAAAAAAATTTAGTTTTAATTTGAATTTTTATTTTTTATTTATTTTTTATTTAATTATTACTTTAAGTGAGTATTCCCGCCTGTCACGCGGGTGACCCGGGTTCGTTCCCCGGCAACGGCGTCAAAAAGTTGATCGTTTGATTTCTCATAAATGAACAGGATTGTGAACAAATAATATAGTAGTGTGTAGAGTGTCGAACTCATGAGGACTAAGTATTCAATCGAGTTCAAATTAATTGCAACTTTAATCGAATAACAAATAGATTTTGAGTTTTCTATACTAATATCTAAATTGTATATTAAACTAGAAAGTAAGTAAATATGTTTTTCAAATATGTGAGATGCATTGTTAAGATGTCGAATCCCCCTTATTATTCTATTTTTATTATAATAATTAAATTGACAATTTGAAATCATTCGTGTTGATCAATGTTCCTAATTTAATTGAAAGCCTCTCGCGATAGCGATCAAATTTACTCCAATCATGTGATCTTTCTATCTCTTGATGAAAGATGCAAACACGATAAATGCTATTGAAACCATATATAGTATAGAGGTATATCTATATCCTCTATCGAATCTTACAATGTTTATTATAATGTGCTTCAACCATACTGTCTCTCTCGATAACAATAAAATCCACTAACAATTCAATTGGTGATCAGAAATTGAAAATAAAGATAAAACAATAATAAACATCCACAAACCAAATCAAATTAAAGTCAAAATAATTAATTAAAAACTAAAAGTATCACAACAAGGGTTCATCTCACCCTAACGATATATAAAATTAGCTCAACATATTGAAATTACAAGAAATCATATTTAAGTGAAAAGACATCACTCGGATTTTTGATAATTGAGAAGATGAAGATGAATCTTCAAATTTTGAATCTCTTCAATGATTTCTTGATGAATCTCCACTTTCGCCTTCTCTTCTTTACCCAAAAATTAGGTTTCAATTTTCACTTGATTGAATTCTTGCAAATCTTCTTCAATTCTCTTACAAAAATTATAAATTTTCATCCTTTGATGATAATAATTGATAAATAATGGAGTATAATATGTACATCAAAGTTTTTCAATATGTATTCTTCTGATAGGTATTTGTAGGAGCTAGAAATTGGTTGAAAATCACGTCCAAATTGGTTTCCAAAAGCGTTCCAATCGAATAAGGAAAGTTCCATTCGCGCGCGAATTTTTTGTCTCTACACAGCAGTCAATATTTTGGCCATAACTTTTTCTCCTGATATCCGATTGAGGTAATTCAAATTGTCTTGGAAAGATAACTCAAAAGACTACAATTTTTGATGAAATAGAATGTTTCCAATTCGTACGTTTACTATGCCAAAAATGAGTCTCAATATTCAACTAAAAATCTAAAATATAACTTGTGTGATTGGACATTGATTGTGATAATATTTTAATCATATTCAATTCCTTTTTGAATTCAAATTTCATCCAATTGTCTCCTAAAAATCTTCGAACTCATCTTTTGGTCTGAATCAGCTATTGAATATTTTCAATTTCATCCCCAAACTTTGGATTTTGCCCATTTTTACCCACGTTCAACCATTGATTTTGACCTATATAAAATAAAATACAACAATTTAGGATATATTTTGTCAAAATAACTATCAAACATTGCTATTTTAGATCTCAAATAAGTGTATAAAATACACTTATCAGTATACTTCAAGTATTAGTTTTCGCAATTTAGTCCCTAAACTTTTCGCAATGTAATTTTATTTTATTTTTTCATTTTCACTTGTGATTTCATCTGTTTAGCTTCTATTTGCTTCCAATTGAGCTTGTAGAATCTTCACTCTTCATTTTGTGTCTCGACACAACTATTGGAATATTGCAATTTAGTCCCCCCATAGTTTTAATTTTGCAATTATTCTCTATTTTTAGTATGTTTTCTTCAATTCTTCATCAAATCATGAGTTTTACCTATTAACACAATACATGACAAATTAGGTAATATTTCATCAAAAGAATTTTAAAATGTCAATATTTAAGACCCCGAAAAAGTGTAAAAAATACACTTATCAGGAAACATCTAAATTTTGTAAATCATGTCAAGGAAAATATATAAAACATTCAAATATATTCTCAACATAATCAACTAAAGATGGTTTCAAAAGAATAAAATGCAATTTCTCAATCGTGCAATGAACTTTGTTGTGCTAAATTATCATTAAAAACTCAATATTTTTCAATAATTTACCTCGACAGCCACACAAGTAGACAAACCACATAACATTCCCTTTCAAAACCATGGATATAAAGATGCATGCACGATATTTACACTAACAGAAAGCTAAATGACCCAAAACACAAAAAAATAAAATAAAATAAATGAATGAAGATGCATTTAATAAAATTCTACATATCTAAAATTGTGCCTTTTGGAGGATTTGAATTGGAGAAATATCAATTTCAAAGATTGTGACATTTTCTAGTATTTCCCTTCCATGTAAATGATTATCAATTAGGTGGCTTGTTAGAATTGTAAAAGACAAGAAATGTATAGTCTTCTTTCAAGTTATGTATGACATGAAATGTATAGTCCTCTCTCAAGTTATGTTTTGCAATGTAATATCCCTTCTTTTATAGTGTGAGATTTAACACCCCCCCCCCCCCACCCCACATTTATGTATATTAAATCAACATAAAATGTATGTTACACTCTAACTAAAATAAAAACTACAATATTAAAATTTACTTTAATTTTAATGGTTTGAGACTTTTATGCGGCAATAATCCCCCACAAGTTTTAAACTTTCAAAATAGATAAATATAAATAATATATAGTGGCAAACATAATACTATGCAATAGGTGTAGGTGTATTTTGGACTTGAACATTATTTAGTGATAACAATTTTCATTTAATGGAGACATAATGAACTAAGTCTTGAATTAGGTCCCTTTAGCCAAATTTCAATTGCTCCACATACAGCATCGATTTAGGCTCAAGTTAGTAGCAGATAGTGCTGCTAATAGCCACGTGCTCTAATTTTGATTGTAGTATGAGTTTCTAGGGAATAATCCAATCTCATAGCCACGGCCTCATGGCAACTCTTACATAGGTGAATCCTCCAATGGTGCATATGACCCACACCTCGTGATAATTCTCGTCTCGGTACTCATTCAGTGTTAAGCCCTTCCTAATATCGCATTATTATTAGCAGTAAATATTACAAGTCACACGGTACGAGTTGTTTCTACAACATTGAACCTTCTTCATGGGATCTCCAATCACAAAGATTGGGTTACTTCCGAAGATGACTCCCTTAGGCCACAAGTCCATCCCCCTCGATGATTTACGTATGTCCATCACGGACTGCAATTTATTCATGTCCCTCTTGAAAAATAATTTAGTACTATCAATTTGCTAAGCTTTTATTATTAACCTGTACATCTGCATATTTGCAAAATCTTCTAAAATTTTCCAAAATATCAATGTCACATATTTAAGTTTAATAAGATAAACACACAAAATTTTTAATATTTATTTTTTAGTAATACGTTTGAGCAGATGCCTCCATTCAACTCCTGTATTTTACATGTAATCTTAGGATTCAATCTGAACATTTTGCTCAAAACGTCAATTTCATGATAATTATGAATAATTACGGATAAAGTACATACATCCGAAATTTTTAATACCCCACATTACAAAGATATTCATATATTTATAAAGCACCACTGCAGAATTCATTAATTCGACCTCTTGGCCGCATATGGTGTGGTGTTGCTATACTTAGAATCAACAGGCGACCGTCCAAATGATTTAAATGAACTCACAACCTTCAAATCCTTAACATCATCACCCATAATTGGCATGAATAATTTCACAATTTATAACTAGTAAAGGTGATTTCCAATATGACAACAAAAGAAATCTAAAACTTATTAGAAGTCATTTTTCACGTAGTCACAGAGTTCAAAACATGTCTGAATTTATTAGCAAATATGACAGAGGTAGCAGACAACACAATTATCACTCAACTTGAAAGACTCCAAAGTCCAACCTCTATATTTTTTAATTTCTGAAAACTCACACCTAGTACCACTAACTTTTGTAGCAAAATTAAACTCTTGCGATGAATAAGCTTTTATAATCCATCTACAACTTCCTATTCACCTTCTGAGTAGGCGAGTAAGATGAAAATTGAATTTACTTAACTCTTACCTACTTCTAATATTGAAATTTGTTTTGTGGCACAGATTTGCACATATTGAATGGAACATTCAAAAAGTTCAACAGTGCTACTTTGTTCATTACGATCCTTAAATCAAATGCTAGCTTTCATATAATAAATTCATATATCTTACAGTATAGTTATACAAGGGATATGAATGACTAAAATTAACAGAGGTTATAAATCAGTTGTATATTTCATTCCTTACACACTTGGTTTAAATGTATTTTTCATTCCCAATAAGATAACGTATAGAGAATTATATACTTGTTATTTCTATTCAAACGGAGACCATATAGACATTAACATCAATCAAAATACGTACCGTACTGGATATCAAAGCAGCTTCACTACCTGTTGCATCTAAAATAAACAGATAGAAATCTTCAGCAACATATTGGTATTAAAGTTACTAACACAGATATATGGCACATCATTATTAGGTTGGTCATTGGGGTTACGTGTCTTGTGAGCATAAGGGCCATCTTAATTCTTAGGATTCTCAGTGTTCATGATGAGGGACCCCATACTTTGGAGGATTTTGTGAAAACATATTTGAACAACTTTCAACTTAAAAGCCAAGGCACAAATATAGAGATAAGTATGCAGCTGAAGAGCAAATGGAGACATTTATTAAGGAGATGCAGGCGAGTTTCAGGACAAGAATTGAAGAGTTAGTTGAAAGCCTGACTTTTAATTTTAAAGAAATGTAACTGCCTTAAAAAATCTCAAGTCCACCCACACCCACAATATATACATTTTTTATAAATTTGTAGCTACAGATACAAATATGAGGACTCCTTTTCGAGCTTTTGATTATTGTGATCGAGTTCAACTTACCAAAGCACAGGGAGAAAAGGTTAAAGATAACATGATGGAATCATTATGACCATTGGTAATTTGACAATAAAATATTATATTGTTATGATGGTGTCTGCAGGTAAACTCCACCCTAGCTAGTACAGACTTCATCAGAGTCAATTCTCAGCAAAATGATATCGTTTATTATAGAGATTTTGTCAGGAGATCTGAAAGCAAAGAAACCTTGTATTCAAATTCTTCAGTTACTAAAGATAACCGAAAGACATCATCTTGTTTTGATGATAATCTAATTGTGAATAACTGTAAGTGTTATGCCCTAAATCCAATCAACTTTGGACATGAACACGTTAAATGTATATAATTGATGCATGTATGGCAATATCTATTATTTCATTGAATTAATATTCTAATAAATTAAATAATAGAATCCGTAGATTCAAGTCTTGGTGATTTGTTAATCACAAGAAGTTATGATTGTGAGATACAAATTACAAATGATCGAATCTTAAATCGTCCGTGGTCGAAGTAATAACGAGATACGGATATCGTTATTACGGATAGATCATCGCGTGTGGCATTCTTACTTGTGAAGTAAGTAGCTGATCTCACAAGTCACAAGCTAAAGTGTGGTGACACTTGAATGAACACGTGGATGTTTTGTTATATAACAAAACATTGGAGACCCGCTGGGAGGTTCCACATGGATAACTATCTGAGTGTTAGTGGTTAATCTCTAACGTTCGGTTGTATAAGGTACTTTGACTTGAGGTCGTCATAGTACCTTATATGAGGACAGTCATACTTTGATGGTGTTGGATATTACTCTGCCAAGGGTCGCTAATACAGCATCGTTCGGGTATGTCAAAAATCATATGAAGGTTGTGAATGATCAAAAGAGGATTCATCGCTCTTAGATAGTAAGAGATTATGATCTACATTTTATCCAATTAAGTTAATAATGAAATCCTTGGCCAAGGTGAACTCATAAGTCGAAAAATAGTTTTCGACTTACATTGACTTAACATTGGAATAAAAGATATGATCGATAATTGAGATTGACACGTATCCATATCTCATTATTGATTGGATCATATTGACAAAAGGATTATAATTTCACGGTAAACGAACAAGTTTGGTTTGTCACATCGCTTGACATTTCTCATCACATGTATTGCCCTGACACATTGCTAGATGTCAATCTGGGACGACGAATATGAATTAGTAATAAATTTGAAGACATGAAGAGTACTTCTGGCTACATATTTTATGTTGATTCAAGCATCATATGCTGGAATTCAATGAAGAAAGAAACCGTGGCACAATTAACAGCTGAAGTTGAATACAAAGCTGCTTTAGAAGCTAAAAATGAAGCAGGAAACCGTGGCACAATCAACAGCTGAAGTTGAATACAAAGCTGCTTCATAAGCTAAAAATCAAGCAATTTGGCTAAGAAAAATGTTAGAAGATCTGAAGTTTAAGCAAGAAGAGCCCACAGTTATCTATTGTGATAATCAATCTACAGTCGCAATGGTAAAAAATCCAGTCTTCCATGATAGAACCAAACATACCAAAATCAAATATCATTCAATCAGAGAAACTCAAGAACAAAAGGAGATAAAGCTGGTGCATTGCAAAAATGATGATCAACTAGCTGACATTTTGACAAAATCTTTAGGCAAGGCGAAATTTGAAACATTCAGATATAATCTTGGTGTTTCCAGTAAAAATGTCAAGGAGAAATGTTGAATATAGTTGACATTCTTACTTTCAGATTTTTGTTTTAGTAGGCTAGATATTTTGTATCTTAAGTCTTAAGTTTAAATGTTCAATTTGATAACTTCATCTTTGTAAAAGTTATCTTAGTTAGATCTTTTTCATAGACGGTTTGTTAGATTAAGAGGTGAAAAAAATGTCCTTGTAATCTATATGAACCCAACATGTATTGGAATGAAAATGTGCTTCAATCTTCTTTCTTAAATTCCCAACAAAACATAGTATTTTTACTTGTCCAGAAAAACAGAACATGACAGTAGCAATCCTGGTGAGTAACTAAGCATATACGGTGAGAAAAGTGCAAATACGATAGCTTAAGTGTAAATCTGGTAAGCACTCTATTTTAGAATTTCCTTTGGTAAATCCAGTAAGTACTTTGCATATACGATAAGCCAAGTGTATATCCGGTAAGATGAGTGTATATCCAGTGAGTTATATTAAATGGTGAGGAGTGTTAAAATCGGTTAGTTTATATCAAATTCACGATAAACGAACAAGTTTGGTTTGTCACATCACGTAACATTTCTCATCACATGCATTGCCCTAACGCATTGTTAGATGTCAATCTGGGACGACGAATGTGAATTAATAATAAATTAAAAGGGGCGTTTTAATTTAACAATTTTGATTAGATCAAAATAATAATTTACGTCGTTAGGCATCGTGATTGGGAACCTAATGGGTCACACACAAAAGAGAACCAGAAGAATGAAATTTACCAATTAATTAATTGATAAGTATTGGACAATTAATTAATTGGGTTGCTTATTAATCAGCCCGAATTAATTAATTGGATTAATTAATTCATGGACCGTATTTAATTAATTTGATTAATTAAATATCGGATCGGGTAAAGTTTAGAGATGGGACAGCCCACTTGGACTTATATTAATAGACTGTTAGGGTTTGTAAACTGTAGAGAATTTGATTATTCTAGCATCAACGTGAAACTTGTCAACAACACACCAAATCAAAACTCAATCCACCATCAATTTCCAACCCATACAAGTTGCAAACCACCATTTCCGATTGCCAATTCCAGCATAACACCCACCACCTGAAGCAACCCCACAGTTTACCCAAACAACCACCACACAAGCTCCAACAACCTAAGTTTTGAACCAAGCTGCAGCCAAGCACGTAGGCTGCAGCCACTTCGAACGGTCCAGCAGAAACCACCATCTCCTCAGCTCAACACCACCACCTCCAGCTCACAAGACCAACAACACCACACGGCCTAAACCATCAACCCAGAACCACCATTTGAAGCCTCAAACCCAACTCAACACACACACGAGTTGAGAAATCAAATCACCAACATCACTGCTCAACATCCAAAACCACCACCATTTTCACCCTAAAAAATCGGCACCTAAGCAGCCCACCCCAAAATCGACAGCCACACCTCAAAAAAAACCAACACAGGATAGCCATTAAAACCAAGAAATACAAGACCCATAACTTCCTCCATCCTTTGATTCGAGATTAATTGCCGCCAAGAAAAAAACCCAAAGAAAAATCGAACCCATCACGCCTCTGTTGCCTTCGGCCCGCGCGCCTAAAACCCATGCTACCTCCACCCCCGTGCCGGCGCCACCACTAGACGGTGGCACTGCCACCGACCAGACGGTCGGTGGTAGGAATCAGAAGAGGGGGGGCTTCTTTCCCCCCTCCCCGTCGAGCTCTCTCTCTCTCTCTCTCTCTCTCTCTCTGTGTAATAAGTGAGAGATATATTTTTGATTTTAGATTATTTTAATTTTTAGAAATTTTTGCCCTAGCCCCTAGATTTTTAAAGTGTTTATTTAAGTAACTAGAGTTTCTGTTTTAAAGAAATCAGCCCCTAGATTTTAAGTTTTTAATTTCAGTCCTTAAACTTTTATTTTTAGTTTCAATAATTAATAAATCAGCCCCTAAAGTTTTTATTTTCAGCAGTTAGCCCATTATTTTAGAAAATTTTAATTTCAGCCCTTAAAACTTTTATTTTCAGTTTCATAAATTTCCAATTAAGCCCCTGAACTTTATTTTATATCATTTTAAATTATTATCTCAGTCCCAAGGTTTCAATACTTAGTAAATCAGTCCCTAGAGTTTCCATTTCCCACATTTAACCCCATTACTTTGAAAATATTATTTTTAGCCCCTATATTTGTCAAATTCAGTTTTAATCCAATTAGGTCCCTAAACTTTATTTTATCGCTTTAAAACTTTAAATTTTGGAATACTAATTCAAAACCTAATTTCTATTTTAACTAGACGTTTTGCCGACGATTAGGAGATTGAGGTTATGTCCCCCTCATTTTTTACGAGACTCGAGATAATTTGAGGTAGACTCACCATCATTAATTAGTTTAAATTAAAATTGCATGTATTATGTGAATTTATGTGATTTATATGATTTGATGCATGAAATGAGAATATGTCATATGAGATATATGATGTTGTTATACTTGTCATAACTTATATGCTTTATGGCATGAGAAGAGACGAGTATCTCTTATGAGATAAGATGAGAATGTTATGCATAACCTATATGTTTAAATGCACGAGGCGAGACTACCCACACCCTATGATTTTAAAGAGCCTATGATTTTCAAGAAAATGAGCCAACGGTGATGATGATGATGTCACTATATATTTTACATGAATATGTGTTCAATTATTCTGTAAATTAATTATCGGCGATGAGTCTACTTAGTATTTTATCGAAATACTCATTCCGTTATTTTAACGATATTTGCACATTTCGGAGACGATCGAGTGTGATGGGCATTGGTGGCATAAATTAATAGTCGAAGTTATTTACCTTCGAAATTTACGCATTATGAACTTATTTTTGTTGTTCCCGTTATTTCAAACTGAAGTTATGAAATTAAAACGATTTTCCTTAAATTAATCAAATGGATTTTTTTACCGTTGAGGTTTACTATTACGAATGTGATGTTTTATTTTAAAAGCTATTTATTTTCTGCAAATCTTTTTTAATTAATTCAGTTACAAAAGAATATGACGTGACAATTCGGGTTCACGAAACTCGGGGTGTTACAATATCCCTCTTTTTACAGTGTGAGATTTAACCCCAATATTCATGTACATTAAATCAACATAAAATGTAAGTTAAACTCTAATACTATTAGTTTTAATTTTGTATTAAAATTGGAATTAAAATAAAACCTACAATATTAAAATTTACTTTTATTTTGAAGGTTTACAACGGCTATGAGTCAGACCTTGCACAATATCAAGACCGAATGTAAGATTCAATTGCTATGAATAGATGAAATGACAAACTAACAATTAAAATAATTTACAAGATTCAAACACAATATATTGAATATATTGAAAACAACGAAAGGCTAACTGACCCAAAAAATAGAAAGAAAATATTGAAGACATATTTAGGAATTTTAAAAAATAAATCTTAAGAAATCAAAGCTTTGGTAGCATGCTGTTTTTGCCAGAGGTCGAGATATTTTGTAAAGACCGTTAGACCCTTGTTGTAAAAATTACTTTTTCAGCGGGATTTGAGGGTAAGATGAAAAACACATAAATGCTTTTTAAATGAACAGTGTAAGCAGAAGTCCTTCTTTTGAAAGAGTAGGGATAGGGATATACATGACAAAGTGTAAGTGTTATGCCTTGGGTCCAATCAACTTTGGACATAAACACTTTAAATATATATATAATTGATGCATGTATGGCAATATCTATTATTTAATTGAATTAATATTCTAATAAATTAAATAATAGAATTTGTAGATTCAAGTTTTGGTGATTTGTTAATCACAAGGAGTTGTGATTGTGAGATACAAATTAAAAATAATCGAATCTTAAATCGTCCATGGTCGAAGTAATAACGAGATGTGGATATCGTTATTAAGGATAGACTATCGCGTGTGGCATTCTTACTTGTGAAGTAAGTAGCTGATCTCACAAACTAAAGTGTGGTGACATTTGAATGAACACGTGGATGTTTTGTTATAGAACAAAACATTAGAGACCCGCTGAGAGATTCCACATGGATGACCAATAGAGGATTCGTCACTCTTAGATAGTAAGATATTATGATCATTTTATCCAATTAAGTTGATAATGAAATCCTTGGCCAAGGTGAACTCATAAGTCGGAAAAGAGTTTTCGACGTACATTGACTTAATAGTGGGATAAAAGATATGATCGATAATTGAGATTGACACATATCCATATCTCATAATTGATCAGATCATATTGACGAAAGGATTATAGTTTCACGGTAAACGAACAAGTTTGGTTTTGTCATACTACGTGATATTTCCCGTCACATGTATTGCCCTAACACATTGTTAGATGTCAATTTGGGACAACGAAAGTGAATTGGTGATAAATTAAAAGGGGCGTTTTAATTTATCGATTTTGATTAGATCAAAATAATAATTCACGTTATTAGGCATCGTGATCGGGAACCTAATGGGTCACACACAAAAGAGAATCAGAAGAATGAGATTTACCAATTAATTAATTGACAAGTGTTGGATAATTAATTAATTGGGTTGTTTATTAATAGGCCTGAATTAATTAATTGGATTAATTAATTCATGGACCAGATTTAATTAATTTGATTTAAATATTGGATCGGGTTAAGTTTAACAGATGGATGTAGCCCATTTGGACTTATATTAATAGGCTACTAGGGTTTGAAAACAGTATGGAATTTTTCATTATTCTTGCTAGCACAAGAAAAGAGAAACCCTAGCTGTCATTCTTGTTCTCTGTGTGGATCACCATTAGAGGCTGGACAATTTGACAGCTTGGATTGCAGATCGTGATTATTAGAGTTCAAGAAAAAGCAAAAGAGTTTGTGGAATTCATCAAAGGTATTATTCTTATCACAGTTTCTATCTAAACACATTGCAGATCCTCGTTTGGGAATAGAAAATTGTTTTAATTCCGCTATGCATGTTAAGTAAATTCCCAACACAAAGTCCGTGCTTAGGGATTTGAGAAAAAAACCTTAGACGTGTTACTTTGCTTGAGAAAGAGAAGGAAAAATTGTTTTCTTGGTCCCTTAATGTTTCCCGTCTGTAATTAGAGTTTTGATTTAATTGAAATTGTACTCATAGTTGTCTAGGTCTAGTCCATATTTTGGATAATATCATAAAAGGCTTGGTTGAAAGCTTCAGGTTCTTGAATTAAAGACTAAAATTCGTGAATTAAAAAGCGGGAATTTCGTGAATAGAATAGAATAAAGAAATCGAATATCGATTTTATGTATAATTCTAAATCTATATTTCTTGATTATAACATACACTTGATTATATAGCAAATATCCTGGTTTATTGAATTAACGAGATTTTTTTTTGTTTTTGCTAATTCTTGTTCCAATTTTCAACAGACAGGTCTCTCTCATACATGGAAATCCTTGACTAGTCCTTGAAATTTTTAAGCCCTTATTTGGGGTCCATTTTAATTAGATTTTGGAAAAATATATATTTTGAAATAATAATTTTTTGAAGAATAAGTGGTTAAAAGGAAGAATTTTTTTTTTTTGATTTACGTATAATATTATTTATATTGAATTCAAGCAGTTTTTGTTACAACGCCTCAGATTGATGCGTGTTTCTCACGTACGAGCCTCGGCTCGTCGATCTGAACTTGCAACAGTGTGGCCATCATTGTGCATTCAATAAGTAATGGCTATACGTGTATTGGATATCAAAATGCCTCGATTGTCTTTCCTTGGTAATGAACAAAGACATCAAATCATGGGCACAATTCTCAAAAACATACTTTATTGACAACAAAACAAGGGCCACAACAGTTCAGCACTTCACTGCTTCGCCTCAAAAAGGAAATTTCAGCTACTTACAAAACAAGAGCCTTAGCAGTTCATCACTTCACTGCTTCGGCTGAAAAAGGAAATTCTGCTACTTACAAAACAAGATCCTCATCAGTTCAGCACTTCACTGATTCGGCTCAATAAGGAAATTTTAGCTATTTACAAAACAAGATCTTTGGCGGTTCAGCCTATTCCCGCTTCGGCTCAACAAGTAAATTTCAATGTTCCAACATTACATTAGGATGCAAGAATCAGGTTTAACTTTGAACTCCATCTATGATGTCAATATCTATATTTGGATTTCGAGGACTATTGTGCTGGTCAAAAGCCTAACCATAACAGAAAGTGTGCTTTAAAGAAATTTGGCTCCGGACAGAAATCCACGCATGACATGAATAATCATACATGAACTTGGGGTACTATTGTTATGCCTTAACACCCAAGCTCCCACGTGACATATTCGACCCACTGAAACACCTTTTGTCAGAGCCATGTAGCATTCGACATAGAGTAGGATCACCACGTGATTCAGCCAACCCATCAAAACACCTTCTTTCAGACAATTCGACCCGTCGAAGCCTATATGTTAAAAGATAAATTTGAGCCCCAAACGAAGTTTCTTCGCCGAAGTGGCAATATCCAACGAAGAAGAATCTGAGACTCAACTAAGGCTGGTGACAATCCATGCTTGAAGATATTAAATCTATAAAATCATTTTAGAATGATTGATTGGACTATTGAATGAGTGAAAATGTCAATTATGTCAGCATAGGGTATGAGGCGACCGCCTCCTTTTTGGGACATGTAATGCGCTCATTCCAGTGGAGTCAAAATTAATACTTAAAATGTGATGGTTAGGTAAAGGAGATAAAGCTACGTGTCTTCTCATCCAATGGTTACTATTGCACATGTAACACTACAAATATCCTTCCTTTGTGCCATTTGGGGTAATGAAAAATTATTTACTACAAACCATGTATATTATCTTTCTAATTAATATGGTATTTTTAGTGTTTGATGTACAATCTTGATTGTGAGTTTGGTTCTTAATTGATCGTCCATTATCGTGTAAGTTATCTCATATATTTCGTCGGAGCCCGAACTTTTCTGTTTCGTGTTATAAAGCTCCTCTCATTCCAAACCCTATTTTAATGTCGATTAATAATCTTTCCAAGCGTGTTAAAATTACCTTGAGAGAATACGAGCGAGTCTGATATCTATTGTCCACGTCAATAGTGCAAAAAGTGAGGTCAACAGTATTTATGAATGACTTCTATGCTCCTGCAGCCCTAGTCATTATGATTGTTGTATCACTTGTAACCCTAATTCTTCCATATAAATATGGGGCTTCGATTCTTAGTAAAATACGCAAGTTTAGACTTATCTCAAGTTTTTTTTTCTTTTCTTTCTAATTTATAACACGTTATTAGGGCGAAATTCTAGCTAACTAAGTTTTTTAAAAAAAAATTGTTTTTTTATGCAATGAAAGCACCAAGTAATTATTTTTATTTTTTATTCAAAACTAATTTCCGAATTGAAAATTTACTATATGAAATCCGTCGAACAATTTTTCTCTGTCCATTGCCATTTTCATCGTTTTTTTTCTTTCTTTCTTTTAGAGTTGATTTTCAATCTTCTGTCTCTTTTTAAGAGGTACAGAAAGCAGCAGAACTTGGGAAACCAAGCCACTGAGCTTGCATGTGGATCTGGCTCGAAAAATCGGTGCAACTTTCGACACTACAAGGAAGACCGGTACTACGCATATTTTAAAATTAAATTCTCTTCGTTAATTATATTATAATAATTTCAAAATTGGTAATTATACATGTCTTATGCTCGTAGAGATGGCAATTTTCCCCGCCCCGCCCCATCCCATCCCCGTGGGGCCCTGCCCCGAATGGGGCAAAAAAACCCGCCCCGAACGAGTTAGCGGGGCGGGGCAGGGCGAGGTTCGCCGCCCCGTCGCGGGTCGTGGGGCGGGGTGGGGCGGAGATGCCCTGTCCTGAACCCATCCCGTGAAGAATAAAAAAAAAAAAAAATTTGTTTTAGACATTATTTATTTTGGACATTTTTTTGTTTCAAGTGCTTGCTTTAAATATTGATATAGTTACTTTGAATATTATTTGCTTTGAATTTTAAAATTTTGAATTTTTATTTTAAATTAAAAAAAACAAATGGGGTAGAAAACAGGGCAAATCCCCTCCCCGTACCCGCCCCGCCCCGCCCCGTCTAAGGCGGGGCGGGGAGGGGGAGTGGCGTGGTGGGATGGGGTGTGGTGAGGGTGCCCCGTCCCAAACCCGCCCCATTGCCATCACTATATGCTCATGTTGTTTGCTTTATTTTTATTTATGTTTGTAAAATATATATATGTTTATGATGATCATTGAATATTCTTTTTATCTTTAATCAGATTAAATATTTTTAAATGTTCTTGTATAAATTTTAAATTCATAATTTACCATGTTATTGCTCCTGAAAATGCCCAACTCTACAAATACTACATTTTATTAGAAAATACACTCTTAAAAAGTTAATGTTTCTAAATAATAATTCATTGTTGCTTCTAAAATAGCACAGCATTATAATTAATATTTTAGAAGAATATTATTCACTCCTGAAGAGTATGAATTGTAATTTTTATTATTTCAGAAGAATATGGACATTTGAAGAAGTAATAATAAAATGTGCTCTCGAAGTAGCATATATTTTGAAGAATATATATCATATATGCAATTTATGAATTTGTATTTACCCCTAAAAGAGTTTTACAACTCATGTCATGTGAGCATTGATTCTTATATGATTATATCATAGATAATCATTTTTGGAGAATTAAGTTAACTATGTCTTTTGTTTGGTTAAATAGTTATTTATATAACAAACATTGTATTGAACCAAAAGTTTAATAACTCTAATATTTTATTGTGACCTGCAGTTAGACCATCACTGGATTAATAATAACGCAAAATGAGAATTCAAATTACATTTAATGAAAACTTCTTCAATCCAATGAATTCCTACATGTTATTTGTTCTATATATATTATTGATTGTCACTAATTAAAATAAGAACGAAATTTTCTATATTTCTGAAAATTAATTAGGGTGATATATGGGGTCCATCTGTTGGGAATTTACTTAATCATGCACAGTGAAAAATAAATTATTTTTTTTCAATTCCTACCATTGACATGCCTTATATTTAGAAAGAAACTATATTTAGAATAATACATTTAATAAATTCTGTAAACTCATTTGCTGATTCTCGAACTCGAATGATCAAGATCTGCAATCCAAGTTGTCCAATTGTCCAGCCTCCAACAATGATCCACATAGAAAACGAGAATGATGACTAAAGTTTTTTTTCTTGTACTAGCAAGAATAATGAATTATCTCTACAGTTTTCAAACCTTAACAGCCTATTAATATAAGTCCAAGCGGGATTGACCCATCTCTTAAGCTTAAACCGGTCCAATATTCAATTAATCAAATTAATTAAATTTGGTCCATGAATTAATTAATCCAATTAATTCGAGCCTATTATTAAGTAACCCAATTATTAATTAGTGAATATCATTCTTCTAGTTCTCTTTTGTGTGTGACCCATTAGGTTCCCAATCACGATATCTAACTATATGGATTATTATTTTGATCTAATCAAAATCGATAAGTTAAAAGACCCCTTTTAATTTATCACTATTTCACATTCGTCGTCCCAAATTAACATCTAGCTATCAGGCAATACATATGACGGGAAATGTCACGTTTTGTGACAAAACCAAACTCGTTCGTTTACCATGAAATATAATCCTTTCGTTAATATGATCCGATCAATTACGAGATATGAATATGTGTCAATCTCAATTATCGATCATATCTTTTATCCTACTGTTAAGTCAATGTAAGTCGAAAACTCATTTTCGACTTATGAGTTTACATTAGCCAAGAATTTCATTATCAACTTAATTGGATAAAATGTAGATCATGATCTCTTACTATCTAAGAGTGACGAATCCTCTATCCATCATTCACAACATTCATATGATTCTTAACATACCCGAACAATGCTATATCAGGGACCCTTGATAGAGTAACATCCAACACCACCAAAGTATGACTGTCCTCATATAAGGCATTGTGATGACCTGAAGTCAAAAGACCAATTCCACTACCAAACGTTAGAGATAACCACTAATACTCAGATAGTTATCCATGTAGAATCTCCCAGTGGGTATCCAATGTTTTGATCTATAACAAAACATCCATGTGTTCACTCAAGTGTCACCACACTTTAACTTGTGCGATCGGCTACTTACTTCACAAGTAAGAATGTCACACGTGATGGTCTATCTGTAATAATAATATCTGTACCTCGTTATTACTTCGACTACGGACGATTTAAGATTCAATCTTATGTACTTTGTATCTCACAATCACAACTCCTTGTGATTACAAAATCACCAAGATCTGAATCTACGAATTCTATTATTTAATTTATTAGAATATTAATTCAATTAAATAATAGATATTTCCATAAATATGCATCGATTATATATATATATTCCAAAGTTGATTGGACATAGGGTATAACACTTACAAACTTCCACTTGCACTAGATTCAATCACTTATGTATCTTATACCATAAGAGTCTACATGACAATCATGTTTATTCTGCGACAACTCTTTGTCGGTGGATCTGCAATTTAATAACTTGTGGGAATTCATTCTTTTTTTACGTCATTTCATTGTATTATCTTTCCAATGAGATAATGTCACCTTAACATATGTTTAGATTATTGATGAGACCTTAGTTCCTTCGCTAGTACGATGGCTCATTTGTTATCACAATGCAGAAGCGTGTGATCAAAATGTTAGGAATTACTCCAAGTTCATTAATGAACTTCCTGATCCAAACCACAACTTTTGTTGCTTTTTAAAGTAATAATGTATAAGGCTTCTATTATTAAATCAACGGTTATTTCTAATTTCCAACATTTCCAACACACCGTTTAAGAGTATACCAATATCTAATTGAGATATGATATCAATCTAGTTTGACTAGAAGTTAGCATCAGTGTATCCATGAACTCTCAATTCATTTTCTCTATATAAAACCTTCTCGAGATTTTATCTATATAGATTGTGACGAGTTAAGTAATATTTTAGATATATCTCTATAGATCAACTTGCTTCTCCCATATCTATCACGGAGAAATTATTTGACAACCATAATTTTAACAATTGAAATATAGAGACGCTGTTTTCGATAATATATCTCATACTTATAATATCAGGAATGTGATAATGCTCCCGCTATCTTCTTGTAAACACACAATTCGTCTTCATTTTTTAAAAAATTAAACATTTTAACTTTTGAATCAAATCGAAGATATCAACTCCGAGAGGCTCATTTCAATCCATATTGACATTTTCTTGTAAACTCATTTACAACTTATGGGTTCTAATCCATTAGGCAGGTCGACCAAGGTACTAACCTTGGTTACATACATCAAGTCCATCTCGAAATTCTATCACCTCTTGCCATCTCTTTAAGTCAACACTTGACTTTATTTCTGCGCAATTAGTAGATTCATTATCCTCGATTAGTAATGCCTAATTAGTAATCTTGGATTCGTACCTTCTAGGAGGTCGAATGATCCTACAAGATTCCTCAGAAGTCTCTACTTCTTGATTAAGAGTATGTCCCTAAGCAGGTGTGGGATCAGACTCAGGTTCATCAATTTAGTCAACTATATCCATGGATTCTTGAACTCCTTCAAGATTTATTCTGCTTAAATTGTCATCTCCTAGAATGAACACTTTCTCTATGAGTATGGCATGTCTTGAGACGAACATCTTCTTCTCAACGGGATTATAGAATTGATATCCAATTATCTCTTGAATATCCCACAAATATATATTTATCGGATTTAGTCTTAGACTTATCCGATTCAGTGCACTTTACATAAGTTTCATAGCCCAAACTTTCATGTGAGATAAGTTGGGTCTTTCCATAACTCGTATGGAGTTTTATGAACCGATTTAGATGAGACATGATTTAGGGCGTAGCACGTGGCAATCAGTGCATGGCCTCAAAACGATTTTGGAATATTTGCATGATTTGTTCTTAATTGCACTATATATAATAGTGTACGATTCCTTATTTCAGATACACCATTATGTTACAATGTATGTGGAGGAATCCATTACGTGAGAATCTCATTCTCTTTTAGATAATCTAAAATTCTACCTTTTAGATATTCTCCACATCGATCAGATCTTAGTGTGAGAACATATTTACCTATTTATTTCTCAATTTCTAGTTTGAATCCCTTGAACATTCCAAGAGTTTCATACTTGAATTTCATTCAATATACATGACCATTTCTGAAATGGTCGTCAGTAAATGTGATAAGATAAGAGAAACTTCATCTAGCATTAATTGATGTGAGTCCACATACATTACTATGCATTAGACCTAGTAATTATGCAGATCTTTCTCATTTTCAAGTAAAGGAGATTTGGTCACTGTGTCTAACAGATATGATTCGCATCTGCCAAATGATTCAAAATCATTTAACCAAATATATATCTCCATGTAAGTTTGGAATTTCATTCTCATTTATGTGACCAAATCTGCAATGCCAGATATAGGTGTTATTCAAATTATCATTTTATGTCTTTCATTTTATATACTCATTATAGAAAACTCAATATTTAGAGTATAAATATTACTTTGTAATTTACCATAACCATTAAGATTTTATCAATATAAAAAGGAACAACAATTGTCCTTAACATTAAAATAATTCATGTCAAACATGAAATTTATTTAATGTTCTTGATCATGGCAAGAACAAAATAACATTTCTCTAATTCTAATATTAAGCCTAAAGGCAAGAGCAAGAAGTAGCTCCTACAGGCAATGAAGCAACCTTTGCCCATTTTCAACGTACATGTCAATTTTTCCCCTTTTGCAGTGATCTACTTTTATTTAGTTTTGCATATTTATACAAATATGAGATCCAATGCCCAAGAAGTTAAAAAGTAGGCATAGCCTTGCAGTTTCATTTCCAATGACCTACCATTCTGAAATGATAATAAGGGTCATTAGATTAGGTATTGTCCTTATTCGCTTTGACTGTCTTAGTCATCTTGGCTGCTTTCCTAAAACATCATTTAGACTTCCCTAGAGGAATCTATGACTAAGATTTGCTCACTACAAACACAGATGTTGGGCTTAACAATTTTAAGCATGTTCAACAACTCAATGAGCTTGCATTCGAGTTTATTCATGTTAAATTCAAAATTAGTTATGAATAACTCTCTGGCAGAAATTGCAGAACCAAATCTATACTTAGTTCATTGTTCATGACTGAACGCAATTGAGACAACTTCTCAAAGCAGTCAGCATCTTCTACACATGAGCACTGACTGAAGATTCTTGTGCTACTATGCACTGGTATAGTTACTATGAAATCTCATATCTTTCCACATGTGATTGTTCATTATTCAACACCTTGAGATGGAAAATCACATGCTATCTATACTCTTATGTTGCTTTGTAACTTAAGGTGACATTGTCACAAACATCACATATGTCACAGTACTATCATATCACTGTGTTAATATCACTCCCACTGTTTAACTCAAATTTATGACTCTCTCACATAAATTTATGGAATCCATATTGGACTCTCAGTGGCTTGGGATCCTATTTATTATATTAAAACATTGAGTGTACTCCACAAGCCTTAATAAAACATTTGAGTAGATACTATTATCAATTGTATCTCCATACAACTCCTAGATCATTAAGCTGACAACTCCTTGTCTTTGCACATCTTATGTGTTAACTTATCATACCTCTAAAATTTATTTCATTAAGTGTATTCAACAAAAGATAAATTTTAGTTAAGTCAAGCCCATCATTCAGAAATATCTAATATTTCATAGTGTCAAACATATCCCTAAGAGACTAGTCTTGAGTGTACTCAACAAGTTGAGATCGATTTAGGATTCTCGTTTTTCACTATAATGACGGAAGGCAAATAACAAATTGACTTAATATTTTTAACAAGGGGTTTTATCATGCAAATGTCTCATCGTAATAATTATATATATAATAGTGTAGACGATTATGAACTTATATTATTTAGTCTTCCCGAACCATAACAAAGACTAGTTGGTCATTTCCTAGGAGGTATTACATTGATTCATACAATGCTCCATCTTTATGGTCTCCACCTCTTCTTGCATCTTCAATTAATCCAGCTATAACATATATCATATACTAGTTGGCACACATGCGTAAATAATTGAACACGCAGGTCCAAAATAATAACAATAATAACGGACTCGCATGTCCAAAATAAATTAAGAGGTCACATGCCCATAAAACAACAAGAATAAAACTAATCATTCAACACATCCATATGAACGAGTCTATAATATCTAATATTATATGCAAACATGTTTCAAATTTCTAACAATTAAACTCGACAAATGGATCAGAACAATTGAATAATTAATTAATTTAATTAGCGGGCTTATTTAATTAAATATCAAATTAGAGTCCAACTCTAATGCTACAATTATAGGGCGAGACTATTTAATTAAAATCAAATTTTAACTAAATACGGAATTAGAGTCCAACTCTAATTCCAATAAAATTTTCGAGAGAGGCAATTTAATTAAATGTCAAATTAGAATCCAGCTCTAATTATAATCGAATTAATACGGTAGAATTTAATTAAAATCAAATTTTAATTAAATACAAAATAAAAGTCAAACTCTAATTCCGAGATATTATGGAGAACTTATTTAATTAAAATCAAATCTTAATTAAATACCAAGAATCCAACTCTAATTTCAAGAAAATTTTTAGGGTAAGACAATTTAATTAAAATCAAATTTCAATTAAATGTCAAATTAGAGTCCAACTCTAATTTCAACAATATACTTGGGTGGATAATTTAATTAAAATCAAATTTTAATTAAATATTAGATAAGAGTCCAACTCTAATTTAATTGAATTAACATTTTAATTTAGAATAACACTTCTAAATAAAATAAAATTCAATTTAGGGTCAAAATTAATATTTAAGTTAAAATTCAATTTTAACAAAAACATAAAAGTCCTCTATTCTAAATAAAATTTTAAACGGGTCAAAATTGAAATTTTAGGTCAAACCCATTTGAAAATCAAATCTAAAACCATTTTAATTTTTAAATTCAAAACCATTTCAAATTTGCAACATGACCCCTGGTTTAAAATTATAAATAGGCCCTTCAATAAAATTAATTGCATGACAGGTCCTTTATTTTAAATTGCAAAATGACACTGACATCATAATTGCATGCGGGGGCTTGCAATTTCAAAAATTGCATCAGAGGCCCTTCCTCCACCTCTCATCTGTAAACCTAAAAATTGAATTTATTATTATTATCTTTTTCTTTTCCCGGCACTGACAGTAGACGGCGCCGTGTCTTGGGACCACAGCAAAGGGCTCGCCGGCATAAAACAGCGGCGGCCTCCTGCCGCCTAGCTGTACTGCGAAGCTATTGCGCATCAGCAGCGACTGTCACTACTAAAACGGTCAGCGACGGCATGCGCCGCTACTTCCACCCCATCAGGGCGTCGCCTTGTGCGGCGGCCATTGCCTCTGGTCTTTTTTTTTTTTACCAAAATTAATTTTCGTTTCTAAATCAATTTTTCTTTAAAAGTTAGAAACATGAAAAATAACAACAATCAATTTTTGATTGTTACATTATGCGAAACAATTTATAACAAATACAAAGTAATCTCTGATACCACTATTGGAAATTTACTTAATCATGCACAATGGAAAATAAATTATTTTTTTTCAATTCCCACCATAGATCTTCTTTGTGTTTAGAAAGAAACTGTGTTTAGAATAATACATTGGATGAATTTTGCAAACTCCTTTGCTGATTCTTGAATTCGAATGATCACGATCTATAATCCAAGCTGCTCAATTGTCTGGCCTCGAACGGCGATCCACACAGAAAAAAGAATGACGACTACGATTTTCTTTGCTTGTACTAGGAAGAATATTGAATTATCTTTACAGGTTTCAAACCCTAGTAGCCTATTAATATAAGTCCAAGCGGGCTTGGCCCATCTCTTAAATTTAACACGATCCAATATTCAATTAATCAAATTAATTAAATCTGGCCTATGAATTAATTAATTCGAGCCTATTAATGAGCAACACAATTATTAATAGTTGAATTTCATTCTTCTAGTTCTTTTTTGTGTGTGACCTATTAGGTTCTCAATTATGATGCCTAACGATGTGGATTATTATTTTGATCTAATCAAAATCAATAAATTAAAACACCCCTTAATTTATCATTATTTCACATTCATCATCCCAAATTGATATCTAGCAATGTGTCACGGCAATACATGTGACGGGAAATATCACATGTTGTGACAAAACCAAATTCGTTCGTTTACCGTAAAACTATAATTTTTTCGTCAATATGATTAGATCAATCACGAGATATGGACGTGTGTCAATCTCAATTATCGATCATATCTTTCATCCCATTATTAAGTTAATGTAAGTCGAAAACTCATTTTCGACTTATGAGTTCACCTTAGCCAAGGATTTCATTATTAACTTAACTGGATAAAATGTAGATCATAATCTCTTGCTATCTAAGAGTGACGAATCCTCTATCGATCATTCGCAACCTTCAAATGATTTTTGACATACACGAACGATGTTGTATTAGCGACCCCTGACAGAGCAACATCCAACACCACCAAAGTATGACTATCCTCATATAAGACACTATATATGATGACCTCAAGTCAAATGACAAATTTCACCACCGAACGTTAGAGATTAAACAGTAACACTCAGATAGTTATCCATGTGAAATCTCCCAACGGGTCTCCAATGTTTTGTTCTATAACAAAACATTCACGTGCTCATTCAAGTGTCACCACACTTTAGCTTGTGAAATCAGCTACTTACTTCACAAGTAAGAATGCCACACGTGATGGTCTATCCGTAATAACGATATATGTATCTCGTTATTACTTCGAATACTAACGATTTAAGATTTAGTCATATATAATTTGTATTCACAATCACAACTCCTTGTGATTAACAAATCACCAAGACTTGAATCTGTGGATTCTATTATTTAATTTATTAGAATATTAATTCAATTAAATAATAGATATTGCCATAAATATTAATCGATTATATATATATATTGTTTATACCCAAAGTTGATTAGACTTATGACATAACCTTACGCCATCATCCTCCATGCTGACCATTTAAATATTATTTATGTATAATAGATTTAATACATATACTAGATAATTGCATGATGTTCATAGTCTAAAGCTTGTGAAATTACTGTTCAAATTTTAAATTGTGAGAATAATTTTTCAGATTATACAATCAAGATGATGTATTATTAATGCTAGTAATCATAAATCTCAACATTTTAGTAAGTGTTAGTTGAGATATCGATAAATGGTTTAACATTATTATTTGTTAAACATCTCCAATTAATTTAATAAAGAACAAAGTACTTCCATTTTTTGTTTAGTGAATGCTATTATGCATCATACGAGCATCATAGTTCTCCATGTTATAACTTGGCTTATGTTTAGAAACTAATTTGTCCATCGATTTAGTTTGATAGCATAGTATTTGTAAAATTGATTAATTATAATGTACTAGGATGGAAAGTAAAGAATACTGATAGTAAATTAGTAGTTTGAATCCTTACATAATATGGCAAGCCCTAACGAGTGATATTTTATAAACAGTTTGTTGATTGTCAATTAACTAGACAATTCGTCAGCATTAGGAGGATGAATTAAGAAGTTGGAAATAATGTACAAATACATCATTATCTAAATCCTCACAAAAAATAATTCGAACTAAAAGTTTGAATGATGATTCACTTAGATGTATTTACTGATCTAAGAGATCAACAATTTCTTATAGACCAGCTTTAAATGTTTCAACTCAAATTAACATCCTAGAGGACAATTAGATAGTATTATATTTGATATCAATAACACATCTGAAAACATGAATACATTCGATTCTAATATAAAATTTTCCAAACAAAAATGGAGCAATTAACAAATATGATCCCATTCGGAGGCATATACTTTTAAAAAGTATATAGGCATAAAAAAAATATAAAACCCCATAAGAGATTAAGGTACCTGACATATTAAAAATTGAGAAATTTCAATAAGTTATGTTATTATAAAAAAGAATAGAATTGAAAAAGAAAAAGTTGTAGACAAAAATTTTGCACATGATGTACTACATCATATAGTAAAGAATCAAACTAAATGTGTCAAAATATATGGGAGAAACCTGAAGTTTTTGGATTTACAGTCCAAACACCTAAAAGTGTATACGTATATACAAATGAAAAAAAAAAAGTAAAATCGTAATATGAAATGTACGACTCTTTATATAACGAATTTCGAAAAAATTTGTATAAATAGATAAGTTATCATGTGGTAGATGCAATAACAAGTCTCTACATTGTTAGCGTAACAATGCATAAAATTTGATATGCATGTAATGAATGTGATTATCACTACGCCAAAAAACATCATTTGCAACATATAAAAGGCAACATTTGGTAGTTAAATGTTGGTAAAGGGATCTATCGCAACATTTCAATACGTGAATGTTGCCATTGCTTAACAAAATTGAGTTTTGACAACATTTTTTAAGTGAATGTTGCTAATAATGTCTTTTTGCAACGTTTTATTACTGTTGCAAAATTTTTTATTTTTCACAACGTTTATTAAATGTTGCGGAAGACAAAAACGCTGCAAAAGACGCACTTTTCGTAACTTTTTTAAACGCTGCAAATAATTTTGTCCTTTGCAACTTTAAAAACGTTGCAAAAAGTCCCAGCCCTCTTTAAATAATCGATCAAGTTAACCTGAGCCCTAACTTTTCCATCCTCCCGACTCCGCCTCTCCTCTCCTCTTCCCCCCACTCCCATATCGGCTTCTTCACTATTATTCGCCCGGAAGCTCCACCACGACCGTCATGGCTGCAAAACTGGAAGGCCTCGACTCCCTCCACCGGCTGAAATCTCCACGCCGTCTCCCGTCTCCTGTGTCGTATCTCCACTTTCCTGCCCTTTGTTTCCTTTCCTTTCCTTTCCCTCCCTTCGAACTTCGAAGGTCGCCCTTTCAGAACCCTAACCGCACAGTCCGAGCCATCCGTTCATTCTTCGAGGTCGACCGTCGACTGGTTCAATTTCTGAGCAGGTCGAAGTCCGAACCGATTCTGAGCAGGTAATTTTCTTTATTAAGGGTTTTTTTTTGTTCAATTTGGTTTTCATACGGTGATTTCTGACTCTCAGGTAATTCCCATCTAAATTAATTTTGACTGCATAAGCTTTTCGACTTAAAAAGTAACGTTTCTGAATAATTCAAACGCACGAGCTGTCAAAAGGGAGAAAAATATAAAATTACCGACTGCTTTTCTGCTAGGAAGTGTATAAAGAATTATATTTTCATTTGAAGGAGAGTGCAGCCAGGGTAGCCTTCCAGCTGCTTTTCTGCTGTCCGGTTATCTTGACATGGATCGGTGCAATCTCTTCTGAGACGAAACCGCAAAACGGTATAGATTTGCTGATGAAATATTTGCATTTTTGTCTGACTGAAAGTTTTGAACTCATGAATGTCTAATTTATACAAACTCAGATGAGCGAAAAAAATTGATGGAAACTTTTGATAGTAATGCCAAAAGGAGTTCTCAGAGGCTTCATATTTTGTAATCATATCATTATATTAGTATACATGATAAAAGTGATTTGTTTGATAGAGTTTCTGTAAGATTCTTTTTGATGCATAGAGCATATTTGTATTTGTGAAAAATGAATGTTGATGCAGCTTCTGTACTCCGATCATTGAAAGATCAATGGGGAAACACGCCCTCGAGTTGGGATAAATCAGATGATCCTTGTGGAGGCTGGGATGGAATTTCCTGCAGCAACTCTACCTTTCGGGTCACTGCAATGTAAGTATCTTACAGCTGCACTCCTATTTTTTAGATGTCTCGTGTTTTGCTATACAATTGATGCTTATGAATTTGTATTGTCTTTGATTTTTCAGAGGACTATCAACAATGGGACTAACAGGGACCATGACTGGTGATATTGGGGGACTCACTGAACTGATTTCCTTATTAGTTTTCTTGCACCTTTCACATACTGAAACTATTATAAAATAGATTGGTTATTGGTGTTAAGCGCCCTGCAGGACACACCTATCCAGAATTCTGTTAATGTGTATTTTTGGTGTAGTGAAAGAAGCTATCATTAATGTGTATTTGATTGAGTTGGTTATTGATTTGTGGTATTGATGGGCACGTGTGATGATGCTCTACATGAATATTCACACACATACACGTCAGTTGTATTGGATGAGTAGAAGTTGATTCCATCATTGTGATGTACTGAGTGCTCAATGATTTACTGCTATTTTGTCCAGAAAAATTCCGAGAGATCTATAACTTTGCATTTGGCTGGGTAAAAGAGAAGGTAATTTTCTTGTTCAACAGTCAAAATTATGTTTTTTAATTTTCATAGATCATCTTGGATTGGAATTGTTGTTAACTCTTTCTGAGATGTTTTAGCAAAATGCTGCCTCATACATTGATTTGTTAGTTGAATTTTCTTTTGGGTGTTGGTAACTCAAAAGCCACAATAGTGAAGACAGCTGTATTATCCCCAAAGAGTTGAGTCATGTACTGAAAAGTTGCGAGGATGAACTATAACGATCCTTGTCTTTCACATTTGATCAGGCTTTCTTCAATTTAAATCTTACAGAGCTAGATTTTATGATTTGCAAAAAATGAATTATGTAAAAACTTCAGTTGGAACAACCTCGTTTATAATGATTTATGTGAACACTTCAGCTGGAACTGCATCATTTCTCTGTTTCACTATTTTGCATAATATCAGCTTTGTAATTTAGATTGGTAAGTATGGAAAGGGAACCTCGTATTATGTGTTGTTGTAAAAATCTGACGATACATTCCTGATTATTCTCCATAAAGGAGAATCAATTAAATGTCAAATAGCCTGTTACTCCGTACTCGAAATGGCTTGTCATAATTATCTTTTGGGTAAATTTATTCTACCAGTTGATATAGTCTACAACATTCAGATGAATGTGCACGTGTGTTTTTGGTGAACCAAAACTTCAAATAGTTAGCAAATCACCCTTCCCAGGACCTATGAATGTGCACGATAATCTTAGGATATACATGATTTTGTTTTCTTGGTTACAAAAATAGTCGGGATTATTAAATCTCTTACCACAATAGATATTGTTTTCTATGAATGCAGATCGTGGACTCCAAATCAGAATTCATTGGGGGGTACTGCCACAGCTGATGAGCCAACACTGGATCAGTTGATAGCTGGGGAACAAGTAGAAATGATACGGGTGGAAGCAAGGAAGCTTGGAACAAAACTGGAGTTTCATCAGAGAATGAGACCCGTGGTTTATTGGTCTGCATGGAGTGCCAGAGAAGCAACCATAGAAAAAGATAATTTAAACATTTTATTTCATTTTGAAACTTCTTTTTATTTAGGTGGTGTTGTATCACATTGTAACGTTGAAGTGTATGAATTCAAAAATTTATAATGAAATTATCAATTTTAATGCAATTCCAAAATGTGTTCACAAAGTATTATTTTTAATTTTGTGGGTCAATTACCATATATCTAAAAAAAAAAGTCTACCGCAACGTTTAAAAAACGCTGCAAAAGGTGTTTTTTTTGCAACGTTTAAAAAACGCTGTAAAAACCTTTTTGGCAACGTTTTTTAAACGTTGCCATATCCTGTCACTCTACAGCAACACTGAGATTTACAGCATTTGCCCAAACGTTGCAAAAGGTTTTTGGCAACGTTCGTATCCTATTTTTGGCGTAGTGTATAGACAATTTATCTTGTATGATTT
The DNA here is from genome assembly GCA_035079005.1 of Fraxinus americana. Classification (NCBI taxonomy): domain Eukaryota; kingdom Viridiplantae; phylum Streptophyta; class Magnoliopsida; order Lamiales; family Oleaceae; genus Fraxinus; species Fraxinus americana. The sequence goes on from CM068706.1 coordinate 22,850,702, forward strand.
TGATACTATCCTAAAAGGATTTAATATGCTTAAGCATAATTCAAGTGATATTATAATTAGAGGAGTAAATACGTGTTATACTCTTTTTCCTTGATCGAGGTTTGTCCAGTTAGATTTTCCCATCAAGGTTTTTAATGAGATACTTTTCTAGCGTATTCAAAAATGTAATGTACTCTTTTTCTTTGATTAAGATTTTTCCTAAATGATTTTTTCTAATAAGATTTTAACGAGTTATATTCTTTATGTAATGAATATTCATAATCTAAAAGATATTTACCCTCAGAATAATACTATGATATGTACGAGACTCATGAAAAGATCAACAAATGCTATTTTTTGAATCATCATGTTGCTATAGTTATCAAATTTTGTCTCACTAATTTTTTTTTGAAGATATTGACATACAAGATATCAATATTGAAGATAATGACATACAAGATATGGATCGCTTAATACAAGATAAAATTAGTGGGAGTACACTCTTTTTCCTTCGATCAAATTCGATCAAATTTTGTCTCACTCAGTTTTCTTGACATGGTTTTAATGAGACATGATTTTATTATTCCAAATTATTTGTACTCTTTTTCATTTGTTGGTATTTTTGTCCCATTAAATTTTTGCCAAAAAAGATTTCAATGAGATAGTTATTTTGTAAATAACCATTCATAGGAGAGTGCTTTAAATATAGTAGTATTTATGAATGACTTTTATATTCCTGTAATCCTAGACGCTATAACTGTTGTATTCCTTATAACCTTAATTCCTCCCTATAAATAGGAGTTTTGGTTTTTTTTCCCCTCTCTAATTTGTAACAATTTAATATTTTATTGTAAGTAAATGTATTGTAGCAATATAAATTTAACGTAAGGCTCATCACCCCATTTTTGTCCTCACGTTTCTCTTGTACTGTCAATCATTTGTATTTTTTTTTCTTTTCCCATCATTTAATTCTGATTCCATACCTAATGTTGACACACAAAATGTGCAGCCCAATTTAAATGGCCCAAGAAAGGAAATGGTCCAAGAGAAGAAGCCCATTTAGAGAGATCAAGGTAAATGCCCGACCAAGAATATCATTAAATATGATGAAAGCCCAAAAACAAAGGTACGTTGTCGCCCAAGCCTGCAGAACGCCCAGATGTTGAGCGAATGAAGTATCCTGTAATCGGCAAGAGCAGAAGACCAATTGTCGTCCAAAAATGCTGAGTCGCCCAGAGTTCCAGCGATGACTAAAGCTTGCGGTTATCCAAACTCACGATTTAAGGCGGTTTGAGCACATCACAATTACGCCCCACGATTTGAGAAAGTTGGGGACAAGCAGTTATGAAGAAGATGTGGTGATAGGAGTTACACACGGTAGTTATTGGCCAGCTGGCCATTATGAGAGAAATGGGTAGTTACAAACAGTTTCTAAACGATTAAAAACTGCTCAAGTAGTATAAAAGAAAGAAGAAGACAACGAAGATAGCCTCGACAAAATTCACTCTCAAATAAAGAATATGTAATTTACTTTTTCTTAGATTAACTTTAATTATTTCAATTCCCTTGTACTTGTGTGCTTGCACCCCTTGGAGGCATCTTGTTCGTGTCCAAACTGTAATCTTTATATTCAATAAACACCCATTTTTGGGACTTTGTTCCAAGAGGTTTGTCCCTTATACAATCGTCTGATCCCTTTTTAATTATTAGCGAGTAAACGCGCAAAATAATTTGGCGTCCCCGGTGGGACAGTTGGTGTTTGAAGATGTAAAAGGAAAACATTATGCCTCATAAAAGTTCTGATAAAGCACCAACAAGTCACGGAGTAGTCCAGTCTGTGATCGAGCGAACGAGGAGCAGCAACATTCCCCTCAAACGGAAGGACAGACTCCAAGCAGTCACAGTCATTATGAACCAATGACAGAGTTGAGTCCTCGAACCATGGGTGCATTGCTTGGAGAACTCACACAAGATGTCGTCGAACAGGTAAATTTACGAAACGTCCATAATATGAAAAGATTTACCCAGAATGGAAATGTTCACTATAATAACATGGCCAAACAATTAAGTGCTTTGAACGATCTTATGAGCAAATTAGTACGCCAAGTATGTCAACCAACCATACCCATAAGAAGTCATTTCCAAACCAGGACGATTGTGGGACATACTTCACCACACAATTTCCTTGGTTTGAACCCAGGTCCAAGTATAGAAACATTTTTATGCCCTTCCACCTCAAATCAGGGGGTTAATGGAGTGCTAAATTTGAATGTTGATAATGTGACTACCAACCTGGGGGGTAATCCAAACATAAGTGTCCTGAATGGTGGACATAATTTACCTCGTGTTAATGAGGGAATAAATACTCAATATAATGGGTACAATGGTCTGAACAATGACACCTTCCCTGCCAATCAAGGACCAAATGTTAGGCCGCCTCAAGTAAACCAACAAGTAAACCAACCCATAGGAGTCCTATATGATCCAAATGTTTTATTGAGGAATCAAATTGCAGAAATAGTACAGGATCAAATGGCTGTTGGGGTACGTCCTGTAATCAAGCCGACTTACACTAAACCATATCCCGATTGGGTAGATCAAACATATCCATGGCCTAGAAGGTATAAAGTGCCCGAATTCTCGTTGTTCACTGGTTTAGGAGAAGTATCTACTTTAGAGCATATAGGACGATTCACATTACAGAGTGGTGAAGTGACCGATTACCATAAAATGAGATTATTCCCTAATTCGTTAACAAGAGTAGCATTTTCTTAGTTTATTAACTTGCCAGCAAATTCCTTTCAGACATGGCAACAAATGGAGCAGTTATTCCATGCCCAGTTTTATAAAACAGAATCTGAGGTTACATTGGCCGATTTGGCGAACTTACAATAAATGCCAAATGAATGGGCAGAAAGTTTTCTTCAAAGGTTCAAAACAGCCAGAAGTAATTGTTTTGTGCCCTTGCCTGAAAAAGAATTTGTCAAAATTGATCAAAGCTATTTAAGTTTTGACTTAAAGAAAAAGTTCCAGGATAGGGAGTTCCTTGACCTGTTTCAACTTAGTGCGAACGTGATTAGGTACGAATGTTTGATAAGAGAAGAAGAGCAAGTAAAAAATTCTAGTAAAGGGACTTATTACAAAGACCCAAACTTTGGTATTCATACTATAAGCGATGAATTTTACGATCAAACTGAAATATGTTTGGCTGAACTAACCAAAGGGGATGCGTATATTTGTCTCATAATGGCTAAGCTTAGGGATTTAGCCAGAGATGAGCCTATGAAAGGAGAAAACAAAAAGAGCAGAACGTTCTCGTTCGATGTAACTAAGGCTGACCTTATATTCGATAATTTGTATAAGGATAAGCAGATAAAATTGAGCGATAAACATAAATTGCCAAGCTCTGAGCTAATTAAGGGTAAAAAATATTGTAAATGGCATAATGCATGGTCACATATGACTAATTATTGCTTGGTTTTCCGTCATGTATTACAGGACGCTATTGAGTCAGGACGAATCACGTTCGCAGACAAAAAGAAAATGGCAGTGGATGAAAATCTTTTCCCACAGCCACTTGAAGTGAATATGGTGACGACCAATCTCAAAAATAAGTTACCAAGATTCAAGTTGGTCATCGATGATAAAGAAGACCCTGAGAAACATGCTAGCGTGTTTGAACATATTAGAGGAAAAGAACCCATGAAGAACGAAGAAGTCTTGTGTGCCAGATGTAAAGGAGAAATAAGAGCAAATACTGGGAAACCAGAAGTATGGCAGAATCACCATCACCCTGAGTTTGTTCCAAACAGGAGGCAAGACACATCATTTTATAGAGGACCGCCTCTGGAAAGCCAGTTCAGGCCAGCAAAGCATGAGAGATCATTTAGACCACAGCCTCGCCAGCCTAATGTGTAGCACTCATATCAGTATAATGTAAGACGTGTTGTGCCTTTTAGTGAAATGACCAGGACTCAGCAAAGATGATTTCAACGGAATTATGGACGAATGATGAGGCAGCAACAAGAAATGCCACGTCCTAAAGCACCAAGAGTACTGGAAATAGTTAATCAAAATGCTCTCGAAGATAGTGAAGAGACTGGCACTGGGGAATCAATGGAAGAAATGCCAGAAAGTTATTCTGGGAGGTCAAAGTTTGATCGAAGCAAAAGAGACGAAGAAGATACAGAACCACCCCTTACTATCCAATTCGGCACCTTACCTCCCGTCATGGCTAATAATTATCTGTTGGCCAATGAATTCAAGAATAAGGAGGAAGAAGGAGGAGATGAGGAAGAAGCATGTGTGTTGGAATGTGAAGGTGGTCAGACGTGTCAAGAAATACAAAGCGAAGAGGATGATGGTATAACTGATATTGAAGAAAAAATTGATGTAGAAGAAGAAAGGAGAAAGAGAAGAGTATCACGCAACACTTTGCTGAAACAATTGCATCGGGAAGGGATCCGTGAAGTAGATTTGTTGGGAGAACCATTTCTTTCGATTTCTACGTACTATATGGAATGCCCAAGAGGAAGAAAAGGGTGCCTCGTTTTGAGAAATACGGATCTACTCCAAGGATACTGCCTCTCCCAACGGGCCGGGTAGCTGCTGGAGAAATACTGGAGGATGAAGATAGTGCCCCACAGACAAGTACTCAACCCGAGGTATTGCAAGTTGATTTATCACAAAGAGATAAGTCGACTGAGGACAAACAAGAAGTAGAAATTGATGCAGCAGAAAAAGTCGTCTTCAAAAAACCCACCATGAAACTGACCAAGCATTTAAGACCACTTTATGTGAAGGCCTTGGTCAATGGCATACCCGTGGTGAAGGTGCTTACTGATAATGGGGCAGCCATAAATACTATCCCATTAAGGATGATGAGGAAATTCGCAAAGACAGAGGATGACATGATCCCAACGGAAGTCATTCTCACAAGCTTTAATGGGGGAGCAATTTCGGCCAAGGGAGTAATGCCACTAGATATAACTGTGGGAACAACTACTAGGACCACAGTCTTCTTTGTCATTGATGGTCCTACTAGTTACAATATACTACTAGGGCGAGATTAGATCTACGGAAGTCATTGTATACCATCGTCGCTCCATCAGTGCTTGGTTTTCTGGAATGACCAAGGTAAAGCAGAAGTGGTACAGGCATATCATAGGCCTTTTGTTGCAGAAGCTAACTCGGTAGAAAGGTTTATGTGCGAGGGAAATTATGGACCTGCCAGGATAATCCAAGATGGAGAAGAAACTCAAGTTGTCGCACAGAGTGAAGAACCATTTTCGGTAGAAGCACTCGCTGAAATGTTCAATCAAATGAGGCCAAACATAGTGGCCCTAGAAAAGCCAGTGATTGGCAAAAGGACAATCAAAGAATGGTGATGAGTTGGCAACCAAAAGAACATGTGGCCGAGATCCAGGCCTTTAAAGCCAGACTAGTGGCTTTCAATAAAGAATGTCAAGAGAAAATCAAAAAAGAAGTAGCATTGAAAACATTGGAAGACAAATTGGCAGTATTCAAATTGGAGCAAAGTGTTGACCAAGAAGTCAACAAGGTGGATTGCTTAGAAGAAGAAATGCCTACAAGGGACATGGACGATGAAGTAATGAGGATCCACAAGCCTGGGAACGCTCAAGCACAAGACCCTTTGGTCAAAGTAAACATTGGCGATGTGGGAGAAGATCGCCCAACATTTATCAGCCAGATGCTTAGTCAAGAGGTTAGTACAGCATTAATCACTTTATTAAAAGAATATAAAGACTGTTTTGCTTGGGAGTATGAACATATGCCTGGTTTAGATAAAAATTTAGTGGAACATAGACTGCCAGCTAAATTAAACTTTAAGCCTCATAAACAGCCTCCTAGACGTTTTGCTCCTAACGTGTTACCTAAAATTAAGAAAGAGATTGAGCGATTATTAAGAGCAGGCTTCATTAGGACAGCTAGATATGTTGAATGGTTATCTAACATTGTGCCAGTGTTAAAAAAGAATGGTAAATTAAGGGTGTGCATAGATTTCAGAAATCTGAATTTAGTGACACCTAAAGATGAATATCCAATGCCCACAATAGATTCTTTAGTTGATTCCACTGCTGGACATGTGATGTATTCCTTTATGGATGGGTATTCAGAATATAACCAAATATATATAGCTGAAGAAGACATACACAAAACTGCCTTTAGATGTCCATGGGTCTTAGGGTGTTATGAGTGGGTAGTTATGCCTTTCGACCTGAAAAATGCGGGGGCGACAAAAGATAGGTCCTTGGATTTTGGCATTGTCCGAGTTTGAAATACAATATGTACCACAGAAGGCGGTAAAAAATCAAGTATTGGCTAATTTCATGGCCGATCACCCGTGCCTCGATATACTTGAAGAAATTAAATTGGAAATAGACTCATTCAAATTCAAACCATGGATCCTATATTTTGATGGATCAAAAACTTCCAAAGGTGCAGGGTTAGGAATAGCCTTGATAAATCCTCTAGGAGTTTGTTATAAATTCGCCTTCATATTGGACAGAATGTGCACCAATAACCAGGCCGAGTATGAAGCATTGATTGTCGACCTAGAGTTACTAACTGAAATGGAAGTAAAAAACGTGATTATTAGGGGCGATTCCCAATTGGTGATTTACCAACTCACTGGCGATTTTAAATGTCAAAGCGAATCCGTCATAAGCTAGTATGAAGTCGCCCAAGAATTGCTAGAGGAGTTTGATCAAGTGGAACTTCAATATGTCAATTGAATATACAATGACATGGCGAACGAACTAGCCCAAACGGCCTCAGGTTACTTAAAAATTTTAGATATAGAACCCACTTGTGAATATGGAACAATATTGCCCGTTATACAAAGGAGGCAAATAAGATTGGAGTTCACTGCATACAAGAAGCAGATGCAATGGATTGGAGGGTAGAGATAAAAAAGTTCTTGAAAGAATCATGTAAAAAGAACAATAGAAAGATAAGGCTACGATCGTTGAATTACACATTGATCGAAAGCGAATTACTTAAGAAACGCCCGGATGGGGTTTTGTTGAAATGTGTAAGCTTACAAGAAGCTAAAGTAATTATGGCTGAAACACATGAAGAAATTTGTGGAGCCCACCAAGCTGGCCAAAGGATGAGGTGGCTAATTATTAGGAATGGATATTTTTGGCCTAAGATGGGAGAAATGTGTGTCCAATATGCAAAAGGGTGCTTGATATGTCAAATACATGGACCAATCCAAAGAGCGCCAGCTACAGAAATGGCACCTATCATTAAACCATGGCCGTTTAGGGGTTGGGCGATAGACTTAATAGGAAAGATTTATCCACCATCGTCCAAGCAACATACGTTCATTATAGTAGCGACAGATTTCTTCACCAAGTGGGTAGAGGCAATACCTCTAAAAGAGATATCTCAGAAGAGTGTTATAGAGTTCATTCGCGATCATATCATTTATAGGTTTGAGATCCCACAAACCCTGATGGTGGATCATGGGACTTCCTTGAATGGGGATCAAGTGAAGGAATTTTTGAATGAATTTGGGGTCAAGTTGGTAAATTCCACACCTTATTACGCTCAATCCAATGGTCAGGCTGAATCCTCTAACAAGATTCTGAAGAACATTGTAAGAAAGATGATAAGTGAAAACACCAGAGATTGGCACGAGTGTTTGAACCAAACTTTGTGGGCCTATAGAACGTCGCCAAGTACAAGCACTAAAGTTACCCCTTTTCAGCTAACATACGGGCAAGACGTAGTGTTACCCATGAAAATCAACGTCCAGTCAATGAGAGTATGTTCACAAAACAATCCGGGCGACAATGATCGTGTAAAGTTACTTATCCAAAATTTGTTGGAATTGGACGAATTAAGGTTGGACGTCCTCGATAGATTGCAAGTCCAGAAAAAAATTGCTAAGTTTTACAACAAAAAGGTCGTAGCCAAGTCCTTCAATTTGGGCGATTTAGTTTGGAAAACAGTACTCCCTTTGGATAGTAAAGACCCAAAATACGGTAAATAATCACCAAATTGGGAAGGACCTATACAAGGTGAAAAGTGTGTTGCCTAATGGAGCCTACCATTTAGAAAATTTAGATGGTACTAATCACGTGAGGTTCATCAATGGCAAATATTTGAAGAAATATGTTCCTTCCTTATGGGAAGACGAACAAATAAAAACTTAAGCATGTAAGTTCTATTGAGCGATGATAGCCAGATAAAATAAAGAACGAAATACGTTCAAGCAAAACTTTTATTAAATAAATGTTGGTTACATCCATGGAATACAAGAGTGCGAAGTATCCTATGAACAAAAGTATAAAACTCCTACGAGTTACAACTAGGGATGAACAATTATGATATTTCTGGCAGCAACAGTGAAAATTGTGGACTGGGACCAGCCGCCTTCCTAAATGCATCGCTGCAATGGCGAGCGAAAAGGGCTGAAAAGCATTCTCAACAAACAAAAGTGGCCCAGAAATATTCCCTCCCACCATCGATGGATGGAAAGAATTTTGCTGCTGGCCAAGAAACATTTCCTATATCTCCCATACTGACAGGCGTAATCAAAGTAGCCAACAAATATGATGGATCGGCTGACTCATTTCTACGGAAAAGTGGAATTGGAGAAAGAATCGAGATGCTGGACGATGGCAGCAAAATAATTCTTGGAGAAGAACTACGAAAGGGGATGATAAGTGCTGAAAGCACAAACGTATTTATAAGGGAACGAATATGAAAAGTCAGAATATGAAAGGCTACGTACATTAAATGGCCCAAAATCTGAAGGGTGAGGAAATTGATATGCATGAATTTTAGCATAGAAATAATCAAGTGTTTGGGGGGTTGACGATTTAAAAGAGGAACGTCAATTAATACACGAACATACAAAACAATTGTTCATTAAAGGCAAATACTGATGTCATAGTTGAAAAATGACTATGATGATTAGTTCATGAAATTACAAAGAAAATGACATCAAATGTATCAATTACATTTCACCCCAAACAGATCGCATATGTTCCCTAAGCTTCGCCCAATCTTCATCCTGCCTTGAAGAAGTAGTGTTTATATCGGTCACAATCTCGTCGTCAACCTTCAGCTGTTGGTAACGCTCAACTAAGGACTTGGTCCGCTCTACCTCTTGGGAAGCATTACACTCTTTAACAGCCATCCTGACCTTGCAATCGTCCATCCTTACTTGAAGCTCCTTCATCTTTGCAGCCAAGGTCATCATTAGGGAATCTTCAGCCTTAATTTCAGAAGAGATTTCATTCAATCCAATCTTGGCTTTGTTGATCTCCTGAAGCAACGATTCCTTTTCAGAAGAGGCACAAAGATATTGAATACTTTTGGCCTTCAACTCGACACATCTAGCCAACAGAGAAAGGACTTCAGAATGAATGGCCCTCAACGTCGCCTTGAATTTTGGAGAAATATTGAGCGACGGAAGCGTAAGTGCTTGTGCCAACTTCGTACTCAAAAGATCAAATTTATCCTTCTGTTTGGCAGCACTGGCCGTGCGAACATCCATGTCCATGAAGGCAACATACTCAAGCATTGATTGTTTGAGAATCTCCATGTTTGCCCCTGAGGAGTCAGAAGGATGGCCGGAAGAAGGGCAGGATGTTTCCATTTGTTCCCAAGAGGAAAGTAAGTCTTGGATGGAGAGCACAATAGTATTAGTGCACTAAAAGAAAATACTAATGTTAAAATGTCACTACAACAAATAACGCAAAGCAAAAGAGTGAAGGATGAACATGAGCTACCTCATCAGCGACCTTCGAATGTTCGGGATCATCATCAATTGGCCTTACCATGCGCGAAGACTTCCCTTTCTCTGAATAGGATGAACTTACTGCAATGGGTAGGTCTGTAGAAACACATGATATACACAGAGGAAAACAAGCCAAAGACTACTAAATCAACAAGTAGAGTGAAAGTGGCAAGAGACGTCCTACCTGTTGGTTCAGTAATTGGGAGATGGACGTCCTGGAAAGTCTGCAATGCCTCAGGGGGTTGTGATGAAGTTTATGGCACCAAAGGTTGCTCTTTGGGTGGAATCCCTTCATCAGATGATCCTGTTGAGACGGTTACAACAGCAGGAATTGCAGCAGGAAAGGCTGTGACCAAGGCTTCTGAATGAGAAGATGAGCTGTAACGCCCCAAAATTTCAAGCATCTTGAGGTGTTACCAAACAAAAATTTCATATACTTAAAATGCGGAACTATAAAATTCGATTTTTTAAATAAATGGAATATTCATAAATTTAAATCTGAATCATAAATCATGTCTTTAAAATAATTTAAATATTCTCAACTACTGTTATTGGACAGAACAACTAATGAATTTTAAAAGGAAAGCGATAAAACTTAATATTCTCGTAGAGTGAAATCCTTTGGCAGTCCGCTGCACCATCCCGCCACAGCTCCAATCGACCCGAACTAGTCTGTAAAAATTGTAAGAGTGAGTATTTTTAAAAAAAAACACTCAGTAACATACGTGCAATTTCCATTATACAATCATATGCAATAAAATAACACTTTATACCACTATTCTCTTATGGAGTATCTCGGTGACCAATCGAAACACCCATCTAGATCATCTTAAATTCCCGAGGGATCTCTTATCTCTTTCTGAGGAACCCGAAGGCCCATTGACAATTCATGCATAAATTACTGAACATAAAAGTATAAGGAAACAAACAACTTGCACAAAAAATATCTTACCTCGATTGATGAAACGAGCTTTTGATATAAAAAATATACTTAGAATTTACAACTGCCTTCCATATGAAAACTGTTGTGTAAAATTCTGTGTGGTGAATTATGAAATATGAGCACACTATTTATAGGGAAAAATATAGTAGTTGAGTCATGGTATAACTGTGATAAAATTTGTATTTATCCAATGTGATAAGAGTTTGTTACAATGGTTGGTTGGAACTAGAATTTTGATTAGTGAAATCATCTTAAAGATAAACATGGTTAATAATTAATAAAATATTATCTTGCATGAATGCATATACAAAACACGTGAAGAGTGAAATAGAATATCAAAATGTTTAATCCCCTTATTTTAAAGATAAATGTAGTTATTTAATATAATATTATTTTCTTTAACTAATTATCTTAAAAGGGTACAATTTCATAAAATAAAATAATACATATAAATCATAATTCTTTGAATTGAAATACCTTGAGCTTAACTTATCTGATTTCATATTTTCTCGAGCCTAATCTACATTATTTAATACGAGCTACAGAATGAGCCCAATGTTGATATACTTTTTGTCATTCTATAAAAAGTTAAATATTTGACCCATTTAAAACATAAGAACTTAAAACTTTATTTTAGTCCCTCAACTTTCAAAATCATAAAATTGAATACAAAATTTTATTCTAAAATTTTCGGGGTGTTACATGAGCCCTTCTGAAACCATCAAATGGAACAATCAAATGAAGCATCAATTCATAAAGGTCAATAGGTCATGGTTAAACAAAGTCATTACCTTTCTTTTGTGGATAAGGGGAACATCAACATCATCACCACCATCATTTTCAGTGTCATCTTGCAGGACTGGAGAAGCTGTGGCTGGCCGTTTCCAGCTGGAAACACCTTTGGCAGCAATAGCCTCGGTAGTTGGGGAAGTAGATGGAAGACTTGAACGTTTGTGGGAAGCTGGCGGTGATTTGGAAGGGCCCTTAATGGACAGTGGAGTAGTAAAAATAGGGAAAGAAGGGAGTCTCTGAGCGATCCAACGAGTGAAAGGCACGATTAGCGTTAACTGAAAAGAGCCTACGCTTCACAGACGGCCACAGTTGGTCGAAAGGAGGATGCGTAACAGTAGTAGGATTGAAAGGAACAAAAGAAAAGCCGCCAGCCAAGCATTTATTACGAGCATCAATAGCCCCAGCCTCAGCCTTACTAATAAGGTGAAAACGTTTCTTGGAATAACAAGGAGGAACAGGCCACGTTTGGCCAAAACCAAGCTGACGGGCAAAGAAATGAGAAGCGTATATCTTGACTCCAGCTTTAGCATTTGCCCCCGTCAAGATATCATGAAACAATTCTCTCCCAACCAAAAATTCAACCCACATGGACAAAAATGTGTTCGCTTCATCTATGGTGGAAGGAGGACGAACAAAAGTGGGAATTTGATGAGCAGGAAAATGAAAGAATGAAGGAATGGAGTTCAGTGTATAAGAGAATGTAAAAACTTCTCTGGCAGACATATTTACAGTGCCTAACTGATAAATGAGCATCCCGTAACAACTAACTGGCCTAGGGGGAGATGGTGTGCCCCAAGTTGAGAAAAATATGCTCTCAACCACAATTGAGCGAGCCAAAGGGGCCCACTGCTGTGGGAGAAGCGCCATTTTTCAATTGGGACTGAAGGGAGGCCATGCCTCTATAAAAGGTAGCCAAAAAGAATGAACATAAATTCAAAGGCCTACCACGAGCTAATTCGTGTGATATAGACAAATAGCTCATAGAAGGCTTCAAACTAGGGACGCAGAGGACATATTTACACAACCAAACATGAAGGAAAGCTACACGCTCAACATGGTTAGGTTCAGAAACAGAAGCAGTATAAAGGCTTTGCATGCTCGAATAAGAATCAGTAACTTTCTTATCAAACTTCAGAGCAGCGCTGTAACCAAGATACCAGGAAATATGGTATCGCCCAGAGGTGGGAGGTTTACCAAAGCCCCTACGTCCCTCAGAGTAATAGACGTCGGGCCAAGATGAAAAACAAAAGTATTATACTCTGAAGACCAAAAAACTTAGTGTGATTGGAAAAAGTACTGAATTGTAAATTGGGGGATGGATGATAATCTCTAACAAATCAGAAATTCGTGCACGATCAAAAAGTGCTTTTGTGGGACCATGTTTCACCGGACGTGTATGCCAAAAACGAAAAGAAGAATCAGCCTTAGGCCAAGTACGAATACCTCGCTCCTGTATAGGCTTCAGCGGTAGCGAGTTCAGAAAAGGAAGGTTTTCCATGCAAGGGAACACTTGACCCACCGCCACTTTCTCTATAGATGCAACATCATTGAACATTGGACCAAGATAAAACTCATTCAGGTCTGGATTAGTCGGTGCAAGGTAAGAAGGGTTTACATACGACCTGGTAAGGAGGTTTTGGAAGTCTTCGAAACTAAAAGGGTCCTCCGAACGAGTTTGAGAGGTCGCCATTGAATGCAAAATACGAGTTTATCTGAGTTTGCTTGAGAAATGTAGAGGAGAAGCAAGACGATGAACAGTAAAATAGTGGAGAGAAGACGCGAAGTATAAAGATGTGGTCTAATGGTGCAATGAAATGGCGCGATTCTTGGGCTTATAACGGTTATAACGTCACACCTTTCCAGACAATTAGAAGAAAGTGATGATTGAAAATCCTTGGGAATTTCAAATATTGCTGGAAGACACAAAGATGAATATGGCGAAAATTAAATTTAATTCCGCCATATTGGGGGTAATTGTTGACACACAAAATGTGCAGCCCAATTCAAATGGCCCAAGAAAGAAAATGGCCCAAGAGAAGAAGCCCATTTAGAGAGATCAAGGTAAAAGCCCGACCAAGAATATCATTAAATATGATGAAAGTCCAAAAACAAAGGTACGTCGTAGCCCAAGCTTGCAGAACGCCCAGATGTTGAGCGAATGAAGTATCCTATAATCGCCCAGAGCAGAAGATCAATTATCGCCCAAAAATGCTGAATCGCCCAGAGTCCCAGCGATGACTAAAGCTTGTTGTTATCCAAAGTCACGATTTAAGGCGGTTTGAGGACATCACAATTACGCCCCACGATTTGAGAAAGTTGGTGACAAGCAGTTGTGAAGAAGACGTGGTGATAGGAGTTACACACGGTAGTTATTGGCCAGTCGGCCATTATGAGAGAAATGGGTAGTTACAAACAATTTTTAAATGATTAAAAACTGCCCAAGCTGTATAAAAGAAAGAAGAAGACAACGAAGATAGCCCCGACAAAATTCACTCTCAAACAGAGAATATGTAATTTACTTTTTCTTAGATTAACTTTAATTATTTCAATTCCCTTGTACTTGTGTGCTTGTACTCCTTGGAGGCATCTTGTTCGTCTCCAAACTATAATTTTCATATTTAATAAACACTCCTTTTTGGGACTTTGTTCCAAAAGGTTTGTCTCTTACACAATCGTCTGATCCCTTTTTAATTGTTAGCGAGTAAACGCGCGAAACACCTAATTAAGACATTATTCCTCTTGGATTATGCTTCTTAACTTTTTTAACAAACAAACTTTGCTAAATGTATAGAAATTTTATACATGTAGCATGACATAATGTCATATATGGCATTCTATAATTAGACATGACTAAAAATTGCAATGTTTGCAATTATGTAGTTCGACATGTCAAAAAGACATGTCGGCTCGGGAGGTCCGGAAAAAGCCTGAGCCTAATCTGCTCGTATTCGGGACAACCAAGTTGAGGCTCGAGCCGAGCCCCATTTGGGGCATCGGCTCGAGCCTAGACAACCTGTGGGCCCGTGTTACGGGCCATTTCGGCCCGTCAAGCCAAGCTTTATTAAAAAAAATAAAATTAGATTTTAAATTCACCACTTTTAAATTCTTTAAAAAAATTAGATTTATCACCAAAAAAAAAAAAGAGCGGCACGGCCCGCTAAGGCCCGAGCTGAAAGCTCGAGTCGAGCTTTCGTTTTTTGGTCGAGCAGCTCGGGCCAAAAAAAGCCAAAATTATTTTTGCTCGAGCCAAGCCCGTGCCTCATGTTTTGACTTGTGGCTCAATTCGACTCGTTGACACCCCTATATGTAGTGCTATCAACACTGTATCTTGAACTTGTACAGGTTTAATACTTAACAAAATAATTCACATATAAAAAAGAAAACTTTTAAAGCGAAAAGTAACAAATAGATAAAAGTACAGAATGTGTAAAAGAAAACATTCGGGAAAAAAATTATTCCCAGCTCGTGGGCAACGAAGGTCCCAACTTGAGTAATGAGTACACACATTTTCCCTTTTATTTTTTAGAACATAAATAGTTTGCATTTTATTTTTTAGAGGACAAAAAAGGAGAAAGATTTACAGTAATATGAAAAAGAATAGTATCAAAATTTTTTTATTTTTTTATGACGATGAATGAAGCCATTCTCATTTAGATAAGTATTTTAGTTAATTTCATTAGTTGTCATCAAACTTTGTGCAAAATTTAAAATTGATTATTAAAGTATTTTTAATCATATTGGCTACTGTAGTAAAACTTTTATAAAATAATAATGTACGGACCGAAAAAAATTATTATTTTAGAGGGTTATTAATTTATCGATAAATGAATAATTTATTAATTTATCGATAATGAATATTTATTAATTTATAGAGTATTTTATATTTTTATAACTTATATTATATTTTACTATAATACATGTAGAAAATTAAATATGGTGAAATTCAAAATTTAATCCGTAAGCAAACAAAAAGACACACGTGCATACATTAAACATGAAACATTAATGTATATGCATTGGTTTCAAAATTTAATAACTTGAAGATTAACCGTTCAAATATTTTATTTACACATGAAACATAATTTCCACTGTCATTAGTTTAAACTTAAAAAAATGTCAATTGTAGTATGTGCATTGCAAAAAAAAATTAGAAATGAAGTTGAGTTTAGTTTGAATACAAAGAAAAAGCAAAAGACTTTAGATACATATTTTGAAAGAGGCAAAAAAAATTTTGTTGTCAAATTAAGTCATTGTTTGGTCTTCATTATCTTCAAAATACATTTTTCTTCCTCTTATTTTTAATCACACATTTTTCAATAAAATAATATTATATGCGAACCCAAAACTTTCCTTACTTTTTAAATATACATTCTACATCAAAATATTATTTCAAAATATATTTTTGACAAAAAATATAGAGCTCAAACATGCTCTAAAAGTTTATAAATTTATATTAATTTGGGGCAATTGTTGTCGACTCAGATAATCATTAACAATGACTTCTTTGATTTCTTCACTTTGAACTCTAAGTTATATTTCAGTGCAATTAGATGCGCAACTTCTTGCAAATCTTTCTCGTTTCAAACAATTGCTCGATATACAAATTCACATCATGAGGAACCACTCGCGAAGAATTAGATGACTGTCCACTCGATCCAACCCCTGTGCTCCCGCCCCACTCAAGTCTTTAAAGGAATAAAATAGTCATATCCTCATTTGTAAATTCATTATCATTCTCGTTATCGTAAACTACTGAAGGAATTTTGTGTGTAATAGTGAGATCATGATGATGATTAACTGTCTCGAGAATAACCACACAATCTTCCCGATCTACCTCTATCGTGTCCCAGAAATCATTAACATTGTGATCCACTCCATCCAAATTTTCGGGTTCACCTTCGGTATCATTCTTCTTCACTAAAATCACACAAAGAGGAGTCGTGCGCATGTTGTTCAATTCAAATAGGTAGTTTCACTTCAGCATCAGAAGCAAACTTCATAAGTGGAATTGGAATGGATGAATGCTCGTTGAATTTAAATTTAAATTCAATATCATAGTGAGAGAAATCGACTTTGAGCTTGTTTGCTAAATCATGGTACATTTTCACATATGATATGCTCGATGTTATGGAAATACAAATACCACCACGTATATCACTCGACCATTTTCATACCCATTGATCTTTTTCATCCAATTCGAAATCACCAAGTAACAAATTGGAACCACAACCATATTTGAATAACGAAATAGAATTTTTAATTATATATAAAAAATAGTTGTAAAATCAACCAAACCACTGATTGTTATGATAAAAAAAAAAAAAACAGCTTAACAGCCCTAACGACCGACTGTTAAGATGACCATGATATGCAAATGAATTTTTTTCTTGTTTATACTTAAAAAAATTATAGATCTATTAAAAAAATTTATCTACATGTTAATTTATGTAAAAATAAGATTTATCGATTAAAATGTATATTAATTTAGCGAAAACGAAATTAAATATACTGTACTTACCTATTCGAAATGATAGACATAAAAAAAAAAAAATTGTTCAGTGTTTGATCAATTTCTAAGATTTTGAAGTTGAAATAAATGAAAAATGAGAGTTTTTAACTGTGTTGAAATGAACAGATAAAAAAAGTTAGTTCATTTTGAAATTTTACGTGACAAGTGTTTGATTTTTACTTGTTAACTAAAAGTGTAGTATTATCTTTTTGTTAAAAATGATTTTTTGTAATTGAATTGTAAGGGCATTTTTATCTTTTACAATTCAAAATGCCATTGAGGAAATATACTATTGTTGAAAATTCAAACTGAAAATATGGAGTTATGCCATTTTTAAAAGTACCCAATAAAATTTAGTGAACTTATTTGTAATTAATGGAAGAATTAACATTTTTTAGGTTTCATAATTTTTTGGGGGAATTTGACCATTTAACCTCCCTAGACAGTGTATTTGGTTAAATGGCCTTTGACCAATGATAAAAACAAATAACAAAATGTACCGTCAGAACCTCGGTATTAGGAGTGTGTTTGGTAGAGATTTTTGGGGGAAGAATTGATTTTTGAATAGTGATATGATGAGAAATGTGTGGTTGAAAAAGAAAAAAAAATAATGATGTGATGAAAAATATTATTTTATTGAAGAATGTGTGGTTGAAAATGAGAATTGATTTACTGTAGAAAATCAAAATCCATACCAAACGGGCTCTAGATAAATTGAACCCATTTAAGTTGTAAGATAGAGGTGTCATTTACAAAATTTGAGAGATACGCTCGTTACTTATATTTTCTAACGAATGTAACTAGTACCTTGTGCTTTCACCAACTCAATATCTATAATCGATGTCAATTCCACCATTATCTGTCGTACAATCAACATTCCTAGTTTTCTTAAGGTATGGGGTCCAATGCTAGAGGTCATTACGATGAAAATGAGACAAAATATTGAGGAAATCAACAGAACGACAGAAATGCCATTAAACGTTTCAAGTGTCGTTTTGCCTATAAACACGATTTTGAAGAGCCCACGACCGTTCGAGCCACGATTATCAATAATCTTAACTCATTTAAGGTGCGGACTGGACATGCCGCTTACAATATTCGGGAGTTATGCTCATTACTTATAATTTCAAATGAATCTAGACCAAGACTTGTGATTTTACCGTTTGATACCTTATATTCTATATCAATTACACTGTTAGTTGTCACACAATCAACATTTTCGACATTCTTAGGTTAGGAGGTCCAATCCTTGAGGTCATTCCTTTGAAAAGTAGCAAAAAACTTGAAAAATCAACAGAACGACACCAGTGTCGTATAACGACACAAGTGTCGTTCTGCCTCTAAACACGATTTTGAATTTTTGAATAGCCGCGACCCGTCCGAACCACGGTAATCGATAAATCGAACCCATTTAAGTTGTAGACTAAACACACCGCTTACAAAATTCTTGAGATATGCCAATTACTTGTACTTTCAAACGAATCTAGACTAAGACTTGTATTTTCAACGATTGATACCTTATATTCTATATCAATTCCACCGTTAGTTGTCACACAATCAACATTTTTGTCCTTCTTAGGTTGGGGGTCCAATCCTTAATGTTCTTGCCTTGAAAAGTAACAAAATATTAGAAAAATCTACAGAACGACACAAGTGTCGTTTAACGGCACAAGTGTCGTTCTGCCACTAAAATCGATTTTGAAGAGTAGCGACCCTTTCGAACCACGATAATTGATAAACTGAACTTATTTAAGTTGCAAGATGGAGATATCGTTTACAAAATTTGAGAGATACGATCGTCACTTATATTTTCTAACAAATGTAGATAATGACTTGTGATTTCACCAACTTAATATCTATAATCGATGTCAATTCCGCCGTTGTTTGTCACACAATCAATATTTCTGATTTTCCTAAGGTAGGGAGTCCAATGTTCGAGGTCGTTGCGATGGAGATGAGGCAAAATATTGGAAGAATCAACAGAACGACACAAGTGCCATTACTGGTCACGTGTGTCGTTCTGTTGATAAACATGAGTATGAAAGGCCAAAAGCCGTCCAGCCTCAGTATTCGATAAATTGAACTCATTTAAGTTGCAAGATGGACACACGTTTACAAAATTCGAGAGATACGCTCATTATTTAAACAACATGAAAGTGAAAACAGCACAAGTGTCGTTACTGTTACGAAAAAACACAAGTGTCGTTATTGTTATGAAAACAACACAAGTGCCATTACGTATACAATACAAATAATTGATACCGTGTATATTTTGAAATTAATTGATATAAATAAATAATATTTAATTTTTGAACATCATTTTTTTTTATTTTTTTAGGTAAATACTCAAATCGACACATATGAATAGAACAATTTGTGCTTTCACCATTTTTATAATATAAAATCTATATCTTTTCAATCTTTATTTGTGACATAGTCAATCATTCTGTATTATATATGTTAGGAAATCCATTATTAGAGGTCATTTCATTGAAAAAATAAACTATAGAAGATAACGACAATCGTGTCGTTTTACATAGCAGATAATGACTGGACTGTCGTTCTGTATTCTAGTTAAC
Organism: Fraxinus americana; assembly: GCA_035079005.1. Lineage (NCBI taxonomy): Eukaryota > Viridiplantae > Streptophyta > Magnoliopsida > Lamiales > Oleaceae > Fraxinus > Fraxinus americana. Next base: position 22,870,279 of record CM068706.1, read on the forward strand.
AATTGGAGTGCTGTGATCATTCAATAGATCCTCACAACACAAAAAACAAGCTAAATAGGTAAACAACACCAACTAAACGCATGAGACTTCTAAAAATACATTTATCTTTTCTTCAAATATAGTAGAGATTTCAATGTTCATAATATGAAAAACAAGAATCTTGTTCAAATGCTCAAAATATTGGATAAGAAAGGTGATGAATAGAATAAATAATAAGATTTTAGGTAGCAACCACATGGAGACATCGATGTGTTTTGGAGACGGATTGAAGATTTTTGTTTTATCGGAAGATTGTAAAGGAAAGGAAAGGTTAATTGAGGAATTTAATTGGATTCAAAGGGGTGTTTGGGTATTTTCCATGGTGAGGGCATTTTGAATATTTGATATTGTTTATTTATTGTTTTTTATAATTGAAGGCCATTTGGCCAAGAAACATTGAGATGAGATTTTTTAACCAAAATCATTGTTTGACTAGACTTTTTAACAACTACTCCCTAATTTTTGGGATTCTTTGTTGAAAGGCATGGTCAAACAATGTATTTGAATAAAGAGCATTTTTTCAATGTTTATTGGTGAAATGGCCTCCATTAAAAAATACAATAAATAAATGGTGTAAAAGGTCTAAAATATCCCTATCATGAAAAGACGCAAATACCCTTTCAATCCAATTAGATTTCCCAATTCATCTCCAATCCAATTCACGAGTTCTTCGTCTCCTGTGCTTGCTTCCAAATTCATTTCCAATCCAATTCACGAAATCTTGTTATTTATTATATTACTCACCTGTCTTTTCCTAAATTTTGAGTATTTGAATAAGAATTTTGGTTTCTATATTATCTACATTGAAATCTCTAAATAATTGAAGGAAAAAAAAAGGTATTTTCGGTAATCTCGTGTACATTGGTCTTTTTATTGTTGAATATAGTATGAAATGATATTTTAACTAATTTTTTTTCCACAGTTGGTGTATTTCTGTAGTGTGTGTAACTATTAGACAATTTACAGTACAAAACGACACTCCAGCTGTTTTACGTAGTGCAGAATGACAGTACAGTCGTTATCTTGTACAGATCGTGTACCACTCAATGGGAGACATGAACAATGAAGACAAGATATCACATATGTCGCTTTTGTAGTGTTACGATGTACTCCTTTTGTAATATTGAAAAATGATGGTGGTGTTATGTTACGATGTACTACTTTTATCATTATGAAAATCAAACTATATATAATAATTGGAAAGATGGATTATGTAATTGTCTTAGGCTCGATGAAGCCATAATGGCAATTATACTGTTTAACGACAGTTGTGTCGTTTTCTTTTTTTCTGTTGATTAAGTAATGAGCATAACTCCCGAATGTTGTAACCGGTGTGTTCATCCTGCAACTTAAATGAGTTTAGCTTATCATTAACGTGGCTCGGACGGGTCACTGCTCTTCATAATCGTGTTTACAGACAGAACGACACCTGTGCCGTTTTCAAAACAGTAACGACAGTTGTGTCGTTTTCTTTTTCCTCTTGATTAAGTAATGAGTATAAATCCCGAATGTTGAAAGCGACGTGTTCAGACTGCAACTTAAATGAGTTCAACTTATCATTATCGTGGTTCGGATAGGTCGCGGCTCTTCATAATCGTGTTTAGAGGCAGAACAACACTTGAGCAGTTTTCAAAACCGAAACGACAGTTGTGCCTTTTTTTCCTCTTGATTAATTTATGAACGTGAATACAGAATTTTGTAAGTGGTGCGTTGAGCCTACAATTTAAATGAGTTCGATTTATCGATTATCATAGTTCGGATGAGTCGCGACTCTTCAAAATTGATTTTAGTGGCAGAACGACACAAAAACGACACATGTGTCGTTATGTTGATTTTTTTCAATATTTTGCTACTTTTCAAGGCAAGGATATCAAGGATTGGACCCCCAACATAAGAAGGACGAAAATGTTGATTGTGTGTGACAACTAACGGTGGAATTGATATAGAATATAAGATATGAAACGGTGAAACACAAGTCTTAGTCTAGGTTCGTTTGAAGGTATAACTAATGGGCATATTTCAAGAATTTTGTAAGCGACGTGTTGAGCCTGCAACTTAAATGGGTTCAGTTTATCGATTATCGTGCTTTGGACGGGCTGCGGCTTTTCAAAATCGATTTTAGTGGCAGAACGGCACTTGTGTTGTTCTGTTATTTTTTCAATATTTTGTTACTTTTCAAGGCAAGGATATCAAGAATTGGACCCCCCAACCTAAGAAGGACGAAAATGTTGATTGTGTGACAACTAACGGTGGAATTGATATAGAATATAGGGTATGAAACGGTGAAAACACAAGTCATAGTCTAGATTCGTTTGAAAATAAAAGTAATGGGCATATCTCAAGAATTTTGTAAGCGGCGTGTTGAGCCTGTAACTTAAATGAGTTCAATTTGTCGATTATTGTGGTTCGGACGAGTCGCGGCTCTTCAAAATCAATTTTAGTGGCAGAACGACACGTGTCGCTCTGTTGATTTTTCCAATATTTTGCTACTTTTCAAGACAAAGATATCGAGGATTGGACCCCCAACCTAAGAAGGACGAAAATGTTGATTGTGTGTCAACTAACAGTGGAACTGATATAGAATATAAGGTATGAAACGGTGAAAACACAAGTCTTAGTCTAGATTCGTTTGAAAGTACAAGTAATGAGCATATAGATTATCGATATAGGGTTGAGCTTGCAACTTAAATGTGTTCAATTTATCGATTATCGTGGCTCGAACGGGTCTCTGTACTGGTGTTTCCAGGCAGAACGACACTTGTGCCGTTACACGACAGTTGTGTCGTTCTGTTGATTTCATCAATATTTTTCAACTTTTCCAACCGAACAACCTCGAGAATTGGACCCCATAACTTGAGAAGGCTGGACGTGTGGATCAAGTGACAACTAAAGGTGGAATTGATGTAGAACATATGGTATTGAACGATGAAATCACATAAGTTTACATTGATTTTGTTTGAAAGTATAAGCGTTGAGCATATCTCCCTTACATTCTAAGAGTCACGTCCATCGTACAACTTTAATGAGTACACACGTATTGAGTTCATCGTGGCTTGGACGGGTCAAGCGCTCTGCACTGTGTTTCCAGACAGAACAACACTTGTGCCGTTACACGACAGTTGTGTCGTTCTGTTGATTTCATCAATATTTTTCAAATTTTCCAGCCGAAGGACCTCGAGAATTGGACCCCCTATCTTGGGAAGGCTGGACGTGTTGATAGGTGACAATTAACGGTGATTCACATGAGTTCCCTTTCAGAACGACACAAGTGTCGTTTTCTAGACAGTAACGGCACTAGTGCCGTTCTCATTGAATTTCATACACACAGCATAACAATAATTGTGCCGTTCTGATATCAGTAACGGCACAAATGTCGTTTTCTACACCGTTTTCATCAATTTTCTTTTCTTTTCATAACTCAATATTTCATCGAATGTCTTTCTCATTATCGTTATATTTGTACAAGTAAATGTTATCTTCCCAGGAAGAACGACACAAGTGTCGTTTTCTGGATAGTAAAGACACTAGTGCTGTTCTCATTGAAATTCATTCACACAACATAACGACACTTGTATCGTTCTGATATCAGTAACGACACAAGTGTCGCTGTCTACTTTCTTTTCATCAATTTGCTTTTCTATTCACAACTCAATATTTTATCAAGTATCTTTCTCATTATCATTATATTTATACAAGTAAATGTTATCTTCCCAAACAAAACGACACAAGTGTCTTTTTCTGGACAGTAACGACACTAGTACCGTTCTCATTGAATTTCATTCACACAACATAACGACACTTGTGCCGTTCTAGTAGACGCAACCTGTGAGTGCCATGCAAAAAAATTAAATGTTATTATGTGACAAGTATCGAAAGAATTGACATAGATTATATGATAACGAGTGGGTGACATCACAAGTCACTATCTACATTCATTAGAAAAACACAATTAGTAAGCGTAACTCTCAAATTTTGTAAACGGCGCATCAATCTTGCAACTTAAATGAGTTCAATTTATCGAATACCGAGGCTCGGACGGTTCGTGGCCACTCATACTCATGTTTATTGACAGAACGACACGTGTGACCAGTAACGCACTTGTGTCGTTCTGTTGATTTCTTCAATATTTTACCTCATTTCCATTGCAACGACCTCGAGCATTTTGTCAAACTTTCTATGTTACATACTTTAGGGAGTCCATTAAAATGTTGTTTTGTTGAAAAAATCGGATGTAGATGAAAATTTCGGAACGACACAAGTGTCGTTACTGGACATGAAAATGACATTTGTCCTATTACATGTCTAAATATAAGCAATCACAACTCATTTGTCCCATGAAAATAATAAGTGAAACTTATTTATATTGTAACATGCAAATAACACGTACAATGTTGAGATATATGTTCATTAACTTAATCGAAACATATGAGTAAGACGACTTGTGCTTTTACTATATCGATAATATAAAAGTTATGTCATTTCAATCATTCTTTGTGGCTAGTCAATCTTTTTGTGTTATACATGTTAGTGAGTCCATTATTAAAGGTCATTTCATTGAAAAAATCAAACTACAGTAGATAACGACTATAGTGTCGTTTTACGTTGCAGATAACGACTGTAGTGTCGTTTTACAACGCAAGATATAGCAATTAAATCTGGCAGATTTGGCATCGTGACTGCAGACCTTTAATTAGCCTAGAATAACCTTACCAAATTTGAATAAATGGGTTCCTTTAATTCTAGAAATCTCATCCAACCAAATTCTTCAAATTACCTCAAGAATGAGAAACCCATAAATTTCAGAAACTCAAAATTTTTAATTCTTCCGGCAATAATTAATTTCTTATGAAGTGTTTTTTCATACATAGTTTATGCGTCGGAGCAAGAATATAAAACCGTTGGGTAGGGGTCAAGTTCTCGTACTGCCGGCATCACACGATTAGCCATCCATTTTATTTCCATATTGCCAATTTGGAGACTAAAAATCTAGAAACACAAAAGGAGAAGTAAATTGATTGAGAGAAAGAAATGAGAATTGCACTTACAGGGGAGAGAGAACGTTTTTGACGAAGGAGAAGAAGATGGAGGAGAAATGAAGGGATGAAATGAGGAAAATTGAGGGTTTTTGAGTTGATAATTGAAGGAGAATTTTGTCATTTTATCAACTAAAATATTTTTCTTTATTTTTTTATTTTTATTATTGGTCAAAGGTCATTTCACCAACTACATTGTCCAACTAGGCTAAATGGCCAAATTTCCACCTAATTTTTTTAATGAATGATCAATTGCAAACTGTTAATAACTTTAGTGACTTTATCTGTAAAATTTAACTGTATATTTTTCATTTCAATCTTGAGAAAAATGTCGTTCTCAAGAAATTCGCTAATAATCAAGAATATCCGAATTTCTTGCAAAGCATAACAGCACCAACAGTTGTAGATCATATATTATCTCCAAAAGAAATACACAGAATCAGTCTCATCAAGATGGTGCCAACGTCACTCATATCGTCTTTCTCGCCCGTACCTTCCTCAGCTAAACCTCGCCGAGTCAACCGGTAAATAAACATCCAATTATTCACACATCCCACAATTGAATTTCCCCAACAATCATTAATTCTGAGCTTTTTTTTTCCTACAGATATTCAAGTGTGGCAATGGCGTCTGCAAGCGTGAATGTGGATAATGTGAAAGTTACCCAAGGCTTGGGCAATTTACCAAAGATTGATTTGACTTCTGTTCATGGCAGGTAAATTTCGTTTTATATTTGTGAATTTTTAGTTCAATGGTCTTTCTATGAGATTATGGTGATAATAAACTAGCATTATTTCCACCAGATTATCTCGAAACTTTTATCATCAATTTAATTTTATATTATGTTATTTTAATTAATATTGAAAACCAATTTCCGATTCATATGTTGTAAGGTAAAAATAATCACTGTTGACTGAACACTTGAAAATCTTATCCGCCTGTCTCTATAATTATTAAGTGAATCTTGTAGTGAACCTATTTCAAAGTTCGTAATCTACAAAAGGAGCCGTAATGAAGAGGTACTTGTACATAATTGTTCTTCCATGAATTATGTTCTACTTCATGGAAAATTATACATAACATCCTAAGACTGTAATCGGTAAAAATAAGGAGAAACGATTCTGTTAGTGAGCCGTGCTATTCAACTGCTCTCCCTCCATCTCCCCTCTCTCCTTTCACTTTGTGTGTGTGTGTTGTTTCTAGGCAAAGTTCAAGTTTGGTGACCTGCATTTGAGATGAGTTTGCAACAACATGGCAAATTCTTTTGAAGTTTTATATGCATTTGTATGATACTAGGGAGTTGTAATTTCATGTGTAACAAACTTGCAATCTTTGAGCTACTCAGAACGTGTTGGGAAAAATTGGAGAATCAAAGTAGATCAATCAAAACCGAAGGCCTATGTTTACACGGTTTCCTTAAATCGAATTCGTCGCCTCACCGGAGTGCAAGAGGTTATGATCGGTGTTTGATTCTCAGGATACAATTGGTTGTCGGTTCACGTTGTACTACGTTAACCTCCTACGAACTAGCTGTGTCTATCTATTAAAGAAATCAGAAAAGGAACCGGAAAGAATAAGCTTGTTGCTAGAAGGAAGAAGCTTGTATCTCACTTGTGTTTTCAACCGAAGGAGATCCTCTATTTATACAAATAGAGGAAGAGCCAGTTGATGCTACCAAAAATCGTACCTGCCGACTTCCGAGCTTGACGACTGAGAATGAGCACGAACTTGGTCTTCCGATACCTGAAACAAAGGCGTCGAGGTGTATCCAAACTCGGAAGTTGACAGGTACGATTTTTGGTAGCATCACCAGTCATTAATACAATTGACATTGAAGACTGGCATAAATTCTGAAACTGAAGTGGAAGGAAGGGATGAAAACGTATGAAACTGATTTTTTTTTTTTCATTCAATATCCGAAACTGAAGAGGAATGGCTGAGCTGAAACTGGCGGTTTTTCATTCATTTTCCAACAATCCCCCACATGAATGAAAATTTGGAAAACCAGAGAAAGAAAGAGTAGAACGAATCAATCCTGCATAGGATAGGTAGCATTTCGCTTTGAACCTTTCCTTGTGAAACCTTTCGGGAATTACTAGCAAACCAGTGGATTTGATGTCTTGAACTGTTTCGCCATTTGTGTACCCAGACAATAGATCGCACATAGGACCATTCTAGACATAGCTTAGTTCTCAATGTTATGTTCGTTTTGGCCATAAACACGTCGCCTGGTTTTGCAAGTGTTTGTTCAAGGACGTAGCCTTCCCAATCCTTATAGATGCGGCTCTACTTCACACTCACATAGGTGACCTCTTAACTCAGTGTTTCACAACAATGCTTAAGGGTCATTAAAAGCGTAGCTTAACCTGCATCTTCCAATCACTATGAGCACCATAGGAATGAGCAGAAGGAGAACCTTCTTAGTGATTTACACAGATATATATGGTTTAGTTGTTCCTTTGAACCTAGATCCTGGGATCTCCATTCAACTAAGTTGGATTTTCACCATGATACCTTTTAACGTCGTCATAGGCTGCAAGCCCATTCCCCTCGATACTTTTTCAACTAGCTCTCGAGTTAACCCTTTGATTAGCGGATTCGCAATATTATCTTTTGACTTCACGTAGTTCAGAGTGATAATACCTTGTGAGAGTAGTTGTCGAATGGTATTATGTCGTCTTCGAATATGTCGAGACTTACCATTGTAGATATTGCTCTGTGCCCTGCCAATTGTTGATTGATTATCACAATAAACACAAATTGCAAACACAGGCTTTGACCATCTTAGAATATCCTCAATAAACTGGCGAAGCCACTCTGCTTCTTCAGCTGCTTTGTCCAAAGCAATGAATCTGATTCCATTGTAGATCTTGCGATGCAAGTTTTTTTTGGACGATTTCCAAGAGACAGCTGCACCACCAAGAGTGAAGACATATCCACTAGTAGATTTTGAATCTGACATATCTGATATCCAATTTGTATCAGTATACCCTTCGATTACTGCAGGGTATCTAGAATAATGTAGTCCAAAATCACGAGTGTACCTCAAATAATGTAACACCCTGAAAATAGCTCTCTAGTGGATAGCACTTGGGTTACTCGTGTAGCGACTCAATCTGCTAATGGAGTATGCTATATCCGGTCTCGTACAAGTCATTAAATACATTAAACTCCCAATTATCCGAGAATATTCTAACTGTGACACACCATCACCAGTGTTCTTGGATAAGTGGAGACTCAAATCCACTGGAGTCCTGGCTACAGTGGTATCTGACTTGTTGAACTTGTCTAGTATCTTATCAATGTAATGAGATTGAGATAACACAAGTCTATTTGGTGTTCGAGTAATTTTTACTCCCAAAATGACATCCGCGAGAGCCATATCTTTCATGTCAAACTTTAAGTTTAACATATTCTTAGTGGCTTTGATAATCTTATCAGAGCTGCCTAAAATGAGCATGTCGTCGACGTACAGACATAATATGACATATCCATCATTAGTGTCTTTGACATATACACACTTGTCGCACTCGTTGATTCTAAAACCACTAGAAAGCATTGCATTATCAAATTTCTCATGCCATTGATTCGGTGTTTGCTTTAAACCATAAAGTAATTTAACCAGTTTACAGACTTTCATTTTTTGACCTGGAGCCAAAAACCCCTCTTGTTGCTCTATGTAGATTTCTTCATTTAAATCTCCATTTAGGAAAGCTGTTTTTACATCCATCTGATATATTTCCAGATTTCGCAAGGCCACAATAGCAATTATCATCCCGATAGAAGTTATTCTCGACACAGGAGAATAAGTATGAAAGTAACCTAAGTCTTCTTTCTGCTTATAACCTTTGATTACTGGCCGAACTTTATATTTATCAATGGAGTCATCCTCTTTCATCTTCTTCTTGAAGATCCACTTGTAGCCCAAAGGCTTACAGCTCGGTGGAAGATCTACTAATTCCCAGGTATGATTCTGTAGGATAGAATCGATTTCACTCTTGATGACTTCTTTCCACAGATGACCATTTGAAGAAGATATAGCTTTTTTATAGTTTTGAGGATCATTCTCCATCAAATATGTGAGAAAATCAGGGCCAAACGTCTTAGAAGTTTTGGTCCTTTTGCTCCGTCTAGGCTCATCCTCATCTTTTTCAACTGGATATTATTGCTGCCAGAAGTAGAAAAATCCATAGTTCGTTTAATAGGAGTTAACTCCATAATCGTGTTCGGATGAATATTAGGTACATTCAAATAATGTACAAGGAATCTATATGCACTACTATTTTGCGCCTAACCAATGGACACACAGTCAACTGTCTTAGGTCCAATCTTGACCTTCTTAGGAGGAGGTACCGCGACCTTTACAAGACACCCCCACATTCGTAAGTATTTATACGAAGGTGTACGACCTGTCCAAAGTTCATACGGAGTCTTATTCATATTCTTTCTTAACACTTTATTCAAGATGTAATTTGCAGAAAGAATAGCTTCTCCCCACATGTTCTGTGGTAATTGAGAACTAATCAACATAGCATTCATCATTTCTTTTAACGTTCGATTCTTACACTAAGCAATTCCGTTCTACTGAAGTGAATAAAGTGCAGTAGTTTGGTAAATTATTTTATATTTAGCACAAAATTCACCAAATGGTGATTCATATTCACCACCACAATCACTTCGCATCACCTTTATTTTCTTGCTAAGTTGATTTTCAACTTCATTATTATAAAGAATGAATTTATCGATAGCTTCGTCTTTGATTTTAAGCAAGTACACATAATAATATCTGGTGCTATTATCGACAAAAGTAATAAAGTATTTATTCCCGCCTCTTGTTTGGATAAACTTCAAGTCACACACATCACTGTGGACTAGTTCTAATGGCTCGGTACTTCTTTCAATACTATGAAACAAAGACCTAGTTAGCTTAGCCTCAATGCAGGTTTCACATTTATGATTTGAATCAATTTGAAACCGAGGCAAGTAGTTTAGTTTCCTTAGTTTACGTAATGTATTGTAATTTACGTGACCTAATCTACCATTCCATAGATTAAGAGACTCAAACAAGTAAACAGAAAGAGTTTTCTCATTATTTATAATAGTTGGGGTTACAGCAATTACATTGAATTTAAACAGGCCATCAGTCATATTGCATTTCCCAACATAAACTCCTATTTTGGTAATCACCAGCTTATCCGCCTCAAAGACCATGAGGAAACCATTCTTGCTCAGAAGAGACCTAGATACTAGATTCTTGCGAATCTCTGGCGTGTACAGCACATTAGTTAAAGTAAGCTCTCTGCCAGATGTCATTTTCAGGATCACCTTGCCTTTACCAAACACTTCAGAAGTTGCAGAGTTTCCCATGAATAACTTTTCACCTTTTGAAACCGGTGTGAATGTAATGAACATGCTCCTGTTGGAGAAGACATGGCAAGTGGCCTCAGTGTCCAAGCACCACTCCTTAGGGTTAGACCCCACCATGTTAACCTCACTAACCACCGCCGTAAGGTTTAGGTCAGACATGCCATCTGAGAGATGATCTCTCATTTCCAACCATATTAGCCTGAGGGCGCTGCTTGTTATCCCTTCGCGGTTGACGGCAGTCTGCTGATCGATGCCCAACTTTGTCACAATTGAAGCACCTTTCATTGAACTAGAATTTAGGCTTCTTTCCTACCCCACCGGTAGGCTTCAACTGAGACCCTTTCGTGGTATGCTTTTTATCTTTTCAATTTCCGTTACCCTACTTGGCTTTAAAGGATTGACCTTTCTTAGTACCAGAACTTTGGCCATGTTCTAATACATTAGCCTTCTTAGAGTAAGAATTCCCTGACTTACGTTCAGCTTTTTTATTATCCTCCTCAATGCGTAGCTTGATAATTAAATACTTGAAAGACATCTCTTTCCTTTTATGCTGCAAATAGCTTTTGAAAACCTTCCATTGAGGAGGTAGCTTGTGTATAGCAGTAACCACCCGTAGAGATTCTGACATGATCAGACCCTCAGCATGCATTTCTTGTAAAAGCACTTGGGACTCTTGCACTTGGCTCACCATTGAACGTGAATAAACCATTTCAAAGTCCATGTACTGACTAGCCAAGAATTTCTTAAACCCAGCATCCTCGGACTTGTACTTTTTTTCTAAGGACTCCCAAATCTCCTTAGCAGACTTCTTTACCACATACACGTGATACAGAGAATTCTGTAGGTCATCCAAGACATAGTTTTGACATAAAAAATCAGCATTTTTCCATGCATCCCAAGCCGCACACCTATGCATATCAGTGTCGTTTTCAGCCACGACAGCGGCATCCTCGGTGAGGAAACGTGCAAGGCCCAAAGTAGTAAGATAAAAAAATCATCTTATTCTGTCATGTCTTAAAATCAGTGTCATATCTTAAAATTAGTACCGGTAAATTTATCTGGCCGAATTAAATGATTCATCAGAAATGGAGCAGAAAACGATGGCAAAGATACCGAGGCCGTAGCCCTAGGTACTGGCAAAGGTATTGTGCCAAACTGGATTGCTGAAATCGAAGCCGAAGCCGAAGCCGTAGGCGAAGTGGGGTTCACTCCAACATGAGGAATCCCGCCTCCAATTATCCCATCAACTGGAGGAATGCCAGTCAAGGTCTCCACAGGGTTAACAGCGGTCCCAACAGTATTGCTTTCATTGTTCACATCTTCATTTCCATGTGACGTCATTTAAATAGAGAACAACCAACAAATAATTTTGAATAATTTGTAAAGTTGTATATATAAATTTAAGATCTAAATTATCTGTTCGAAAAAAATTTCGGAATTGAAGAACAGATTATATTTGTCAAATTATTAGCAACTTGTCAATAATTCAAAAATGAATTAGAAATTAACAACAATGATTGTAAATAAATATTAAAAGACAATTAGGCAATCATTTGAAATAATGAGATAATCATCACTAATCATTGCCAAAAATTAAATAAACATGCAATCATCACTAATAATTGTAAATAATTAAATAATCATTACCAATGATTTGAAACCATGTTTGTTGATAAAAAACATGCAAAAACCATACATAACCATACAAAACCACCTTTTTTTTTAAAACATGCAGAGACCCTTTTTTTATTTTCACTTTTTCTCTTTCAATCTTGATTGACTAGAAATCTACCCTAATGCACTTTATGTTAATAGTGAATCGAACTTAGGAAATACATGAACTGATGAAAGAAAAATAACAGATTTAAAAAAAAAATTACAGAACCAGTTGAACGAAACAAAAAGAATTTGATTCACCAAATAAGGAATTCGATTTAAGCTTGTTGGGAAAAATTGGAGAATCAAAGTAGATCAATCAAAACCGAAGGCCGTGTTTACACGGTTTTCTTAAATCGAATTTGCCGCCTCACCGGAGTGCAAGAAGTTATGATCATTGTTCGATTCTCAGGATACAATCTGTGACACCCTGTACTTAAGTTTCGAGTGTCACGTACTAAACATAATATCTCCCGCCTTTGTTACCTGTAAAAACTCTTAAATAAAATATAATGCATACTGGAAACCTATTTTTAACTTATAGTAAAATATCTCTGTAAAGTTTAATGGCCAACAGAAGTGCATGCCGACCTGAAATTATTCTTTACATATGCGAACTCGGTGCTGTTACGGCTAGTTTGGGCAACCAGTTCAAACATTTTTATAAAATTCACCCCAACTCCATTTTCTATGAAATTTGTGGCATTCGAAAGATATTTCCAAGTAGTTTCCTAGGTTAAAATATGGAGAGTTTCCAAGATCATATGATATGGATGTTTTACTAAAAACAGTGAAGTACTGTACAGAAACTTCAGATTGACCTTTCGACACTTAAAAATTTATATCTCCGGCCACAGATATCCAAATTGAATGATTCTTATGCTTATATTAAGACAACTCAAAGAGGAACGTGGGAGTATTTTTAGAGTCTCAAATAGATGTTTATAGAGTTAGTAATAGCATTTTGAACTGACCCAAAAAAACTGTCCAGTTTCTGCCTCTTTTACTGTCGTAGGAAAAAAGGTCTATAAGTATACCTCTTAGCGTAACATGAAAGATATGATTACAAACATACTTCCAGTACCATATTACATCAGGTCTTATACCTGTTTATATCTAATATCACACGAAAAACATATGGAAAACAGTCTTTGAACGAAACATACGAAAAGGAAATTTCGGTACAAAATAGCTTTGTCCTTAACCCATCATCGAGTATGCCGACTGACTTCCACCAACTCAACGATTATGGATCTGAAAATTAAGTATAAAAGACTAAGAGTATAAGGAATACTCAATAAGATACCATGCTCGGATTTAACATGTTAATACTACACAAAAGAAAGCATTCAAACACATACTTGCACATTCCGGCTTGCCGGTGCCCTTTGGACTTGTCCTAAGGCATAAATAGATATCTAATTTCGTGGACTTGTCCACAACCTTCATATTATGGTTCTCATGCATAGCTTAAGTATAAATATTACCATGAAATCCTACCATTTGAGCATAGAAAGTATCTTATCTTAACACTTGAAGAAATTTTGGTTGAAATGTATACTTGAGAGTACTAGACTTTTGTTTTCCTCTTCACTTGGTTTACTTTGGGATAACTTGAGAAACTTTGGGGTTAAGTGTCCTCTTTAGGGGCTATGTAAAGGGTCTTAAGGGTTATGGACGTTCTTGATACTTAAGGATGAAGAATTGGTGGTTAAAAGACAAGGGCCTCCAAGCATGAGGTGTTCAAGCATGATGTGGCTTCAAGCAGCCATACTTGACTTTTCCTTTCCCATATTTGGACTCTTATGTGACTTATAACATATATATCTATCTAATATAAGGTCATAAGTTCCTAGAAAACGTGATAGAAGCCTTAAAGTTGAAGGAACTTGATGATAAAATGACAAGTCTCCCAATCATGAGGTGGTTTTCTTGTGGTTAAATTTGATTTTATACCTATCCTTGGAGGATTTATATGAAACTTATGGATAATGTACTGAATATATAAAGCCTTAAGAGAGTTGTAACCGTTCCTAATGCTTAATGGTGAAGGAATTGACCATTACAATGACAAATCAATGAGCATGAGGTGTATCAAGCATGAGGTGTCCTTTGTAGTAGAAATCTGATTTTACCTCCATCCTTGCAGGTACATATCAAGTGTCCTGAGCTTATTTTAATGTCTTTACAATCCATCTTACCTGCCTTAAGATCCCAAAATATTTTATAGCACTATTTTTTTAACCGTTCATTTAATTACTTACCCGATTGACACCCGATTCTCGACCGATTTCAACAATTCGCACCTCAATATTTATAACTTCATATAAAGCACATATTATTGTGTAGTGATCATGTTACTTCATACCTCATGTACTAAATATGTCAATTACCTATCTAGGGTCTACGATGATCTCGATCAACCGAATGGAAAGCTTAAAACTTTAATGATATTAATTTTGGCTTTTGTAAAAATTCCAATAGCTTAACAAGTCAATCTTCCACATCTAGATAACCTAGCTTCTCTATCATCGCTCAATGTAGAATTCACCATTTAAGTCTAGGAGCCGAAGACTAACACCATATAAAAATCTTAACACCTCTACTATCGAATGCATCATTTTAAAAGAAAACAATCAGGAGTTAAATGCAAATGACATTATCAAGTATGAAATGCATGAATCATATTGGCCAAATATGTAACGTAAAGTTCGGGATATTACACAATCGGTTGTCGGTTCACGCTACACTACGTTAACCGCCTACGAACTAGTTGTGTCTATCTCTTAAAGAAATCAGAAAAGGAACCGGAAAGAATAAGCTTGTTGTTAGAAGGAAGAAGCTTGTATTTTACTTGTGTTTTCAACCGAGGGAGATCCTCCATTTATACATAGAGGAAGAGCCAGTCATTAATACAGTTGACATTGAAGACTGGCATAAATTCTGAAACTGAAGTGGAAGGAAGGGATGAAAACGTATGAACCTGATTCCTTTTTTTTTTTTTTTTCATTCAATATCCGAAACTGAAGAGGAATGGCTGAGATGAAACTGACTGTTTTTCATTCATTTTCCAACAGAATCTAGCATACCAGCTCGTGTGCAAGCAGGATTCCTTTGTAGCCGTAAAATAATGTTTTCCTCCATAGCTTAAGTTACCCAACAAAAGCTTGTCTCTGTTGATTGAAGATTTTATGAACTGTTTCCATATATCAATCACTCTTCAACTCTGCAAGATTGTTTAACTGCTTGCACATTTTCTTCTTCCATTAAGTAGCCAAGAGAACTTTGTTCCGCACAACATAAAGGCCGAATTATTCATTATAGAAATTGTAAAATTGTCAGAGTTGTGTGATTTTCTTCATAATTGAAAATCAGTAAATGGGACCATGTGAGATCATGTAAAATAGATGTCATGCAGTCTCTTGAATACATGAAATCAAACTTGAATGATATTAATTTTGCAGCGAGGCAGAGATATACTTATTTGGAGGTTGTATCACATCCTGGAAAGTGGCCAGCAGAGATCTTCTTTTTGTCCGGCCGGATGCTGTATTTAATGGAAAGAAACCAATCAGGTATTCCCTGCCATTTCATACCCACTGAAAAAATATTTTGCTCTATATCATAATTTTCTAAATCTAGAAATCACTTGAGCATCAGCTTAATAGTTCTCATTATATGCATTAGCTTAGATTTGAGAAAATGAAATCACTATTTAAGACAATCATTTTTACCAACCGTGTTCCTTGTTATAGTGGAGGAGTACCTCATTGTTTTCCCCAGTTCGGACCAGGCGCGATTCAGCAGGTAATTATACTTTACTTTTTATTACTCCTTCAAGATTTCTGTTTCTTAAGAGAACAAAAAAATAATAATTCATTTGAAAGGACCCTTCCCAAATAACTTTCATGGTTGATGCGCTTTTCACTTTCGGTGAAAATAAGATGCCTCAATATTAGTTATTCTTCCGTATTTCGTAAGAGGACAAGCTATATAAACTTTAAGGCTATGCTGCTGCCATAGAAAAATCTTGAATTAAATCTAGAAATGCTGTTTAAAATCTGGTTTTCCTATGAACCAATAATTAGTGACAGGCAAAGTTTTTGTCGATCACTGTCAACCACCACGAATTTATAAACAATTTAAGGTGTCTTCAGCCTTTAATGGCAAACTCTTGCTTAAGAATGTTTACATGTTTCACAGCATGGATTTGCAAGGAACGTAAACTGGTCCCTTGTTAATTCTGAGAATGTAGAAGGAAATCCTGTTGTCACTCTTGAGCTGAAAGATAGTCCATACAGCCGTTCCATGTGGGATTACAGTTTTCTAGCTCTATACAAGGTTTGTAAGTTACTGATTCATACATTTTTGTAAGTCTCTAAGCTATGCTTAACGTACTGCCGTCATTTAGATATTTTTTGACAATTACGTGATAAGCTACTAATTCGTGTTTTTTCTACTATGTTTCAGGTTACTCTAGATAGAAATGCGCTCTCAACAGAATTAAGAATAACAAATACTGATGAAAAACCATTTTCATTTACCACTGCTCTGCATACATACTTACATGTAAGTATCGCTTTTTACATACTTGGGAGACATAAATTAAGAATTTGTGGTTTGTATATTCAATTTTCTATTTCGAAGCTCATTGTAGTTGTTTGTGTAATAATTGAGTTCAAGAATCCTAGATGAAGCAATTTACAGACAAGTACCATGTGGAATAAGGATGTGAGGTTACACTATTATACAAGAATTTAGAATCTAGAGTACTTTATTTGCATATTTGGCATGGAATACTGGCTGGATAGGACAATATAATGAAGAATATTTACTTTTTTTTTTTTCCTTAATGTTGTTTTTTAGTGCTGTGCCATTGTCCCTACCAAACATGTCATATGTATAATCTATGTTTTACTTGGCTACAAGCTCGTAACAAATCTGGAAATTTCACATTATTTAGTTTCTCTCATGCAGGCTTCTGTATCAGGGGCATCTGTTACAGGCTTGAAAGGTTGTAAAACATTGAACAAAGATCCTGATCCTAAAAACCCAGTGGAGGGTAAGGAGGAAAGGTCAGCATGAATACCATACAACTCGAACACACAATAATAATAATAATAATAATAATAATAATAATAATAATAATAATAATAATAATAATAATAATAATAAATTAGTCTTTTTTGCTTGAAATTTGGAGTAATTACAATCGCTTATACATTGATGGCATGTTTTATAGAGAGAATTCAACATGACTTGACATACTAAAGAAAGAAAAAGAAGTTAAACATTGTATTGTCCAATCATTTCATGTAACATGCATTGAGTGGATAAATTATGCTACATGGTATGAGAAAATTAAACATCAGTGCATTATTTTTTTCATAAACTGAAACATTATCTAACTTTGATATTTACCAAGTTTGAATTAAATAACTTATCTACTGTTCTTATTCTTATTATAATTTCTTTGTCGTATTTAATCAACATGTAATAATAGTGAATATGACCCCCAATGCCAACACTTATGTTTACTGTTCTAAGATCTACGTGTCTACTTTCTACTTCTAACCTTTATTTTCATGAGGCAGGGATGTTGTCACATTTCCTGGATTTGTAGATTGCGTTTACCTTGATGCCCCTGAAGAATTACAACTCAATAATGGTTTGGGTGATAAAATTACCATCAAGAACACAAAGTAAATTGTATCTTGTTAATTTTTGTATGCTTATTTCTTTTTCCCTAGATTTATTCATTTCTTTTGCTTGTTTTTTCATCCTTCTAATGCAGTTGGTCTGATGCTGTTCTGTGGAATCCGCACCTGAGTATGGAAGCATGCTACAAAGATTTTGTATGCGTCGAAAATGCCAAGGTATGAGAGCCCTTATTTTTGTAGTAACTGATTTCTCCATTGCTTACCTAATAATCTATCATCTCTTGTAATGCATAAACCTCTATCTGTATGCTGCATGTACCTTTTCAAGCTATGACATGAAAATTCATTTAGGCTATCTCACTATCTTGGAATAATCCAAAATTTTATTTGTTTGCTTTGCATTCTAGTTTCTTTATGATCCGGCAATTCAAATGCTATATTAATTTGATCTTGTACTTTAGGAGTACATGTCTAGTCCAGGACTATAAAATCCAAGTTACCAAATGAGTCATACTCGTGCTATCTTCTTACGAGTATATGTTTTTGTTTTTTTCCATGAACGCTTCAGATTGGACAAGTTCAGCTTAAACCTAATCAATCTTGGACTGCAACGCAACTGCTAATCCTGGCTTGAAGTGCAGTTGAGTTTGTGGTTGGGCCGAGCGAATATTTTTGTCATCCCTACTAAGTTTTTAGTTAAGAGTTGTTCATGCATACATGTTCAATTAGACATTTACAAAATGTTAAGAACTCTAAAATTTGAGGAGTTCGAATTGTCATTTAAATTAAATTCTTTGTAATTATTTTCAGAACTAAAATACGAATAAAAATAAACAAAAATGAGTTTATGATAGAAAATGAATAAAAGGGAAAAAAAAAAAAAAAGCAATGGAAGTCCGTAGCCACCAGCATTCTGTGCAAATGAGCAGCTCGACCTTTCACTTTTGTATCAGTCCGTTCGTTTGGGTCTCGCCTTCCGTATGTTCATAATGATTTGTGTGAAAAAGAAATAAAAATATATAAAATAAAAAAATTCATGAAAAAGAAAAGTAGCTTTACCTTCGCCCAAGTGATGGTTCATGTCTACGACTTCAAAAAAGAAAGCTGTCGAAGTCTATGAATTATAGTAAAATCTAGATAGATGAATATTCGATAAATTAATGAACTTGCTTAAATTCTTCGATCTCGACTTGGGTCGATGTACTATAATAGCTTCACTAAATACATGAAATAAATATTTTATTTAAATTCTTTAGGGCATAAATAAATTTATAAAATAATAACCATTTAAATATATAAAATTTCTCAACATGTTAGGAACCTTTTACTTACAACTTCTTTTCAATTTAGATCATCCACAAAATATGCATCTAAGTTGTATTTTATTCAAAACAAACTCAACCCATCTCGAAATTTTTACAATGCTCATACCACATTTGGGATATTTTCTTCATTTTGTTAAAAATAATTATTCAAGATTACGATTGCTTGAGAAGTCTCTTTTAAAAGGGAAAAAAAAAGTTAGTAAAATAAATGTCTAAAAAATCGGATCGAATCGATCGGTTTATCCGAGAACGGGGTTGAAAGCCGGTTCGATTAAAGCTTTAGTTAAAAACCCACTTAGAAACTCGTCGGACCGACCAATTTAGAAAGAACCCGTGACCCGCTCCTGATTTAGTCGGTTTAGATAATTGAAAAAAAAAAAAAATCAAACCTGCTTTAGAAGTGAAGCTCAAACCTTTATAATCTGTTAATGGAAGAACGTGATCAAACTAAGAATTGGAAAATGGAATCAACAACAAAGTAAAGAAATTTGGAAGAAATCTTGTTGATGTATATGGCACAGTGAAGAGAAGAAAAGAGATGAATCGGTTGAAATTAAAAATAAGGGTTCTAGATATTTCAATTATCTAAATCGAGAGCGGGTCACACGTTCTTTGTAAAGTGATTGGTCTGATAAGTTTTTAACTAAAGGTTTTATAAGCCAAATCGGACCAACTTTTGGCCCGATTCTGATTTTCCCAATTGAAATAATCGGTTCTGTTCGATTTTTAAAAGGGAAAAATTCATAAATAAGGTGTATTCTTTACACCAATTCAAAAATAAGGTTTATAGTTTGAAACTTCAAAAATCAGGGTTTTTTTTTTTTTTTTTTTTTTTTTTTTTTAAATTCTAATATAATATAATATAATAAACCCACCCCACATGCACCACCCCCCTACTCCGGTGACTATTCCGACGACAATTTTGACCACCACTTTTCTCCGGCTCCGATTCCGGCGACTGCTCCGATTCCGGCGACCATTCCGGCGAGGTCACAGATTTTTAAAGAGTCACGTATTATTATAGTCACCGGTCACATTTTGGTCACAGATTTACAATTTAGTTAGTCACATATTATTTTTCAGTCACGGATAATAATTCTTATAGGTCACATATTATTTTACGGTCACAGTTCAAAAATTTTGTAGGTCACAATTATTTCTTTGGTCACATATTTCAAATTTAGTTGGTCACATATCAAAATTTATAGGTCACACGGTCACATATTTCAAAAACTGCTGTTTGGTCATGATTATTTTTGAGTCACATATTACTAAATTTTTAGGTCAGGTTAAGTAATCAGTCATGATTACCAAATATTTGGTCACATACCCTCAAATACTTGGTTACATAACCAAGTAATTGGTCACATACACCAAATAGAGGTCACACATCACATCACACCACACCATACCAACACCACTTGTCACAGATTAAATATTTGGTCACAGATAACCAAATATTTGGTCACACACCACCAACAATAACCACCAACGTGGCCGCCCCCGCCACAAAATCGCCACCACCACCATAGATCCACCAACAATAACAACCAACACACATCACACCACCAACAATAACCACCAACGTGGCCGCCCCCGCCACAAAATCGCCACCACCACCATAGATCCACCAACAATAACAACCATAGATCCACCAACAATAACATCACTCAATAGCCAAAAAAAAATAAAAAAAAACAAAAAAAACAAAAAAAACAAAAAAATCCAAAGAATGAAATCGTTGCGCACCGCCGATTTCGCCGGGATGTGCAATTCTTTGCACATCCGGCAAGCCGATTTTCGTCTGCTGGTAAAGAAATCGCTTCTTGGAAAGGGGCAGCGAATCGCCACAAAGAGCCGATTTCTCCTTTCGGCGGCGATTTATTGCCGTGGAGCAAACGATTTATTTCACAGAGCAGCGATTTCCTTGCCCTTTTCCGGCAAAATAAATCGTTGGGATGGGCAACGAAATCGCCGTGCCGAGGAGGGGAGGGGAGGTGGAGGCGCGGCGGCGGCGGTGAGGAAGAGAGCGGCAAGAGAAATGGAGAGAGAGAGAGAGAGAGAGAGAGAGAAGGGGGAGGGGAAATCAGGCGAGGCGAGAGAGAGAGAGAAGAAATCAGGCGAGAGGGGGAGTGGGTGGAGGATAAAAAATTAGGGTTAGGGTTTTTATGTAGTACCTGATTTTTGAAGATTCAAACTTGGTCCCTGATTTTTGCATTTGAAACTTTAAATACCTGAAATTCTTGAATTTCTCTTTTTAAAATAGTGATCTGGGTCATTATTATTATCGGTAAGGGTATTCAGTAGGCCTTGAATAATTTCTTTGCCTGTAGGTGATTCTAATTATATCATGGTATCAATTAAATTCTAAGGGGACATCTATTGTATATATGATGTAGCTACTAACTTTTTATGTACATTAATGTTTCGTATTTAATGTACATTCATTGTTTTTCTTTATTATTATTATTATTATTATTTGACGCAAGTTTATTTTGGTTAAAAAATACAAGTTAATAAAAATAAAACACACTTTCTAAATAAAATAAATATTTATTTACCAATAATTTAATTATATTCATTTATCGATAAATAAATAATTCCTTTAAAATAACATTTTTCTCGATCCCAAAAATTTAAAAACTTTTATTGTAATTAATGATGAGGAAAATTACAATAGAGGTCAAGAGCTTATCATAATGTAGCGTTTGAATCTCAACCTTTATTTCTTAATGTTTGAATCTCCAACGTTTCGAACTCATAGAACTCGAGTCCGTCGTAAATAATTCCATTTATTTAACAGTTACAAGCAACGTAATGAATGCATAACATTGTATGAGGAATAAAATAAGCAAACACAAATAATTTCAATGAAAAAAAAAAAAAGGAAGAGGAAAAACGAAACAAGAAAATAGCAAGAGGGATGAGGGGACGAGGGGGAGGATGCAGACGCAGGGTGAAAGATGAAAAGTTGCCATGTCTTTTTCCATTTTTTCACTGCAATTATTAGTGTTTAGCTATTTTACCCCCCTAAAACAACATTTGACAATGAAATGATAGATACAAGGACGAAGTTCTGCAAACTGAAAAGATTGGGGCTTGGATGATTAGAAATCAAGGTTCAACAACCATTTCACCGATTTGAAAAGGGTGAAGACCAACGGAAGAGGTGAACAAGTAATGGAATCCCCAGGACGGACGACATGAGAGCCCAAACCATAGCTGCTTTAGAGACTTCTCTCTCATCTTTAACGATGACGAAAACGTTCCCACCCCTCAGACTCTTTACGCAACACGACTGAACTCGTTGGTTCACGAAAAAGCTTCAGTCCACCTGTCGTGTATTCATAAGTTTTAACCTCTATTATAATTCTTCCAAATGATTATCTAAAATGTATTTAATGGGTATTACATTCTTATACCATAGTAAACCATAAACTACTATAAAGCTTATCAGTGTATTTCTTTCTACAAAACTCAATGTAGCTGTGAGAAAACTACCAAGAATTCTGTTACAGCCAAAACCAAGAGAATCTACATTGTGGATATTTCTAAAATTATCTAACCACGAATAAACAGTCCTTCAAAAACTTGTGCAGCTGTGATGTATAAATGTTGGGGAAAGTCCGGTAATGGTCAACATGAGGAGACGAGCCGAAGTTAAAAGAGCTTACTGGTTTCCCAATCTTCCTTTGGACTTCTATAAATGATTCTACTGCTTGAAATGGAATGACTTTGTCTGCTGTACTATACAGATAAAGTTGAGGACAGGGAGGCTGATTCTTTGAAAGGGCAGAAACAATCTTCATCAACCTCCTGATGGATAGAAAACAGCAAAATACTTTTCAACTGTTTCTATCCAATATGTATGCATTTTTTACTTTTAAGTTAAAACAGTAACATGTCAAAATAATTAACTTAACCAATAAAAAAGTTATTTATGTATAAGTGAACTTATTAAGCTGAGCCAAACAAGCTTTTGTCTTCTAGAGAAAAAATAAAAATAAAAAAAAAGACACCATCAGTTACTATTTTCCACTGTTCCTTACATTTGGCATGTTCAGATAATAATCTTGAAAGCAACTAATATCAGGTCATTTAGGATTGAAACATGGAACATAAAAAGTTTCAATGAATACGTACTTGTTTACATCGGGCAAGTCAAGAAGGAACGAGAAAATCCTCTCAAATGCAGATAAAAGTAAGGTTTCAATCAACAAAGGTTCCTTTTGTAGTATCTTTGATCCGTTGATTCCACTTCCTAATTCAGTTCTCTCCTCTGTATCACCCGAAGGATATGTAGCGGAGCTGCTTTTCTTCAACAGGGCTGTAGTAAATCCAGCTGCCCATACCTAGCATGGTCAAATGGATTTCTAAGCAGGCATCCTTCTTTGCACAATCATACAAAAAGTAGGCAAAAATAAACCTGATAAAGAAATGTGTTTTAACTTTTAAGTATACACTTCAAATTGGCAACTCCAGATTAATGTTGATGGGAGTCAAAAGGGATATTTTATTGGATCAGATATTTATTTGCGTGTTCAGAAACTAAAAAATCGTGCATATGACGAAAATGATCATTGATCCACCATTTCTACATGGCAACAATAACCAGATGCAAAGCAGTAAAGCTTACAGATATGCAATCAAAAGAAAGTGAAGAAAACAAAAAAGATGCACAAAAGAAAGCATATAAATTGCCAGAATTATGTAACTGAATGGCAATACTTCTGTAGTTGGTCCAACTAAGCATCTATGTTCCTTACTATAACCATAATGACTGGCATATAGAACAAACTAAACTTTATTTCCAAAACCCTTTGAGTCGACTACATAAATCATTCTTCACCATTTCTGTTCATTTATTGCTACATCTAGTAGAATATGCTAAACAGCTGGATCTTTAGCAACCACAACCGACCATGTTAGTTTTGGTCTACCCTCCCTCTTCTAATATGTCTTACCGTGAGCACACCACTTTTATAAATTGGAGCTTCTTAGATCTATGCAAGACATGCCCTAACCAGTTAACTACCTGCAATTGTAACTCATTTCAGCTGTGTTTATCTTATGAAAATTTGGTCCTTCAACAACACATCACTCTGAACTGTCAAATATAGAAGTCTAATAACTCTTATGTAAAATCGACATTTTAACCTATAGGCGTCTTCATATTGCACAGCATTCCCACAACAATTCTCTATTTCATCCAAGCGCCCCCAATCCTACGCAACTCATATTCAATCCACATTCCTTGTTAATATTCGAACCTAAATACTAGAAGAAATACTTTTTGAGACAACACACTCCTATATAGTGACTCCATTATTGTTGTTGTTCCGACTACGCTATAGTGATTATTTACATATACTTTGTCTTAGTTCTTAACCTGAAACCTTTCAAAAGTCCCTTCTAATCTCAGCAGCTAAAACTATTCCATTGACAAATAACATACTACCGAGAAACTTCATCTTGGATGTCTACAAAATTCATCCCCGTGACTAAAGTGGAAGGGACTTAAGGCAGAACCTTGATGCAAGCCTACAGTGATATGAAATTCTGTACTACAGCAGTCACTAAATCTCTTGCTCATGATTGCTCTATCATACAAAACCTTAATAATATGAATATAAAATAGAAATTATGTCTCTCTCTCTAACAGTCATCATAAGACTTCCACGGGGGTCATGTCATAGCTATTTCTATATCAATAAAAAACATATGTAGATATTGTTTCTAAACTTCATCACTCTTATTGAATTCCTCAGTCGATCTCCCTCTCTTAAAGTTAAACTAATATTCTGCGACTTTTGTCTTACACCTTAGTCTGTGCTCAATCACTCTCTCCTATAATTAATGGAGTGGCTTGTTTGCTTGCAATATATGAAAATTTTCAAGAGTCTAGTGTCTTTCTCAGTTCAAAGAAATGCCTGTACTTTTAAGGAAAAAAAAATAACAAAAAAGCATGCCTAAGGCATCACAAATAAAAAATATGTTGTAGCTTAAAAAGTTGTAACAAACAAAGTTGTTCATTGACTTATCCACAAGTTACTTTTGAAAGACCCTCTAAACCATGTACCCCACACTATGTTTACACATTTTCTTTTGAGTCCACATGATAAGCAAATCTTACAGAAACAATACTCTCCCTTCAACTTATCTTATGTGATACTCAGGCATGTCACCAGAGGTGATGATGTGTATCATTGTAGAGCTATAATACTTTCTTCAATGCAACCAACTCTTCTCCCATTTTCTTCTCTTATTGCAATAGACACACAGTCAGCTTTTTAACAGAATAAATGAAGTCGCAAGCACAATTAAAAAGTTTCAAACTTTCATCCGTGCCTAAGATAGCAAAGCAACTGTGAATCGATGCACTGAAGCGAAAACCAGAGAAAGATAATTCAAATAAACAAGAAGAGGTTGATAGGGATAGATCAGTTTTGTGGCTTGAATTATCAACGTTAGCACCAAAAATTAGCACAGATCATGTGTAGAAAGAATCTATACGACTATCTTTGCTCATCACAGAAGTGGTCTCACAGTTCTAATTCTTATGACCCTGCCATGCATTGTTGAAGTGAGAAAAGGGTGACAACAAAGCAGAAACTTTATTTATTTTTTACTTTTTTACCAAACTTCATATGCCTACGTGAGGGTATAGCATGAACCCTACCTGCCAATAGATTAAAATAAAAGAACAAAAGGGAGGGAGTTAAAAATCTTACCCCCCCCCAAAACAATAATTACACACGGAGGAGAAAGGAAAATTGAGAACTAATTGTGGATGTACATGTACTAACTTTATGCAAAAACTCATTTTAAAACCTAACATGCGGCACTGGTAAATTATCCATCACATCCTTCATTAGCCAACCGCTCCGCCACAAAATTGCCTTCTCAAAAAATGAGTAATCCATAACTATGTTCCTCGGACTCGAGTAAGGGTGATGGGTACAGCATATATTTAGGAGTCAGATTATTTTTCTTCTAAAACTTAGTATATGGGGATACATCTAAAAATTATTTGCAAACATAATTTTTTTTTAGAATATCATACACTATTAATTTTTATATGTATATTTAAAGGTGTGTAGTGTTGAATGGGCTTGGTTTCTTGCCTTCAAAATCTTTATTTTATGCCTCAAAATCGATTTTATTGCTTTAAAAAGTGTGGGCCCACCCTTTTGCCTCCCTGCAACTTCTGCTTCCTTCTATGGAAATCTCCCTTCCATGTTTCTACCATGTCCACTTCTAAATTGAAGGATCCAACTCTGGATCTATACCCATACACATATTCATGTCGTGTCCTGTACGTCATCCAAACTGAAGAATCCAAGCATCATAGCCTATGAGGAGATTTATTGCAACAAACATTTAATTTTTTCAATGAGGCATTGCATACTCCATTGCACAATTGACTCCCTAGTTACAACCCGTACTACAACCAAATAGACCAGCTCCAACCATACATTTGTAAATCTCTATAGAAGCATTATTTAATACCACAGTGGTGCACAAAGTTAAACCTCTAAATCGGAGCACTGATCATAAGATTCAAAAAAAAAAAGGCGGAAACAAATCCACCTTCATTATTCATAATGCTCCACCATCAAGTCCACCAGGTTGCCCTTAATAAATTTAAGAAAGAGCCTAGTATCATCTATAGAACTAAAGATAGTATTACTAAAGCTGATTTCACATCACAGTGATTAGACACAAAAAGGGAGTTGAGGCCACCACTCTTACCAATCACAAATCAGCACGTGATATTGGTGATGGTGGGGAGAGATAGATCAGTGTCCTAAAGCAGCAGATAGGAAGTTTGAGGCCGACATGGTCATTAAGAAATTGAGTTAGTTCCAGGATCCTCACTTCAAAATGGCACCATAAGAGTCATTACACCTTGTTTAATTACAAGGAATTGGAAAGTTGGAACTACAAGCTTTAAAAACGCAGTCCCTAAATTGTAGTTTTTACTACATTGCCACCCACCCCTTCTCCATTAAATAAACAAAAAGCACCGTTGCAAAATGGGGGATGTCAATGTGGGAAGATGTATACCAAAAAAAAAAAAGAAAAGAAAAGAAAAAAAGAAAGAGGGGATTCATTAACATGTAACAATTATTAACCTTTCTAACATATATTGAAAAAGGTTGAAATGAGTCAAGATTATTATCCATGTTTCCATTTCTAGGTAGTCCAAAATACCAATCAAGCATTTTCTAACCAATGCAAAGATGACTACGTAACACACAGACATCAATTGATAAGTACAAAAACCCCTGATTTTCTTATGAATATCAATATCTTTTTCCCTTTCATCAATGATATTCTTTCACCCTTATTCTAGGGAAATAAAGAGAATCCATAACTCCACATATTATCAACTGAATACCACTTCAAGTCCAACAATCTAATAGCATATCTAGCTGCCATCAGGATAGATCAAATAAACCACTTTCTGAAAAAATATAGAGCAAAGAATTCAATCATTAAAAGAAATCGAACACAGACCTTAGGATCTATATTCGGGTCTCCTCCAGAATCGACGATGCATCCTTTAATCTTCCCCAATAAATCTTGCCTATCTTTCAAATTATCAAGCACCGCACCAAACCTGCCCAAAATGACACAAACAGAACAAGGAAAAAATAAAAATGATATTTCATAACCAAGATTCCCAAACAAAAGTTACGGTATCCTCTCCGAACCAGGATACATAGATTCACCAGTAAATGATAAACCAGCCTTCTAACTGACAATAATGCATGCCACACTTGGAATAATACTGTAATACAAGTTAATTTATTGCATCAATCAACCTACGCTAGCCAACCCGTATTGCTAAAGGTGTGGAAGATCAAGAACCGTTCCCGGCCATCATTTTCCGATTCAGACAACCAAGACGAAAGCTCATACGTCAGCCCTGCAATCCTCTCCTCTAATCTCCGCCCTAAATCAAACGACAGCACATCTGTCACCGAAGCCACAAATGTAACAGCATGAATCCCCATCTCATTGTACAACTCCACGTACCTCCTCAAGTGCTTGCGCTTTGCCCCGAGCCATCCCAATAACACAACCGTCACCTCCGGACCCTTATCTTCAACAATCTCAGTTTTGTCACCCTTAGTGCCTCGTTCTAAAGCGAAATTCCACTCAGATGATTTTCCATTCGTACCGGAAAAAATACTGGAAAAATGATCTTGGGAAATTGAGAGATGGGGTGTTTGGAATGTCGACAGAGAGCTGAAAAAAAGGCGATTTAGGAAATGGGTTTGTGATGTAGGGAATTTGAAGCCAGAGTGACAGTGTGAATGGAATTGAGTATGGCGAAAAGAAGAAACACATGGTAATGGTAATCGAGAACGAGGGTATTGAATAGTTTTAGTAAAAGGGAATTCTAGAGAAGGATTTTTAAGAAGGGAATGGGAAAGGTGGCGACTGGAAGAACGGAAAATACAGGCTGAAGCTTCCATCGATGATATCCTATATGGTTTGTGTATCAGGGTAATTGCTCGTTGTATTCGCTGCTGGCGGAGAGTCCGATATTCGAAAAATTTGGGGAAAAGGCTAAACAAAATAGTCTCCATGTCCCTCTCAAGTAATTAGAACTAAAATAAGCTAAGAGCCCGTTTGGTACACATTAAAATGAGAGAATGTATTTTTTTGAAGTGATGTAATGAAGAATATGTGGTTGAAAAAGAAGGAAAAGTTATTGATGTGATGGAAAATATTATTTTATTGAAAAATGTGTAGTTGAAAATGAGTAGAAGAATGAGAATAAAAAAATAATGTGGCCCAAACAGTGGCGAAAGTTAAAACAGACGCCACAATAATCACTATTTTAAAATTCTTTATTTTACATATTTATTTTTAATCATATATTCACGTGATAAAATATTTTACATTTAAATTCAATTTTTTCCTTATTTTTAATCATGAGGAAATTACACCCATTCATGTTTTAAGATCCAATTTCAAAAATCGTATCCAAAGTTTGTTTATTCAAAAATCATGTTATAATTAAAAATTTTAATTTTAATAATTATATAGAAAATCAAATTAATATGCATATATAACCACCCAACCAAAACCATAATCATTTGCCTAATTCATTTTCTTTACTATGTCTTTACCCTCACCTTATCGTCTCTCTCTCACTTCTTCTCTCTCTTCCACTCCGACGAGATGGCACTCCGATGTTGAGGCGTGGCATCGGAGGTGCAGTCGCGCTTTCTCGCAGCAGCAACGAGGTACTTCTGCCCACGGATGGGGGTAGATCTGCGTAGCGTGCCGCTGCGTCGCGACGCGATGGCGCCTCATCGCTTCAATCTGGTGTGGGACGGTGGTGGTTATTTTTGTGCTATGGTCGGGATCATCTGGCGTCATGGTCGGGATTTGCACCGCCACGATCTAGTGTGGGATTTTTTGATTGTGTTTTCAGTTGGTGTATGAGGGGCTGTGGTGGTGGTGGTGTTTGGATAGCGGCAATTATGTTGGATCTGGTGGTGGCTGTGGTTTTGTTGGTGGAGGCAACGGTGAATTTTCTTGTTGGCGGTGGTGGTTTTGAAGTTGAAAGTGGTAGTTTGTGGGAGGTGGCGACAGTGGTGCTAGGAGGTTGTGGTGTTGGTTTGTTTGAAATGGTGATGTTTCTATTTGGCGGCGACGGTGGTGGTGATGCTGCTAGAGGCAATGACGAGGTGATTGTCGCAAGCGTTGATGGTGGTCACAGATTATTTGATTAATTATGATAATTGTGATCATTAAATTGGTTAACCTATGACCAAATAAACAATATGTGACCAATAAAAAAGATAAATTGTGAGCAAAAAATAATATGTGACCTAAAAAAGTTAATTTGTGACCGTAATTTGATAATTTGTGACGGTATAATAAGTTGTGACTTATAATATTTGTGATTTGTGATCGATAAATAAATTGTGACTTTTAAATTTTCAGTTTGTGATCGAAAAATAATATGTGACTAATTAAATGGTTAATTTGTGATCAAATTATATAGATCTGTGACCTTAATATATTTAATTAATTAAATATATAATTAATTAATTAATTAATTAAATCATAAATAAATTTTAATAAAAACCTGATTTTTGAAATTTAAAATCTCTATTTTTTATTTTGAAACGAGTGATACTTAATTCCTTACTTATGAAATTTTCCCTTTAATCATACAATCTCCAAAAAATCATTATTCAAAACTTCTATTTTGTTAAATAATGGCTATAAAACATGGGCTACATATCCTTTCAATTTAAAAACAAATATAGCTTCAAGTTGATTCAACTAAAATTTTGGATTGAAATTTAAGTTAACAATTAATATTAATAACACATTATATGATATCCACAAATTTTCAACAATACAGTTAATTAAATTTTATTGAAATCTACTAAAATTCTAATTTTAATCTAAGCATATGTTCATATCCATTTGAAACAAAACTCTTTAATTTTTATACTCAATTTTCAATTATATATTCACATAATAAAATATTTTACACGCAAAAAAACAAAAAAAAAAAAAAAATCGTACTTTTTAACCACTTGTTTTCCAAAAAATTACTGTTTAAAACATCATTTTTATTTATTTATTATTATTATTATTATTATTTTGAAATAATGACCACCAAATAAGGGTTAAATCTAAAAGGGGCATTCTAAAGTAAACTCAATTCAAATTTCAAACAAATCTCTTTCTTTCATTTTCTCATTTTTATCTCCTTCAATACTAAATTCTCCCTAATTTCTTTTCTATTTGTTCATATTTGTACTCAAAACTCAATACAATGTTTTGTATTCATAACAGTTTCACTTTCATACGTTCCATTAGTTTGAGTTTCATTTACAGTTGTTAAATACCACATTGACTTATTTTAACGTATTTAGATAAATGGACATGAATTTTTTTTTTTTTTTTATGGGTAAAAATTTCATCCATAAAGGCATAAAAGCCTTAAGAAAGGGTACAATAGTGCTTATCAATGAAAGCTACATTTTCAATGAAGGAAGGAACACTATTCCACCATAGAATCATGTCGTCAAGGGACCAAGTATGTCGTACCAGACAATGAGCTGCCTGATTACTATGTGTACTGCAGTGATGGAGGCTACATCGAGGGAATCGTCGCATTAACTCCTTTATTTCTTCTTCAAGGGATCGGATTGATGCAGAAGTAAGAGCTAATTTATTTACCTCATTGACAAGGAATAAACAATCACTCTTCACCATCAAGTGAGATATGCCAAGGTTGAGGCATAGCTGAAAACCTCTCAGTAGTGCAGCAGCTTCTATATGTTCAGGTTCCAGAATTGAGGTTCTAGGACCACTTGCAGCCAAAACCATTTTTCCATTGTGGTCGCGTAATGTAATTCCAAGTCCAGCCTTGTTTAAATCAAAGAATAGTGCACCATCAGTATTGAGTTTTAAAGTATTTTCAGGTGGTGCAGACCATCTGTGTTTTCGGGGAAGCACACCAAGAACCAATTGGAGCGGGGGACCTGCTTCAGTAACATGTTTCTTGGCTAGAGCAGTAGCAATTACTTGTTGTACTAGGAAGTTAAGCTGTTCATGAACCATCTTATTTCGATGAAACCAAAAGGCCCAAGTAATAAGTAGAAATTTTGATAGAGCATTCTCAGAGTCCTTTGTCAAAATGTCAATAGCGGCCTGCATGAAGCCCCCCTGATAATCCTTGTTCTGAAGCACTGGAAACCAACTAGTGAGGGCTTGGTGGATAGGGGACAATACATCAGAGCATGGCAAAGGTCTTCCACTTGGTTATCACAAAAACAACATTGGGAAGCAATAGGAATTCTTCTTCAAATCAGATTCTATTTTGAAGGCAGACCCTCTTGACAACCTCTCCAATCAAAAAATTTTACTTTTTGGGGAATCTTTAGTCGCCACATAATATCCCAAAATTTCTTTTTCTCAGTAGCATTAGAAGAGCTTCCACGGTCAGGAGTTAGATAGGTTCTGAAGAACCTATAAGCACTGCTAACTGAATAAAGTCCAGTTTTTTCGTGTTCCCATAACCAGTAATCTTGTTCTCCTGAATGGCTTCGGTGCAGTTTCAAAATAGTCTCAATAATTTTTGGATTGAATGGAGTTTTAACCTTTGTCAAGTTCCACCACTGTGAGTCAGGATCAATCAATGAAGACACTGGGCCATCAAGCTGCTGTCGATGATGGTGTTGTAGATCAGTCCCCAACTCTTTGCACAGTTCTTTTACTTGAGGGTTCCATTTATCATCCGGAATGTGTATGGAGTTGCCATTTCCTACAACCCATCTTCCCCCTTGTAGTAATAGATTTTCACCTCCCATATTCCACGCCAAAGCATAAGAGGGGTTACCACCTATAGAAGCTTTTAGAAGATTGCCACCAGAAAAGTACCAGGCTTTGTAGATTTTATGAACCAAGCTGTCCTTGTTTTGCAGGAGCCTCCAAGCTTGTTTACCAAGCATGGCCATATTGAAAAACTCGAGCTCCTTAAAACCCATGCCCCCCATGGATTCTGAGGTACATATACTTTTCCAAGATTGCCAATGAATCTTCCTCTCTTCCTTCTTTTGGCCCCACCAAAATCTAGCCATCATCTTTTCAATTTCAGAGCATAATGTAGGGGGGAGTTTAAAGCAACTCATAGCATATGAGGGAATCGCTAGAGCCACTGATTTGAGGAGAATTTCTCTACCTTCTTGGGAAAACATACCACTCTTCCATCCTTGCAATTTCTGCCAAACTTTGTGTTTAATTTTAGAGAAGGCTCGATTTTTTGATCTACCAATCATATGTGGTAATCCAAGATATTTTTCATATTGCTGCACTTGAGAAGCATCCCATAGATCCATGATTGCTTGCTGCTGTTCTTGCCTAATATTTTTACTGAATACCATTGAGGTTTTATCCCTGTTTAACTGTTGGCCTGAGGCATCTTCATAAATACTCAGGAGAGATTGTACCTGGGAAGTAGTTCCTTCAGTTGCTTCACAGAATATCAAGCTATCATCTACGAAGAGGAGATGATTCAAACGTGGAGCATTTCTACTCACCTGAATACCAGTCACACGTTTATTCCTTTCCACTTCATTAAGTAGGTAGACCAATCCCTCAGTACATAACAGGAACAAATAGGTAGAGACAGGATCCCCTTGCCTCAAACCCCTTGAGGTGAGAATATGACGAGTGGGAGAACCATTGATGAGAATTGAAAATGAGGGAGTCGTGATACATTTCATCACCAGCTGAACAATCTTTTCATGGAAGCCCAATTTATGCATAACCGCTTCAAGGAACGACCACTCAACTCTATCGTATGCCTTGCTCATGTCAAGCTTGAGAGACATGAAACCTTTCTTGCCCTTCTTCTTCCTTCTCAAGGAATGGAGCACTTCATAGGCCACAAGCACATTGTCTGTGATGAGTCGCCCTTTAATAAATGTTGACTGTGTTTCTGTGATTATTACATGTAATACTGATTTTATTCGGTTAGCCACCACTTTTGATATCAATTTATATAGGACATTACAAAGGCTTATAGGCATGAGATCCTTCACTCTCTGTGGATTCTTAGTATTAGGGACAAGTGTAATAAAAGTGTGATTGACATCGTGGGAAAATTCACAAGTATTTAAAGCGTGTAATATAGCATTAGTTACAGAAGAGCAAATGTGAGGCCAAAATCTTTGAAAAAAAATAGGGGGCATACCATCTGGACCTGGGGGCTTTTGTTGGGTGCATTTCCTTCAGGGCCTGAGAGACCTCCGATGCTGTAAAAGGCTTTATCAATTCATTGTTCATATCTAGAGTTAGCTTGCATTCCATTTTTTCCAGTATAGCAGCTTGGTTTCTCGAGCCTGTAGAGGAGAACATATCAGAAAAGTAGTTGATGATAATGTGGTTACAATCCTCTCCCTCCTGCCAGCAATCTTGATCACCTATGAGTTTAGTGATCTGGTTCTGTTTTCTTTGTTGGGAAGCTTTAGCATGGAAATAACGTGTATTCTGGTCTCCCCCTTCAAGCCAAGCAGCCCGAACCTTTGTTTCCACATAAGTTCTTCCTTATCCTTCCAGGGTTGTACCTCTTCAGCAGACTGTCGAAGGTCAGTAGGATTTATGGCTGCAGGGTCTTTCTCCTGGATTTGGGTGAGCTTTGATCTAGCCTTTTTAAGTTGTACTTGCACCTTCCCCGAATTTTGATTTATTCCAGACCTGGAGCTATTTACTGCAACAGTTTATATTTCTCAAAATGCTGTCCAAATTTTGAGAGCTGTTTCAGGCCATTGTTCCAGCTAAATATAGGCATTTTCCCCCAGCCCCATAGATTTAAATCTGAATGGTCTAGGCCTTCTAGGTGTTTGATAAACACCTTCTAGATGGATCCATAGGAGGATGTGATCTGAATATGTGGTTGAGCCGTGAGTAACCGAAGCTTGTACAAAAGTTCGACACCAAGAGTCATTAGTAGTGAAGTGGTCGTTCAATGATTTTGGCAGAATCATGTCGACCATTATGCCATGTGTATTGGGGGCCTTTAAAACCGAGGTCTCTTAGCTCACAATCTAGGAACATCTGTTGAAAATTTTCTATTTGTTGTCTAGGTCTATCTCGACCACCCCATTTTCATTGTTAGATAGAACTTTATTGAAATCACAAAGACCAGCCATGCATCTGTAGAGTCCCTTTTTAGCCTCCTCAATAAATTCCAGGTTTCCATATGTTTACTTGTCTCAGGGTGTCCATAGATTCCAGCTCTACAGAGACGAGTCAATTTTAGCATCAATGTGATTTTTAGAAAAGCTGAGAACTGATAAATGAACATCAGGTTTCCAAAGAAGGGCAAGTCTACCACTACGACCCACTGCCTCAACACAAAAACAACTGTAAAATTTCAACTTAACTCGACAAAGTTCCAAGTTCGTTGCATTTAGTTTTGTCTCTTGCAAGAACAAAACATCGAGATCTTCTTTTCTAATAAGATCAAAAAGGGTATGAATGCCACGAGGGTTCCCAAGCCCTCGTGCATTCCAACTTAGCAGCTTCATGAGGATCCGTGGGGCTGAGTTTCAGCCACCACCAAAATCTGAGAATTGGAATCATAAATTCTCAATTGGGACTTTCCTTTACTCTTCAGCCGTTTAGAGATCTGAGTACCTCATCATGTGCAGGTATATCCAGAAACCTCTTCAGATTTTCTGGTGGAGAAGGGGCAGTTAGGTTGGGCATCTGGTTCCTGGTTACCCTTTTCCACCTTCGACTGTTGTTTGCTCCCATTTCCTTGGATGACTCCCCGCCAGTTTTGGTTAAATTTAAAGTAGCCTGTGAAAAGACAGTAGTATCCATAGCAAAATATCCATCAGTATTATTCTCCATAGCATGATTTGCAATTATCAAATCTTTATGTGGAGATAATTGCTCCTTACTGGTTTCCTTAATTAGCTCTGTAGTATCTCCCTCAGAATTAGTTTCTTGTGATTGCTCCTGATTTCCCACTTGCTCCTGATTTCCTGCTGCATTACAGTCACCTTCCTTAGTTACAGCTTGGTTACCATGTTAGTTCCCACCGGAATTGGGTGCTGCAAAGCTCATCAGAGAAGTGGCAGCCGGGGAGTTCAGTTGTCGATCACGAATAGTACCCCCATAATCGCCAAAATTTCCAGCACGTAACCAGGGTCCATATGGGAAATCAGAGACCGTGTATGATTCCATGGAAGATCGCCAGTGAGAACACTCCTTCTGACTATGTCCAATCGTGCCACATAGGTAGCAGAAATTTGGGAGGCGCTCGTAAGCAAAGCGAACCCAAAATGGTGTGTATGCTCCTACACAAATCTTCTTGCCACGTAAAAGAGGCTTGGAGATATCAAGGCATACTCGAACACGGATGTACTCGCCCCTTGAAATCATATTCTTATCAATGTCAATGTCGATAACCTTGCCAACTTGCCTGCCAACAGAATCTCCCATCTTCCAATTTCGGATCATGATGGGGAGGTCGTAAATTCTGACCCAGAAGTTCTCTTCCATGAATGAAAGATTATGGATCTGCTGAAGGCCTTCTACATCCTTTGTCACTCCGGTGAGGGATCAACACCTCTTCTTCTTCGACTACTAATACTTCTTCCTCCAGTTCTGTGAGAGACAATTGTGCACATATTTTTGCAATATCAGATTCCATGGAGTGAGTATGAGTCGTGAGGTTCCTGCACCAACGCAGAGAGAAGAACCTGTACTCGGCGATTCGTAGAGAGGAAATTTATAGACAGTACATAGAATTGTTAAATGGACATGAATTATTAGACGGATTAGTGAAAATTCAACACAAATTTATGAAAAAGAAGTTTGCATTGTCTGTCGTTTTATTCTACTAAGAGACACTTGATTAACTGACCGCCTATTAACAAATGGATGTTTTATTTGTTAACGAAATGTTAACATGCTATCTGTTAAAGAACATTATGTTAACACACAATTGGTTAATAGACTGACTCTTAACAAGTGATTGGTTAATGGACAGTATATTAACCTGTTAAGAATCGAATAACTGACTTAACTGTAAACGAACCAACTCTAAGTGGGCATTATTGACCATCAAGGTTAACAGTTATACTTAGTTAGCTTTTTAATTTTTTTTTTATTAAATTCATATATGTATTCGACACTCTTTGTTGTTTGTTACTTTGGTGAGTTTGGAAGGAATAAACATAGATGATGGACATGAAAATGGACCAAAGGTAATGGAAAAAGGTGGTGGGTAATGGAAAAAGGAGGTGTTTTACTTCGTATATCAACGAGTACATACATGAATGTGTACAGTGATGTACATAACCTCGTCAGTGTTGATTCCTCTGAATGCAATGGAGTTCAATTTTTTTTCCTTTAAAATACACGACTTTTAATTATACCAAATAAATGATACTTCAGAAATGCAATTGGAGTAGCTAATCGACCTCAACCAAAAGCACCATTACCCTTTTTGTGTCACTCTTGTGAGGAATGATATTCCTAAGAATGAACACGAAGTAGGTGAAAGAGTGGACCATAAACGCGGATGGTTTATTGAACACAATGGAAATTGCTCGAGAGGATGATGTAATTATTTCATAGATAAATAGTAGGCACAGACCTCCGAAATAGTTCATGAAAATGAGGAGGAAATTTTATTTACAAAAGAGAATTTCGTTGCTCTATATGTAGACACGAATCAGGTGGGAAATCCCAAGCTGGACCAAATTCACGATCTTCTCATATGTCACGTGTTATTCCCTATGATAAAGATTTACTAGTCGACCAATTATTTGACAAGAAGACATATTTCAGAAAGTTGTGCATTTGATTGTATTAAAACATAACTTTGAATTCCAAGGGAAGAACACAATTCTTTGTGCACGACTGTTGCAAATGGCATTTGTGAACAAGAAATTTTGATACATCTGATTATTTTGTAG
Source organism: Fraxinus americana (assembly GCA_035079005.1). Classification (NCBI taxonomy): domain Eukaryota; kingdom Viridiplantae; phylum Streptophyta; class Magnoliopsida; order Lamiales; family Oleaceae; genus Fraxinus; species Fraxinus americana. The sequence goes on from CM068706.1 coordinate 22,907,838, forward strand.
TTTGCTTTCATGATGCAAATATACTTTCATGTAGTACTTCGTTGCAATGATCACAAACAAGCACGATCATGGGTTATTGGAAGGCATATAATGCACAAGGTTAACGACCTTAAGACAATTTATAGGCTTGTAGACAATGTTCATGACATCCGTCGAGAGTTCAAGATGGATATGAGCTATCAAAGGCACGAAAGGCTAAAGAATGTACTTTGGAAGATTTAATGGATTAACTTAAGTAGATTTTGTTGACCTATGGTTAATTCTAACCTTAGTTTTGATTGTAACATACAAGTTAATCTTGTTTTCTAACAAATGAATTTGAGTGATTATAATCTCTAAAACTGTAGCGCCCCGAGTTCTATTAAACCGGATTGCCACGTTATCGTCTTTTGCCTTAATTTTGTCAATCAATTTTTGCGGAAATAACCTAATTTTTAAAATCACATTTGCAATTGAAAAACTACGTCGGCAATTAAAATACATTGGATAATTGTTCAAAATTTAAATATCATGTTTGGAATAGCGGAAACGAAAAATACGTTAACAATGTTTCAATACATAAATTTGAAATTTTAATAATTTCGATAATCAAATTTTATGCCACCACTGCCGGATCAATCTCGATCACCTCCGAAGTCTGCAAATATTGTTAAAATAGCAGAATGAGTATTTCGAAGAAATACTCAGTAGACTCATCGCCGATAATTAATTTACAGAATAATTGAAAACACACTCATGCAATATACGACGTGATATCATCTTTGGTTCATTTTCTTGAAAATCATAAGCTCTTCAAAATACAGGCTATGGGTAGTTCTTTCTTTCTTGTGCGGATGAAACACATAAGTTATGCATAACATTCTCTTCTTATCTCATAAGAGATTCTTTCTTTCTTTCTCATGCAATTAAGCATATAAGTTATGGCAAGCATAACAATATCATATATCTCATATGACACATTCTCATCCTATGCATAAAGCATATAAATCACGTAATTCACATAAAGCATGCAATTATAATTTAAACTAATTAATGGTGGCGAGTCTACCTCAAATATTTCGAGTTGCGTGAAAAGTGGAGTGGGAAAATAACTTCAAGCTCCTAATTGTTCGTACGTATCGTCTAGCCAAAAATAGAAAATAAGTTTGAATTAGTATTTCGAACTTTAAAGTTTTAAAGTGTTGAAATTAAGTTTAAGGGCTTAATTGAAAATTATTGGAATTGAAATAAATGACTTAAAATGATAAAGTAAAGTTTAGGGGCTAAATTGGAAATTTATTAAATCTGAAAATAAAACTTTAAGGGCTAAAATAATAACTTTCATAAGTTTAGGGACTAAGCTGTAAATATATTAAAGCTGAAAATAAAAGCTGAAAACTAAAATAATAACTTTTAATAGTTTAAGGACTAATTTGTAAATATAATAAAGCTGAAAATAAAACTAAAGGGCTAAAATTAAACATTTTCAGAATTTAAGGACTCAATTGAAAATCTGCTGAAACTGAAAATAAAATATTAAGGACTGAAATAATAATTTATAAACTTGTGGGTTAAATTAAACATTATCTAAAACTAAAAATAAAATTAGAGGACCGAAATTAAAAACATTTAAAACTTTGTGACTTAAATAAACATTTTAAAACTTTGGGGCTTAGGGTTATAATTTCTAAAATCAAAATTAAACTAAAATCTAAAATTAAAATCAAATCAAATAAAAATCAAATAAAACAATTTAAATCTCATTTCTTTCTTTCTCATTCGAACTCGAGAGAGAGAGAGGCGATGGAGGGGCTTCGCCCCTCCTCCGATTTCCACCGCCGTCGACGACGGTTGGTGGCAGCGCCACCGTCTAGTGGTGGCGCCTGCACAGGGTGGAGGTGGCATGGGTTTTGGGCTCACGGTCGAAGGCAACCGAGGCGAAAGGGACACGGGTTCTTGGGGTTTTTCAGTTCGTAATGGGTCATACATGAAGGTAAGTGTATGGGTTTCCTATTCTCTTGGTTTTAATGGCTGTTTGTGTTGATTTTTTTTTGAGGTGTGGGTGTGGCGGTGTTGGTGTCGATTTTAGGTGGGTAGTAGGGGCTGTCAATTTTTTGGCAGCTGCGATTTCGGTGTTAGGGAGGTGTGGTGACTGTGCAGCTCGTGTGTTCGTGAAGATTGGGTGAAGAAATGGGTGTTTGCAGCTGGGTTTGTGCGTGTGGTGGCTATGGCCTTGCTTTCGGGTTTGGGGTTGTGCTCTCGGTTTGGGGCTCGATTTTGAACTTGGCTATTGTGTCTGATTTCGGGTTTGAAGAGTGTGGGTGACGGGTTGGTTGGTGGCTATGGCTTTGCTTGGTTTTGGCAGTAGCTTGAGCAAAGCTTGGTGGATAGGCTCTGAAATGGTAGTTTGGTTTGTGTGACTGCTTGCTTGCAGTGGAGGTGTGGTGCTGGTAGTGTTGTTGGGAGCTGCAGTGAGTTGGAGTTGCAGTTTTGGTGTTGTTACTTGGGGGTGAAAATGGTGACTGCAGCTCGTGTATGTGCAGCAGCTTAGGTGGAAATGGCTGCAGTGTGCAGTGGCTGTGGTGTTGAGTTTACCAGCTTGGGAAGCTCACTGTTGATGCTAGAAATGGTTGTTCTAGTATCAATGGTGACCCAAGTGAAATGGAGCTGAGAGTGTGAGGGGGAGATGGTGTTGATACTAGAAATTGGTATTCTAGCATCCACATTATTCTCCAAGAATTGAGGAAGAAGAGAGAAGCCTTACCAAAAATGGCTGCGTGAATTTCTGGGAGTGGAGGGAAATGTGATGAATAAAATAGTGGGATTTTAGGGCACAAATCCCTAGGTGGTATATTGGGCCTGATAGTTGGGCCTAGCATTTGGGCTGTAGGGTTTTCTAATTGGGCTTAGGTGATTGGATTAAAATGATTTCCTTGTTGGACTTGTATAATTGGACCTAAACATCCAAGATTTGGATTAATAAGTAATTGGGCTTGAATTTAATAAAAATTGGATTTAAATAAAAAAAATTCGAAATTGATACTAAAATAATTATTCGAGATTGGATTCAATCGAATAGATTTGAATTCGTTTTTATAACGGCTAGACGAACGCGTTTCTCTAGAAAATTAGGGTTACGTTTTAGCGACACGTTTTTCTAGAAAATTAATTTATATAATTTAAATGTTCGCGGTCGCTACAACCTTACCCCCTTAAAATAATTTAGTCCTCGAAATTTAAACTTACTTGATCTAATATATCTGGATACTTAGCCAGAATCTCTTCCTCTTTCTCCCAGGTAGCTTCATCGCTATCCTGTCTACCCTATTGGACTTTGACTAAAGGAATTTCTTTGTTTCTTAAGACGTGGACTTTTCTTTCTGTAATGCACATAGGTGTCTCCTCATAGGACAGATTCCTCTGAATCGAAATAGTCTGAAAATTTACCACGTGACTTGGGTCGTGGATATACTTTCTCAATAGGGAAACGTGAAAAACGTTGTGTACGGCCGATAGCTCGGGCGGCAACGCCAAACGATAAGCCACGTTACCTACTTTCTCTAAGATCTCGAATGGTCCGATAAAACGAGGTCTTAACTTCCCTCTCTTGCCGAAACGAATAGTTCCTTTCATAGGAGCTACTTTCAAAAATATTTTCTCTCCAATTTCAAATTCTAAGTCTTTTCTCCTTTGATCGGCATAACTTTTCTGTCTATGTTGAGCGGCTTTGATCCGTAGTCTGATCTTATCAATAGCCTCAATCGTCTTTTCAATCAATTCTGGACCTAAAATTCTTCTCTCGCCTACTTTATCCCAATAGACTGGTGACCGACATCGTCGTCCATAAAGTGCCTCATATGGTGCCATACCAATAGTAGCCTGGAAACTATTATTGTAGGCAAACTCCACTAGTGGAAGATGATTCTCCCAATTACCACTCAAGTCTAGTACACAAGCTCTAAGCATATCTTCCAATGTCTGAATAGTGCGTTCAGACTGTCCATCAGTCTGGGGATGGTAAGCTGTACTAAAATTTAATTTACTACCCATCGCTACTTGTAAACTCTTCCAGAATCTTGATGTAAATCTCGGGTCTCTATCTGATACAATGGAAGCTGGTACTCCATGAAGTCGAACAATCTCTCTAACATACAACTGGGATAACTGATCCACATTGAGAGTCATTCTGATTGGTAGGAAATGAGCTGACTTCGTAAGTCGATCTACAATAACCCAAATAGCGTCATGACTCTTTACTGATTTTGGTAATCCCGTTACAAAATCCATGGAAATTTTCTCCCATTTCCATTCTGGTATATCCAAGGGATTTAACAACCCTGATGGTCTCTGATGTTCAGCCTTAACTTGCTGACACGTCATGCATCGAGAGACAAACTTTGTAATACAACCCTTCATGTTTCTCCACCAAAAGGTATTGCGCAAATCACGATACATCTTTGTCCCCCCTGGGTGGCACGCATAAGGTGCTGAATGAGCTTCTGTCAAAATCTCATTCTGGATATGTTCATCCTTCGGCACACAGAGACGTCCTCTGAATATAAGTGCCTTATCAGAGGCAATCTCGAAACCTATTCTCCTGCCAGTTCCAACTTCGGATCTGATCTTTTCCAAGAATTTATCTCCAGTTTGAGCTGTTATAATCCGACCTCTCAAGTCTGGTTTAACGCTCAGATTTGCCAATCTAGAAGATCCTTGGACTGATGGGGTTCGCACTTCGATTCTTAGATTCCTCAAATCTCGAATCAACTGATCTTGCGTCGTTCCCAAAGCTGATAACTGTCCAGCGTTCTTTCTGCTCAAAGCATCTGCAACCTTATTTGCTTTACCTAGGTGGTAAAGAATGGTACAGTCATAATCTTTTACTAGCTCTAGCCATCGTCGTTGTTTCATGTTCAGTTCCTTCTGAGAGAAGAAATACTTGAGACTCTTTTGATCGGTGTAGATCTCACATTTACTCCCATACAGATAGTGTCGCCAGATCTTAAGAGCGTGCACAACAGCTGCGAGCTCTAAATCATGTGTCGGGTAATTCTTCTCATGTGGCTTCAACTGTCTTGAAGCATATGCTATCACTTTGCCATTCTGCATCAAAACACAACCTAAACCATGTTTGGATGCATCACTGTAAATAACGAAACCTTCAGATCCATCTGGTATAGTCAGCACTGGTGTTGAGACAAGTCTGTCCTTAAGTTTCTGAAAGCTTTGTTCACATTGTTCTGTCCACTGAAACTTGACTCTCTTCCTGGTCAACTGAGTCATAGAACCTGCTATTTTAGAAAAACCCTCTATGAATTGCCGATAATATCCAACTAATCCAAGAAAGCTTCTCACATCTCCAACATTTGCAGGTGTTGGCCAATTCGTTACAGTTTCAACCTTAGAAGGATCAACCTCGATACCTTTAGCTGTAACAATATGACCCAAGAAACCTTCTCTCTCAAGCCAAAATTCACATTTCTTGAACTTGGCGTACAACTTTTCTGCTCTCAGCGTTTCCAACACAATCCTCAAATGTTCTTCATGTTGTGCGGAATTTCTGGAGTAGATAAGTATATCATCGATAAAAACAATAACGAATTTATCAAGATACTGATGGAAAACTCGGTTCATCAAGTCCATAAATATTGCAAGTGCGTTCGTAAGACCGAACGGCATCACTGTGAACTCATAATGTCCATATCGTGTCCTGAATGCTGTCTTTGGTACGTCAGCTGGCGAAACCTTTAGCTGATGGTACCCAGATCTCAAATCAATCTTCGAGAAGATTGCAGTACCTTTCAACTGATCGAATAAGTCTTCGATCCTGGGTAGGGGATATTTTTTCCTTATCGTCAACTTGTTAAGTTCTCGATAGTCGATACACATCCTCATGCTTTCATCCTTCTTCTTTACAAACAGCACAGGTGCTCCCCACGGAGATACACTTGGCCTGATAAAACCCTTCTCTAGCAATTCCTCTAATTGCACCTTCAGTTCTTGCAACTCTTTCGGTGCCATGCGGTATGGAGCTTTAGAAACAGGGGCAGCTCCTGGTACCAAATCGATGGAAAATTCCACTTGCCTATCCGGCGGAGTGCCGGGTAGATCGTCTGGAAAAAGGTCACCATATTCACATACTACTGGCACTGAATCCAGAGTAATCTCATCTACGGGTTTGTCTTGAAGACTAACCAAATAGCTATGACAACTATCCTTGGCTAATAGCTTTTCCGCTTGTAAAGTCGAAATCAGGCGAGGAAGTGCCTTAATCGTCGTCCCATAAAATCTGAATACTTCTTCACCATCTTTACGAAAAATAACTTCCTTCTCGTGGCACATAATTGCGGCACGGTTGGTGCTGAGCCAATCCATACCTAGAATAATATCGAAATCTTTCATTCGGATAATATTCAGGTCTGCCTCCAAAACTTGACCATCAAAATCTATTTGTACTGCCTTCATTATCTTATTAGTATCGATGGTTTCTCCTGACGGCAAACTAACTTCAAGGGTACTACCAGTCTCTATGCCTATTAGGTTCAGTCTTTCTAAGCATGCATCTGATATAAATGAATGTGTGGCTCTTGAGTCTATCAGAACATATACAGGTATCCCAGAAATAGATAGTATACCTGATATCATATTATCATGCTCAATATGGGAAGGAAAATACGGTATGGAAAGAAATTAAGACATGTACAAGGGTACTAGGATAACTAGTATACCTGCAATCACGTCGGAGTCCTGGGCTGCATCCATAGCGAATACCCTTGCCTTCCCCTTCCGGTTCTGGTCCGGGTTCATCCTTTGATGGGAACCCTGGGCGGGCTGAGCACGACAGTCCGTTGCAAAGTGACCTGACTGGCCACACTTATAGCAGACTCCCTTCCCAAACAGGCATTCTCCTTTGTGCATCCTCTGGCACTTAGGGCAGGGAGAAATGATATTGGGCATCTGTCTCCCTGTTGGCCCTGGATTGGGCCTCTTGACGAACGGTTGGTTCCTGTTCTGGTTCTGGTTCGGAATTTGGTTACGGCTCGGACCTTGCCACTTTCTCTTGCCCAAGTTTCTCTGCTCATACTGAGGTCCCTGGCTTACCGTCCTCCCACCGGCATAGGCTACTGCTTGAGCCTTTTTTACTACTTCCTGGTAGGTTGGCAGCTCATGTGAACTGACAATTTGTCGGACATCGGAGCGTAGACCTCTCTTAAATCTACGGGCCTTTTTGAACTCCGTCTCCACCAGATGTGGAGCATGACGTGATAGCTCTTCAAACCTCCTTTCATACTCGACTATATCCATATCTCCTTGCACTAGTCGCAGAAATTCGGCCTCCTTGTGATCTCGAAGAGCTTGTGGGAAAAACTTGTCCCTGATCTCTTCCTTGAAATCATCCCAAGTTAGGGCTGCCGTTGTTCCTCGTTTCTCGTGCGGGATGCAGATTCCCACCAAAATCCGGCTCTTCCAATCAACATGAACTCGGCACAACCCACTTTCTTGAATTCCGGGCAGGCTATGTGCTTAAAAATTTTTTCAATGGCCTGGAGCCATTCTTCCACTGCCAGTGGCCCATTTCCGCCGTCAAACGTAGGCGGGCTGTACCTTCTGAATTGTTCGATCACTGGTACAATAGGGTTGGGGTTTACTGGCTGCGGAATCTGTCTCATTTCCTGCACAGCTCTGAGTAATTCTCTGATAACATCGGCTTGGTTCGGTGGTGCCATAACCTTCATAAATTTAAAGGCAGTTTGTAATAGTTGACTAGGAGTACTAACAACGCGAACAATAAGGATATCTCGTAAGACGGAAATTAAGTTTCAAATTTCATTTCATTCATATTTCAACTTCTTTTCATGTAGGTACATCGGGTGGCGTGTATGCCAACATTTGATTAAGACAAAATGTTAACCCTACTCTAACTCCTATCATCTATTCTCCTTCGGTCACGCATGATTTGGTGTCCGAGAATTCTCCCAACGCTGGATCAGCGTCTTCCTCTGGTTCTTCTTCTTCGGGGTCTTCTTCGGGATCTTCTTCTTCTTCTGGGTCTTCCTCGGGATCTTCTTCCTCTTCTGGGTCTTCCTCGGGATCTTCTTCTTCTTCTGGGTCTTCCTCGGGATTGCCCTCGGGTGCTAACTCATCTTCTTGCACCTGTTCAGGCTCGAGCATTGGCTCATGTTCTGGCTCCCCTTCAGGTACAACCCCAAGGCGGTGCTCAAAATACATGGGCCAATATGCCACAAATCTCACGCAGAATGTATCATATCCCATATCCACATTAGGTGACGTAAGAGCATCCATGTATATGCTACGAGCTACTTCCGCATAGTCGCCTCGGAAAGTCGAGAGTAGGTGATGAATCGACTGGCGATTACAGGTCACATAGCCATGCTGTATGGCCCGCTCTCGTACGACATTCAACTGCTCTATGTGTTGGGCAATTGTCCAATCAAGTCTAGGCCTGAAGCGGTGGTAATCTCTAGCAACTTGTTCTACGTCACTGGGTGCATATCTACGAATGGGTGCCATGTCCTAAACCAATTATGCAAAGTCCAATTAAGTGGGGTTATTCATCTCTTCTTAGTTAAAATTTACGATGACGTAAAAATTTAGAAAATTATTTCCAATTATGCTCAAACTCGTCTTACTTTCTTTCTTTTCTTTCTTTCTTTCTAATTCGGATACACTTTCTTTCTCTTTCTTCTAAGTCTCGTAAATCGTAAAACAGTATTCGAAATAAACTAACAATACACTTCATAAACTTCTTTACCTTCGGAGTCGACGAATTGAATGATGGCAGTGGCAACTTCCAGTAATAATTAAATAAAAATAATCTCTTTAAAAATTCTCTTTGAAAATTTTCTCTTTTTGAAAATTTGCCAGTCTACAGAAACGCAGACCCGCTCTGATACCAAGCTGTAGCGCCCCGAGTTCTGTTAACCCGGATTGCCACGTCATCGTCTTTTGCCCTAATTTTGTCAATCAATTTTTGCGGAAATAACCTAATTTTTAAAATCACATTTGCAATTGAAAAACTACGTCGGCAATTAAAATACATTGGATAATTGTTCAAAATTTAAATATCATGTTTGGAATAGCGGAAACGAAAAATACGTTAACAATGTTTCAATACATAAATTTGAAATTTTAATAATTTCGATAATCAAATTTTATGCCACCACTACCGGATCAATCTCGATCACCTCCGAAGTCTGCAAATATTGTTAAAATAGCAGAATGAGTATTTCGAAGAAATACTCAGTAGACTCATCGCCGATAATTAATTTACAGAATAATTGAAAACACATTCATGCAATATACGACGTGATATCATCTTTGGTTCATTTTCTTGAAAATCATAAGCTCCTCAAAATACAGGCTATGGGTAGTTCTTTCTTTCTTGTGCGGATGAAGCACATAAGTTATGCATAACATTCTCTTCTTATCTCACAAGAGATTCTTTCTTTCTTTCTCATGCAATTAAGCATATAAGTTATGGCAAGCATAACAATATCATATATCTCATATGACACATTCTCATCCTATGCATAAAGCATATAAATCACGTAATTCACATAAAGCATGCAATTATAATTTAAACTAATTAATGGTGGCGAGTCTACCTCAAATATTTCGAGTTGCGTGAAAAGTGGAGCGGGAAAATAACTTCAAGCTCCTAATTGTTCGTACGTATCGTCTAGCCAAAAATAGAAAATAAGTTTGAATTAGTATTTCGAACTTTAAAGTTTTAAAGTGTTGAAATTAAGTTTAAGGGCTTAATTGAAAATTATTGGAATTGAAATAAATGACTTAAAATGATAAAGTAAAGTTTAGGGGCTAAATTGAAAATTTATTAAATCTGAAAATAAAACTTTAAGGGCTAAAATAATAACTTTCATAAGTTTAGGGACTAAGCTGTAAATATATTAAAGCTGAAAATAAAAGCTGAAAACTAAAATAATAACTTTTAATAGTTTAAGGACTAATCTGTAAATATAATAAAGCTGAAAATAAAACTAAAGGGTTGAAATTAAACATTTTCAGAATTTAAGGACTCAATTGAAAATCTGCTGAAACTGAAAATAAAATATTAAGGACTGAAATAATAATTTATAAACTAGGGGGCTAAATTAAACATTATCTAAAACTAAAAATAAAATTAGAGGACCGAAATTAAAAACATTTAAAACTTTGTGACTTAAATAAACATTTTAAAACTTTGGGGCTTAGGGTTATAATTTCTAAAATCAAAATTAAACTAAAATCTAAAATTAAAATCAAATCAAATAAAAATCAAATAAAACAATTTAAATCTCATTTCTCTCTCTCTCATTCGAACTCGAGAGAGAGAGAGGCGATGGAGGGGCTTCGCCCCTCCTCCGATTTCCACCGCCGCCGGCGACGGTTGGTGGCAGCGCCACCGTCTAGTGGTGGCGCCTGCACGGGGTGGAGGTGGCATGGGTTTTGAGCTCACGGTCGAAGGCAACCGAGGAGAAAGGGACACGGGTTCTTGGGGTTTTTCAGTTCGTAATGGGTCATACATGAAGGTAAGTGTATGGGTTTCCTATTCTCTTGGTTTTAATGGTTGTTTGTGTTGATTTTTTTTTGAGGTGTGGGTGTGGCGGTGTTGGTGTCGATTTTAGGTGGGTAGTAGGGGCTGTCAATTTTTTGGCAGCTGCGATTTCGGTGTTGGGGAGGTGTGGTGACTGTGCAGCTCGTGTGTTCGTGAAGATTAGGTGAAGAAATGGGTGTTTGCAGCTGGGTTTGTGCGTGTGGTGGCTATGGCCTTGCTTTCGGGTTTGGGGTTGTGCTCTCGGTTTGGGGCTCGATTTTGAACTTGGCTATTGTGTCTGATTTCGGGTTTGAAGAGTGTGGGTGACGGGTTGGTTGGTGGCTATGGCTTTGCTTGGTTTTGGCAGTAGCTTGAGCAAAGCTTGGTGGATAGGCTCTGAAATGGTGGTTTGGTTTGTGTGACTTCTTGCTTGCAGTGGAGGTGTGGTGCTGGTAGTGTTGTTGGGAGTTGCAGTTTTGGTGTTGTTACTTGGGGGTGAAAATGGTGACTGCAGCTCGTGTATGTGCAGCAGCTTGGGTGGAAATGGCTGCATTGTGCAGTGGCTGTGGTGTTGAGTTTACCAGCTTGGGAAGCTCACTGTTGATGCTAGAAATGGTTGTTCTAGTATCAATGGTGACCCAAGTGAAATGGAGCTGAGAGTGTGAGGGGGAGATGGTGTTGATACTAGAAATTGGTATTCTAGCATCCACATTATTCTCCAAGAATTGAGGAAGAAGAGAGAAGCCTTACCAAAAATGGCTGCGTGAATTTCTGGGAGTGGAGGGAAATGTGATGAATAAAATAGTGGGATTTTAGGGCACAAATCCCTAGGTGGTATATTGGGCCTGATAGTTGGGCCTAGCATTTGGGCTGTAGGGTTTTCTAATTGGGCTTAGGTGATTGGATTAAAATGATTTCCTTGTTGGACTTGTATAATTGGACCTAAACATCCAAGATTTGGACTAATAAGTAATTGGGCTTGAATTTAATAAAAATTGGATTTAAATAAAAAAAATTCGAAATTGATACTAAAATAATTATTCGAGATTGGATTCAATCGAATAGATTTGAATTCGTTTTTATAACGGCTAGACGAACGCGTTTCTCTAGAAAATTAGGGTTACGTTTTAGCGACACGTTTTTCGAGAAAATTAATTTATATAATTTAAAAGTTCGCGGTCGCTACAAAAACATTTAATGATAAATTGATCGATTGTTGTCAAAAGAGCAATATCAAAACTATCAAATCGAACTTACAATAAAGGTCAAGATCAAAGTCATTAAGTAATCCAAGCATTCAATACAAGAGCTTAAAAGACAAACGTCAAAAAAAGATTTAGATCAAGAGTTTAAAAGCCAAACGTCAAAGAAAGATCAAGATGAGAGTCTAAGAGCCAAGCTTTAAAGAAACATCAACGACTAAGCTTTCTTATATCAAATGTAAATGTATTAACACCTTGATCTTAAACAATAAATGATAAAAGCTAAAAATTCATTTTCTGCACTAAAAACTATTTTTTATTATCACTTGTATAAAATATTTTGATCAAAAATAAAAAAATTGATTTTCAATATGATGTTTGAACTTATATCATATTAAAGAAAAAATATCATTTATTTTGAAAACTAGTTAAAAATACCTTCAAAAAGTTTACATTTGTCAAAGCATTCAAATCGGATCAAACTGGGTTGAAATAAAAAAAAAGGTCAAAGCAGTTGCAGCCGCCTGGACGTTCAGATTGATTGTCCGAAATCCCAGAGAGTTTTGGTGGACGTTCGTTGGGTCCATGCAAACGTTGGATTGATGCAACTGTCGGATTTTTGACCGTTATGATTTCAAATATATAACTGCTACTTTGTCCTCCGGATCTAAGGGCGAACATTCAATTGGTTGTCCGGTTCGACCGAGTGTTTAGCATTTTGAGCTCTATAAATACTCTCACTATTTTCCATTCTTTAAAAGTTTTTTCAAGAGCATTAAGTGAGATATATTTTGAGATAATTATTTGAGGTAACATTGCATTCATTTCATTTATTTCTTTATATAAAAAAAACTTTGATTGATTCAAACTCTTTTCACCATCTTCATTAAAGTTTTTCATCTCTCTTTTTGTACTAAACTTATTTCTATCATTCATAAAAGAGAAATATTTTGAAGAAAATTTTGAACTAAGCATTGCATCTATTTCTTCTATTTCTCTATATCAAAGCTTGTAAAATCATAACATCAATCAAAGTTTTTCATCTCTCTTTTGGCATTTAATTTATTACCATTTAGAAGATATTTGAACTTACATTGTACTTATTTCTTTTTCATCTTCTCATTGAAAAATGTTTCATTGATTGAATCAAAATTTTAATTATCATATTCATCAAAGTTTTCATCGAACACTTGAGCTATTATTTGTTGCTATTCAATGAAGTGTTAGCATATCTTAGTATTTAATTTATTTGAATCATTTATCGGGAGAGGAGTTCGTTGTAAAATTATTTTGTTATACTTATGAATCATATTAAGGTCCCGTAAAACTCAATATTGTAAAAGGATCGATGCTCTTGTTTTTGAGTAATCGGAAGCATTGTAAAGGGTTGAGTGCACCATAAGTCAATCAATATGATGAAAGGCCTTGCTCGTGCCACATAGTTTGGTAACGGAGGACATAGATCATTGTTTTAGATCAAATCTCCACAATTATATCGTTTGCATCATCTTTTCCATTTTACTTATCACTTTTATATTTGCCATTATTATTTGAATTGATGTATTTTGTCTTTATTTACTTGAATTTATATTAATTCTTCAAAAAAAAAAATTTAAAAACCAATTCACCGCTGCTTGATTAGTTATTCTTGGGCTATTAGATTTATGCTAATCTAGCCTCGTATTTCTATCCCATGGAATTAATTCAGACTTGACGTTCTTTGTTAAGACTGATTCCAACAATCGATTCAAATAATCTTCATGGCTCGTGGACCTTGCATTCAAGTATTTATCTCTTCAACGTGATACCTAATTTACATCGTGAAGCATCTCTGAGTGTAAAACACAAAGGTACAATAATTATTACTACATGTCAAGATGTAAATATCCAAATTTATCCTCTTACACTCAACATAGTTTATTTCGAGAATGATGACTTAGGGCTTGTTTGATCCCCATTTTTTCACAAAATGAATTTTGCAATAGTGTTATGAAGGAGAATGTGTGGTTAAAAAATAAGGAAAACTTTTGAATTTGCTTGTACTATATTTTATTGAAAAATGTGTGATTGAAATGGGGTCAAATCACTATTTAAGAATTCATTTTGATGGAAGGTACGATAATTATCACTACATGTCAAGATGTAAATATTCAAATTTATCCTCTTACACTCAACATAGTTTATTTCGAGAATGATGACTTAGGGCTTGTTTGATCCCCAGTTTTTCACAAAATGAATTTTGCAATAGTGTTATGAAGGAGAATGTGTGGTTAAAAAATAAGGAAAACTTTTGAATTTGCTTGTACTATATTTTATTGAAAAATGTGTGAATGAAATGTGGTCAAATCAGTATTTAAGAATTCATTTTGATGGAAAACATGGGATTCAAGCAATGGCTGAATTAGTTTTTTCACAAAGTTGAAGGAAGAAATTGAGGGCATTGAGGACTTTATTTTTTATTTGATTGGGTGGTAGTATAATAAATGATGTCAGAGATGTTTATCTCGATGCACATCATGGTTCCTGTTTTTACCATCTACAAAGCAACTTGAAGAATAAATATCAGATTCATGGGTCTATCGTTCTTTAAAAGAATGGCAAAGATATACAACTTTGAAGAGTTTTGTTGATGACTAAAACTAACTTGACAATTATAGATCAACTAATGGAAAAAATTAGTAAAATAATTGCTAGAATATTGTAAAGAAAAGAAAAATTCTTATTTGGAATTTTTTTGACAGTGAATCTTAGCTCGACTTCTGTAGGGAGAACATTGTCCCTATTTATAAGCCTAACAAGAGGAGATTGTCTAACTTTGTCAAATCATTTTATAGTTTCTAACCTTGATATGTGTGCCACAATCCTATTTGAAGAGTTTCTATTGAATGCTGAGTTCTGCTAGTCAGGTCATAATTTTACCTATGTGGCTTAGATCATTATTGTCTGTTGTCTAGATAATCATTACTTTCTGATGATTGGTGAGAAGAGCAGTGCTCACATCAGAGATAACACGTCTTCTCTAGATTGGTTGTTAGGTGAGGTGTTGTTTCATTATAGGATACCCTTTCAGTTAGGTAATACTGATGTTTGCGGATGAAGGCGACCTTATGGCCGATCTGTCTGGATGGGCTCATTGGACAACTTTTACTTCATTTAAGGCCTTGGAAATATTATACTTTGGTAATTTTTAATCATTTCGAGAGTGGTTTTGTGATTATGTTTAAGGTCAGACACCAACAATTGTTCCCCATGCTCTGAATTATGACTCTGTTTGGACCTTAAGATTTTGAGCTTTCTCTAGAAACTTTGCCCAAAACTGTGTAGTTTTTGGAAAATCAATCTTATCACTTGATTCAATTCCATTTTTCTATCCAATTTATTTTGGACAACTGAGATTGCACCTCTTCAAATTTCTTTCCTTTATATCGATTTTCCCCTTTTAATTTCCTCATTTTATCTTCAAAATCTCTCTAGTTTTCTCCCGCCTTCTTTTATGTTTTCCTTACGAACTTCCTCAATCTGCTCTTCTGAACTTTTTGGGCTTGTTCATCGAAAATTACTTCCCATGTACTCTCTTTATTTTGTTGCCTAAGTTCTTCTCATTGTTCCTCTTCCAATTTTCTCTCTTTTATATTTAAGGAAGTGAGTTCAGACGAGTCTAAGGTTCAGTCTTGAGAAAATAGGAAGAGTTAGTTGTCCCTTCTAACAAGTTTTCGTCTGGCTTCAACACTCGTTGGATCTTGAACTCAATCCCTATAACGATCATCCATCCTAACAACATCCCACTTCATGATAAGAATATTATAACCTAGCCTGGGTTGGAAGTTTTAGGAGGGTATATTCAATTGAGACTTTTAATGACTTTTTGAGAGTTAAAAAAGTTTAGGGGTATTCAATGTAGATTTTTGGAGACTCTCTAAAAGTATTTGTATATTCAATTGAGATTTTTATAAACTTTTAAAAAATCTCTAAAAGTCACGGTGTATTCAATTAAAACTTTTTAGAAATCTCTACAAGTCTTGGGATATTCAATTTTTTATAACTTTTAGAGACTTTTATAAAAGTCTCCGTGGTACTAACTTTTAAGTAGAAAGTACTTAAATAAAGTCTCAAAATTTGTCTCTCATTAATCACAAGATTTTGGGAGACTTAAAAAAAAAAAAAAAAGAAATTAATATGTATTTTTTTTTTCAATATTTTTTTTTTCATTTTCCCTTCTACAAACATTAGAGCTATGCTTAAAATTTATTTTTTCTATTGATTGTATTAGTTTCTATTTTTATTTCTCTATCTTATTATTTATTTTTATTTTCTATGAAAAAATTAAATTGTATTTTTTTTAACTTTTTTTCTTTTTTCATTTATTTTTTCTGAAAAATATCCATTTTTAATTAAATTATAAAAATTTATAGGGGTTTTTGCTTAAAAAGGCCAGTCAACCATAATTATTGGTAAAATAGTCTATCTCAATAGTTTTTGTTCCAATAGCCTTTGGTCTATTAAATCATACATTAAAAGTCTTAAATACCCTTCAATTGAAATGTCTAAAATATCCAATTTGAAACAAAAATTTACCAAATCCCTCAAACATGAATCCTCACTTTTGTTCTACTTTTCATACACAATTTAAAACCAACAGTAAAATGGCATACTGCTGTTTTAAACTACTGAATGCCGTTTTAACTAATTTTATGTTTGTATCAATATATGTTTCCTCGTATCCACATAAAAATTAATGAAAACAAGTTTTAACAATATTTTGAGCGAAATTGAGAGTCACGATCCAAAACGGCATGATGTATTTATAAACGGTTTGGCGACATTTTAACTAACGTAGATAATTTTTCACTACATTTATAGTGAAATTGAGACCCTATAATCTAAAATGACATGTTGCAATTTTAAATGATTATGTGTCATTTTAACTAATTCCGTATCTGCTTTACTTTATTTTCACTTGTATGCACATGAAAATGAAGGAATTGAAGTTTTCATTATGTTTGGATCCGTTTATTGGCATGAAGTTCACTCGATAATAACCAACACGATTGGTCTATGAGTAAACTGTATTAAACTTAACTACGAAATAAAATAAATAAAACAAGTATGGTATATAAAACATAGCATGTGCAACCGTTCAATATATATAACTATCTATGATATTCTAAACATTGTTTTTACTGATTTCGAAGAAACATCGAGAATCTGCGACCCAAAACGGTATGTAGTCATTTTAAACGTATGTATATAATTTTTGCTAATTTCGTGTTCGTTTTGCTCCATTAACATGAAAGTGTAAGAATGAAAGTTTTAACTAGATTTAGACGTCAAAGTCCACAAAAAATTCAAATTATAGTGAGTCACATCATACGTCCAATTGGAGATTACACTACACTTGACAACCAAGGAAAATATATACAAAACATAGCATGTGCAATCGTTCAATATGTACAACTTATCTATGATGTTCCAAACATTGTTTTTACTAGTTTCGAAGAAAAATCGAGAGCCCGTGACCTAAAATGGCATGTAGTCATTTTAAACGTATGTATATCATTTTTGCTAATTTTGTGTTCGTTTCACTTCATTCTCGCTCGTTTTCACAGGAAAGTGTAAGAACGAAAGTTTTAACTAGATTTAAACGTCACAATCCACTCAAAGTTCAAACTATAGCGAGTCACATCATACGTCCGATTGGAAATTATACTACACTTGACCACCAAGAAAAATATAACAAGTATGGTATACAAAACGTAACACATGCAATCGTTCAATTTGTACAACTTATCTATGATGTTTGAAATATTATTTTTTACTAGTTATAAGAAAAAATCGAGAACATGTGACTCAAAATGACATGCAATCAGTTTAAACGTATGCATATCATTTTTGCTAATTTTGTGTTCGTTTCGCTTTGTTCTCGCTCGTATCCACATGAAAGTGTAAGAATGAAAATTTTAACTAGATTTCAACATCATAGTCCACACAAAGTTCAAACTATAACGAGTCACTCTATAATTTGGTTGGAAACTATACTCAACTACACTACACTTCACTTGACAATAGAGAAAAATGTAAGTGGCAAGTTTGATAGTCAAAACATAGCACGTGTAGTTGTTCAATGTGTACAAGACATGTGTGATGTTTCAAACACGGTTTTACTAGTTTCGGAGTGAAATCGATACCTCGTGACCCAAAATGGTATATGCCCGTTTTAAATGTACCAAAGACGTTTCTATTCATTTCGTGCTCGTTTTGGTTTATTCACGTCCGTAACCACTTGAAAATTTATGGATAAAAGTTTTAACTACATTTTGATGTTACGGCCAACACATTTGTCCAAACTATAGCGAGTTGCTCTATAATTCGGTTGGAAACTACACTACACTTAAACTTGTTTTAACTAGATTTAACTAGAATGAAATATTGTTTTTTACTAGGTTCGAAGAAAAAATCGAGAACCCGTGACCCAAAACGACATGCGATCATTTTAAATGTATGCATATCATTTTTGCTAATTTCGTGTTCATTTCGCTTTATTCTCGCTCGTGTCCACTTAAAAGTGTAAGAATGAAAGTCTTAACTAGATTTCAATATCACAATCCACACAAAGTTCAAACTATAGCGAGTTACTCTATAATTCGGTTGGAAACTACACTACACTTCACTTGGCAATAAGAAAAACGTAAGTGACAAGTTTGATAGTCAAAACATAGCACATATAGTTGTTCAATGTGTACAAGACATGTATGAGTTTGAAACACGATTTTATTAGTTTCGGAGTGAAATAGATACCTCGTGACCCAAAAAGGCATCTGGTCATTTTAAACGTACCAATGACGTTTCTATTCATTTCGTGTTCATTTTGATTTATTCATGCCCGTAACCACTTGAAAGTTTGTGGATGAGAGTTTTAACTACATTTCGACGTTACGGTCGACACATTTGTCAAAACTATAGCGAGTTGCTATATAATTCGGTTGTAAACTACACTACAGTACTACACTTCACTTGACAATAGAGAAAAACGTAAGCGGCAAGTGTGATAGTCAAAACATAGCACGTGTAGTCGTTCAATGTGTACAAGACATGTATGGTATTTCAAACACTGTTTTACTAGTTTCGGAGTGAAATCGATACCTCCTTACCCAAAACGGCATCTAATCATTTTAAAGGGAGGGTTTCCGTTTAGGGTTTAGATTTCAGGATTTAGGGTTTGCAAAACAAAAAATATATAAT
This sequence comes from Fraxinus americana, assembly GCA_035079005.1. Lineage (NCBI taxonomy): Eukaryota > Viridiplantae > Streptophyta > Magnoliopsida > Lamiales > Oleaceae > Fraxinus > Fraxinus americana. The sequence continues at coordinate 22,926,813 of CM068706.1, forward strand.
TGTTCGACATGCCTTTTTAAACGACTAAGTGTCATTTTAACAAATTTTGTATTCATTTCGCTTTAAGTTCCCTCGTATCCATATGAGAATTATTGAAAAATATGTTTTAACTATCCGGGTAAAAATTTACGGTTAAATGGTAAATGGCATGCCATCGTTATAAATGATTTGATAACGTTTTAACTAATTTTGTATTTGTTTCACTCTATATTCTCTCGTACCCACATGAAAATGAAAGTAGAAAAAATTTCATTACATTTAGAGTAAATCAATAAGTAACATTAAACATCCAAGATCGACAAAAAAAAGTTCACCCGATAGTGATCAACAACATTTTCCATGAATAAACTATATTAGTCTTCACTATGAATAAAGGTAAGTATCTTAAATTCTATTATACTTCGATTATAGATAAGATACTCAAAAAATTAGTTTGTTTAACTTATAAAAATCTTTTAAGATGTTCAAAAATATGATCGAATGGTTTTAAAGTGAAATCGAGACACTGTGACCCAAAATGACATGCTGACATTTTAAATGGCTAGTTGTCATTTCAACTAGTTTCGTGTTCATTTCACTTTATATTCACTTATATTTATATAAAAGTTAAACGAATTCAAGTTTTTGCCATATTTGAACAAGAAGTTAGATAAAAAGTTCATCCGACAGTGACCAACACTATGAAAATGCACTACACTTGACAATAAAGAAAGCATAAGTAGCAAGTATGGTATCCAAAACATAGCACGTGTAGTCGTTCAATGTGTACGAGTTATATATGATGTTTCAAACACAATTTTACTAGTTTCGGAATGAAATTGATACCCTGTGACCCAAAACAGCATCTGATCGTTTTAAATGTATAGATGACTGTTTACTCATTTAATATTTGTTTCGATTCACTAACGCCCGTATCCACATGAAAGTTTATGGATGAAAGTTTTAACTATATTTCAACGTTACGGTTGACACATTTGTTCAAACTATAGTAAATCATTCCATAATCCAATAGTAAACTACACTACGTTTGACAATTAAGAAAAACGTAGGTAGCAGGTGTGGTATCCAATACACAACAAGTGTAGTCGTTTAATGTGTACGAGTCATGTATGAAGTTTCAAACACAATTTTACTAGTTTCGAAGTGAAATCGATAACCCGTGACCCCAAACGGCATCCAATCATTTTAAACGGAGGGTTGCCGTTTAGGGTTTAGGTTTTAGGGTATTGAGGTTAGATTTTAGGGTATAGGGCAAAAGAGAAAACATGTAATTATTCAACACGCCCTTTGAAACGACTAAGTACCGTTGTAACAAATTTTGTATTCGTTTCACTTTATATTCCCTCGTATCCACATAAGATACTCTATAAATTAGTTAATGCAATATGTTGTGACCTTGTGACCCAAAACGACATGTTGTCGTTTTAAACGCATAGATGACGTTTCTATGAATTTAGTGTTCAGTTCAGCTGATTGCTGTTTTAGATACCTAAAATGTCGCATGAACGTTTTAATCGTATGACTACCATTTTTCTAATTCAGTGTTCAATTCACATCACTTTCGTTCATTCAGCCCTCCAAAGTCGAGACCTTGTGACCCAAAACGACATGTTGTCGTTTTAAACGCATAGCTGACGTTTCTACGAATTTAGTGTTCAGTTCCACTGATTCAGCTGATTGCTGTTTTGGATACCTAAAGTGGTGCATTGACGTTTTAATCGTATGACTGCCATTTTTCTAATTTAGTGTTCAATTCGCATCACTTTCGTTCATTAGCCCCCATAAGTCAAGACCTTGTGACCCAAAACGACATTTGATCACTATAGTGAGTCACATCATACGTCCGACTGGAGATTATACTACACTTGACACCAAGAAAAATGTATACAAAACATAGCATGTGCAATCGTTCAATATGTACAACTTATCTATGATGTTCCAAACATTGTTTTTACTGGCTTCGAAGAAAAATCGAGAGCCCGTGACCCAAAATGGCATGTAGTCATTTTAAACGTATGTATATCATTTTTGCTAATTTCGTGTTCGTTTCACTTCATTCTCGATCGTTTTCACATGACTAGATTTAAATGTCACAGTCCACTCAAAGTTCAAACTATAGAGAGTCACATCATACGCTCGATTGGAAATTATACTACACTTAACCACCAAGAAAAATGTAACAAGTATGGTATACACAACATAACACATGCAATCGTGCTATGTTTTGGATACGGAACTTGATACATTGAACGACTAAACGTGCTATGTTTTGGATACCAGGCTCGAAAGGAACGCTTGTAATAAGGTATGATTTTACTAAATTAAATATTATTACTTTCTTGTATACGTTTCTTGACTTTTTTGTTAATAACGTATCAAAAAAAATTTTCGGGGGGCAGCCCCCGTAAACCCCAACCCCTTCACCTCTACCTCTAGGCCCCCTTACTTTTATGATCTAACTTCACCCCTAATCACAGGACCTTGATTTTACTCCCCAAATAATCAATCAAATCTTGAACCATCCGGAAGACTTATACAAGTTAAACGAGCTAATTTGTTGAGTATTTTATCCTATAATTGGAATATATGGAATCTGGGTTACTTGCCTTTGTTCGTAGTAAGTATATGTAGTTTACTCACAGAACAACGGTGTTGGTCATTATCGCATGAAATTTGTATAGACATTGATGTCCAAATGTAATGAAACTTGCTTTTGTTTGTGCAAACGAGTGCAAATAAAGTGAAACAGATATGAAATTAGTTGAAATGACAAAGAAACATTTAAAATGGCAAATTGACATTTTGGGTTACGAGGTCTCGATGTCACTCTCAATATCGTGAAAACTTTTTACGCTTATTTTTTTATGTGGGTACGAGACAATATAAAGTGAAACGAATGCTAGATTAGTTAAAACGTCATCGAATCGTTTGTAACGACAACATGTCGTTTTGGGTCACGAATTTTCAATTTCGCTCAAAATATTGTTAAAACTTGTTTTCATTAATTTTTATGTGGATACGAGAAAACATAAATTGATACAAACATAAAATCGTTAAAACGGCATTCGATCAAGTTTAAAACTAAGATGTCATTTTACGATTGGTTTTAAATTGTGTATGAAAGTAGAAGAATTCACTGTGATGTAATATGGGTAATTTAGGTAATCTATTAATTTTGAATTACAATATTTATTTTAAATCATTAATTGTGGTCAAAGGCTAAAATCCCAAACTATATTATTAAATAGACCATTTGCCCCAATTACCACAAATTTATATATACTAATTTATAATTAAATATATATATTATTATTATTATACATATAAAAAATAAATTTAATATTCTGTATATATATATATATATATATATATATATAGTATGTGATAATTTCACAATATTGCACTAAATCCATTTAAATTCTATCTCAAATGAAAGTTTTTCAAAAGTCTTTTGAATTTTACAAAAGTCTCTAAAAATTTTAAAATGAAAGTTTATAAGTTTACAAAGGATTTCCACTAATTCCATACAAATCTTTAAAAAACCACGAAATCTACAAACGTCATTACTTAAGACTGAGAGTTATCACATTCCTAGGTCGGTCTAAATGTTCCTGCCAAGGGCTGATGACCGAGTTTATCGACCCTAGAGAGTTGTGTGGCGCTCAATCCCGCCATATTAGCGGCCTTCCCTCAAATGGCATGAAAATTCCTTTCTTCCTAGGGAATATTCCCAATTCAGCTCTGTCCTAATGGATGGATGCCTACTTTTCGGTTTGGCACAAGTTGGGGTTTCTCAAGCTCATTGTAATACAGTTCAACTACATGTATGCCTTCAAAAAAGGAGGAAAGGATTCGGTTGGTACTATGCTAGTGTCAAGGCCTGAACTGGAGAGCCAATAGTATTAGACATTCCCACCTCAATTAAGAGGTAATATGCTAATTTCTACTTTGTCAGAGGAGATTGGCAGTTTCAGGGATGATGTGGTTCGCACTCATTACCATAAAATATATAATTTTATATCTCAGACACTTATTTAGCTTAGTGATTTCTACCTAAACTATTTTACTAGTATTTTCCTTGTTTGGTAGACTACCATCCTTGTAACATTAGTACAAACACTAGGCAAATAGCTGATGCAGCACATGCATACACTTACTAAAGATCAGAGGTCCTTCAGCTTCCTGAACTAGAATTCCAGTCTTTTCGAGGCCGGCCTCTTTCCTGTACCTCCTTATTTTGATAAATATATGTACTAATCATTCCTCTACTCTTGGTGACACGACCCCGTCTCAAGTCACCCTATTGGACCCAGACGTGACGTGCGCCGATGATGAGTTCCAGCCAGATGCTGGACCTACCACCAAGGCCACATAGACTGTTCTACGACTGTTTGACTATTTTACGAAGACAATATTTTTGTAAAAATTTTGGCAGAGTATTCCCTGAAAATAGAACAAAACCAACCTGGAAATTTACAAAAGACCCTACAATAATCAATATCAAATATTTGGGAACCACCAATTCCACCAATACCACCACAACTAAATCGATATGAAACTAAACTTGACTGAACACTTCTACTTCAAAACACCATGTTTGCATGCATGTATTACAACAATTGAACAACACATCGACGAAGTGAACATTAAACAAAATATCAGACCAAGTATATTGTTAACATGAGTTCCCAACTAAACATTTAAATGCTACGATATGGTTAAGATCATGCAACCTAATGATAGATAGTCAGGCTCTGGACTTCAGCAGGCTTTCCAGGTATCTCAAATTCAGTGGCCTCCTGATAGGAAAAATATGACAAAATATATGAGCTTGTAACTCAGTGAGTGGATAGTTTGCAATAACATATACTTTTTCAATTTATACATTTTTACTGAAAAATCTGATTTATTATTCTTACAGTTTTTAAGAAATTCTGATAATTTCTTTTATAACTGAAACATGATAAAATCATAAAATTCATACGTTTTATTCGGAATAACCAACTGTAAAAATATGTCAAATATAGACAATCTGGTATCAACATAAATCTGTGTAAAGCTGTCATTTCTATAAGTTAAAATAGTATTTTTGTAACTGAATAAGTTGAATTCTATATGTTGAAATGAACTATTATCTGATATTTAAAATTCTGTGAATCTACAACTGAATATACATAAATGATATACTAAATAATCACACCAAGAAGTACCCAATAAATAACCTTACTCATGTACAGAGTAATCTCGATGTACAAGGCAAAGCCATTCAAATATGATAATCTGATAATCTGGCCATACGTACGCAGAGGTGCCCCAAAGGCTAATCACCCGAGTACACGGCCCAAAGCCTATGTGTGTACGAGAGTGGGTCCCAAAGATCTCTGATAATCTGGTCATACACTGTGGAAACACATTCACATCAATGCAGAGCGAGTAAAATCACATGAATCTGATCATACACTGTGGAAACACATTCACATCAGTGCATAGCGGGTAAAATCACTTGGGTACTTTCTGATCGTTTTAAAATAACTTTAAATATGCTAAAATATATAATATGAATATAACATGCTAGAGAAATAATTTCAATGAATTGGATCTAACTTTAAAAGAAAACTGACTACAAAATTCTTTTGATTTTGAAAATAATGCTGTCAAATCAAATATACGTAATAATTAACTTTCTGATGTAATATAAATTTAATAAATATTTAGTTCTGAAAAATAAGATTTTCCACTCACAAAATACGAGCTACAAGTTAGACTGGCTGATAGACGTTCCCAATCTCCTCGTCACCACCTGAAATACGATATGAATAATCAATTTAACAACCACCATAATAAGTAGTCTTAATATTAAAATACAAGCTCTTAACACTTAATTCCTCCATACTTGAATAAATTTCTCAAATTATCCCTTTAATCCATTGGAGCTAATATCACTTTCTAGTCCGTTAACTAATAACTAACTCATCAACAAAACCTTCAATCCGAGCATATATACAAATACCCACTTCAATCTAATGACAACTAGTAATGATAATTCATCCTATTAAATTTTCCTCTTCTTCCATAAATATATATTTCCAAGTAAATTTTTCATCATCACAATCATTTTCCACAAAAATCCTTACTTAAGAATCAAATTAGAAATTTTAGGGTTTGCCCAAAAATAAGGTTTCTTAACTTAAATGTAAATAGAAGCTAACCATCAAGGAACTTGAACTAAAAATCGTAATCTTCTCCCTACATTTGAGATTTTCGAACCAAATTAAAACCCTAGAAAATTGACAATATATAATTCTATTCCTTGAAAAAAATTAAGATGAATCAAACCTAAAATGGAGAAATCAACACTTACCCATTTTTCTTCCTTTTTTTCCCTTCCTTTTCTTCTTTTCTTCTTCCTCTTTTTTCTTTCCTTTTCGTCCTTTCCTTCCCTTCTTTTTCTTCTGCCCGTTTCAGCCAGTCTCTCTGCGTGTAAGTGTGGAGAAATGAAAAAAAAAAAGAAATGGGTTTCCAATTGGTAAGGCAATGGGCTTATTGCAAAAGAAGTCCCTTGACATCCCAAGATAATATAAGTAGATCCTCCACTCCAAATATAATTAATCTCAACCCTCATATAATATCCATTATGAAATAAGTCCCAAAAAAATTAATTTGCTTCACTTAAGTCCCCTTTGACTATGACTTTGACAATTCAACCCTTGACTTTTACTAATTAAAATGGGTTTGTAACAATCTTACCTTCTTAAAAGAATTTCGTCCTCGAAATTCGATGAACACCTGGCTAATCAGTAAATAGATGAGGATATTGAGCATGCATCTGGTCCTCATCTTCCCATGTAGCCTCCTCTACCATCTGATTTTTTGATAGGACTTTTACAAACGAAATTGCTTTACCTCGTTGAACCTGCTTCTTTCTGTCTAAAATTCCCACTGGCTCTACTTCATAAGTCAAATTTTCTTTCAACTGAACTGGTTGAGACTCTAGAACATGAGATGGATCAGCGATATACTTACGAAGCATAGAAACATGAAAAACATCCTGGATCCTAGATAATTCATCTGGCAAATCTAATCGATATGCAACTGGACCAATCCGCTCAGTAATCTGATAAGGTCCAAGAAATCGTGGACTCAACTTTCCTCGTTTGCCAAACCTCAACACTCCTTTCCAAGGTGACAATTTCAAAAATACTTCATCCCTAACTGCAAATTCAAGATCTTTCATGCGCCTATCTGCATAGCTTTTCTATCTGTCTTGTGCTATCTTCAAATTTTCTCTAATCCTTTTCACGTTTTCTGAAGTCATTTGAACCAATTCAAGACCTACTAACTTTCTTTCACCAACTTCATCCCAGCATACTGGCGTTCTACACTTTCTACCATACAAAGCTTCAAAAGGAGCCATTGCTATACTGGAGTGGTAACTGTTATTGTAAGCAAACTCCATTAAAGACAAGTGAGTATCCCAGCTACCTTTGAACTCTAAAACACAGGCTTTCAACATATCCTCAAGAGTCTATATGGTCCTCTCTGACTGGCTATCTGTCTGAGGATGAAAAGCTGTACTAAAATGTAGCTAGTACCCATGGTTCCCTGTAAACTAGGCCAAAATTTAGATGTAAATCGAGGATCTCTATTCGATACAATAGACACTGGCCCACCATATAAGCTAACAATCTCATCAATATACAATTTTGCCAACTTACTCAAGGAATAAGTGGCTTTGATTGGCAAAAATCTGGCAGTCTTGGTCAAACGATCCACAATTACCCAAACACCATCATGACTATTTTGAGTACGAGGAAGACCAAATAAGAAGTCCATGGTAATGTGTTCCCACTTCCATTCTGGAATAGGCAAAGGTTGTAGAAATTGAGCTGTTTTCTGAAGATCCGGTTTCAGCTGTTGACAGACCAGGCATTTAGATACAAATTCTGCTATATCTCTTTTCATGCCATTCCACCAATAATACTCTTTCAATGTATGATACATTTTAGTACTGCTTGGGTGCATCGCATAAGCAGCACCGTGCGCTTCTTCTAAGATCTCTTTCTTCAATTCTGCAACATCAGGAACACACAACCTATTTCCCATAACCAACATACCATCATTTCTAATAGCATAATCTGTTCTTAAGCCAGCGCTAACTTCGGCTTTCAATGTTCTCAGTGTCAGATCTTGAGATTGAGCTAATCCACTCCTGTCCACCAGAGTAGGCCTTACCTGAAAATGAGCTAATACCGTCCCTGAAGTAGTAACTGACAATCGAGCATGCAACTTCCTTAACTCACATAACAAACCAGCATTTCTGCATTGGATTGAGGGGAAGAACTAGCCTTTCTGCTAAGAGCATCTGCAACTACATTAGCTTTCCCTGGATGGTAGTCAATCTTACAATTATAATCCTTTATCAACTCCAACCATTTTCGTTGTCTTAAATTCAATTCCTTTTGATCAAATATATACCTCAAACTTTTATGATCGGTAAATATCTGACATTTCTCACCATACAAATAATGCCTCCAAATTTTCAATGCCAACACAATTGCAGCCAACTCTAGGTCATGTGTTGGGTAGTTTAACTCATGCTTCTTCAATTGTCTTGAAGCATAAGCTATAACATTTCCATTTTGCATCAAAACACAACCCAAACCTTGGCGTGAAGCATCGCTATACACTGTAAACTCTTCACCGGGTGAAGGAAGAGTAAGTGCTGGAGCATAAGCCAATCCATTCTTCAATCCTTGAAAACTCTTCTCGCATTGCTCAGTCCACACAAATTTAGAGTTCTTCCGAGTCAAACTTCCAACCCCATAAAATACCTCAAAATTCCCAAATCTTTCAATTTGAATTGATCATTAAATTGTCTCTCGAAATGTTCAATGTAAACCAGATCATTGCCACCAATTATTATATCATCTACATCGATAAGTAGCACATTGAATGATTCATTCTTTCGCTTGGTGAACAGAGAATAGTCCGATTTGGATTGCTTAAAACCTTGTGAAACAATATAAGAGGTGAGTTTGGTATTCCATTGCCTAGACGCTTGTTTCAACCCATAAATGGATTTGTTTAATTTGCATACCAATTTTTCTCCACACTCCCTCTACTGCTTATACCCCTTAAACATCTACATGTAGACCTTCTCATCAAGTTCACCATGGAGAAGTGCATTGTTGATATCCAACTGATGAAGGTGCCAACACCTATGAGCAGCAATAGCCAACAAGGTCTTCACAGTGACAAGTTTTGCAACTAGGGAGAAGGCCTCCTCATAATCAAGACCAGTTTGTTGTGTGAAGCTCTTAGCTACTAGCCTGGCTTTCTTCCTCTCCTCAGTCCCATCAGCATTAAGTTTAACTTTGAAAACCCATTTGCAAGCAATAGGTCTTTTGTGTTCGGGCAAAGCAATAACAGGCCAAGTATTATTGGAAACCAAAGCCTGATATTCTGAGTCCATGGCCCTATACCAATTTGGAAATTTTGCAGCCTCTTCATATATTCTAGGCTCATATAGGGTAGATAAGGCAAATGAATACCGTTTGCAGGTAGGTGACAATCTACCATAATCCAGATAATTTGCAATGGCAAAGAGAGATGAGTCAAATGACACATTCACATCAGATTTGGATAATGAAGCAAGGAACTTGCATTGGTAAAATGGAAAAATATTCTCATAGAATATAACATCCCTAGAGGCAAAAACAGAATGGTTAAGAAGATTGTATAGTTTGAAAGCCTTCATGCCATAGGGATAGCCAATAAATATGCAAAGAATTGCTCTGAGATCAAATTTAGTGCGATTTCTCTTTATGCTGGAAGCATAACAAAGACAACCAAAAACTTTGAGGTGAGTATATGAGGGTGCTGTTTTGTGAAGCATTTCATAGGGGGTTTTATTTCCATGGATAAGAGCAGGAGTCTGATTTATCAAATATGTCGCAGCCAGTATGGCTTCTCCCCAGAATTTCTGAGGCAAATTGGCTTGAAATTTTATGGCTCTGGCTATGTTAAGGTGTAATGCCCCGACCCGTATGGATCGAAACATCACTAGATTAACTATACTTTAGCCGTTGACTTAATAGAATTAACCTTACCCTTAGCGGAAAGTTTAAACATTTAATTTATGAAATTTAAATCAACATAATTTGTTAAAAGAAAATAATTCAATACTATAAACAAAACAATTCAAAAATGTCTTTAGAATATCTTCCGTGCATGCATCCACAATTGACGTCAAATTTTAGGCAAAACTTTAAAAATAATGTTGCTGTTTTTTTTTTCTATCTCATATGGGTAGTGACAAAATAAATTCGTTTGCATAACTATCGACCTCGAAACTTCGTGAACCTTTAATTCAAGGTAGAAAACTCTTTATAATATGACATATCCAAAAATTGGGCTTCGTCGGCAACAGATAGGGCACTAAAATATTTTTCGAAACCCCACAGCAACTCGGGTTGGGAGGAAACCCAGCACAGTTCACTTAAAATATCATATAAAATTTTACACAAATCGAACTGACATGAATTTAGCTATATCCAGTAGCTAGCCCTTGAGACTATCATATCCAATTTCTTTTGTCTAAAAACATCAAGTAACGGGTGAGATATAAATTTTTGAAGCCAAGAGCAGAAATTGAAAAACAGCAACACTCACCCGTGCAGTTTACTTAACATGACGTATAAAATCCTACTAACATCAGATTGACATGATTTTAAGTTCATTCAGTAGCTAACATGTAAGTTTATCCAACGCCACTGATTTTGTCTAAAAGTTCCAAATAATGAGTGAGTTATGATTGTTTGAAATCAACTACAGAAACTGGAAACCAAGCAACACTTTCTAGTGGAGTTTACTCTAAGTGACCTATAAAATTTTACCAACATTGGATTGACTTGATTCAAGTTTATTTCGTAGCTAACCTATGAGGCTATCAAACGCCACTAGTTTCATTGAAAAATTCTAAATAACGACTAAGTTACGGATTTTTGAAGTCAAGTCAGGAACGAAATTTCTAGAAAAACAGCAACGTTACTTTGCTAACATTTTTTTTAAAAATATAAACCAGCGACTTGTAAGATAATTTCCATAATGCATAACTTATTCATAAATAAATGTGTTTAGAACAGTTCCATAAACAACATTTCATAGGAAACAAATTATTTAAAGTAAACATTTTCGTAGTAAAATTGAAAACATTAAATCACCGGCCTCTCCATAGCACGTTGCATCATTCTTTACCATCATCCACGTCCCAAGCAAATCATATTAAATCAACCTGTAGAGAGGGAATTAACCCATGAGTTTGAAACTCAATAGATGTCATCGGTGCGTTTCGTTAACAAATTATAAAATTTCGAACTATAGATTCATACCGTCGCGTAGTAGGATTTCCGGCAAAATCCAATTTCTGTAGAGTTATGAATTAACACAACGCATAGAGCCGGAGAATGATCATTCAACTATAGTGGTGCCGAAACACCGTACCCGAAGGTACCATTACATTCATACTTTTAAATGGAAAAATCATAACTTGAAAACGAAACCAACACTTGCACCTCTTCCTACCTTTGTTAAAAGCTTTTGAAAGTATAATGTTGGATGATTGTTGTTGCTTCCCGATGGTATCAAAACTTTTAGAAATATGATCCTCCCCTATTCTTTTGAAAATCTTTTTCCTTGATCAAAGTGTGCACTCTCCTTCACACCCTTGCTATTCTTTCAAACTAAACATAAAGATTTTTTTTTTAAAGAGAAAATAAGTGTAATCTCGGATTTGAGGAAATGTGTAGTTAAAAAATGCTTTTCCTCTTCTTGTAACCTCCCTTTTTAATGAAAAACTAAATGGAAGAGTTATATTATCATTAATCTTGTTAAATTGAGTCTTTAACTAGGAATTTGAAGAGTTTTAAGTCCAACAAATAATTTTATAAAAATACTTCATAAAAACATCTGCATGATGATTCGAAACTGGGTGGCCAATAGGAAATACCATGCAGATGACCATTGTGGCAACCCAGTTATTCATTAAATCTTTGAAATCAAATTTACTTAAACTTAATATCTCAAAGTATTGGGCTTATAAATAACTTATGGCTTGTACTTTCATAACCTTAAATGGGCCAAGTTTCCATAGCTTATTTCTTAAATGGGCTACACCAACCAAATTAAGACTATAAAATCTAGGACATTACATCCCTCACACCTTAAATAAAATTTCTTCCTCGAAATTTACCTTATGATCTGGTAAATAGTGTTGGGTATTTGTCTGTAACATCTTCTTCTCTTTCCCAAGTAGCTTCTTCTACTCCATGATTACTCCATTGTACCTTGATCAGGTGAATCTCTTTGTTCCGTAACTTATGCACCTTTCGATCTATTATTGAAATCGGAAATTCCTCGTAGGATAAGTCTTTCTGTACTTCTAGAGATTGAGAATTGACCACGTGATCGGGATCATGCATATACTTTCGGATCATCAATATATGAAACACGTTATGAACTGCTGATAGTTCGGGCGGCAAAGCTAATCGATAAGCTACATTTCCGACCCTATCAAGTATTTCGAATGGTCCAATATAACGAGGTCGTAGTTTTCCTTTCTTGCCGAACCTAAGTACACCTTTCATTGGTGACACTTTCAGAAAAACTTTTTCTCCAACTTTAAATTCCAAGTCTTTTCTTCTGGTATCAGCATAACTCTTTTGTCTATCTTGTGCGGCCTTTATCCTAGTACGAATCTTATCAATGACTTCAACTGTCCTTTCAATGATCTCTGGTCCCAAAACTCTCTTTTCTCCGACTTCGTATAAATGGAGGGGTAATCTACATCTTCTACCGTAGAGAGCTTCATATGGTGCCATTCCAATAGTTGCCTGGAAACTATTATTATAGGCAAATTCCACCAAAGGTAGATACGATTCCCAACTGCCTCCTAGATCCAAAACACAAGCCCTTAACATATCTTCCAAAATTTGGATGGTCCTTTCAGATTGACCATCGGATTGAGGATGATACGTCGTACCGAAATCCAATTTCGTTCCCATAGCTCTTTGTAAGCTCTTCCAAAATTCTGACGTAAATCTTGGATCTCTATCAGATACAATAGACACGGGAACACCATGCAATCTTACAATATCTCTAATGTACAATTGTGCTAGTTGATCTGGACTGAATGTCATTTTTACAGAAAGAAAATGAGCTGACTTTGTTAGTCGATCCACTATTACCCATATAGCATTGTGTCCTCTTGCGACCTCTAAGTCCTACCACAAAGTCCATTGCAATATTCTCCCACTTCCATTCAGGTATGTCCAATGGATTTAACAACCCTGCTGGTCTTTGATGTTCTGCTTTAACTTGTTGACACACTATACATTTTGCCACAAATAGACCTATACTTCTTTTCATATTCCTCCACCAAAATGTATCTCGAAGATCTCGATACATTTTCGTACCACCAGGATGTGCGGTGTACGGGGTGAAATGAGCCTCTTCTAATATCTCATTCCTCAAAACTTCATCTTTAGGCACACAAATTCTTCCTTTAAACATCAGTGCCCGATCCGAAGCTATTCCAAAATCCTTCCTCCTATCAGTGCCAATTTCTTTCCTGATCTTCTGCAAAAATGGATCTTTATCCTGTGCTTCTATGATCCGATCTCTGAGAGTTGGTCGAACCACCAAAGTTGCTAAACGAGCTATACTTTACTCTGATGTAGTAACCACTTCAATTCGCAAATTTTCCAAGTCTTTGATCAACTCTTTCTGAATAGTAGGTAATGATGCCAACTTTCCATCGACTTTCTACTTAGAGCGTCCGCAACAACATTAGCCTTACCTGGATAATAATGAATAGTGCAGTCGTAATCCTTTACTAGCTCCAACCATCGCCTCTGTCTCATATTCAGTTCCTTCTGTGTGAAGAAATATTTGAGACTCTTATGATCTATGTAAATGTCGCACTTTCCTCCATATAAGTAATGGCACCATATCTTTAATGCATGAACTACCGCTGCAAGTTCTAGATCATGCGTCGGGTAGTTCTATTCATGTTGCTTCAATTGCCTTGATGCATAAGCAATCACTTTTCCGTGTTGTATTAACACACATCCCAAACCTTGTTTGGATGCATCACTATATATAACAAACCCTTCTGAACCTTCGTGTATAGTTAACACCGGTGCTGTAATCAATCGTTGCTTTAGCTCTTGAAAGCTTTGCTCACACTTATCTGTCCATAGAAACTTTACCCCTTTCCTTGTCAATTGCGTCATTGGTCCAGATATTTTGGAGAATCCTTCAATAAATCTCCGATAGTACCCGGCCAATCCTAGAAAACTCCGAACTTCACCAGCGTTAGTCGGTGTCTTCCAGTTAGTTACCGCTTCTACTTTTACTGGATCTACTTCAATTCCTTGGGCAGTAACTACATGACCGAGGAACCCAACTCGCTCAAGCCAAAATTCACACTTTTTAAATTTTGCATATAACTTTTCCTTGCGCAGTATTTCTAACACTATTCTAAGATGTTCCTCATGCTGATCTGTACTCTTAGAGTATATCAAAATGTCATCGATGAAGACTATGACAAATTGATCTAAATACTTGTGAAAAACACGATTCATTAAATCCATGAATACTGCGGGAGCATTTGTCAACCCGAATGGCATGACTGTGAACTCATAATGTCCATAACGAGTTCTGAAAGCCGTCTTGGGTATATCACTAGCCTTAACCTTCAATTGATGATATCCAGATCGTAAGTCGATCTTGGAAAATACTTTAGCCCCTTTTAATTGATCAAACAAATCCTCAATTCTCGGGAGAGGATACTTATTCTTGATGGTCAAACTGTTTAACTCCCGATAGTCGATACACATCCTCAAACTTCCATCTTTCTTTTTTACAAATAACACTGGTGCGCCCCAAGGAGATACACTTGGTCGGATAAAGTCATTGTCCAACAATTCTTGTAACTGAACTTTCAACTCTTGAAGTTCCTTTGGAGCCATTCTGTATGGAGCTTTAGATACTGGTGCCGCTCCAGGAACCAGATCTATGGTAAACTCTACTTGTCTATCCGATGGGATACCAGGTAGATCTTCAGGAAACACATCTATAAATTCTTGTACCACTGGTACATCCTCAATCTTTATCGTCGCTTATTTTTCTCCTGAGATGTTCACTAGTAACCCTTGAGACATTTCTTCTCTCAACATTCTCTCGGCTTGCAAGGTAGATACCAGTTGGAGATTGAGTTTGGTCTTTATTCCAAGGAAAGAAAATTGTTCTTCTCCTGGTTTTTGAAAAGACACTTTCTTTTCTCTACAATGAATGGTTGCATAATTACGTCCCAACCAAACCATACCCAAAATCACATCAAAATCTTTCATCTCTATCAGATATAAATTAGCTTCTAATGTTTTTCCCTCAATTTCAATATTCACCGACTTGGCTAACTTATCAGTGGTCAATGTTTTGCCCGAAGGAATACTAACTTCTAGTGTACTCTCTGACTTATCACAACTAATACTAGCTTTAGTAATGAAAGACGTTGATACAAAAGAGTGAGTAGCTCCCGAATCAAACAGTACATAAGCAGGTGTATTGGATATGAGTAAAATACCTGCTATTACGTTTGAGTTCTCCTCTGCATCCTTCTGGGTGAGCGTAAAGACTCCTGCTTTGCCCTTTTTGTTCTGATCATTGTTATCATCCTTCTTCTGAGCAAAGGTGGGACAATCCTTAGCAATATGCCCTGGTTTACCACATCGAAAACAGGCATTCTTCCCGAACAAACATTCACCACGATGATGTTTACCACACTTAGGGCACGATGCTACTACAGGTACTATGGCCTTACTAGTACTAGGTCTGATATTGGTTTTCTTATTTTGCCACTTGCCCTTTTCTTTTTCTTGACCATTCCACTTTCTCTTCCCAACTTGTCCTTTATCCTGCTGGCCGAACAATTGACTGTGTTGCTCTGCATTAGCCTTTTGATACCAAATAGCGTGAGCTCGTTCTAACATTTCACGGTATGATGTAAAACGATGTGACATAAGAATCATGCTTATGTGGGTTTAACCCTTGCTCAAACCTTCGAGTCTTCTTAATTTCTGTGTCAACCAGGTGTGGAGCAAACCTTGAGAATTGATCAAACTTTCGCTCGTAATCAGTTAGGGACATATTACCTTGCTTAAACTGAAGGAATTCGCTTTCCTTGAAATCTCTTAGAGACTGAGGAAATACTTATCCATCACTTCCTCCTTGAACCGCTCCCAAGATAACGCCAATTGCTGCTCCGGGGTCCTAATTCGAGACATCGAATCCCACCAGTGACCTGCATCATCGGTAAACATAAACTCTGCACACTGGACTTTTTGAGCATCAGTACAGTTTATAAGCCGAAAAATTTGTTCCAACTTACGAAGCCATTCCTCAACTACCAGTGGACCAGATGCTCCATCGAAAGTAGGGGGCTTATGCCTTTGAAATAACTCAACAATCGAGGCATGGGTCGGGTGAGCTACCGGAGCTGGTGGTAAGGGTGGGGCTTGATTCTGATTCTGCCTGCCAAGATCTTGAACCGCTTGCAGGAGGTCCCTTATCAAGTTATTCTGATTTGCTCGAGACATTTACTTTGAGATAAGAATAATATATCTCATTAATTTCATCTACCAGTACCAGAATTCTCAGAAAAATAGAGAATTATTTCTCAACTTTATCAGAATTATATACATTTATTTTTTTCAATACTAGTACATTCTTCGCATGTGATTGTCAAGGTCTATAGATTCATCTACCTCAAAATCTAGGTAAGCTCGAATATCTATCTCTTATTGACTAATATGATTCCTTTTCCTAGAATTTATCTTTCCTTGCCATATGCAGTCCACAACCTTAAGTTCTAACCCAATACATGTCTTTTGAATAACACTTTTTTTCTTTTCATAGTACATTTATCTTTGCATATAAGATATACAAAATGAAAAATGTAAAACGTAGCGAACATGGAAAACATAACTATAGAATCATAATATTTTCATAACAAGAATTTAAACTTTACTTAGTTAAACATACCTGGGCCGTAGGATGAGGTCGACTAATGGATGCAAGATGCTATGAAGAGCCGTAAATATTTTATCATCCCATTTTAACTTTCGTACTTGTACTTAAAATGCGCATTCATAAATTTTTTTTCAAAAAAAAAAAAAATGTCGAGTCTACAGAATCGACTAAACCTGTCGCTCTGATACCACGCTGTAACGCCCCGACCCGCATGGATCGAAACATCACTAGATTAACTATACTTTAGCCGTTGACTTAATAGAATTAACCTTACCCTTAGCGGAAAGTTTAAACATTTAATTTATGAAATTTAAATCAACATAATTTGTTAAAAGAAAATAATTCAATACTATAAACAAAACAATTCAAAAATGTCTTTAGAATATCTTCCGTGCATGCATCCACAATTGACGTCAAATTTTAGGCAAAACTTTAAAAATAATGTTGCTGTTTTTTTTTCTATCTCATATGGGTAGTGACAAAATAAATTCGTTTGCATAACTATCGATCTCGAAACTTCGTGAACCTTTAATTCAAGGTAGAAAACTCTTTATAATATGACATATCCAAAAATTGGGCTTCTTCGGCAACAGATAGGGCACTAAAATATTTTTCGAAACCCCACAGCAACTCGGGTTGGGAGGAAACCCAGCACAGTTCACTTAAAATATCATATAAAATTTTACACAAATCGAACTGACATGAATTTAGCTATATCCAGTAGCTAGCCCCTGAGACTATCATATCCAATTTCTTTTGTCCAAAAACATCAAGTAACGGGTGAGATATAAATTTTTGAAGCCAAGAGCAGAAACTGAAAAACAGCAACACTCACCCGTGCAGTTTACTTAACATGACGTATAAAATCCTACTAACATCAGATTGACATGATTTCAAGTTCATTCAGTAGCTAACATGTAAGTTTATCCAATGCCACTGATTTTGTCTAAAAGTTCCAAATAATGAGTGAGTTATGATTGTTTGAAATCAACTACAGAAACTGGAAACCCAGCAACACTTTCTAGTGCAGTTTACTCTAAGTGACCTATAAAATTTTACCGACATTGGATTGACTTGATTCCAAGTTTATTTCGTAGCTAACCTATGAGGCTATCAAACGCCACCGGCCTCATTGAAAAATTCCAAATAACGACTAAGTTACGGATTTTTGAAGTCAAGTCAGGAACGAAATTTCTAGAAAAACAGCAACGTTACTTTGCTAACATTTTTTTTTAAAATATAAACCAGCGACTTGTAAGATAATTTCCATAATGCATAACTTATTCATAAATAAATGTGTTTAGAACAGTTCCATAAAAAACATTTCATAGGAAACATATTATTTAAAGTAAACATTTTCGTAGTAAAATTGAAAACATTAAATCACCGGCCTCTCCATAGCACGTTGCATCATTCTTTACCATCATCCACGTCCCAAACAAATCATATTAAATCAACCTGTAGAGAGGGAATTAACCCATGAGTTTGAAACTCAATAGATGTCATCGGTGCGTTTCGTTAAAAAATTATAAAATTTCTAACTATAAATTCATACCGTCGCGTAGTAGGATTTCCGGCAAAATCCAATTTCTGTAGAGTTATGAATTAACACAACGCATAGAGCCGGAGAATGATCATTCAACTATAGTGGTGCCGAAACACCGTACCCGAAGGTACCATTACATTCATACTTTTAAATGGAAAAATCATAACTTGAAAACGAAACCAACACTTGCACCTCTTCCTACCTTTGTTAAAAGCTTTTGAAAGTATAATGTTGGATGATTGTTGTTGCTTCCCGATGGTATCAAAACTTTTAGAAATATGATCCTCTCCTATTCTTTTGAAAATCTTTTTCCTTGATCAAAGTGTGCACTCTCCTTCACACCCTTGCTATTCTTTCAAACTTTACTTAACATAAAGATTTTTTTTTTTTAGAGAAAATAAGTGTAATCTCGGATTTGAGGAAAGGTGTAGTTAAAAAATGCTTTTCCTCTTCTTGTAACCTCCATTTTTAATGAAAAACTAAATGGAAGAGTTATATTATCATTAATCTTGTTAAATTGAGTCTTTAACTAGGAATTTGAAGAGTTTTAAGTCCAACAAATAATTTTATAAAAATACTTCATAAAAACATCTGCATGATGATTCGAACCTGGGTGGCCAATAGGAAATACCATGCAGATGACCATTGTGGCAACCCAATTATTCATTAAATCTTTGAAATCAAATTTACTTAAACTTAATATCTTAAAGTATTGGGCTTATAAATAACTTATGGCTTGTACTTTCATAACCTTAAATGAGCCAAGTTTCCATAGCTTATTTCTTAAATGGGCTACACCAACCAAATTAAGACTATAAAATCTGGGACATTACATCAGGAGACGTTGATGTTTCCTTTCAACAACCCCATTTTGTTGAGGGGTTTCAACACAGCTGAGTTGGTGAACAATGCCATTCGACTAGAAGAATTCATTCATAAGAAACTCAGAACCATTATCAGATCTGATGGTTTTGATTTTGCATTCAAAATGGGTATGAATCAGATGATAGAAAGATTGAATAATGGACCTAGTCTGGGATTTTTCCCTCATTAGATAGGTCCAAGTTATTCTAGTGTAATCATCGACAATAGTGAGAAAGTATCTAGAGCCATCCAATGAAAAAACTGAGTAAGGCCCTCATATGTCGCAATGAATGATGTCAAATTGTTTTGAGGGTCTAGTTTCACTTTTGGGGAAAGATAACCTATGTTGTTTAGCTATATGGCATATAGTACAATGCAAGTGTTTATGAAAGTGATGGCAGGAACCAAATTATGCAAAACAGAAAGTTTGGTAACATGAATGTGTCCCATTCGACAATGCCAAAGGTCAATATCAGTTTTTACATCAACCTTACTTATTGAATTACAAGAAGAATATCTTGCTTTATTACAATGGAAACTGAGATCAGAATTGCACTAATTTAAATGAAATAGGAAAGCTATTAGCAGGAATATCAGTGTGATGAAGATCAGATTTGAGTTGCTGAACAGGCTGTTGGAACACATACAGTCCATCTTTAAGTTATCCAATCGTCTTCCATGTTGAAAGATCCTGGACAAAACAATATTGATGTAAGAACATCATGAAGCAATTATGTTTGAGAGTTAATTTGCTAGTATAAATCAGATTAAACTTGAAACAAGGCACAACCAACACTTCAGTTAAGATTAATGTATCAGACAACTTGATAGTCCCAACTTGTGTAGTCTCAACCGTATCACCATTAGGTAATCTAACTGCAGGCTTATCCTTATGAGATACAGAAGTCAAGTGCCAAGTAGAACATACCATATGTTTTGAAGCACCAGTGTCTATGATTCACTTAGCAGCACAAATTTTAAAGTGAGAACAAGAAGAGTTACCTGTAAATGCAAAGGCATCTGGTGCTGAATAACTACTGGTAGGTGCAACTAGAGTATGTTCTGAGAACCATTAGTTGCCTACTCTTTTATCTGTGGTATCAACATTGCCAGAACTTGCTTGCATTGATCTAGAGTAATGGTCAGATTGGATAAGGAATCCATAGCTCCAATTCGATTGCCATCAGTATATGATTGCCCCACAACATTTGCCATTACAGTTCTGCTCCTAGCAAATCGATGACTAGGAGGATACCCCACTATTCTAAAACATTTTACCTTTATATGTCCAGGCATTCCACAGAAGCTACAAATAGGCTTATCCTTTCTTTGATTTTAAATAAATCGAAAGTTCCTCTGGTTTCCAGTAGATCCTTGAGCAACATTGTTAACAAATGCAGATACCTCAAAACTCTGTTACTTCTTAGTAGTAACCTCCTTTTGCCTTTCGTCTTATAAGATCATGGAAAAAACTATTTTGAGAGGAGGCAGGCGATCCATCAGAAAAATTTGGCTTCTAACAGCAGAATATCATTCATCTAATCCCATTAGGAACTACATTACCTGATCTTCCTACTTGTAATGAGATCCATTGATGTTAGGTCTATAGTTATCAAGTTCCTTCCATAAACCTTTAAATCGATTGAAATATGAGTTCACTGAGCTGTTTTCCTGAGAAATATTCAAGATCTGCTTCTTTAATTCATAAACTCTAGGACCATTGCCCTGACTATAGCAATCCTTCAGCTCGATCCAAATCCCTCGAGCTGAATCCTTGTGCATCACACTAAGATATAGTTCTTTTGGAATGGAATTGATTATCCATGAAGATACCACATGATTGCATCTTCTCCAAGCACTATACATCGAATCATCATTACCTAGTTCAATTATGGATCCATCTATGAATCCTTCCTTGTTCTTTATACTGAGTGCCATGATGACTGCACGACTCCATGTCGCATAATTGTCTTTTCCAAGCGTAACAGATATCAGCTGCATACCTGTATTGTCGCCATAATGAAGGTAATACGGATTGCGGGGACAACTGTAGATTGCAAATCGTGATTGTTCGTGTTAGAAGACCAGCAAAGAAGTTTGCAGAATCCACAAAATGTACAATTTTCTATCACAATTTCTATCTAACCACAAAGCAGATCCTTGATGGGAATTGAAATTATTTTATTTTGCACTGTGCATATTATGTAAATTCCAAATAAGCTATCACTTTCCACCTAATCTAATTAGTATTTTTAAGCCTTTCATAATCATTTCATGTCATTCGGTACTCTGCATTTCTTGTATTGTGACCTCTTTGATCAGCTAATAAAATGAAAATATTTGTATATTCATTATATTGGTACAATTTTTTCATAAATGATTTAGTTCAGCAATAGCACACATCCTTTCACTTTAGTTTGGAACTGACTATAGGTAGATCTTTTCCTCAAAATTTCTCGAAGAAAAGTTTGAATAAATGTTGCAAGACTTGCAACCTTACATCAAATTGCTTAAGAGCAATCATTTTCTTCAACTGAAATTCCTTTTAAGGAAATCAGTAGAGTGGTGCAACACTTGAAACCTAAGCTTGGATTGGTTAAGAAAAATCAATACTTTCCTATGAAATTTCTTTTGAGAAATTAGCTAATTAAATAAGTATTGTAGTACTTGCAACCTCAACTTGGATTGTTCAGCACTTGCAATCTCTGCTCCATATTACTATAGGGACAATCCTTACTTCTAATTATTATTATTATCATTATTATTATTATTATTTTTTAACATTCAGCAATAGAAATAGGATGAGGTTTTGTTGTCACCTCAACTTCTATTTATAATATAATAATTTTTGAAGTGTTCAGCATCCACAATAAAAAAAGGTATTTTATGCATATCGTCTAGCTTATGGCACCCTTTGGGAGGATTTTGGTTACTTTGTAAGGACTTTCCCAATTAAGGTTGAGTAACCTAGAGTTGAGCTCCTTGTGGCGGTGAATATCTTTCTTAATACGAGATCGCCGACCTCAAATTCTCTCTTTCGTACCTTTTGTTTGTATTACCTGGAACTCCTTTATTTGTACTATTGTTTTTCAGTATGAACTTATTTTTTTCTTCAAATAGTCTAGTCCCAATAGCAATGCTTCTTTGTTTCCATTTTCATTATAATGCATGGTTCGAAGAGAAGGAGTTTTGTTGAGCTTATTGGATGGGGTTATTTATGTAATTGTATAGCTATTAGCTATTACTTTATGGATTAGGTGTGATTAGCTGGCTAAATTTGTATATAAATAGATGCTCATTGATGTAATTTTTTCAATTGAATTTTTCAATCCAACAGATATTCTCGCCAATTCCTTCCTTCTTCTTTCATTCGTCTGCAACTCATCATGGTATCAGAGCAATAATTCAAGCTTCTGTTGCGATGGTAGATGACTCAAATGTTGCAATAGATCAACAAGCTCAGTGTGATCATGTGAATTCATCTGGCGAATCTTTTGTTGGAGATATGGCGACTGGAGATATTAATTCTCTCAGTCAATTGGTTTCTGATCCGGTAAGTCCTTACTATCTCCACTATAGAGATAACACTGGTATACAAATCATTCGATTGTCCTCACTGAAGAAAATTATTCGATGTGAAGTCGAGCGGTGGTTATGACATTGAGTGTCAAAAACAAAGAAGGTTTCATTGATGGAATCATAAGTAAACCAAACAATGAAGACCTCTGTTCGGTGCGTGAAGAAGATGTAGTTTCATCATGGATCATCAATTCTATCCCTAAAGATCTCTATCCTAGTGTAATGCACAATGATTCTATAAGGGAAGTGTAGATTGAGCTTCGAGACAGTTATAGCCAACGAAATGGGACACTGATCTATGCATCGAAGAAACCAATTGCTTCAATTTCACAGGAGAATGGTTTTGTCAGCTCCTATTTGAATAGGTTCAAAGGACTTTGCGAAGAATTGGATAATTATAGACCTGATATCAACAGCAATTGCTATAAGCAGAAGGATCAAGTTATGCAGTTTTTGATGGGGCTGGATAATGAATTTTCAGCTGTTCGAAGTCAAGTATTATTGATGGATCCATTGCCTTCTCTAAACAAGGTATTTGCCCTCATTCTACAAGATGAAAAGCACAAGGATGTTGTTGACCTATGTTTTGATTATAACAAACAACTTATGTTTATCTATAACTTAATCCTTAAATTTACATGTTGGCAAATTGAGTCAAAGCCATTGAACGAAATGTTGTCAATCAAGGAAGCTCAAAACAAAGATTGATCGAGCACTCATGAAGACAAGCTTTACGCGCCATATTATCAAAGACTTTGTAACTAGATTTTTCTCGAGTCGGTTGTAAAGGTAAATCACTTTAAAATCCTAGCAATGACATTTTCAAGCTCAAGTAATAGTTTTCTTGCACTCGATACATTTTACAAGATAAAAACGTTTGCACAAAATTACCCTTCAAAAGAAAGTTTTTCCAACATATTTCTCGAAAACAATCAAAACAAACTTACATTATAAAATCAGGGAAAAACATTATTTACAAACAAAACAAAAAGGAAAATGACTCAGAAAACACTCTGGTCATCCGGACGTCCGGTTCGCCAGCAACAGTCACTTTTTTGACCGTTTTGACAAAGTGTCTCTAACGGTAAGTTGGGTCATCTGGTTCTGATCTGGACGTCCGGTTGGACAGAGACTTTGGCATTTTTCAACTGCTATAAATACCAACTCACCTAGCATTTATAAACACACTTCTTGAGCATCAAATTTGATAAACCTTGAACCTACATTGATCTTACAAATCATTTATTATCAAATCATTTAGCTCTTGAAAAATCTTTGATCAAAACTCATTCTTGAACAACACTCTTACATTAAAGATTCACACATCAAACACTTGAACTCCATTCATTGCTATTTGTTTAAGTGTTTACCTACCTCTCTTCTTAATCTTGTACTCATCATTTATTAAGAAGAGAAGTCTTTCACTTGTAAACTCATTTCGTATTGAGGGTCGTGTTGAGGTCTCGGAAAGTTCAACGTTGTAACAGGATTGGTGCTCCTTGGTTGTAAGTCACCGGAATCATTGTAAAATGTTGGATTGCGCCATAAGTCAATCAACACAATGAAAAAGGCCTTGCTCATGTCGGAGAGCTTGGTAACGGGGGACGTAGATCATTGCATTGGATCGAACCTCCATAACATATCATTTGCACTTTTCTTTCCCTCTTACTTAATGCATTTACTTCACGCAAACCTATATTGTTCTACTTATGTGTTTACTTGTGCTTAGATTATTCTCTATCATTTGCACGTTCATTAAAATCTTGAGTGGTTAACGAAAAAATTTTAATAACCAATTCACCCATCTCTTGGTTAGCCAACTTAGGCTTTCAATTGGTGTCAGAGCAAGGTACTCTCATTCTTTAAAAGATTTCACAATCTTGAGTAATGGCTAACACCATGTTTCAAAATCTTGAGGGGCATTCCACTAACCGACCTCCTTTCTTTGATGGCACACACTATAATTATTGGAAGGTTAGGATGGCAATCTATGTTCAATCAATTGATTGTAACATTTGGAAAATAATTGAATATGGTCCCTATGTGCTTACAAATACTATTAAGATTGATGGAAGACCCGACCAAAGTATTCCTAAAACTAGAGGAGAATACGATGAAAAAGATAGAAGAAAATTATCATTAAATGCTAAGGCCAAAAACTTGCTTTATTGTGCACTAGATAAAAATGAATTTAATAGGATTAGCACATGTGATTCGGCCCATGATATTTGGCATGCTCTTGAAGTTACTCATGTTGGAACAAGTAAGGTTAAAGAAACTAAAATAAATATGTTAGTTAAAGAATTCGAAAATTTCTTTCTGAAACAAAATGAATCTATTGTTAATATGATTACTCATTTTACCGATATTGTGAATGGTTTAAAGGGCTTTGATCGAAAAAATAATAACTGTGAACTTGTAAGCAAATTGCTTAGGTAACTCTCAGAGGAATGGAGTCCTATACGAATGTTGATAGAAAACACCAAGGATGTGAACACATATCCCTTGGAAGAACTCTATGGAACCTTGATGACCTTTGAACTCAACAATGCCGAAATCAAGGAGAAGACAAGAAAAAGCAAAGAGGAATCAAAAGAGGCTCCAAGACGTCATATTGCTTTAAAATCGGCTATTGATGAAGGAACAACGAATAATGACATGAGTGATGAAGAGCTTGACGATTTGGTCCTTATTGTCAAAAAATGGAGAGGTTTTCAAAACAACCGAAGATTCAAAAAGAAGGAAGAGAAGAATGAAGAAAAGGGCAACCAAATCGTTTGTTGTGATTGTAACAAACTGGGTCACAAAAGAACCAAATGCCCAAACAAAAGAAATTTAGCTACTTGGGACGATAGTGATGATGAAGACCAAAAAGAAAGCGATAGTCAAGATGAAATCGTCAACATGTCCTTCATGGCACTTGAAGATGAGGTAAATTTAAAAGAAAAATATTCTTATGATAAATTATTTAGCTCTTATGATGAATTGTTTGAAGATTTTGAAAAACTAGCATTAAGTCACTCTATTCTCAAAAAGAAAAACACTTTATTGAAAAATGAACTAGAGAAAACTTTAGGAAAACAAAAAGAAAATGCTGATTACGATTTATTGGTTAAGGAAAACACTTCTTTAAAAGAAAAAGTTAATGGTTTGACGAAAATCATTTATAAATTTACCGAAGGCAAGAAGAATTTTGATCTAATACTTGGAAATAAAAAATATGTGTTTGACAAAGGGGGAATCGGATTCAAACATTCCTTGAAACAAAAATCTCTCAAAAATATGTTTATTAAAGCTTCAAATATCGCTTGCACCTTTTGTAATAAGAGTGGACGTGTTTCTTTTAATTGATTAGCTAAAAAGAAGTTATTTTTTGAAAATAAAAATAAGTGGATTAGAGTCCCCTAAAACTAACTACCAAGGACCCAAGTTTGCATGGGTACCAAAAGTCAAAAATTAAATCATACTTGTAGGTACCAAAGAAAACAAAGAGCAAATGGTTCTTGGATAGTGGATGTTCAAAACATATGACCGAAGATCGATCACTATTATCAAGCTTCAAAAAGAAGGATGGAGGCCATGTAACATTCGGAGATAACGCAAAAGGAAAAATAATTGGCATTGGCAACATTGGTAATAACTTATCTCCTTCTATTGAAAATGTGCTATTAGTAGATAAGCTCGAATATAATTTGCTAAGTCTTAGTCAATTATGTGATAAATGCTATACTATTAAATTCGATTCCTCCAAATGCCGAATTGAGGATACTATATCAAAAGAGGTGATTTTTGTAGGAAGCCGAAATAAAGATGTTTATATCATAAATATTGAATATGAAAATAATGAACATTGTTTACTTGGACTAAATGATGAAACATGGCTATGGCATAGAAGATTAGACCATATTAACATGGATCTTATTTCAAAAATTTCCAAAAATTGTTTTGTGAAAGGATTACCAAATTTGAAATTTGAAAAGGACAAAATTTGTGATGCATGTCAATTCGGAGAGCAAGTAAAAAATTCCTTCAAACCAAAAGATTTTTCCTCAACCACACCTTTGTAACTTCTCCACATAGATCTTTTTGGACATTCAAGAACGGCTAGATTATACGGTAAACATTACGCCTACGTTATTGTTGATGATTTTTCAAGATTTACATGGGTCATTTTCTTAAAAGTAAAAAAATGAAGCTTTGAATACTTTTAAACATTTTTGTAAAGACGTTGATAATGAAAAGGGCTACACTATTATGACTATTATAAGTGACCATGGCAGAGAGTTTGACAATCTTGACTTTGATAATTTTTGTGACGAAAATGGATATGAACATAATTTTTCGGCTCCTAAAACTCCTCAACAAAATGGTGTAGTAGAGAGGAAGAATCGTACATTACAAGAAATGGATTGGACTATGCTAAATGAAAATAATTTACCTAAATATTTTTGGGCCGAAACCATTAATACCGCATGCTACATCATAAATAGAGTGTTGGTAAGTCGCAAGAAAACTAAAACTCCTTACAAACTTTGGAAAAATAGAATTTCCAATATTAGTTATTTCAAAGTTTTCAGGTGCAAATGTTTTGTCTTAAACACAAAAGACAATTTGAGAAATTTTGACTCAAAATCATACATTGGAATTTTTCTTGGTTATTCATCGACTAGCAAAGCATATAGAGTTTTCAACAAAAGAACTCTAGTTGTTGAAAAATCTATGCATGTTATTTTTAATGAAACTAATCTACTTGATCAAGAGAAAGGTATTGATGATAATGTAGGTTTGGAGACTCCTTTTGAACAAATGAATATCCAAGACAAATGAGTACCATACGAAGAACAATCAAAAGAGCCCAACGATCAAGAAAGAGAATAAACGCCAACCGAAGCTCAAGGCGACTCTACATTGACAAAAGAATGGAAGTTTGTCTCATCTCACCCAAAAGAGTTAATTATCGGCGATCTATCAAAAGGTATCAGTACTAGATCTTCTCTTAGAAATCATCTTGGTAATTGTGCATTTATCTCACAAATTGAACCCAAAATTTTTAAAGAAGCCGAGTTTGATGAGTTTTGGATTTTAGTTATGCAAGAAGAACTAAATCAATTCGAAAGAAACCATGTTTGGGATTTAGTTGCTAGACCAAATAATCAAACCGTTATTGTTACTAAATGGGTCTTTAGAAACAAACGAGATGAAAATGGAATTATTGTGCGTAACAAAGCTAAATTAGTGGCCCAAGTTACAATTAAGAAGAAGACATTGATTATGAAGAAATATTTGTACCAGTTGCTAGGTTAGAATCCATTAACATGCTTCTTGCATTTGTATCTCACAAAAATTTCACTCTTCATCAAATTGATGTTAAACGTGCATTTTTAAATGAAGTCATTCAAGAAGAGGTGTTTGTCGAACAACCACCCGGGTTTACAAATCACAAGTCTCCTGATCACGTCTTTAAACTTAGAAAAACTCTTTATGGCTTAAAACAAGCTCCTAGAGCTTGGTATGAATGATTGAGCAAATTTCTACTTTCAAATGGTATTTCAATTGGAAAGGCGGACACCACTCTTTTCATTAAAACACATAAGGAAAATATACTTATTCTTCAAGTTTATGTGGATGACATTATCTTTGGAGCAACAAATATTCGTCTTTGTGAAGAATTTGCTAAAAATATGGGCATGGAATTTGATATGAGCATGATGGGAGAATTTAAGTTCTTTCTCGGACTTCAAATTAAAAAAACATGTGATGATATATTCATAAATCAAAGTAAGTACATAATAGATATGTTAAAATGGTTAGAAATGAATGATTCAAACCAATGGATACTCCGATGAGCACATCCATAAAGCATGACAAAGATGATCAAGGAATCCCCGTTGACGTCACTAAATATTGAGGTAAGATCGGATCCTTTCTTTATTTAACCACAAGTAGACCCGATATTACGTTTAGTGTTTGTCTATGTGCTAGATTTCAATCAAATCCTAAAGAATCGCATCTTAGGATTGTGAAATGAATCTTTCAATATCTAAGTGGCACTTGAACCTTAGGACTTTGGTATCCTAAAAATACTCACATTGACCTACTTAGCTATTTGGATGCCGATTGGGCCGGATGTCAAATTGATCGAAAAAGCACTAGCGGTACTTGTCATTTTCTAGGCTTTGCTCTGGTATCTTGGTTTAGCAAGAAACAAAATTTTGTGGCATTATCTACGAATGAAGCCGAATATATCTCGGTTGCAAGTTGTTGTACACAAGTGCTATGGATGAAACAAACTCTTGATGATTTTCATTTATGTTACAATCATATTCCTATTGTGTGTGATAACACTAGTGTCATCAACTTGTCCAAAAATCCCATTTTACACTCTCGAACTAAGCATATCGAAATTAGACATCATTTCCTTAGAGATCATGTTCAAAAGGGTGACATTAAGTTAGAGTTCGTTGATACCAAAAATCAATTGGCCGACATCTTTACCAAACCTCTTGCACTCGACCGGTTTACCTTTATTAGAAGAGGTTTAGGTATAATCAATGAAAGTGAAGTATATGTTTAAAATCATGTGTTTTGCTATAGGCTTCATTTCACTTTCAGATGAACCGAACAAGGAACCTTATGTCCGGATCAGAAACGGACGATCCAGGTTTGCCTCAGTTTGCTGAACCGGACGTCCGGATGAGCTGATCTGAGGAGTCTTATATCGCGACTTAGCCCTTCATTCTCCTCACTTTTCACCTTTCTCCTCAAATTCTCTCCCTACATTTTTTCTCCATGACCTATTTTCACATCTCAAAGTCTCAATTACACTAAAATTCTACAAAACTCATCACTTCTACATTTCAATTTCTCACAAAATACTCACTTTTTCATATCAAAATCCTCATTTTCACCCACGGCAAGCACTAGAAGCAAAGGAAAACGACTCAAGACCAAGGCACGATGCTCTCCTCCACCCTCTTCCAATGAGGACATGAATTTCGAACCCGAGGTGTCGAGCAACCCTTTCTCAAAATCACCCATTCTCATTGGTAAGAACGTTGATTTTGCTGATTTTACCTTTGAAGCACCTGCATTTCACATTGAAGAAATTTTTGAAAACATAGGTTGGACTTCACTTGTCACACTAAAAGAAAATGTATACCCCCGCCTTATATAAGACTTTTATTACGGCTTAGCTATTTCTCCTTCAAATGAAATCTCTTGCTTCATTAAAAATAAGCGTATTGTTATTAACCAAGTACTCATTCATATGTAGTACTCAAAAATATTTTCACACGAAACTCATCCCAAACTTGACGGTTATGCCCCTACCGACGATTGTCGTCGCATCACCAGGAGATTTTTTGAAAATTTCACCAAAGTTAGCACGTACCAATTATCTCTACCAATTATTGCCAATATTATTGTTCCCCGGAAAGGCCACCGAGATAAAGTGAGCGCCTTTGATCTCTTCATTCTCGATTCCCTTCTTGTCGGGAGGAAACTTGACTTTCCCACCATTACAATAGGCCTCATGGAGCTAGTTCACTCCACACTAGCCATCAAGGCCTTATCATATGGCATGCTTCTTTCCAAAGTTTTTAAACACTTTAACATTGCATTAGATGATGAGGCATGCATATCACCAAAACCCACTGACACCATCAACATTCAAACACTTAAACGCATGAAAATAGTAAAAGAACACGGTCAATGGGTGGTACAGATGAAAGGGTTCGACCCCACCTCGGGTCCATCGACTCTATCCCTTGACGGTGATGAACATGAAGAAGATGATACCGAGGTTCCACCGGCTCCACAACATGCTCCAAGAACTCGTTCTTCGACCGGCGGCTTCACCTTCACCGAAGATCACTACAACTAGTTAAATGGTCGCATCGACTCTCTTGCCTCCGTGGTTGATGGTCTCGGCAGAACGCTTCAACGAGTGCTCACTCAACATGAAGCCATTTAAGCATAGTAGAACGACTTCTATGCTCACTTTTATGCCCAGTTTCCTCCTCCTCCTCCGGAATCCTAGTTTTTGATCACTCTAGGCTTTTTATACTCTCTCTTTGATTTGATACTTTGAACATTTTGCTTTACTCTCTTTCTTTTACTTATGTTACAATTTCATTTCGTTATGTGTTGCTTATGTTTATCCATGCTATATTCTTTTTGTTTATACCAAAAGGGGGAAAACATATAAAAGATGGTTTGAATATATACATGCACATGCTATGATTTGAGTATATACATGCAATAAGTGAATAAGAAAAGGGGAATTATTGATCTATAAAACCTAGGGGGAACATAACTGTAAATGTTTAAATTATATGAGATACTAGTTTCATTACAACTCATCTATTGTTTGTCATAATAAAAAAGGGAGAAATTGTTGACCTATGTTTTGATTATAACAAACAACTTATGCTTATCTCTAACTTAATCCTTAAATTTACATGTTGGCAAATTAAGTCAAAGCCATTGAAAGAAATGTTGTCAATCAAGGAAGCTCAAAGCAAAGATTGATCGAGCACTCATGAAGACAAGCTTTACGAGCCATATTATCAAAGACTTTGTAACTAGATTTTTCTCGAGTCAGTTGTAAAGGTAAATCACTTTAAAATCCTAGCAATGACACTTTCAAGCTCAAGTAACAGTTTTTTTGCACTCGACACATTTTACGAGACAAAAACGTTTGTACAAAATTACCTTTCAAAAGAAAGTTTTTCCAACATATTTCTCGAAAACGATCAAAGCAAACTTACGTTATAAAATCAGGGAAAAACATTATTTACAAATAAAACAAAAAGGAAAATGATCCAGAAAATACTCTGGTCATCCAGACGTTCGAATGGTGAACGGGACGTTCGGTTCGCCAGCAACGGTCACTTTTTTGACCATTCTAACAAAGTGTCTCTAATGGTAAGTTGGATTATCCGGTTCTGATCCTGGTGTCTGGTTGGACAGAGACTTTGGCTTTTTTCAACTGCTATAAATACCAACTCCCCTACCATTTGTAAACACACTTCTTGAGCATCAAATTTTATAAACCTTGAGCCTACATTGATGTTTGTGTATAATGCTTGCTTTCTGTAGGATCTTTTAACATTGAGGATGATTGGGTAGACACACTTAAGGATGGATTATATCACTTTCAACTCCCTGGTCATCAACCTATATTCAAGTCCAACAGCAGGCCATTTATGAAACCTTATCAGTTCATTGATCATTCTGCCAAAACTCGAAATTACAAATCTATTATATCATGTTGCAGTCCTGTTTCTAATCTGTATTGTAATACAGTCATTGCCGCTTCTTGTAATTCACAGACCACTAGTAATGTCAAAAGTAATATTGATGTATGGCATTATAGGTTAGGTCATGTTCCATTTTCAAAATTGTCTGCCTTTCATAAGTGTTTTCCTGATATAGTATTCAATAAATCTTTACATTGTTTCATTTGTCCTTTGGCTAAACAACATAGACTTTCATTTCCTCTTCATGAAACAAGAGCTTCTCGGGCTTTTGATATTATCCACTGTGATATTTGGGGACCCTATTCTACTTCTTCATTAAATGGTTATCACTACTTTCTTACTATAGCTGATGATTATAGTAGAGTGACATGGACATACCTCATGAGATATAAGTCTCAAACCAGACCTTCTACTCTTTAATTCAAACTCACTTTCACTGCAACATAAAAACGTTGAGGTCTGACAATGGCACTGAGTTCTCTATGACAGATTTCTTTAATGCTAAGGGCATTTCGCACGAAGTCAACTACGTTGAAGCCCCACAGCAAAATGGTATTGTTGAAAGAAAGCACCAACATATCTTAAATATTTCTAGAGCCCTCAAATTCCAAGCAAGTCTGCCACATAAATTATGGGATGACTGTGTTCTAACTGCAACACATCTCATTAACAGAGCTCCCACTTCTATTCTTGGTGACAAATCCCCTTATGAAATGCTCTATGATGTTACTCTTTCACATTCTCATCTCAGAGTGTTTGGCTGTTTATGTTATGCTGGCACATTAAGAAGAAACATAACTAAATTCGATCCTAGAGCTACACCCAGTGTTTTCATTAGCTGTCCTAATGGTATGAAAGCTTACAAGTTATATAATCCTTATACGCATACCGTCTTTTATTCCAGGGATGCTATCTTTTATGAGTACATCTTCCCATTTCATCATCCTTTCCTTCTTCAAACCTTATCCAACTTTCCTGCACCTTCACAGATTACATAGTCTCCCTTTCTCCCTCAGACACTTCCATATTCTGATATCTTTATTCCTCATTCAACTCCTGTTCCTAATGATGTTCCCATTTCATCCCCTATTCATAACACCTCTATCACATATTCTATTTCTAATGATGCTCCTTTATCTGAAGTCTCACCTTCTTCACCTTTCGTCCCTATTCGAAAATCCAAATGGAACATCAGACTGCCCTCTTATCTCTTAGATTATCATTGTAATCTAGCCTCGCAGTCACCTACCTCTACATCAAACTCTATGAGAAAAGGTCCTGCTTCAGGTAAGCAATATCTAATATCAAAATATCTTGCTTACACTCATTTATCTCATGCACATAAAAGTTATGCTTTAGCTCTCTCCACCGTGTTTGAGCTTCAGTTCTTTGATGAAGCATCCAAGCATCCTGAGTGGTGTGATGCTATGGATTTGGATTACAAAGCTTTGATTTCAAATCAGACCTGGGATGTTGTTAAGCTCCCAGACCAGAAGAGACCTGTAGCCTACAGATGCGTAAAGATGAAGGAGATAGTGTGTTGGATGTCAGTGAATATAGGAGGCTAGTAGGGAAACTCCTTTACTTAACCATAACCAGGTCTGATCTATCCTATGCTGTTCAGCTGCTAAGTCAGTTCTTAAAGTCACCTAGGCAACCTCACTTGGAGGCAGCTCATCATGTTCTGAGGTATTTGAAGAATTCACCGGGGCAAAGTTTGTTCTTTGAGAGCAAACCAGACTTGCAACTCAAAGGTTATTGTGATGCAGACTGGGCTGCTTGTTCAGATACTAGAAGATCCATTACCAGATATTGTATCTTTCTTGGGAACTCAATGATATCATGAAAATCCAAGAAACAGTATATGGTATCAAGGTCTTCTGCTGAAGCAAAGTACAGATCAATGGCAGCAGCTGTGTGGAGTTAAGTTGGCTGAAAATTTTGTTGAATGATTTAGGTGTCAAGCAATTAAAGGCATCTTTGTTGTTTTACGATAATCAATCCGCTATTCATATATCAAGCAATCTCGTATTCCATGAAAGAACAAAACATATTGAGATAGATTGTCATTTGGTTAGAGACAAGGTTCAAGAAGGTGAAGTAAAAATGTTATACACATCATCACAGAACTAGGTAGTTGATCTGTTGACCAAGGCTGTAGGTGGTACCAAGTTTAACTCTTTGTTATGCAAGATGGGAGTATTGAATATATACTCTCCATCTTGAGGGGGAGTGTTCAGCTTATTGGATGAGGTTATTTATGTAATTGTATAGATATTACTTCATGGGTTAGGCGTGATTAGCTGGCTAAATTTGTATATAAATAGATGCTCACTTGATGTAATTGTTTCAATTGAATTTTTCAATCCAACATATATTCCCGCCAATTCCCTCCTTTCATTCGTCTGCAACTCATCAAGTTTCTACTTCGAGTTGGATTATTGCTTCTACTCCGAGGGGTAGGCGGAAGGTCGTTTCACGAGTGCTAGTTTTTAATATGGTCCAATAAGACCAAAGTACACTATGAAGCTCGTAAATCCATGCTCCATTTAATTCGTCTAGGTAAGCCTTCAAAATACGCTTGATTATTTTATTCACTGCTTCAACTTGGCAATTGTCTTAAGGGTGATTTGGATACATAATTATTTATTTATTTTTTTACGTAAGGACCTCAACCTTGAATTATTGAATTGTTTGCCATTTTTTGTGACAATTGAGTGACAGATGCCAAATCGTAAATGATGGACTTCTTGATGAAGTCAATAGTCCTTGGCTTCGTGATTTTAGCTGGAGGCTCGATCTTAGCCCATTAAGTAAAATAGTCCACAACTATGGGAAACATGGTTGCACCTTTTCTTGAGGGCATTGGTCTAATTAGGTGTAACGCTCCAGATTTTATTGATTTAAAATTTGAGGTGTTATCTATATCATTTCATAGATTTATACTTGATGCAGAAATATTTAATTGAAAATTTGAACTTTAATTTATTTAAAATTCCATAAACCGAAGTAAAATCAATCCAAACATTAAATCACAAAAAATTAGAACAACTATGATCTATTTAAGACAACATTAAATATCTCGACAAAAAATTAATTAATAATTATTTTTTTTTGAAATTTTTTACTTGGCAAACCATGCACCGCTCAGTCTCCATCCACATTTGATCGGTCTAACCTGAAAAATTAAAAAAATTGAAGGAATGAGTATTTTAAACTAGGTAGGATAATGTGCAATCCAAAACAATTTAATAATTTTTAAACGTAAATTATGACATTCCATACGAACATTTCATTGAAAGCAATAGGAGACCAATCGAATACTCTGACACATATATGTACAAAAAAATTGAGAAAACCTAAAGGAAATCTGACATTTTATTTCATTTCATCAATGACCTGCACGTCAATTAGCATTTCATGCATACATTTACTTAAAACATATAATATCGCAAGCGTTCAGCTGCACATAGTATCCTACCTTTCGTAGATCAAGATATTTGTTGTAGAATTAAATATTCTGAACAGAGTTTTGAAAGTTGGTATGTATGGTTTATGTTTTCTTTTGACATAAATGAAATGAATGAAAAATAAGACTAAGCAAGATTATTATATAGGAGAATTTGTTAGGACTATTCATCCAGTTTTATCCATACACGGTTATTCAAAAAAAAAATTATATATATACTAAAAATGTTTATTCACATGCCAAATGAAGAACATAATTTGTTAGAAGATTTTAAATTTCAAATCATCTTTCATTCTATCCATTTACGCAGTCACTTGCAAAAATATCCAATGCACGTGCACATGCCAAAATGAGAAAATTGAAATCGTTACTGTGGATAAAGAATTAGATATGATCAAATCCTCTTTTCTAAATTAACATTATATAATAAAATATTATTTTCTTTTGCTAATTATTTTAAAAGATATAATATTAAGTAACAAAATACTACATATTAAATATGTTTTTTGAATTGAAATAACTTGGTCTTAACTTATACGAACTGACATTTTCTTGAGTCCAACCAAGGTTATTTAATGCAAGCTACAAAATGAGCCCAATATTGATATATTTTTTCATTCTCCTACAATACAAAAATATTTAATCCAAATAAAATAAAATAATGATTGGAGCAATCATACTAACTTATGGACTATAATGTGAAAGAAATTAATACACAAATAGATTTTTATTTACTAAACGATCAAGGAAAAAATTAAGCCACACACTTTCATAAAACACGTAAAATTTATTCAGAGAGCTACAATCTCACCCTCTTAAAATAATTTCGTCCTCGAAATTACCTTATCTAGTTGAAGAGTCACGCGTACATGATCTTGATCTCATTTTCTCTTTCACATGTAGGTTCTTCTATTCCGTGATTTCTCCATTAAATTTTAATTAAGGCGATTTCTTTATTTCTCAAAACTTGCATTCTTTTGTCAAGTGTTTTTGAAGGAGCCTCCTCATGCGACAAATCTCTCTTAACATCTAATAACTAATATTTTACTACATGCTTGAGGTCATGTACATACATTGTGCACATTTGACAAGTTAGGTGACAATGCCAGACGGTATGCTATATTTTCAATTTTTTCTAAAATTTCAAAAGGACCAATAAATCGAGGTTTCAACTTTCCATTTTCTCCAAATTTGAGAACTCCTCCCGTTGGTGCAACTTTCAGGAACACTTACTCACCAACTCCAAATTCCATTGATTTATGATATGCACAGCTTTTCAGTCGATCTTGAGCTAACTTTATTCTGCTTCTAATTTTGTCAATTACTTGTACTGTTTGTGCAATAATTTCTGGCCCCAAAACCTATTTTTTCTAACTTTATCCCAGTGAACTGGGGATCTACACCTTCTACCGTAGAGGGCTTCATAAAGACCCATTCCAACTACTATTATATGCGAGCTTTACCAAAGGTAGGTGTGATTCCCAACTACTTCCCAAATCTTAAGGCGCATGCTTGTAGCATATCTTATAAGATCTGAATAGTCTTCTCAGACTGCTGTCTGTCTGAGGATGATAAACAATACTAAAATTTATCTTCGTTCACATAGCCCCCTATAAGCTTTTCCAAAATTTTGAAGTAAACCTTGGGTCTCGATCGAAGATGATGGAGACTGACATACAAAAGCACAAACTGTTCCACACTGAAGTGCATTCTTACCCTAAGAAAATGTGTTGACTTTTATTATCCAGATGGCATTGTGACCCTTTGCCAATTTCGGGAACCTAACTACAAAATCCATAGCTACATATTCCCATTTCCACTTCGGAATTTCCAATGTATTTAAAAGTCCAGATGGGCTTTGATGTTTTACTTTGACTTATTGATAGATCTTAAACTTTTCTACAAAAATTCCAATATTCAGCTTCTTATTTTTCTACCAGAAATATTTTGAAGGTCACGATGCATTCTCATACCACCAGGATGCATGGCGTACGAGGCAGAGTGGGCTTCCTCTAATATTTCCTTCCTAATATCTTTAATGTTAGGTACAAATATTCTTCCCTCAAACATTAAAGCATTATCATGAGCTATTTTAAAGTTCTTTCGCTTATTTGTACCGACATCTGCCTTGATCTTTCTCTAAAATAGGTTCTTGTCTTGGGATTCCTTGATTTAATCCCTATAAGTTGGTCAAACCTTTAAAGTTGTAATTCTAGCAAAATCTGGAACTGATGGGACAACAACCTCTATTTTTAATTTTCCAAGCTCCTTCACCAACTATTCTTGAGTCGTGGGTAAAACTGTCAAAAGTCCCACCTTTTTCCTACTAAGTGCATCCGTGACAACATTAGTCTTACCTGGATGATAAAGGATAGTGTAGTTGTAATCCTTAACCGATTTTAGCTATCTTTTTTGTCTCACTCCTTATGTGTGAAAATGTATTTCAGACTTTTGAGGTTCGTGTAAATGTTGCACTTTCCCCATAAAGGTAGGATGCCATATTTGTTGAGTAGAACTACAACTGCTAGTTCTAAATCATGCATAGGATAGTTCTGCTCATATTGTTTCAATTATCTTGATGCATACGCAATCATCTTACTGTTCTACATGAATATGCATTCCAAACCTTGCTTGGATGCGTAACTATATATGACAAAATTTTTTGAACAATCTGGTATTGCTAATATTGTAGCTGTGACTAAATTGTTTCAATTCTTGAAAACTCAGCTCATACCTTTTTGTCCATTGGAATTTCACCTTTTTCTGATTAGTTGCCTCAAAGGACCTACTATTTTGGAAAATTCTTCAATGAATCTCCTATAATAGCCTGCTAAATCCAAGAAACTATGAATTTTGCTTACACTTGATGGTCTAGGCCATTTGGTTATAGTTTCAACTTTGGTAAGATCTACTTCAATCCCTTTTGCCGTAACTACGCGTCTAAGAAAATTGCACGCTCCAACCAAAATTCGCACTTCTTAAATTTGGCATATAATTTCTCCCTTCACAGTGTTTCCAATACTATCCTTGAATGACCCTCACGTTGTTCCTTATCTTTTGAATACACCAAAAGATCGTCGATAAGAACAATGATAACTGGTCTAAAAATTGATGAAATACCCTATTCATCAGACCCATAAATACCATAGGTGCATTCGTCAATCCGATAGGCATCACAATGAACTTATAGTGGCCAAAATGAGTTCTAAATACGGTATTTGGAATATCGCTTGCCTTCACTCTTAGTTGATGATATCTTGACGGGTCCTCAATTCGAGGAAGAAGGTATCTGTTTTATATAGTCATTCGATTTAGCTCTATGTAATCAATTCACATCTTCATCGACCCATCTTTTTTTATCACAAACGACATCGATGCTTCCCAAGGAGACATACTTGGTCAAAAACGTCCCTTACCTAACAATTCTTGTAATTATGATTTCAGCTCTTTGAGTTCTTTTGGAGTCATCCTATATGGAGCTTTAAACACTAGTGTCTCTCCAGGTATAAGGTCGATTGTAAACTCCACTTGCCTATCTGGTGGTACGCTAGGTACCTCATCAGGGAATACATCGGTAAAGTCTCGTACTATCGACACACTACTAATAGTGGACTTTGAATGTTGTGTTGCAATAATGTTCACCAAAAATCCTTTACAAGATGTCTTCCTTAACCTTTTTTTGCTTGCAAAACTGACACAAGAGTGGGTAAGGGCTAAACTCTCATCGCGAAAAAGCAAAACTCGTTTTCTCTAGGCTTCTGGAAAAATACATGCTTTTCAACGAATTGTATTATTGCATAATTGCTTGCAAAAAAATCCATTCGTCAAATGGTATCAAAATTTGTCATCTCTAAAAGGTATAAATCGACTCTAAATTCTTTTCCATCCAATTCTATCTCGACTGTCCTAGCTATTTGATTGGTGTTAAGTATATTGCCTAATGGGATGGCAACTTCTAGGATACTAACTCTTTCACCAGTGGTGCAGGATTTGGTAATAAAAACAATAGAAATAAAGGAATGGGTAGCTCCTGAGTCTATAAGAACATAAGCAGGTAGTTCAGATATTGATAGAATGATGCCATCACGTTTTGATTCTCAATTACCTCCTATAGGGTCAAGGCAAAGACTCCGACTGTTCCTTTTTTTCTTTACTCGTTTTCCCTCTTTGGTGGAGGTTCATGGCAATTAGTAGCAATATGACCCTGTTTTCCATATCGATAGTGCGCATTCTTTCCATATAGACACTCGTCTTTTTGGGCCTTGTTTTGAACCTGACCACCTTCCAAATGTAGCCCTCTTGTTTTGTCCATTTTTTTTTATCTCTGTATGGCCCATTCCATTTCCACTTTCCTGAAGACTCGGTATTTTCCTCAACCATTTGATCAATTTCCAGCAAATTTGAAATTGGTTGAGCCCGTTGCAGAACCTAACAATACGTTGTGAACTCATGGGGTGCCATGATTCCTCCAATTTCTGAACGCAATCCAAGTTCAAACCTTCTAGTTTTCTTTTGCTTCGTATGTACTAAATGTATTGCATACCTTGAGAGCTATTCGAACTTCCTCTCGTACTCGACTAGTACCATCTTTCCCTATTTAACATATAGAAACTCTATCTCCTTTTGTTCTTTTAGGACTTGTGGAAAATATTTTCCATCAACTCCTCTTTGAAACATGCTCATGTGAGATTTTTTTGTTATGCCTCAACCCTAGCGCGTGACGTAGAGTCCCACTATTGGCCCGCTGCATCAATTAGCATAAAATATGCATACAAGACTTTCTAATAAATGATAGTCACCATCATTATATCTCACTGATTTTCAGAAGCCCTTTGTATTTTATTTTTTGAATGTAAGAGAGTTGATTCTGGGTAATATTCTTGATCATCAAGAGAAATTGTGTTTGAATTGACTATGGATGATGTTAAAGAGATTGTTGTGATTGTAAAAAAATTATTATTAGGGGGCCTCATAATAATTTATTAACTAGGGTTTCAACATTTTCAAGGTGGGCCCTGGGTACATGAAAGCAAAGTCCAATAATGCTTAAGCTTTTATTAGTAACAACACATTGCCTATTATGCTCTCAGAAATCATTATCGTGACAAAATAAAATATTAGAATTTTATTGAAAAATGATTACATTGAGTAAAAGCATGCGAGAAACGTTTCATAAATTGATGCAAAAATAAATATCATGCTTACAATTTATACTAGAACATAACATTTCATTTCATTTCAAACATTTCTCGAATTTAAATAAAAACCTTTGGTTCATCATATGGTAGTTGATTGTTGATGCTAGGTGCCAGGAACCTTGTTATAATTCATGTTTGTTAAATAAAATGTTTAGAATGGTATCTTATAATAGAGTTTAATAGCCCATTTATTATTTTTTTCTTCATTGTCTTACGTCTCGTTGATTTAAAAAATGTGCAACGAAAAGGCTTTCAGATAAGGGAGGGTAACAAGTTGACAATTTA
The DNA here is from genome assembly GCA_035079005.1 of Fraxinus americana. Classification (NCBI taxonomy): domain Eukaryota; kingdom Viridiplantae; phylum Streptophyta; class Magnoliopsida; order Lamiales; family Oleaceae; genus Fraxinus; species Fraxinus americana. The sequence continues at coordinate 22,968,102 of CM068706.1, forward strand.
AATTCCAACATCTCCTTAAACAATTTAGGTTATTTTGACAAAACCTTTCAATCTTGCAAATACGCAAATCAAGAAAACTCAAACAACGAGTACAACCTAGAAACGTCTTAAAATATGAATTCATTTGGATTTTAAATTCTAATATTCTAGGCCATTTTTTTTTGCACAACGTCGTACTACTTGCACTTCGATAGCAGTCTAGTAATTTGAGTTTTAATTTGCATATCATTGGGAAAAAAATGCAGACATGTATTTGTGTTTACTAAATGTAAATTCGTGGTTGTAGATTTTAAAATATGCAATTACTTATAATATGGTCTTTAATGATAAGCATTCTTATATGGGATAGAATGGGTTGCATTTTAAAAATTAATATATATTATGCATGAAATTATGCTAACAGTTTGCTAACTAACAAAAGTATGCTAACAGTTCAAAATGGAAAAGTAAATAACTCATCCAAAATCTTGTTACTATGTTCACTATATAAACAACTAACATAAAAATAACAAAAATTCACATTTAAAATAATCATCAAGATTTTATTAATTTATTTTTTAACCCAACATACTATTAAATGTTAAACATAAAAAAAATTCAATTGACATGGAATTGTTCATCCATGAACACTACTTAAAAAAAAAAATCTTCATTGTAAGTGCAGTACTCCAAAAAAAAAAAAAAAAAAAGCATTTATTCATACATATATTTTTCATTACACATACGTATAATTTTTTTTATTAGTCTACAGAAAGATAAATCCCGGCTCTGATACTGTAGCGCAAGAAATTTTAAATAATATAAAAATTATTTTTCTTGAAAAACGTGTTGCTAAGTTTTAACCCCAAATTCTAAAAGGAATATGTGTTCATCTAGCTGTTGTAAAACCAATTTAAAACTATTCAAGTAGAGTCCAACCTCAAGTAATTTTAAAGTATTTAATTCCTTATCATTTTAAAGCCAAATTTTAATAATTATAATGTACTATATTTTATTAATTAGGGTCCAACATTTTGTTAGCCCAATCTCGATTTTCTTGATCCAATTCACTTAAGTCCAATTAGGAAAATCCTTACAGTCCAAATTCTTGGCCCATTTAAACACCTAGATTTTTGTGCTCTAAAATCATTGTTCATATAATTCTCATTTCCTCCCCTCCCCACTATTCACGCAGCCAAGCAATCTGGGCAAGAAAAAATTTCATCTCCCCAATATTCCCTAAGTCAATTACTGGGAAACTCACGTTGATGCTAAAATCAATTTTTAGCACCAACAACATTCCCTCAAATGTGGAAATCACGTTGATGCTAGAACCTCAATTTCTAGCACCAACAAAATGATGATTTCACACCAACCCAGCCAACCAGCCGAACCACAAACAGGCCTCAAAATCCAGCTGCAGCCAAACACACAAGCTCCTGCTACCTAATTTCGAATCACACCACGAACTGCAAACACACTGCAAGCAGTCACACAAATCCTAAGCCTTAACCTAACTTCTCCACCATCACAGATTGCAACAAGCTGCAATCGGGTACCACCATTTCACCATCATCGTAGCAGCCTCCTGAGCAACCACAAAACTATCGCACACGACCACACCCACCACCCGATCGACAGCCACCATTCCAACCCAAAATCCATATCAAAAAACCACAAAAAAAAAAAAAAAACAAGAGGACCCATGAATTTACCCACCTTTCCCGACCGTTTTTCAGCTGGAATACTACCGTAGAACCCGAAACCCGAACCCATTAGCTCTCAGACAGTGCACAAATTTTTCCCAGCTACTCTTTAGCCCAAGAATAACTAACCAAGAGGGGGTGAATTGGTTATTGAAACTTTTTCGTTAATTACTCAAGATTCTAATATAGTGAATGCGCAAATATTCTAAACACAAGTAAATGCGTAAATAGAACAATATAAGTTAGTGCGAAGTAAATGCGTTAAGTAAAAGGGATAGAGAATGCAAATGATATGTTATGGAGGTTCGATCCAATGCAATGATCTACGTCCCCCGTTACCAAGCTCTCCATCACGAACAAGGCCAAATGCACTATAATGGTAACTTACAATAAGGAGTACCAATCCTTAAGTGACTTACAATGATGAGAACTTATCCTTAGGTGACTTACAACAAGGAGCACTTATCCTTAGGTGACTTACAACAAGGAGCACCTATCCTTACAATCGAGTTTTCACAAAGCTCTCGAAATCGTCAAGAAATAAGTGATAATTTTACAATGAAGAAACTCTCTTAACAAATGATATAATCAAATTAAGTATTAGAGAGTTAGGTAAGCACTTCAATAGATAGCAAATAGTGAAGCTCAAATGTTGATGTTGTAAACTTTGATGAATGATGAATGATGAAATAGTTTGTATCTTTGTATCAAAGTTTTTCAACCAATGATTTCTCTTAACAAATAATACATGTTAAGTATTAAGAGAGCTTTTACACTTTAATAAAAGTGTTGGCAAAGAAAACTTTTATTAAGAATTGAAGAATAGATGAGATTGAGAAAGTTTCTTTACAAAAAGAATTCTTGATGAAATAGATGAAATTAGTTTTGATCAATCAAGAAATTCTTTGTATCAAAGTTTTCAAACCAATGATCTCTCTTAACAAATAATACAAGTTAAGTATGAAGAGAGATTTACACTTTAAATCAAAGTGTTGGTAAAGAAAACTTTTATCAAGAATGAAGAGTAGATGAAGTTTGTGAAGAGTTCTTTACTAAAAAGATTTCTTGATAAAATCAATAAAATAGGTTGGAACAATCAAGAAATTCTTTGTAATAAATGAAATAGGATTTAAACTCAAGTAATATCAATGATTTCTCAATAAAAAAGTTCTCAAAAATCTCTTCTAAATTGTTGAAAATGAATAGGGAAGAGATGGATATTTATAGAGCGAGAAAGGAAGGTTGCAGGAACTTTCGGTCGAGTGAACCGTTACTTTTGGTCGACCGAAGTATCTAGACTGGACAGCTTTCAATAATTTGATCATATCTTTCTCTCGCGATATCCGATTAAGGTGATTCAAAATGGGTTGGAAAGCTAACTCAAAGGGCTACAACTTTGCTTCAAAAATATCTTCAAATTAGATCATCTTCAGTGTCAAATATCTGTCCCAATATGAGATTGAAAACATGAGTATAACTTTTTGATTGAAAGTTGAAGTATGATCTTTTGAGGGACATTTGAAAATGATTTTTCAAGGTTTTTGATAATGAATTTATGAGAAATATTTGAGTTTATGCACTTGCTAAACATTGATGAGTTATACCTTTACATATATAAACGAGGTTCGATAAATAACTCTATCTTCAATGTTCTTGATCTCTTCGAGCCTCTCTTTGACTTATATCTTGATTTGCAATTTTGTTAAGTTCCAATTTGATTGTGGCATACAAATCACTATTGTCTCAAATGAATTATCTTGAATGCTCGTTTAACCTTCACTTGTACTTCATTTGAGTGTGAATAATAATCTTTATAACTTTGAAAGCTTAAACACTCAATTCAATTTGTTGGTAAATAAGATAGACTTGTTTGTTATAATCAAAACATTAAGGTCATGATCAACCATAGGTTAACACTGCCTCCATTCCCGCACCGGCGCCACCACGCGACGGTGACGCTGACGCCGGTCGTCTGACGAACTGTTGAATCAGTCCCTGGAGTTCGAAATGTGAGAGAGTGAGAGATATTTTTGTTTATTTTAATTTTTGGAAATTACCCCTTAAGCCCTTAAGTTTTAAAGTTACTTATTTTGGTCCTAAAAGTTTCAGTAATTAGTAAATCAGTCCCTTGAATTCTTGTTTCCCACAATTAGCCCACTATTTTGAAAATATTATTTCTAGTCGTTAGACTTGTCAAATTCTAGTTTTAACATATATCCAATTAGGTCCCTAAAATGTATTTTATCACTTTAAAACTTTAAATTTTCAGAATACTAATTCAAAACTTTTTTGCTATTTTGGCTAGATGAAACATATGGACGATTAGGAGATTGAGTTTACTTCCCGCTCCACTTTGTACGCGACTCGAGATAAATTGAGGTAGACTCACCCCCATTAATTAGTTTAAATTATAATTGCATGTATTATATGACTTTATATGATTTATATGCTTTAATACATAAAACAAGAATATCTTCTATGTGATAAATGATGTGGTTATGCTCGGCATGATTTACATGCTTTAACGCATGAGATGAGATGAGACGAGACACTCTCTTATGAGATAATATGATGATGTTATGCATAACTTATTTGTTTAAATGCATGAGACGAGACTATTTTCACTTTACGATTTTAAAGAGTCTATGATTTTTAAAGAAAATGAGCTTATGATGATGATGATGTCATGGTATAAATTGCATGATTACGTATTCAATTATTCTGTAAATTAATTATTGGCGATGAGTCTACTGAGTATTTCTTTGAAATACTCATTTCATTATTTTAACGACATTTGCAGATTTCGGAGACTGTCGGTATTGATGGGCAGTGGTGGCACGATTTAATGGATGAAGTTATTTACTTTGAAATCTCATTACGAACCTTTTTAATTTATCTTGTCATTTTAGTTATTTCAAATTTGAGATTTAAAGCTTAATCAATTATCCTAAATAAATCAAACGAGTTTTGTTGCCGATGAGGTTCACAATTAGAAATGTGATATTTAAAATTTAGTTATTTCCGCAAATCCTTTTATTTAATTCAGGACAAATGAGGATGACGTGGCACTCCGAGTTCACGAAACTCGGGGCGTTACAGATACCAAGCTATAACGCACCATATTTTATTGATTTAAAATTTGAGGTGTTACCGATATTATTTCACGGATTATACTTGATGCGAAAATATTTAATTGAAAATTTAAACTCTAATTTATTCAAAATTCCATAAACCGAATTAAAATCAGTCCAAAAATGTTAAATCACAAAAAATTTAGACCGGTTATAATCAATTTAAGACAATATGAATATCTCAACAAAAAAAATTAATTACTAATTATTTTTAAAAAAATTTTTACTTGCCAACCCATGCACCTCACAACATGACCATCCACGTTTAACCAAACTAACCTGAAAAAAAGTAAAAAAAATTGAAGGAATGAATATTTTAAACTCAGTAGGATAATGTGCAGTCCAAACTAATATAATAAATTTTGAACATAAATTATGATATTTCGTACTAACATTTCATTTAGAACAATCGGAGATCAATCGAAGACTCTTAATATATTTCTGTGCAAATAATCAAGAAAACTTGAATGAAATTAGACATTTCATTTCATTAATGGCCCATCGATCAATTAGCATTTCATGCATAAAGTTTTGTAAAACATATAATATTGCAAGGACAATTCAACTTGCACATACTATCATACCTTCCGTGGATTGAGAAATTTGTTGAATTAAAAATAGGGTTGCACTCCTTATGTATACAAATTCTGAACAGAGTTTTAAAAGTGAATGCATGTAGTTTTGTTTTCTTTTGACTTATTATATATATATATATATATATATATATATATATATATATATATATATATATATATATATATATATATATACACACACACTAACAGCATTTATTTACATGCCAAATGAATAAAAGAATTTGTCAGAAAATTTTAAATTTCAATTCATCTTTCATTCTATCCGTACACACAATCACTTGCAAAAATATCTAATATACATGCACATGTTTTTGGGAATTTACTTAATCATACATATCGAAAAATAAAACAAATTTCAATTCATACCAATGATCTGCTTTATATTTAGGTAGAAACTGTAATAGAAAATTATGACTTTGATGAATTCCCTGAAGAAAAGTTATAATTTGTAATCCACAACTGTCCAATTGTCGCTTCCAATGAAAATTTGTACATGGAATAAGATTGAGAGAACTACGATTTTTTATTTTCTTGTGCTAGCAAGAATATAATTTTATTATATTATGAATTTTCGAACTCTAACAACATATTAATAAAAGTCCAAGTGGGTTTAGCCCGTCTTTAAATTTAACTCGATCCAATATTTAATTAATCCAATTAGTTAAATTTGGTCCATGAATTGATTAATTCAATTAATTATTTCGGGTCTATTAACAAGCAACTCAATTAATTAATTTTTTAACACTTGTTAATTAATTAATCGGTGGATCTCATATGAAAGTTATGAATTATAAATAAGGGATTCGTCACTCTTAGATAGTAAGTGATTATGATCTACGTTTCGTTCAATTAAGTTGTTAACAAAATTCTTGGCCAATGTATGTTCATAAGTTGAAAAGAGTTTTTTACTTATATTGACTTAAGAGTTAAATGAAAGATGTGATTAATAATCAAGATTGAGGCATATTCATATTTTGTAATTGACTAGATCATGTTCACGAAGGAATTATAGTTTTAAGGTAAACAAAAAAGTTTGATTTTGTCATATCACGTGATAGTTTTCGTCACGTGTATTACACGGACACATTGAAAACCCTTAAACTTTTTAAATCCCAAAAAGTTATTAAAAGTCTCAATTGAATACATCACCCTAAGATGCAAATGGATTTCTATCTTCTAAACGATCAAGGATAAAATTAAGTCATTCACTTTCATAAAACATGTAAAATTTATCCGGAGTGTTACATAAGTTAAATCCCCTACTTGGAGAAAGGCCAAAGGCTAATGATCGAAAGGAGATCTTCAGGCGAAGCTCAGATTATTGGTAATAACCGGCGACACTTCTCTCATGTATTCATGTAATCCAAGGAATCTCATTTTATTGTTTGCAAAAACACTTTTATCTCAAGATTTTAGGATTGTCATCCAGCATGGTCGTCGCATATCCCTTCATACATTTTTTATAAGGCATGATGTGCCGCTTCTTCATTTGGAAAATTCACTAGTCCATATATTCCTTTTTTTTTTTTTTTTTGTAGAGGATCCCATCTTTGAAAGTATATTTAGTCAACCTCATTTTAATTTTTGAGCACTTACTGGATCTTGTGGAGTCTTACCTATATTCAGGAAGTCGAGGATTTCTTCCATCTAGGTCGACTTAGGATCAGGGGCGGAACCAGGAATGATGGGTACGGGGGGCAAAATTTTTTTAAAATTTAATGTACGAATAAAAGTTATATATAACAAGAAAAATTGTAATATAATGTTACATACTGTAGTTGTACCCGAAGATGTTTTATAGCATAAAATTCATCTGTAATAGAATCTAGATCTAAATTCATATTAAATTCTCGTTTAATGTTTAGTGTTAAACAATTGGCCAGAAAACGATCATCCATTTTGTTACGAATTTCCGTCTTCACATGTTTCATTGCTGAAAATACTCGCTCCACAGTCGTTGTTCAAACCGGTAGTGTAAGTACTAAACAAATCAACTGTAGCGACTGAGAATTTTAAATGATATAAAGTTATTTTCTTGAAAAATGTGTCACTAAGTTTTGACCCCAAATTTTTAATAAAAAGAGTGTTCGTCTAGCCATTGTAAAACAAATTTAAATCTATTCAATCGCGTCCAATCTTGAATATTTTAAAGTATCAAATTCCTTATTATTCTTAAATCCAAATTTCAATAGTTTTATGAACAATATTTTATTATCTAGAGTCCAAAATTCTGTTAGTCCGAGTCTTGATTATTTTAGTCCAATCCACTTAAATCCAATTAGGAAAATTCTTGTAGCCCAAATTCTTAGCCCACTTAATTTCCTAGAATCTTGTGCCCTAAAAATTTACTATTCATACGACCCTCATTCTCTCCCCTTCTCACCTCACGCAGCCAACCAAATTTGGTAAGAGAACATTCTGAAATTGGAAATTCATGTTTGATGCTAGAACATCAATTTCTAGCATCAACAAGCTGAAACACCACCATCACCGATTGCAACAAGCTGCAATCGGGTTTCCACCATCACCAAATTGCGCACACACAAAAGCTGAAATTCATCCCACAGCCCAACCAAACGAGCCACCACGTCCACTCCACCGTCTTCACGCACCACCACCTGCAAACCCTCACGAATGGACACACACCACCCAATCGACAGCCACCACTTCACCCCAAAACAACACAAAATCAGCCACCAAAAACTAAGAAATAACCTGACCCATAAGGTTACCTCATTCCCCGACCCATTTTCAGCCTGATTACCGTCGAAGAGCCCAAGAACTCGAACCTCCAAGCCTCTGTTGGTTTCAAATCTCACACCAAAGAACCTCCTGTCTCCTCCACACACTCACTAACGCCACCACGAGACGGTGGCTCTGACGCCGACCACTTGGCGGGTGGCAGAAATCGGAGGAAGGGCAGAGCCCATATTCCATCGCTGCTCCCTCCTTTTTGAACCATATGAGAGAGGGAGGGAGTGAAATATATTTGTTAATTTTTAGTTTTTGGAAATTATCCCTTAAGCCCCAAGTTTTAAAAGTTGTTTATTTCGGTCCCAAAAGTTTCGATTATTAATAAATCAGCCCCTAGAGTCCTTATTTCCCCAAACCCAGTCCATTAATTTCAAAAAATATATTTTCAGTCATTAAACTTTTCAAATTTCAGTTTTAATAAATATCCATTTAACTCCCTAAGTTTTGTTTTATCATTTTAAATCTTTAAAATTTCGGGATACTAATTCAAGACTCATTTCCTATTTGGCTAGACGAAACGTACGGACGATTAAGGGATTGAGGTTATGTGACTTGAGATAATTTGAAGTAGACTCGCCCCATTAATTAGTTTAAATTATAATTGCATTATTATGTGACTTTATATGATTTATATGCTTTATTGCATAAGACGAGAATATTTCTTATGAGATAAATGATGTTGTTATGTTTATCATGACTTATATGCTATATTGCATGAGAATAGACGAGACTATCTCTTATGAGATAAGATGATGTTATGCATAATTTATGTGCTTAAATGCATGAGACGAGACTACCCACACCCTATGATTTCAAAAGAGCCTATGATTTTTAAGATAAAGAGCTTGAGGATGGTGATGTCACCTTATAAATTGCATAATTTATGTGTTCAATTATTCTGTAAATTAATTATTGGCGATGAGTCTACTGAGTATTTATTCGAAATACTCATTCCATTATTTTAATGAAAATTGCAGATTTTGGAGACGGTCGGGTTTGATGGGCAGTGGTGGCACGATTTAATGGATGAAGTTATTTAGTTTTGAAATTTACTCATTATGAACATTTTTAATTTATCTTGTCATTTTAGTTATTTCAAACTTGAGATTTAAAGCTTAATCATTTACCCTAAGTAAATCAAATGAGTTTTTGTGGCCGATGAGGTTCACAATTATGAATGGGATCTTTAAAATTTAGTTATTTCCGCAAATCTTTTTATTTTAATTCAAGACAAATGAGAATGACGTGACACTTCGGGTTCACAGAACTCGGGGCATTGCAGCTTGGTATTAGAGCCGGTCTGCGTATCTGTAGACTGGCAAACTGTCAAAGAAAAGGAGAAATTTTCAAAGAGACATTCTGCATTGTTTATTTATCATTAATGAAAGTTGCCACTGCCATCATTCGATCTGCCAACTCCGAAGGTAGAGAAGTTTATAAAGTTTAACATTATCTTATTTCGGATACCTGTTTTAATGATTTATGAAGCTTAGAAGAAGGAGAAAGAAAGTGTATCCGAATTAGAAAGAAAGAGGGGGTTGAGCGTAATTCAAAAGAGTATTTTTAAAATAAAAAAAAAATTTCGCCCTCGTAATTTTAACTAAGAGAGATGAATAACCCCACATAATTAGACTTTGCATAATTGGTTTAGGACATGGCACCCATTAGTAGAAATGTACTCAGTGTCGCAGAACAAACCATTAGAGATCATGACCGCTTCAGGCCTGAACTTGATTGGACAACTGGCTAACACGTAGAGCAGTTGAATGTCGTACGTGAGCGGTCCATACAGCATGTCTACGTGACCAGTAATCACCGGTTGATCCGTCACTTACTCTCGACTTTTCGAATCGACTATGCGGAGGTAGCCCATAGCATATACATAGATGCTCTAGTGTCCCCTAATGTGGAAATAGAGTATGACACCTTCTGCGTGAGATTTGTGGCGTATTGGCTCATGTACTTTGAGTACCGCTTTGGGGTTGCACTTGAAGGGGAGCCAGAATACGAGCCAATGCTCGAGCCCGAACCTAGGTGAGAAGATGGGTTAGTACTCGAGGAGGAACCTAAAGAAGACCTACAAGAAGAAGAAGAACTAGAGGAAGACGCTGATCCAGCGCTAGGAAAGTTCTCGGACGCCGAATCATGTGTGGCCGAAGGAGTATAGAGAGATAGAATTTAGAATAGGTTTGGCATTTTACTTTATTCAACATTGTTCGGCATACCTACCTTCCTTTTAAAAAAAAATTTGGAGTTATAGACGAAACTATGTTTGGTTTCCTATTTTCATTTCTTTTCGAGTTATCTTTCATTGTCTACGTGGTTGGTACGCTTAGTCAACCTTTACGAACTACTTTTAAATTTTATGAAGGTTATGGCACCACCAACTCAAGCCGACATCATCAGGAATTACTTAAGGCGGTGCAAGAGATAAGACAAGCTCCACAGCTAGTTAACTCTATAGTACCAGTGATAGAACAGTTCAGGAGATACCTTCCACTACGTTTGATGGCGATGATGGTCCACTGGCAGTGGGAGAGTGGCTCCAGGCCATCAAGAAGATTTCCAGGCACATATCTTGCCCTGAGGATAAGAAGGTAGTCTGTGCAGAGTTTATGTTAGTCGGAAGAGTTAGATTTTGGTGGGAATCTGTATCACGGACAAGGAGTGAAGAGCAGCAAGCAGCTCTGACCTGGGATGAATTTAAGGCTGAGATCAGGGATGAATTTTTCCCACAAGCGCTTAGAGATCACAAGGAGTTCGAGTTTCTACGTTTAGTACAGGGTGAATTGGAGATAACGGAATATGAGAGAAAGTTCGAGGAACTGTCACGTTATGCCCTACATCTGGTTGAGACTGAGTTAAAAAAGGCACGGTGTTTTGAGAGGGGTCTACGCTTTGATGTCAGACAGATTGTCAGTTTACATGAGTTGCCAACTTACAGGGAGATTGTGAAGAAGGCTCAAGCAGTAGCCTATGCCGGTGTGAAAACTGGGAACCAAGGTAATCATAATGAGTAGAGATATCAGGGAAAGAGTGCAAGGTCTAAATCGCAATCAAAGTCAGAACACAAATCAAGCACTTAATAAGATGCAGAATACATGACACACAGGGGGACAGATGACCAATTTCACTCCACCCTGCCCTAAGTGTCAGAGGTTGCATAAAGGAGAGTGTCTATTTGGAAAGGGTGTCTACTACAAGTGTGGCCAACCGGGTCACTTTGCATCAGATTGTCATGCTCTGTCCGCCCAGGGTTACAATCAGAAGAAGAACGCGAACCAGAATAGAAAAGTGAAAGCAAGAGTATTTGCTATGGATGCAGCGGAGGATTCTAATGTGATTACATGTATACTAGTTATTGTGGTATTCTTGTACATGCCGTAATTATTCTCCATACTGTATTTCCTTCCCATTTTGAGCATGTTAATATGATAACATGTATACTATCTATTTCTGATATACCCATATATGTTCTAATAGATTCGGGAGCCATACATTCATTTATATCTGACGCAAGTATAGAAAGACTGAACTTAATAGGAGAGGAGACTGGTAGTACTCTCGAAGTTAGTTTGCCGTCAGGAGGAACTATGGATACTAATAAATAGTCAAAGAAGTACAAATAGATTTTGATGGTCAAATTTTAGAGGTAGACTTGAATATTATCCGAATGAAAGATTTCGATATTATTCTGGGTATGGATTAGCTCAGCACTAACCGTGCCGCAATTATGTGCCACGAGAAAGAGATTATTTTTCACAAAGATGGTGACGAAGTATTCAGGTTTTATGGAACGAATATTAAGGCATTTCCTTGCCTTATCTCAGCGTTACAGGCAGAGAAGTTATTAGCAAAGGACAATTGTCAGGGCTATTTGGTTAGTTTTCATGACAAACCCTTGGAAGAGATTACTTTGGATTCAGTGACAGTAGTATGTGACTACAGTGATGTCTTTGTAGACGATCTACCCGGTACTCCGCCGAATAGCAAGTGGAATTTTCCATTGATTTTGTACCAGAAGCTGTCCCTGTTTCTAAAACTCTGTACCATATGGCGCATAAGGAGTTACAAGAACTGAAAGCACAGTTAGAGGAATTGCTAGAGAAGGGTTTCATCAGGCCAAGCGTATCTCCATGGGGAGCGCCTATTCTATTTGTAAAGAAGAAGGATGAAAGCACGAGGATGTGCATCGACTATCGAGAACTTAACGAGTTGACGATAAAGAATAAGTATCCCCTTCCCAAGGTCGAAGATTTATTCGATTAGTTGAAAGGTACAACTATCTTTTCCAAGATTTACTTGAGATCTGGTTACCATCAGCTAAAGGTTTCGCCAGCTGACGTACCAAAGATAGCATTCAGGACACGATATGGGCATTATGAGTTCATAGTAATGCCTTTCGGCCTCACGAACACACCTGCAATATTTATGGACTTGATGAACAGAGTCTTCCATCAGTATCTTAATAAATTTGTTATTGTTTTTATCGATGACATACTGATCTACTCCAGAAATTCTGTACAACATGAAGAACATTTGAGGATTGTGTTGGAAATGCTGAGAGCAGAAAAGTTGTACGCCAAATTCAAGAAATGTGAATTTTGGCTTGAGAGAGTAGGTTTCTTAGGTCACATTGTTACAGCTAAAGGCATCGAAGTTGACCCTTCTAAAGTTGAAACTATAACGAATTGGCCAACACCTGCAAATGTTGGGGATGCGAGAAGTTTTCCAGGATTAGCTGGATATTATTGGTGATTCATAGAGAGTTTCTCTAAAATAGCAGATCCCATGACTCAGTTGATCAGGAAGGGAGTTAAGTTTTAGTGGACAGAACAGTGTGAACAAAGCTTTCAGGAACTTAAGAACAAACTTGTCTTAGCACCAGTGCTGACTATATCAGATGGGTCTGATGGTTTCGTTATTTACAACGATGCATCCAAACATGGTTTATGTTGTGTATTGATGCAGAATGGCAAAGTGATAGCATATGTTTCAAGACAGTTGAAGCCATATAAAAAGAATTACCCGACACAAGATTTAGAGTTCGCAGCTGTTGCGCACGCTTTTAAGATTTGGCGACGCTATCTATATGGGAGTAAATGTGAGATCTACACCGATTATAAGAGTCTCAAGTATTTCTTCACTCAGAAGGAACTGAACATGAAATAGCGACGATGGCTAGAGCTGGTAAAAGATTATAACTGCACCATTCTCTACCACCCAGGTAAAGCAAATAAGATTGCAGACTCTTTGAGAAGAAAGGACGCTGGACAGTTATTTGCTCTGGAAAAGACACGAGATCAGTTGATTCGAGATTTTCAGAATTTAAGAATCAAAGTGTGAGCACCATCAGTCCAATGATCTTATAGATTGGCAAATCTGACTGTTAAACCAAACTTGAGAGGTCAGATTGTAACAACTCAAGCTGGAGATAAATTCTTGGAAAAGATCACATCTAAAGTTGGGACTGGCAAGAGAATAGGTTTCGAGATTGCCTCTGATAAAGCGCTTATATTCAGAGGGCGTCTCTGTGTGCCGAATGATGAACATATAAGGAATGAGATTTTGACAGAAGCTCGTTCAGCACCATATGCATGCCACCCAGGAGGGACAAAGATGTATCGTGATTTGCGCAATACTTTTTGGTGGAGAAACATGAAGGGTTGCATTGCAAGGTTTATCTCTCAATGCATGATGTGTCAGCAGGTCAAGGTCGAACATTAGAGACCATTAGGGATGTTAAATCCCTTAGATATACCAGAATGGCCATGGGAAAAAATTTCCATGGATTTTGTGACAGGATTACCAAAATCAATAAGAGGGCATGATGCCATTTGGCTTATTGTAGACCGACTTATGAAGTCGCCCATTTCCTACCAACCAGAATGACTCTCAGTGTAGATCAATTAGCCCAGTTGTATGTTAGAGAGATTGTTCGACTTTATGGAGTACCAGCTTCCATTGTCTCATATAGAGATCCGAGGTTTACTTCGAGATTTTGGAAGGGTTTACATGTTGCAGTCGGTGCTAAATTAAATTTTAGTACAGCATACCATCCCAGACAGATAGACAGTCTGAACGCACTATTTAGACACTGGAAGATATGCTTAGTGCTTGCGTACTAGACTTGAGTGGTAGTTGGGAGACTCATCTTCCATTAGTGGAGTTTGCCTACAATAACAGTTTCCAGGCTACTATTGGTATGGCACCATATGAGGCACTTTATGGACGACATTGTCGATCACCAGTCTATTGGGATTAGGTAGGCAAGAGAAGAATTTTTGGTACATAATTAATTGAGATGACAGTTGAGGCTATTGAGAAGATCAGACTATGAATCAAAGCCACTCAAGACAGACAGAAAATTTATGCCGATCAAGGAGAAAAGACTTGAAGTTTGAGATCGGGGAGAAAGTGTTCTTAAAAGTAGCTCCTTCAGGGGTACTATCCGTTTCGACAAGAGAGAGAAGTTAAGGCCTCATTTTATTGGACCATTCGACATCTTAGAGAAAGTAGGTAACATGGCTTATCGTTTAGCGTTGCCACCAGAACTCTTGGCCGTACACAGTGTTTTTCACGTTTCTTTATTGAGGAAATATATCCACGAACCGAGCAATGTGGTAAATTTTCAGACTATTTCGATTCAAAGGAATCTGTCTTATGAGGAGACACCTATGAGCGTTGTGGATAGAAAAGTCCATGTCTTAAGTAACAATGAGATTCCTTTAGTCAAAGTCTAGTTGGGTAGACAGGATAATGATGAAACTACCTGGGAACGGGAGGACGAGATTATGGCTAAGTATCCAAATATTTTAGATCAAGTAAGTTTAAATTTCGAGGATGAAATTATTTTAAGGGGGTAAGGCTGTAGCGATCGAGAATTTTAAATGATATAAAGTTATTTTCTTGAAAAACGTGTCGCTAAGTTTTGACCCCAAATTTTTAATAAAAGGAGTATTCGTCCAGCCATTGTATAACAAATTTAAATCTATTCAATCGAGTCCAATCTCGAATATTTTAAAGTATTAAATTTCTTATCATTCTTAAATCCAAATTTCAATAGTTTTAAGTACAATATTTTATTATCTAGAGTCCAAAATTATGTTAGTCCAAGTCTTGAGTATTTTAGTCCAATCCACTTAAATCCAATTAGGAAAATTCTTGTAGCCCAAATTCTTGGCCCACTTAATTTCCTAGAATCGTGTGCCCTAAAAATTTACTATTCATATGACCCTCATTCTCTCCCCTCCTCACCTCACGCAGCCAACCAAATTTGGTAAGAGAACATTCCTCTCCTTCAATTTGAAAATTCACGTTTGATGCTAGAACATCAATTTCTAGCATCAACAATATCCTAGTTGAAATTGGAAATTCATGTTTGATGCTAGAACATCAATTTCTAGCATCAACAAGTTGAAACCCAACCACCATCACCGATTGCAACAAGCTGCAAGCGGGTTTCCACCATCACCAAATTGCGCACACACAAAAGCTGAAATTCATCCCACAGCCCAACCAAACAAGCCACCACGTCCACTCCACCGTCTTCACACACCACCACCTGCAACCCCTCATGAATGGACACACACCACCCAATCGACAGCAACCACTTCACCCAAAACAACACCAAATCAGCCACCAAAAACCAAGAAATAATATGACCTATAAGCTTACCTCATTCCCCGACCCATTTTCAGCCTGATTACCATCGAAAAGCCCAAGAACTCTGTTGGTTTCGAATCTCACACCAAAGAACCTCCTGCCGCCTCCACACACTCACTAACGCCACCACGAGACGGTGGCGCTGACGCCGACCGCTTGGCGGGTGGCAGAAATCGGAGGAAGGGCAGAGCCCATATTCTGTCGCTGCTCCTTCCTCTTTGAACCATATGAGAGAGGGAGGGAGTGAAATATATTTGTTAATTTTGATTTTTTGGAAATTATCCCTTAAGTCCCAAGTTTTAAAAGTTATTTATTTCGGTCCCAAAAGTTTCGATTATTAATAAATCAACCCCTAGAGTCCTTATTTCCCCAAACCCAGTCCATTAATTTCGAAAAATATATTTTCAGTCATTAAACTTTTCAAATTTCAGTTTTAATAAATATCCATTTAACTCCCTAAGTTTTGTTTTATCATTTTAAATCTTTAAAATTTCGGGATACTAATTCAAGACTTATTTCCTATTTGGCTAGACGAAACGTACGGACGATTAAGGGATTGAGGTTACTACCCGCTCCACTTGTTACGTGACTTAAGATAATTTGAAGTAGACTCGCCCCATTAATTAGTTTAAATTATAATTGCATGTATTATGTGACTTTATATGATTTATATGCTTTATTGCATAAGACGAGAATATTTCTTATGAGATAAATGATGTTGTTATGCTTGTCATGACTTATACGCTTTATTGCATGAGAATAGATGGGGACTATCTCTTATGAGATAAGATGATGTTATGCATAACTTATGTGTTTAAATGTATGAGAGGAGACTACGAACACCCTATGTTCAAAAGAGCCTATGATTTTTAAGAAAAAGAGCTTGAGGATGGTGATGTCACCGTATAAATTGCATAATTTATGTGTTCAATTATTCTGTAAATTAATTATTGGCGATGAGTCTACTGAGTATTTATTCGAAATACTCATTCCATTATTTTAACGAAAATTGCAGATTTTGGAGACGGTCGGGTTTGATGGGCAGTGGTGGCACGATTTAATGGATGAAGTTATTTAGTTTTGAAATTTACTCATTATGAACATTTTTAATTTATCTTGTCATTTTAGTTATTTCAAACTTGAGATTTAAAACTTAATCATTTACCCTAAGTAAATCAAATGAGTTTTTGTCGCCGATGAGGTTCACAATTATGAATGGGATCTTTAAAATTTAGTAATTTCCTCAAATCTTTTTATTTTAATTCAAAACAAATGAGGATGACGCGGTACTTCGGGTTCACGGAACTCAGGGCGTTACATCAACTTAGTCAAAATGACGTAACTCTCCGACCTTCTACTTGCAACCAATTCCCGACATAAATCAGAAAGTGTAGGCACTCAAAATCGAGGCTCAGAAATCACATCATCCTGATAATGTTGCCACTCAATTTTCAAACAATAAATATATTGCTGCGTAAAATCTTCCTCCATATTAAACCTAAGAGTATAAATATCGAAATACTTCAATATCCTATATCAAATCAAATGGATATACCAAACGCAAATTAACATTTTCTAAATAAATTCCTAAATCCTAAAGCGACTTAGCAAATAGCAAGTTCGAAGTCTGCCTTATTCGTTAATCAAATCAAATGGATATACCAAATACAAATTAACTAGCATTTTAGCAACTATCAGTAGCAAGTCTAATTTTTATCAAACAACTTTTCCATTTTAGCAACAAGCAGCCATCAGCCCTTAAGAATGTCTAGGGAAAGCGTGAAGTTGTTTAAATCTTACTCATAATCGGTCATTAATATATTCTCTAATTCTTAGGCGGTAAGATTATGAAGTAATTTGAGCAATAGGTTAAAATTTTCAAATACTATACTGGAAGATCATAATATAAGCTTCAATCAAATCAACATAGTCATCTGCAATCAATTACCAAAAGCTAAAATTGACAAAATTAAAACCAAAATACAATGATCAAGGACAGAATGGAAAGAAAACTAGACGACTTTAAGGTTTTTCTACATTTTCATAGTAAAAATCTTTTATCCGAAGAGTGAAGAAGAACACTGAGTAGGGTCGATTTTCACTTATCAATTTTCGGCGGATGGCATCGGGCGTCGACGGTAAAGGGTTTGGCCATTTGGGAATTGCCGAATAATTGGAAGCAAAAAATCGTGAAAACTGCAAAGTGAAATTGCATATTGGGAATTGGATTTTCAATTTCAAATGGGCATTGAACAGTGGGCTACTGGGCTTCAAAAGTGGAAAAACAATGGGCTATAACCAAATTTTTTTTTTATAGAACCTAGGTTTGGACAAGGGTGGGCTATAGCCCACCCCAGCCCATCTCTCCCTCCTCCACTACTTAGGATGTTCATGGTAACCACTTCACTGTTTTCGATGGTGAAGTATTTTATCTTCGTAACAGAAGTGTCGAGCTCATTCACTCCTTAACTGGTGAAAAGTTTAGCTAACTTGTATGCATGACTATTTTGGGATCTGAGATTTGATTTACTATAGAAAAATTGACTTTTTTTTATTTGTTTCTAGACAATTAGGAGGTATTTGGTCATTCTCTCCTATTTGATTTGAAATTATTCATTGATTTACATGACGATGAGTTGAAAGTTGATGTGTGCTATGACCTTGGATATCTTCGTCTCTTTGGCTATTTTTAGGTTGACTATCAAGGCTTCATATTCTGCTTTATTGTTGGAGGCCTTTAAATTAAAGCTCAGTGTTTGGGAAGAAGTAATGTTGATATGGGCTTGTAAGAATTTAAAGATGATAGGTAATGTAGCTGAATGAAGATGAGGGAAAATTCTAATGAACTAGAATTGAATCCAGAAATTCATCTTACCATTAACATCAATACAAGTGCAAATAAATAGGAAGAAAAAAGGGGTAAAAGGGTAAAGAACTATCCTAACAAACTACTCAACAAAAGGAATATTTGTGCACCTAACCATGTGCAATATAATGTACTGGAAGCACAGCTGGGTGATATGCTAGTCCCCTTATGAAGTATATACAGATCTAGTAGATATCCTAACTGCATTATGAAGATAAGTAGGCCATTTGATAAGTAATATACATTACGCATTCTAACACCCCCCTAAAGATGGAGAATAGATGTTTTCTATTCCCATCTTGGACAAATGTGATCTCAAAGTGATAGACGATAACGGCTTAGTAAATATGTCTGCAAGTTGCGATTTACTGTTAACATAGGAATTACAGATGTGTCCAACTTCAATTTGGTCCCTGATTAGGAAACAATCCAACTTGATATGCTTGGTTCTCTTATGGAATACTGAATTGGAGGCATGTGTAATACCGCCTGATTGTCACAATATAGAGTAATTGGTTTGGAGTGATCAACTTGAAGGTCTCTTAGGAGGTACTTTAACCATATAATTTCACAATAAGTGCTAGCCACTGATCTGTACTCTACCTCAGCAGATGATCAAGACACCACGCTTTATTTCTTGGATTTCCAGAAGATCGGTGAATCTCCAAGAAAGACGCAGTAACCAGTAACTGATCTTTGAGAATCAGGGCATGCAGCCCAGTCAGAATCACATAAAGCTTGAAGTTTTAAAGTGGATGAAGATGGAAATAATATGCCTTGTCATGGTGCCAATTTAAGACATCTGATTACCTTGTGAACTGCTGTAAGGTGTGTGTAAGAAGGGGCTTCTATGTACTGGCTAAGATTCTGAATAGCATAACATATATCTGGCCTAGCTAAAGACAAATACATCAGTTTTCCAATCAATTTCCTGTAGACTGTAGGATTAGGTATTGGTTTTCCTGTGTCTCTTCCCAACTTCAGATTCTGGTCCATATGTAGTTTAATAAGTTTAGTTCCAAGTAGTCCTGCATCAGCTAACATATCCAAAGTGTACTTGCGTTGAGAGATGACAATTCTCTCGTTTGATCTTACCACTTCAAGACCAAGGAAATACTTCAGATCACCTAGTGCTTTAATTTTGAACCTGCTGCTGAGAAACTTTTGAATTGTATCTATTTGATTCAAATTAGAGCCCGCTATGACAATATCGTCTACATAGACAAGCAGAACTGTGAATGAATCATTTGTCGTCATTGTGAAAAGGCTGTAGTCAACTTTTGATTGAGAAAACCCAAAATCTATAAGTGCTGTAGAGAATGTGGAGTGTCACTGCTTTGAGGCCTGCTTCAGGCTATATATACTTTTCAATAGCTTGCATACTTGGTCGGGGGTCCCTTTTGTGTAGCCTTGAGGTTTTTCCATATACGCCTCTTCATGTAAAACTCCATGTAGGAAGGCATTGCTCACATCAAATTGCTTGAGATGCTAATTTCGAACTACAGATACAGCCAACAGACATCAAACAATAACAAGCTTTGTAGCAGGCAAGAATATTTCATTGTAGTCTATTCCCTCCCTTTGTGTATATCCTTTGGCCACAAGCCTTGCCTTATGCCTCTCAATGCTTCCATCTGAGTTATGCTTCAGCTTATATACCCATTTGCAGCCAAT
The DNA here is from genome assembly GCA_035079005.1 of Fraxinus americana. Taxonomy (NCBI): domain Eukaryota; kingdom Viridiplantae; phylum Streptophyta; class Magnoliopsida; order Lamiales; family Oleaceae; genus Fraxinus; species Fraxinus americana. The sequence goes on from CM068706.1 coordinate 22,988,473, forward strand.
TGCTGTCTTTCCTAGTGGAAGCTCAGAGAGAGTCCAATTTCTATTCAACTCAAGGGCTTCTATTTCTAATTTCATTGCCTTGCACTAGTTAGGATCATTCACAGCTTGATGATATGTATTGGGTTCAAAGTGTGTGCCGATGAAGGTTGTAAAGGCTTTAAACTGAGGTGATAATTTATGATAAGAGATAATATTAGAAAGGGAAAATGCCTTACCTGCAGATGCTATGAACCTTGTCTTGGGAGAAGATTGGGATGGCTGAGTTGATGTGGCTTGATGACAGTTGAAATCTTGTAAGTACTGGGGAGCCCTCTTGACCTTTGTACATTTTCGAGTGATAGGTGATGTGGGAGGTGATGTTTGAGGATTATTTTCAGGTACAGGGTCATTTGAAATGTTCCAATCAGGTGTTTGTGCTCTAGGTGAGTGCAGTATGGCATCTGATGTGGATTCATGGATATGATTAATATCATCAGGGAGTGGTTTGGTAAAGACAAATTTAGTTTCATCAGTTGTTTTTTTAGCTTATCTGTAAGGAAATATAAGCTTCATGAAATGTCACATTCCTAGATATAAAGATGGTTTTTGTCTGTAAGTCCATCACTTTGTATCTTTTAACGCCAAAGGGGTAACCTAAGAAAATGCACTGACGCCCTCTAGGATCAAACTTCTTTCTCCCATGTGTCATTGTTGAAGCAAAACAAAGGCATACAAAGGTCCTAAGATGAGAGCAGGCTAGTCTGCATTGAAAGAGTATTTCAAATGGTGACTTGCCTTGCAGCAGAGATGTGGGAATTCAATTTATCAAATATGTTGCTGAGAGGATAAATTCATTCCAATAAAACAAAGGAAGATCTGACTGGAATTTTAAGGCTCTGGCAACATTCATCAAGTGTTGGTGCTTCCTTTCAACCACACCGTTTTGTTGAGGGGTCTCAGTACAGCTCCTTTGATGAATGATACCTTTTAAGTTGTAAAAATCAATCAATTTGAATTCAGGTCCATTATCACTTCTTAAGGTTTTAACTGAGGTCTGATAAATATCCTAAACGATAATGCCATAAGTTTGGCTGAACATCCGAATTGATAATAGAGGCTACAGTGATAGGGTAGTTATGAGAACTGTGGGGGGAACCTTGTGTAGCATCAGTCGATACAGGCCATACCATACTTCATCCTTCCCAATCATCCTCCAAGATAAAAGGTCCTACACATAGCAGGCATTAGACATGAAGATTCAGCAACAAGGGATCTGTTGTGTTAATTTCTTGATAGTTAGTAAATTGAAGTGAAAATTAGGAACACATAACACATCTTTGAGAAACATAAAGTGTGATTTGCGCTATACCAGTATGTATAGCTGGAGTAATCTCACCAGCGGGCAACTTAACTAAGAGAGAAGTTTTAGATTCAATGCAGGTAAAGAGACTGGTATTGCAGATCATATGATCTGTTGTACCAGTGTCAATAATCCTGGGATGCTATCAAAATTCTGAGAGTGTATGGGTGTAACATATAGTTACCAGACAAATCAGATTGAGGGTTAGTCTTTGAATGATCAATAGTTTAATCATGATTGACAGAATGCGTGCTCTGTAAACTTTCCTTAGGTCGAAGCAAGGATAGGATCTCTTCATATTGTCCATTGGTCAGATAAACTGGCCTCTCATTCACTTCGTCCACTACACTAGATTGATTTACAAAACCTCCATCTCTCCCCTGGACTCCGTGTAACTTGTGATTAGGAGGATAACCTCCCAGCTTAAAGCATTTTTTCATAGTATACCCTATCATGTTGCAATGTGTGCAACTATGAGGCTCAATGTTTCCTGCCTTAAAACATTTGTCTACGCTGTGTCCAGGGATTTTACAATCTGTGCAATATGGTCTATCCCTTTTTCCAGTGAAGTTAGATTTTCCATAGCTGGAAGTCTTCCATAGTTTTTCCTCGTTGCCATTACAATGGGTTTATTGTTCACAGCAGTTGAGGTAATTTGCCTATGTCTCTCCTGCTGCTGTATGTAGGAAAACACTTTGTTTACTAGTGGAATAGGATCAAGCATCATTGAGCCCTTGTGTTATCATACACTTCATTTAGCCCCATTAGGAATTTGATTACACAATCACATTGATGTCTGTCCACTAGTACTTTTACTTGTCCACAGCTACATTCAGGTATAGGATTATAGACTGATAGTTCATCCCAAATGGTTTTTTAATTTACCACTATAGATACTTACATAATTATTTTCTTGCTCCAGATTAGCCAGTGCTTTCTTCAATTCATATATTTTGGGTCTATTTTGTTGGGAGAATCGATCCTTAAGTTCATCCCATATCTCATTTGCCTCATCCATGAATGCAACACTAGACCTAAGAGATAGAGATAAGTCATTTTGAATTCGGGATACAACCATTGTAGCGACCGAGAACTTTTAAATAATATAAAATTAGTTTTCTCGAAAAACGTGTCACTAAACTTTAACCCTAAATTTTTTAGAGAAGCACGTTCGTCTAGCCGTTATAAAATTGAATTCAAATCTATTCGATTAAATCCAATCTCGAATAATTATTTTAGTATCAATTTCGATTTATGTTATTTAAATCCAATTATTATTAATTTCGAGCCCAATTGTTAAAATTTAACATTTATGGTCCAATCATAAGCCCGATTTAATTTTAATTCTTTTAGCCCAATTGGAAAATCCAAAGGCCCAACAATTAGGCCCAATTACCCATCTAGGGTTTTGTGCCCAAATTGTTTTACCACTATTCATACCCCACTCCACTCACACTCTTCACTCACTCTCCCACAAGCCAAACAGCCCCTGGGTAAGACATTTCTCCCGGTTTCAGCTCACTGGTTTAGCATCAACATCAATATGGAAACTCTTGATGATGCTAGAATGACAAGTTCTAGCATCAACAACTTGTTGATTCCACAAATTCTACAGCACAAATTACCAACATTGCACTCACCAACTCACTGCTCAACTCCACCTCCACTGCCAAACCACCAACACCAAGTCCACTGCAAGACAAACCATTCTTCCCCATTAGCCACTACAAATCCACATTCCAATCACTCCATTCACGAAACCGAGACCAATACGCCAAGCCATAGCCACCGAACCACCACAAAGCTGCAGCCCCAACTCGATGACCACCACCCACGGTCACCGCCACCAACACCACCCAAAACCATCGATTCCAGCCACCTCAAGTCCTCAACCGAGACTTCAAACACCAAAATCAAGCCCCCAACCGAGAACACGCCCAAATCCGAGACCAACATCACCACCAAACCCAACACCATAGCCAACTCCACCATCCCCCAAACCATGAAAAGCAAACAAAAACCCACATCTTACCTCATGTTTGGCCGAACCCGAACCTCCATAGAGTCCAAAACCTCCATTTTCGCTCAAAAGGTCCAAGACCAAACCCCCCAACCTACCTCTATGTCCGGCGCCACCACCGCCGGCTGGTGGTGGCGAGATCTCGAGGAAGGGGGCGAAGCCCCTTCCCCGTCGTCTTCTCTCTCTCTGGACGAGAGAGAGAGAGAGAGACGTGTTTTATTTTTTTTATTTTGATTTAATTGTTTTGTTTTGTTTTAATTTAGTTAGTTTAGTTTATATATATATATTTATTTCAATTGATATTTAAGCCCTAAGTTATGTTAAATTATTTAGGTTAGCCCTTAAGTTTAAGAATTTTAAATTTCAGCCTTTACATTTCTTATTTCTAGCTTTAAAGTTATTTAATTTAGTCCCTAGTTTAAATAAGTTATTTATTTCAGCATTTAACTTTACTTTCAGCTTTAATATATTTACAGATTAGTCCTTAAACTATTAAAAGTTATTATTTTAGTTTTCAGCTTTAATATATTTACAGCTTAGTCCTTAAACTATTAAAAGTTATTATTTTAGTTTTCAACTTTTATTTTCAGCTTTAATATATTTACAGCTCAGTCCTTAAACTTATAAAAGTTATTATTTCAGTTTTTAACTTTTAATTTCAGCTTTATTATAATTACAGTTTAGTCCCTAAACTTATGAAAGTTATTATTTTAGCCCTTAAAGTTTTATTTTCAGATTTAATAAATTTCCAATTTAGCCCCTAAACTTTACTTTATCATTTTACGTCATTTATTTCAATTCCAATAATTTTCAATTAAGCCCTTGACCTTAATTTCAACACTTTAAAATTTTAAAGTTTCGAAATACTGATTCAAACTTATTTTCTATTGGCTAGACGAAACGAATGGACAATTAGGAGATTGAAGTTACTTGTCGCACCATTTTCACGAAACTCGAGATTTTGAGGTAGACTCGCCACCATTAATTAGTTTAAATTATAATTGCATGCTTTATGTGAATTACGTGATTTATATGCTTTATGCATAGGATGAGAATGTGTCATATGAGATATATGACATTGTTATACTTGCCATAACTTATATGCTTAATTGCATGAGAAAGAAAGAAAGAAAGAATCTCTTATGAGATAAGAAGAGAATGTTATGCATAACTTATGTGCTTCATCCGCATAAGAAAGAAAGACTACCCACAGCCCATGTTTTTAAAGAGCCTATGATTTTCAAGAAAATGAGCCCAAGATGATCACATTGTATATTGCATAAGTGTGTATTCAATTATTCTGTAAATTAATTATCGGCGATGAGTCTACTGAGTATTTTTTCGAAATACTCATTCTGCTATTTTAACAATATTTGCAGATTTCGGAGGCGATCGAGATTGATCCGGCAGTGGTGGCATAAAAGAATTTGACTATCGAAATTATTATCTCTTTGAAGTTTTGTATGTTAACGTATTTTTCGTTTCCGCTATTCCAAAACATGATATTTAAATTTTGAACAATTATCCTATGTATTTTTCTTGCCGACGAAGTTTTCAATTGCAAATGTGATTTTAAAAATTAGGTTATTTCCGCAAAATTGATTGACAAAATTAGGGCAAAAGACGATGATGCGGCAATCCGGGTTAACAGAACTCGGGGCGCTACAGCTTGGTATCAGAGACAGGTTGCGTTTCTGTAGACTGGCAAATTTTCAAAAAGAGAAAATTTTCAAAGAGAATTGTTAAAGAGATTATTTTATTTAATTATTACTGGAAGTTGCCACTGCCATCATTCAATCTGTCACCTCCGAAGGTAAAGAAGTTTATGAAGTTTATTGTTATTTTATTTCGGATACTATTTTACGATTTACGAGACTTAAAAGAAAGAGAAAGAAAGTGTATCCGAATTAGAAAGAAAGAAAGAAAAGAAAGGAAGAAAGAAAGACGGGTTTGAGCATAATTGGAAATAGTTTTCTAAATTTTTACGTCCTCGTAAATTTTAAGTAAGAAGAGATGAATAACCCCACTTAATTGGACTTTGCATAATTGGTTTAGGACATGGTACCCATTCGTAGAAATGCACCCAGTGACGTAGAACAAGCTGTTAGAGATTACGACCACTTCAGGCCTAGACTTGATTAGACAATTGCCCAACACATAGAGCAGTTGAATGTCGTACGGGAGCGGGCCATACAGCATGGCTACGTGACCGTAATAGCTAGTCGATCCATCACTTACTCTCGACATTCCGAGGCGACTATGAGGAAGTAGCTCGTAGCATATACATGGATGCTCTTACGTCACCTAATGTGGATATGGGATATGATACATTCTGCATGAGATTTGTGGCATATTGGCCCATGTATTTTGAGCACCGCCTTGGGGTTGTACCTGAAGGGGAGCCAGAACATGAGCCAATGCTCGAGCCTGAACAGGTGCAAGAAGATGAGTTAGCACCCGAGGGCAATCCCGAGGAAGACCCAGAAGAAGAAGAAGATCCCGAAGAAGACCCAGAAGAAGAAGAACAAGAGGAAGACGCTGATCCAGCGTTGGGAGAATTATCGGACGCCGAATCATGCGTGACCGAAGGAGAATAGATGATAGGAGTTAGAGTAGGGTTGACATTTTGTCTTAATCAAATGTTGGCATACACGCCACCCGATGTACCTACATGAAAAGAAGTTGAAATATGAATGAAATGAAATTTGAAACTTAATTTCCGTCTCACGAGATATCCTTATTGTTCGCGTTGTTAGTACTCCTAGTCAACTATTACAAACTGCCTTTAAATTTATGAAGGTTATGACACCACCGAACCAAGCCGATGTTATCAGAGAATTACTCAAAGCTGTGCAAGAAATGAGACAGTTTCCACTGTCGGTTAACTCCAAGCCCATTGTACCGGTAATTGAACAGTTCAGAAAGTACAACCCGCCTACATTTGATGGCGGAAATGGGCCACTGGCAGTAGAAGAGTGGCTCCGACCATTGAAAAGATTTTCAGGCACATATCCTGCCCAGAATACAAGAAGATAGGCTGTGCAGAATTCATGTTGGTTGGAAGAGCGGGATTTTGGTGGGAATCAGCATCCCGCACAAGGAGCGAAGAACAACAAGCAGCCCTGACTTGGGATAATTTCAAGGAGGAGATCAGGGACAAGTTCTTCCCACAAGCTCTCAGAGATCACAAAGAGGCCGAATTCTTGCGACTGATACAAGGTGATATGGACATAACTGAGTATGAGAGAAGGTTTGAGGAACTGTTACGCTATGCTTCACATCTGGTGGAGATGGAATTCAAGAAGGCACGGCGCTTTGAGAGAGGTCTACGCTCAGATGTTAGACAAATTGTCAGTTCACACGAGCTGCCAACCTACCGAGAAGTAGTGAGGAAGGCTCAAGCAGTAGCCTATGCCGGTGGGAGAACGGAAAACCAAGGAAATCATTATGAGCAGAGAAATCATGGAAAAAGGAAATGGCAAGGTCCGAGCCGCAACCAAACTCCAAACCAAAATCAGAACCGGAATCTGGCATTCGCTAAGAGGCCGACTCCGGGACCAACAGGGAAGCAGATGACCAATTTCATCTCACCCTGCCTTAAGTACCAGAGGATGCATAAAGGAGAATGCCTGTTTGGAAAGGGTGTTTGCTATAAGTGTAGCCAGTCGGGTCACTTTGCATCAGACTGTCGTCCTGCGTTTGCCCAGGGTTCCAATCAGAAGACGAACCCAGGCCAGAACCGGAAGGGGACAGCCAGAGTGTTCGCTATGGATGCCGCAGAGGATTCCGACGTGATCGCAGGTATACTATCTATTTCCGGGATACCCGTATATGTCCTTATAGACTCGGGAGCCACACACTCGTTTATATCCGATGCATGCTTAGAAAGACTGAACCTAATAGGCATAGAGACTGGTAGTACCCTTGAAGTTAGTTTGCCGTCAGGAGAAACTATCGATACTAATAAGATAGTCAAGGCAGTACAAATAGATTTTGATGGTCAAGTTTTGGAGGCAGACCTGAATATTATCCGAATGAAAGATTTCGATATTATTCTAGGTATGGATTAGCTCAGCACCAACCGTGCCGCAATTATGTGCCACGAGAAGGAGGTTATTTTTCGTAAAGATGGTGAAGAAGTATTCAGATTTTATGGGACGAGGATTAAGGCACTTCCTCGCCTGATTTCGGCTTTACAAGCGGAGAAGCTATTAGCCAAGGATAGTTGTCATGGCTATTTGGTTAGTCTTCAAGACAAACCCGTAGATGAGATTACTCTGGATTCAGTGCCAGTAGTATGTGAATATGGTGACGTTTTTCCAGACGATCTACCCGGCACTCCGCCGGATACGCAAGTGGAATTTTCCATCGATTTGGTACCAGTAGCTGCCCCTGTTTCTAAAGCTCCATACTGCATGGCACCCAAAGGAGTTGCAAGAACTGAAGGTGCAATTAGAGGAATTGCTAGAGAAGGGTTTTATCAGGCCAAGTGTATCTCCGTGGGGAGCACCTGTGCTGTTTGTAAAGAAGAAGGACGAAAGCATGAGGATGTGTATCGACTATCGAGAACTTAAAAAGTTGACGATAAGGAATAAGTATCCCCTACCCAGGATCGAAGACTTATTCGATCAGTTGAAAGGTACTGCAATCTTCTCGAAGATTGATTTGAGATCTGGGTACCATCAGCTAAAGGTTTCGCCAGCTGACGTACCAAAGACAGCGTTCAGGACACGATATGGACATTATGAGTTCACAGTGATGCCGTTACGAACGCACCTGCAATATTTATGGACTTGATGAACCGAGTTTTCCATCAGTATCTTGATAAATTCATTATTGTTTTTATCGATGATATACTGATCTACTCCAGGAATTCCGCACAACATGAAGAACATTTGAGGATTGTGTTGGAAACCCTGAGAGCAGAAAAGTTGTACGCCAAGTTCAAGAAATGTGAATTTTAGCTTAAGAGAGTAGGTTTCTTAGGTCACATTGTTACAGCTAAAGGCATCGAGGTTGATCCTTCTAAAGTTGAAACTGTAACGAATTGGCCAACACCTGCAAATGTTGGAGATGTGAGAAGCTTTCTTAGATTAGCTGGATATTATCGGCGATTCATAGAGGGTTTTTCTAAAATAGCAGGTTCTATGACTCAGTTAACCAGGAAGGGAGTTAAGTTTCAGTGGACAGAACAATGTGAACAAAGCTTTCAGAAACTTAAGGACAGACTGCCTCAAAGACCAAGCCGACTATACCAGATGGATCTGAAGGTTTCGTTATTTACAGCGATTCATCCAAACATGGTTTAGGTTGTGTTTTGATGCAGAATGGCAAAGTGATAACATATGCTTCAAGACAATTGAAGCCACATGAGAAGAATTACCCGACGAATGATTTAGAGCTCGCAGCTGTCGTGCATGCTCTTAAGATTTGGAGACACTATCTGTACGGGAGTAAATGTGAGATTTACACCGATCACAAGAGTCTCAAGTATTTCTTCACTCAGAAGGAACTGAACATGAGACAATGACGATAGCTAGAGCTAGTAAAAAATTATGACTGTACCATTCTTTACCACCCAGGTAAAGCAAATAAGGTTGCAGATGCCTTAAGGTAAAGAACGCCGGACGCTTATCGCCTTTAGGAACGACGCAAGATCAGTTGATTCGAGATTTGAGAAATCTAAGAATCGAAGTGCGAACCCCATCAGTCCAAGGATCTTCTAGATTGGAAAATCTGAGCGTTAAACCAGACTTGAGAGGTCGGATTATAACAGCTCAAATTGGAGATAAATTCTTGGAAAAGATCAAATCCGAAGTTGGAACTGGCAAGAAAATAGGTTTCGAGATTGCCTCTGATAAGGCACTTATATTCAGAGGACGTCTATGTGTACCAAAGGATGAACATATCCAGAATGAGATTTTGATAGAAGCTCATTCAGCACCATACGCATGCCACCCAGGAGGGACAAAGATGTATCGTGATTTGCGCAACACCTTTTGGTGGAGAAACATGAAGGGTTGCATTGCAAAGTTTGTCTCTCGATGCATGACATGTCAGCAAGTAAAGGCTGAACATCAGAGACCATCAGGGTTGTTAAATCCCTTGGATATACCAAAATGGAAATGGGAGAAAATTTCCATGTATTTTGTAACGGGATTACCAAAATCAGTAAAGAGTCATGACGCTATTTGGGTTATTGTAGACCGACTTACTAAGTCAGCTCATTTCCTACCAATCAGAATGACTCTCAATATAGATCAATTGGCTCAATTGTACGTTAAAGAGATTGTTCGACTTCATGGAGTACCAACCTCCATTGTCTCCGATAGAGACCCGAGATTTACTTCGAGATTTTGGAAAAGTCTACATGTTGCAATGGGTACTAAATTAAATTTTAGTACAGCTTACCATCCCCAGACAGATGGACAGTCTGAACGTACTATTCAGACACTGGAAGATATGCTTAGAGCTTGTGTACTAGACTTGAGTGGTAATTGGGAGACTCATCTTCCACTAGTGGAGTTTGCCTACAATAATAGTTTCCAGGCTACTTTGGAATGGCACCATATGAGGCACTTTATGGACGACGATGTCGATCACCAGTCTATTGGGATGAAGTAGGCGAGTGAAGAATTTTAGGTCCAGAATTGATTGAAAAGACAGTTGAGGCTATTGATAAGATCAGACTACGGATCAAAGCCGCACAAGATAGACAGAAAAGCTATGCCGATAAAAGGAGAAAAGACTTGGAATTTGCAATCGGAGAGAAAGTATTCTTGAAAGTAGCTCCTATGAAAGGAACTATCCGTTTTGGCAAGAGAGGGAAGTTAAGACCCCGTTTTATCGGACCATTCGAGATATTAGAGAAAGTGGGTAACGTGGCTTATCGTTTGGCGTTGCCGCCCGAGCTATCGTCCGTACACAACGTTTTTCACGTTTCCCTATTGAGAAAGTATATCCACGACCCAAGTCACGTGGTAAATTTTCAGACTATTTCGATTAAGAGGAATCTGTCCTATGAGGAGACACCTATGTACATTATAGAAAGAAAAGTCCATGCCTTAAGAAATAAGGAGATTCCTTTAGTCAAAGTCCAATGGGGTAGACAGGATAGCGATGAAGCTACCTGGGAGAAAGAGGAAGAGATTCTGGCTAAGTATCCAGATATATTAGATCAAGTAAGTTTAAATTTCGAGAACAAAATTATTTTAAGGATGTAAGGTTGTAGCGACCGAGAACTTTTAAATAATATAAAATTAGTTTTCTCGAAAAACGTGTCGCTAAACTTTAACCCTAAATTTTTTAGAGAAGCACGTTCATCTAGCCGTTATAAAATTGAATTCAAATCTATTCGATTAAATCCAATCTCGAATAATTATTTTAGTATCAATTTCGATTTATGTTATTTAAATCCAATTATTATTAATTTCGAGCCCAATTGTTAAAATTTAACATTTATGGTCCAATCATAAGCCCGATTTAATTTTAATTCTTTTAGCCCAATTGGAAAATCCAAAGGCCCAACAATTAGGCCCAATTACCCGTCTAGGGTTTTGTGCCCAACTTTTACCACTATTCATACCCCACTCCACTCACACTCTTCACTCAGCTCAAACATGATTTGAAGGATCCTAGCTACGCCATGCCTTCAATACCAAAATCTGGAAAGCTGCAGGGATGACAAAAAGAGGGCGCTTTCCTGTATTGCACTGAAAAAAAAGGACAGGCGCCAACTCCCAGTTCTTTCTCTTCTTTCTTTTTTTGAAAGGACGCTAATGTCAATAAATGCCCGCCCAGGTTTCATTAGTCAGATAACAAAGCAAAAGAATGGATTGAAGCAATAAGAGTGAAAAACTTAAATGTTTTTACTTTTTTTTGTTTGAATTCCCCCAAAGGAGTAATACCTCGAGAGATTTTGTAATAAATAGGCTTGACGGCAAAGTGTACAAATCCGCCCCTGGGTAAGACATTTCTCCCGGTTTCAGCTCACTGGTTTAGCATCAACATCAATATGGAAACTCTTGATGATGCTAGAATGACAATTTCTAGCATCAACAACCTGTTGATTCCACAAATTCTACAGCACAAATCACCAACATTGCACTCACCAACTCACTGCTCAACTCCACCTCCACTGCCAAACCACCAACACCAAGTCCACTGCAAGACAAACCATTCCTCCCCATTAGCCACTGCAAATCCACATTCCAGTCACTCCATTCATGAAACCGAGACCAACACGCCAAGCCATAGCTACCGAACCACCATAAAGCTGCAGCCCCAACTCGATGACCACCACCCACGGTCACCGCCACCAACACCACCCAAAACCACCGATTCCAGCCACCTCAAGTCCTCTACCGAGACTTCAAACACCAAAATCAAGCCCCCAACCGAGAACACGCCCAAATCCGAGACCAACATCACCACCAAACCCAACACCATAGCCAACTCCACCATCCCCCAAACCAAGAAAAGCAAACAAAAACCCACATCTTACCTCATGTTTGGCCGAACCCGAACCTCCATAGAGTCCAAAACCTCCATTTTCGCGCAAAAGGTCCAAGACCAAACCCCCCCCCCCACCTACCTCTATGTCCGGCGCCACCACCGCTGGCCAGTGGTGGCGAGATCTCGAGGAAGGGGGCGAAGCCCCTTCCCCGTCGTCTTCTCTCTCTCTGGACGAGAGAGAGAGAGAGACGTGTTTTATTTTTTTTATTTTGATTTAATTGTTTTGTTTTGTTTTAATTTAGTTAGTTTAGTTTATATATATATATTTATTTCAATTGATATTTAAGCCCTAAGTTATGTTAAATTATTTAGGTTAGCCCTTAAGTTTAAGAATTTTAAATTTCAGCCTTTACATTTCTTATTTCTAGCTTTAAAGTTATTTAATTTAGTCCCTATTTTAAATAAGTTATTTATTTTAGCATTTAACTTTATTTTCAGCTTTAATATATTTGCAGATTAGTCCTTAAACTATTAAAAGTATTATTTTAGTTTTCAGCTTTTATTTTCAGCTTTAATATATTTACAGTTTAGTCCTTAAACTATTAAAAGTTATTATTTTAGTTTTCAGCTTTTATTTTCAGTTTTAATATATTTACAGCTCAGTCCTTAAACTTATAAAAGTTATTATTTCAGTTTTTAACTTTTAATTCCAGCTTTATTATAATTACAGTTTAGTCCCTAAACTTATGAAAGTTATTATTTTAGCCCTTAAAGTTTTATTTTCAGATTTAATAAATTTCCAATTTAGCCCCTAAACTTTACTTTATCATTTTAAGTTATTTATTTCAATTCTAATAATTTTCAATTAAGCCCTTGACCTTAATTTCAACACTTTAAAATTTTAAAGTTTCGAAATACTGATTCAAACTTATTTTCTATTGGCTAGACGAAACGAACGGACAATTAGGAGATTGAAGTTACTTCTCGCACAATTTTCACGAAACTCGAGATTTTGAGGTAGAATCGCCACCATTAATTAGTTTAAATTATAATTGCATGCTTTATGTGAATTACGTGATTTATATGCTTTATACATAAGATGAGAATGTGTCATATGAGATATATGATATTGTTATGCTTGTCATAACATATATGCTTAATTGCATGAGAAAGAAAGAAAGAAAGAATCTCTTATGAGATAAGAAGAGAATGTTATGCATAACTTATGTGCTTCATCCGCACAAGAAAGAAAGACTACCCACAGCCCATGTTTTTAAAGAGCCTATGATTTTCAAGAAAATGAGCCCAAGATGATCACATTGTATATTGCATAAGTGTGTATTCAATTATTCTATAAATTAATTATCGGCGATGAGTCTACTGAGTATTTTTTCGAAATACTCATTCTGCTATTTTAACAATATTTGCAGATTTCGGAGGCGATCGAGATTGATCCGGCAGTGGTGGCATAAAAGAATTTGACTATCGAAATTATTATCTATTTGAAGTTTTGTATGTTAACGTATTTTTCGTTTCCGCTATTCCAAAACATGATATTTAAATTTTGAACAATTATCCTATGTATTTTTCTTGCCGACGAAGTTTTCAATTGCAAATGTGATTTTAAAAATTAGGTTATTTCCGCAAAATTGATTGACAAAATTAGGGCAAAAGACGATGACGTGGCAATCCGGGTTAAGAGAACTCGGGGCGCTACAACCATATCATTACATCTCTCCCATCGATCGAAGGAGGTACTGGTTGGTTCAGGCTTCTGTAATGTTCCATTGATGAAGCTAAGCTTGTTCTTAGCTCGGAGTGCTAGCCGGAGTGCCCTTGACCAGGTAGGATATTTTTCTATTGTCAGTAAATCTGTAACGAGAATGGTTCCTGGATTATTTAAGTTTTCTAGCTTGTAATGATCAAAAAGGTCAGGAGTTTGGATGGGAGCTACGTTTTCACAAGTGGTAGAATTCATTTCAACAATGGTAGTCATTGCTCTAATACCATGTAAGAATTTAAAGATGATAGGTAATGCTAAGAATTTAAAGATGATAGGTAATGCAGCTGAATGAAGATGATGGAAAATTCTAATGAACTAGAATTGAATCCGAAAATTTATCTTACTATTAACATCAATACAAGTGCAAATAAATCGGAAGAAGAAAGGGGTAAAGGGGTAAAAGGGTAAAGAACTATCCTAACAAACTACTCAACAAAAGGAATATTTGTGCATCTAACCATGTGTAATAGAATGTACTGGAAGAATAGCTGGGTGATATGCTAGTCCCCTTATGAAGTATATACAGATCCAACAAATATCCTAACTACATTATGAAGATAAGTAGACTATTTGATAAGTAATATACATTATGCATTCTAACAGGGCTTATCACTAAATCACTAAGCCTAACCAAGCTTCAGTGGAAGATTCATCTACGAAGAGTTCCCACGGGACGTCATCATATTATTGGCCCTTTTTGGGGTCTAGATTGAATTCAAGCTCGAAGTCGACTTGAGCTTGTCCTTTGATGGTAGTTCGTGGATTGTAGGGGATGTCAAATTGACCAAGTTCAACTACCCACTTAATTATCTAACCTAAGGGTGTATCGTTTTTGCAAGTCCTGTCATACTGGATAGTTAGTTAAGATTTCTAAAGGGTGTTCCAAAAAGTATGATTGTAGCTTTCTTGCAGACATGATCAAGATGAAGTCTAATTTTTCCAATAGAAGAATATCATAGTTCTGCATTGTGTAGAGCTTGACTCACATATTAAACGAGGTACTATAAGATATCATTTCCTTTTATAAGTAAAGTTCTCATGGTATGCATTGAGATAGCTAGGTGCAGTGAGAGAGTTTCGTCTATCTTCGTCAAACTTAATTTCTTCTTAGAATTTATCAAAGAAAGGTTTGCATCGGTTTATGGACTTGGAAATGAAGCGATTGAGGATGGATATTCTTTCGGTGAGGTTCTGGACTTCTTTAATTGTGTGGAAATTCTCATTTTGATGATTGCCCGAGTATTTCTAGAGTTGGCTTCAATTCCTAATTGGTTCACTAAGTAGCCCAAGAACTTGCCAGAGCATACTCCTGAAGCACATTCGAGATGGTTGAGCTTTATCCTGTACTTGTGAATAATATCAAACATCTCGAATAAATGCTGAATGTGGTCTTCTAACCTTTTATTTTTGGCGTAAGAGAGATAGCAATTGGCACTTTGCTTGCTCCCATACGCCTTCCAAGACTCGTCAAGTGAACAAGCCCACATATTTTTTTACTAGTATGTCTTCGACATAGATCTTCATAATCATATCGATCTGTTGGGTGAACATGGCATTATTGAGATACTAATTTCTCACTCCAGCATTTTTGAGATCAAGGGCATCATTTTGTAGGAGTAGAGACCTTGGTCGGTGCCACCCTAATGAAAGGGAAGTAGGAATGGACACGTCTTTAAACTACGCATCCGACGACCTACAAATGACCTCATCAAATGAGGTATGTGTTTGCCTCTTCATCCCTTCTTTAGGGTTGTCCTCATGAGACTCTATATGCTAGCACCCATTTAGCTTTTGCCCAATGCATGGAGCCAGTTGGTGGGGTCTTACTTTCTTTGGAAAGAGACCTCACTTGGCGAGGACATGTCCCTCTAGTCTTTCAAACTATCTTCCAACTTAGAGTGTTAGGTAAGGAAGAGTCCAATAGTTGGTACCATATGACCCCCTTGAGAGCCCATTCATCATTCGTAGTAGGTCTGCCTTCATAAATAAAAGTGTGGAAAGAGTCCTAATTTTGGGCCAGGAGGAGGTGATAAGCAATTGACGGTGATAAGGCTCTTTCCTTAATTTTTCCAACCCAGTACCCTGGAGCCAATGAGTTCGTTGACCTTTTTAACTTATTTTTTATTTTACTGGTTTAGTATTGAAGTGTTTCTTCTTACAGGAACCATTGATATGTTCAAACTCTACGAGGCGGAGTGGGGTTTAATTGAGGATATTTATAGGCACCCTTTAAAGTCTCGCCACTTTGAACTAATCATATCCATATTCTTTATCCAATTCAACTTGATGGCTTCAAGAGATAAGATTCTGAAGCGCTTTAACTTGTTATATTTCAAATATTTCTAGATGTTCACTTCGTACTATGAAAAAAAAATGATATGTGAAGAAGCATATTTAACGCCCAACTTGGCATCCTAATGAGCACGGCTCTAAACCCCAAAAGCCTAAGGCCGAATTCTGGTGGTGTAAAACATGTTAGGGAAAAGTAAGATAAGTTTGACAAGGCCAACTCTTAGAAATCGGCCGATGAGAGGTGATAGGAATGTAAAATACACATTTTACATCTTTATTTAATGTGCTCATATGACTATTTTATGCCTAAATGTACTTAGTATTCTCATATTTTGGTTTAGGTGGCAAGTTGATGGATATAGCGTAATTTGGAAGAAATATGTGAAAATGGACCAAAGTGAAAGGAAATGAAAGTTCAAGGACTAGCGTGCAAATACACAAAAGTTGTGTCAAACCAAAAAATGAAGATTTGAGAGTCAATTGCTTGAAAGAAGACGTCAAATGGATGAAATATCGTCAAAGTATGATCACACATCAATTTCCAATCGAAAAGTTATACACCGATTTTCAGTCTCATATTGAGACCCATTTTCGACATGGAAAACGATCGAATTGGAAGATCATATCTGAATAAAAGTTGTAGCCCTTTGAGTTATCTTTCCAACACATCTTGAATTACCTCAATCGGATATCAGGAAAGGAAGATACGACCAAAACACTGAAAGCTGTTCGGAGGAAATTTCGTAAAACCATGCGGCCGCAAGCCTTTAATTCCATGCGGCCGAATAGACCATTACCGAGAGTTTGAAGGTTGAATTTATTTGTTCCTTGCGGCCGTAAGCCTCTAAACCATGCGGCCGCATGGTTCATTTCCGATACGAAAATTCTGGTTTCCTAATTTAAGTCAACTACCTATGGAAACAACTATAAATACATCTTTTAAAACCCTAGAACGGAGGAGAACGCCTCCAACCTATTTTCTCTCTATTTTTCTTAGATCTATCATGTGTAACTAAACTTCTACGCTTGGTCGAAGGAAATTGAAGCCTCGGAACCACATATTGTGAGATCTAAATGGTTTTTCTTATTGTTTGATTTATATTTTGAGTATTGAATGTTCTTCTGCATTTATTTCTATGATTTGTTGCGTTTAATTGCTAGAGGGCCCACTAGTTTATTGATTGTAACAACCTACCGCTAAGTTAAACATCAAATCCGTAATTGTTTGATCCCTTTAACTTGTGAAGCACTAGGATTTGATAATTTTCATGATAGAGGTTATTGAATCTTAAGAAGAATGTTTAAATAGATTGAATGCAACCGCCTGGTGTTTGTGTTATCTAGTTCATCGATTTCTCTATTGTGTAAAGCCGTTATTAAATTGAATCTTGAGCTACGGTCTGGGGTTATTTAATAATTAGGGTTAATTAGAACGCTGGTTTCTAATTAACTAAAATTAAGGAGAAATAGGAATCAATTCCAACGATGAATATTCGAAATATGAATTGAATTATCCTTGTATCTATGATCAATTGTGGATTTTCGATAGTGGATGTGGACTTAGACCAAGGTTAGTTATTTGATTGATTTCGTTAATTTAATTGTCATTGTTATTGATTATGTTATTTACAATTGTTGCATACAAAAACCCCCCAATCATTGTACGAAGCATAAAATATTGAATTGCACACTCTTCGTGGGATCGACCCTTACTTCCACTACTACATTAGTTTTAGAGGTTTAAGGACTATTTTTGGGTGCTTGCGACAGCACACCAAATTTTGGCGCCGTTGCCGGGGAGTGGTGCTAATTTATTTTTGTGCTTCTTTAGTTATTTTATTTATTTTTGAAAAAAAAATCATAATTTTCTAGGTTTTTAAGCAATTTATTGTTTTTAGGAATTTTAGCATAGAATTTTATTTGTTTTTCTTATTCTAGTTTTTTTTATTTATTTTTTAACTTGTTTGTCATTTTTTTTGAGTTTCCTTGATAGTTTGAGGAACTTGATTGCAACTATGGCCGACAATTCTCAACAATTCGGCACTAGACTCGACATGCCATCGAAATATGTTAATGAGGTAAATGTCTCATCCATTGAACAACAACTTGCGAGTCTAACTACTCTTATTTGTCGAATGGTTGTGTAATGCAAACAAATAATGCATGTGGAATTTGTTCATTGGTAGGCCATCCAACTAATATGTGCCCAACACTTCAAGAAGAATTCATTGAACACGTAAATGCAACCGGTAGCTTTCTTTGACAAATCCACGTAAGAATTATGATCCATATTCAAACACGTACAACCAAGGATGGAGGGATCATCCAAATCTTAGCTATGGGAATCGACAAGTGAATCAACCTATGAATCAAAATTGCGTAATTTTCAAAGAATATAATCACCATACCCTCCTAGACAACAACAGACCAAACTTCTAACTCTCGTATGTCTTTAGAAGATATGGTTAAATCTATAGCCACTAACACTTTACGATTTCAACAGGAGAGAAGGGCTATCATTCAATGTTTGGAGAATCAGATAGTCAAAATGGCTAACGCGGTCGCCGGTTGGAGTCGCAATGCGGAAAACTACCCTCTCAAACGGTAGTAAATCCAAGGAAAATGTAAGTGCAATCACGTTGAGGAGTGACATGAAGGTTGAAGTTCCAAAGAAAGACATCCCTACATCGTCTCGAGCAAAAAGAGAAGAAAACCTCGTTGCAAACAAGACTACTCCCAACGATAATGAGGTAACTGAGCGTAAGTTTCCACCTCTTTCTGATTGTAAACCTGTACCTCCTTTTCCTCAAGCTCTAGTAGGATGTAGAAAATATGAACGAGATCATGATGAGTTGCATGAAATTTTTAGTAAATGCGAGGTAAATATTCCACTTTTAGATATTATTAAACAAGTACCTCGTTATGCTAAATTTTTGAAACAATTGTGCACAAGTAAGAGGAAACAGAAATTGAAGGGGATTGAAAGGGTAAAAGTTGGAGAAATTGTATCTCATAATTATTCAAGAGAAACTTCCAATAAAGTGCACGGATCCAGGTATGTTCACTATCCCTTGCATGATAGGCGACACTAAGTTTGTAAAGGCCATGCTAGATTCTGGTGCATCTATTATTGTCATGACATACTCTGTATACACTTCCTTGAAACTTGACCTTTAAATAAACCGGTATAATAATTCAACTATATGATAAATCTAATGCATATCCTAAGGGGGTAGTTGAGGATGTTCTTGTGAAAATTGATGGTTTGATTTTCCCTGCTGATTTTTATGTCCTTGACATGGGCAATAGTAATCATACTACTCCTATCTTGTTAGGGAGACCATTCTTACGGACATCTAAAACTAAAATGGATTTTAATAATGGTACATTGACCATGGAATTTGATGATAAGATCATTAAGCTTAATATCTATGACTCCATGAAACATTCGTATTAATAATCATGTTCATTTTATTGATGTAATTGATCAATTAGCACAGGATGTTTTCAAATTTGTCAAAATGAATGGGAATCCGTCATTAATGAGCATCTTTTGGGAAGGAAAAAGAGGAGTTGACCTTAAACACCGAGTTACAAAGAACTCACAAGATTAAATGATCTTTCAAAGTCGTAATAATTTTATTTTGTATTGCCAGTTTCTAATGAGAAACCTTTATCCTTTGTTTTGCAGATTTTCATTCCGGATTTGAAGCTTCACCCCAGTCACTACAAGTATACATTCCATGGAGGTGGAGGAACACTACCAGTTATCATTCCCAATGGACTTGGTGCACCGCAAAGAAAATCGAAGCCAACCATGATAGACTCGGGCTAAACAAGAAAGCAATAAGTCGAGCCAAAGACAATAAACAAAGGCGCTGCTTGGGAGGCAACCCAAGGGGAGTTCGTTCCTTTATCTTTTTATTTTTATTTTTTTTTTGTTTTTCGCATTCATATTTTAGTTATCTTTGTCTTTTCTTTGCATTTCACCTTACATTGGGGACAATGTAAGTTTTAAGTGTGGGGGAGAGGATTTAGATTTAGGTTGCATTTAGATTGAGTGAGTTTAATTTTTGAAAAGTTTTGCATGCTTTTTCAAGAAGAGGAGTTGAGGTTACATGATTTTTTTTTTTGGTTGTATGCTATTTGTAAGAATTAATTAGGCTTTTGAAGAACTCATAACATGATTGAATGAATAATCCTCCAACTTAGAGTTAATTGGTTGAGTTATTTTCTTTGAGGATGGTAGTAACTAAATTATGTGGACAAAAGCCAGTGAGATTTTGAGCCTTTAGATTAACACATCCATAACAGTCTCATTATTTTTTTTCATGTGTGATATTCTTCCATGGTTTTGTCTCTCTAGAACTTGCCTTGATTCTCTTCAAGATCACATTGACACATGCATGCACGAACATGATTAAGGTCATCTTTGTTACATAAACTAGCCACCTTAGGCAAATAGCCGACCCTGTAATTGAATTTTCTATTGTTGAGCCCATTTGAGCCTTATTACCTTTTCTTTGTATAAACTCACATTACAAGCTTTAAATTGGAAAAACAATATCTTTACCCAAGCTTTAGAACTAGTGGAGTATTGTTGAATGTCATGAGAAGTGTGAATATGCAAGAAAATAAGTGTGGGGGTATCAAGATTTATGGTAATGCTATTATTGGTGAATTGGAACAAATTTTCTATGTCGATTCAGGGAGTTCTATTATTGGTGTATAATTTGGAGTTTACATTGTGCAAGAAAAATACAAGAAAAATAAGAAAAAAAAATGAATGATTGAAGAAAAAGAAAAGAAAAGAAAGAAAAAGAAAAAGAAAATAAGTGATGAAGGAGAGTGATTTTAATGTGAAAAGATCTATATTCATAACTCCTCATACATCCCAAGAAAGAGTTCGATTTGTGTGGGATAGATGCAAAAATGATGAAGCTATATGTGGAGTGGTTGGTTTACATGTCTTATGTATATGTTTGAGCTAAGTCTATTTATCTTTACTCCATTAGTTTCGATGGCTCTTGAGTCACATACCCAAATATTTCCCACCTTGACCATAGGCCACGTTACAACCTTTGAAAAGTCCTTATAATTCTTGTAAAGCATGTGATCTAAGTGGTGGCGAATTAGAAGATATGCAAGCATATGGTAGAACATCTCCATTGGAATGAATTTCAGCGAAACACTTACCCTTTTAAACACATGAGAATGAATGCTTATATCCGTGAGGGTCTACATGTTTGGTTTACTCCATCTTTATATGAAAATGCTTGCTAATTGATTATGAGTTGTATGGAATGTTTATTCATGAAATTTTATGTGTTTTGAAAAAGTTTGATGGTTCTATGTTCTTGGCATTACAACTTGGTGTCTTTGGAGAATTAAATTTAAGTTTTGCCCGAGGACGAGCAAAAGCTAAGTGTGGGGGAATTTGATAGGAATGTAAAATACACATTTTACATCTTTATTTAATGTGCTCATATGACTATTTTATGCCTAAATGTACTTAGTATTCTCATATTTTGGTTTAGGTGGCAAGTTGATGGATATAGCGTAATTTGGAAGAAATATGTGAAAATGGACCAAAGTGAAAGGAAATGAAAGTTCAAGGACTAGCGTGCAAATACACAAAAGTTGTGTCAAACCAAAAAATGAAGATTTGAGAGTCAATTGCTTGAAAGAAGACGTCAAATGGATGAAATATCGTCAAAGTATGATCACACATCAATTTCCAATCGAAAAGTTATACACCGATTTTCAGCCTCATATTGAGACCCATTTTCGACATGGAAAACGATAGAATTGGAAGATCATATCTGAATAAAAGTTGTAGCCCTTTGAGTTATCTTTCCAACACATCTTGAATTACCTCAATCGGATATCGGGAAAGGAAGATACGACCAAAACACTGAAAGCTGTTCGGAGGAAATTTCGTAAAACCATGCGGCCGCAAGCCTTTAATTCCATGCGGCCGCATAGACCATTACCGAGAGTTTGAAGGTTGAATTTATTTGTTCCTTGCGGACGCAAGCCTCTAAACCATGCGGCCGCATGGTTCATTTCCGATACGAAAATTCTGGTTTCCTAATTTAAGTCAACTACCTATGGAAACAACTATAAATACATCTTTTAAAACCCTAGAACGGAGGAGAACGCCTCCAACCTATTTTCTCTCTATTTTTCTTAGATCTATCATGTGTAACTAAACTTCTACGCTTGGTCGAAGGAAATTGAAGCCTCGGAACCACATATTGTGAGATCTAAATGGTTTTTCTTATTGTTTGATTTATATTTTGAGTATTGAATGTTCTTCTGCATTTATTTCTATGATTTGTTGCGTTTAATTGCTAGAGGGCCCGCTAGTTTATTGATTGTAACAACCTACCGCTAAGTTAAACATCAAATCCGTAATTGTTTGATCCCTTTAACTTGTGAAGCACTAGGATTTGATAATTTTCTGCGATAGAGGTTATTGAATCTTAAGAAGAATGTTTAAATAGATTGAATGCAACCGCTGGTGTTTGTGTTATCTAGTTCATCGATTTCTCTATTGTGTAAAGCTGTTACTAAATTGAATCTTGAGTGCTGGTCTGGGGTTATTTAATAATTAGGGTTAATTAGAACGCTGGTTTCTAATTAACTAAAATTAAGGAGAAATAGGAATCAATTCCAACGATGAATATTCGAAATATGAATTGAATTATCCTTGTATCTATGATCAATTGTGGATTTTCGATGGTGGATGTGGACTTAGACCAAGGTTAGTTATTTGATTGATTTCGTTAATTTAATTGTCATTGTTATTGATTATGTTATTTACAATTGTTGCATACAAAAACCCCCCAATCATTGTACGAAGCATAAAATATTGAATTACACACTCTTCGTGGGATCGACCCTTACTTCCACTACTACATTAGTTTTAGAGGTTTAAGGACTATTTTTGGGTGCTTGCGACAGCACACCAAGAGGCTCCATGAAACAAATGAAGAGAAGGAAATGATCATTCACAAGAAGAGAAAAATATCATTGGTCACTGGTTCATTCGATGTTGGTAATCTCAGTGCTTTAGGTGCCACCATAGCTAAGCTACCTCCACCCTACCTCCTATTGCAAAACTAATTCCTACTACCATCTCTACTACTATCTTGATAGAGGAGGAGACTGGGCCCACGAGAAGACCCCTAATATGAAAAGGGAAATGAATTGCTTCCACGGAGACGCCTGAGAAGGTAATAAAATTTTGCGTGGCCAAGATAAGGAGCTCATCCTCAAAGTCTTGGGAATGCTTCTGCCAAAAATCCAGGCTGCCATTGCCAATTTCTACAAGTTTTGGACTGAAAGGTAGCAGAACTATATCACTACATGTGATGAGATGGACTTGAAGGTGACCCTGGTGAGCCACAATGCTAGGGCCTTTGGGGTGAGCATATATGCTCAAATACTTCTGAGGGACATCAAGAGTTAGAATAAAGAGTCCTAGGAGAAGGTTTCCAAGGATGAATAAGAGGTGAAAAAGGTAGAGCCGGCGTTTAATCTTTGAAGATAAAGTGGGATGAGGAGACAACACAAGTATTTCTGCTTCGTCTTAATAACAGTGCTTCATTTTACTATAGCTTCGGTATGTTTTAACATATTAATGTGCTTTAAATAACTTCATAGTCACTTCATCATAGCAAAGCTTGTAAAATTTTCCCAAGTATTAAGAGTTCCAGTTTGTTTTATGCATGTTAACTTTGATGCTTTTGTAATTTCCTTCATAATAATTAACTATGCTTCTTTCTCATGTAATGAAATGACCTTAAATTGGTACCTCATTTACAACAAATTACTCTATCTCGTACTATGTTGGTGCCTTGAATAGGGGAAGCCAAATAGATTGCATCACTTTGGATATTAAGACAAGAATTTATCAAACTTTTCCTAACGTGAATTTTCTATTGTTTAATTTTGAAATATTTTTTCTTAAAGTCTTTTCAAATCTTTCTTACATAGGGATAGCTCATCCATGCTAAAGACTTCTTTCATGGTGGATGGTTCATCCATAGAATGCTTCAGCTTCATAGTTTTTGAGGTGGGCCCCTCGTGGGGTGCTAAGCACCTTTACTTACGAAGTGACATCCTTGCATGGAGTGGCACTTCCATGCTAAGGGCTTTTTCCATGGAAGGCTTCAGCTTCATAGGTTTTTGAGTTGGGCTCATCGTGGGGCGTTTTGTACCTATCTTTACGAAGTGGTATCCTTACACGGGGGTGTCACTTCCATGCTAAGAACTTCTTCCATGGTAGATGGTTCATCTATGGAAGGTTTCAGCTTCGTGGGTGTTTAAGGTAGAACCCTCGTAGGATATTTCGCACTTGTCCTTATGAAATGGTATCCTTATATGTGGGTTAGCACTTCCATGCTAAAGGCTTCTTCCATGGTGGATGTGAAAACCTTCAACTTCGTACCATTAATGTAGGCCCCTCATGAGGTGCTTCACACCTCTCATTATAAAGTGACATCCTTACATGGGGTGCCTTTTTCATACTAAGGGCTTCTTCTAAGTGGAAGGATCATCCATGGAAGGCTCCAAGGATTTAAAAGGAAGTGAAGACTATTAAAATAGAAATTCATTATATTGAAGGAAACGAATTTACATAGGCCGAGAAAGATCATCCAGACAAAGTGATGAGCCTTGTACATTGGTAATATCTTCTTAAATGTTCAATGTTCCTTGGATGAGGTTGTCCTTTTGAATCCAGCTCTTTCATTTTGTAAGTGTCAGGTCGTAGCTCTTCTTTGATGCAGTAGGGGCTTACGCCTAACTTTTCAAAAGATATGAAGACCGTCCTCAACATAAAATCATCTAGGCAAAATGACATGTTCTTCACCTTAGCGTTGTAATAGCAAGTCATTTTTTGCTAGTAGGAAGTGAGTTTCACTTGAGATTCATCTCTCCTTTTTTCAAGGAAGTCGACTTTATACATTCTCAACTTGTTGTTAGATATTTCATAGAAATGTATGTAACAAAGCAAGGACAATCCTACATCCATCGAACTTGTAGCTTTGGCTCTATAAGCCATGGATAAAAGAAGTTCCTCCAGTGGCGGTTTGGCTTATGGTGCATATAGTACATAACACTTGCAGGAGCTCGTTCATGCTCCTTTAGAGGCATCAAGCTTCCTTTTTAGGGTATACTTGATGGTTTTATTGATTTTTCATCCTGGTTGTTTGCTTGAGGGTGTTGAGGTATTGAGAAGTGTTTCTTAATTCCTAGCTCCATACATAAGTCCCATACCTTTTTGTAGTTAAATTGTCTTCCATTATCTGATATGATCAAGTAAAGAATGATAAACCAGCGTATGATGCTCTTTCAGAGGATTTTAGAAGTGTTAGTGTAGCGACCGTGAACTTTTAAATTATATAAATTAATTTTCTCGAAAAACGTGTCGCTAAAACGTAACCCTAATTTTCTAGAGAAACGCGATCGTCTAGCCGTTATAAAAACGAATTCAAATCTATTCGATTGAATCCAATCTCGAATAATTATTTTAGTATCAATTTCGAATTATTTTATTTAAATCCAATTTTTATTAAATTCAAGCCCAATTATTTAAAATCCAACATTTTATGGTCCAATTTCATAAGCCCGATTTAGTTTTAATTCTTTTAGCCCAATTCTTTTAAGTCCATTCAACTGAGTCCAAAACCGGAATCTATTTAGTCTAGCCCAATTAGAAAACCCTAGAGCCCAACAATTAGGCCCAATTACCCGTCTAGGGTTTTGTGCCCTAATTGTCACTATTCATACCCCACAAGCACTCCCACTCTCCTCACACACACGACATCCATTTGGTAAGAAACTTTCCCTCCCCCACACTCTCTCAATTCCATTGTGAGACACCATTGATGTGTGCAGCCTAAACCACCAAACTGCACCTTACTGCCCTCCCCAAACCGAGAACATCAGACCACCAAGTCACTGCCCAACCAACACTAAGCTGCAACCTCAACACCACCACCTCCAACTCACGAGATCATCACCACACAAGCATTTCACCCAACCCCAGCTGCAAGCACACCACACAAGCCGAAGCAACCCGACAGCAAACCACGAGCTGCAGCCAACTAAACTAAGCTGCAACCTCAAGAACCCCAAACCACCAGCTAACCACCAAACCGAGAACACAACCCACCAAGCCAACCCACGAACCACCAGCAAACCACCAAAACCGAGACCAAAATCAATGCCCAAGAGCACCCCAAACCAACTCCAAACAGAACCAACAGCCACCATCAAATCGCCACAACCGAATGCAAAATCGACCCCAGCCAACCCAACTTCAAAGCAACTGCAAGCAAGTCTCAGCCCTATCACCCCACCACTCCAAAACCGAGACCACAACACCCAATCAACCACACAAAACGAAAATAAAAACAACCCATTACCTTACCTCGTTCTTCGACCTATTTCCAGAATGTTTGCCACCAAGAAACCCAAGAAAATCGACCCATTTAGCCTCGGTCGACTTCGAAACCTTACACCCAAAAGCCCCAAAAGAGAATACCCAATCCCTTACCTACGTGTGGGCGCCACCACAAGATGGTGGCGCTGGCCCTTTCGCCGGCGGCAGTCGGACCGGAGGGAAGGGGCAGAGCTAGGGCTGTCCGTGGGTCGGTTCGGTTCGGTTCTGAAGATACCCGAACCGACCCAAAACTTTCGGGTATTTAATAAATGGAACCGTCGGGTCCAAATATAATTATGGAACCGTTCGGGTTCGGTTCCGTTCGGTTCGGTTCGGGTCCGTTCGGTTCCGTACCATAATTAAATTTTTTAATATTTACAGCAACACTACATAAATACAACTAATGACATTTCATACGTAACTTTTACAAATTAACATAGCCCAATTCAAAAACATATAAATAACTAGCCGTCCAATAAAATTAATTCAATGCATA
Organism: Fraxinus americana; assembly: GCA_035079005.1. Lineage (NCBI taxonomy): Eukaryota > Viridiplantae > Streptophyta > Magnoliopsida > Lamiales > Oleaceae > Fraxinus > Fraxinus americana. Next base: position 23,015,310 of record CM068706.1, read on the forward strand.
CAAATACGAAAAAGTAGATATTAATATTACATCAACACTACATAAAGTATATTCATTTGCTTCAAATTAAAATGGGCTAATGGGCTTTAAAAATTATTTGGGTTTTAAAATTATAATTATAAAATAATTTGATTTATTTAATTAAATTGCTAATTTGTTTAGAAAAAATAAAATAATTTAATTAATTCAATATAAAAAATAAAAAAATTATTTAGTTTCGGTTCTTGGTCTAGACCTGAGACCCGACCCAAACCCATCGGTTCTCGATTCGAGTACCCGTTCTGGTATTTAATTTACGAAGAACCGCTCGGTTCGGTTCGGTTCGGTTCGGGTTCGGTTCGGTCCGGTTCGGTTCGGGACTTTTGGACACCCCTAGACAGAGCCCTTCCCCGTCGCCCTCTTCCTCTCTCTCTCAGATTCGAAATGAGAGAGAGAGAGATTGTTTTATTTTAATTTATTTTGATTTTAGAAAATTTACCCTTTAGCCCCCAAGTTTTAATTGTTTTAATTAAGTCCTTATGTTTTAAATATTTTAATTTCAGTTCTTTAAATTTTGTTTTCAGTTTTAGTAAGTGTTTAATTTAGTCCCTAGTTTATATAAGTTATTATTTCAGCCATTTAAGTTTTATTTTCAGCTTTAATATATTTACAGATTAGCCCTTAAACTATTAAAAGTTATTATTTTAGTTTTCAGCTTTATTTTCAGCTTTAATATATTTACAGCTTAGTCCTTAAACTATTAAAAGTTATTATTTTAGTTTTCAGCTTTTATTTTCAGTTTTAATACATTTACAGCTCAGTCCTTAAGCTTATAAAAGTTATTATTTCAGTTTTTAACTTTTAATTCCAGCTTTATTATAATTACAATTTAGTCCCTAAACTTATGAAAGTTATTATTTTAGCCCTTAAAGTTTTATTTTCAGATTTAATAAATTTCCAATTTAGCCCCTAAACTTTACCTTATCATTTTAAGTCATTTATTTCAATTCCAATAATTTTCAATTAAGCCCTTGACCTTAATTTCAACACTTTAAAACTTTAAAGTTTCGAAATACTGATTCAAACTTATTTTCTATTGGCTAGACGAAACGAACGGACAATTAGGAGATTGAAGTTACTTCTCGCACCATTTTCACGAAACTCGAGATTTTGAGGTAGACTCGCCACCATTAATTAGTTTAAATTATAATTGCATGCTTTATGTGAATTTACGTGATTTATATGCTTTATGCATAGGATGAGAATGTGTCATATGAGATATATGATATTGTTATGCTTGCCATAACTTATATGCTTAATTGCATGAGAAAGAAAGAAAGAATGAATCTCTTATGAGATAAGAAGAGAATGTTATGCATAACTTATGTGCTTCATCCGCACAAGAAAGAAAGAACTACCCATAGCCTGTATTTTAAAGAGCCTATGATTTTCAAGAAAATGAACCAAAGATGATATCACGTTGTATATTGTATGAGTGTGTATTCAATTATTCTATAAATTAATTATCGGCGATGAGTCTATTGAGTATTTCTTCGAAATACTCATTCTGCTATTTTTAACAATACTTGCAGATTTCGGAGGCGATCGAGATTGATCCGGCAGTGGTGGCATAAAATTTGATTATCGAAATTATTAAATTTTCGAATTTATGTATTGAAACATTGTTAACGTATTTTTCGTTTCCGCTATTCCAAAACATGATATTTAAATTTTGAACAATTATCCAATGTATTTTTCTTGTCGACGAAGTTTTCAATTGCAAATGTGATTTTTAAAAAATTAGGTTATTTCCGCAAAATTGATTGACAAAATTAGGGCAAAAGACGATGACGTGGCAATCCGGGTTAACAGAACTCGGGGCGCTACAGCTAGCTTTTGTGATCTTAGCCAATGGTTCAACCTCTACCCGCTTTGTAAAGTAATCAATAGTGACAGTTGTATGGCTTGCATTGTCTCTTCCTTTTGTCATAGGACATATGAGGTCAATCCCTTACTTGGTGAATGGTCAAAGTTTGGATACAACAGTGAGCTCCTAGGATGGTTACCTCTGCACATTTCAGAAACGCTGGCACTTGTCGTACTTTTACACAAATTGAAGTACATCATTTTTCAATGGAAAACAATAATATCCTTGTTTCAGCACTTTTTGTGCAAGCTCATGTTCTTAGAAGTGATTGCCACATACTTGCTCATGAATTTCTCGAAGAACTTCTCCTTTGGTGCATCAAATGAGGGAAAAGGATAAGCCTCTTTTGTAGAGTACATCATCCTATAGGACGAAGTGTGCAACTCTTCTATTTAACTTTGTGGGATTCATCCTTATTTTCAAGTAGGACCTAATCTTTGAAGAAAGCACTGATGGGTTACATCTATGATGGGGTGTCTTCAATCCACATCACTTCCTCTCCCATTGAAATGGAGGGTCTGGTAAGGTGTTTAATTCGAACTATTTTGAGTAGCTCAGGATCTTTGCTGCTATAAAATCTTGATAAAGCATTGACATGGGGACTTTTAAGATGTGGGATTTGTGCCAAGTCAAACTTTTCAAAGTGTAGGAGAAGATCTATGGCCTGTTTGAGGTATGCCACCATGCTCTGTCTCTCGTGATAAAGTTTTCATTGACTTAGCTCAATACTAGCTGAGAAACGCTATTGATGAGCAGCCTTTTCACTTGTATCTCTTTAGCCAATATTAGGTCAGCTATGAGTGCTTCGTACTCAGTAACATTGTTCGAGGCTACCACACAATTAAGCTTGTGGCCTTCTGGCTAACCAAGACTACCCCTACTCAGGAGCCGATTCTCCTAAGAAACCATCAACAAAGCGGTTCCAAGCGGGGGCTCAATGGGTTCCATTGCCACTTTTATTTTAGGGACAATGAACTTTGCTGCTAAGTACGCAAATGTTTAACCCTTGATGGAGGTTCTCGACTTGTAGAGTATTTCAAATTCACTTTGCTCTATAGCCAACTTCATCAACCTTTCAAAAAAAGCTGGCTTCTAAAGAACCTATTAGAGTGAAGAAATTATTATCAAATGGATGCTATGGGCTTGGAAATATGACCTTTGTAGCACCTCAAAATTTATTTATTTTTTACATAAGGCTTAAGTTTTGTTAATTAATTTAATTTTTGCTCATTAGCAAGTTAAGTGGTCTATGTCTAGCCGTGTCACCACACAGGTATTTCATGTCGAGTCGGATCGGGCCGGGTCACATGGACGACCCATTTTATTAAACTTAAAATTCAACTCCTCCCTCCAAAAATCATTTCATGCAAATCGGGTTGGGTCAGACCATATGGGCGACCAGTTTTCTTCCAACATCTTTCACTCTCACATGGACTTGACTTGATTCTAATATAATATCAATTATATTTATCGCAACATTTCCAAGTTCATACAGGTAAATGGATCGTAAGACCAACAGGTTAATTTAAGATCATACAATACTATACATCTGTTAGAGATATATAGCAACTCTACTAGAGGAAATATTTTTCTCGCTTTACCCAAGACATATATTGTGACACCAATTCGAGTATTTCTAACCACTCAAATAGTCAAAAAGCATACTCAAATTTCTCATTTATATTGTAATCGAAATTATGTCTCAAACCTCAAATAGTTAACACAATTGTCCAATCGGTGAATACAAGTAGAGGTGTTAGATAAATTTGTCTTCATTTCTTACTTGTATCCTTTAATTTCAAGTCAGATGTTTTCCTAGACATGTCCCATCAAAACGAATCAACTATCATTATTGGCAACATGGTAAAGTAGCAACACCAAAATAAAAATTTGAGAAATAGTCACAAGTCATAAGGGTATAAAAGTGAGGTCATATGTGCCTCGGAGACTCACACAATGAAGAAGCCCCGATCAATTCTTTCATTTCTTATTGGTCATTAAAGCACACACGGTATGAAGCACGTGTTATGGTATTTTCTTTCTTTCTTTCTTAAGGCATATGTACAATCTTACAAATTAAATATACTGTACAGATCATAGTTTAGATATTTATCAATATCTAACCTGAGTTCTCCTTATATTTAATCGTCTAGGAAATTCCAATCGAGAACTCAATCTGGCTATTAAATATGTTTAATGGATAGCAAAATCTATTTCGATTACTTGTTGTAATTTCAACTTGATATCCTATGAAGGCGACTAGATCATGTACACAATATAATCACCGTGTCTCATCTTAGCATACCTCAAAGTGTCTGAAGTGATTATTCGTATTAGTGAACCAATCTCAACTTGTTTGACATACTTTATACGTACATACTAAACAGTAATCTAATACTCACATCAAAAAGATTACTGTTAACATATGAACTCAAAATATTTTCATTAATGGACTTATATGAAAAGTTTCATAATGCATAATTCAAATTCTACGCAATCCCATAGATTTAGCCCCCGTTTGAAACCTATTTTTTTCCAAGATTTCTCATTTTTCTACAGTGAAGGCACACAACAACCGAAAATCTGTCAGAATGCCATAATCCCATATTCCCATTTGAAATTTTCTTTCGATTTTGCCCTCATCCAATAATTGTAATTTTCCACAAATACCCTCACCTTTTTCAACCAAACTCTTCCACTCAACACAAAAATATGGGAAGGGCAATATTGGAATCAACAAATTAAATGGATTCAGAATGTCAGTTTGCAAGTGGGAAGGGAACATCCTCTGACAGAAATTGATAGAATTAGTACATGGGTCCCACGAAATTTGAAAAAAAACTGTAGAAGAATGAGAAATCTTGCAAAAAAAAAAAGGGTTTCAAACACAGGCTTAATATGAGTTACAAAAACAACTCTAGCAATTGGTTTAGTAAATGGATCAACTACCATTTGGTGCATAGGAATATATTGCAAACTTACTTCCTTCTTTCCTATAATGTCTCTTACAACATTATATTTTATATCAACGTGTTTAGTTCTACGGTAATACGTAGGATCCTTTGTATATGCAATAGCTTCCTGACTATCACATTAAATCAATATAGGCCCCACACCTACTCTAAGGACTCTTAGGGACCGTTTGATTGTAAATGTGGAAAATGGGTGGAAAAAAAATGATTTTCAGGGAAAGTAATTGCCTAAAAATTGTTTTGTAGGGAATTATTAATTCAGTGTGTTTGATTGGTATAATTTTCGACTCGGAAAATTTTAAAATTTTCTATTCGTTTAGCTTTGTTTTACATGGAAATTGTCCATTAAAGTTATATTTTTTTCCACAATTGGTTATAAAATTTGTTTCCATTGCTAAAAAGTAAAAAAAAATAAAAAAAAAAATTATTTCCTAAAAAATCATTTTTTTAAATCAAAATTTAATATTTGTTTGACTTTGTTTTATATGAAAATTGTCCATTAAAGTGATTTTTTTTTTTACAATTGATTATGAATTTTGTTTCCATTGCCCAAAAAAAAAAAAATTTCAGCAGCCGCCTGGAAAGGTGGGAAATTTTTTTTATGGAAAACCCGGAAAATAGGGTAGAGAGGAAAACATTTTCCGTGGAAAATTTCGCCTATCAAACAGTCAAAAAAGTGGAAAATGGAAAATATTTTCCTAGTTCCATGGAAAATTCCGCCAATCAAACGGGGCCTTAGGTGCTGTAAAAATCTCCTTTACCAAACAACTTTATGTACCACTGAAGCACATGCTACAAAGTGTGCTTCCATTATGGACAATGAAATGTATGTATGTTTCTTTCTACTCCAAGAGATGGCACCAATATTAAGCAAGAATGCATATCTCGAAGTTGATTTGTGCTCATCTAGATCTCCATCCCAATTAGCATTTGTGTATCATTTTAAGCACAAACTATTTCCTTGATGGCATAGGGAATAATTAGCAGTACCCTTCAGATATCTAAATATCCTCTTAACAGCTTTCCAATGCTCTCTTTCGGGATTAGATTGATACCAGCTGACTATACCAATGGCATAACAAATGTCAGGATGAGTACACATCATAACATACATCAAGTTCCTAACTACACTGAAGTATGAAACTCTGGACATTTCTTTTTTTCCCTAAGAGTCTTAGGACACGTGCGAAGACTTAGAGTTTCATCTTTCGATACAAGAGTGTCAATGGGGTTTCAATACTTTATTTTGAGATGTTTAAGAATTTTTTTTTTTACATATGGCCCCTGTGACAGAACAAGAATCCTCTTCGAATGATTTCTATGAATTTTAACATCTAATATGTAATCTGTTTCACCATGTCCTTTATTTCGAAATTTGAGGACAACCATTTCTTAATGGTTTTAATATACCTTTATCATTTGCAGCTAATAAGATGTTATCTATGTAGAGAGATAAATTACAAATTTCTCATTCGACATTTTTAAATAAATATAGTGATCTTTGTCCATCATGACAATTGTATGAGATAATCGATTTGTCAAATCTAAAGTACCACTGTGTAGAAGACTACTTTAGGACATAGATTGATCTATTCAATTTACAAACTTTATTTTCTTAGCCTGTTCTAATGAAACCCATTACTTGCTGCTTGTAGATTTCTCCATCCAATTCTCCATTGAGAAATGAAGTCTTTACGTCCATTTGAAGTCATTCTAAACCTAAATGTACACTATGATTAAAAGTGGTGAAAAGGTTACTTCCTAGTCTATATTCTTCTATTGAGTATAAACCTTTGCTAAGAGTAAGCCATATACCTATCTCTATAGTCCCATCAGATCTTCGCTTTATCTCGAGAACCCATTTGCTCCCAATAGCTCTTATACTAATAGGAAAATCAACCAAGTCCCAAACTTGATTGATTTCATAAACTCCATCTGACACGACCCCGTCTCGAGTCACCCTAGTGGACCCAAACGTGACGTGCGCCGATGATGAGTTCCAACTAGATGCTGGACCCACCACCAAGGCCACATAGACTGTTCTACGACTGTTTGACTATTTAGTGAATACAATATTTTTGTAAAACTTTTGGCAGAGTTTCCCCTGAAAATAGAACAAAACCAACCTGAAAATTTACAAAAGACCCCATACAATAATCAATATCAATATTTTGGGATCACCAAATCCATCAATGCCACCACAACTAAATCAATATGAAATTAAACTTGAGTGAACATTTCTACTACAAAACACCATGTCTACATGCATGCATTAGAACAATGAAGCAACCCATCGACAAAGTGAACATTACACAAAATATTAGACCAAGTGTTTTATGACATAAGTTCCCAATTAAAACATTTACATGATAGATATGGTTAAAATCATGCAACCTAATGATGGGTAGTCAGACTCTGAACTTCAACAGGCTTTCCAGGTATCTCAAATTCAGCAGCCTCCTGATAGGAAAAACATGACAAAATATATGAGTTTGTAACTCAGTGAGTGGATAGTTCGCAAATACATGTACTTTTTCCATTTATACATTTTTACTGAAAATCTTATTTATATTTTCTTCTTAAAATTTGTAGAATTCTGATAATTTCTTTTATAACTGAAACATGCTAAAATCATAAAATCCATACTATTTATTCTGAATAACCAACTGTAAAAATATGCCAAGTATAGACAATCTGGTATCAACATAAATATGTGTAAAGCTGTCGTTTCTATAAGTTAAAATTGTATTTCTGTAACTGAAATAGCCGAATTCTATATTCTGAATGAAGTATTATCTGATATTGGAAAATTAGTGAATCTAAAACTGAATGAATATAAAGGATACACTAAATAATCACACCAAGAAGTACCCAATGAATAGCCTTACTCATGTACAGAGTAATCTCGATGTACAAGGCAAAACCATTCAAATCTGATAATCTGATAAACTGGTCATACGTACGCAGAGCTGCCTCTGGCTAATCACCCTAATACACGGCCCAAAGCCTATATGTGTACGAGAGTGGGTCCCAAAGACCTCTGATAATCTGGTCATACACCGTGGAAACACATTCACATCAGTGCAGAGCGGGTAAAATCACATGGGTACTTTCCGATGGTTTTAAAATAACTATAACTATGCTGAACTATATAATATGAATATAACATGCTAGAGAAATAATTTCAATGAACTAGATTTAACTTTTAAAAGTAAAGTGACTACAAAAATCCATTTGATTTTGGAAATCATGCCGTCAAATCAAATATAGGTAATAATTAACTTTCGGATATAGTATATATTTAATAAATATTTATTTCTGAAAAATAAGATTTCCACTCACAAAATACGAGCTACAAGCTAGACTGGCTGATAAGCGTTTCCAATCTCCTCGTCACCACCTGAAATACGATATGAATAATCAATTAGCCACTGACGAACCAAGACCTATAATATCGAAAGCAATAATGATAAAACTAAACTTCCTCAATACATGACTACATCTCCCACATAAATCATTAAATCCAATGAAACTGATAACACTTTCTAGTTCCATCACTAGCTTGCCATTTATCAAATTACTTCCATCACAACCATAAAAATAAATATCCATCTTCCCTTCAGTGAAAACTTGAAATCATAGTTCCATCATAACTTTGACACCTTGTTCCATTAATACATTTCTCCAAGTGAGCATTACACCCAAATAATAATTTCTCCAACAATGTATTCAAAATACCCAACTTAGAATTTCTAGGGTTTGCCAAAATTGATAGAACTTACCTTGAATCAAAAGGGAAGCTAACCAAACACGAAACTTGAGCTAGAAATCAAACTCTTCTCCCCCCATAAGAACTTTCGGACCATATAAACCCTAGAAATCAACATAATTAATTTCGGCCTCATGAAAATAAATGAATAAATCGAACCCAAAAATGAAGAAATCAACACTTACCCTTTCTTCCCTTTTTCCTTCCTTTTTCTTCTTCTTTTTCCTCCTTTCTTTCTTCTTTTTCTCCCCTTTTTCCTCTCTTTCTCGGTCAGTTTCTGCCTGCTTCTGCGTGGGGGGGTGAATGAAATGGGGAAATGGGTTAAAATTTGGTAAAATAATGGGCTATTTGCATAGGAAGTCCCTCAACTATCATATGTTGTATAAGTAAGTCCTCCACTTCAATATTAATCCATCTTAACCCTCATTTTCTTAAATATAACATAAGTCCCAAAAAAAAAAAAATTCCAATTGAGTCCATATTGACTTTGACCTTGACAATTCAACCATTTGCTTTGACTTATGAAAATGGGTTGTAACACCATCTCTTCTTTCATTGCATTCTTCCACTTTTCCTTTACAAGGTATGATAGAGCTTCTTGTACTAATTTTGGTTCTTCATCATCATCATCTTTTAGAGATACTAGGAAAACCTGCTCTTGAATGTCGAAATGACGTTTAGGCATACTTTTTCTGGTACTCTTATGAAGTGAAAGCTCCAATGTAACCTTCACTTTTTGGAGTTGGAGATAAAATGCTCCCACTTAAATCAATAGGTGGACGTGCTTCCTGTTGCACCTTAGTTGATCCATCAAGTAAAACTCTATCATCTAATTCAAACAAAATTTCTCCCCTTTTTTAATTTCTCCATGCTAGGAAATTCACTTTCAAGAAATGTCACATCACGTGACTCTATCTTAGATATAGTTCTATCATGATTTTCACCTATGAATACATACCCTTTAGATTGGTATGAGTATCTTATAAAGATACACTTCTTGCCTCATGGACCTAATTTTCCAAACATACTTGAGCAGTTATAGATATAGGCAGCTGATCCCTATGATCTAAGAGAACTCAAATCAGGGGATCTACCTGTGCGAAGATGATATGGTATAGTAGATACCGATTTAGAGAGAACTCTACTACTCAGAATATAGGTAGCAGTTAACAAAGCATCTTCCCAGTAGGAAAAAGGTAAGTTAGCCTGCGTCATCATAGACCTCACCATTTCTAGCAAAGTTCTATTCCTCTTCTTAGCAACACCATTTTGTTGTGGTGTATTGGGAATATTTAACTGCCTAGTGATTTCCTTATTATTACTTCTTTGAACTTTTCGGATAGATATTCAAGCCCTCGGTTCATTCTTAAGGCTTTCATCTTTCAATCTACTTGATTTTCTACTACATTCAAATATCATCTAAAGCATTCTGAGTTATGAGAAATCAAATATACATAACTATACCGTGTGAAATCATCTATAAAAGTAATGAAATAAGAGGCTCCATGTCTTACACTTACATTCATAGGTCAAATTATATCTAAATGGACTAACTACAATGGAAGTTTAGCTCTCAAGGCTTTACCGAATGGTTTTCGTGTTGTCTTTTTGATTGGGCATTATTTACAAGTAGGTAACTAAACCTTAGAGATTGAACCTAGCAAGCCTTCTTTAGCTAACCTATTCATTTTCTCTAATCTAATGTTGACGTCAAAAATTATAAGACTAAAATTCAAGCCAACTTCAAATGTCAATAATGATTTTTACTAATAATTACTTATAAACTATAAGTGTTTTTATCAAATGAGATATTTGAAATATGAAGTTACTAGGCCTCCTCTTCTTTAAGATTCTGCCTCCTTTTATAGGAAAAGATGGGCTTGAATGTTTTGCTGTCTTGTCAACAATAGTACCGAACTGGGAACCCGTGTTGACAAATCAATGTACAATACCGAGCTAGAAAGCACATCAATAGCATATTCCTATTGGTTTCTGAGGTCGGCCCCATCAGACTTTATGAAGCCGACCTTAAATCGGGTCCCCAATAATTAATGAATTGATGAAGGAACAAAACAATAACATATGATTGTTGGAATTAGTGGGCGCTCCCGTAATTCCTTCTAAATGTCATTAATTGATTGAATGTTTTGACAATGTGTAAGGAATTTACAATCATTATGTCACCCTCAAACCATGGCGGTGATAAGTACAAGCTAACCTTGCAGATCCAACATTAATTTATCATGAGCTAAGTACATATAACAAACGATCTTAATTAGGTAGCAGGCTGAATGTCAATAGCCAATATGTCCTAGTCTAGCATGCCAACACATGTATCAACATTCAAATCTTTAGAAAAAAATAGATACATTCATAGAAAAACAATGATCAACACAATAATTATGAGTGTTTGGATTACAATCCAACACCATGAAACCACTAGCTACATATCCAGATCTATAGTATTTATTACATTACAAGTACAAACAGTAGTACCATAAAAGTTCACATTGAAACCTAATCTAGAAGAACAATAACAGAAATTAAGTTCCTTTGTATACATTGGTGCAAACATGACATCATAAAGGAAAATAGTACGACAACCATGCAAACAAAACTTGCACATAGTGATCCCTTTTCCATTCTATTATCGTTGCCGATGTATATCCACCTTGTACCAGCTTTAAATCGACGAAACTCAACAAATGTTTTTTGATCATTGGTTCCATGGTCTGTTGCTCATAAGTCTACAATCCACATAGGATAAGATTTAGTTAGCATAACAGTGCTTGAAACATAAATAGCACTAGAAGAAGTATTTACAAGAACTATCTTCTTTGGCTCAAGGCATTCCCGAACAAAGCGATTCAGCACCGACAGTTGTAACATTTCAGCATGTTCTTGTCTTTCTTCTTTCCAAACTATTTACCTTTCTTATTGCTTTTGAGTTTGTTCTTTTTATGTCCTTGTCCAGTCTTTTTTCATTTTCTCTTCCTGCCTTTGAACCAGTTCTTTTTACGCTTAAAACATGATGCTTTTACAGAACTAGACTCAAACACAAAAGCATGTCTAAGTGATTTAGCAGCTCCAAGCCGTTCATCCTCAAGTTCAACATGGCAGGAAGTATCATCAAATGTTTTGATGCTAACATTATGAGTCAAATTGACTTTTAGGTGTTCCCAATTATGAGAAAAAGAGTGATATACTCACTAGAGAATACGTGACCAGTTGACTTTAGCTCCCTAATTATAGTAGACATGATCCTCACATGTTGTGTGATGTTGTGAATAGAAGGTTTCTTGTAATTGTCAAACTTAATAGTCAATTGTCTGAGTCTTGTCACACTAATGCCACCATATTTCTCTCTCAGATATGCCCAAATATCATGAGTAGGCGGGAACTGCTCACACTCATAAATGAGATTGTCTACCATTGACTTACCAAAATCGCAGGAGTTGTGGAATTTTTCCATGTCTAGTAAGTTTCCTTATCCCTTCTCTGTTGAGCAGTTTGACCCATCCCTGGGTCTTCCATCACGTGGTTAATGCCCTCAAGGTAATCACTTTCCTCCAACAAATACCAAATTTTATGGTGCCAAGTGTTATAGTTATCGCCATTCAATTTGTCACCCATATTAAGGTCAACTATGATATTATTAGATACCATGGATTGTCAAATTCTTAGAGACAAACATATAAATGTCCTTTATGCACACGTCATTTTGAGTTCATGCAAATTAAGTTTTATGATAATTTCACATTACACACAGAGTCGAAAGTTCACTAAGTTCCCAATATTCGTCCATTATCATAATGTTACATTATCACAATAGTAATTTCATAGCGCAAAATTATATGTTCTAGTTCAGAATTACTCAAACTCTTTCAAAATTAAAACTCCCACTCAATAAAAATATCAAACATGTAGTAAGCAAGACATTTTGACTATAATAAACATAAAACATATATTTATAAACCACAATATGTCAAATATGTACATGAGATCAAAATAAACTTCTCTATTCAACTACTAGATATGAAAAAATATTGCATAGATGTTGTTCGATTATATGAACTAACAATACATCTATAATCATTATAAAATTCTCATTCTTTGAATTACATTTCCTAATCAAAATCCTGATCAGATAGCTGTAGGCTAGAACTGATGAATTATTCAGAATTTCAATAGCTCTATCATGCCAGTGTTTAGGAAGAGCCCTCATTAGATGATACATATTCTCCACCTCACATATAGGCTGTCCCAAATGCATCACTTCTCGACGCATTGCTCCGAGATATTTTATGTGTTGTACAATGTTATGTCGTGGATCTATTTCATAGTTTTGATAAGCACGTAAGTTTTCAAGACATTCTATAGCTCATCCTTTACTAGCTCTCCTCTAAGGTTGCTAAAAGTACGCATAGATTTAATCATATTTGATCAAGCACAAAAAATGAAACTAGTCACAACAGATCACATAACATTTACAAAATCAAGAACCCACACTAGTCATGAACGTATAAAAAGTGTTATTTTAAATACTTTTGAGTATTTTGCATTTAAAAAAAAATAAGAACACTTCAAAAAATAACTCATATCAGGCAAATACCACTTAACAAATATTCTTGATTTTTTTAAAAAAATCAAAATTTATTCAATTCAAAAATATTTAATACTTTTATAAATTTATTTCAATTCTAAAAATAAAAAAGTATATATTTAATTATCTAAAAATTAATTTTAATTGCTTTTATAAAAATAAGAATATTTTAGGTACTAAGTTGAAATTTTCCAAACTTCCATTTGAAATTTCAAACGGCGACAAATTTTTTTTTTTAATATATAAGGGTGGGACGTGTTAAGCGTTCCCTTCCCACGCACCCACCAATACATGCTGACATGCCCCACTTATTCAACGTTAAAAAAAAAATTTGGATTCGTTAGGTTGATCAATTTTAATGTTCTGAGTTGGTTAGATTTTACAACATCAATTGTAAAGGCTGTGTTTGGGATGCGAACACAACTGACCAAGATTGCAAATGGAAAACACGGGTACTCTTCATTGTGTAAGTCTTATGCACTAGGTCCAATCAACTTTGGACATAAACACTTCGAATATATATATATATATATATATATATATATATATATATATATATATATATATATATATATATATATGCATTTGTATGGCAATATCTATTATTTAATTGAATTAATATTCTAATAAATTAAATAATAGAATCCGTAAATTCAAGTCTTGTTGATTTATTAATCACAAGGAGTTGTGATTGTGAGATACAAATTACATATGACAGAATCTTAAATCGTCAGTGGTCGAAGTAATAACGAGATATGGATATCGTTATTACGGATAGACCATCGTGTGTGGCATTCTTACTTGTGAAGTAAGTAGTTGATCTCACAAGCTAAAGTGTGGTGACACTTGAAGAACACGTGGATGTTTTGTTATAGAACAAAACATTGGAAACCCGCTGGGAGATTCCACATGGATAACTATCTGAGTGCCAGTGGTTAATCTCTAACGTTCGCTAGTGGAATTGGTCCTTTGAATTGAAGTCATCATAGTACCCCATATGAAGAAAGTCATACTTTGGTGGTGTTGGATGTTGCTCCGTCATGGGTCGCTAATATAACATCGTTCGGGTATGTCAAGAATCATATGAATATTGTGAATGATCGAAAGAGGATTTGTCACTCTTAGATAGTAAGAGATTATGATCTATATTTTATCCAGTTAAGTTGATAATGAAATCATTGGCCAAGGTGAACTCATAAGTCGAAAAGGAGCTTTCGACTTACATTGACTTAACAATGGGATAAAAGATATGATCGATAATTGAGATTGACACATATCCATATCTCATAATTGATTGTATCTTATTGACGAAAGGATTATAGTTTTACGGTAAATGAATAAGTTTGGTTTTGTTATACTACGTGACATTTCCCGTCACATGTATTGCCCTGACACATTGCTAGATGTCTATCTGGGACGATGGATGTGAATTGGTGATAAATTAAAAGGGGTATTTTAATTTATCAATTTTCGTTAGATCAAAATAATTTTCACATCGTTAGGAATCGTGATGGGAACCTAATGGGTTACACATAAAAGAGAATAAGAAGAATGAGATTTACCAAATCATATTTAAAGTGTATTCTTTACCTCAATTCAAAAATAAGGTAAATAGTTTAAAAATTCAAAAATTAGGTATTTATTTAATTAATTAAAAATATTTATTAAATAAAGATAATAAAGTCACATTTTGTAATTAATGGTCACATATTCATAATTTTAAGTTACAAATTTATTTATTGGTCACATATCGTCAAATTTTTTGATCCCAAATTATTTCGAGGTCATATATCAAAAAATTTGTACGTCACACATTATTTCGAGGTCACAGATTCTTAAATTAGTTGGTCACATATTATTTTGAGGTCACAGATTATTAAATTTTTAGGTCATATTTGAGTAATTGGTCACAGATTAACAAAAATTTGGTCACAGATTGACAAACATTTGGTCACATACTATCGCCGCTTGGTCACAGGTTACAGATCGACCAAATGCTTGGTCACAGATCGCAGCCACCACACCCTCAGCCACAGAACACTTGCAACAATAGATCCGCCACCACCATCAATAGATCCGCCACCAACGACCGCAAACATAAACAGCCAACCACCAATCTGCCACCCCACAGATCTGCCAATAGCCAATCCGCCACACCCAATACTCCGTCGCAAACCACCACCCACCAACAAATTAGATCCAATCGAATCAGCAATCGAATCACCAAATCGACCACCAATCCGCCGCCCAATACTCCAATCGAATCAGCACTCCACCTCAAACCACCACCCACAGCAGCATCGCGACGCTGCTGTGGGGTCGCAGCATCGCTGTTGCGAAGCAGCAGGACGTCGCTACTGCAAAGCAACAACTCGCTGCTGCGAAGCGCAATAGAGGGGGGATGGAGAGGGGAAGGGAGGGGGAGGTGGAGTCGTGGAGAGGGAGGGAAGAGAGAGGGGAGGCGAAGGGAGGGGAGGCCACTGGCGAGCGAGAGAGAGAGAGAGAGAGAGAGAGAGAGAGGGGGAAGAGGGGAAGGGGAAGGAGTGAAAAATTAGGGTTAAGAGTTTTTATATCACCTGATTTTTAAAGAATTAAATTTGGTCCCTGATTTTTGAATTTGAAACTTTAAACCTCTGGAATTGTGTAATTTCCTCTTTAATTAATTTGATTAATTAAATATTGGACCGAGTTAAGTTTAGCAGACGGACCAAGCCCGCTTGGACTTATATTACTAGGCTGCTAAGGTTTGAAAATTGTAGAGATTTTTTTATTAGTCTTGCGAGCACAAGAAAAGAAAACCTAGCCTTCATTCTTATTCTCTGTGTGGATCACCATTGGAGGCTGAATAATTGGATAGCTTGGATTGTAGATCGTATCATTGGAGTTCGAGAATCAACAAAGGAGTTTGCAGAATTCATCAAAGGTATTATTCTAAACACATTTATATCTAAATGCATAGCAGATCCGTGGTGGGAATTGAAATTTGATTTATTTTCCGCTGTGCATGATAAGTAAATTCCCAGAAGTGGTATCAGATTCTACTTTGTGTTTATTAGAAAATATTTTGCATCATGTAACAATCAAAAGTTGATTGTTGTTGTTTTCTTGTTTCTAGCAATTTTGAAATATTTTTTTCATCTGTAAAATCTGTTTTTTGAAAGAAAAAAAATGGAATCAGAGATACGTCGGCAACAACTAACGCCGTTGGCGAGGTGGCAAGGTAAAGCAGCTGCGGCACTGCTCGCCGCACGTGGGGGGGAGGGCGACGGCGCCGCTGCCACAGAGACGCCCGTCGCCGGGTGCAAAAAAATATTAGGGTTTTCTGAATTTAGGAAGAAAAGGTGGAGGCGGGGGCCTCTGATACAATTTCTGAAATTACAGGCGCCCACCTACAATTACATATTAAGGGGTCATTGTGCGATTTTGAACGAAAGGGGCTTCTTGCAATTTGAGAAATTGAGGGGCATGTTTACAATTTTAAAAAAAAGGGTCAAATTGTAATTTTGAAAATGGTTTTGATTTTAAATATTAAAATGGTTTTAAATTTAATTTTCAAATAGTATGACCTTAAAATTCAATTTTGACTTGTTTAAAGTTTTATTTAAAATTGAATTTTAATTTAAATATTAAACTTTGACCACAAATTGAATTTCATTTTATTTAAGAGTTTTATCCTAAATTAAAATGTTAATTCAATTAAATTAGAGTTGGACTCTAATCTAACATTTAATTAAAATTTGATTTTAGTTGAATTATCCACCCTAATATATATTCTTAAAATTAGAGTTGAACTCTAATTTGACATTTAATTGAAATTTGATTTTAATTAAATTGTTGTGCCCTAAATTTTTCTTGAAATTAGAGTTGGACTCTAATTTGGTCTTTAATTAAGATTTGATTTTAATTAAATAAGTTCTTCCTAATATCTTGGTACTAGAGTTTGACTCTTATTTTGTATTTAATTAAAATTTTATTTTAAATAAATTCAACCGTATTAATTCGATTATAATTAGAGTTGCACTTTAATTTGACATTTAATTAAAATTTGATTTTAATTAAATTATTACATCCTAAAATTTTATTGGAATTAGAGTTGAACTCTAATTTGGTATTTAATTAAAATTTGATTTTAAATAAGTAGTCCCGCTCTATAATTGTAGAATTAGAGTTGGACTCTAATTTGATATTTAATTGAAATTTGATTTTAATTAAATAAGCCCGCTAATTAAATTAATTATTTAATTGTTCCGATCCATTTGTCTAAATTAGTTTAGACGATTTTAATTGTTAGAAACTTGAAACATGTTTGCATATAATATTAGATATTATATAGGAAAATATTTATATGATGAATGTTTTATTAGTGGATGATTATGGACTCGACCATGTGGATTGTTGAATGGTTAGTTTTATTCTTATTGTACGGGCCTGCGAGCTCTTAATTTATTTTGGACCTACGAGTCCGTTATTATTGTTACTATTTTAGGCCTGCGTGTCCAATTATTTAGGCATGTGTGCCAACTAGTATAGGATACATGTTGTAACTGGATTAATTGGAGATGCAAGAAGAGGTGAATACCATAAAGATGGAGCATTGTATTAATCAATGCAATACCCCTAGGAACTGACCAACTAGTCTTTCTTATGGCTCGGGAAAATTAGATAGTATAAGTACATAATCGTCCACACTATTATATGTATGTTAATTTGCATGCTAGATACATAATAAGATATATATAATTATTACGATGAGATCTTTGCATGATAAACTCCTCACTAAAATATTAAGTCAAAATTATTATTTGCCTTCCATCATTATAGTGAAAAACGAGAGTCCTAAATCGATCTCAACTTGTTGAGTACATTCAAGGCTGGTCCATTAGGGATATATTTGACACCATGAAATAGTTGATATTTCTGAATGATGGACTTGATTTAACTAAAATTTATCTTTTGTTGAGTACACTCAAGGAGATAAATTTTAGAGGCATGTTAAGCTAACATATAAGATGTATGAAGACAAAGAGTTATCAGCTTAATGATCTGGGAGTTGTATGGAGATATAATTGATAATAGTATCTACCCAAATATTTTATTAAGGCTTGTTGAGTACACTCAAGATTTTAAACAAATGGGAACTCAGCCCACTGGAAGTCAAGTATGGATTCCATAAATTTATGTGAGAGGGTCATAAATTTAGTTAAACAGTGGGAATGAAGTTAATTTAATAAAAGACCATGTTAAATTAATTGATGCATTGTATATTATTCTTTTACTTTTCGTCATTTACATTTATTGAATCATGAGTGACCATGTGTATTTGAGAGGCATATTGGATGCCAAAAAACAAATCAAATTTTCTTGATTGACACCGCAATTTGAGAATTGTTCTCAGACATAAGAAATTTGGTTGTGTCCTTGAGTAGCCCTTTCCAGGGACACTTGTTGATGACTCGACAAAGGAAGAGGTGGTTGTTATAATAAACACAGTGATGACGACAATACTGCAACATGTGTGATGTTTACGAATATGTCACCTGAGTTACAATAGCAACATAAGAGTATAGATGATAACACATGATTTTCCATCTCAAGGTGTTGAATGATGAACAATCTGTTGGGAATTTACTTAACATGCACAGCGGAAATAAAATAATTTTCAATTCCCAAACGAGGATCTGCAATGTATTTAGATAGAAACTGTGATGAGAATGATACCTTTGATGAATTCCACAATTTGCTTTTTCTTGAACTCCAATGATCACGATCTGCAATCCAAGCTGTCCAATTGTCCAGCCTCCAATGGTGATCCACACAGAGAACAAGAATGATGGCTAGGGTTTTCTTTTCTTGTGCTAGCAAGAATAATGAAAATTCCATACAGTTTACAAACCCTAACAGCTTATTAATATAAGCCCAAGTGGGCTTGACCCATCTCTAAACTTAACCCGGTCCGATATTTAACTAATCAAATTAATTAAATCCGGTCCATGAATTAATTAATCCAATTAATTAATTCGGGCCTATTAATAAACAACCCAATTAATTAATTATCCAACACTTGTCAATTAATTAATTGGTAAATCTCATTCTTCTAATTCTCTTTTGTGTGTGACCCATTAGGTTCCCGATCACGATGTCGAACTACGTGAATTATTATTTTGATCTAATCAAAATCGATAAATTAAAACGCCCCTTTTAATTTATTACTAATTCATTTTTGTTGTCCCAGATTGACATCTAGCAATGTATCAGGGCAATACATGTGACGGGAAATATCACGTAGCATGACAAAACCAAACTTGTTCGTTTACCGTGAAACTATAATCCTTTCGTCAATATGATCCGATCAATTATGAGATATGGATATGTGTCAATCTCAATTATCGATCATATCTTTTATCCCACTGTTAAGTCAATGTACGTCGAAAACTCTTTTATGACTTATGAGTTCACCTTAGCCAAGGATTTCATTATCAACTTAACTGGATAAAATGTAGATCATAATCTCTTACTATCTAAGAGTGACGAATCCTCTATTGATCATTCACAACCTTCATATGATTCTTGACATACCCGAACGATGCTGTATTAGCGACCCTTGACAGAGCAACATCCAACATCACCAAAGTATGACTGCCCTCATATAAGGTACTATGATGACCTCAAGTCAAAGGACCAATTCCACTACCGAACGTTAGAGATTAACCACTAACACTTAGATAGTTATCCATGTGGAGTCTCTCAGCGGGTCTCCAATGTTTGTTCTATAACAAAACATCCACGTGTTCATTCAAGTGTCACCACACTTTAGCTTGTGAGATCAGTTACTTACTTCACAAGTAAGAATGCCACACGCGATAGTCTATCCGTAATAACGATATCCGTATCTCGTTATTACCTCGACCACGGACGATTTAAGATTCAGTCATATATAATTTGTATCTCACAATCACAACTCCTTGTGATTAACAAATCACCAAGACTTGAATCTACGGATTCTATTATTTAATTTATTAGAATATTAATTCAATTAAATAATAGATATTGTCATACATATGCATTGATTATATATATTCAAAGTGTTTATATCCAAAGTTGATTGGACCTAGGGCATAACACTTACACAATCAAGTGTGGAAAGATATGAGATTTTCTAGCAACAATACTGGTGCATATGACAGAATAATCTTCAGCCAGTGCTCGTGTGCTGAAGATACTGACTACTTTGAAAAGTTGTCTCAATTGCGTTCAGTCATGAATAATGAACTAATTATAGACTTGGTTTTGTAATATCTGCCAGAGAGTTATTCATAACTAATCATGAATTTAACATGAATAAACTCGAATGCACGCTCATTGAGTTGTTGACCATGCTTGAAACTATTAAGCCCAATATCTGTATTTGTAGTAGGTAAATCTTAGTCATAGATTCCTCTAGGGAAGTCTAAAGGATACTTTAGAAAAGCAACTAAGATGACTAAGACGGTTAAAGCAAATAAGGACAATACCAAATCTAATGAGCTTTATTATCATTTCGGGATGATAAGTTTTCATGAGTATTAGATACTAGATATGGATCTCATATTTGTACAAATATGCAGAAACTAAATAAAAGTATATCGCTGCAGAAGGAAAAAATTGACATATACGTTGAAAATGAGCAAATGTTGTTGCATTGCCTGTAGAAACATATTTCTTGCCATTGCCTTTAGGCTTAATATTGGAATTAGAGAAATGTTTATTTTTGTTCTCACCATTACCAAGAGCATTAAATAAATTTCATGTTTTGACATGAATTATTTTAATGTTAAGGACAATTGTCGTTCCTTTTCATCTTGATGAAATCTTAATGGTTATGATATATTATAAAATGACATTTATATTCTAGATATTGAGTGTTCTATAATGAGTATAGAAATTAAAAGGCATAAAAATAATAATCTGAATAACACATATATCTGACACTGCAGATTGGTCACATAAACAAGAATGTAATTCCAAACTTATATGGAGATGTATATTTGGGTCAAATGATTTTGAATCATTTGACCAATGTGAATTATGCCTGTTAGGCACATTGACCAAATCTCTTTTTACTTGAAAAGGAAAAAGATCTACACAATTATTAGGCCTAATTGGTATGTATTGTTGCAGGCATCCAAAAGTAATACATTAACCTCTAAAACTAATGTAGTAGTGGAAGTAAGAGTCGATCTCACAAAGAGTGTGTAATTCAATATTTTATACTTCGTACAATGATTTGTGGGTTTTTGTATGCAAACAATTGTAAATAACGCAATCAATAACAATGAAAATTAAATTAACGAAAACAATCAAAAGACTAACTTTGGTCTAAGTCCACATCCACTGTCGGAAATCCACAATTGATCATAAATGTAAGGATAATTCAATTCATATTTCGAATATTCACCGTTGGAAAGAATTCCTATTTCTCCTTAATTTTAGTTAGTTAGAAGCCATCGTTCTAATTAATTAAATAACCTCAAACCAGTGCTTAAAATTCAATTTAATAACAGTTTTACACAATAAAAAAAATTGACGAATTAGATAACACAAATACCAGTGATTGCATTCAATCTATTCAAATATTCTTCTTAAGATTCAATGACCTCTATCACAGAAAATCATCAAATTCTAGTGCTTCACAAGATAAAGGAATCAAACAATTACGGATTTGATATTTAACATAGCGATAGATTGTAACGAATAACAAACTAGTAGGCCTCCTAACAATTAAACATAACAATCATGAAAATAAGTGCAGAAGAATATTCAAATTACGCCATATCCATAGACTTTCCACCTAAATCAAAATATGAATGTAATGAGTATATTTTGACACAATCAAACTCTTTAAAACACACAGCATGTCATAAATAAACATTCTCACACAACTCATAATCAACTAGCTAGCATTTTCATATGAAGATGGAATAAACCAAACATATAGATCCTAACTGATATAAGCACTCAACTTTCATGTGTTTAAAAGGTAAGTGTTTCTCTCAAGTTCATTCCATTGGAGATGATCTACCATATGCTTTCATATGTTCTCATTCGCCACCACTTAGATCACATGCTTTACAAGAATCATATGGACTTTTCAATGGTTGTAACGTGGCTTAAGGTCAAGGTGGGAAATATTTGGATATGTGACTCAAGAGCCATCGAACTAGTGAAGCAAAGATGAATAAACTTAGCTCAAATATATTCGTAAGATATGTAAAATCAACTACTCCACACAATGGTTCCTTTACTTTGCATCTATCCCATACAAACCAAACTCTTTCATGAAATGTAGGAGGAATTATGAACATAGATATTGTAGCGACCGAGAACTTTTGAATAATATAAAATTAATTCTCGAAAAACGTGTCGCTCGACTTTAACCCTAATTTTTAAGAAATAGCACGTTCGTCTAGCCGTTATAAATGAATTTAAATTATTTCGAATCGAATCGAATATTGAGTAATTATTTTTATTTCAATTCGGATTTATTTTATTTGGATCCAATTTTAATAATTCAAGTCCAATATTTAGAGCCCAATATTTATTGTCCAATAATTATAATCCAATTACATAGGCCCAATTATATAAGTCCAAACCTGAATTTATTTATTTTAGCCCAATTAGAAACCCTACAGCCCAAATCCTAAGGCCCAACTGTTTGGCCCAATTACCCACCTAGGGAATTGTGCCCTAATTCCCACTATTCATATACCAACTTCATCCATCCTCTCCATTTCCAAACAATTCACGCACCCAAGCAATCCATTTTGGTAAGAATCCCCTCCCTCATTTTTGGAAATTCTAGTTGATGCTAGAAAATAAATTTCTAGCATCAACAACAATCTCAGCTCACTTTGATGCTAGAACAATTTCTAGCATCAGCAAGCTGGAAAATTCACCATCACCAAATCAACCCCACGCATCGTACAAGCAGTGCCCACCACCAACCTCCACTGCAAGGTCACTGCAAACCGCAACACCAAACCAACAATGCAGTCACTACAACCCATTTCTTGAAACCGAGACCATTCACTGCAAACTCACCACCCAGTTTTTCCCCCAGCCAACCAACTGCATCCCAGCTGAAAACCACTCTCGACACTAACCCAGCTCAAATCAGCAAGCTGGAAATCCACACAACCGAGACCTCAACACCACTAAATGCAAACCACAGCAGAAACCCAACACCGTTCCACCACCCAAACCGAGAATGCAACCCACGAAGCTGCCCAACAGCAACTCCACAACCAAGACCCCAAACTCACTGCCCAAACCGAACCACCAAGCCAACCACGAAACTAGCTCCAAACCGAGACCAACCACCTCAACCCGCCAAGCACCACCTCAGACCAACGCACAACTCCAACCATCGCACACACCCAGCTCAACTCAGTGCCATAGAAACCAACCCACTACTTCACCCAAAATCGACACCAACCCGCCCTAATTCCGACCCAAGCCCTCATCAATCAACCACAAAACCAAGAGAATAACCCAATCCACGAACTTACCTCTCTCGTAGAACACCTCGCCACCAACGTCGCCTCGCCGGCGGCGAAATCGGAGGAAGGGGCGAAGCCCCTTCCCCGTCGCTCGGTCTCTCTCTCTGTAATGAGAGAGAGAGAGAGAGAGAGAGAAATGAGATTAATTTGGTTTTTATTTGATTTTATTGATTTTGATTTTAATTTTAGATTTTAAATTTGATTTTGATTTTAGAGATTTAAACCCTAAGCCCCAACGTTTTAAAATGTTTATTTAAGTCCTTACAGTTTCCATTATTTTTAAATCAGCCCTTAAGTTTAAGTGTTTTAATTTCAGCCCTTACATTTCTTATTTTTAGTTTAGAAGTTATTTAATTTAGTCCCTAGTTTATATAAGTTATTATTTCAGCCATTTAAGTTTTAATTTCAGTTTTAAAATATTTACAGTTTAGTCCCTAACTTGTAAAATTTATCATTTCAGCCCCTAAACTTTTATATTCAATTTTAACAGATTTACAGTTTAGTCCTTAACTTATAAAAGTTCAATTTCAGCCCTTAAACTTTCATTTTCAGTTTCAATAGTTTTCAATTAAGTCCCTAGAGTTCCTATTTTTCACATTTAGCCACCATACTTTGAAAATAATATTTTTAGCCCTTAGATTTGTCAAATTCGATTTAATAAACTTCCAATTTAGCCCTAAACTTTATTTTATCATTTTAAGTCATTTATTTCAATTTCAATAATCTTCAATTAAGCCCTTAAACTTAATTTCAACACTTTAAAACTTTAAAGTTCGAAATACTAATTCAAACTTATTTTCTATTTTTGGCTAGACGATACGTACGAACAATTAGGAGCTTGAAGTTATTTTCCCGCTCCACCTTTCACGCAACTCGAAACAATTGAGGTAGACTCGCCACCATTAATTAGTTTAAATTATAATTGCATGCTTTATGTGAATTACGTGATTTATATGCTTTATGCATAGGATGAGAATGTGTCATATGAATTATATGATATTGTTATGCTTGCCATAACTTATATGCTTAATTGCATGAGAAAGAAAGAAAGAAAGAATCTCTTATGAGATAAGAAGAGAATGTTATGCATAACTTACGTGCTTCATCCGCACAAGAAAGAAAGACTACCCACAACCCATGTTTTAAAAGAGCTTATGATTTTCAAGAAAATGAACCAAAGATGATATCACGTTGTATATTGCATGAGTGTGTTTTCAATTATTCTGTAAATTAATTATCGGCGATGAGTCTACTGAGTATTTCTTCGAAATACTCATTCTGCTATTTTTAACAATATTTGCAGACTTCGGAGGCGATCGAGATTGATCCGGCAGTGGTGGCATAAAATTTATTATCGAATTTATTAAGTTTCCGAATTTATGTATTGAAACATTGTTAACGTATTTTTCGTTTCCGCTATTCCAAAACATGATATTTAAATCTTGAACAATTATCCTACGTATTTTTCTTGCCGACGAAGTTTTAAATTGCAAATGTGATTTTTAAAAATTAGGTCATTTCCGCAAAATTGATTGACAAAATTAGGACAAAAGACGATGACGTGGCAATCCGGGTTAACAGAACTCGGGGCGCTACAGATATTTTGGAACATTGACATCACTTTCCTCCATCACTTATGTTGGGAAAAGATGTTTTTTCGTGTTTAAAGCTTATAACGTGGGTTTACACAAAGAAAAGGCAATAAGGCTCAAAGGGGTTTACCAAAGTAAAATTCAATTATAGGGTAGGATATTTGGCTAATGTAGCTAATTTATGTAACAAAGATGGCCTTAATCATGTTTGTGAATGCATGTGCCAATGTGATCTTGAAGATAATCAAGGCAAGTTCTAGATAAACAAAACCATGGAAGAATATCACACATGAAAAAATAATGAGACTGTTATGGATTTGTCAGTCTAAAGGCTCAAAATCTCACCGGATTTTGTCTACAAAATTTAGTTACTACCATCCTCAAAGAAAATACTCAACTAATTAACTCTAAGTTTGAGGATTATTCATTCAATCATATTATGAGTTCTTCAAAAGCCTAATTAATTCCTGCAAATAGCATACACAACCAAAAAATCATTTAACCTCAACTCCTCTTATTTGAAAAATCATGCAAAAATATGCAACCTAAATTTAAATCCCCTCTCCCACACTTAAAACTTACATTGTCCCCAATTTAAGGTGTAATGCAAAGAAAAATACAATGATAACTAAAATATGAATGCGAAAAATAAAAATAAAAAGATAAAGGAACGAACTCTCCTTAGGTTGCCTCCCAAGCATTGCCTTTGTTTATTATATTTAGCTCGACTCAATGTTTCCTTGTTTAGCTCGAGTCTATCATGGTTGGATTCGATCTTCCTTGCAGTGCACCCAGTTTATTGGGAATGATAAATAGCAGTGTTCCTCCACCTCCATGGAATGTATACTTGTAGTGACTGATGTGGGGCTTCAAATCTGAAGTGGAAGTCTGCAAAATAGAGAGTAGTGGCCTCTCATTAGAAACTGGGAAAACAAAATTAGAACTGTTACTTGAATGGTGTAGCTTTGGAAGATTGTTCAATATTGTAACATTTTCTTGTAACTCAGTGTTCAAAACTAGCTTCTGATTTTCCTTTCCAAGATGCTCATAATTGACAGCTTTCCATTTTTTTTAGCATCAAATTCAAAAACATCATGTGCTATTTGACCAATCACATCAATAAAATGAACATGATTATTTTTACACGGATACTTCATGGAATCATAGACATTAAGTTTAATGATCTTATCATCAAATTCCATGGTCAATGTGCTATTATTAAAATCCTTTTTTTTTTATGTCCGTAAGAACGGTCTTCCTAACAAGATAGGGATAGTATGATTACTATTACCCATGTTAAGCACATAAAAATTATCAAGAAAAACAAACTCATTAAGCTTGACGAGAACATCCTCAACTACTCCCTTAGGATAGGCATTAGATTTATTAGTTAGTTGAATTATCACATCTGTTTTATTTAAAGGTCCAAGTTTCAAGAAAGTGTATATAGAATATGGCATGATATTAATAGATGCTCCTGAATCTAGCATGACCTTTCCAAACTTAGTGTTGCCTATCATGCAAGGAATAGTAAACATACCTGGAAATTTGTAGGAAGTTTCTCTTGAATAATTGCAGATACCCATTCTCCAACTTTTACCCTTTCAATCCCCTTCAGTTTTTGTTTCCTCTTACTTGTGCACAATTGTTTCAAAATTTTAGCATAACGAGTTACTTGTTTAATAATATCTAAAAGTGGAATATTTACCTCAAATTTACTGAAAATTTCATGCAGCTCACATCATGATCTCGTTCATATTTCCTAGATCCTACTAAAGCTTGAGGAAAATGGGATATTGGTTTATAATCAGATAGGGGTAAAAATTTACGCACAGTCACCTCAGTATCATTGGTGGTAGTGTTGTTTGCAACCTCTTTTTATTCCTCTTCTTGCTCCAACGGCGTAGGGGTCACCTTCACTGGCGCTTCAACCTTCGTGCCACTCCTTAACATGATTACACTAACATTTTCTTTTGGATTCACCGCTATTTGAGATGGTAATTTTCCCGAATTCTGTAACTCCAGCCGACCAACCGCGTTAGCCACTTGACCCATTTGATTCTCCAAACATTGAATGCTAGCCTTGGTCTCCTGTTGAAATTGCAAAGGGTTAGTGGCAAGGGATTTAATAATATCTTCTAAAGACATACCAGAGTTAGAAGTTTGGCCATGTTGTTGTCTAGGAGGGTATGGCTAATTATATTGCTGGAAATTCTGTCGATTTTGATTCATAGGTTGATTCACTTGTAGATTCCCATAGCTAAGATTTAGATGATCCCTTCATCATTCGTTGTACGTGTTTGAATAGGGATCATAATTCCTATGTGGTTGTCCAGGAAAGCTACCAGTTGCATTTACGTGTTCAACGGATTCTTCTTGAAGTGTTGGGCACATATCAGTCGGATGGCCTACTAATGAACAAATTTCACATGCCTTCGTTGTTTGCATAGTACCTGTAGCCATTTGACAAACAAGGGTGGTTAGACTCACCAGTTGTTGTTCAATGGATGAAACATTTACCTCATTAACATGTTTAGACGGGGTGTCGAGTCTAGTGCCAAATTGCTGAGAGTTAGCTGCCATATTTGCAATCAAGTTCTTTGCAACCTCTGGAGCTTTATCTACCAACGTTCATCCACTTGCAGCATCAACCATACTCCTATCTATGGGTTGAAGTCCTTCATAAAAATATTGAATAAGGAGCTACTCACTGATTTGGTAATAAGGACAACTTGCGCACAATTTCTTGAACCGCTCCCAAGATTCATGTAATGACTCTCTATTGTCTTGCCTTATGCAATAGATTTTCTTTCAGATGTTAGCTACCCTTGAAGCTGGAAAATATTTCTCCAAAAATGATCTTCTCATCCCATTCCATATAGTAAAACTTCCGAAAAGTAGATAATAGAGTCAATCATTTGCCGAATCTTTCGAAGAGAATGGGAAGACTCTCAGTTTGATTTGTTCTTCGATGACTCACGTAGGTTTCATGCTTGTGCAAACTACATGGAATTCCTTTAGATGCTTGTGTGGATCCTCACATGTAAGACCATGAAAAGTGGTTAAAAGATGAATTAGCCCAGATTTAAGTTCGAATGTAGTAGCAGCATCTAAATTAGGAAAAGTTATGCATAGAGGTTATTGATTCAATGTAGGGGCTGCAAGCTCCTTCAAAGTTCAATTGTCCTCAGCCATGACTTCATCTACTTTTGATTCAAAATTACCAGGGAATAAGGTCTCGGGATCAAAATTGCTCACTATGAAATTCCACAGTTTGCCACTCTTTAACCTACGTAAACTTCTTTCTAATTTCGAATTGTACTGCAAATCACCTTGATTAGAAGATCGAGTTGTAGGCATGAACAAAAAGAACAAATGAAAAATAAGCTAGAAATAAACTAGAGTAAGAAAAATAAATGAAATTCTATGCTAAAATTCCTAAAAACAATAAAAGCCTAAAAATCCTAGAAAATTACGAATGATTTTTTTTTTTTAAAAAAATAAATAATTAAAGAAGTATAAAAATAAATTAGTATCACTCCCCGGTAACGGTGCCAAAATTTGGTATATACTGTCGCAGGCACCCAAAAGTAACACCTTAACCTCTAAAACTAATGTAGTAGTGGAAGTAAGAATAGATCCCACGAAAAGTGTGTAATTCAATATTTTATGCTTCGTGGAATGATTTGGAGGTTTTTGTATGCAAATAATTGTAAATAACGCAATCAATAATAATGAAAATTAAATTAACGAAATCAATCAAAAGACTAACATTGGTTTAAGTCCACATCCACCGTCGGAAATCCACAATTGATCATAGATGCAAGGATAATTCAATTCATATTTCGAATATTCACTGTTGGTAGGATTTCCTATTTCTCCTTAATTTTAGTTAGTTAGAAACCAGCGTTCTAATTAACCCTAATTATTGAATAACCCAGACCAGGACTCAAGATTCAATTTAATAACAACTTTACACAATAGATAAATCGATGAACTAGATAACACAAACACCAGCGGTTGCATTCAATCTATTTAAACATTCTTCTTAAGATTCAATAACCTTTATCGCAGAAAATTATCAAATCCTAGTGCTTTACATGTTAAAAGAATCAAACAATTACGGATTTGATATTTAACTTAGAGGTAGATTGTAATGAATAACAAACTAGTAGGCCTCTTAGCAATTAAACATAACAATTATGAAAATAAGTGCAGAAGAATATTCAATACATAAAATAAGAATTAAACAATAAGAAAAACTATTTAGATCTCACAATATGTGGTTTTGAGGCTTCCGTTTCTTTCGACCAAGTGTAAAAGTTTCGTTACAATTCATGAATCTAAAAGAGAAATAATGAAGAATGGATTTTAGAGGCATTCTCTACGTTCTGGTTCTATTCTAGGGTTTTAAAATATGTATTCATAGTTGTTTCCATAGGTAGTTGACTTAAATTAGAAAACCAGAATTTTCGTGTCGAAAATGAACCATATGGCCGCATGGTTTAGACGCTTGCGGCCGCATGGAACAAATGAACTCAGCCCTCAAACTCTCAAAAGTGGTCTGTGCGGCCTCATGGTTTTACAAAACTTCTTTCGGACAGCTTTTAGTATTTTGGTCATATCTTCTTCTCTCGATATCCGATTGAGGCAATTTAAGATGTGTTGGAAAGATAACTCAAAGGGATAAGACTTTCCTCAAATATCATCTTCGAATTCAATAGTTTTCTATGTCAAAAACAGGTTTCAATATGAGGCTAAACATAGGTGTATAACTTTTCGATTGGAAATTGATGTATGATCATACTTTGACGATATTTCATTCCTTTGACATCTTTTTTCAACCAATTGACTCTCAAATCCTCATCGTTTGCTTTGACACAACTTTTGTATATTTGCATGCTAGTCCTTGAACTTTCATTTTCTTTCACTTTGGTCTATTTTTACCTATTTTTCTTCCAAATTATGCCATATCCATAGAATTTCTACCTAAATCAAAATATGAAAGTAATGAGTACATTTTGGCACAAAATAAACATACGAGTGCATAAGATAAGGAGGGAAAAATATACATTTTATATTCATTTCACTAATACATAGTGATGTAGGTAGGCCCATATCAACTAATGTCAGGTGAAGTTTATCTTATCTCATCATATTTACTAATGACCATTTGAGAAATGATCATGTATATTTGATGAAATTCAAGCATGAAATCTTTAAATGTTCAGGGGATTCAAGCTAGAAATAGAGAAACAAATAGGTAAATATATTCTTACACTAAGACTTAATCGAGGAAACGAATATCTTAAATGGAGAATTTTAGATTAGCTAAAAGAGAATGAGATTCTCACGCTGTGGATTCCTCCAAATACATTGCAACATAATGGTGCATCTGAAATGAGGAATTGTACACTATTAGATATAGTACAATTAAGAACAAGCCATGTAAACATTCAAAAATCGTTTTGAGGTCATTCACTGATTGTCACGTGTTGTGCACTAAATCGTGTCCCATCTAAATCGGTAGACAAAAACTCAATACGAGTTATGGAAATGCCCAACTTATCTCATATGAAAGTTTGAGCTGTGACGCTTATGTGAAGCGCACTGGTTCGGATAAGTTTGAGACTAGATCCGATAAATACATATCTGTTGATATCCAAAAGACAATTGGATATGAATTCTATAGTCCAGTTGAGAAGAAGATGTTCGTCTCAAGATATGTCATACTCCTAGAAAATGTTTATTTTAGGAGAGATAGTGGGAGTAGAATAAATCTTGAAGGAGTTCAAGAGTCCACGGATATAATTGACCGAATAGATGAAACTGAGTCTTATCCCACACCTGATGAGGGACATACTCTTGATCAGGAAGTGGAGACTTCTGAGGACACGTTAGCTCCTTGAAAATTTTGTCGGATCGTTCGACCTCCTAGAATGTACGAATCTATGATTACTAATCAAGGATAATGAACCTACTAATTACTCATAAATAATGTCAAGTGTTGATGTCACACATTTTCTACAACGTGAATTTATGCCACAAGTGTACGGTGTCAAGTTTTGTAATATAGTATGAAAGTTAGGATGTCGAACCCAAAGGGATTGTAATTTAATTTCTATCAAGTACTGTAATTATATAACTTCTATTTTATTTAGACAATGATTAATGGTTGAATGATTGTTTTAAACTAATCAAAAATAATATGCGGCGACAAAATTGTAGAATATAAAATCATCAAAATAAGAATAGGGAATGATTTCACCAACTTTCAATTATGATTCAATAACATCAAATTATTCCAATTAATTTTCCCATATTTAAAAGCAAGAATCCAATTTTATTTCTCTCCACTCTCTCGACTGCCGGCTAGAAATTAATCCTAAAATTCAATCTCAATATCTCTATTCCGAATTAAAGCCTAGAATTGATCAAAGTCCCGATTCTTTTGTGGAGTAAGCTTCATAGATTTTACAATTTCTCTCGGAGCACATAAAACCTACGTTGTGTCAATCTTATGATCACACCTAAATTCCCCTCTCTCGAGTACCGGAATTGACTGACATATATTCATTCAATTATTGTTAAATATAAGTGGGAAATTCCAAAAGAAATAATTCATGTATTCATCAAACCATAATCTCAAGTTGGCTACATCAAACCCTAGCTAAATTGTCAAGCTCATGAAATAGAACATGAAATCCATACAATTTATAATGGAGAACATAAAAGAAAAGGTAAGAAAGAACTTTTTTGAAGTGCTAACAGGAGTCCCTTTTATGATTTCCGCCCTTTCTTCACTCGATTTCTTCGATTCCTTCTTGTTGTTGTCCTTGGAGATTCAATCTTTTTGTATCTTTCTCTCCTTCTTCCAACCTCATAATTAGGTCTTCTCACTTGTATTTATAGTCTTTTAATTTTAGGGATGAATTAGGATTGAATTGGGCCAAGAAAAGATTCCAAAAATATAAAAACACATTTCCTGCACCTCTATCAGTTTTCTATTTTGCGTGTCTTTCCGTATTTTTATCATAACTTTTTCATCTGATATCCAATTGAGGTGAGTCAAGATGATTTGGAAAGCTAACTTAAAGGATTACAACTTTGCTTCAGAAACCATTCTCCAATTCAATCAATATGAGACTAAAACTTCGGAGCTTAACTTTTCAGTTGGAAATTTATTTGTGATCATATTTTGACTAAATTTGATCCCTTTGACATCTTTCCTCATCCAATTGACTCAGAGCATTCTCAAATCTTCATCGTGAGGTTCGGCACAACTTTTAAGCATTTGCACTTTAGTCCTCGAACTTTGGATCTCTTAAAATTCAATCATTTCTCCAAATTTGTCAAATTTTTCTTATTTTCTTCAATCTCACCAACCTATATCACAACATCAAAACACACATAAAATCCCTCTAAAACTTTCTCAATGGTATCAAAATAATAAATTAAGAGGCATAAATATCATGAGTGTGGAGTACTAATCAAATACCCCCAAACTTAATATTTTGTTTGTCCTCGAGCAAACACCAAATTAAGGAAAATCACTAACAGATACACAAACAAATAAATACGAATAAAATCACTTAAAATAAATTGTGCTAGATATCTGAGCATAAATTTCATGAATCACTTCAAAACTATAATGCATAAGCTAAATTCTAACATATTCACTACAAAACGGGTGTGTGTGTGAAGAATCAAGTGCAACACCGTACAATTACAAGTTAATCCAATTCCCAACCTTAAAAGTCAAATATTTCCTTACTTCGCTCGTGGGATTCACATACCCCCAAACTTGTTTTCTTTTCTCTTCCCAAGGGTGTATTCTAAATTGAATTTCAATACTAATTTCTTACACCACTCAAATGTGGTTAGGCTTTACTAATTGTAGTTCAACATATCAACAAATGAGGATTCTCCTTATTTTTGACTGCTTCAACCTTCAAGAATCAACTAAGTTGCTAACCTCTTATCAAAGGTCTAATCCTCAAAAATAAGTGTTCGGGGCTTAATCATGATATGTGGTGCGTCTTCTGTTTTATGCACCTACTTTTTCCGCTATATAAATATTTTTTTCACCCTTTGTGCGTCTTCTGTTTTAACCCTTGTATGCTTATTCACTCGAGTCATAAAGGCTACGAATAGATGTTTCACAATGAGAATATTATAGTCGTTCACAATTTTTTATACGCAATGATTAGTGCAATGCCCCTTATTAAATACTTATTCTTGAGAATTGACCTCTAACTTAAAGTTCTTACCTAATTTTCATCTTATTGGTCTCATTCAGTCTACACAAATTTTAGCACACGTGGAATCTACATCCACATCCATGTCTCCCTACAAAAGTTCGACCATCCAAACATCCTAGATTTGGTTTAGGCATGTGAATCTTGTTTATTGGTTGTCTGGGTTTAGCATCTATGTTCTCTATTTTAACCTATAAACGTGAATCAACATACTCATGTACAATGTTACAATCAACTCACGTGCATAAATATTTTCCGTTTCACATGAATAAGCAAAAATATTAACTCAAAACTTATCCACAATTCATAAACCAACACATGTGCTCAATTACATAAACCAATGATGATAAGACTATCTAACTCATACAAATATGTAAAAGGTGTAATAAAAAATAGCTTTTTTTTTTCATGCACACAAAATCACACAAAAAAAATTAAATTAAACATTGTCCTCGATGTAAAATTAAAGAAAAATGAGGAGACTTCCCTGAATTGTCTATATTGGTCGTGACGTTTTGGTGTTGATGATACTGAAGTTGATGGATATTTCTTTTAACTTTTCTCCCCAAACATGAGATGTATCCCCTTTTCTCCTTGTCAATGTTGGTTTGGATGTTTCGCGATGTCATGTTCCTAAAAAATCAAATTTCAAATATTAATTACATGGAATAAGTGTTACTTAGTTCAAACATCTAACAACCAACTTAGTTGCTTAATGACATAAGGGAAATGGAATATGAAAGAACAATTCTTAAATAAAATATAAAATAAACTAAACTATCTTATAATTCAAATGCAAAATAAATGAATAAGTAAAAAGGAAGAAAGCTTGGGTTGCCTCCCAAGAAGCGCTTCTTTAACGTCATTAGCTTGACTCAACTGCAGTGCCTATGTTGGATCTTCAGGTGACACCTCTCTCTTATTTCTAAACATCACCCTTGGCTTTTTATTTTTCTTCACAATAGCATGGTCAATAGAATGAAGCAGTGTTAACTTCGGTGTAGCTTCAAAACCTCTTTTGATTGGATAATGTTGGGAGGTTTCAGAGGTTCTTCAATGTAGTTCTTCTATGTAGTTCTTCAATCTGTCAGGTGGATCGACTTCTTGATTTAAAATGAAATCCACTGCTTCCTTGGTCCTTGTATATCTTTTGGTAGCAGCTGTAGTAATTTTTGAGTAGTCGGTTGCCATGTATTGCTCTAGAGGGTCATGAAACAATATTCTTTTGCAATTTTTACCCTTTACTTCATCAATTGATTGGACCATATGGCAGGTGTTAACTTTTTCTGAGGATTTTTCCTATTGATGTATGCTGAACACTACCTGCTCCTCATTAACCCATAGTGTCAATTTCCCTTCTTGTACGTCAATCAAAGCTCTTCTAGTAGCCAAGAAAGGTCTACCAAGAATCAATGGCATTTTCTCATCCTCCTCCATGTCCAATACCATGAAGTCCACCAGAAAGATGAACTTATCGACCTTCACCAATACATCTTCAATAATGCCTTTGGGATATGTAATTGATCTGTCCGTTAGTTGCAAGGTGAGGGTTGTGGGCTTCACTTCTCCAAGACCCAACTTTTTAAACACTGATAGGGGCATCAAGTTAATGCTAGCTCCAAGGTTACCTAATGCTTTTTCAAATGTGATACTACCAATATTGCAGGGAATGTTGAAGCTGCCTGGATCTTTCAATTTCTGAGGAGGCTTCTTCTGAAGAATCGCACTACACTCTTCTGTTAACTTTCTAGTCTCAAACTCCTCCAACTTTCTCTTCTTTGACATCACGTCCTTCAAGAACTTAACATAGTTAGGCATTTGGGCCAAGACATCTGCAAAAGGAATGTTGATGTTGATGTGGATTTTCTTGAAGATCTCTAGGAACTTTGCCAATTGCTCATCAATCTTCTTCTTCATGAATCTTTGCGGGAATGGTAGTTTTGGCTTCAAAATAGGTGGATTGTCAGGAAATGAGATGGAATAAGATTTATGAGTCTCTTTTGTTGCCTCTGCTTCCATCTTTTGTTCTTTAATCTGCTCTTCTTTTGTAAGTATGGGATCCGATGTAGGAACCACAACCTCTTTAGGGCTTGTTTTCTTCAACTTCTTTACCACTCCTTAATGTGATGGCATTGCAGTGCTCCCTTGGGTTAACCTCCATGTTACCGGGAAATTTTCCTTTTTGTTGAGACTGTAATGCAGTTGCTATCTGACCAATTTGCACCTCCAAATTCTTCACTGTGGATCCCAACTTGGTCATATGAGTTTCGATGTTGTTAAGTCTTGACTCATCTTTGTTGAACCTCAATCTAGTATCTGAAATGAAGGTTCCCAATATATCTTCCAGTAATGGCTTCCCTTCAGATGGCTGAGTATTGTATCCAAGTGGAGGTTGCAGGGCATTTACATTGTTACCATAAGAGAAGTTCTCGTGGTTTCGCAATCCTAGATGGT
Source organism: Fraxinus americana (assembly GCA_035079005.1). Lineage (NCBI taxonomy): Eukaryota > Viridiplantae > Streptophyta > Magnoliopsida > Lamiales > Oleaceae > Fraxinus > Fraxinus americana. The sequence continues at coordinate 23,051,399 of CM068706.1, forward strand.
ACTGATTTATTGTGTAGTTTCCGCTTTGATTGAAGTTTTTGCCATTCACATACTGGACTTGCTCCTTTTCTGACTCATAGTATGACGATGAGGCATCCATGATGGAATCTGCTTTCTTTGGAGTTCCCTGTGATGTCAGTGCAGCTAATTGATTAGTGAGAGATGACATCTGAGCTGCAAGGGCTGTAATGGGATCCACCTCATGAAGTCCAGCAACTTTCTTTGTATTTGAGCGCTCACTTGGCCATTGATAGCTGTTAGTAGCTATCTCATCCAGCAATGCATAAGCCTCATTTGAAGTCTTGGTCATCAATGCACCCCTTGCTGCAGAATCCACTATCGTTCTTATTTGACCATTCAACCTATTGTAGAAGAGTTCAATCTGCACTCGACTCTGAAAACCATGTTGAGGACATCTTCTAAGCAGGTCTTTAAATCTTTCCCAAGCTTCATAAAATCGTTCGAAGTTAGATTGTCCAAATTGACCAATTTCACTCCTTAATTAAGCTGCTTTGGAAGGTGGAAAGTATTTTGTGAGAAATTTCTGAGCCAATTCTTCCCAAGTTGTAATAGGTCCATATGGCAAAGACTGGAACCATGCTTTGGCCTTATCTCTTAAAGAGAAGGAGAATAGACGAAGTCTAATGGCATCTTCAGTAACACCGTTCATCTTGACTATGTCACAAATCTCGAGAAAAGAACCCAGATGAGCATTTAGGTCTTCTATTGGAGTTCCACCAAACTGATTTTGCTGCACCACGTGTATTAGTCATGGCTTCAGTTCGAAATTATTTGCAGTGACAGTTGGATGTGCGATGTCAGAGTAGTTGTCGTGGACAACTGGTTTGATATAATCTCTAATGGCGCGTTGTTGATTATTTTGATTGGCTATTTGTTCTGCTTGCTCTGCCATTGCTTCATGGTTGTGTCTCTGAATACCCCTTTGAATTCTAAAAGTTCGATCTAGTTCAGGATCAATAGGCAATGGTCCAACACTTCTCGATCTTCGCATAAACCTGAAACATGAAAAAGAAAATATCGAAAGAAAAGAAATCTAAATTAAAAGAAAAGTTACTTGGTAATAATATTAGTAAAAATCAAATTAAGTAATCCCCTGCAACGGCACCAAAAACTTGTCACGCGTTTTCTACAACGTGAATTTATGCCGAAAATGTATGGTGTCAAGTTTTGTAATATAGTATGAAAATTAGGATGTTGAGCCCACAGGGATTGTAATTTAATTTCTACCAAGTACTATAATTACATAACTTCTATTTTATTTAAACAAATGATGAATGGTTGGTTTAAACTAATCAAAAGTAATATCCGACGACAAAATTGTAGAATATAAAATTATCAAAAGGAGAAAGCATAGGGAATGATTTCACCAACTTTCAATTATGATTCAATGACATCAAATTATTCCAATTAATTTTCCCATATTTAAAAGCAAAAATTCAATTTTATTTCTCTTCCCTCTCTCGAGTGCTGGCTAGAAATTAATCCTAGAACTCAATCCCAATATCTATATTCCGAATTAAAGCCTAGAATTGATCAAAGTCCCGATTCTTTTGTCAAGTAAGTTTCATAGATTTTACAATTTCTCTCGAAACCCATAAAACCTACGTTGTGTCAATCTTATGATCACGCCTAAATTTCCCTCTCTCGAGTGCCGAAATTGACTAACATCTATTCATTCAATTAGTGATAAGGTAATTGAAATCATTGTAATCATAACACAATTAAATATAATTGGGAAATTCCAAAAGAAATAATTCATGTATCCATCAAACCATAATCTCAAGTTCGCTATATCAAACCCTAGCTAAATTGTCTAGCTCATGAAATAGAACATGAAATCCAGAAAATTTATAATGGAAAGCATAAAAGAAAAAGTAAGAAAGAACTCTTTTGAAGTGCTAATCGGAATCCCTTTTATGATTTCCACCAGTTCTTCACTTGATTTCTTCTATTCCTTCATGTTGTTGTCCTTGGAGTTTCAATCTTTTTGTATCTTTATCTCCTTCTTCCAACCTCATAATTAGGTCTTCTCACTAGTATTTATAGTCTTTTAGAGTTTAGGGATGAATTAGCGTTGAAATGGGCCAAGAAAAGATTCCAAAAATATAAAAAACCTTTCCCACACCCAGCGGCCCCTCATTACCAGATGGCTAGCACCGTGGCGCCACCCTCTTTGTCGCTGGCACTGTGGCACCAGATGTCTGGCGCCAGCGTCTCTATCCGTTTTCTGTTCTGCACATCTTTCAGTATTTTTATCATAACTTTTTAATATGATGTCTGATTGAGGTGTTTCAAGATGCTTTGGAAATATAACTCAAAGGGCTACAATGTTGCTTCAGAAATCAATCTCCATTAAATAATTTACTATACCAAAAATGGGTCTCAATATGAGACTAAAACTTCGGAGCATAACTTTTCGGTTGGAAATTGATTTGTGATCATATTTTGACCAAATTTGATCCCTTCGACATCTTTCCTCATCCAATTGAATCCGAGCACTCTCAAATCTTCATCGTGAGGTTTGGCACAACTTTTAATTATTTGGACTTTAGTCCCTGAACTTTGGATTTCTTACAATTTAGCCATTTCTCCAAATTTGTCAACTTTTACTTATTTTCTTCAATCTCACCAACCTACATCACAACATCAAAACACACATAAAATCCCTCTAAAACTTTCTCAATGGTGACAAAATAATGAATTAAGTGGCATAAATGTCATGAGTGTGGAGCACGCATCAGTTGACTTAAAGAGATGGTAAGAGGCCACAGAAATTCGAGATGGACTTGATGTATGTAACCAAGGTTTGGACCATGGTCGGCCTGCCTAATGGATTAGAACTCATAGGTTGTAAATAAGTTTACAAGAAAATGTCAATATGGATGGAAACAAGCCTCTTGGAGTTGAAATCTTTGATTTGATGCGAAAGTCAAAATGTATGATTTTATAAAAAATGAAGACAAACTGTGCGTTTACAAGAAGATAGTGGGAGCATTGTCGCATTTATGATATTATATGTAGGAGACATATTGTAGGAAACGACGTCTCTATATTTCAATTGTTGAAATTATGGTTGTCAAATAAATTCTCTGTGATAGATATGAGAGAAGCAAGTTAATCTATAGAGATAGATCTAAAAAATTACTTAACTCATCCCAATCTATATAGATAAAATCTTGAGAAGATTTTATATGGAAAAGATGAACTGAGAGTTCGGACTAGAATAATAACATATCTCAATTAGGATATTGGTTCACTCTTAAGCGGTGTGTTGGAAAGGTTCCAAATAGGAAATAACCATTGATTCAATAATGGAAGCCTTATATATCATTGCTTTAGAAAGCAACAAAAGTTGTGGTCTAGATCAGGAAGTTCATTAATGAATTTGGAGTAGTTCCTAACATTGTTGATCACACGCTTCTGCATTGTGATAACAATGGAGACATCGTGTAAGCGAAGGAACTAAGGTTTCATCAATGATTCAAACATCTGTTAATAAGGTATTATCTTATTGGAAAGATAATATAATGAAATGAATTAAAGAAAGAACGAATTCTCATAAGTTATTAAATTGTAGATCCACTGGCAAAGAGTTGTCGCAGCATAAACATTATCGTCATGTAGACTCTTATGGTATAAGATACATATATAATCGATACATTTGTATGTCAATATCTATTATTTAATTGAATTAATATTCTAGTAAATTAAATAATAGAATCTGTAGATTCAAGTCTTGTTGATTTGTTAATCACAAAGAGTTGTGATTGTGAGATACAAATTACATATGACCGAATCTTAAATCGTCAGTGGTCGAAGTAATAACGAGATACGGATATTGTTATTACGGATAGACCATTGCGTATGGCATTCTTACTCGTGAAGTAAGTAGCTAATCTCACAAGCTAAAGTATGATGACACTTGAAGAACACGTGGATATTTTGTTATAGAACAAAACATTGGAGACCCGCTGGGAGATTCCACATGGATAACTATCTGAGTGTTAGTGGTTAATTTCTAACGTTCGGTAGTGGAATTGGTCTTTTGACTTGAGGTCATCATAGTACCTTATATGAGGACAGTCATACTGTGGTGGTGTTGGATGTTACTCTGTAAAGTGTCGCTAATACAACATCGTTCGGGTATGTCAAGAATCATATAAAGGTTGTGAATGATCGATAGAGGATTCGTCACTCTTAGATAGTAAGAAATTATGATCTACATTTTTCCAGTTAAGTTGATAATGAAATCCTTGGCCAATGTGAACTCATAAGTCGAAAAGGAGCTTTCAATTTACATTGACTTAACAGTGGGATAAAAGATATGATCGATAATTGAGATTAACACATATCCATATCTCATAATTGATCAGAACTTATTGACGAAAGGATTATAGTTTCACGTAAATGAATAAGTTTGGTTTTGTCATACTACGTGACATTTTTCATCACATGTATTGCCCTGACACATTGCTAGATGTTAATCTGGGATGACGGATGTGAATTGGTGATATATTAAAAGGAATATTTTAATTTATCAATTTTGATTAGATCAAAATAAAATTTTCACATCGTTAGGTATCGTGATCGGGAACCTAATATGTCACACACAAAAGAGAATCAGAAGAATGAGATTTACCAATTAATTAATTAACAAGTGTTAGATAATTAATTAATTAGGTTGCTTATTAATAGGCCCAAATTGATTATTGGATTAATTAATTCATGGACCTGTTTTAATGAATTTGATTAATTAAATATTGGACCGGGTTAAGTTTAACAGACGGGTCGAGCCCGCTTGGACTTATATTAATAGGCTGCTAGGGTTTGAAAACTGTAGAGAATTTTTCATTATTCTTGGTAACACAAGAAAAGAAAAACCTAGCAGTCATTCTTGTTCTCTGTGTGGATCACCATTGGAGGCTGGACAATTGGACAGCTTGAATTGCAGATCGTGATCATTAGAGTTCGAGAATCAGCAAAGGAGTTTGCAGAATTCATCAAAGGTATAATTCTAAACACAGTTTCTATCTAAACGCAAAGCAGGTCCGTGGCGGGAATTGAAATTTGATTTATTTTCCGATGTGCATGATAAGTAAATTCCCAACACATTGTTCACAAAATGGGCAGATTTTTCAAATTTTTGTTAAAATTTCGGGTTGTCATGACATCTTCATTTTAAAGCCAAAATTAATTTTCTTTATACCTTTGGAAAAGTCTCAAGAAGATCTATCCAACCATACCAAATAGGCAATATGAAGCTCAATGTACAAAAAGTTATCATCCAATGAAATTTCGGATTTCACAACTAGGGTTTGATTTCTCTCCCAAAATATAAATCCAAACGAAGTGGAATTTCCCAGTTATGTTCTACATAATATCTTGAACATATAGTACAAATTTCGTGAATTTATATGAAGTATATCAAAAGTTTCCATTAATGATGTTCAAGCTATTAAAGAAAACAACATACATTCATTTTGATCATTTTAACTCATTTTCAGTATGTATTTAAGAAAACAACCTACTTAGACTCTGATACGAATGTAAAATGTACTTTCATGCTTGCTACCGTGTTTGAAGTGGTAGAAGTTACTAGAAAATTTCAAAACGAGATTGAATCACTTGCTTTTGATTTCTTGCTTTCCACACCACCGTGTAACCGTTTGATGTTCACAATCCAAGAACTTAATTTGAGATGCTATTCTTCCAAAATCAAGCCACACATCTTGTCTAATTTTCTTTATGAAGAAAAACAAATTTCATTATTTTCATGTATTCTTAGAGTGATGGAAGTTGTGTGTTAGTTATTGATGGTGGGAGTTTGATGGTTACAATCCAAGAACCAATTTTGAGATGTTAGTATTCCAAAATCAAGCCACACACCTTGTCTAGTTTTCTCTTTATGAAGAAAAACGAATTTCATTATTTTCATGTTTTCTTAAAGTGGTGGAAGTTGTGTGCTAGTTATTGATGGTGGAAGGTTTAATTTTAAACTTCAAATTTAACTCTTTCCTCCAAATATCATCACATGCAAACCTGGTCGGGTCAGCCCACATGGGTGACCATTTTTCTTCCAACAGTAATGCATTGTTAAACATTAGTTTGAAATTCAATTGATAAACATAATCTGGAAGGTAATGGGCTTGTGACGTTACTGTCTTTTGCACTAGGATGAGTTTAATTTCTATTTTGGGCTTTGACCTCCTCTATTTGATACTGATATAGTGCAGTGGCTGATACGGATTCATATTCAGGCATTACTCTTGCATTTTTATTTTATTTTTTGTGACAAGGAAAAAAAAGAAAATAAATCTAATTTTATGAAATAAGTTAAAAAGTGTCTACATGTTTTTTTATTGGTTCTACATGTGATGATATTTTACCTAAATCTTAAACAAGTAGTAATATAAGACTCATGGCACTTAACGCTCGCCAATCGACTACCATCCAATGAATCCAAGGTACGAAATAAATTGTTATGTTCCATTTTATTTTTCGAGCATGATATATGAATCATTTAAGCTTGAATTCATAAAAATGACTATGATGTTTAGAATGAAATATGTTATGCATGTTATTATTTTATTTTAATGCTCAATGAGGTATGATGATTAAACATTGTAATAAAACGACGAGCAAAATATATAATGTGATATCGATGGCAAAAGAAATCAAACATAAATGGAGACTTATGTGACATACATGGCTAGAACTTATTAGACTGCTAGAAAGACCACAGCTTGTAAAGCAACACTAAATCGAAGGTCCATCATTCAGTCCCATGAGAATTACATGTTTGACCGACTCATTTGCTTGTCATCATGTTCAAGACACTATGAGAGATGTAATGTGACTGAGGATGCAGGACCGGAGATCACGAATATTGAGGCTATTCATTACCTTATAAACTCACTTCCACCTCAGTGGAGAGATGTTGCGTTTTTCTATCGCAAATGTACTTATACAGTTATCTGTGCCGTTAAACTAGAGCAATTATTATTATTTTAAATGAATTTATGCTTAAATTTGTATATATTTTGTTCGTTAGGTGCATCTCGATGAAAAACGATGGAATTGGATAAAAGGGGTAGAAAATTGGTTAAAGTGGAATTAATTTAGAGTTTGGGGACTAAATTACAAAGTGTTAATAGTTTATTCGGCCTAGTATGGATGATTGGAGAGAGATTGGAGTCAATTAAATGGATTTGGAAGTTGAAGGATCAAGAAGATACGAAAAAAGGACCAAAATGACAACAAATAGAAAAATGTATAACTGTGCATGCGCCATATAATTCACTGCGCACGCACGGGCCTGAATTCTTAATAACTGAGAGCAAAACAAATGAGCAACGCATTCGCAGTGAATTATATAGCACGTGCGCGCAAGAAATTTTTGGGCTTGAACGGTCCAGCTTCCTAGTTTGATCCAAATTCTTATGGAAATCAAATTCAACCTAATATTTAACCTACAAGGGCCGGCGAGAACGAAAAACAATATATCAAAACCACATTTTTCACCACAAGAACGAGGCTAGCATGTGATTCAAAGGTAATTAACACAAGAGATTGAAGATTCAAAGTCCGGGTTGAAGATTAACGAATAAATTGATTTTTCACTTTCCAATCATTATTTTCCATTCTGAGTGATATTTTTTCAAATCTTTTTGTGTAATTTACATAGCAACATACTATGCTAATTCTTTTCCTATAATGGATGATTTAATTTAAAACAAGTAGTTAGTTAAATTCTTGTTTTTCTTGATTAATCTTGCATGTGTAATTTTATTATTTGATTGCTTAATCACCAATTAAATATATAGTTGTCCATTGTAGTGCTAAGAGGCTCCCAATTTTTCTAGAATGCTGCTTATTAACATACGTGCAATAGATATTAGGAATAATGTTTATCATGTGTGCAATCTTTGAGATAATTGAAAGTCCAAGAATAGCTAACCAATAGGGGGGGTGAATTGGTTTTTATATCTTTTTCGAAATAAATCCAAGTCTTAAACAATATAGTAGCAATTATATCAATTGAACAAATGTGCACAAATACAAAGATAATTAAGCACGAGCACTTTGAGTAATATAAAGACGGTTAGTAAATAGGGAAGAGAATGCAAACGGTGTTGTTATGGAGGTTCGATCCCAAACACGATCTATATCCCCCGTTACCAAGCTTCAGGCACAAGCAAGGTCTTTTCACTATATTGATTGACTTATGGTGCAATCCAATCCTTTACAACGCTTCCGATGACTTACAGACAAGGAGCACCGATCCTTATACAATGTTGAGCATTACGGGACCTCAACACGGCCTACACTATTGAGCTTTACAGGACCTCAATATGACCCACATGGTGACTTAAAACATGTATCACCGATCCTTACACAATGTTGATCTTTAAGGGACTTCGACATGACCCACACTTTATCAAAGTGATTTTACAATGAAATTCATCTCTTGATAAATAATACAAACAAATTAAGTACTAAGAGAGGCTAACACTTCAATGAATAGTAATAAATGCCAGCTCAAGTATTAGATGAAAAACTTTGATGAATATGATAGCTAAAAATTAGATTCAATCAATCAAAGTGTTTCAATGAGAAGATGAAAAAATAAATACAATGTAGGTTCAAAAATCTTCTCAAGAAATATCTCTCTTTTAATGGATGGTTGTAATGAATTAAGTATTAAGAGAGAAATGAGAAATTTTGATGAATATGATGATTTTACAATTTTAGTTCAATCAATCAAAGTTTCAATATAAAGAAGAAAAGTTTATGCAATGTAAGTGTAAAAACCTTCTTCAAAAATATATCTATTTCAAAATTGATATAGATAAATTAAGCACAAACAGAAATGAAAAACTTTGATAGGAGAAATGATTAAAAAATTTTGATTCAACAATCAAAGTTTTTTCTATGAAGAAACAAATTAAAATGAATGTAAAAATATAAGTTCAAAGAATATTTTTCAAATGAAAAACTTTGATGAGTAAATTTTCAAAAGTTAATTTGATCAAAAGCTTTTCAAAAATAAATGATTTGATAATAATAAATGGGATGAGAAATCAATATAATTTTGTTAAAAAGTATCTCATTTGAATGCTGTCAAGTGCTGTTATAAATGACAAGAGAGTTGGTATTTATAGAAATGAAAAATACCAAATTTTCTATCAAACCGGATGATCGGTCCGATCGACCACCGATTTCCGGATGATCAATATGACTGTTTGAACATGAAAAATCAGAGGCCAGAATGGTAAAAAATCTATCTGTTGGAGACGTCCGGTAGACTGCCACTTTTGGCCAGTCGATCGCCTGGTCAATCGGTTGATCGTTGACCTTTTTTTTTTTGAGATATGATCTAAGTTCAAGTACACTTTGAATGATCAATCTTACTTTTGATAAAAAAAAATTTTATGCAAGTAATATGAAATTAACTTTTGGTGCACAAAATGATTTTTGAGCTATTGTCATTCATTACTAAAGATCAAAGTGTTATACGTTTACATATGATCTCGAAAGCCTAGTATTTGATCTTGCTTCAAAGTTTCTTTAATATTTGGCTCCAAAACTCTTTATCTTGTTCTTCTTCATGAGGCCGATTTGATAGTCTTGATTTTGATCATTTAAGCTCTCGTCTCGAATGCTTAACTTTCACTTTGATCTTCATTTCGAGTCCGATTTATGTGTGTTGATTTTGAAAATGCTTGATTGATTTTAACATTTGAACTATCATCACTCAAAATCAATTGTTAGAAATAATATTAATCTTATTTGTTATGATCAAAACATTAAGAATAAGATCAACCATAGGTCAACAATTTCCCAATTTTTGATTATGACAAATAAGATGATTTGCAAGGTAAGATTGAACAATTAATATCATATTGATAAAGGAATATACATTATAAATTTATCATATAATTCATGTTCCTCCTATCTTTTACAAATCAATAATAATATATTCAAAGCATATTATATTTTAAATCAAAGCATGCATAATCATCTCACTTCATTTCCCCATTTTGGAAAAGATATAACATTTAAGATCAAATGACGACCATAGGAAACAATAAAAGATTCCCCCTTTTGAATGCTTTTCAAATTTATCTTACTCAATTTCTCCGTTTAACATAAACAAAATGATAGCACATATGAGAGAAAAATTATTGTATATAAGATCAAAACTTTAAATCAACCATAAAAAATAGTAATATATTCCCCCTCAATTAAGCACAATACACAAGTTTGAATAAAAGGATAATCATAACATTTATAGTAAAATAATAATCAAAGCACGAGTGATGAAATGACAAAAGCATAATCATTTGCGTAAAATTTGTATAAGTTCCAACAAATTATGCACATAAAATCATACGAGAACATTTAGGGGGTGTTTGTTTTTTATTTAAGAATTGATTCTCAAATCAATTCTCATTTTCAACTACACATTCTTCAATAAAATAATATTCAATAATTTTTTCTTCTTTTTCAACCACACATTTCCCATCATATCACTATTCAAAAATCAATTCTTCCCCCAAAAATCCCTACCAAACAAGCACTTAGTATGAACTCAATTGCGCCATCTACTTCCAATTTATCAATAATTCCTAAACCACTTTGAATATATGAAAATCTATCAAGTGTTAGAGGTTTAGTGAGAATATCGGCCAATTGATTTTCCTTATTTACAAATTCTAATACAATATCCCACTTTTGTACCATAGATGTAATGTCTTAATGCCATTAAGATATCTAAAATTCATTATATGGTACTAAAGTGTGATTCTTGAGTTGTGTTGAAATATAGCACATAATCACACACTAAACAAAATATCGAGTTTACTTGCGATTAAGTAAAGAAGAGATTCGATCATACCTCGATATTTTGTTATGTTTATTGAAGTACCTTGATCATCTTTTTTGATTGATGAGCATATTGGAGCGTTCATTGATTTCGACTCTTCCATTTCAAACTTATTGAGCATGTTCATGATGTGCTTTGTTTGACTTTATTGGTTAGAAAGAGATTGGTCACTTTATACTTCAGAGGATTCTTCTTCATATAGTCACAAATTTTTCTTCTTCCTCATGTTGATCTTCAACACCTTTAGGATATTCCTTGTTTTGATTTTGAATTTTATTTGGTCAAAAGAAATCTCGAAACCTATATCATTATCAATACCTTTCTCTTGATCAGGATGATTAGTTTTATTGAAAGTAAAATGCATAGATTCTTCAACGACTAGAGTTATCTTGTTAAAAACTTTATAAGTTTTGTTAGTCGATGAGTAACCTAGAAAGATTTCAATATCGAATTTTGAATCAAATTTTCCAAATAAAACATTTACAACCAACAACTTTGAAATAGCCGATATTTGAAATTCTACTTTTCCAAATCTCATAGGGGTTTTGTATTTTCTTTCGACTAATTGAAACTCTATAAACAATATAGCAAGTAGTGTTAATGGCTTCGGCCCAGATATATTTTGGTAAACTATTTTTAATTAGTATAGTACGAGACATTCTTTTGCAATGTGGGATTCTTCTTTTTACTACACCATTTTGTTGAGGAGTTCTAGGAGCCGAGAAAATGTGTTCACAACCATAAGTTTTTCACAAATCATTAAAAGCAATATTATCAAATTCTCCATCATGATCACTCATAATGGTAGTAGTAGTGTATCCTTTTTATTGTGAACCTATTTACAAGAATGTTAAAATGCATTCAATACTTCATCTTTTAGGTTAAAAAATGGGACTCAAATAAATCTAGAAAATTCATCAATAATGATGAAAGCATAATGTTTATCATTTAAGCTTGTGATACTAGATGATCCAAAAATATTCATGTGGAAAAGTCAAAAAGATTTTGTAGTTGAACAATATTGCTTTAATTTGAAATAATTTTTTACTTGTTTTCCATGCATCACAAATTTTATCTTTCTCAAATTTCAAACTTGACAAACCTTTGACAGAATAATTTTTGGAAATTTTGAAAGTAGGTCCATGCTAACATGACCTAATCTTCTATCCCATAACCAAGTCTCATATTTTAAAACTCGATAAACATTTTTCTCCGCATTCAAACTTAGTGTTAATGACATAAACATTCTTACTTCGGCTTTCTATAAACATCACCTCTTTTGATGTAATATCCTCAATAATGCACTTGGAAGAATCAAATTTGATATGATAACATTCATCACACAATTGATTAAAACTATGTAGATTACACATAAGTTATCTACTAAAAAGACATTTTCAATAAAGGGAGATGAATGATTACCAATAATTTCAATGTCAATGATTTTTCCTTTCGCATTATCTTCAAAAGTATCATGACCGCCATCCTTTATTTTGAAGCTTGACAATAAAGCTTGATTTTCTGTCACGTGCTTTGAGCATCCATTATCCAATGTCCATTTGCTATCTATTTTCATTGGTACCTACAAAAATAATTTAATTTTTGGTCTTTGGTACCCATATATCCTTGGGTCATCGATAGTTAGTGTTAGTGAATTTTTGAATCCACTTATAATTGTCTTCAAAATGTAATTTCTTTTTTTATAGAATGATAAAAAGCTACATTCCATTTTTATTGCAAAAATTACATGTGACATTTGAAATAGGAGAAGTGGAAGCTTTAACAAAGAAATTTTTAAGAGATGTTTGTCATAAAAATGGTTTATATCCAATTCCTCATTTATCAAAAACATATTCTTGCTCACAAAGTATTAAATCAAAAATTTTCTTGCCTTGAGTAAATTTGTGAATAATTTGAGTCAAATCTAAAATCCTTTCTTGTAAATAAGAATTCTGCTTAATTAAAAAATCATAATCATCCTTTCCTTTTTCAAAATCATTTCGAATTTTTCAAAGTTCTTTTACCTCAATTTCCAATAAAGACTTTTTCTTTTTGAGGATCGAATGATTTAAAGCAAGTTTTTTTCAAATTCTTCAAGAATTTCATCATAAGAAGTAGATAATTCATCATATAGACAATGTTCATTTGAATTTACCTCATCATCAATAGTCATTAAGCACATGTTGGTAATTTCCTCTCGACTTCCATCTTCTTCATGATGATCATCATCAAGCTCATTCCATATTGATTGAAGGGCTTTCTTTTTGATGGATCTATTCTTCTTTCTTTTGGAATCGATGATTTTTTAGAAAACATTTCCATTTCTTAACAAGAAGAACTAGATCATCAAATTCTTCATCATTTATATTTTCACTTGAAGTGCCTTCATCTACTACGGATTTAAAAGCAATTTGGTGCATTTCCTCTTCTCTACTTTTCATTGTTTTCTCATTTGTCACAGTACGATTTAGCTCATATGTCATCAATGTTCCATAGAGCTCTTCCAATGGATATGTGTTGATATCTTTGGTGTTTTCTATCAACATTCTCAATGGGCACCGTTCTTCCAAGAGTGATCTAAGCATTTTACTTACAAACTCACCATTAGTAAATTTACGATCAAAGCCTTTGATGCCATTAACAATATCGGTGAAGTGAGTAATCATGTCAACAATAGGTTCATTCTCTTTCAACAATAGGTTCATTCTCTTTCATGAAGAAATGTTCAAAATATTTAACTGAGAGATTAATCTTAATTTCTTTCACTTTACTAGTTCTAAGATGAGTAATTTCTAAAACATGCCAAATATCATAAGCTGAATCACATATACTAATACGATTAAATTCATTTCTATCTAAAGCACAATAGAGTAGATTTTTTGCTCTAGAATTTAAAGATATTTTTCTTTTATCCTCTTCATTATATTCCTCTTTAGGTTTAGAAATTATTTGATCCGGTTTCCCATCCTCTTTAATAACCTTTTTAGGCACATATGAACCAAATTCAATAACTTCCTAAATATTATAATCTTTTGATTGAATAAATATCGTCATCCTAGTCTTCCAATAGTTATAATAAGTGTAGCGCCCCGAGTTCTGTTAACCCGGATTGCCACGTCATCGTCTTTTGCCCTAATTTTGTCAATCAATTTTTGCGGAAATGACCTAATTTTAAAATCACATTTGCAATTGAAAACTTCGTCGGTAAGAAAAATACATTGGATAATTGTTCAAAATTTAAATATCATGTTTTGGAATAGCGGAAACGAAAAACACGTTAACAATGTTTCAATACATAAATTCGAAAATTTAATAATTTCGATAATCAATTTTTTTATGCCACCACTGCCGGATCAATCTCGATCGCCTCCGAAGTCTGCAAATATTGTTAAAATAGCAGAATGCGTATTTCGAAGAAATACTCAGTAGACTCATCGCCGATAATTAATTTACAGAATAATTGAAAACACACTTATGCAATATACAATGTGATATCATCTTGGGCTCATTTTCTTGAAAATCATAGGCTCTTTAAAAACATGGGCTGTGGGTAGTCTTTCTTTCTTGTGCGGATGAAGCACATAAGTTATGCATAACATTCTCTTCTTATCTCATAAGAGATTCTTTCTTTCTTTCTTTCCATGCAATTAAGCATAAAAGTTATGGCAAGCATAACAATATCATATATCGCATATGACACATTCTCATCCTATGCATAAAGCATATAAATCACGTAATTCACATAAAGCATGCAATTATAATTTAGACTAATTAATGGTGGCGAGTCTACCTCAAATATTTCGAGTTGCGTGAAAAGTGGAGCGGGAAAATAACTTCAAGCTCCTAATTGCTCGTACGTATCGTCTAGCCAAAAATAGAAAATAAGTTTGAATTAGTATTTCGAACTTTAAAGTTTTAAAGTGTTGAAATTAAGTTTAAGGGCTTAATTAAAAATTATTGGAATTGAAATAAATGACTTAAAATGATAAAGTAAAGTTTAGGGGCTAAATTGGAAATTTATTAAATTTGAAAATAAAACTTTAAGGGCTAAAATAATAACTTTCATAAGTTTAGGGACTAAACTGTATATATTTTAAAACTGAAATTAAAACTAAAGGGCTGAAATTGACTTTTTTATAAACTAGGGACTTAATTTAACATTTACTAAGACTGAAATAAAATTAAAGGACTGGAATTAAAAACATTTAAAACATAAGGACTTAAATAAACATTTTAAAAATGTGGGGCCTAGGGGATAAATTTCTAAAATCAAAATGTTTAAAAGAAAATAAAAACATTCCTCTCTCTCTCTCTCTCATTCACGATCGATGAGAGAGAGAAAGAGTGGCCACGGGAAGGGGCGAAGCCCCTTCCTCCGTTCAACCACCGGTCAGACGGCCGGCGTCGATGGCGGCGGAGCACTGTGCAAGAGGTAAGTTCTTGGGTTTTTTGCTTTTTTCTTGGTTTTGGAGTGAGTTGGTGTCGATTTGAGTGAAGCAATGGGTTTGGCTTCGAATGGTTAGAATTCGAATTTGGCTGTTGATGTGGTGGTTCGATTTCTGCGGGAATTTGAATGGTGGTGTTGATTTTGAGCTGTTGGCAGTGGATTGGTGGTTTGGGTGGTGGAACGGTGTTGGGTTTCTGCGGCCGTGTGTGGTGGGGGTACTTGGAGATGGTGGTGGAATTCGGATTTGGGTGCGAAAATGGTGGTGGTGGAAGGTGACTCTTGCAGCTTGGGTATTTTTACTGGTCTGTTCAAATGGTGGTGGGTTTTGGTTGGGTTTTTTTTTGGCTAAGGTGATTTTGGTGATGGAAACTGAGGCTCTCAGCCTCAACGTGAGCTTTCCACTTTGGGAAGAACACTGTTGGTGCTAGAAATCGAGATTCTAGCATCAACATGATTCTCGTATGTTAAATTGCATAAATGAAAATTTTGGGGAGTTGGAGATTCTTACCAATAATGGCTGCGTGATGTGTGAAATGGGGGGAAAGAGTGTATATGAATAGTGGCAATTAGGGCACAAATTTCAAGGTGGGTAATTGGGCCTGATTGTTGGGCCTTTGGATTTTCTAATCGGGCTAAAATAAGTAAATTCAGATTTGGACTCAATTGATTGGACTTAAATGAATTGGGCTAAGAATTAAAATTCAAGGTGTTGGACTTATATAATTGGGCTTAAACATTGGGCTTATGTAATTGGACTTGAAATTAATAATAATTGGATTTAAACAACATAAATCGAAATTGATACTACAATAATTATTCGAAATTGGATTTAATCGAATAGATTTGAATTCAGTTTTATAACGGCTAGACGAACGTGCTTCTCTAAAAAATTAGGGTTAAAGTTTAGCGACACGTTTTTCGAGAAAATAAATTTATAGAATTTAAAAGTTCGCGGTCGCTACAACCTTACCCCCTTGAAATAATTTCGTCCTCGAAATTTAAACTTACTTGATCTAATATATCTGGATACTTAGCAGAATCTCTTCCTCTTTCTCACAGGTAGCTTCATCGCTATCCTGTCTACCCCATTGGACTTTGACTAAAGGAATCTCTTTGTTTCTTAAGACATGGACTTTTCTTTCTATAATGCACATAGGTGTCTCCTCATAGGACAGATTCCTCTGAATGGAAATAGTCTGAAAATTTACCACGTGACTTGGGTCGTGGATATACTTTCTCAATAGGGAAACGTGAAAAACGTTGTGTACGGCCGATAGCTCGGGCGGCAACGCCAAACGATAAGCCACGTTACCTACTTTCTCTAAGATCTCGAATGGTCCGATAAAACGAGGTCTTAACTTCCCTCTCTTGCCGAAGCGAATAGTTCCTTTCATAGGAGCTACTTTCAAAAATACTTTCTCTCCAATTTCAAATTCTAAGTCTTTTCTCCTTTGATCGGCACTTCTCTCGCCTACTTCATCCCAATAGACTGGTGATCGACATCGTCGTCCATAAAGTGCCTCCTATGGTGCCATACCAATAGTAGCCTGGAAACTATTATTGTATGCAAACTCCACTAGTGGAAGATGATTCTCCCAATTACCACTCAAGTCTAGTACACAAGCTCTAAGCATATCTTCTAGTGTCTGAATAGTGCATTCAGACTGTCCATCGGTCTGGGGATGGTAAGCAGTACTAAAATTTAATTTAGTACCCATCGCTACTTGTAAACTCTTCCAGAATCTTGATGTAAATCTCGGGTCTCTATCTGATACAATGGAAGCTGGTACTCCATGAAGTCGAACAATCTCTCTAACATACAACTGGGATAACTAATCCACATTGAGAGTCATTCTGATTGGTAGGAAATGAGCTGACTTCGTAAGTCGATCTACGATAACCCAAATAGTGTCATGTCCTTTCACTGATTTCGGTAACCCTGTTACGAAATCCATGGAAATTTTCTCCCATTTCCATTCTGGTATATCCAAAGGATTTAATAATCTGATGTCTCTGGTGTTCAGCCTTAACTTGCTGACACGTCATGCATCGAGAGACAAACTTTGCAATACAACCCTTCATGTTTCTCCACCAAAAGGTATTGCGCAAATCACGATACATTTTTGTCCCTCCTGGGTGGCACGCATAAGGTCTTGAATGAGCTTCGTCAAAATCTCATTACGGATATGTTCATCCTTCGGCACACGCAGAGGCGTCCTCTGAATATAAGTGCCTTATCGAGGCAATCTCGAAACCTATTCTCTTGCAGGTTCCAACTTCGGATCCGATCTTTTCCAAGAATTTATCTCCGGTTTGAAATTTGTTATGATCCGACCTCACAAGTCCGGTTTAACGCTCGATTTGCCAATCTAAAAGATCCTTGGGTGATGGGGTTCGCACTTCGATTCTTAGATTTCTCAAATCTCGAATCAACCGATCTTGCGTCGTTCCTAAAGGCGATAAGCGTCGGCGTGCTTTACGCTCAAAGCATCTGCAACCTTATTTGCTTTACCTGGGTGGTAAAGAATGGTACAGTCATAATCTTTTACTAGCTCTAGCCATCGTCGTTGTCTCATGTTCAGTTCCTTCTGAGTGAAGAAATACTTGGTACTCTTGTGATCGGTGTAAATCTCACATTTACTCCCGTACAGATAGTGTCTCCAAATCTTAAGAGCGTGCACAACAGCTGCGAGCTCTAAATCATGTGTCGGGTAATTCTTCTCATGTGGCTTCAACTGTCTTGAAGCATATGCTATCACTTTGCCATTCTGCATCAAAACACAACCTAAACCATGTTTGGATGCATCGCTGTAAATAACGAAACCTTCAGATCCATCTGGTATAGTCAGCACTGGTGCTGAGACAAGTCTGTCCTTAAGTTTCTGAAAGCTTTGTTCACATTGTTCTGTCCACTGAAACTTAACTCCCTTTCTGGTCAACTGAGTCATAGAACCTGCTATTTTAGAAAAACCCTCTATGAATCGCCGATAATATCCAGCTAATCCAAGAAAGCTTCTCACATCTCCAACATTTGCAGGTGTTGGCCAATTCGTTACAGTTTCAACCTTAGAAGGATCAACCTCGATACCTTTAGCTGTAACAATATGACCCAAGAAACCTACTCTCTCAAGCCAAAATTCACATTTCTTGAACTTGGCATACAACTTTTCTGCTCTCAGCGTTTCCAACACAATCCTCAAATGTTCTTCATGTTGTGCGGAATTCCTGGAGTAGATCAGCATATCATCGATAAAAACAATAACGAATTTATCAAGATACTGATGGAAAACTCGGTTCATCAAGTCCATAAATATTGCAGGTGCGTTTGTAAGACCGAACGGCATCACTGTGAACTCATAATGTCCATATCGTGTCCTGAACACTGTCTTTGGTACGTCAGCTGGCGAAACCTTTAGCTGATGGTACCCAGATCTCAAATCAATCTTCGAGAAGATTGCAGTTCCTTTCAAGTGATCGAATAAGTCTTCGATTCCTTATCGTCAACTTGTTAAGTTCTCGATAGTCGATACACATCCTCATGCTTTCATCCTTCTTCTTTACAAACAGCACAGGTGCTCCCCACGGAGATACACTTGGCCTGATAAAACCCTTCTCTAGCAATTCCTCTAATTGCACCTTCAGTTCTTGCAATTCCTTTGGTGCCATGCGGTATGGAGCTTTAGAAACAGGGGCAGCTCCTGGTACCAAATCGATGGAAAATTCCACTTGCCTATCCGGCGGAGTGCCGGGTAGATCGTCAGGAAGAACGTCACCATATTCACATACTACTGGCACTGAATCCAGAGTAATCTCATCTACGGGTTTGTCTTGAAGACTAACCAAATAGCCATGACAACTATACTTGGCTAATAGCTTCTCCACTTGTAAAGTCGAAATCAGGCGAGGAAGTGCCTTAATCCTCGTCCCATAAAATCTGAATACTTCTTTACCATCTTTACGAAAAATAACCTCCTTCTCGTGGCACATAATTGCGGCACGGTTGGTGCTGAGCCAATCCATACCTAGAATAATATCGAAATCTTTCATTCGGATAATATTCAGGTCTGCCTCCAAAACTTGACCATCAAAATCTATTTGTACTGCCTTGACTATCTTATTAGTATCGATAGTTTCTCCTGACGGCAAACTAACTTCAAGGGTACTACCAGTCTCTATGCCTATTAGGTTCAGTCTTTCTAAGCATGCATCTGATATAAATGAATGTGTGGCTCCCGAGTCTATCAGAACATATACAGGTATCCCAGAAATAGATAGTATACCTGATATCATATTATCATGCTCAATATGGGAAGGAAAATACGGTATGGAAAGCAATTAAGACGTGTACAAGGGGACTAGGGTAACTAGTATACCTGCAATCACGTCGGAGTCCTGGGCTGCATCCATAGCGAATACCCTTGCCTTCCCCTTCCGGTTCTGGTCTGGGTTCATCCTCTGATGGGAACCCTGGGCGGGCTGAGCACGACAGTCCGTTGCAAAGTGACCTGACTGGCCACACTTATAGCAGACTCCCTTCCCAAACAGGCATTCTCCTTTGTGCATCCTCTGGCACTTAGGGCAGGGAGAAATGATATTGGGCATCTGTCTCCCTGTTGGCCCCGGATTGGGCCTCTTGACGAACGGTTGGTTCCTGTTCTGGTTCTGGTTCGGAGTTTGGTTGCGGCTCGGACCTTGCCACTTTCTCTTGCCCAGGTTTCTCTGCTCATACTGAGGTCCCTGGCTTACCGTCCTCCCTCCGGCATAGGCTACTGCTTGAGCCTTTTTTACTACTTCCCGGTAGGTTGGCAGCTTATGCGAACTGACAATTTGTCGGACATCGGAGCGTAGACCTCTCTCAAATCTGCAGGCCTTTTTGAACTCCGTCTCCACCAGATGTGGAGCATAACATGATAGCTCTTCAAAACTCCTTTCATACTCGACTATATCCATATCTCCTTGCACTAGTCGCAGAAATTCGGTCTCTTTGTGATCTCGAAGAGCTTGTGGGAAAAACTTGTCCCTGATCTCTTCCTTGAAATCATCCCAAGTTAGGGCTACCTGTTGTTCCTCGCTTCTCGTCCGGGATGCAGATTCCCACCAAAATCCGGCTCTTCCAATCAACATGAACTCGGCACAACCCACTTTCTTGAATTCCGGGCAGGCGATGTGCTTAAAAAATTTTTCAATGGCCTAGAGCCATTCTTCCACTGCCAGTGGCCCATTTCCGCCGTCAAACGTAGGCGGGCTGTACCTTCTGAATTGTTCGATCATTGGTACAATAGGGTTGGGGTTTACTGGCTACGGAATCTGTCTCATTTCCTGCACAGCTTTGAGTAATTCTCTGATAACATCGGCTTGGTTCGGTGGTCCCATAACCTTCATAAATTTAAAGGCAGTTTGTAATAGTTGACTAGGAGTACTAACAACGCGAACAATAAAGATATCTCGTAAGACGAAAATTAAGTTTCAAATTTCATTTCATTCATATTTCAACTTCTTTTCATGTAGGTACATCGGGTGGCGTGTATGCCAACATTTGATTAAGACAAAATGTTAACCTTACTCTAACTCCTATCATCAATTCTCCTTCGGTCACGCATGATTCGGCATCCGAGAATTCTCCCGACGCTGGATCAGCGTCTTCCTCTGGTTCTTCTTCTTCGGAGTCTTCTTCGGGATCTTCTTCCTCTTCTGGGTCTTCCTCGGGATCCTCTTCCTCTTCTGGGTCTTCCTCGGGATCTTCTTCTTCTTCTGGGTCTTCCTCGGGATTGCCCTCGGGTGCTAACTCATCTTCTTGCACCTGTTCAGGCTCGGGCATTGGCTCATGTTCTGGCTCCCTTTCAGGTACAACCCCAAGGCGGTGCTCAAAATACATGGGCCAATATGCCACAAATCTCAACCAGAATGTATCATATCCCATATCTACATTAGGTGATGTAAGAGCATCCATGTATATGCTACGAGCTACTTCCGCATAGTCGCCTCGGAAAGTCGAGAGTAAGTGATGAATCGACTGGCAATTACAGGTCACGTAGCCATGTTGTATGGCCCGCTCCCATACGACATTCAACTGCTCTATGTGTTGGGCAATTGTCCAATCAAGTCTAGGCCTGAAGCGGTCGTAATCTCTAGCAGCTTGTTCTACGTCACTGGGTGCATATCTACGAATGGGTGCCATGTCCTAAACCAATTATGCAAAGTCCAATTAAGTGGGGTTATTCATCTCTTCTTAGTTAAAATTTACGAGGACGTAAAAATTTAGAAAATTATTTCCAATTATGCTCAAACTCGTCTTTCTTTCTTTCTTTCTTTTCTTTCTTTCTTTTTAATTCGGATACACTTTCTTTCTCTTTCTTCTAAGTCTCGTAAATCGTAAAACAGTATCCGAAATAAAATAACAATAAATTTCAATAACTTCTTTACCTTCGGAGTCGACGGATTGAATGGTGGCAGTGGCAACTTGCATTAATGATAATTAAACAATTTAGAACGTCTCTTTGAAAAATTTTATTTTTTTTTTTGAAAAATTTTGCCGGTCTACAGAAACGCAGACCAGCTCTGATACCAAGCTGTAGCGCCCCGAGTTCTATTAACCCGGATTGCCACGTCATCGTCTTTTGCCTTAATTTTGTCAATCAATTTTTGCGGAAATGACCTAATTTTAAAATCACATTTGCAATTGAAAACTTCGTAGGTAAGAAAAATACATTGGATAATTGTTCAAAATTTAAATATCATGTTTTGGAATAGCGGAAACGAAAAACACGTTAACAATGTTTCAATACATAAATTCGAAAATTTAATAATTTCGATAATCAAATTTTTTATGCCACCACTGCCGGATCAATCTCGATCACCTCCGAAGTCTGCAAATATTGTTAAAATAGCAAAATGTGTATTTCAAAGAAATACTCAGTAGACTCATCGCCGATAATTAATTTACAGAATAATTGAAAACACACTTATGCAATATACAATGTGATATCATCTTGGGCTCATTTTCTTAAAAATCATAGGCTCTTTAAAAACATGGGCTGTGGGTAGTCTTTCTTTCTTGTGCGGATGAAGCACATAAGTTATGCATAACATTCTCTTCTTATCTCATAAGAGATTCTTTCTTTCTTTCTTTCTTATGCAATTAAGCATACAAGTTATGGCAAGCATAACAATATCATATATCGCATATGACACATTTTCATCCTTTGCATAAAGCATATAAATCACGTAATTCACATAAAGCATGCAATTATAATTTAGACTAATTAATGGTGGCGAGTCTACCTCAAATATTTCGAGTTGCGTGAAAAGTGGAGCGGGAAAATAACTTCAAGCTCCTAATTGCTCGTACGTATCGTCTAGCCAAAAATAGAAAATAAGTTTGAATTAGTATTTCGAACTTTAAAGTTTTAAAGTGTTGAAATTAAGTTTAAGGGCTTAATTAAAAATTATTGGAATTGAAATAAATGACTTAAAATGATAAAGTAAAGTTTAGGGGCTAAATTGGAAATTTATTAAATCTGAAAATAAAACTTTAAGGGCTAAAATAATAACTTTCATAAGTTTAGGGACTAAACTGTATATATTTTAAAACTGAAATTAAAACTAAAGGGCTGAAATTGACTTTTTTATAAACTAGGGACTTAATTTAACATTTACTAAGACTGAAATAAAATTAAAGGACTGGAATTAAAAACATTAAAAACATAAGGACTTAAATAAACATTTTAAAAATGTGGGGGCTAGGGGATAAATTTCTAAAATCAAAATGTTTAAAAGAAAATAAAAACATTCCTCTCTCTCTCTCTCTCATTCACAATCGATGAGAGAGAGAAAGAGTGGCCACGGGAAGGGGCGAAGCCCCTTCCTCCGTTCAACCGTCGGTCAGACGGCCGGCGTCGATGGCGGCGGAGCACTGTGCAAGAGGTAAGTTCTTGGGTTTTTTGCTTTTTTCTTGGTTTTGGAGTGAGTTGGTGTCGATTTGAGTGAAGCAATGGGTTTGGCTTCGAATGGTTAGAATTCGAATTTGGGTGTTGATGTGGTGGTTCGATTTCTGCTGGAATTTGAATGGTGGTGTTGATTTTAAGCTGTTGGCAGTGGATTGGTGGTTTGGGTGGTGGAACGGTGTTGGGTTTCTGCGGCCGTGTGTGGTGGGGGTACTTAGAGATGGTGGTGGAATTCGGATTTGGGTGCGAAAATGGTGGTGGTGGAAGGTGACTCTTGCAGCTTGGGTATTTTTACTGGTCTGTTCAAATGGTGGTGGGTTTTGGTTGGGTTTTTTTTGGCTAAGGTGATTTTGGTGATGGAAACTGAGGCTCTCAGCCTCAACGTGAGCTTTCCACTTTGGGAAGAACACTGTTGCTGCTAGAAATCGAGATTCTAGCATCAACATGATTCTCATATGTTAAATTGCATAAATGAAAATTTTGGGGAGTTGGAGATTCTTACCAATAATGGCTACGTGATGTGTGAAATGGGGGGAAAGAGTGTATATGAATAGTGGGAATTAGGGCACAAATTTCAAGGTGGGTAATTGGGCCTGATTGTTGGGCCTTTGGATTTTCTAATCGGACTAAAATAAGTAAATTCAGATTTGGACTCAATTGATTGAACTTAAATGAATTGGGCTAAGAATTAAAATTCAAGGTGTTGGACTTATATAATTGGGCTTAAACATTGGGCTTATGTAATTGGACTTGAAATTAATAATAATTGGATTTAAACAACATAAATCGAAATTGATACTAAAATAATTATTCGAAATTGGATTTAATCGAATAGATTTGAATTCAATTTTATAACGGCTAGACGAACGTGCTTCTCTAAAAAATTAGGGTTAAAGTTTAGCGACACGTTTTTCGAGAAAATAAATTTATAGAATTTAAAAGTTCGCGGTCGCTACAATAAGTACCATCAAATAAAGGAGGACGATTTGTAGAATACCCTCAAGATTTTGAAAATTGTGGTTAGCAATTACTCAAGATTGTGAAATATTTAAATTTGAGCACCTAGCTCTTATGCCAATTGAAAGCCCAAGAATAGCTAACCAAGGGAACAGAATGCAAACGATGTTGTTATGGAGGTTCGATCCAAACACAATCTACGTCTCCCGTTACCAAGCTCTCCGGCACGATTTCACTATGTTGACTAACTTATGGTGCAATCCAACCCTTTATAACGATTCTAGTTACTTACAAACAAGGAGCACCGATCCTTATACAATATTGAACTTTATGCGACCTCAACACGACCCACACTATTGAGCTTTACGGGACCTCAATATGACCCACATGATGACTTACAACAAGAAGCACGATCCTTATACAATGTTGATCTTTAAGGGACTTCAACACGACACACACTTTATCAAAGTGATTTTACAATGAAATTCCTCTCTTGATAAATAATACAAACAAATTAAGTACTAAGAGAGGCTAACACTTCAATGAATAGTAATAAATGATAGTTCAAATGTTAGATGAAAAACTTCGATAAATATGGTAACCAAAAATTAGATTCAATCAATCAAAGTGTTTCAATGAGAAGATGAAGAAATAAATACAATGTAGGTTCAACAATCTTCTCAAGAAATATCTCTCTTTTAATGGATGGTTGTAATGAATTAAGTATTAAGAGAGAAATGAGAAATTTTGATGAATATGATGATTTTACAATTTTAGTTCAATCAATCAAAGTTTCAATATAAAGAAGAAAAGCTTATGCAATGTAAATGTAAAAATCTTCTTCAAAAATATATCTCTTTCAAAATTGATGTAGATAAATTAAGTACAAAGATAAATGAAAAACTTTGAAAAGAGAAATGATTCAAGAAGTTTGATCCAACAATCAAAGTTTTTGCTATGAAGAAATAAATTTAAATGAATGTAAAAATGTACGCTCAAAGAGTATTTTTCAAATGAAAAACTTTGATGAGTAGATTTTCAAAAGTTAATTTGATCAAAAGTTGCTCAAAGATAAATGATTTGATAGTAATAAATGAGATGAGAAATCAATAAAGTTTTGCTAAAAAGTATCTCATTTGAATGCTCTCAGGTGTTGTTATAAATGACAGGAGAGTTGGTATGTATAGAAATGAAAAATACCAAATTTTCTGTCAAATCGGATGACCGGTCCGATCAATCGCCAATTTTCGGATGACCAATATGACCATTTGAACAGGAAAAATCAGATGTCAAAACGGTAAAAAAAATTGATCATTGGAGACGCCCGGTCGACCGCCTGGTCAATCGGTTGATCGCTGACTTTTTTTTTTTAGATATGATCTAAGTTTAAATACACTTTGAAAGATCAATCTTACTTTTGATAAAAATATTTTATGCAAGTGATATGAAAATAACTTTTCGTGCACAAAATGATTTTTGAGCTATTGTCACTCATTACTAAAGATCAAAGTGTTATACCTTTACATATGATCTCGAAGCCTAGTCTGTGATCTTGATTTGAAGTTTCTTTAATGTTTAGCTCTTAAACTCTTGATCTTGTTTTTTTCATGAGAATGATTTGATAGTCTTGATTTTGATCCTTTAAGCTCTCGTCTCGAATGATTTAACTTGAATGCTTAACTTTCACTTTGATCTTCATTTCGAGTCCGATTTATGATGTTTTGATTTTGGCAATGCTTGATTTATTTTAACATTTGAACTATCATCACTCAAAACCAATTGTTAGAAATAATATTAATCTTGTTTGATATGATCAAAACATTAAGGATGAAATCAACCATAGGTCAACAATAATTGTGAAATTGAATGTGTTCTATTCATTCGAATTCGGACTAGGAATAGATTCCATCGTGACTACAATAGATTTAATTTTTCTTGGAAAAGAGAATTAATTGTAATAAAATTATCGATTCTCAAGAATGCATCAATGATACTAGCTACATAATTAAGAATTGAAATAAATAATAATAGGTAGATTCGTAATCCAATACACTCACTCCATATACATATAAAATTCAGATTTTACAAGTTTTTGTAGATTAATTTAGATTCATTACAAATCACAAATCTCTTTTGTTCGCTTACTTTGAATCTAATTAGAGACTAATATACTTGAATTGAATTTATTCCTTGTGGGATGACAACTCTTAACTCATCATATTACCTGTCAATGATCTCGTACACTTGCAGGCTTCGCACGAACAAATTTATTGAATGAACTAAATATGTTGCCGAGGAATAATTTATTTAATTTGAGTTTATTAGTTATTTTTAGATTAAAAGTTTTTACTTTTTTTTAGGCTATTTATTGAATGAACTAAATATCTTGTTTTACTCTTTTTAGGAAAGCATAGCTTATGCAAGATTCTAACGAGATCGAGTTTCTTCCAATAGATCCCGAAATCGAAATAACCTTCAGACAACAAGGAAAAGAACATAGGGAAGAAAGGAAAATGGCAGAAAATCAAAATCTGAATCAAGTTCAAAATCCATTACCACTACCTCAGCCAGTTCAACCATATCAGTCGAGGACAATAATAAATGTTGGAGTAACTTTAGTAAGGGATTATGTGATCCCATTCCTGCTCATATGCAACCACCCATCATATATCCACCATTTGGACATGCTAACTTCCTCATTAGACCTGACGTTATTAACTTGATTCAGAATCATCATAACGTCATGTTCTCTGGAAGATCAATTGAAAATCTTTATGAACATATTCAAGCCTTCCTGATACTGTGCGACATGATTAGTCATGAAGGCATGTCCAGTGACGCTTTTCGACTGCGCTTATTCCTTCACACCTTAAAGGATGGTGAGAATGGCTAAATTTGGTAATCTCTGGGAGCATAGTTTCATAGAATGACATGGTGTGAAAATTCACTTTGAAATTCTCCACACCTTCTCAATTCCATCAACTTAGAAATGAAGTCCATACTTTTAAGCAAAGAGATCTCAAAAGCTATCCAAAAGCTTGGTAAAGATTCAAAGATTACTTTCGGAAGTGCTCTCATCTGAAAATTCCTAAAGACTCTAAGATCTGTATATTCTATTCTGGCTTGAGACCTGGGATCTACAACATAATCGATGTTTCAGCATAAGGGTCAATATTGAATATTTCATTGGACAACGCCTTGGACCTATTTGCGAGAATTGCAAATAATCGATCCATGTAGCCAATAGATAGGGAAGTGTCGAGGAAAATAACATGAATACACAACGTTGATATAGCTACATCATTAGCAGCTCAAATGGACGCGTTGACAAGCGATTAAACAACTTTAATCATAATGTGAAAATAGTAAACCAACTGAAACCGCTTTGCAAAGGTTGCGGGCTAATCATACTACAAAAAGATGTATTTTAGCTTCCACATATGTAATCCAGCCTGAGAAGGTTAGTTAAGCGCAAAATTTTCATAGGCAACAGAACAACCTCCACTCCAACACATATAATCCGAAGGCTAACAATCAAAGGCAAGGACAAGGAGGAAATTTTCAAGCAAGATCGGTGGGATTCAACAACAATAGCAACAGCAAAATAGAATGCCATCAATTGAGGAATTAGTAAATCAGTTCATTACTAAGAGTGAGACTAAATTACAAAACCAACAGGCTGCAATTAAAAATTTGGAAAATTGCATGGGTCAGATGGCAATTGTATTAACAAAGAGAACTCGGGGTACCTCACCAAGTGACATAGAAAAAACCTAAAAGAATAGGTAATAGCAGTTGAAGCTGTGAATCATGCAATTATTGAGAGCTTATGTACCGCTTGTGCTATTTCCCAAAGGCTTCAAAAATAGTCTAAAGAAGAACTAGTCCAGACCATCACAACGAGAAGTGGAATTTAGCTGCCAGAAATTACTATGAAGTAAAAATGGATCGATGAGAATCAGGTACCTATCATGGGAACTATTCTATTTCTGTCAAAGTTCTATCCTTTAAGTTAGATTTCCAACATACGTTGAATCGACTCAATTGGATATTGGGAGAGAAAATTATGACCAAAATACTAATAACTATGCGAAGGCAAAAAAACATGTGCACACGAAGGCAACTTCCCTTATTATTTAGTTTATTTCATTAAAAATATTTTACATTTCATGACTTTGTATGCAAGATTCAAGACATGGTGATCTTGCACAATTTGACCTGAAAATCAAACGAATATTCAGATTTTGAAGAAGAGAATAGTTTGAAGCACAAGAGGAACACATGGTAGAGGATAATCTAAATCGTATTGCCCTCGAGGCAAATATGGGAGGCAGAACCTCCTAATATTGCTGTAGTTGATGAAAATGCAAGACTAATTGGGGAGTACATGGTTCCACCAGTTGTGGAAAGCCATTCTAGCATAGTATATTCGGCATTTGGTCAGGAAAACTTCCACCTGAGGACTGATGTGATCAATATGTTTCAGAACGATCTACAATTCTTTGGAAGAGCTATGGAGAATCCCAATGCTCATATATCAAGATTTTTGGACATGTGTGCAACTATCAAGTATCCAGGGATGTATAGTGAAGCAATCAAACTAAGACTTTTCCCACACACATTAAGAGACTCAGCCAGAGATTGGTTAGATCCTTGTCCACCTCAGAGCATCACTACATGGAACCAATTGAGTCAGAAATTCCTTAGCAAATATTTCCAGCAGAAAAGGACCATGGATCTAGTTTACCAAATCATGGAGGACTTGGCATTCACTAGTGCACTTTGGCCTACTGAAAAGGCGAGAGGAAATAAGGTTGTTGGAGTATATGAAGTTGATTCTTTGATAGCAATATCAGCTCAGTTTGCATCATTGGCACAAAAAGGATGAACAGAGGAGTGCAACTCAAATAGTAGGATCAAAATGTAAGAATTGTGTAGGAAATCATAAGAGTGTTGACTATAGAAGCCCAAAAAATAAAATGAAATTAGGCTCATTTTTTTGTTCTTGTGATGATCTAGCACCACGAGCCTAGCCTATAGACGAACCATGTGCTCGGCCCACATAAGAAATGAAAGCCCAATATTAGTTTGATGTCTTAAATAATTTTGATGTCATGGAATTTCAAAAGCAATCATGTATGTTTTCTATAAAAGTATAGCTTTTAAATAATGTTGGATGGAATCGAATGTTTCCCAAATATTTGACCCGACGGTGAAAAAAAATTTATTTTTATTATAGTAAATTTGTTTTTAGGATTTGATTTGCGTACACGTTATTTTTAAAAGGACTAAATCATAAGTTTTAAAAATGAGAAATAAAATAAGGTTGAAACTTTCACAATTGTGTTGAATAGTCAAGGCATTAATTTGTAGGATATATATTGCATTATACACACGCGTTTCACATAAACAATTAATTGGAATGAAAACTACATTCCAAAAGCACATATATACTTATGGCATGTTTTCGTTTTCAAATTATGATTTTTCGGTGAACGTTTGAATGAATTGGTACCTCCGAGTACGGTGTTTCGACACTACTATAGTTTGAATGATCATTCTCCGGCTCTACGTGTTATGATATTGCTACAGAAATCGGATTTTACCGAAAATTCCTCTACGTGCAACGGTATGAATCCATAGTTCAAAATTTCTAATTTGATAACGAAATGTACCAATGATATCTATTGAGTTTCAAACTCATGGGTTAATTCCCCTCTTACGTTTTGATTTGATATGCTTGGGGCATGGATGATGGTAGATGATGATGCAACATGCTAGGAGATGCCGATGACTTAACGTTTTTAATTCTATTATGCAACATTTATGTTTTTTTTTTTAATTTGATTTCTATGAACATCATTTGTGGAACTATTCTAAGAACATTTTTATAAATAATTTACGTTTAAAAGTAGTTAAGTGTTATAGAAATTAACTTACAAGTCACCATTTACCACAAAAGGAAGTGTTAGCGATTTAGTGTTGTTGTTTTTCTCAATTTTTAGCTTCTGCCCTGAAATTCAAAAATTCATAATTCAATTGTTACTTGGAATTTTTTTAACAAAATTAGTGGCGTTTGATAGCCTCATAGAATAGCTACCGAATAAACTTGGAATCATGTCGATCCGATGTTGGTAGAATTTTATATGTTCCTTAAAGAAAATTGCACTAGGTAGTGTTGCTATTTTCAGCTTCTGCCCTTGACTTTAAAAATTCGTAACTCAATTGTTACTTAAATTTTTTGGATAAAATTGGTGGCATTTGATAGCCTCATGGATTAATTACTGAATAAAGTTGAAATCATATTGATCAGACGTCTGTAGAATTTTATATGTCATTTTAAGTAAACTGCACTGGATTACCTTCTAAACCGAGTCGCTGCCGGGTTTTGAAAAATATTTTAACACTTCATATGTTGCCGACGGAAGCTGATTTTTGGATATGTCATAAAATAAAGAATTTTCTATTTTAATATAAAATTTCATGAAGTTTCGGGGTCGATAGCTATGCAAACAAAATTATTTTTGAAATTGCAATTGAGATAGAAAACAGAAGCAACAACATTTATTTTTTTTTATTTCATGTCAATTGTTGCATATACGGTGTGTTAGTTGCATATACGGTATGTTGGCTGTATATCTGGTAAGTTGCATATATGATAAGTTAAATATACGATATGTTGCATATGCGGTATGTTGCTGTATAGTTAATTATTTAATTAAGTCTACGGTCTACAGGTAAAGTAGAGCTAATCTTGTGACGTTTCGATCCATGTAGGTCGGGGCATTACATTGATTGTACTGTGGATAGTCATTTTGCTAAGTTAGTAGTGGATGTAAATTATGCTCAAAATTTTCAAAGATGGCAACACAATCAAAATCCTAACACTTACTACCCAGGCTGGAGGAATCACTCTGGCTTCCAATGGAGCAACAATCAGGGAGCTCAAATTATACCACAATAGACTGCACTGCCAGGTTTTCAGCAGAAAATGAAGATCTTGTTACTAATTGGCAAAGACATCTACACAACACATGTAAATAACAGATAAAACCTTGCAAGTTCAAGGAGAGAACATCAAGAACTTGGAAAATCAAATGGGACAACTAGCTAAAGTACTTTCACAGAGATTACTAAGAGCATTGTCCACTGATACTGAGATAAATCCAGTGAGTAATGGTAGTGAAGGTTGTGGAGGAAGAGCATATTAAGGGAATAACTACCCGAAGTGAAGTTCAAATAACAGAGATTAATGTAAAGAGGTCAGTTGCTATAAAAGAAAATGTACATACCACGGTTGATGAGCAATTGAAAGAATCTGAGAAGAACAAAGAAGTAGAGATGGAAAAAGTATCAGAGGATCCAAAGGTTAAGAAAACTACTCCTACCAAAGAATTTGTGCCACCACTACCTTTTCCACGAAGACTGCAAAAGAGAAAGCTCGATGATCAATTCGAGAAGTTCCTAAATACACTAAAAAAGCTCCATATCAACATTCCATTCATTATTGCCAACATACAAATTCTAATGTATGCAAAGTTCCTAAAGGACATGATTTATAAGAAAAAAAAGCTTCCAGATTGGGAAAAAGTGACATTATTTGAGAAGAGCAGTGCAAGACTACAAAATAAATTGCCACCAAAACTCAAGGACCAAGGGAGTTTTACTTTACCTATTTCACTAGGCAAAGAATTTCATTTTAATTCTTCATGTGATACAGGTACAAGTCTAAATTTAATGTCTTTTCTTACTTTTAGGAAACTAGGAATTGGGGAAGACAAATGATCGAATGTGAAGTTGTAGTTGGCAAATAAGAGCATCAGATATCGACAAGACAATGTTAAGGATGTGCTCATCAAGTTTGGGAAGCAAATATTCCCAGAGGACTTCTTTTTTATAGAGCTCGAAGACTTCCAAAGTACGTTAATAATCTTAGGTCGGCCGTTTTTAGCAACAAGTCAAACTTTGATTGACATGGAGAAAGGTGAGCTGACTATGAGGGTAGAAGATACACATGAGATCTTTAAACTACATAATTTATGTAAACCCACGTACCAATGGTAGCTACGAAACCCACATAAGATTGCTTCAACCCAAGAAAGCCAAGAAATCAATGTTCGAGCTTGATTCAAAATTATTGAATCAGGGAACCAACACAATCGCCGACAATATGTTGACCCCATAATTCGAGACTCAAGAATCTTACTTGATTTGTTTAAGCCACAAGAAATAATCTTAATAAGTTCAAAATTAACTCAAGAAAAAATGAGAAGAAAGCAATATGCCTTGCAATAATATCTTTCAAATTGTATGTTTTACAATGAATAAAATGAGTCATATATATAGGAAACCCATAAAACCTAGCTAGAAAATAGAATCAAGTCCTAAAGATATCAAAAATATATCATATAAGAGTTTTAACTAAACTAGAAGATTGCGCGAAATTTGAAAAAATCACAGCCAGAATTGTACTATACGGCCATATAGTGTAAATCTATGTGAATGCATAGATCATTTGAAGACCTCCTCTTCGGTTCTGGTAAAAGGACATGCGACCACATAGTTCATTCTATCCCCACTGTCCATTGCTTCAATCAAGTTTTTCATGTCGTTTCATCTTCCGAACCCAACACGAAATTTGTCCCCTTGCTTGTTGTGATCTATGTTTCGTCCACCATAACTTTAGCAAGTAGTCACATTGCTTCTTTGACCCACTTTGCCCATGACCTAGTCATTGGCCCTTCCTCAATGATTAATGGATCATTGCCCAGACTTGCCATCATATCTTGGATCACATCATTCCCTCTATCTTCGAAAGGATTCGACCTCGAATCTGTACCTGCATCAAAGAAAGAAAGATTAGAGACGTTAAAAGTAGTCAAAACATCATACTTACCTGGAAAATCTAATTTGTAAGCATTGTCATTGATCTTTTCAAGGACCTGGAATGGACCATCTCGTCATGGTTGCAACTTCGACTTTTTTTGTTCTGGAAAGAATTATTTCCCCAAGTATATCCAAACCCAATCTCCATATTCAAATGCAACGTGCTTTCAGTACCTATTTGCTTGAGAAGTATAATGCTCATTTTTCTTCTCAATTTGTAACCTTACCTTTTCATGAAGTGATTTCACCAAGTCGGCATTCTTCCTTCCATCTAAGCTACCCCTTTCATTCACAGGTAAATGAATTAAATCCAAAGGTGTTAGTAGATTATAACCATATACAATTTCAAAAGGTGAGTAAGTAGTATAATGTGTGACCCTATTATATACATATTCTATGAATGGTAAACACTTCTCCCAACTCTTCAAGTTTTTATTAACTATGGTGCGCAAGAATTGTATCACGGTCCTATTAGATACCTCAGTTTGCCCATCCGTTTGTGGGTGACAAGTAGTAGAAAACAATAGCTTGGTTCCCAACTTATTTCACAAAATCCTCTAAAAGTGACTAAGGAATTCAAAATCCCTATCTGATACAATGCTTCTAGGAATTCAATGTAAGTGCACTACTTCCTTAAAGAATAAATCCGCAATATTGGTGGCATCATCAATTTTATGACATGGAATAAAATGAGCCATCTTACTAAATTTATCTACATCCACAAATATAGAATCTCTCTCTTTCTTAGTCCTAGTTAAACTCAACACAAAATTCATAGACACATCAACCCAAGGTTCACTAGGAATATGTAATGGTATATATAGACCCTAAGATAAAACCTTAGATTTAGTCTTTTTACATGTGATGCACCTACTACGATAAAGGTTTTATCAGACCAAGCGTGTCTCCATGGAGAGCTTCGATACTTTTTTTGTGAAAAAGAAGGATAGATCAATAAGAATGTGTATTGACTATCGAGAGTTGAACAAGTTGACTATCAAGAATAAGTATCCTCTCCCAAGAATTGAGGATTTATTTAATCAATTAGAATGTGCAACCGTATTTTCAAAGATTAATTTGAGGTCAGGCTATCATCAACTAAATATCAAGCCAAGTGATATACCTAAGATGGCATTTAGAACTCGCTATGGACATTACGAGTTTACAGTTATGCCATTTGGACATACTAATGCCCCTGCAATATTTATGAATTTGATGAATATGGTATTTTCTCAGTATTTGGACAAGTTCATTATTGTGTTTATTGATAACGTGCTGGTGTAATAGAGAGATTCTCGGTAGCATGAAAATCATTTGAGGACAATTTTGGGAACTTTACATAAAGAAAAATTGTACGTCAAATTCAAGAAGTGCGAATTTTGGCTAAGTCGAATAGGATTTTTAGGACATGTTGTGATAGCCAAAGGTAACGAGGTAGATTCGGGTAAGGTTAAAGCTGTTACAAACTGGAAAAGACCTCTGAATGTTGGAGATGTGAGGAGCTTTTTAGGTTTGGTTGGATACTATTGACGATTTATAGAAAGTTTATCTAAGATAGCTAGTCACTTGACACAACTAACTCGAAAGGGTGTGAGGTTTGTATGGACCGAGAAGTGTGAACAGAGCTTCCAAGAATTGAGAGATAGATTAGTATCCACTCCAGTATTAGCAATTCCAAAGAAATTAGGGGGATTTGTTATCTATAGTGATGCGTCTAAGCTAGATTTGGGTTGTGTTTTGATGCAACATAGAAGGGTGATAGCTTATGCATCAAGATAATTAAAGCAGCATGAGAAAAATTATCTGACGCATGATCTAGAACTTACAGCGGTAGTTTATGCTATCAAAATCTAGGGCCATTACTTGTATGGAAGCAAGTGTGAAATTTAAAATGACCATAAGAGCCTAAAGTACTTCTTTACCTAGAAAGAATTAAATATAAGACAACAATGATGGTTATATTTAGTAAAAGATTATGATTCTACCATCATCTACCATCCAGGTAAAGCTAATATAGTAGTTGATGCTCTGAGTAGAAAGAATCTAGGACATTTATTAGGACTATGTACACTGAAGAACCAGTTAATCAAAGACTTTGAAAATTTGAGAATAGAAGTGCTAACACTACCAGCTCGAATGGCAAGTAAGTTGACAAGTTTGGTTCTAAAATCAACCCTCAAGGATAGGATTATAGCAGCTCAAAAAGATGACCATTTCTTGGAAAAGATCAAGGCTGATGTTGGAACTGAAAAAAGGAAGGGATTTAAGATAAGTAGGGATAAGAGACCTATGTTTAAAGGCTGACTGTGAGTACCTAAAGATGAAGGACTAAGAAATGAGATCATGGCTAAGGCTCATTCCACTCCTTATGCCACACACCCTAGGCTCCACAAAAATGTACAGAGACTTGCGTAATATCTTTTGGTGGAGGAATATGAAATGAAGAATAGCTTCGTTTGTATCGAAGTGTACATTTTGTCAGCAGGTGAAAGTAGAACATTAGAGGCTATCAGGGCTATTAAATCCAAAGTACATACTAGAATGGAAGTGGCAAAAGATTTCAACAGATTTTGTAGTAGGTTTTCCTAGGTCAGTAACAGGTCACGGTGCCATTTAGGTCGTAGTAGATCGACTTACAAAATCTGCCCACTTTTTATTGGTTCGTGACTTTCAGCTTGGAACAGTTTATGCACAATTATATGTCAGAGAAATCGTTCAACTTCATGGGATACCAATATCAATTGTGTCAGACAAAAACCTAAGATTCACTTCAAAATTTTGGAGGAGTCTTCATACAACTATGGGAACTAAGTTGTCTTTCAGTACTATATATCATTCTCAGACAGATGGACAGTCAGAACGAACTATCCAAGTACTAGAAGATATGTTGAGAGCATGTGTACTAGACTTGGGTGGTAAATGGAAAAACCATTTTCTGTTGGTCGAGTTTGCATATAATAATAGTTTTCATGCTATTATCAGCATGGCACCGTACGAGGTATTATATGGTCGAAGATAACATTCGCCGATATGTTGGGATGAGGTTGGCAAGAGGAAAATTTTGGGCCAGGACCTATTGAGAAGACTCTGGAGGCAATCAAGAAGATCAAAATGAGGATTAAGATAGCTCAAAATCGTCAAAAGAGTTACACAGATAATAGAAGAAAGGAACTGGAGTTTGAGGTTGGAGAGAGTATTTATCAAGGTTACCCTGATAAAAGGGATAATACGATTTGGAAATAAAGGAAAGATGAAACCAAGATTTATCATCCCATTTGAGATCATCGAGAAGCTTGGAAACGTAGCATATCATTTGGCACTACCACCTGAGCTATCGGCAATACATGATGTATTTCACGTTTCTATGTTAAGAGAGTACGTCCACGATCCAAGTCACGTGGTTAATATTTAGTCGTTGGACTTGCAAAATGATATGACTTATAAAGAAGCACCTATTATGGTTTTCGAGATGAAGGTACACATTTTGAGAAAACGAGAAGCGCCAGTACTCAAAATCTAGTGGGGTAGACATGGAAGAGATGAGGCTACATGGGGGAGAAAAACAAATGTTTTAGCTAAGTACCCAGATCTCTTTAATCAAGTAATTGAATTTTGAGGATGAAATTATTTTAAGTAGGGAAGATTGTAACAACTGAAAATAAATCTATTTCATCTTGCAATATTTTGCTAATTTTGATATATCGAGGGATTAATTTAAAAATAAGTTTTCATGTCAATACTTTTAGTTTTCGGCCAAATAATTAAGTATTCATTTAGCAAGAAATTTCATATCGATATTCGATTTGTTTTGAAACTTATATTAAATGGCAAATTTTGGAATCGAGAAAAAGTTATTTCGAATAAGTTAGGCTTAAGTTATTGTAGTTCAAAAGAAGTCCTATTTTAATTAAGTTTAGTAAATCAATGGACTAGTTTTAGCAGCCACGTGAGTTACAGGAAATTTAACTTTGAACTTTTGAATTTAGATTAGGATAAAAGCTTTTAGGATTTGTTTTAATTGATTTTCATTTGAATAAGTTATAGCCAATCCAATCATCTTTTAAACAATTCACGTGTGGGTTTTCAAAAAAAAAATTGAGTAGGAAACCATTCGTTTATTTAAAATCCTTCCTTATCTCATCTTTGAGAGTTACATGGAAAAAGACTCGTAGTTACTCATTAACTCCTATTGATGATAGATTACAAGTTATCCTGATACATAAAATACATAGCACACACTGAATAGACAATATATGCATACAACATCCACACACAAAAATATAGACAAGCAAAGAATATTTTCACGTTGAAGATTCGAAAGGAATACTAGTTGACGTACTCACTATCATATTATTGCAAATAAAGGTAGGATCCCCACTCAAAGTTGTTGTTATATGTCACATTCCATTCATATAGATAATAATATACTAACCAGTGTAGGAATAGGATCGCTGACTTGACCTAGACGTCCAAATTCACCCACACAATTTTTTTTAATAAGATGAAAGAATTTCCAAAAGTATATCCGAAAATAAGGATCATAAGACCCTAGTCCAACATATTTATCCTAAGGTTATAAAAGTATTTACTTGACATTTCAAAAGTCATATAGGATCCCTAAAACATAATACAACGGGAGTCCACAAAATAACTCTACAAGTCGTCATCCATGTACATCAAACTTCGGAATCCCGTAAGAGCTCCACAGCCATCCATGTCTCCTAGGAGGTTACATGCTCAGCTACAAGGCAAGAACTATATAAGCCAAGGTTCAGTAAGCAAAAATCATACAGGTTATGAGTATGAGTGATAATGGTATATGACATCATGTCATTTACTTTAAACATAAGCTAGAGATGTATCATACTCAAATATTCGTCAAAGTCGACTCAAATTAATCTCATTCGAAATCTTTCATTGGGCTCTTGACCCACATATTATGCACCGGATAGAGTTCTGGACAATATCAATATCAATAATCTAATGACCAATATGACCTCGACACCGGCGAGTGGACCATCATCTCATGACCACAAGAGGCACATCCCTAACTGCTCCTATGATCATCCAAGAAGTATCCTACCTGGCAGTGCCAATAATCATAATATCACAAAGGCACGATCGAGTGATCTACCCTCCCGTGATCACCAAAGGCCCATCTCCTATCTACCTTTGCAATCAACCAGGAAGTATCACCCACGATGTCAAAACATATCACGTAAGCATGCCTCACATGCCTTGGTGCCCTAGTAGTGGCCATTAAAACAATTTATGAGGAAAACTCAATTTTGCAATCATGTTGTGCATGTTAGATTCTCAACCATGGACGTATGTCGTGCATGTAGATGAAAATGCTCGTGAATGACATACTTCATCAAAACCGATGCCAATATAATCTGAAACCACATACGTAATGATCATAGCCATTATGTGATATACATTGAGCTCCTGGTCAAAGTTATGTAAATATCCAACATTATTAAATCACAAATACTATATTCTTGCATCGTAGTTGCAAATAGATTTTACTTACCTTTTTGCCCTTGTGTGTGCCTACGCTTCTATGAAGTGTAAATCAATTCTATTTTCCACTTAAAGTCGGAAAATCACATATATTACCATCTAATATTACACACAATCCTCAATTTGATAATCTTAACACACACAATCTCATGCTACGTCTATTCATGCCAAAATAATTTAGATGACATTAATAATTCAAGTTACCAATTAAATTGCAAACTAGTCTCATAAATCACACTATATCTCGAGTCCAATTATGAATGCCAACGTCCTCCAATTTTTTTAAATAACCTAGCATTTCTTAAAATGTATTTTCCATGCCTAAGAGGTAATTAATGGACATGTAATGGTTGAAATTATGCAAACTACCAAATTGGACAGAAGCTTTTTTTTTTTTTTTTTGCATTTTAGTTGCTATCATGTCCTGATTCATCCATATTTTTGCACCCTTAATCACATTCCGTCCTTCCTAAATTTTACACACATTTATATAACATATATGTGAAGATCACGATGTCATGAATTCACCACAAGTACAGAGTTTTCAGCCTCAAGTTGAGACCTTTTTATGGCACAATGAACCAGGCAGTTTCCGGTGACGGTCTTAGGTTTCCATTACTTATTATGCCACCAATCGGTTTCTAACCTATTACGGATCATTTCTATATCTTACTAATCTTATATCCAAAAATTAAAAGGAATAAATATGTGTTCCATTCAAATTATTATATAACAATAAAGGCAAAACAAGCAAAATCCAGCAACTATGCAATTTCTGTCCTTAGTTGTTTGACTCCATATATCTCCAACTATTTTCTTTCTTTTTACCTTAATAACATCCTAACATGACCTTAATTAATTTCAGAGGTTCAAGAGATTGTAACACTTTCAAAAACAATGAAAACAACCTTCCAAATTATGAACTAAACTCACCTATCAGAACTTCAATTCCCAGCTTTTTGTTTCTGCTTCTCTTTACATCCTTTGCCCTCTCTTTCACTTGGGGATTACTTGAAGGGATAAAATACCTTAATATGGGGTATTTATAGAGTCCTAAAGGGGTTGGGGTCGTGAGTCTTGCTTAAATATTAAGAAAATACTTCATGCAGCTATGTTGACAAGTGTTAAGCAAGACGTGGCTTCATGCCACAATATTTAACTTTTTCCTCATCATATTTGGATCCATATGTGATTTACAAGATATATATCTATCCTTTATGAAGTATCTAGGGGGTGGAAGATGTGGTGGAACCCTTAATGTTGAAGGAATTGGATGGTTCAAGCATAAGGTGGCTTTTTGTGGTTAAATTCTGATTTTGTACCTATCTTTGGAGGATTTGTATGAAAATTATGGACAATATACTGAATATATGAAGCCTTGAGAGAGTTGTAAATGAGACTAATGCTTAATGGTGAAGGAATTGACCATTACAAGGACAAATCGACAAGCATGAGGTGTAGTAGAAATCTAATTTCACCTCTATCCTTGCAGGCACAAATCAAGTGTCCTTAGCTTATTTTGATGTCTTTAAAATCCATCTTACCTGCCCTAGGATCCCAAAATATTTTATAGCATTAATGTCTTAACCATTTGTTTAATTATTTACCCGATTGACACCCGATTTTCGACCGATTTCAACAATTCGCACCTCAATATTTATAACGTCATATAAAACCCATATTGTTACGTAGTGATCATGTCACCTCATGTTTCATGTCCTAAATATGTTAATTACCTATCTAGGATTTACGGTGACCTTGATCAACCAAATGGAAAGTTAGAACATTTATCGATACTAATTCCGGCCTTTTCAAGATTCCAATTGCTTAACAAGTCAATCTCCAACATCTTGATTGGCCTAATTTCTATATTATAGCTCAATGTAAAATTCACCACCTAGGTCAAGGAGTAAAGGGCTAACACCATACCAAGAGCTTAAAACCTCAATAATCGAATGCATCATTTTAAGATAAAGCAATTAAGAAAATTGATGCAAATGACATTATACATATAATG
Organism: Fraxinus americana; assembly: GCA_035079005.1. NCBI lineage: Eukaryota > Viridiplantae > Streptophyta > Magnoliopsida > Lamiales > Oleaceae > Fraxinus > Fraxinus americana. The sequence goes on from CM068706.1 coordinate 23,092,078, forward strand.
GAAGGCATGAATCATATTTACCAAATGTGATGTGAAGTTCAAGGTATTACATCCTCCCCTACTTATAAAATTTTGTCCTCGAAATTGGCTTACCTAAAAAGCTCAGGATATTTAACCCGTATATCATCTTCTCTTTCCCAAGTGGCCTCTTTTATCAATTGATTCCGCCACAATAGCTTAACCAATGGAATTTTATTACTTCTAAGTTGCTTTACCTCTCCATGAAGAATCTCTACAGATTTTTCTTCATTAGTCAAATCTTGTTTTTATCTCCATCGGTTTGTTCTTCAATATATGAGAGGGATTTCCAATGTTTTTTCTTAGCATGGATACATGAAACACATATGCACCTGAGACATTGATGAAGGAAGATCAAGTTTGTAGGTAACATTTCCAATTCTTTCAGCAATAGGAAATTGACCAATATATCTTGGGCTTAGCTTTCGTTTCTTTCCAAATCACATAACTCCTTTAAGCGGTGTTAGCTTCAAAAATACTTGGTCTCCAACGGTGAATTCTAACATTCTTCTTCTTTGATCTGCATAACTTTTCTATCGGTCTTGAGCTGTTTCCATCCGCTAACGTATTTGTGTCACAACTTCAGCCATTTCACGAACATATATGGTCCCAATAGTTTCCTTTCTCTAACCTCATCCTAGCGAACCGCAGATCTACATTTCCTACCGTACAATGCTGTATAAGGAGCCATTCTAATCGTAGCCTGATAATTGTTATTGTATGCAAATTCCACCATAGGCAAAAATTTACTCCACGGGCTTTGAAAGTCTAATACACTGGACCTCAACATATCTTCCAATATTTGTATTATTCTTTCTGATTGTTCATCGGTCTAAGGATGATAATCCATGCTAAAAGATAACTTGGTTCCCAAAGCCTTATGTAAGCTTTTCCAAAAGAGAGATAAAAACCTAGAATCTCTATCTAAAACGATAGATAGTGGCACTCTATGAAATCTAACTATTTCCTGTAGATAAAGCTGAGCATATTGGTCCATGGAATAGATGGAACAAACTGGAATAAAATAAGCTAAATTAGTTAACCAGTCCACAATAACCCAAATACTATCGTATCCTTTAGTTGTTTTTGGTAATTTCACCACAAAGCCCATTGTGATTCTTTCCCATTTCTACTCTCTGATGGGTAATGGTTGTAAGGTTCCTGTCGGCCTTTGATGTTCTGCTTTTATATGTTGGCACATTAAATATTGTCCCACATACTTTGCTATCTCACCTTTCATGTTTGACCACCAATAAAGTAACTTCAAATCTCTATATATTTTAGATGGTCTCGGATGAATAGAATATGGTGTCTTGTGTGCTTCAGATAGAATATCACCTTGGATATTCTCTACATCAAGTACATAAAATTACCCTCTAAATTGTAAGATACCATTTTTTGATATTTGAAAGTCTGAAGCTTTTCTATCATGTATATTATTCTTCACCTTGGAACAATAATCATCTTCCTGTTGTACTTACTGGATTCTATTTAATAAAGTTGGTTGAAGTGTCAATGCTGCAAGTTTAGTGTAACGACCCAGGTCTCTATACCCAAGCCGTTAGCTAGTTGCTCAATTGGTACCAGGATTCAACTTAAGTCTCCCATATGATGGAGGTCTTGGGTTCAAATCCTGGGGGATAAGTGGGCAGAAACCCACCCCAGAGCGGACAGTACGTAAGCTAACGGCTTGGGTATAGAGGCCTAGGTCGTTACAAAAGAACTCCCTTTTTTTGTAACGACCCGACCTTGTGCCAGAATCGTTATCATATCTTACGTACTCTTCGCTTCGAGAGAGCATAAGCCCATCTTACCCCTCACGGCTTTCTGATGCGTCCTCCAGGATTCAAACCCAATACATCCATCATATGGGAGACTTAAGTTGAATCTCGGTACCAATTTGTAACGACCCAAGTCCCACTTAACGGGATGTCCCGATCGTTAGATCGACGACGTACTGTCCCTACTGTACCAACATGGGTGTTTCGGCATGCTTTATCCTCACTCGCACGCTCCCCGAGAAAACTTCCAGGGGGTCACCCATCATAGAATTGCTCCAAGCCAAGCATGCTTAACTGTTGAGTTTCTAACGATGGATTTTCGAAAAAGAAGGTGTACCTTATTGGTATGAATAGTACCTATCAAATCTTTTTAATCTTTCCTAGTCTGGGTATTACAATCACCCCCCATTAGACTCGCGATGTCCTTGTCGCGCCTGATCTATCTGAGGATCCGTTGTCAGGCGTTGGGATTCTAGAGGTGGCTCCTACGGGTTCAAGAGGTGGCTCCTGCCCTATGGCGTAGTACTTTGTCCCGCATAGCACTTAGTTCCTGATTTCCGGCTGGCAACCGGGCTCTGATACCATTTGTAATAAGCCGGGTCTCACTTAACGAGCTCTCCGACCGTTAGATCGACGACGTACTATCTCCACTGTACCAACATGGGTCTTTTCAGCATACTTTATCCTCACTCACACGCTCCCCAAGAAAACTTTCCAAGGGGTTACCCATCATAGAATTGCTCCAAGTCAAGTACGCTTTACTATTAAGTTTCTAACGATGGACTTCCGGGAAAGAAGATGCACCTTGTTGGTATGAGTAGTACCTATCAAATCATTTAAACTTTCCTGGTCTGGTATTACAATTGACGTCCTCGTCGCGCTTGATCCATCTGAGGATCCGTTGCCAGGCATTGGGATTCTAAAAGTATCTCTTATGGGTTCAAGAGGTGGCTCGCGCCCTATGGCGTAGCACTTTGTCCAGCATAACACTTAGTTCTCTATTTCCGGCTGCAACGGGGTTCTGATACCATTTGTAACGACCCGGGTCCCACTTAACGGGTTGTTTCGGCCGTTAGATCGACGACGTACTGTCCCCACAAGGTGCACCTTCTTGTCCAGAAGTCCATCGTTAGAAACTCAACAGTTAAGCATGCTTGACTTGGAGCAATTCTATGATGGATGACCCCCTGAAAAGTTTTCTCGGGGAGCGTGCAAGTGAGGATAAAGCATACTGAAAAGACCCATGTTGGTACAGTGGGGACAGTACGTCGTCGATCTAACGATCGGGACAGCCCCTTAAGTAGGACCGTAGTCATTACAATCTAATTGGTACCAGGATTCAACTTAAGTCTTCCATATGATGGAGGTTTTAGATTCGAATCCTGGGGGATGCATTAGAAAGCCGTACGGGGTAAGCTGGGCTTAGGTTCTCCCGAAGCGGACAGTACGTAAGATATGATAAAGATTCCGGCGCAAGGTCAGGTCGTTAAAAAAATGCGCGTTTTCTGTAATGACCCGGCCTCTCACTGGAGCCGTTATCTTACGTACTATCTACTTCGGGGTGGGCTTTTGTCCACTTATCCCCTCACGACTTTCTGACGCGTCCCCCAGGATTCGAACCCAAGACCTCCATTATATGGGATACTTAAGTTGAATCCTGGTACCAATTGGAGAAGTTGTCCAATAGGTACCAGGATTCAACTTAAGTCTCCCATATGATGAAGGTCTTGGGTTCGAATCCTAGGAGACCTGTCAGAAAGCCGTGATGGGATAAGTGGGCAGAAACCCACCCCGGAGCGAACAGTACGTAAGATAACGGCTCCGATGAGAGGCCGGTTCGTTACATTTAGCCTCCACGGATCCTGATGATACAATTTCAATATCCATTTTCTGTAAGTCTACCCACTCCGATTTTTTAGTCAGAGTCATAGTTGCAACCTTAGATATTGATTTTGTACTCAACACATCAACTACAACATTAGCTTTACCAGGGTGATAATTGATAACACAATCATAATCTATTACCAACTCTAGCGACCTTCTTTGTTTCATATTCAATTCCTTTTGTGTAAACAAATATTTCAAACTTTTGTGGTTAGTGTAAATCTTGCACCTTTCCCCGTACAAATAATACCTCCATATTTTAAGTGCAAATACAACGACGGCAAGCTCCAAGTCATGTATAGGATAATTCTTTTCGTATTCTTTAAGTTGCCTAGGTGTATATGTAATAACTTTATCATTTTACATCAATACACATCTTAAACCATTCTTGGAAGCATCACTGTAAACCACAAAGTTCCCAGTACTAGATGGAATTGAAAGGATAGGGGCCGAAGTCAATCTTTTCTTCAATTCCCTAAAACTTTGCTCACAAACATCTATCCATTCAAACTTCGAACCCTTTCTAGTTAATTTCATTAAAGAATAAGCTATCTTTGAAAATTCTTTCACAAATCTACGATAATATCCAGCTAAACCTATAAAACTCAGAACTTATAAAGGGTTTGTAGGACGAGGCCAATTATAAATAGCATTTACTTTACTTGGGTCAACTGATATGCCCTCACTTGATATTACATGCCCCAAAAATACGACTATGTCTAACCAAAATTCACATTTCTTAAAACTTAGCATCTCGCTTATCCTTTAACACCTGGAGTACTATCCTCAAATGTTCAGTATATTCTTCCTTAGTACGAGAATAAATAAGGATGTCATTAATAAGTACAATGACAAACTTATAGAGAAAATCCTTAAATACCCGATTCATCAAATCCATGAAAGCCGATGGGGTGTTTGTCAACCCAAATAGCATCACTAAAAACTCATAATGACCATATCTCGTACTAAATGCTGTCTTAGAAATGTCATCTTCATTTATCTTTTGTTGATGGTATCCAGATCGCAAATCAATTTTCAAGAATATAGCTGCACCCTGAAGATGATCAAACAAGTTATCAATCATCGGCAGTGGATATTTATTCTTAATTGTTACCTTATTCAATTCTCGATAATCTATGTACCATCCTTCTTTCGAACAAATAATACTGGTGCTCCCCACGGTAAAAAGCTAGGCCTAATAAAACCTTTGTCCAACAACTTCTGTAATTGTAACTTCAACTCTTTCAATTCGGTTAGGGCCATTCTATATGGGGATTTGGAAATCGGAGATGTTCTTGGAATTATATCAATTACAAACTCTATTTCACGATCTAGTGGTATTCCAAGTACATCATCGGGAAATAGCTCTAGAAACTCTTGGGCCACTGGTACATTACTAAGATTCAGATTATTTTGTTCTTCAATTGCCATGACACAAACTAAGTAACCCACACACCCACTATCTAGTAACCTTTGTACTTTCAATGTTGATACAATTGGGAATCTGAAACCTTTTCCAATCCCATAGAATGTAAATGGTTCATCCTCCAAAGGTTAAAGGTTAGTGACTTCTTCATACAATCTATTGTAGCTTGATATTTTGACAACCAATCCATTCCCAAAATAATATCATGATCTTTCATATCCAACACAATTAAATCTGCATAGAGTTCTCGATTTTCTATTAGGATCATACATGCTCTTAAAATCGTATTAGTTTGTTGTACTTCTCCAGATGGAATAGTTACACAATAATTAACCTCTTGTATGTCACGTATCCAACCCAATCTCCTCACATACTCAGTAGATACAAATGAATGCGCAGCTCCATAATCAAATAGTACAAGTACTGAAATTCCAAAGATAGGGAATTTACTTGTTACAACTGATGGGTTTGCCTCAGCATCTGATCTAGTAATAGTAAACACCTTAGCTAGCACCTTCTCTACCACATCTGGGGACAAGATGCTTGTGTTGTTGGGGCTTTGCCTTGATCTATCTTTGGACGCTTACTTTGATCCCACTGTTGCTGTCCTTTCCTTGGTTGAAACTTAGGTTTCTGACTCTGTCCCTGGAATACTCTTTTCTTATCATTTTTAGGCCAACACTGTTCCTGCCCTTGTCTAAAATTTCGTCAAGCCTCCTGAGCACAACTAATTCTTTGCTCGACTTGTTCTGCAACTAATACCCTCTCTGCTATTTGTGAGTATAACATCCCTTGGAATTCTGCCATGTTTACTTCTCTATATAATTCTGGCCTTAATCCTTCAAGAAATCTTTCTACTTTAAGCACGTTAGTGTTAACCATATGGGCTGCAAATCTAGATAATTGTTCAAATTTACGAATATACTCTCCCACTGTCATTCTCCTTGTCTCAACTGTATAAATTCGTTCATCTTCATGGCTAGAACTGGGGCTATAAAATATTCACTACGAAATAACTCTTTAAATTTATCCCAAGTCATTGCATTCACATCTTCAATTCTACTCATCGTTTCCCACCAGTGTCCAGCACTACTTCACAACATAAAGGATGCACAAACCACTTTCACCACTTCTAAGACTCTACTATATCTAAACATGTTTTCTAAAGTTCTTAACCAATCATCTGTTGTTGTTGGATCTAATGCATCCTCAAATATTGGAGGGTTTAATTTTCTAAATCCTTCCCTAACTGCCTCAATTTGTTCCGCCCTTTGTGTTGGTTGCACGAATTCAGCCCTTTGTTGTTCTCTTATTTCTCTTTGTTGCATTAATTGTTGAATTTGTTGTGCTTCGCGCTCCACCAGATCCGTAAGTCTATTAATAACTATATCCCTATTATTATCTGTGACACTTGCTTCTTACCTTGGATTTCTAGTTTCTCCACTGTATTCACTTCTTCTTAGCATGAATACGATATATGTTTACAAAACAATCGTAATAAAGGTTGGCCAATATCATTCATGAAGTATGTAACAAAATTAAACTTACTGGCTTAGCTGTGCTCTTTTGTGCTCCGAGATCATGTACATCGATAGTCTACAGAATTATAACCTTACTCTGATATCACTCCTGTCATATCCCATTCATATAGATAATAATATACTAACTAGTGTAGGAATAGGATCACTGACTTGGCCTAGACGTCCAAATTCACCCACACATTTTTTTAATAAGATGAATTATTTCCAAAAGTATATCCGAAAATAAGGATCATAAAACCCTAGACCAACATATTTATCCCGAGGTTGTAAAAGTATTTATGTGACATTTCAAAAGTCATACAAGATCCCTAAAACATAATACAACTGGAGCCCACAAAATAACCCTACAGGTCATCATCCATGTACATCAAGCTTCAAAATCCCGTAAGAGCTCCACAGCCAGCCATGTCTCCTAGGAGGTTACATGCTCACCTACAATGCAAGAACTATATAAGCCAAGGCTCAGTAAGCAAAAATCACGCAGATTATGAGTATGAGTGATAATGGTATATGACACCATGTCATTTACTTTAAACATCAAGCTAGAGATGTATCATGCTCAAATATTTGTCAAAGTTGACTCGAATTAATCCCATTTGAAATCTTTCATTGGGCCCTTGACCGACCTACTACGCGCCGGATAGAGCACTGCACAATATCAATATCAATAATCAAATGGCCAATATGACATCGACACCGGCGAGTGGACCATCCTTTCGTGACCACTAGAGGCCCATCCCCTAATTGTCCCTATGATCATCCAAGAAGTATCCCACCAGGTAGCGCCAATAATAATAATATCACAAAGGCACAGTCAAGTGATCTACCCTCTTGTAATCACCAAAGGCCCATCCCCTATCTACCTTTGCAATCAACGCCTCACATGCCTCGGTACCCTAGTAGTGGCCAGTAAAACATTTTATGAGGAAAACTCAATTTTGCAATCATGTTGTACATGCTAGATTCTCAACCATGGACCTATGTAGTGCATGTAGATGAAAATGCTCGTGAATGACATACTTGATCAAAACCGATGCCAATATATTCTGAAACCACATACTCAATGATCATAACGATTATATGATATACATTGAGCTCCTAGTCAGAGTTACGTAAATATCTAACATTACTATATCACAAATACTATATTCTTGCTTCATAATTGCAAATAGATTTTTACTTACCTTTTTGCCGTTATGTGTGCTCACGCTTCTATGGAGTGTAAATCAATTCTCTTTTCCACGTAAAGTCAGAAAATCACCTGTATTACCCTCTAATATTACACACAATCCTCAATTTGATTATGTTAACATACACAATCTCATACTACATACATTTATGCCAAAATAATTTAGATGACATTAATAATTCAAGTTACCAATTGCATTGCAAACTAGTCCCTTAAATCAGACTTTTTCTTGAGTCCAATTATGAACGCCAATGTCCTCCAATTTTTGTTTAATAACCTAGCACTCCTTAAAATGTATTTTCCATGCCTAACAGGTAATTAATGGACATGTAAAGGTTGAGACTATGCAAACTACCAAATTGGACAGAAGCTTTTTTTTTTTTTTTTTGCAATTTAGTTGCTGTCATGTTCTTATTCATCCATCTTTTCGCACCCTTAATCACATTCAATCCTTCCCAAAATTTAAACATATTTATATAACATATATGTGAAGTTCACCATGCCATGAATTTACCACAAGTACAGAGATTTCAGCCTCAAGTTGAGTCCTTTTTATAGCAAAATGAATCAGGCAGTTTCCGGTGATGGTCTCAAGTTTCCATTACTTATTATGCCGCCAATCAGTTTCTGTTACTACTCTTATATCCAAATGGTCAAAGCAATAAATATGTGTTCCATTCAAAGCAATAAATCAAGGTTGGGATTGGGGTTGTAAGTCTTGCTTAAAGATTAAGAAAATACTTCATGCAACCATGTTGACATGTGTTAAGCAAGAGGTGGCTTCATGCCACAATATTTGACTTTTCCCTCATCATATTTGGATCCATATATGACTTATAAGATATATATATATATATCTATCCTATATGAAGTGTTTAGGGGGTAAAGGACATGGTGGAAGCCTTAATGTTGAAGGAATTGGATGGTAAAATGACAAGTCTCCCAAGCATGAGGTGTTAAAGCATGAGGTGTCCCTTGTAGTAGAAATCTGATTTCACATCTATCCTTGCAGGCACAAATCAAGTGTCCTTAGCTTATTTGATGTATTTACAATCCATCTTACCTACCCCAGGATCCCAAAATATTTTATAGCATTAATGCCTTAACCGTTCGTTTAATTACTTATCCGATTGACACTCCATTTCCGACCAATTTCAACAATTCAAACCTCAATATTTATAACGTCATATAAAACCCATATTGTTGCATATTGATCATGTCTCATGTCCTAAATATGTCAATTACCTATCTAGAATTTATGGTGACCTTGATCAACTGAATGGAAAGCTAAAACTTTTATCGATACTAATTTTGGTCTTTTCAAGATTCTAATTGCTTAAAAAGTCAATCTCCAACATATAGATTGACCTAATTTCTCTATCATAACTCAATGTAAAATTTACCACCTGGGTCAAGGAGTAAAGGGCTAACACCACACCAAGAGCTTGAAACCTCAATAATCGAATGCATCATTTTAAGAGAAAGCAATTAAGAAAATTGATGCAAATGACATTATGCATATAATGGAATGCATGAATCATATTGGCCAAATGTGATGTGAAGTTTGGGGTATTATATCCTCCCCCCTTTATAAAATTTCGTTCTCAAAATTGGCTTACCTAAAAACTCAAGATATTTAACCCGCGTATCATCTTCTCTTTCCCAAGTGGCCTCTTCTATCAACCGATTCTGCCACAATACCTTAACCAATGGAATTTTATTACTTCTAAGTTGCTTTATGTTCACGAAAATATGTTTCGAATAAAACCACCGCAAGTGTATGGTTCGTTGACAAGTAATAAAGTGGAAATCCTAGAATTTCGAGTATCGTTCCCACGAGAATTGATTTAACTTGAGTTCTATTATTGCGACCTTAACCGAATCTATTAAACTCAATATGATTATTTTTGTGACTTTATGATAAAACTATGACTACTCTATAAATTAAACTAAAATTGTGAATCAAATGGAAAAATAATGTTTGAATGCAAAAGTTTTAAGAAATTAATGTATGAAAAGCGTACTAGGATCCCGAATCGTCAAACAAAGTTCACTCTTAACCCCTATTTTACAATTTGACAACACGATGAATCGTTTGAAGAATCAATGTTTCTAACATATCCAACAATCTCTTTCGAGTAGAATTGAACATATCCTAGTATACCATTTGACTATATTTCTATGACAAATGCAATATACAAGAATGCATAAAGTTTTGTAAACACTTAGAGATTCACGTAATGCATATCGGTATATTTCTATCCTCTATGAACAAAACGATGATTTATACCTTGTTGAGTTTATTTCCCTTCTTTCGAATGTATAAAATAAACCACCTAAACTCACACAATTATCGTGCACTATAATCATGGAGACAAAAATTGTATATAAATCATTCAACATCCATCAAACGTGTTTAAATATCAAATTGCAAAATAGAAATTAAAAGATCATAATGCGAGGTTCATTGTTCACCTAGTACATAAAAAGTCTAGCCTAACATGGATAAAAGAAAAGAACAATAAAAATAATGAAAAGAAAACATCACCAAGATCTTGAATTAAATCTTGAAATCTTGAAACTTGAAGTGTAAATCCTTGTTCTTGCCTTCTCGTAAGCTCTCCAAGGTATTTTTCTCTCTAAAGTGGCGTAGCCCCCTTTCTTTGGACGAGTTTAGGGTTAAATAGGTGTTTTAACGAGAAAAGGAAACCAGAAACAATCGCACCGAAAAACTACCATGCGGCCGCATGGTTATTTTCCATGCAGCCGTATGGAGCAAATTATTTCCCAAAATTTTTACCTAAAGCCATGCTTGCGGCCGCAAGGAAATTTCTACCATGCGGCCGCATGGTAAAATGACTTTTCCACCGGACAGCTTTCAATGTTTTGGTCATATCTTTCGTTCCCGATATCCGATTGAGGTGATTCAAATTGCATTGGAACACTTACTCAAAGGGATACAAATATTCCTGAAATATAAATCTTCAAATTCGAATGTCCTCTATTCCAAAAATGGGTCTCAAATTAAGACTGCAAATTCGAAGCATAACTTTTTCGGCTGGAAGTTGATTTGTGATAGTACTTCGCCTCTATTTCATCCCTTTGGCTTCTTTCCTCATCCAATTGATGTCCAACACTCTCAAATCTTTATCGTGGGATCGACACAACTTTTCAATATTTGCAATTGAGTCCTTGAACTTTCGTTTTCCTCCATTTTGGTCCTTTTTCGTTCGTTTTCACATACATTTCATTCCATCTATCAATGTAGTTCTACAAACACAATTTCTATCGAATTAAGCCATATTCAAGCATTTATGTCAACAATTAGTCATGTAATGTAGCGAAATACACATTAGAAAATGCACTTATCACTTTACCTCTCCCTGAAGAATCTCTACCGATTTTTCTTCATAAGTCAAATCTGGTTTTATCTACATCGATTCGTTCTTCAATATATGAGAGGAATTTCCAATGTACTTTCTTAGCATGGATACATGAAACACACTGTGTACCTGAGATATTGATGGAGGAAGATCAAATTTGTAGGCAACATTTCCAATTATTTCAGCAATAGGAAATGGACCAATATATCTTGGGCTTAGCTTTCCTTTCATTCCAAATCGTATAACTCCTTTCAGCGGCGCTATCTTCAAAAATACTTGGTCTCCAACTCTAAATTCTAACATTCTTCTTCTTTGATCTGCATAACTTTTCTGTCGGTCTTGAGTCGTTTCCATCCGCTGACATATTTGTATCACAACTTCACCCATTTCACGAACCATATCTGGTCCCAATAGTTTCCTTTCTCCAACCTCATCCCAACAAACTGGAGATCTACATTTACTACAATACAATGCTGCATAAGGAGCCATTCCAATCGTAGCCTGATAACTATTATTGTTGCAAATTCCACCAAAGGTAAAAATTTACTCCACGGGCCTTGAAAATGTAATACACAGGACCTCAACATATCTTCCAAAAATTTGTATTGTTCTTTCTGATTGTCCGTCAGTCTGAGGATGATAAGCCGTACTAAAAGATTACTTGGTTCCCAAAGACTTATGTAAGCTTCTCCAAATGAGAGATAAAAACCTAGAATCTCTGTCTGAAACAATAGATGGTGGCACTCCATAAAGTCTAACTATTTCCTGTAGATAAAGTTGAGCATATCAGTCCATGGAATAAGTAGAACAAACTGGAATGAAATGAGTGATTTAGTCAAATTGTCCACAATAACCCAAATACTATCGTATCCTTTAGTTATTTTTGGTAATTTCACCACAAAGTCCATTGTGATTCTTTCCTATTTCTACTCTGGGATGGGTAATGGTTGTAAGGCCTGTTATGCTTTTATCTATTAGCACGTTAAACATTGTCCCACATATTCTGCTATCTCACCTTTCATGTTCGGCAACCAACAAGCAACTTCAAATCTCTATACATTTTAGTAGCTCTTGGATGAATAAAATATGGTGTCTGTGTGCTTCAAATAGAATATCACCTCAGATATTCTCTGCATCAGGTACATAAAATCGCCCTCTACACTGTAAGATGCCATTTTCGATATCTGAAAGTCTGAATCTTTTTCATCATGTATATCATTCTTCACCTTAGAACAATAATCATCTTCATGTTGTCCTTGCTAGATTCTATTTAATAAAGTTGGCTGAAGTGTCAATGTTGCAAGTTTAGCCTCCACAAATCCTGATGATACAATTTTAATATCCATTTTCTATAAGTCCACCCACTCTGGTTTTGTGAGTCAGAGTCATAGTTAAACCTTAGATATCGATTTTCTACTCAACACATCAGCTACAACATTATCTTTACCAGGGTGATAATTGATAGCACAATCATAATCTTTTACCTACTCTAGCCACTTTTTTTTATCTCATATTCAATTCCTTTTGTGTAAACAAATATTTCAAACTTTTTTGGTCAGTGTAAATCTCGTACTTTTCCCCATACAAATAATTCCTCCATATTTTAAGTTCTAAATTAGTCAACCAGTCCACAATAACCCAAATACTATCGTATCCTTTAGTTGTTTTTGGTAATTTCACCACAAAGTCCATTGTGATTCTTTCCCATTTCTACTCTAGGATGGGTAATGATTGTAAGGTTCCTGTCGGCCTTTGATGTTCTACTTTTATTTGTTGGCACGTTAAATATTGTCCCACATATTCTGCTATCTCACCTTTCATGTTTGACCACCAATAAAGTAACTTCAAATCTCTATACATTTTAGTTGGTCTCGGATGAATAGAATGTGGTGTCGTGTGTGCTTCAAATAGAATATCACCTTGGATATTCTCAGCATCAGGTACATAAAATCACCCTCTAAATTGTAAGATACCATTTTTGATATCTAAAAGTCTGAAGCTTTTCTATCATGTATATTATTATTTACCATGGAACAATAATCATCTTTCTGTTGTCCTTACTAGATTCTATTTAATAAAGTTGGCTGAAGTGTCAATGCTGCAAGTTTAGCCTCCACAGATCCTGATGATACAATTTTAATATCCATTTTTTGTAAGTCTACCCACTCCGATTTTTTAGTCAGAGTCATAGTTACAACCTTAGATATTGATTTTGTACTCAACGCATCAACTACAACATTAGCTTTACCAGGGTGATAATTAATAACACAATCATAATCTTTTACCAACTCTAGCCACCTTCTTTGTTTCATATTCAATTCCTTTTGTGTAAACAAATATTTCAAACTTTTGTGGTTAGTGTAAATCTCGTACCTTTCCCCGTACAAATAATGCCTCCATATTTTAAGTACAAATACAATGGTGGCAAGCTCCAAGTCATGTGTAGGATAATTCTTTTCGTATTCTTTAAGTTGACACCCGATTTTCGACTGATTTCAACAATTCACACCTCAATATTTATAACGTCATATAAAACCCATATTGTTGCATAGTGATCATGTCACTTCATGCCTCATGTCCTAAATATGTCAATTACCTATCTAGGATTTACGATGACCTTGATCAACCAAATGGAAAGCTAGAACATTTATTGATACTCGTTCCGGCATTTTCAAGATTCTAATTGCTTTACAAGTCAATCTCCAACATCTAGATTGACCTAATTTTTCTATCATAGCTCAATGTAAAATTTACCACCTAGGTCAAGGAGTAAAGGGCTAACACCACACCAAGAGCTTAAAACCTCAATAATCGAATGCATCATTTTAAGAGAAAGTAGTTAAGAAAATTGATGCAAGTGATATTATGCATATAATGGAACAAACGAATCATATTGGCCAAATGACATGTCAAGTTCGGGGTATTACATTATTTGAACTAAATTTTCATTTAAGCATTTTATTCGTTATATTTGCCCATGAAGTATATGAAGTACTTTTGAGTGTTTCTCTTAAATGTAGATGCAAGAAAGATTACATGCTTAACTGATGGTCGTAAAGGTTCATCATAACTTTAAGTTTATATGTTTAACTGATGGTTGCAGAGTCTTATCAGAACCTTAAGTATATATGTTAAATAGATGGTCAAAGAGGTTCATCGGAACTTAAAGTAGATCGTTTGATCATTGATTTGCATGTTTATGTAGGCAATATGTAAGGATGCAAAATTAAATGATTATATGTTCATATAGTATGTGCAGCCTACTGAGTATTTCTTTGATATGATCACTCATATTTAACATTTTCAGAGTAATCGAAGATCCAGTAATGGCTTGGCATGAATGGCATGTGTTAATTTTTTGAGAAATTTAATTCTTATGTTTTGGATTTTTAATTTTATGTTTAATAATCATTGGGATGTCCCAAAGATTTGTAGTTTAAAATTAATGTTTTGGGACAGAAAGTTTTAATGTTTGAACATGAGGTTTAGTAAATTCCAAAATTCTGCCACTGTTTTAAAATTTTGCTATGGTCGGTATATTTAGAATTTTAGCATGTTTTTAATTGAAAAATGATCTATTGTGAGTTATCTATCATATGCAATTGAAAATAGGTCGATCATAGTCCCCATAAAATTTATTATAGTAATTTTAGTAAACTGTGATAGACAAATTCAGGAAACACAGACCAGCTTGTTCGAAAAATAATTTCATGCTTCAAATGTTGTTGTCGAGATCCCGAATTTTTATATGTTTTACTTATGTGATTTTATACTCTTATGTAAAATTACATAAATTTTCGTCAAGCTTTGCTATGTCAAATAATTTTTACAAACTCACCGTACAACTGTAGAAAAACTGTTTCAGTTTGCTTTGTTTTTTTTCTTTTTTAAACTCCTTCCAAATTTTTTTGTTCCGTATTTTTTTTTTTAAGTTTATATGTTTAAAAAAATGTTATGAATATATAGTTTGAGTAAATAAATTTTAATTTAAAAACTTTCTTAAATCTCGTATTTTTAGAGATTAACGTTAAGAACTAATTTCTTGGTAACGCGCTTGGTTGTTAGAATTTGGAGTGTTACAGTTCTAGATCCAAAGTCAGTTAATGTACAGGTTAAGGAAACTATCAAGACTTATGTGGCTCCTATCCCCTTTCCTTAGAGATTGCTGAAAATGATGCTTGAAAAACAGTTTGTAAAGTCCTTGGACATATTTGGGAAGATTCATGTCAACATTCCTTTAATTGAAGCCACATCTCAGATACCAAACTATGTGAGAGAGAGAGAGAGAGAGAGAGAGTTCACTAAATTTAAACCATCAAACTAAATAAAGAGTATAGTGCTATCTTACAAAATAAATTACCTTCTAAACTAAAAGATCAAGTGAGTCTCAAAATACTTTACTCAATATAAATGTTTGTGCTTTCAATTGTTTATGTGGTTTTGGAGCAAGTATAAATTTAATGCATTTTTTGTCTATGGGATTTTAGGTTTGGAAAAGCTAAATGACATAACTATCTTCCTTCAACTGGCGGACAGATCAATCAAAAACATTAAGATCGTATTTTTAGTAGATTTTGATAGAAGTTGATGAAATGTGTGGTTGAAAAGTTGTTGGACCCATAAAATATATGGTTGAAATGAATTGTTGACTTTGACTTAAATTTTAATATGTATCAAATAGGGGCTAAAGTGGACAAGTTCATATTCCCAATAGATTTCGTTTTCTTAAATATAGAAGAACCATGGGATGCATCACTGCTAATCTTGGGTCAATCATTCCTATCAATAAGTCGGGCTATCATGGACTTTGAAATAGGCGAGCTAACTTTGAGGGTGTATGATGAGCAAGAGAAGTTCAAATACCACTGCCGAGAAACCATCACATGAAGAGAATAGCAAAAAGTTTAAGAAGGAAAAGTGAAATAACATTTAAAGAGCTAACACAAACAAAAAAGTTGATGGAACAGTTGGGAACCTCAATGATGAAAACTGAGCTCTTCAAGTATGGTGATCAAACCTTTGCCGAAAAGTTCCTATTTGAATCATCATGACACAAAGTCTAGCTAAAGACTTTAAATTAAGCGCTTATTAGCAGATAACCTAATTTCTTACCCTTTTATTTATTATTTATTATACTTTATGTATTTGCATTGCATATAGTTTGTTAGGTTGCATCATTTTTAGGCATACTTTTGTTTAAATAAAAAGGGTCATCGTGTCTATATTAAACCTATTGAGTCAAAAATAGTAGAAAATATCATGAGGCACGAATTTCAAGGCTTCAGGGATGTAAAAAAATTGATTGTCATACACGTCACATTCTAGCTATTAAAGAAATTTGGTGTTTCTCCCATTTTTCAAAGGTACCAGGATATCAAGCGGGAAGCAGCTTAACAAGTTAAAGAATGGAAAGAATTAATCCAACAAACTACCTCAAATATTAGACAATAATTCGAGAAGCAGCTTTTTCCTTTCTTTCATGTCCCTTTATGTGCTTACTTATACTTTAAGACACTGAGGACAATGTTTAATTTAAGTTTGGGGTGGGAAAATATTAAATTTTTTGTTTTATTATTTTTGTGTGATTGTGTGTTTTTACTACTTTATTATATATAGAAAAAATAAAAATCAAAATCAAAAAATTAATATCATGTTTATTTTGTGCATGTGTGAGTTAGGTAGCCTCACCGGCAATGGTGAATATATTTGGAATTATATCTTAATTTATAAACTATTGATATGTTACATACTTAGATTAATTTATTCTTATCCATGTAAAACTTGATACTATTTTCGCATTTGAATTAAGTTTAGTGTTGTAAATTAATGAGTTGATTCATATGTTCGATAGGTTGAAATAGTCGAACTTAAATGTTAAATAAAAAAATTACTACATTATACATATTTAGACCAAATTTAGAATAATTTGTGGGTAATTGAACTGTCATAGGAAGTTATTGACATGAATGAGAATTTCATGTGTGTAAATTCTTAGAGTTGTCTCATTGTAAAACATTTCTTCTTAACATTTATGACTCGAGTAATTAAACCTGCAATGGTACTAAATCTTGGTGCTTTACATTCATTTGACTTGAGGGTTATCGGCCACTACATTCTTTAGTTAAGCCTCAGACACTTATGTGAGAGAATTAGATCTTTGACAATAGATTATTAGCCTAATTGAGTCTTGAATTTTGAATCAATCAAAACTTTGGAAAATCCTTATTTGTTGATATATTGACTTGCAATTAGTGAGATTCATCTAAATTAGAAAGGGTGAGGAGTTAGTATAAAAATTTAACCTTAGATCACACATTGGGAGAAGAGTAAAAAAAAGAATAAGTTTTGGGGTGTGTAAATTTCACAAGTGATGAAAGAACAAATTTGACTATTGAGAATCGAGAATTAAAACAACTTGTGAGTTCATGATGTTTTATTAATTCTTCACACATGCACACACACATCAGTTTTGAATTGGAAAAGTAGATATTAATTTTCG
The DNA here is from genome assembly GCA_035079005.1 of Fraxinus americana. NCBI lineage: Eukaryota > Viridiplantae > Streptophyta > Magnoliopsida > Lamiales > Oleaceae > Fraxinus > Fraxinus americana. Next base: position 23,109,799 of record CM068706.1, read on the forward strand.
TATTGTGACCTTGAAGCTATTTATAAATTTAATATAATGATTCCAACCTTGATACAAAACTTTAAGTTATCTAACTAAAATTTTGTTGCATGTTTGTTTGTTTGTCAAGTTATTATAATTTTGTTTGAGAACAAACATATGTTTAAGTTTGGAGGTATTTGATAATATATTATTGACTTATTCGGGTTTAAAATATCGACATTTTGTTATTATTTTGATAAATTATAACCTATTATTTCGCTTATTAGGAGAAACTCAATGATTGGACATGGAATTATAATAAAGGGGCGAAAAAGGATGAAGTCGAAAGTTCAAGGACCGAATTGTAAATATTCAATAATTGATTCAAACCAAAAAAAATTATAATTGAAGATTGATGCAATTAAAAGTCAAAAAGGAATGAAATATGATCGGCATATTTTCACAAATCAATTTCCAATCGCGCAAATTATATTTTAGATTTTTGACTGAAAATTGAGAGCCATTTTTGGTATGGTAAACGTTCAAATCGAAAATTTCCTACTACTAGCAAAGTTGTAGCCCTTTAAATTGGCTTTCCAACACACTTTGAATCCCCTCAATCGGATATCGAAAGAGAACGTTATGAAAAAAATATTGACAGTTGTGTAGAGATAAAAACATCCGCGCGAATGCAACTTTCCTTATTAGATTGGAAATTTTTTGAAAACCAATTTGGACATGATTTTGAACCAATTTTTGACTCTTATAAATATCTAACAAAGGAATACATTAGGAGAACCTTTTATATACATCTCATACTTCAATATACATCAATTATTATCATTAAAGAGGCGAAATTCATAGTTTTTGTGAGAAAATCGAAGGAGACTTCTAAGAATTCAATCAAGTGAACACTCAATCTTATTTTTTGGGCAAAGAAGAGAAGGTGCAATTGGAATTTTCTCGAGAAAACATTGAAGAGATTCAAGATTTCAAGATTAATCTTCACCTTCTCAATTTATCAATAATATAGGTTATGTCTTTCCACTTAAGCATGTTTTCTTGTAATATTGCTATGCTGGGCTAAGTTTTTTTTATTACTAAAATGTAGATAAAACATTATTATGAACTTTTTAATATAAATTAAATATTTTGATGTCCAATGTGTGTTATTTCTTGAATGCTTGTTATTGTATTTAATGATTTTCAATTAATTGGCCACTAATTGGAATGATTTGTGAACTTTATTGATTTCGAGAGAAACAATAAAATAGATAGCACTTATAATAACCATTGTAAAGTCCAATAGGGGATAGAGATATACCACTATACTTTGCATGATTTCTATAAATGTTCTAGTATTTTTGATGCATGCTTTTATGTTCTCATTTTCCAAAATGATATAGGAAGCTCACATGAAAATATAGATTTAATTGATATCGAAAGATACTTTTAATTAACTTAAGATCGTTGATCAACAAAAATGTGAATATATTATTATGATATTGATTTGCATTAAAATGAATTAATAAGGAAGATTTGAAATCATAGTAATCATGTCACATAGTTTTATAAAAAAAAAAATCATAAATTTGTTTAATAGGATAGTTAGTTTTAGTTAATTTAGCATAAATTCTTCAATAAGAATTTGTTATTCGATTAAGGTTGAAATTAATTGATTCCTGATTAAGTACGAAATCATCGTGGAAATGATATCCTACTCATCACTTTATTACTAGTTCGCGACCCGTACACTTGCGAAAAATCAAATGATCATATTTGAAGTTTATTTATTGGTTTTTATGCGAATGTTATAATTGATCATCATATGAGTTCAGGGAACACCTAAGCCTTTATTGATGGTGGTCTTTTACGCCATGCAACCAAAAATATTCTCAATGTCGTCCAACCATCTTTATCATGTTTAACGCTAGTTTAAGCTTTGCTCATTTAAAAAAAAAGCTTTGCTCACTTCAGAAAAGCTGCAATAGCAATTTAACCCATAAGGATTTGCAGCTGGTAGCATCATCTGTTGTTTTAGCTGCTCTTTAAGTGCCTCTTTGTGATCTCATATGGTGCATCCAATTTGGATCTTGGAAACAAAAGAAAGTGGAGTGTAAGGGTAAATTTGAGAATAGTTCATAATGCATCATCAATGACGTGATGATGATGTCATGTTTTCTATACTAATTTTACTCCTAGGGTCTGTTTGATTGCAATGAATTTCATGGAAAATATCACATTCGAGGAAAATGAATTCCACTTTGACCGTTTGGTTGCAACGTGAAAATTAGGGGTGGGCATAGTCTGGTTCAATTCGGTTCTTAGAACCGAAACAAATTCAAAATTTTCGGGTATTTAGTAAATGAAATCGTTGGGTTTAAATCTAATTATGGAATCGTTCGGGTTCAGTTCCATTTGGTTCGGTTCGATTCTGTTAAGTTCGATTTTATTTGGTTTCGAGATTCTGTACAATAACTAATTTTTTTTTTATATTACAACAACGCTACATTAATTCGATTATGATATATTCAATCTTAACTTTTACAAAATAACGTAATACAATCTCGTGATATTTTTTGCACATCTCTTTGTTGAGTTCTTTATAAATTTTACCGTTAAAATCACAGGAAAATGAAGATGGTTAGTTCACTATAATATAACACTATAGAAATGAAACTACAGTAGAATAAGAAATTTGGATAAAATTTAGGTCAATTTGATTAAATTGGGCTTGACTGAAAATTAGAAATAGTAAAATCATATTTTTGGTTTAGACTAAATTAATTAGTTAGCAATTTATTTTAAAATAATAAAATAATTTGACTTATTTAAAATTAAAAATTAAAAAAATTAGAGAAATTCGGTTCGTATTCGGTTCTTGATCTAGAACCGAAAATCGAATCAAACCCATCGGTTCTCGATTCAGATACTCATTCGGATATTTAACTTAAGAAGAACCGCTCGATTTAATTTGGTTCGGTTCGGTTAGGATCCTGTTCGGTCTGATTCGCTTCGAGAGTTTTGTCCAGCCCTAGTGGAAATGGTAACCAAATTCTAAGGTACAACCATTTTAAACTGCATTTTTTTCATGGAAAACGAATTCCTGTGAGTTTGGGGAGTTTTTGTTTTCCAACAAACATTGAATTGAAATTTCTTTCCACATTTGCCAATCAAGTTTGGTGAGCTCTTATTTTTCATGGAATTGGAATTCTTCCACATTTACCTATCAGACGGATCATTATTTTTATACCAATATTTTATCGAGAAAATGGTGGAAAATACCCGATTGACCCAACCACTTTTTCACAATAGCCGTTGACCAAGTAAAAAAAGGAAAAATTAAAAAAAAAACTTAAAAGTCCAACATTTTCCCATTTTTACCCTCACACGTGACTTGGAAAAGAGTTGTAAGAGAGAAAATAAACACGTTTTCAAATTTTTGTTGATTATTTTCGAAGAAATTGTTGTACAATCAATTATTAATGGATAAAATGTGATTTAGGTGAGATTTGGGGGGCGGGGATCGCCAGAACTGACGTTTTCAGGCGAATCTATCAGTTAGAGGGGAAAAGCTCAGGCGGGTCTGGGCGTCTGGGCCCAGACTCCCAGAAGCCCAAACTCCCAAACCTGGGAGTTTGGGCCCAGTTTATTTTTTTTTCCTTTTTAATTTAATATTTAATTTAAAATTAATTTCTAATTTTATTATTTAATTTTAAGGCCCTGTTTGGGAGAGATTTTGATTTTTCTACAGTAAATCAATTCTCATTTTCAACCACACATTCTTCAATAAAATAATATTTTTCATCACATCAATAATTTTTTCTTCTTTTTCAACCATACATTTCCCATCATATCACTATTCAAAATCAATTCTTTCCCAAAAAATCCCTCCCGAACAAGCTCTAATTATAGTTTAATTGTGTCTTGAATTTTTAATTATTTATTTAATATTTAATTTAAACAAATAATTAACTTATTTAAGTAAAATTCACGAAAAAAGAGTTTGTAAAATATAAAATATTATTTAGTTATAAATAATAAACTATTAAATATTCGTTTGTTTATTTAATATTCTATTAACTATAATTAATATTATAAATTATTAAGTAAACTATTAAAAAATTTATTTTAAATTACTAATTTAATTTGATTACAAAGAATAAAAATAATCGATTTAAAATATATATTTTAAACTACTTATTGAAATTGTTTATAAACAATTTAAAATAAATTATTTCATTTAATTTCTATATTTTAATAGATTGTCTAATATTTAGTTACAAAAAAAGTTTATTTAAATTTGAAATATTATTTAATTACAAATATTAAATAAACAAAATAAATTGTTTCTTTTAATTGTTTATTTAAATTTTATATTTCGATTGTTTATTTAATATTTTATTAATTAATAATAATTAAATATTATATAAACAATTAAAATAATGAATTTAATTATAAATTCTTCTTTTACAACGAAATATTAAGTGAACAAGTAAAATATTTATTTTAAATTATTTCTTTTAAATTACATATTGAAATTGTTAATAAAACATGAACTGAACAATTAAAATAAACAATTTAAAATAAATTATTTCATTTAATAGTTTATTTAAATATTTATTGTTTGTAATTAAAATTATTTATTTAAATTTATATTTCGATTGCTTATTTAATATTCCATTATAAATTCTTCTTTTATTTTGAAATATTAAGTGAACAATTAAAATAATTTAATTTAAATTATTTATTTTAAATTACTTATTGAAATTGTTCCAAAAACATTAAACAAATAACTTAAAATAAATTATTTCATTTAATTGTTTCTTTATAAATAATAAAAAACAAAATAAAAGAATAAATTATTTATTTAATATTCTAATAATTATAATTAAATATTATAGGGTTAATTTTACAAATGGTCACTGAAATTACAGCAAAATTACAAAATGGTCACTGAAATTCGAAACTTGCATAAACGGTCACTCAACTTTCAGGCACTTTCAAAAATGGTCACTGAGGTAAGTTTTTGGACTTTTTTGTTCTAATTGAAACCTAAATTAACAAAACACGGCTCCTTCAAAATTGGAGGACCTGAAGTGCAATTCCCTTTTTATTTGGAAGCTGGAAATCCACTCCTTCCCCATCAGGGCCTTCAAAAACAAGCTGAACATTTGCACCGCCATTTGGGAGATCGACTCGGACCGTGATCGCCGCCACTGCCTTAGAAGGTGGATAGATCTTCGATGAAATCTATGGATTTGAAGAGCTTTTGTGGAGTAAAAGTGAGTGCGGTGGAGGGTACACATGGGGTGGGATGCAGTGTCAATAATGAATAATCTATGTATTTTAATTGTTGAATCGTCTTCCTCAATAATTATGCAAAGTTTGGTTTGCTGACAGAGATGAGTCCACTAATAGACAATGACACACTGTCTAATTCCAACCCCTCTTACATTGCAGTTGATTTTGCATAATTTTTCTCGAGTATAAATGCCCTCCAGATATTTGTCTATTTGATTGACTCAGAAATGCCTGCTAAATTTAGACTATTCTTCTACTATTAATGACTACACAGCTTCTGGAGATTCCTTCTCAGGTAATCAAATAACTCCTTCTAAACCAAGTGTGGAGAAAAAGTGAAATCTCCCCGGGATGCCAGGTATTTGTTTCATCTGTTTCACATAGCATTAACCCGTCCAACGCTCGCCAGCCTGCTGTGCCACCATTGACGGGCGTTGGTCCTCTTGCAACGCAAATGGCCCGGTGGCGAATCTTTTTGTGGGATTGAAAAAGTTAGAAATTAAAAAAAAAAAAATCCCGATTGCTTTTATGAATTGTGTGAAAATGAGAAAGGATTGGGGCCTTGTATTTTGAGGTGACCTCAAAGATGTCCGCCGACTAAGCTGCCTTCCGACGTATCGATGTCCGCCGACTAAGCTCCACCTTCCATTTCCCGGAAATGGAGTCGACCGGAAATGGCTTGGGTTGGGAGATTAGGCGGTGAATGTTGGAGGTGGATTTTAGATGAATTTTGAAGTTGAGGTCCTCCAGCTTTTACATGACCGTGTTTTGATGCTTTAGGTTTCAATTAGAAGAAAAAAGTCCAAAAACTTACTTCAGTGACCGTTTTTGAAAGTGCCTGAAAGTTGAGTGACCGTTTATGCAAGTTTCGAATTTCAGTGACCATTTTGTAATTTTGCTGTAACTTCAGTGACCATTTGTGAAATTAACCCAAATATTATATAAACAATTTACAATTAAAATAAGAAATAATGAAATAGTCGATTAACAATTAAAATAAAATATCAATTTTATATTATTTAGTTATAAATAATCAAATATTAAATATTCGATTATTTATTTAATATTCTATTAATTATAATTAAATATTATATACACAATAAATGAAATATTGAATTGACAATTAAAATAAGAAATAACGAAATAATCAATTAACAATTGAAATTAAAAAAATATTATTTAGTTATAAATAATAAAATATGAAATATCCTATTGGTTATTTTATATTCAATTAATCATAATTAAATTAATTATAAACAATAAATAAAATATTCAATTAACAATTGAAATATGAAATAATGATTATTTATTTAATATTCTATTAATTATAATTAGATATTGTATACACAATAAATGAAATATTGAATTGACAATTAAAATAAGAAATAATGAAATAATATGTGAACAATTAAAATTATAAAATATTATTTAGTCATAAATAATAAAATATGAAATATTCAATTAGTTATTTAATATTCTAATAATTATAATTAAATATTATATGCACAATAAATGAAATATTGAATTGACAATTAAAATAAGCAATAATGAAATAATCAATTAACAATTGAAATAAAAAAAATAAAAAAATATTATTTAGCTATAAATAATAAAATATGAAATATTCAATTGTTTATTTTATATTCTATTAATTATAAACTATAAATAAAATATTCAATTAACAATTAAAATAATGAAATAATCGGTTAACAATAAAAAAATTATAAAATATTATTTAGTTATAAATAATAAAATATGAAATATTCGATTGTTTATTTAATATTCTATTAATTATAACTAAATAATATTTCATTATTTTTATATACACAATTAAAATATGCAATTTAATTATAAATTCTTGTTTTACAATTAAATATTAAGTAAACAATTCAAATATACGATTTAAATTATTTATTTAAAATAAATTATTTCATTTAATTGTTTATTTGAATGGTTTATTTAAATTTTATATTTCAATTGTTCATTTAATATTCTATTAATTATAATTAAATATAGCAATTCAATTATAATTAACTATTTAACGACAATAATTATGCAACATACAAATTATAATTAATAATATAATTATGAGTACAATTAACTCATTAAACAAATACATTTTAAATTGTAGTTTTTATATTGTTATTGAGCACTTTTGAGCGTTTTGATGTATGTATTCATGTCGTTTTGTAGTTTAAATATATTGGAGAAAATGACGTATTTTGGAGCCTTAGATGAAATCGTGCATGATCATAAAAATGGGATTCGAAGATGAGGTGAAACAAAAAAGAAATGAAGTGAGGAATGTTGAATTGGCAGAAATTAGCCAGAATAGGCGGTGATAATAGTGCAATTATCACATTTTTCATCCACTAATAATTGTATTTTCATGATTTATTGACGCCTAAATATTCCAAGTACACTTGCATTTTGGTACGAATACGATGGAAATTAGAAGAAAATAGCGAAAATGACTAAAATTGAGTAAAGTGATAGTTCATGGATTAAAGTGCAAATATTCTAAACTTGTTTCTAACCTCTTGATGAAGATTCAAGAGTATTAGAGGTCAATTGGATGAAAAATGAGTCAAATAGATGAAATATAGCCAAAACGTTATCACATATTAACTTTCAAGTTGAAAAGTTTTGCATCAATTTTCAGACTCATATTGAGACCAATTTTTGACATGGAAAACGATTGAATTCGAAAATGGTATTTGAAGTAAAGTGTAGCCCATTGAATTATCTTCCCAACGCATTTTGAATCATCTCGATCGGATATTAGGAGAGAATGATATGGCTAAAAAATGCTACAAGGTGCGTCTGATCCGGACGGGCTGGCTGTCCGAATGTCTAGTTGTCCATTTTACAAACAATCGTAAATTTGTCTGAAATTATACATACAGATGAGTTTTTTTCTCCTTTATGTTAAAAATGATTATAGATCCATTTAAGATTGTAAGATTTTCATATACTTATGTCGAAATAAGATTTAAAAATTAAAATACTGTACTAATTTTATCGAAACGAAAATTAAAATACGTAAATATAATTACCGATTTCACTGATGGCTATGAATAATATTTCCTTGTTGAACGTTTGATTTATCTGTTTTCAAGTTTGAAGCAGATGAAAAATGAAATTATTTTTACCTGTGTTGGAGTAAACAGTTAAAAAAAGTGATTTAATTTTGAAATTTTAAATGGGAAATGTCCCCATCGTTTCCCTTTATTGTACAAAACGTCCATATCGTTTGTTTTCATTACTCAAGTCCCTAATTTTTCCATACACCGGAGCAAAAATATTGGTAATGGTCTATTATAGTCAAGAAGAGTCGATTTAATGGTCGTCAAAAGTTAGGGCTTTGGTTGTTGTTCACTCATTCGACTATGAGTTTAATTTTATTTTTTTACCATTTTCATCTGTTGCGCTCTTTTTCATCTCTTTTATTCGTAATATAATTATTTTTTATTTTATTTTATTTATTCTTCCTTGTGATTGCAGTATACCGAAGCCCAAATTGTTGCTACTGGTCTCGATTTAATGGTGTACAAAAGTTAGGATTTCGATGTTGTTTATTCAACCGGTTGTGAGGTTATATTTTGGATTATGCTAATGATACTTAGGGTTGTACATAAGGGTTATAACCTATTAGGTACATCTTTGGATCTACCACTAGCATAATCCAAAAATATAAGGGTTATGTTATAAGTACATAATCCTTTACCTAATATGTGCCATAATGGCACACATTAGAGCTGTGTATGGGAATCATTTTCATCAAAATTTAAGAGGAAAAATGATTGTTGCTTTGTACTTGTGGGGCCAACCTGTGAGAGGGTGGGTCAAAAATGATAGTTGGAAAAGGTGATAACGGTTGGAAAAATCATTTTAATTGGAGTGAAAAATCGCTATTAAACAGGTACTAGATAAAATATTATGTACAACAAGAATAAGCCTCCTTTTGTGGATCATTGACGATATTTTCTTTGTGCTAAATAGGTACGTATTCATATTAAAACACTAAATCTACATGTGAATTCTTCTATGTATGATTTTGTTTACTTCTTTTATTATTGTTATCCCCTTGTCATTCTTTTTTATGGTTTTTGTTCGCTGTTAATGAGAATCTAAGTGGATTTTTTTCTTAACTATAGTTTGGGTCAGTGGTGGATCTGGGATTTTTAATCAGCACTGGCGGTCGTTGATCATTGACGGTTGGTAGTAATAAAATATTAAGGGTCTCGTTTGATGCCCACATTTTTTACACAAAAAATTACATTTTTGGAATAGTGATTTGATGGAGAATATATAATAAAAAAAATAATGAAAAATTTTGATTTTACATGTAATATTATTTTATTGAAACATATGTGGTTGAAAAGAAGAGAGGGAAATGTATTTTGAAAAAAAAAAAGAATTAAATTAGGTCTAAAATTTAAATATAACAATTATTTTATTCAAATTGAACATATATAATTCTGTTGTACAAATTAGCAATATTTACCAAATGATATTGTGGTCAAGTTTTGTATAATTCAAAGGAATGGCACGTGTTCGAATTTTTACAATTACATTAAAACCGCTAAAATGTAACATATATTATTTTGGTAAATTTAGTGTCAAAATCTAAGTGCCATAAAAGTCAAGTTTTCAATAATCCAAAAGAGAGCTTACAAGTTCGAATCCCCTTCCTATTGCATTAATTTTGGTAAAAATTGTAGAACTAAAAATATTTCACAATAAATTTGTTGGAAAGATATTCCAAACCGGGACTTCCAATATAAATATATAAGTTCTAACCAAGTAAGTTACAAGAAATATTTGAAAATAAAATGAATTATCAGTTATATGACCTAAAAAATTTATTTATTGTCAACAAAAAACAAAACTATTCCCGACAGATCCAGCATGCGTGGTCGTCGGGGCTCGTCTGGTGCTGAATTTTCTATTGGTTTGGGTATATTTGATATGTTTAAGTTTGACTCTCTGCTCTAGAAAATATTTATTCATTTGCATAGAAATTTTTTGGTATAGTAACATTCTTTATCTGAATTTTACACTTTCCTTACTCTCTTCAAAATACTTCTCTTTAGGAGAAGCAACTTCCTTCGTATTGCATTTCGTTAATCTTTGTAAAATTTAATTTTTTTTCACTTCTCTCTTCAAAATGATTACATTTGAGTTCATTATGTATGCAGAGTTCAAGTACTTTCTTCATCAAATAAATGTATGTCCAATCCTTTAGAATGGACAAGACATCCCAACAGATTATACTTCATGTTCCATAATTACATAGCTTCAATTGAATTTCTTTTCAAGTCATGGTTTGATGTCTTGTGGCTTTATGCAGTAAGCTAATTAATGTTTCTGTACATGAGATTGAAAATAGTGTTACAGAATCAAGTAAGATATCGTAAACCAAGTAATTTAAATTCTAAAAAATGGATTGTATCACTTCCTTATAAAACTCAACTCTCGATACCTCACTTTTACAAATCGAGTCTTGCCAGAATAGTGAAAGTTAAGAGGTAAAGTGGTATGTAAAATTTATACAGCAGGTCACAAAGGGCTGACTTTACAAGACTTCATCATTGCTGATCCAGGTTAAAAAATTAGAGTAGACAAAAAATATTAAAAAAAATGCTTCTGCTGCACTTGAGTAATATTTTCACAAAATTATTTCTATTCAGCAAAGAATGAGTTCATTTGCATTTGGGTAATAACTTGCTCAATAAATAACTTCAAGTAAGAATTGATTCACTTTTTACATTGAAACTCATTTTCAAAACTATTACTTTAATAGAGCAGTAGCAAAATAGATTCTGGTGTCTACCACAATTTTTTTTACTTGAAACAGCAATCCTTAAATCTTGTAAAGTCGGTCAAGTGTCAGCTACTGCACATATTTTGCATATCACTTGATCTCCTAACTTTGACTATTCCAACTAGAGATATTCAATTTGTAAAAGTCTGGTATTGAGAGTGAGTTTAATAAGAATGTGATACAGCCAATCCCATCTTTTTTTTTTTCGCCAAAAAAATTTCTTTTCAAAGCTCAAAAACTTCTCTCACTGCCTATGTTAACAATGTTGGAAATATGTAATAAAATCTGGAAAAAACTAATGAACTACAAGGAACGAAAAACGTTATCTTTTAAGAGATGTTTCTCCCCTTTCCAACAAAGTCACGACCGGGGTATGATAGAAAATCTCTCTCAGGATACAATAGAGGCGTTTGATTCAAATTGTGACTATTTGATCAAACCAAGAAAACACTCTATAACGAAACTGATGATGCCAAGAGAAAAAAGAGAAGAATAGAAAATAACAAATTTTTTTAATGTGCCTTGCAAATGAGAATTCGCCCAAAATATATAGAAATGGAGGCAACCTTTTGAATAGGTGTGTCCCTTGAAATGAAAGGACGCATATGTTGGAGGCAACCTTTTGAATAGGTGTGTCCCTTGAAATGAATGGACGTATCTGTTTGAAGAAACATACCTATTCAAAATCTTCTGAAAATAAAATTCTCTTTCGGGGGCGTTGCCCCCGAGCCCTCACGGGGGGCGCTGCCCCCCCGACCCCCGCGACCTGATCGGGCAGGTCGATCCCCGTTGCGTAGCGGCAAACACTAGTCGAGGCGGCAAAACATTCGCAAAACAAAAGATAATACATGCAAAATGATGAAAAATATCTAACAAATAATACTTCGTTTGTACTGTGGGCATCAATATATTCGATAGGAATAATAATGAAAGTAATGAAGTTGTCATGAAATAATTGTTGTCTACATGATGTGCAACTATTTAAGGCTCTAAGAAATTGTTTTAGAGATTTTGTAAAATTCTATGCAATAATAGTATGGAAAACTTTAAATAGTTTCACATTTTCTTCACCATTCATGTCTCTCTCCATGTCAACGATCTAATTATTGTGTCCATGAAAACTTTCATTTACATCTTCCGAATCACTACAATTGATGCAGCATGATTCTAATACATTCTCGGCCAAAGGAGCATTATTCTTACATTCAAGTTGTTTACATTCCAAAAACAGGGAAAACAAAAGGATGACGGGGCAAAGACAAAGGTATTGTAGTCCATTAATCCAACGAAGAAATTTTTTAATGATGAAAAAAGTTTAAGCATTGGAGCAATGATCCAAGTTAAAAATGATTTTTGTCTTTTTTTTCTTATTCCAGTTTGAAGTGAAACATGTAGCATCAAATAGCTTCCACAATTTGTAAATAACTTTTAAAATATCACTTGCATTTTAAGCTACTTGATAATTGTATTTTATACGCTTATTCGGGCTCTAAACTATTGACATTTCGTAATTCTTTTAATAGAATTATAGCCTAATTTATTATATAATGTGTTATTAGATGAAACTCGATGAATGGAAGTGAAATTGAAAGAAAGAATCGAAAATTGGCGGAAAATGGTAAGATCCAAAGTTTGGGGGCTAAAGTGCAAATATTCAAAAGTTGTGTTGGAGCTTACGATGAAGATTCGAGAATGCTAGGGGTCAATTGGATACAATTAAAAGTCAAAAAGAGTGAAAATATGACCAAAATATTTTCACAAATCAATTTTTCTACCGCATAAGGATGTCCTCATTTTTAGTTGGAGATTGAGACTAATTTTTGGCAGAGTAAACGTTTGAATTGAAAAAGAGCTATTTTAACCCTTTGAGTTATCTTTTTAATGCATTTTGAATTGTCTTAATCAGATATCGGAAGAAAAAAAATATGACAAAAACACTAAAACAAATGCAGAGTTTAGAAAAGCGATTCAACACCCAATCGTTGGAATCCAAGCGCCCAGACGCCATGAAGAGATAGTAGAAACAAAGATGCAGCACCACTCATAGCGCCTAGGTGCTCTACACAGGAAGGGAGCGTGACGCCTAGAATATTTTAAGGTTATGCTGTTTTGGGCCTCGAAAAGCCCAAAAAGACTCCAATTATTGGAAAACCGTGTAGGGAAGTATGAATAGAAAAAATGATGCACTTTTATGGGGTTTTTCACATATTGAGAAAATAAAGATACAACTATAAATTGAAAAGCACAATTCATAGGAAGAACATATGAAGGAATTTACATTTTGAAGCATTGATTGGAAGAGGTATATCTTGGTACAAGCTTTATTTCTTTTTCTATATCTATATTCAAAATTCGGTGATGTACAATAACATTTTGTTTTTATTTATTATTTATTATGAGTAGCTAAACTTTATGTTCGGGCAAACAATGTAATCTATTTGAAAATCTTTGTCTTTTAGTTAAGATTCTTGGTATTTTATAGTTCACGTGTTGATTTTACTATGAGTTTAATGCATTAAATTACTTGATCACTAATTTGATGATTTTGTAAATCTTTTACGAATTGAGAGGTGAGTTTGAGATTTAGACCATATAGTAAAATTCAGTAATTTAGTATAACGTGTAAAGATATCTATACTAAATATTGAGATCATACATGAAGTCTTAGAACTGATATTTCGTTTAACTAAGGTAGATTTGCATGGAGATATGTGATTGAAATAGTTAAATAGGTTCAATGAAAACTCGAGATGGATAAATTGAATACCATAGAAGAATTCGATCGAACACAACATTAGGCACTTGAATCTTGAATTAGGACTTAAAGGCGATCAATAAGTGAAATTGTTCGTCCCTAATTTCCATCCATTATTTGAAATCTCAACCAATCTTTGTGTGCATTTTAATTAAATTAAAATGTTTAAATAAAAAATTCACATCAGTGCATAACTCTTGTTTACTTTCATCAAATATGAGTTAGAAAATTTTAATTAAGTTCTAAAGTATAGTTCTCGTGGGAATGATAATCCAAACTTAAAGGTCCACTATATTACTTGTTAGGATATCGTACACTCGTGATAGAAAAAATGCAACAAGTTTTGACGTCGTTGTCAGAGACTATTTACTTTTAGTCTTAGTTTATTTTATTTTTAACAGTTATTTGATTTTTTTTCTTTTATTTACAAAAAAAAGGTGTTCGTTGTATACTCCGTACTCAAGACGACGATTTTGAACCGTTTGACTTGAAAATAGAACATACTTTCGGATGAAGACGCAAGGAACACAAACAAAAATATCAAATGGCTGACGATCAAAATATTCCTATTCATATTCATATTCAGCCAATTAAACAAGTGGCCGCCAGAGTAGCAGCACCACCAGATCAATAGCAGGAGCGAGGGGAAATAAATGAAGGGGACTTGTCAGTTTCAATGTTCTTGACACCCATTGTATATCCAGATTTCGAGGTAAATAATTTTCAGATAAGGGTAGTGTGGATCATTTTGATAAGTAACACTCTCCAATTATACGGGCTACCTCATGAAAATTCGAACACACATCTCCAGATTTCTCAGAAATTGTCAGAACTTAACGGTGGCAAAAAACCTCGAAGGCTCGGACGGCCCGGGCTCGGCTCGGAAAAAGCCCGAGCCGGGCCCTGCTCGGGCTCGGTGGAACCGAGCCCAGGCTCGGGCCGAGCCCCACTTTGGGGAGTCGGCTCGAGCCCGGGCCGGCCCGTGGCCCGGGCGAGCCTCCATTAAAAAAAAAAAAATTTTTTTTTTGAAGCAGCAAGCTGCCTGCAACAGTTTAAGTTTGGGGGTGGAAAATATGAGTTTTCATTTTATTTTATTTTTTTGTACTTTTGTGTGTTTTTATTGTTTTAGTAAAAAAAAAAGTGTGAAAATTTTCAAAAATTAAAAAAATAATAATAAAATAATAAAATATATTTTGTTTTTGCGTGCTTATGTGAGTTAGTTAGTCTGACTAGTAATGATGAACATATTGAAACATGAATTAATTTATGAATGGTAAATAAGTTACATTCTTAAATTAACTTTTGTTTTTCCATATGAAATTTTGATATATGTTGAGTACATGAATTATGTTAAGTATTGTGTAGAAATGAGTTGATTTCATAATTGGATATGTTGAAATAGTGAACCATATATGTTAAACCCAAAACCACTAAACTTAACATTCCTAGACCAAATTTAGAATAGTTTAGGAGGATTTCACTGTTGTAAGAAGATATTGAGATAAATAGGGATTCAATGTGTAAAATTAAAAAAATCTTGTTTGGATTGTTTAAGGTTAATAGGATGCAATTGAGTGAAAATCTCAAGTTGTAGGACATTTTGCTTGAATTGGTGTTAAATGAGGGGCATTACACTAATCAAAGCATAAATAATATTTTATTTGAAAATTTCTCTTCGTAGTCTTTATAACTCGAGCAATTAAGCTTATAAGAGTTCTTAAAATCTGGTGACCTGTGGTCATCTGATTTGGGAGTCATCACCCGAAAGTTTGTTACATGGGTCATTTAGAAAGTTTAAGAGAGATAATGATTCAAATAAAGAAAAAAATTGTTAAAAAAATTAGAAAAAAGGTGTATGAAACAGAAGACGCATCAAATGCCTTGGTTAAGTCCCGAACACCTGTTTTAGAAAATTTGACTTTTGATAAGATATTGTTAGTCTAGTTAAGTCCTAGATATTAAAGCAATCAAACTTAATGGAAAATCCATGTTTATTGTCATGTTGAACTACAATTGGTGAATTTTGTCTAAACTAGAAATGTGAAGATAGTAGAACATTCAACATTAGTTCACACACTCGAAAAGAGCAAAAATAATAAATTTGGGGGTATGTGAATTTTACGAGTGATGAAATCACATATTTGATCATTGAAGATCGGGAATTGAAACAACTTATGAATTCATAATGATATGCTAAATTTTTCACACACACATCAGTTTTGCATTGGAAAAGTAGAAATTGATTTTGGTAATGCAACTTTGAAACGGTTTATCCATTTAATACAATAATTTCAATCATGAGACAAAATGATAGGTAGCGGTGGCAAAAAAGCTCGAAGGCTCGGACGGCCCGGGTTCGGCTCGGAAAAAGCCCGAGCCGGGCCGGGCTCGGGCTCGGTTCCAGGCTCGGGCCGAGCCCCACTTTGGGAAGTCGGCTCGAGCCCGGGCCGGCCCGTGGCCCGGGCGAGCCTCCATTAAAAAAAAAAAATTTTTTTTTTTTGAAGCAGCAAGCTGCTTTTGCCCGGCACAGAAGAAGCTGACTTGCTCGGGCGTAAAGAAGCTGCTGCAACAGCAATTGCTATTCTTTACGCCCAATGACTTGATGCCTGCAGGCAGCTATTTTTAGCTGCCTGCAAAGGCAGCTAAAGAAGAAGAAAAAAAAAAACCAAAAAATCCGAGCCGGCTCGGCTCGGCCCGCTAAGGCTCGGGCCAAAAGCTCGGGCCGAGCCTCATTTTTTTTGGCCGGGCCCGGCTCGGCTCGGCTCGGGCCGAAAAAAGCTCGGTCCAAAAAAGCTCGGGCCGTTTTTTTCCCGGCTCGGCTCGTTGCCACCGCTAATGACAGGTCATCTAATCAAAACATTTTGCATGTTTGTGTGTTTGTTAAGTTAGGTTACAGTTTTGTTTGAGGACAAACAAATGTTTAAATTTGGGCGTGTTTGATAATTGTATTTTATACACTTATTCGGGCTTTTAAATATTGACATTTCATCATTTTTTCAATGAAATTATAGCCTACTTTATTATATAATGTGTTATTAGGTTAAACCCGATAAATAGAAGTGAAATTGAAAGAAATGAGTGAAAAATGGCAAAATTCAAAGTTTGGGGACTAAAATACAAATACTCAAAAATTGTGTCTTAGCTCACGATGAAGATTTGAAAATGTCAGGGATTAATTGGATACAATTAAAAGTCAAAAAGAGTGAAAATATGGCCAAAATATTTTCACAAATTAGTTCTCAACCGCACAAGGATGTCCTGATTTTTAGTTGGAGATTGAGACCCATTTTTGGCTGAGTAATCTTTTATTCAAGATTTTTGGTATTTTATCGCTCATGTGCTGATTTTACTATGAGTTTAATGCATTAAATTACTTGATCACTAATTTCAAGACTTTGTGAATCTTTTACGAATCGAGAGATGAATTTGAGATTTAGACCATATAGTAAAATTCGATAAGTTAGTATAACGTATAGAGATACTTATACTAAATATTGCGATTATACATGAAGTCTTAGAATTGATATTTCGTTTAATTAAGGTATATTCGCATAGAGATAAGTGATTGAAATAATTAAATAAACTCAATGAAAACTTGAAAGGGATAAATTGAATACTATAGAATAATTCGATCAAACACTACTTAAGCTCTTGAATCTTGAATTAGGATTTAAAGGTGATCAATAAGTGAAATTGTTCGTCCATAATTTCCATCCATTATTTAAAATCCCAACTAATCTTTGTGTGCATTTTAATTAAGTTAAACTGTTTAAATAACAAATTCACATCAAAGCAAAATTATTTGTTTACCTTCATCAAATAAGAGCTAAAAAAATTTAATTAAGTTCTAAGTATAGTTCTCTTGGGAACGATAATCCGGACTCAAAGGTCCACTATATTACTTGTTACGATATCGTACACTTGTGATATTAAAAACACAACACTACTTATGAAGCAGTTACAAAATAAAACATCTATAATTTGACTCTATTTTGTTTTTTTTTCAAAAATCTCTCCGCCTATTATTTTTTAATTGTTTAAATTATTCTTGTACTTCTAAGTGGTAGCTTTGAATGATACAAAAAAGAAAGCTTCTTTAAAAGATTATTCCTAATATAGACTTTCGAGGGGGTGAAAAATTCGTAATATCATTTATCCCAAAAATAATTATTCTAGAACAAATTTAGCCCCTGTTTGTCTACCATTAATCTAAAACATTGTTTGCTACAGTAAAATTCTTCATCACATATTCACTCAATAAAATATTCTACACATAAACCAATAAAGTTTCAACCACACATTCTCCAAAAAATACTATTCATTACACTATTTTCAACCCAATAATGGTAGACAAACAAGCTCTTAGCAACGTAGGCACATACATCTTTTCGTTTGTTTTACTTCTTTCTATTGCAATTCACATTATTTGTATCCACATTAACATGTTTGTGAAATATCATAAATTATTTATAATTTGATGCAAAAATTAAACATAATGCACAAACAAAATATAAATTATACTATCTAACTTTATGCATCAAACATCTATAGTACAATTTGTAAAGTTATATTTCACATTTCAATTAATATGTTGTCACTTCAAATCACTAAAAAATATGTCATTAATACCACCACTTCAAAAGTCAAAACAGTCCTCACTAGTCATCAAAGTTGCAAAATAAGTTTACATGCAGTTTAGCTAGTTGGATTCGCTCCAAATGTCAAATAACAGAAAAATTCTAAAACAAGTTCTTTACAGGTCTAATAGTACGAATAACATACACAACATAATTCAAAGACTCATAAAAACATCTCCTGGTCAATCAGACCACAAACAATCTCACCTCGAGGAGTCTCTCAGGGTAAAAAATATTGACTGCAATAAATACCAAACGAGATAAGAGTGCACTAAAGAAAAGGAATATGCACCTCTAACTTGCATGGCTTCAATAATCAAGTGAACAATCTTTAACGCCGGCTATCAGGGTCCCTTTCTCGTGGCTCAGATGTGGCTCTATCATAACCATTACCATCCTCCTCCATTTGATCATAGCGGTCATGGTCATGAGCAGATTCTTTGTAGCGGTCATAATCACCCTGGACATCTGCATTATCATAGTAGTCATAATGCCGATGATCATGTTTAGTTTCTGGACGCTCAAGCTCAGGTTGTTCATGCCACCTGCGGTTGTCCTCTGCTTCTTCCTTTTCATAGTTCCTGTCTCGTTCGCCCTTGTCTTGGTAATGTTTTGAATCAACATGAACATAATCATAGTCTCTATCCCGAGAACTACCAAGGTCATGGTCATTCCCAACTTCATAATCGTCTCTGTTCCTCTCCCTCTCATGATGACGGTCGCGATCACGACCTCGATCTCTACCGTGATCACGGTCACGACCACGGTCTCTGTCCCTGTCCCTATTTCTATCCCGATCTCTGTGGTGCCTATCATCTCTATCACGGTCCCTTTGTCTGTCATGAGATCTTTCCCGCTGTCTCTCCCGATCTCTTCCCCTTCCATGGGATTTCTCCCCGTCTATTCCCCTTTCACTGGATTTCTCCCTGTCTCTTCCCCTTTCACGGGACTTCTCCCTATCTCTTTCCCTTTCAAGGGACTTCTCCCCATCTCTTCCCCTTTCATGGGACCTCTCCCTATCCCTGAAACTTTGGCCTGTCAGTCATAATTCATAAGATGCCAACATACAGCCTAGATATCATGATAAGCTAAGTGATGGGAATGAGCCAATGCTCAAGTATCATGCCAAATTATGACATTGCAGATATGTGAAATTCAATATATTTATTATATTGCCTAAAGATGCACAGTTCCCCATGATCTGTTGTTTCCAGGCATTTATAAGTGTAAAATCATCTACATAGATACTAACCTGACTAGGTCATCTCGTACCCTTGGTTCTTCTGATCGAGATGTTCCACCAGACTGCAGTTGCTCTCTGTAACATGTAAAGGAAGAGTAAGCATGTATTACATTCGATTTAACAAAATACAAAATCATGTCAAATGTGTTTTGACAAGGAATTCCCCCAATGACAAAAACAAGTATAATTAACCAACAAAGTGCTACGAGATTTCTTCTTTTTGATAGAAAATATTAACACCAGATACTCAAGCTACAATAATCAATAATTTCAAAAAGAAAAACACAGTTGTGTAAAACACCACCACCACTCAATGGAATGCCGATGCTGTAACCTGTATGAAAAAAATGCCATTAGCCTCTGACAACATAAATCAGGATTGTGCCTCAGAGATTGTAAGCTAAGGACTCAATTTTAGCATTCAGATTATGTATGCCTAAACCTAATCCCATCAATTTCACAAGGTTCTTGGAATTTTCCATGCAGATCATTTTAGTAATTAAACAACTTGCAATTCACATAACCCCATTTTTTTTAAAAAAAAAGACACAGTAGAACAAGAGTACAGACAATATTGCACTTTCACAACTGCGAAAAGCACAATACTTCATGATCTTAACTCCTAATCATGTCTGTAACATGTGAACTTCAAATATACAAGTGATTTTGCAAGCAATACTACCAAATGAACATCAGTGATGGGGCAAAACAGTCAGTACCAGAACCACCATCACCAACTTCACCTGTAATAGTTTCATACTAACAGAGGAAGCATACCATGTGAATTGAAATTCTGACACCATGTTTAACAAGATCACGATATGAAAAAAAGAGTATGTTATAATTTATTTCATTTTCATTTTAATAAAAGCATGGAAAAAAAAAGAAAGAAGTTGAAATGACATCAGGGCTGGTGGCATTAGAATCCTCAAAAAACAAGTATAATATCAAGACATCAAAAGACAGTGACTGCCTCTGTACTTTCAATATCTGGCAACATTTCACAGGAATTACCATTACCAGGCATTTTTAACTTAGCTAGCACTTTATGATGCCATATTAAAAAGTTGCAATGAATAATGACTAGTAGAGCAATTACAAAATTACCTGCTAGAAGTTCTCTGGTTAACTTCTTCAGCTCCAACACGACTTGTTCCAAGTCCACCACCAAGCCGGCGAGGTCGCCATTTAGGAACAGTTCTACCACGTTCAACGTCCACAAGCACCCTCCAGTTATCAATCTTCTTCCCATCTGCTTGTTTATATGCAGCTGCAAAACATAAAACTTCAACTATGAGTGAAAATTGGGAAAGAAAAGCAAAGGAAGGAGAAAAGTGGACAGGAAGAAACCTTTCATATCACGTGTATGCATGTATTCAATGAAGGCATAGCCTCTAGGCTTATTGGACTCTTTATCTGTAATCAAGGTGACCTGAAACTCAAATGGACAACACCGCTAAGCAGTAATAACAGAAGCAGAATAGTATCCACTGTAGACAGAATACTTATCTGAGTATGTTTAATTCCATACTATTATTAGTATTATAATATTAAAAGAAGCCTAATGGCACGGCAGACGGGCGCTTAGCCTAATAAGCCGTGCTCACCTTTTAATCATACAGCTTCCAAGGCGAGGCACACCACCATCACTTCTAGAGCCGCAAACACACCTTGGCCAATTTACCATTTCACATGAACTAACATCCCTTAATTTTTAGAAGTCAAAATGAAACTAGAAACATTTTTGACAGCCTTTAAATCCAAAAAGAATTGTTTTCAGCAGCAGGAAAGGCAGAGTGTACTTAAAATAAAGGGCAATACTCCCAAACTCCCAATTACTACCCAGTGTAGGAAAATGTTTATCCTCCCAATGCTGCTTGAAATAATAGCTAAAATGGCACAAGGAATCACTGGTCTTCACTAATTAACATTTTCAGCTTTGCATGGACGAAGCACCATCGTTTAATTTTGAATGGTTGCAGTAGAACAATCTATAAACCAAGAGCTGAACATTGTTCTTTTCTCACAGGGGATACATATATTTTGAACCTTATTTTTGGATCAGTGCCTAAAAATTTATTATTCCCAAGTTCTGAAGTGAATTCCAAGTCCAACAAAAGCAGAAGTCATAGCTAAGACAAGTGAAACAAAAACAATAGCAACTGCTGGTAATACCTGAGGGTGATTGATTTGACCATCAACGGATATTTTAGAAAAGAAACGGTAATTATGCTCAACTTCGTTAAAATTGATGCAAAACATACAGCTCAAATTTGATGTGTTCTTTCAAAAGAACTGCCTACAGAATTTCCATGAGAACAAATACTTTTGATCAAAAGGATTGTGAAATTCATAAAAAATAATAGCAATTATTTAATGTATACGCTCATGGAAATGGGGGATACAGGATATCCATCACGTCATCCACATAGATAGAGCCTAAACTTTATCATTTATCATATCACATTCTACTGAGAAGAATCTCAAATTAACTTAAAATTACCAATATTGAGCAGAAAAACTCAATTATTTCTATTTATTTTGAAAAAAAGGGTTTGTAATCGTGGGGGTGGGGGCGGAAAGGACTGTAATTTCAAATACTGAAAATTTTTGGACTGTACTTACCAACCAAAGAGGAAAAAAGCACACTACCACGCAATATGTAAAACTCTTACCAAACCAAAAACCAATAACTCCAACTCCGTAATACCTACCCGCTTTATAGGGCCATAAGCCTCAAACTCCCGTTTGACTCTGATCTCTGTTGTCTCGTAGTTCTGAAACAAAAGAATGTTTCAATTTAGTCGACTAGTGCAAAAATATAAATCGTTGCAGAGAAACTGACCGTCATGAAAAAAGTGCCACTCACAAGTCTAGCTACAAACAAAGTTTTGTACGGATCTCCAGAAATATTTGGGTCATTATTTGGATCATCTGTATAGACCATCACATCAAAAGAATAAGTTTACTAGAATCAATGAAAATAAAATTACTTGAAGAAAGAAAGCCTTAATCACATTTCTCAAGCTCCTCGGCAGCCTTTATTGCCCCCTCCTCCAGCCTTATTTTGTGAATTCTGGCTTTTCTTTGCGCCTGTATGCATCAAAAGTATCAAGAAATATATTCCACATGCAAGGTTACAAATTTCTTAAATTTAAACATGCGCAACATATGGGACATTACGTCCAACAGTAGAATAAAAATACAGAGGATTCATATTTAGAATTTGTCAAGTATACAAACAAGAAAACCCATCTCTGCCAAAAGAGGGGAAAAAAAAGGAAAGCTGTCACAGTTCTACTGCAGTCCTAATCTCTCAGAACTCAGAAGTGGCTACAAATACATGAACCATACAATGGAATAGAAAATAAAGCATTATGATTCATGGAGTGCCATTGTTAACACAATCTGTACAGCCCTGCATAGATTTCCTTTTACACAAAAAAGACTCGAAAGCTTCTACAAAGCTGAAATATATATGGATTTGGTCATAGTATCCATGTACTACTATATCAAGCCAACATTCAAAAGGGTAAAGCACTTTGGAAAGACATCCCTCCAAATCAGGTATGGACAATCAAGAGGTTCAGAAATTACATTATTTGACCACTGTTTGGTCCTCATTTTTCCAAGAATCATTTTCAACCTCACATTCTCTTCGTTAAATAATTTTGCATGTGGACTCGTAACTTTTCTCTAATTTTTAACCACACATCTCCCAAAAAAAAAATTAAAATAAAATAAAATAACTTTCACAAAATCTGTTCTCAAAAAAATCTCTACCAAAGAGGGGCTTAATTTCATTCCTATTTGTGAGAGTACTGAAGTCCGTCTAAAGGTATGTTTTTATCCTATTTATAGCAACATTGAGTCAATAGAAATAATTGATGGATGTATGCAGATCACATAGTTCCTAATATGAAAAAGCCCATAGGTAAGATTTAATAGCAAACCAAATCTAACCGGATTTTCACCCTTCTGCACAGGTGGCGAATAATCAGGATCACCAGGGTTAGCAAAATTACTAACAAATTGAGCCATACCTGTAAAAGCAAATAAGACCATACAAATGAATAGTCAAAAATAAAATATTTTTCAACGTAGTTAAAGACTTTATCTAAACTCAAAGCAACTATCAACCTGTATATGGAGGGCATTTCCTCTTTTCTAGAGGTTGTTTGTACTCTAGAGGTGGCCGAGGTTCGAATAACTTCAGAAGATTCGTTGTTAGGCCCGTTGGATGACTTTGACCAATCTGAGCAATTAAATCCAAAAACCATGAAAAATGTAAATAATATCACCACAAGTGTTAGATTCACAGTAAACCATAGTACCTAACGCACTAAAATTCATCTTTTAGACTTTCACATGGTCATCCTCGTGCATTATCTTATAGGCGGTAAATAAAAATTAAATTCACAATTCATCATTAAACGGTTTCAGCAGAAAGAAATTGAGATGTACAGCTGAAACTCTAAATTCCTTAATTCAGACAAATTAACACTAATCCAGGAAATATAACTATTAAACTAAAGTTCAAAAATACAATGTATTAGAAAAAACCCGAACCCATAAGAATAGTAAAAAATTACACTAACGTAACAGCTCGAACTTATCAAATTACAGTCTTTATATCAAATCAGTAAATCCAAACAACCTCAACTCAAATTTTAATTCCTAAATAAAGCCACAAATAGCAACGGAAAGATTGTCGGATTAGGGATAGTGTACCAGCTTAAGCTGTACAACATTGGCGCGGTTCTGAACCTTGGTGCGGGCCTGAACGGCGGCATTTGGATTGCGCATCAGGGCATCGTCGTAGTCCCCCATCGTTCTCCGAATGATCTAGCAGCAGACTTAGGGTTTCGGGTGATGAAGAACCTGGACAGGCTATTAAGCTGCCAAATCAAGCCCAAGGCCCACGCGCATATAATTTGTTGGGGTTTTATCGTGGGGTTGTTTTTAAAATGACCTAATCAAAGGGACCTATTTTCATTTTGACTTTTACTTTCAACCATATTTTCAAAATGATCCATTTGATATAAAAATACAAAAACACCCTTAAGTTACTAAAACAATTACAAAACATGTTTGTATTAAAAAGACAATACTACCCTTTTAGTTAACAAATAAAACTACTGTTACAAAATAACAATCAGCACAAACAGCTGAAAATTCGGCTGAACTGCAGAAAAAATTTTGGCTGTTAACAGCCGGAAATTCAGCTGTTAACAGCTGATTTTCCAGCTGTTAACAGTCAAAAAAATTAGCTGTTAACAGCAGAAAAGTCGGCTGTTAAGCTGATGTTATTTGAGTATTTTTATCATAACTTTTGTTTCCGATATCCGATTAAGGCGATTTAAAATGCTTTAGAAAGATAACTCAAAGGGCTACAACTTTGCTAGAAATAGCTCTTTCTCAATTCGAACGTTTACGGGGTCAAAAATGGATTTCAATCTCCAACTAAAAATTTGGACATCCTTGTGCGGTGAAAATTTGATTTGTTTTCACTCATTTTGATCTTTAGTTGTATCCATTTGACCCCTAACATTCTCGAATATTCGTC
The DNA here is from genome assembly GCA_035079005.1 of Fraxinus americana. Taxonomy (NCBI): domain Eukaryota; kingdom Viridiplantae; phylum Streptophyta; class Magnoliopsida; order Lamiales; family Oleaceae; genus Fraxinus; species Fraxinus americana. The sequence continues at coordinate 23,135,092 of CM068706.1, forward strand.
GTGAGTTTCGACACAACTTTTGAGTACCTTGATATATAGAACAAGCTAACGTTGATTCATCTCGATAAAATATGGTACTGAGAATTCAATTCAAAAAGTATTTTGTAAGCTCAAAAATAACTAACCAATAGGGGGTGGATTGGTTATTGAAACTTTTTCTTTAATTACTCAAGATTCTAATGTAGTGAATACGCAAATGTTCTAAACACAAATAAACGCGTAAATAGAACAATATAAATTAGTGTAAAGTAAATATGTTAAATAGAAGAGATAGAGAATGCAAACGATATGTTATGGAGGTTCGATCTAAAGTAATGATCTACGTCCCCCATTACCAAGCTCTCCGTCACGAGCAATGCCAAATGCAATATAATGATAACTTACAAACAAGGAGTACCGATCCTTAAGTGACTTACAATAAGGAGCATTTATCCTTAGGTGATTTACAACAAGGAAAAAATAATATTGAATAATTAAAATGATTTATTTAATGATACCAGAAATTATCAAATTAAAATTAATTATATAATTATATAATTTTTTTTCGATTACGTCAAATATTTAATTCTATAAATATTTATTTCGTATTCGATTTATTCAATTATTAATAAAATTTAAAAGAAAAAAAAATAGAAGTTGTTAATATGTTAAAAGATAATATTTAATATTTAAAATGATTTATTTAATTATATTAGTAATTATCAAATTAGAATTAATTATATAATTTTTTTTCGATTACGTAAAATATTTAATTCTATAAATATTTATTTCATATTCGATTATTAATATTATTTAAAGGAAAAACAAGAAGTTGCTAAAATGTTAACATATAATATTTCATAATTAAAATAATCTATTTAACATTAATTATATAATTTTTTTTCGATTACGTAAAATATTTATTTCCTATTCGATTTATTCAATTATTAATAAAATTTAAAGGAAAAAAAAAGTTGCTAAAATGTTAACGTATAATATTTAATAATTAAAATGATTAGTTAATGATACGAGTAATTATCAAATTAAAATTAATTATATAATTATATAAATTTTTTTCGATTACGTCAAATATTTAATTTTATAAATACTTATTTCGTATTCGATTTATTCAATTATTAAAAAAATTTAAAGGAAAAACAATAGAAGTTGCTAATATGTTAAAAGATAATATTTAATAATTAAAATAATTTATTTAATTATATTTGTAATTATCAAATTAGAATTAATTATATAAATTTTTTTCGATTACGTAAAATATTTAATTCTATAAATATTTATTTCATATTCGATTTATTCAATTATTAATAAAATTTAAAGGAAAAAAAAAAAAAGAAAAGTTGCTAAAATGTTAACATATAATATTTAATAATTAAAATTATTTATTTAATGATATTAGTAATTATCAAATTAAAATTAATTATTTAATTATATAAATATTTTTCGATTGCGTAAAATATTTAATTTTATAAATATTTATTTCATATTTGATTATTAATAAAATTTAAAGGAAAAAAAAGAAGTTGCTAAAATGTTAACATATAACATTTAATAATTAAAATGATTTATTTAATGATATTAGTAATTATCAAATTAACATTAATTATTTAATTATATAAATTTTTTTCAATTACGTAAAATATTTAATTCTGTAAATATTTATTTCATATTCGAATTATTCAATTATTAATAAAATTTAAAGGAAAACAAAAAAGAAGTTACTAAAATGTTAACATATAATATTTAATAATTAAAATTATTTATTTAATGATATTAGTAATTATCAAATTAAAATTAATTATTTAATTATATAATTATTTTTCGATTACGTCAAATATTTAATTCTATAAATATTTATTTCGTATTCGATCTATTCAATTATTAAAAAAATTTAAAGGAAAAACAATAGAAGTTGCTAATATGTTAAAAGATAATTTTTAATAATTAAAATAATTTATTTAATTATATTTGTAATTATCAAATTAGAATTAATTATATAAATTTTTTTCGATTACGTAAAATATTTAATTCTATAAATATTTATTTCATATTCGATTTATTCAATTATTAATAAAATTTAAAGGAAAAAAAAAAAGAAAAGTTGCTAAAATGTTAACATATAATATTTAATAATTAAAATGATTTATTTAATGATATTAGTAATTATCAAATTAAAATTAATTATTTAATTATATAAATATTTTTCGATTGCGTAAAATATTTAATTCTATAAATATTTATTTCATATTTGATTATTAATAAAATTTAAAGGAAAAAAAAAGAAGTTGCTAAAATGTTAACATATAACATTTAATAATTAAAATGATTTATTTAATGATATTAGTAATTATCAAATTAACATTAATTATTTAATTATATAAATTTTTTTCAATTACGTAAAATATTTAATTCTGTAAATATTTATTTTATATTCGATTTATTCAATTATTAATAAAATTTAAAGGAAAAAAAAAGAAGTTGCTAAAATGTTAACATGTAATATTTAATAATTAAAATGATTGATTTAATGATATTAGTAATTATCTAATTAAAATTAATTATTTAATTATATACATATTTTTCGATTACGTAAAATATTTAATTCTATAAATATTTATTTCATATTCGATTTCTTAAATTAAGTAAAATATTTAATTGTATAAATATTTATTTAATATTCAATTACGTAAATCATTTATTTAATTATATTAATTTTAATAAAATGGGTAAAATATTTAATTATATTACTTTTATTCAATTACGTAAAATATTTAATTATATAAATATTTATTTATTATATCATTTATTATATTAAATTATTAAAAAATAAAAAATATATATTATATATGGGCCGACTTAACAGCCGGCCCAAAAATTTAGTGTTCTGGGCCACAGCCGGCCCAAGTAACAGTCGGCCCAAATCCGACTGTTAACAGCCGGATCTAGGCCGGGCTGAACAAGCTGTTAACATTCAAAATTGTACAGTGAGGATATTTTTGGTTTTTTCCACCTAAAGCTATATTTTCACCTTTTGTTTTTTTTTTTTTTTTTCATTCTCTATCTTGGTCAAAGGTCACTTTGGAAATATGCAACAGTGAAAATGTTATTTCCATGTATTTCCTTGTTTTATCGTGAAGAATTAGGTGTTTATTGCGAAGACGGCATATGATCTATATTTCAGTGCGACATGTCACGACTAGGATGACAACGAGACAAGAAGAATAACGCCACTTCTAAATAATGGAGTTATACAATAATCTATAATATATTAAGTATCAAAGAATCATTTTTGAACGATTATAACTCTACTACAATTTAATTATTTCAATAAACATTACTTTTCGTTTTTCAACATGTATTTAATTTACTAACGGTAATAAATACTATAATTAATTCTCAATTAATTCACATTCATTTAGTTAATATTAATTAGAATTTCACATTCACGTCCATGTTATTAATTCCAATATTTTAAAAGTCAATCAGAGAAAGAAAAAGAGTCAAGGTTCAAAAGGTTGAACCGGGATTGAACCGTAGCTTTTAAAAAATTAAAAAATATACATTTACAAAAAATTTAAAAATATATACATTTAATTTTTTTTAAAAATATTCATTTACATAGGTTGAACCTGTTAAAACAAAAATAGGTCACGAGTTTTCCAAAAATTCATCGATTTTGTTTTTAATTATAGGTTTTATAAGCCTAACTAGACCGATTTTGGTTCTGATTTCCAATTTTTTCGGTTGAATTGACCCGACTAATTCGATTTTTAAAACACAGATTAATTCTTAATTAATATTAATTAAAATTTTACATTCAATAATGCAGCTCATTATTAACGTCCATGTATGCTAATTTATCATCAAATTTCATTTAATTGAAAATTAAATTATATTCATTTAATATAAATTATTTAACATTTATTGTCACATATACATTCCTTGGTGTTAATTCTAAATTAATTAACATTCACATTAATTCACGTATTGTATTTGTAATTCATTTTTATTTATGCATTTAGTTGTAATTCAAATACTCACATTTAAGTATGCATTTTACTATTTACATGTATATATAATAATTAACATTTATTTTCGAAAGCTTGCATTTCTCTTATATTTAAATCAAAAGGGTAAATGGAGGGGGTGGGGGAGCGTCAAATATTACTTTCACAATACTTAAAAAATATTTTAGAATAACTTGCAATGCACGTTCAACTCTGACTAGTTTATATAAAGTTCATGTGCCAAAAAGAGTGAATAAATTTATCTTTTTATTTGATTGAAAGAATTGTGATCAAATCATAGCTCATCACATCATTTTTATATAGTAAATCATTATGTACATACAACACAATTTCTGAATGATTGACATTTCCCTATCTCTGTCCCGATGAGAAATGTAATGCCCGTTCTCAATCTAAACATTGCTTATGGGAGTCGGGTGGACTCGGGGTGGGACCATTTTGGTTCCATTTCCTCATTTATTTTTTTATATAAATTTTTATTTTTTGTAATTTTTATATAAAAAATTATGTTAGGGAGGAATTATATATTTTCGACGGGCTCAATAAGTATTTTCGCCATTCCTAAACGGGCCCAGCTGAAAGTTGACCAGTCACGGCTCGTGCCATGTACCTTGCTGTATTTTTTTAGAATTTATTGTGTAAAAAAGATTATAATTTTTGTTGATATCAAAATATTATGTCTATCCTGCGAACTCAACCCCCTATGTGAAATATAAAAGCAAGAGGGTAGCTTAAACAAAGAAGGCTCACAAGAGGCAAGACTAACTTTCCACTTTATGGCGGCAAATATCGTTACTTTCACACATGTAGATAAATCCAAAAGGCATGACTTCTAAACCATCGAGTAACATATTAATACATAGTCGAATCACTTATCAACCAACCACTAAACAATCTCCACTTGTCATTTTCTAGAATTTATCTAAAAAGCATGACTTCTAAACCATCGAGTAATATATTAATACATAACAGAATCACTTATCGACCTACCACAAAACAATCACCACTTGTCATTTTCTAGAATGACTCAATGCCCAAAGGAAATCTACAAATATTCTCGTCTAAGAGGAAAAGTGCATGCAAATTTAAATATTTCCCTCCCAAATAGCCATTTTACATCGTGCTTCCGATTTAAGATTCAAAATAAGTGAGTTTAAAAGGCGAAAATCCTGACTAGGTAAGATGAATTTGTTGATCGAATTTTTATCGTCAACAAATTGAAGCCATCTGTTGGGAACTTGATCACAGATAATCATGAATTTGTCCATTTAAGTCTATAAATGATGATCCAAGTAGAAGAGGGAGTGCCAAAAATGGAAGTGGAAGAGCATAGCAATGGTTCGGAGGATAGTGACATGAATCCAAAACGACAGCGGGAAGAAACATTGTCAAAATTATACATCGACATTTCCTCCGCTCAACAACTTCACTTATGGAAAATGACGTCCACATCAGAGACTATAGGAAATGACAGAAAACCTCAAGATACAAACAGCTGAAAATGAATCTCTACGTGCACAACTTGAAAGTTTGAAGATGGGTTGGCAAGGTGAAGTTGGTGAAAGTGAAATAAAGCTCGTTCCTAGCTTCTTCCTGGGAGCAGTAACAACTCACAAGTATTAAAAAATTACAATAATATGTCTAAAATGAAGAAGCAAGAGTGGCGGATGAACAACCCCGCCCTAGAGTGACTCGCGGATGAAAGGAACACTCGTAACAAAGAGTATGACCACCACAATTATCATGAAGATCGGAGAGCAGAAAGCCAATTTAGTCCGTGTAATGTACAACTCTATGGGAAATATGAAACCCAACCTACAATAGAGAAACGAGCAATCATAAGAATGCTCATTAAGAACAAGACGGAACAAGCACTAGCCTCAATGTTAAATCGTTTGAGGCAAGAAGAGGAGTCCCTCAAGAATTATTTTCCACGGTTTAGAGCTAAAATGATCTCTAGCAAAGATATGACGAACGAAGAAGCGAGATGTTACACCCCATTTTCTATAAAGTAAAAGTCAAGATTTTATTTCAAAGTCAAAGGTGGAATTGTCAAGGTCATAGTCAAAATGGGACTTAAATGAGGCTAATTATTTTCTTGGGGTTTATTTTGCAATGTATAATAATTGAGAGCTTCAATGGGATTAAATTAGAAGTTAGGGAGTTACTTAACTAGGTTTGGAAGTAATAGACTTAAATGTTATTTGGTTTGTGTTCGCTTGAAACCCGCAAGCGTACGGGATCGTTGTACAAGTAATAAGATTAGTAAGTTAAGAGTATCGTTCCCACGATAAATAATGTTTAATTTGTAGTTCAATGACTACTATTAAATTCGAAGTGTGGTAATATCAAAAGAGATGGTTCGTATATTATTTGTACTAATCCTAAACTAATAAAGAAAATAAAGTGTTTATCTAATATGTAAATATTTGTATTGGAATCGTGAATCTCCCTATTGCCATTTAGTTCAATTCTTAATTCGTAATCTAGTAAATTCATGCATTCAAAACAATCGATAATCCACTGTTATTGTAGCACCCGAATTTTAAAATACAAATTTTACAACTTAAGTTGTGTTGCTACGACATTATTGTCAAATTTTAGAATTTATTTTACGTCCGTCGAGTTGACTAGTAAAACATTTAATATATTAATTCAAAACGATTTTTAATCTTTAAAAAAATTCAATATTTTCTTTATCGGGTCGAATTTTACACCCAATATATATTTTAAATCACTCTCGGTCCAATATTCCTCTTTGACCCAAGTTTAAGTCCATGATCAGCCCAAATCAATTGTCCAAATTCTGGAGCATAGGGTTGTAGGGCTTAACAGTGTCAAAACCAAAAACCCGTCATTATCGCCTCCAAAATTTTCACTCTCACGACTGGACAAAACTTCACAAGAAATCTGGGCATTTCAATTAGGTAAATTTCTCAACGTTTGAACAATTGTTTTTCTTTTATTTCATCATCATCATCGTCTAATCCACATTGACACACCGCACCAGTACTTCAGTTCTTCCAATTTCAAGTTGAAACCTCGAACTAGTAAATCCTTATCGGCAAATCTGTGCAGGTAACTCCTTCGAAAATAATTTTCAGTTTTCATTGGAATTCTATAATCTACGTTCTTCTCAATATATTAATAAAGAACAAAAAAAGGGAAAACGAAATCTCCGATTTTAATGTCATACTCCATCTCAATTCAATCCAATAACACAATCAATAATCATACATTCTTTCACGTAGTAATCTCACTCAAAAAAAAAAAAAAAAACCAATACACACACACACACACTGGAGGATGGAAGTCAAAGCCATGAGTCAAGTTTTGAAGTGACCTACAACTCCAATCCTTGCTTTCCATGCCATTAGACTTGTTTCTCCGGCCTCAATTTTGGTTGGAAATCATCAAATTGTAAAACCCATTTTGGAAATACTTTTACCCAGCTCTCTCTGAGTGAAAATGGATTTGGGAATGGGGGGTTGGTATTAAATGTTGAAAATTCATTTTTTAAATCCTAAAGTTTAGCCAAAAATTTAAGTTAGTCCCCTATTTAATTTTAACTCCTTCACCATCCCTAAAGTTTAAGTATTCTTCAAATTAAATATAAAATACTTTCTAATTTTATCATATTGGCCCTAAACATTCTGGTTTTGATAATTAGACCATAAAGATTTAAAGAATTATCAAATTACTCATTTATTTACTTTCAAAAAAGTTCAATCAAGTCCCTAAAAGTTTTAAAGTATTAATTAGGACTTAGTATCCTAAATTATATTAATTTTGTGCTAGACGAGATCGCGGGAAAAGTTTTAAGCGCGGTAACATCACATCCGTTCAATTTCAAGAAAATTTCCAAGACTTTGAGGTGGGGTTTACATTTAAGTAATTATGGTTATTTTGTCCCTGTTAATTCTTGACGTATGATTTTGATTGTGATATAATGCTTATACATATGAAAAGGTTGTCAGGGACCATAAATAGGTTCGGGATCGAAAGTGGGTCATTGGGGTTGTCTCGCAGTGCAAAATTTGTTAAGCGCTAATAACATGTTGTCAGGGACCGTAAATAGGTTCGAGATCGTAATTAGGTCCTTGGGGATGTCCCCACAGTACATATTTCTGCAGTATGTTGTATTTGTATTATATTCATAATTTGATTTCATGTTTAAATTTAACTTAGACTGATTGCTGTTTTTCCACTGAGTATAATTCGTTATGCTCACCCCAATATTTTTCCACCCTTTCAGGTTAAGGAGCTCGGCAAGGCAAGGCAATGAGTGGGGCAATCTTGATTAAATGATAGACCATTTAATTTATAAATTTTTGGAACAAGTATTTTAATAGCCGGTTTCCATTTTGCCAATTAAATCTTAAACTTTAGTATTTTTGCAAATTTTGGCACTTTGCTTATTATATTTGGTATTGACACTTGGATGTGAGTAAATTATTCAAAGGGTGTTTCCGCATTTTGTATCTATTTACAGAATATTTCGACTTAAGTAGCGCCTTGAGTTAATAGAATTTGGGCTATTACAGTTATTGAATATTCTTTTCCAAAATATATTAAATTTATGTTCAACACGATCCGATCCTATTCCTAATCTGAATTCATATGAAAAACATGCATTGATTCATAGGATTTATCACACATGATTGCACATGTCATAGATATTATTCCTAATATCTATTGTCCATGTGTTGATTTTGCCGCGTTCTAGACTTATTGTGAATATTCCTACACTACAAAAAGTAACTTACTATCTAATTGGTGATCAAGCAATCAAATAGTTCAACGAGAATGCAAAACCAATCAAGAAAAATCAAGAAATACGAACTAATTGTGTTGAATTAAAATAAACAAACAATAGGGTTCATCATTCATCCAATACAATGAAAAATTTAGCATAGCATTCTTATAATTAAATTACATAAGAATAATTGGAAAAACATCACCCGAAAATAAGAAAGATGGAAGAAATAGGAAAAATCCACATTATTGACTCAAATCTTGAAACCGGGCGTTGAATCTTCAAAATCCTTGTATGATTCACCTTGAATTAATGTATTTCTTCGCCTCCAAAATATGTAAAATATGATGAAATTTAGGTTTTATAGAGGTCTCCCACGTTCTGGTCAAGTTTGGTATTTAAAGGATGCCAAAAAGATTCCATTGAATTGTTACCAAAACAAAAATAAGGAAAATCAGATTTTTTTCCTTTTTACCTTGAGGCGCGCACTTATTGTAACCTAAGGCACGCACCTTAGGTGTTTTGAGGCTGCCTTGGTGTGAGGTGCACGCATCTCCTAATTTTCGGCAACTGAACAACTCTTAATATTTTTATCATAACTTTCTCTTCCAATATCCGATTGAGGTGATTCAAAGTGAATTAGAAATATAACTTGGAGGGCTACAATTCTTGTAGAAATATATAAAAATTGGGTCTCAATGTGAGCCTAAAAATCCGAAGTATAACTTTTTCGGTTGGAAGATGATATGTAATAATACTTGGACTATATTTCATCCATTTGGCTTCTGTCCTCATCCAATTGATGCCTAACACTTTCAAATATTCATCTTGAGGTTCGACGTAACTTTTGAGTATTTGTATTTCTGTCCTCGAACTTTGTATTTGATACAATTGAGCCATTTTCCACTATCTTTACATTCTTTTTTCCAATTTTTCATCAAATATTTAGTTTTACCTACAAAATGAAATATAACACAAATTAGATAGTAGTTTATCCAAAGAACAGTAAAATATCATCGTTTATGACCTAGAATAAGTGTAGAAATTACACTTATTAGTTTGGAAGATGAGGGACCTCTAGCGTAAATATCCACTAATTTAACAATTAAACCTATTTTCCATCCAATTACACCTACTACCCGCAGAGAGAAGATAGAAACCGAGAAGAGGAAAGAAAAAAGGGGGAAAAGGGAAAGAAAAAGAAAGGAAAGAAGAAGAAAGAAAGAAACGGGAAGAAAGCCACCTACGAGATCCAAGTTGGGTTCTCAATTTCTTCTTCTATTTTGTGGTAAATTCAAAATATATTGTGGTTGAGTTTGTGATAAAAATTTAGGGTTTTTAATTATAGCTTATGCTTGAAAAAATATGATAAGGAAGTTATTTATTTGAGCATTTTGAGCTATTTATTCTTATGGATTGGAAGGAAAGCCACCTACGAGGAATGTGGATGTTTATTGACATAAAAATCTTGTTGAATCTCGTCGAGGCAACTAGAAAAAGTTAGAATTAGCGAGTTGGGAAAGTTGAGTGATTCGTAATGTAGTGAATTTATGTTTAAGTTAGCCTAATGAGATATAAATATTAAGTCTCAACTTATTGCTTATTGAGGGATTTATATATTTTAGCTCGATGTTAAGTATGAGTTATTATTGAGAAATCTCTGGTAACTTTATATGGATGGAATTGAAGTGGTTTGGGTGTGATCATTTCAAGAGGGGAATTGGACGTGGGAACAACATACCAGCCCCGTTAGTCCAGCCTATATCTGCGAGTGGAGAACTTACTTTTTCAAAAAGAAGATTTTTAATTTATAATCTTATAATCATGTTTACTTAATATGAATATTGAAATGATTCTCAATTTTTAGAGACACATATTAGTTACATGATATGTCTCATTTTCAAGAAATTAGTAAATGAGCATGATTATCTTTAGACCATCAGAAAATACCCGATGTAATCATCTTACTCTAGTACACTGAGGGGCTACAGCCGTGTACTAGAGTCATGTATTTGACTCCTATACACTGAGGGGGCAACAACCGTGTATCAAGGTGACTCTTATCCACTGAGAGGCTACAACCGTGTGTGATGGGCTACAGCCGTGTAGAAATGTGACTCTTATCTACTAAGGGGCTACGGCCGTGTGTAAGGGTACCTATTATGCACTGAGAGACTACAACCATGCATACAGATGATTATGTTTATTTCCACCTCATGCACTGAGGGGCTATGGTCGTGTACAGAAGTGTTGATCAGACAGTTTATGTGCGTATGACTTTATAGCGTTCAGATCATCAGCAGATGATTACATGGGGTATATATATTAAGATGTGATTATCCAGTATATAGTGGATTGTTAGCTTGTAGCTTACATTTTCTGGCTTGCAGTTCAGCTTATTGATTTCAGATTATGTTTTAGCTTACTGAATTCGACTAGTGTACTTACTCATCTTGATATATCAATTATTATCATTTTTAGATATCAGCTTGAGTAGCACTAGCATTATGAATTTATATGGTGTTATGATACAGATTTCAAGAATAATGAGTACATTGAGATAAGTGAAATATCAGTTTCATTTTTATATAAATGTATATACTTATATAAAGGACAATATAGCCATTTTTGTAAACACTCCACTCACTGGAATTATTATCTCATATATCTTCTTAACGTCTTTCTTACAGGAGGAAGTTGGCTGAGCAATAGCAAAGGTTATATTGATAGTTTTGTAGCCACCACCACCATTTGTAGGTTCATCGCTTAGAACAATGTAATCATCAAGCAAATCATTTGCATATTTGGGGATTTTTGTATTTAAATGTACCAATGGTCACGATGGAATATTGTAAACTAAACTACATCACTATTATCTTTTTTGAGAAGTAGTTATGATGCATAGTGATATAGATGTTTTTGGTTGGATGTGTGATTTATATTATGATGTTGGTATATTGGTGTTTGGGAAAATTTTATAGTTACAGGATTGAGAATAGTTCCATTTTTTAAAGGAAACTCTGTCAAAATTTTCGAAAAAAAACTTTAATTAGTCAAAAGATGCCATACAATCGTAGTTATAGTTGCCTGGTGATGGGTCCAGTGCCAAGCTCGCACTTATCATTAGCGCACGTTATGTCTTAAGTCTAGTAAGGAGTTTTGGGACGGGTCGTGACAAGTTGGTATCAGAGCATAGTTTAAGAGTCTTTAGGATATGCTGCATTTGTTCTGGTTTTTCAACATGTTATGCATATTGTAGGTTTAAGATGTGTAGTGGCAAAGCAGGCAGACGTCGAAACCCACCACCTGGAAATCCAAATGCCCATATAGAAGAAGATGTCAGTGAGGCATCTGTTTATCAAATATAAGGACTACTGGCACAGGATAATGTGGTTGGAAATGATTCCCCTATTCTATAGACTCGTTATAGCTATTGCATCTATTCTTCCCAACCCAGATAGAGATACTAGTATCGAAAGGACAATTAAGCTCGGTGTTAAACATTTTGTGTGTACTGCTAACCCTGCTGATGCTGAAGAATGGATGAGGACTTTAGAAAGTATTTTTGATGTTATGGGCTGTTCTAAGGAAAAGAAACTATGCCTTGCTACTTTCTTGCTGAAAGGCGTAGCAACTGATTGGTGGTTTTCTTTTAGAAGCATGTATCATGATGCCGATGACATCACGTGGGCTATTTTTAGAGATGCTTTCTTTGAGACCGACTATCCTCTTTCATACAAGAATGCCAAGTAAAATGGGTTCTTGAGGCTGACTCAAAGCTCATTGACTGTTTGTGAATATCATACCAAGTTTGTGGAGCTCTCGAGGTATGCATTGGTTTTAGTAAATGAAGAGAATGACAAATGTAGACGATTTGAAGAGAACTTGAGGCATGATATTAGGGTGATGATGACGGGGCATGGACATGCCAGATTTGGTCCGCTAGTAGAGGTGGCCTTGATAGTCGAGCCAGCATTACAAGCAAGACAGAGTCAGGGCATTCAGTTGGCTATTCAGGGAAATCAAAGTCAGTCAGGAACCTCTAGTGGGCAGCATAAAAAGAACAGAGGAAAATATTAGCCTAGTGTTACTCATACTGGGAGTTTCAAGTCGAGATCTCAGAGTTTTGGATCTAGTCAAGGATCCGGTTGTCGTTAAAGCTCCACCCGTTAGCCAGTACACCATCAGTGTCCTGCTCAGAGGTCTATGGCCTCGAGACCCGTCGACGACCTTAGTAGTACTCGGTATTTGCCTTGTCAGAATTGAGGGAGACCCCATCCTGATGAGTGCCTTAAGGGTACTAGTGGATGCTTTGTGTGCGAACAAGAAAGACATTTAAGGAGAGAGTGTCCAGTTCGTTTTCAGTAGGGTGGTACATCACAAGGATATCTTTACAGTCTGGTGTTGGTATTTCTAGACAAAATTAGAACTCGAACACATTGGTAGGTAAAGCAGGTACTACTAGTGCTACTCAGTCTGATGTTGCGGGCAGCAGTCGTAGTAGACAGAAAGGTCAAGCAGGACGTCCCAAGGCTCAGGGAAGAGTTTTTGTTGTGACTCAGCATGATGTCGATGAGTCACCAGATGTGGTCATGGGTACGTTATTTATTTTTGGTAGAAATGATCGTTTTTTAATTGATTCGGGTGCTACACATTCTTTTATTTCCCATGCACTTGCTAGCCATGCTGATCGGTTGTCTGAGCCTTTAGACAGTGAATTGGTAGTAGCGACTCCTGTAAGGGATTCACTTTTAGCTAGTCGGGTATATAAATGAGTTGAAAGTAGCTCTAATTCCACTCGATATTCATGATTTTGATGTTATTTTGGGATGAACTTTCTATCTAAACATCGTGCTTCATTTGATTGTTTTCGCAAGGAAGTGGTATTTAGAGGTCCAAGAGAGCTTGCAATTGTTCTCACTGGAGAGCACATAATTTTTCCATCTTGTGTGATATCTGTCTTTGATGCCCGGAGAATGCTCAAAAAGGGTTTTCATGAATTTTTGTCTCATGTGATCGATACTTAGATCACTAAGCTAGAAATTGATGATATATCGGTTGTGTGAGATTTTCCTGATATCTTTCCAGAAGACCTCTGGGATTACCCCCAGACAGGGAGATCGAGTTCTCTATTGATTTGATCCCCGGGACAGTACCTATTTCACATGCACCTTATCGGATGGCTCCGAAAGAGTTGAAGGAATTAATGGTACAATTACGAGATTTGGTTGATAAGGGTCTCGTTAGACCCAGTGTATTCCCATGGGGAGCACCTGTGTTATTTGTGAAGAAGAAAGATGGCACAATGAGATTATGTATTGACTATAGACAATTGAATAAGGTGACTATTCGCAATAAGTACCCTCTACCCCGTATTGACGATTTGTTTGATCAACTTTGAGGTGGCTCAGTATTTTCAAGGATTGATTTGCGTTCAGGGTATCATCAACTCAAAATTAGAAATGTTGATGTACCAAAGATTGCTTTCAGGTCTCGATATGGCCATTATGAATTTTTTGCTATGCCGTTTGGATTAACTATTGCCCCTGCTGCATTTATGGACCTGGTGAATAGAGTGTTTCACCTATATTTGGATAAATTTGTTATTGTCTTCATTGATGATATATTGGTTTATTCTCATAGTCATGATGAGCATGCTGAGCACTTGAGGATTATATTGCAGACTTTGCGAGATAAGCAGTTGTATGCTAAATTTAGCAAATGTAAATTTTGGCTTGACAGAGTAGTATTTCTAGGTCATGTTATCTCTGCAGAAGACATATATGTAGATCCTGTAAAAATAGAGGCAGTGATGAAATGGGAATGTCCTACTAACGTGACAGAGATACGGAGTTTTCTTGGACTAGCATGTTATTACCATTGATTTATAGAGGGATACTCCAAAATTGCCCTTCCCTTGACCAGTGTGACTTGGAAGGACTCTAAATTCATGTGGACTGAGCAGTGCTAGAAAAGTTTTCAAGAATTGAAGAGTAGATTGGCTTCTGCTCCTGTACTTACTATTCCTTCACCATGTGAAGAGTTTACAGTGTACAGTGATGCTTCACGCCAATGTTTGGGTTGTGTTTTGATGCAAAATGGAAATGCTATAGCTTATGCTTCAAGACAATTGAAGAAGTATGAGATAAACTACCCAACACATGACCTAGAGTTAGCTGCAGTGGTGTTGGCATTGAAAATTTGGAGACATTATTTGTATGTTGAGAAATGTCAAATATTTACCGATCATAAAATTTTGAAGTATATCTTTGATCAGAAAGAATTGAACCTGAGACAAAGAAGGTGGTTGGAGTTGATAAATGATTATGATTGTACAATTGACTACCATCTGAGGAAAGCTAATGTGGTTGCTCATGCTCTTAGGAAAAAGACTAGTTTTTCCTCTTAATCCAATGCAGTATATGCAACTTTGTTGTGTGAGTTCCGGAAGTTGCATGCTCAATTGTCAGCTACTACTTCAGGGGTGGTGTTAGTTCATTTTCAGGTGAGGCCTACTCTGGTATATAGGATTGGATTAGCCCAATATCAAGATCTGACACTAAGAATATTGAAAGCTGAAGTTAGTACGGGGTTAAGAACGGACTATGCAATTAGAAATGATGGTATGCTGGTTATGGGAAACAGGTTGTGTGTTCCCGATGTTGTAGAATTGAAGAAAGAGATCTCAGAAGAGGCACACAGTTCTGCTTATGCTATGCACCCAAGCAATACTAAAATGTATCATACATTGAAAGAGCATTATTGGTGGAATGACATGAAGAGAGAGAAAGAGAGATAGACGAATTTGTATCAAAATGTTTGGTCGTCAGAAGGTAAAACCAGATCGTCAGAAAACAGCTAGACCTCTACAACCTTTGCCTATTCTAGAATGGAAGTGGGAACACATTACCATGGACTTCTTGTTTGATCTTTCTCGTACTCAGAATGGTCATGACGGTGTTTGGGCAATTGTAGATCGTTTGACCAAGACTGCCAGATTTTTACCAATCAAAATCACTTATTCTTTGAATAACTTGGGAAAGTTGTATGTGGATGAGACAGTTTGTTTATATGGTGCTCCAGCGTCTACTGTATCTGATAGAGATCCTCGATTTACATTCAAATTTTGGCCTAGTTTACAGGGAGCTATGGGTACTAAGCTACATTTTAGTACAACTTTCATCCTCAGACAGATGGCCAGTCAGAGAGGACCATACAAACTCTTGAGGATATGTTGAGGGCTTGTGTTTTGGAGTTCAAAGGTAGCTGGGATACTCATTTGTCTTCGATGGAGTTTGCTTATAATAATAGTTACCACTCTAGTATAGGAATGACTCCTTTTGAAGCTTTATATGGTAGAAAATGTCAAACACCAGTATATTGGGATGAAGTTGGTGAAAGAAAGTTAATAGGCCCTGCATTGGTTCAAATGACTTCAAAAAATGTGAAATTGATTAGAGAAAATTTAAAAATAGCACAAGACAGACAGAAAAATTATGCAAATAGGCACAAGAAAGATCTTGAATTTGTAGTTGGAGATAAAGCATTTTTAAAATTGTCACCTTGGAAAGGGGTATTGAGATTTGGCAAATGAGGAAAGTTGAGTCCACAATATATTGGACCTTATCAGATTACTAAGCGGATTAGCCCAGTTGCATATCGATTAGATTTGCCAGATGAATTATCCAGGATCTATGATGTTTTCACGTTTCCATGCTCTGCAAGTACATCACAGATCTTTCTCATGCTCTAGAGTTTCAACCAATTCAGTTGAAAGAGAATTTGACCTATATAGTAGAGACAGTGAGGATTCTAGAGAGAAAGGTGCAAGTCTAGCAAAACCAAACAATTTCACTTGTTAAGGTATTTTAGAGGAATCAGACGGTAGAAGAGACTACTTGGGAAAACGAGGACTAGATGCGCGCTCAATATCCTCATTTATTCATTGATTAGCCAGAAGTCTATCGAATTTCGAGGACAAAATTCTTTTAAGGCGGTAAGATTGTTACACCCCATTTTCTACAAATTACAAGTCAATATTTTATTTCAAAGTCAAAGGTAGAATTGTCAAAATCATAATCAAAATGAGACTTAAATTAGGCAAATTATTTTCTTGGGGTTTATTTTGCAATGGATAATAATTGAGAGCTTCAATGGGATTAAATTAGAAGTTAGGGAGTTACTTAGTTAGGTTTGGAAGTAATAGACTTAAATGTTATTTGGTTTGGAAGATGAGGGACCTCTAGTGTAAATATCCACTAATTTGACAATTAAACCCATTTTCAATCCAATGCACGAGTTAGAAAGTTGGAGGACTTTTTTTGCAAATTTTGGAGAGCAAAATTGATATAAAGATTAAAATTTGAAGACCAGATTGTACACGATCAAAGTTGAGTATGCAATTATATGGAGGACTTGATGGACAAAAGAAAGGAAAAAAGCCCATGCTCGCACACAAGCTTAATGTGGTGCTCACGCGGGAAGGAATGGTGTTTTAATATACCAGACCAAAATTGTTACATGGTGCGTGCACGCCACCTTCTGGCTAGGCAATTTTACCTGTTTTGCATAAATTTTGGGGCTTCTTCTGTAGTTCACCTGAGACAATTTTTGGCCCTTTAAATACCATTTTTTGTTCCATTTTAGGGCAAGACTCATATAAGAACACTTCAAGGGGAGAAGAACCAAGAAGAAGAAGATAATATCTAGCAAAAATTGAGAGTTTGAAAGGGATATTCAAAATTTCAATCCCTCACTTTTTCAAGAATATATTCAAGGGACAATTTTCTTCCACTATCTTGAATTTTTCTATTATCTCCTTCATTTTGTAATGGGTTCTCTCTTTATTTTCTTTTTGTGCTTCTATTTTACAATGGGCTAAGTGTTTAATGTTGTGATTTATGGTGTAACTTAACCTAAGTTTCATTAATGTCAATGTTCATCATTTAATGCTTTAATTACTATGGTTATTGTGCATTTATTATTGTGCTTAAATTCTCATCATGTATGTAACCAATAGATGATTGAGTTAGGTGGTTTGTACAATTATTGAGATTGTTGTGCATTATTGACCAAAATAATTAATGCCCTAGGTTGTTTTGGGAGATAGAGATATACTCCAAACTCTAGGTGACCCATTGAGTATTTTCGTTACGATTTAATGCGGTTGGTTGGATTTTTATCAACATAGAGATATAGTGGGTAAACCCAATCAATTAGGGTTAAATTCACTCTAAGGAGGCAATTAACTAAACTTGGAAAATCGGGTCTAACATTTTAACTTGGTTATTTTCATTTTCGGTTTATTGCGATATTAAAGAAATGACGGTCAATTGACATCATAAATCCCAACTCATTTATAATCCGAATTTCCTTCTCTTTTATAATTGTTATTTTAATTGATCTTCAAATTTATTTTCATTTTCGTCTTACATATAAAATCAAATTGTGTGTTTTCAATTGTTAAAATTGAGTCAACAATTGTGTAATTAAAAAAAATACTCCTTCAGGGATCGATATTCGGACTCACAAGTCCACTTTATTACTTGAACACACCCGTGTACTTGCGGTATATAATTTTAGCAAAAAAGTTTTTGGCGCCGTTGTCGGGGAGTGTTTTATTTTAATTACCATCTTAGTTGATTCTAATTTTCACAATTTTTAGTTTTAATTGTTTTGTATAGCTTTTATATCTTTATTGTGAAGTTGACTTCTTAATTTTCATTTCCTTAGGTCTTTGGTAGTGCATGCTTCGTTCAAAAAATTTTGATCTTTTCGAACTTGATCCGGATATTGAAAGGACTTTCCGAAGAAGGTGATGTGAATAAAGTGAATTAAGAAGGCAACAATTAATCGAGATGACCCTACAAGGAGAAAATGTGGAACCCAATGCTCAGCCAGAAAATATTTTACGAGGTGGCATTCCACCGGGTTTTTGTAACCAAACGGGTAGGGCTCAAGAGCCTGTTGTAAATGATGAAGATATGTTATTTGGGGACTTCATGAGCCCACCTGTGGTAGAGAATGAATCAAGAATTGTCTACCTTTCATATGGGCATCCAAACTTTCAACTTCGACTTGATGTCATCAGTTTGTTTTTCAATACCATTCCATTTTATGGAAGGATTGATGAGAACCCACATTCTCATGTAGCACAATTTGTGGAAAATGTTGCCGATTTTAAATATGAGGGCATGAGTATGGAGGCGATTCGAATGAGATTATTTGTCCATACACTGAAGGATAAGGTAAGTGAGTGGATTGAAACTTTACCAGTCGATACTTTGCATGCTTTCTATAGATGGTCGACCATTTTTAATGCATGCTTTTATGTTTACATCTTTCATAGAGATATATATGAAGGTCGAATGAGAGGATGATTTAATCGTTATCAAGAAATATTATTAATTAACTTAGAAACATTGATCAACATGAGTATGCACATGTTGTCATGTCATTGAATTACATTGAAACGGATTAATAAGAGGGATTCGAGATCTTTGTAATCATCTCACCTAAATTTATAAAAACCTTCATAATTTACACACTAAAATAATTGGTTTGAATAGTTAATTAGATAAATTAGTATAGAATTGATAATCAAAGCTATTCGTTTAGAGTTAAGATTAATTAAGTCTAGAATATGTACATAATACTCGTGGGAACGATACTTTATTCATCGTTAAGGAATTTTGTACGATCAATTATCGATGTAGAAGGAGTTTGGTTAAGGCACTCGTAGATGGGATCATATCGCGTGAGACCAAAAATTATGCTTTAATTTCAAGTTAAATTAGAATGTGATTCTGAATTTTTTGTATTACAACTTGAATTTGTAACATACTAGTTTAAGATTTTGCACTTTGTTTGAAATTAAGTGTATGCTGCTTTGATGTTGCAACATACTTTTCGAAATCATATAATAATATTAAGCTGGTTCTCATGTTGCAAAACATGTCTTGCTTCAGTCTGAACATCTTCCTTTGCAAGAAATAATTTTTCTTTATTGAGTACATTTTGCAATTGTTCTTCAATCCTTTGAAATTTAATTTTTTCTTGAAGAAATAAAACATGTTGTTTTTTGAAATTGATATTATTAATAATTTGAGAAATAGATGCTTGTTTGAGAGTATTTACCACCTTAGTTGAAGGAGGATTTGTAAATTTGAAAAACAAATTTTGATTAAAAACTTTTGTTGAAAGTCCTTTTTCAGTTGCTTGAAAAGGATAAATTTGAACAATAAATGGTGTTCCAAGAATAACTTCTTGATCAAAATCTTTGACAAGATAAAAAATATTTTTGAAACAAACATTTGAATTGCAAACATGTGCGTTTGAAAGTTTATATTGAATATTTAATTTTTTCCACTGTCGCCATAAAGACGTTCAGTAGTTTTTTCAAAATATTTTGTAGGTATTAATCCTTCACGAATACAATTTTGATTCGCTCCAGAATCAATAAGAACTCTAGTTGTTAATTTAAAACTTTTATTAACAACTATCGTCATATTACAATACCATTTTTAAAGTTGTATTTTGCAAATAACATTAACCTTTTCTTCTTCAAAAAGATGAATGTTATTAAGAATTTCATGATCAGATTCTAATTCTTTTTCAGAATCTGATTCAGAATCATTTTGAGATAAAATTCAAGGATTTGAAGTTGCTCTTTTAAAAATTCCTATTGAACAAAGCACTTCAAATCCTCGAATTTTATCTCAAAATGATTCTGAATCAGATTCTGAAAAAGAATTAGAATCTGATCATGAAATTCTTAATAACATTCCTCTTTCTAAAGAAGCAAAGGTTAATGTTATTAGCAAAATACAACTTCAAAAATGGTATTGCAATATGACGATAGTTGTTAATAAAAGTTTTAAATTAACAACTAGAGTTCTTATTGATTCTGGAGCAGATCAAAATTGTATTCGTGAAGGATTAATACCTACAAAATATTTTGAAAAAACTACTGAACGTCTTTATGGCGACAGTGGAAAAAATTAAATATTCAATATAAACTTTCAAATGCACATGTTTGCAATTCAAATGTTTGTTTCAAAAATATTTTTTATCTTGTCAAAGATCTTGATCAAGAAGTTATTCTTGGAACACCATTTATTGTTCAAATTTATCCTTTTCAAGCAACTGAAAAAGGACTTTCAACAAAAGTTTTTAATCAAAATTTGTTTTTCAAATTTACAAATCCTCCTTCAACTAAGGTGGTAAATACTCTCAAACAAGCATCTAATTCTCAAATTATTAATAATATCAATTTCAAAAAACAACATGTTTTATTTCTTCAAGAAGAAATTAAATTTCAAAGGATTGAAGAACAATTGCAAAATGTTCTCAATAAAGAAAAAATTTCAAAAATTCTTCAAAAATTTGAAAATGATATATGTTCTACTATTCCTAATGCTTCTTGGAATAGAAAGAAACATATTCATGAATCTCAAATTCCTACAAAATCAAGACCTATTCAAATGAATAAGGAACTCCTTGATTTTTGTACAAAAGAAATCAATGATTTACTGGAAAATGGACTTATTCGTCCTAGTAAATCACCATGGAGTTGCTCTGCATTCTATGTGCAGCAGAAATAGAACGTGATGCTCCTAGACTTGTAATCAATTACAAGCCACTCAATACTGCACTTCAATGGATTTGTTATCCTTTTCCTCAAAAGAAAGGTCTTTTGAATAGATTATTCAAATCTGTCATTTTCTCTAAATTTGACTTAAAGTCTGGCTTTTGGCAGATTCAAATTAAAGAAGAAGACAGATATAAAACTGCATTCAATGTTCCTTTTGGTCAATATGAATGGAATGTTATGCAATTCGGTCTAAAAAATGCTCCTTCAGAATTTCAAAAAATTATGAATGATATATTCAATCATTATCAAAATTTTATCATTGTTTACATTGATGATGTTTTGATTTATTCTGAAAGTCTTGAACAACATTTTAAGCATTTGCATACATTTTTCAATGTTGTTAAAAATAATGGTTTAGCAGTTTCTGCTAAGAAAATTGTTCTTTGTCAAACTAAAATCAGATTTCTTGGTCACACTATTTTTCAAAATACAATTATTCCAATTCAAAGAAGTCTTGATTTTACCGACAAATTTCCTGATCAAATTATTGATAAGACTAGTCTTCAAAGAATTCTTGGGTGTGTTAATTATGTTTCTGACTTTATTAAAGAAAGTAGGTTACTTTGTGCACCTCTTTTCAAAAGGCTACACAAAAGTCCAAAACCTTGGGGGGATGAGTGTACCCTAGCAGTTCAAAAAATCAAAAAAGCAGTCAAAAGTTTTCCTTGCCTTTCAATTATTGATCATAATGCAGATCTTATTGTCGAGACTGATGCGTCAGACTTAGGATTTGGTGGAGTCCTAAAGCAGATTCCAAAAGGGTCAAATTAAGAACAATTAGTCCGATACTATTCTGGTGTTTGGACTGGACCTCAAATTAACTATTCTACTGTTAAAAAAGAGATTCTTTCAATTGTTCTTTGTATGTCAAAATTTCAAGATGATTTGATTAATAAGAATTTTATTCTTAAAACTGATTGCAAAGCCTCAAAAGATGTTCTTCAAAAAGACGTAAAAAATCTTATCTCAAAACATATCTTTGCTAGGTGGCAAGCTATTTTGTCTTGTTTTGATTTCAAAATTCTTTATATACCTAGAAAAAAATAATATTCTTGCAGACTTTCTTACAAGAGAGTTTCTTACATCAAAGAGAGAAATTCCGAGAGAAAGTAAGGACACCCCAAAAAGAGTGAAAGAAGTTTGAGTACCAAAACAATTGATTGGTACAACAAAGTTTTGGAAGACATAGCTTCTTCCACTTCTGTTTCTACTTCAAAAAACAAGAAAAAGAAAAACAAAATTCCTTTACCCTCTCCTTCAATTTCTGAATATATTCAAAATTCTAACAAAGATTCGATTACCTCAAAATTCTCTATTTCAGATACTCAATCTTTATCTTCAAACAGATTTTCAATTTTCGACAAAACTCTTCATATTCAAAATCCAGAAAAACCTTCAAACTACAAAAAACCAGTTCAAGTTGGTTCTGGAAAATTTCCAGAAATTAATCCCAAGCCTTTTCAATATTTCACGAAGAGCTATGTTGAATCCGTCATCACGATGGAACCATCATGTATAGAAAAATATTCAGATCTCAATGAATGTCTTTCTAACATTTTTCCTCCTACATTTCAATATCTTCCATATACTCTTCAAAAATTCCGTGAGTTTTATGAAAAGATCCTTCTGAAAACTGGATCTGCTATCATAACTCACACTCAAAATAAACAAAATCCCAAACACATTGACTTCTCAAAAATCTCAATTTGCAAAGTGTTGACACTTGATGACTGGGGTCAACCTTCTTGGAATGAAAAGAAAATGAACCTCTCAAAAGGTGAAAACTTTTCTTCTCATTTCAATTATCTTGATTATCAAGATGCCTGGTTTAATGTTTTTTTTACCTTAGACCAGTCAATCATTCTTGGTTCATTCTTTTTCATCAAGGATGTCAAAAAACTTTTCCAAAATGGTTTCAAAATTGGTTTGAACACTTTGGACTTGAAGAGAATATTTTACCCAGTCTCTCTCTTCAAGGGTTCAATCACTTCAAAAATGAGGCAAAAAACTAAAATGGTGGTCTCATGGATTTTCTGTTGGACTTTTTTATGATTCAAAATATGGATATTTATCAAAATTCAACAGATCAATTTTCTCCTAAAAGAATTATTAGGAGATTCAAAATAAAATGGTGGTCCAAGTTTCATGAAACAAATTGCTGCCCAAAAGCAGTTGATTCCTGGATCAAACAAAAGAAAAATGAAGAATTTCCTCAAGTTTCAAAAATTCAAGAAGAAGCGCATGCCGATTTCCTCACAGAAAAAAATCGACTGTTATCTCTTCTTGCTCAATGTACTAATCCTGAAGAAATGGCTATTTTAGCAGAAAAGATTTCCTCTCTTGCTGAAAGGGCTTCAAAAGCATCAGTTCAAGAATCATCTTCTGAAGAAAGCTTAGAAGCGAATTTTGATTTCTATCAAAATGAAGATGACTGTTATAGAATTGATTTTGACGCAGCCATTGAAGAAGAATTTCAAAGTACTCAAAAATCAAAATGACTATATGGACCCAGTTTTCTTGACGAACTTAAAGAATACATGGACCATAAATCAAAAGAAATGCTGTTCAAAATGTGTTTGCCAGCATTGCCGACATATCAAAAGAAGGATCAAAAGAAGATTTGACTAAAGTAAAGCTTTTGATTTAGAAGATGCTTTCTTTTTCAAAAGAGTAACTTTAACTTTAGGCACCTCAAACTTTCGGCTGAAGATGAAGACAAAACACTGTTCAATCAAGGCCGCAATCAATTGATCAATCAACTATTCAAGATTCCTCATGTTTTTACTTTTTCAAGTTATAAATTCAATGTTTCTCATTCAATGTAATCAGAGTTTAGACGGGAGATAAACTTCTCACTGCAAGTTCAAAATATATTGTATCTTTCAATTATCCATCAAAGTTATTTTCTTCAAATATTTCTGAGTCTCTTTTGTGCAAATTATTACCTTCTTTTGTCGTTCTATTCACCTGGGTCAATTTTGGTATCATATATATATATATATATATATATATATATATATATATATATATATATATATATATATATTTTTTTTTTTTTTTTCTTTATTTTTAATCACAAATATTTTTTCTATCAATCTACATGGCATGCTTGAGAACTACGCCATAGATGTTTAGCTTTTATGGCGTGCTCAAATTGTATGTCATAAATATTTCAAGTTATTGATCATTTACGACATACATTTATGGCATGCTACAATAGTCTTCTTTTATGGCATGCCTTATATGCACGCCGTAAGTGAATATCATAAAAAGCTAATTTTGTTGTAGTGACACTATTTTATGCTGCAACTTCTGGTCACAACAAAATTTGTTGATGTCAAATTGTTTTTCATGCTAAGACATTGTGTCATGACAAAAAGTATGTGCTGCAATATCATGTTGCGTAAATTATTTTTTTTATGCATTACATCCATGTTGCAACTTGCTGCTTCAACATGAAACGACAAGCTACTAATTTTAAACTATAATACAACATGTTGCAACGTAGCACTTACAACATAGGAAATACTAAAGTTTAGTATAGTATAAGTTGTAACATAACAGAATTAGCATGGAGTAGAGACAACTTTACTGCTAAAACAACTTGTTAAAGTACTTGGACTGATTTTTCATGTTAGGCCATTACATTCATCGTTTCAGCACACTATAAAATTATGGTTTTCTTTAACTAAATTTCCATTTTAAAATCATACTTCGTGTTACAGTGTTTGAAGTCCATATATGTCTACTTTTGAGAAGTTGAGTGAGGTTGAAACTTTCGATCCAAACTTATCATACTTCAGTTCGTAAATTTATGTGGAACTCTTTGAAATTAAAATGTTATTTAGAGGTTGTAAATGTAATTTATCATAGCTCAATGTCAAAACTATATGAACCTCTAAATGTAAATAAGTAAATTGCATCAAGTTTTTAATTTATGATTATTTTTTGGCCACCCTAGGAACTTCTAAATGTAGTGTATTTAACTTTCGGAAATGAAAACTCGAGAAGTTACACACTAGTAAAGGTTTGTTGTACACAAGAGAATCAAAATTGAGACTACAATCCTACACAAAGAAATGAGGTACTTCATCAATACTTAACCAAGGAGCTTTAATAAAACTAACTTGGTGGATTGAAGTAAATACTTGGGATTGAAGTTGCATATTCAAAGAAATGCATCCTTATCTCACACAAAAGTATGTGTTAGACCGACTTAAAGAAACACAGGAACTCGAGTACAAGCCAATAAATACTCCTATAGTTCGAACCACAATCGGGAAAAGCGTTAGATGATATGGAAATGGATAAAGTCACATTCAAAGGTTGATACACAAGCTTATTTACTTATCCCACACTAGAATGGACATTGCTAGTGTGGTAAATCATTTTATTCACAATCCAAAAGATACTCGCCTTCAAGTAGTTTATCTCTTAGGATTTGATATCTAATAAATTCGGGCAATGATGTTAAAACGTTGTTTGGATAATTATATAGGTACCGTAGTAATGGCTCAACCCGAAAACTGCTTAGGCCATTGGAAGCAACTTAATTAATTAAGGTTGCTCATGGCCCAATTCATTTGAGGATGGCCCATGTGAGTTAACCCAATTGTTATTAGGCTTGCCTTTTGTTGTGGAAGCCCATTTACTCTTAGTTTTGTCTTTTGGCCCAAGATCGGAGGTGACCTATGTTTTGGCTATATATCCATTCCTTTGTCATTGCTTCGGCTGTGTGTGGTTCCAGGGGCGGAGCTAGCCGTTTGAAGTTGGGGGGTCCCAGAATTGAAGATATAGAGATGAAGGGGTGGGGGACACGGGGGTTCTACCCCCCGAAATTTTTTTTTGGATATCTTATTAACAAAAAAATCAAAAAAACATATAAAAGAAAGTACCAATATTTAATTTAGCAAAATTATATCTTATTACAAGTGTTCCTTTCGAGTTCATACTTTGAAGACGGAAACGAAAATGAATTGGTAGGGTTTAAGATTTTTATTCAATTTGAGGACAAAATTGTAATGACAAATACAAAAAGAACCAAAAAAAAAATTTTAATAAAAAAAAAATTGTCAAAAATCTGGGGGGGTCCAGGTCCCCCTCAGGACCCCTTAGCTCCGCCCTGTGTGGTTCTGTATTTTGAGAGAGAAAACGAGAGTGGTTGTCTTTGGTTCTCTTCTCTTGGGTTCCCAATTGCTTTCTCTATTCTCCTCTTCCTTTGTATATGCAAACCAATCATCATAATGTATCATTATGGGTGTTGGGTAGGCGACAACCGAGGTGGAACGGTGTGTGTGCAATAGAGTATAAAAGAGAAAAGGTATTCGTTCTTGGTTCATAGAGTTCAACAATTGCGTCCTCTTTTCTTCTTCCCCCTTTTGTGATATTGCTACCACCATACTATCCTTTATGGGTTAGTTTGTGGAAACCATGGGTGGAGGCATGCCCTGTAGATGGACGTGAGGACCGACAGTGATACATGGCAGTGATGCTGAAGATTACGTGCAGACTTTGACGAGGCGAATGCGGGCACGTGGGGCTGTTTTCAACGAAATGGTCAGAAGGCAATTTGCTATTGGAAGTGTTGGATTTCTATTTTGGGTAAAATGTGGATCTAGATTATTTTCCCTTAGACGCTCAGGATTCAAGTTTTGTTGTTTGTGAGTGCCGTAGTTGTTGGAAGTATAGGAAGAATACTGGTGACCCTAAAGTGGAAAATTTACATCTCTCCTTATTTAAAAACCGATAGATTGGTCCGCTCGATATCATGTTCTTTCTTTATTATTATTGTAGTTAAGGCTATTGTGTGGGGTAGTCATTTACTTTTTGCATTAGAAGTCATCGTGTAGGGTTACATTAAGTTTGGAGTTACTGTGTGGTGTATTCATTGCATGTTGCTAGACCTAGGTTATATGGTTGATTTTGTTCTATTTTTTTCCATTAGTATTGCCTATGACCTTAGGAAAGTTTGATGGGCTATTCTTTGTGATTTATGTCTCTATTGTGCTTGTAATCGTTGCTTGTTTGCGACCTGTGTTTTGTGCATTTTTTTGTAAAATGACAACACGTTTTGCATGAGGTATTTTTAATGGCAAAGATGATTTTTCATTTTGACAACAAAAGTTAGTTTACCAAATTTCGTGTAGATCTAAGTCAAGAGCGAAAGGTAAAGATGTTAAAATTGTTGTACAATTTGTAAACTTTAGAAAAGGTTCTACTAAGGAGAATAATAAGCAAGAAGATAAGGTAGGAGGTGATACAAATGTTGCCTATGGGTCTAGGTATGGCCAGAGTGAATTTTATTGCTAGTAGTCCTCATTATTGCTTTTGCATCGGTGTAAAATCTCATTTGCATGAATGATTGCTTGATTCAGTGCATTGTTTTATGGTACATTTCAATATGGTTGATATGTATTTTTTGTATAAATTTGATGATGATCATATTACCCTGTGTAATATGTTGCATGCATAGTGGTTGGGATTATTATTGTGGGGAACTAGTGTTCTCATTTTAGTAGGTGCATTAGCAGTAAGTATGTCTTTTAGTAATGTGGAGTATATATATCTAAGTTGCCTTGGTGATATGTATGGGGGATGTGGAAAGTGACATTCGGATCACGAGAGGTAATATGATAAAATTTTTGAATCCTATATATGTAAGAATTCTAATCGGGTGGAGTATGAGAGTGACACTTCTATCACTTATATTAGGTGGGGACCCATTATCCACTTAGGTTGAGAGAGGTGAGGCAGTGATAGAGGAACATCTCATGGACTTAGGATCTATAGTTTACTAGTTAGATATTAGTAGTGACCATTCTAGTGAGCATGGTTGACGATAAGAGGAGACATGTTTTCTGAAAATACGAGCTATACGAAATGGGGTAGGATAATTGTGGAGAGATCGTTTTGTGTGGTCATTTATGCATTTGTTGTATATTTTAGCCTTTTTCATTGCTTGGTGAACAAGTTTGAAAAGATTTGTGTGTTATCCTATGTTATATCTTTATCGCATGATTTATTTGCTCTTGATTGATTACTATGAATATCTATTTCTACTTGGTTTTCTTGACCTTAGCCCTTGTGAGTACATGCAGTAGGTACAATATGTGTTTTGGATCGTAGATACAAGGTACAATATGTAATTCCCGTTTTATTTGATTACTTGACTAAACAAGTATAAACTTTGTATTATTTGCTTGTATGTTGATTGGGTATCAATGTGGAGATTTGTTGGGTTTTGATACTCAATAAATTCAAGTGATGCTGTTAAAACGTTATTGGGATAATTATATTGACACCATAGTGATTTGTCTGGACCTAGAAAAACTTGGACCATAGGAAATAGCTTAATTAATTAAGGTCTCATGGCCCAATTCACTTAAGAATGGCCCATGTGAGTTAGCCTAATTGTTATTAGGTTTGCCTTTGTTGTGGTAGCCCATTTACTCTTAGTTTTGTCTTCGGCCCATTTAGTCACTTGGCCCAAGATTGGAGGTGACCTAATGTTGCACCTATATATCCATTCCTTTGTCATTACCTCAGCTGTGCATGGTTTTGCATTTCGAGAGAGAAAATGTGAGTGGCCTTCTTTGGTTCTCCTCTCTTGAGTTTTCAATTGATTTCTATCCACCTCTTCCTTTGTGGGTACAAACCAATCACCATATTGTATCCTTTGTCGGTGTTGGTAAGGCGGTAACCGAGTAGAGTGAAGTGTGTACAATAGAGTGTAAGAGAAAATGGGTAGCCATTCCTGGCTCATAGAGTTCAACCATTTCTTCCTATTTTCTTCTTCCTCCCTTGTGACAATGCTACCTTCACCTTGATTCTTTATGGGTTAGTTTGTAGCAACTAAAATGAAGTATTGGTTGTGGATCGAGCCTCGTTAGGTTAGAGATTATTGTTGGTTAAAACTGAGCCGAATTTTCTGAATATTCGAAGTGTTTCACTTACATTATCGATCCTACACTATCTAAAAGGGACTTTTAGAAAAAGTTTGATGTACAAAAGAGATTTAGAATTTAGAGTAGAAACCTACACCTATACTGATTATACATGGTCCATTGTAGAAAGTAAATAAACATCCAGCTATTTTTGTACATTTCTTAGATGTAATTTGGTGACTTTTCGAAGCAAGAAATAACATGTTGTAGCTAGATTGAGTGCTAAGGCGGAATTTTGAGTAATAGTTCATGGTATTTGCTAGTTCTTATGGCTTAAGATTATTCTTGATTATCTTAAAGTTAAATGGTAACTGCTGATGTCACTTTACTGGGATAACAAGTTTGCGATCAATATTGTACATATTCTTGTACAGTATGATTAAACAAAGCATGTAGAGGTTGATTGTTACTTCATAAAATAAAAATTAGATAGTAGTTTGATTTGTATTGACCTCAATTTCTGTACAGCTAATGTGGCCAACAGATTTGTGCTCTCTTGATATCTATGTAATCATATACAATTGGACTAATCGTTAGGAACATGTGACCCTTTTCGAAGGTGGAAAAGGCGGCTATGTACACTTCGATGGTTAATTTAGTGAGCTTATATGAGTGTTTGGGTGTGGGATATGGCATGGATGTAAGCCACGAGAGTGTTTGAATGCATGGGGTTGATGTAGAATCAGTTTTTAGAGTCAAATGAGATATGGAGCGATGTTATACTTGAGAGTATAAAATTGCATTACCTTCAAATGGCACTACATCGCTAGAGGATAATGACTATAGACTATTCAATGCATACTCAGATAGATCACAGGCATCGTATCATTCGATAGAGACACAGTTTCCCACATCTAAAGAGAAGAGATCAGGTTGCAAATGCTCTTGTTGCAGAGGATTGTGATCATCAGTGATATCAGATGTATGGAGCAGCTGACCTACCACGACATATTAGGGCACTCGTACAAATTGATAAACATGGACTTCCCAACATTAGAGTATAATTTTTTTTTATTCTTCTTTTTGTCTTTACTTGCATTAGGTCTTATTATAAGTGAAGTAATACTTCCCTTTTATAGTTTTACATTTATCCCTTATCATTTATTTTCTTTGTAAGGGAAGTTGTATTTCCTCATTTATTGTTTTCATTATTTTCTCATGTAACCATGATATTCCTATGCCACAAGTAAGGCCATATTAATAAAATTTTGGAAGTACCGCCCTCCTTTAACCTAAAAAAAATGACACCAAGAGTGAGCTTTTATAGTAGAAGGAAAGAAATGATAATCATTGGATGAAGAGATACATAGTCTTGTCTTAACAGCCGGTGTGCCTTGTCATAGGCATCATTTTGTCAACGCCAGTTATAAGTGTATTTTTGCACACTTATTTAATAATAAATTGTATAAGTTCAAAGTTGAGGGACATTGAGTGCAAAATTCCTGAGGACTTGTGTGCAAAAAAAATGAAACCATTTTCTTTGTTTGGTGCCTAGGCGCCGAATTTAATTGAAAAAAGGTAACCCTGGGACCTTTTTGTCACTTGCCAAAACTTGGGGACTTGACTGCAAATTTCTCTAGGTTTTAAAACCTTAAAACGGGCAGCAAAATGGAGCTTCTTCTTCCATTCTTGTTCTTCCCTTTTTATTTTCTTTTTCTTTTGATTTTACTTGTAATTTTTTGGGGGAAAAATCAAAAGTACAAGGAGAATACATGGAAGAAATAATTGAGAAAAATCATGATCAAGCCATCAAGAATCCAAATCCTAATAGGGTTTTATCTTCTCTCTTGTATTTTCTTCATTATTATCTTCTATTTGCAGTGCATTGTATAAACTATTCTACATTTTATCATATATTTAACATGGGCTAAGTTTTATTGTTAGGATTCATGGTTAAACTTAACCTAACTTGGATTAATTTCAATATTCACTTTTTAATATTTAAATACTTATTTTCATGTGTATATACTATTGTATTTCATGCATTTTCATTTTTGTGGCCAATGAATGACTATGTTTAGTGATTTGTACATCATTCGAGAAAATATGTGCATTTTAAACCAAATAGTGGA
This sequence comes from Fraxinus americana, assembly GCA_035079005.1. Classification (NCBI taxonomy): domain Eukaryota; kingdom Viridiplantae; phylum Streptophyta; class Magnoliopsida; order Lamiales; family Oleaceae; genus Fraxinus; species Fraxinus americana. Next base: position 23,166,540 of record CM068706.1, read on the forward strand.
AACCCAAGGTTTGTATAGGGGATAGAGATATACCCCTAATTTTAGGTGACCCATTGAGCTATTATCACAAAGATTTAATGCGGTTCTCTGGTTTTAATAGACATGGAGATATGTATGCCAAACCAATCAATTAGGGTTAATTTTGCTCGAAAGATGTAATTAACTAAAATTGAAAAATTGGGTCTAATACTATAAACAAGTAATTTATTAATTGGCTTGTAGAGAAATTAATTAGGTGACGGTTAAGTGAAACCGTGAATCCCAACCACGTTTACTCCGAAATTTCCAAGTGTTTATATTTTTTTATTTTGTAGAGTTTTAGTTCTTTTTCCTTATTTTCAAATCAAGATTTTTATTGTGTATTTGCTTTTATTGTTAAAATTAAATTGATTAAAGTAGTATATTCAAAAGTAAACATTCATTGAGGGATCGACAATTCAGACTCAACAAGTCAACTTTATTAATTGAACGCAACCCGTGCACTTGCGGTTTACACTTCTCAGCGAACAAATTTTTTGCTCCATTGTTAGGGAATATTTTTACTTTTATTACCACTTTAGTGAATTTTAGTTTTAACATTTTTTATTTATTTTAATTTCTTTTATTTTTGTATATTTTGGCTAACCCTCGTATTGTTAATTTATCTTGTATTGGTATTTTCTCCTTGTACTTTTCAGCTATAGTTGCATTATTCCAATTTTGGTAAAGTAACAAAGTGCTTACAATATCTAATCTCTATATTGACTATAGAAATATGCTTGGAGGTCCAAGATATGAAATTTGTCAAGCGATGCATTATACAAGACAATGCTTGTTTTCATGCACTGACGTATCAATGTCGAAACTTCTTTGGTTTAGGCAATATTTGAAATGTTGAAACAAGCAATGGATAATTTTGATGATAGTTACATGCTCGCGGGAGATTATATATCAGACAATTGGAATGAGGACATCAAGCGGTGGGAGATGGTCCTCCCTTATTGAATGAAAAAGGTAAGTAAGGTATTATCATGAGCTTGCCAATTTGGATGAAGAAAACATTCCTATGGGAGATTACATATACTGGGATGGATTTCAAAATTGGGGGTTGCCCATGGAGTTTAATTGCGGACCAATCATTCAATCCAATGAGAGTTCAACCATTGAAGAAAAGCTTAAAGTGAGTGAAAATTTAATCACAACGGGACTAAATGAAGATGTGGCAATCAATGAGGAGAAAATCAACTTAAACTCTTCAAACTTAGTTGATTGCCAATAAATTGATTTTGTGATTAAACCAAATGAGGAGATGGAAATTTTCATAATTGAATTTGAATTGGATGGAATGGAATGGAATGGGCAATTCATGTTATATGAAAAGTGACAATGTTGAGTTTTGGAGATCCAATGAAGAGTGGAATAAAGCCAAACGAAGAAAAATAGGCAAGTCATCAAAAGCTTTCTTTAGGTGCCTGTGATTCAATTGGCAAAATTGGGCTAAAGGCTATGAAAAAACGTTTATTGGGAGGTAACCCAATTTGATTTTTTATTTTTATTTTTTTAGTTACTTTTATGCATTTTCATGTTTTTATTTGATTAGCTATCATTGTTTTTGTAGGTAATTTTTGAAGTCCCACATATTTATGGTTCCTCACAAGTTTGAGGGTAAATTGGTGTACAGGAAAGTCACTTGCTCAAGCTATACTCAAAAGCATCACAAGTCCAAATTCAGCATTGGTACCTCTTCACAAATGTACAATTGGGGAAGTTTGATTATCCCCTCTTCTCTTTTATTTTATTCTTTACACATTGAGGACAATGTGAGATTTAAGTTTGGTGATGATTATACTTTAATTGTTGTGATTTTGTGTTGAAATGTTAGATAGCCTTGTCGGCTTAGGATTGCTTGATATTTAAAATTGTTATTGATTCATGACATATGACAAAATATGCTATTTGTGCCTGATTTTTTTCAAAACTTTGCTTAGCCATGTGAGATCCCAAGTTACTTCGAGCATAATAGTCACAATTAATTGTTATTTAGATACGGAAACATTTTTTTGATGGATAAATTTTTTCAAATTGGTAGAACTATGTTGTGAGTTGTGTTTAAATTTTTATCAATCATATACTGTCGCCTCCTTCACTTAACCATATTGCGAGATAAGTTTAGAGGTGGTCGAACCGATTAAGGATATTATCTAGAAGTTTGTTGATTCCATGCAAGTTGAATTTTTTTATTTTTTATTTTTTATTTTTTTGTGTAGAGTGTATTTTGCTAAGTATAAGTTAGGTAATGACCATATATTAGAGATCTAAGCCCCATTAATTTTGTCATGATAAAAAAGGGACATTGCACTTGTTGATCACTTCGTAGCCTTTTTTACTCAACTTATTAAGCTCGTAAGGATTTCTCGAAACCCAGTACCCTTTGGTTTAAAAAATCCGGGAGTTATCGACCTAAAACTCGTTACATGGGTCAAAAAGAAAGTTTAAGGGACTGAGATCAATCATGAGCTTTTATTGAAAATTTTGATGAAAATTGTGCAATTGTATTTAATTTTGGGATTAGATAACTAATAGGTTTGAATTACTTAGTATAAGCTTAAATGTTGAAGCACTTATTAGTGGAGAGTCATCACAGGACTAGATGTTGAAATTGTCTGTTAGATCCAACCAAACTAGAGCGAAAAAAGAAATTAGTGAATTGAGAGAAATCTTTAGATTTACACCAAGGGAAAGAAAATGAATAGCTATTTGAGGAGTGTAAATCGCACAAGCAGGAAAAGAAATATTTGACCACTAAGGGTCAAGTTGGAGCTAATTTGAAAATTTTTCCATTTTGATAACCTTTTCCTAATTTAGCTGATGATTGAAAGTGACTATGCACACACATACACCGATCGAACACTGGATAAGCTCAAATTGTTTTAGCATCATTATTTGGAGCTATATTTTGTGACTTGATTACACAATTTTATACTTATTGATATTTTTAACTAGCTATCTAATGTTGTTAATCTTTATCATATGTTACTTGATTGTGTTAGTAGATAATCTTGTTCGAGATGAGCAAGAACTTTAATTTTGGGTATTTGATAAGTATATTTTTGCACACTTATTTAATACATAAATATGCTTATTATTGATAAAAATGAGCGAATTTTTATTCACAATCATGTATTTATTGCTTTATGAGGTAAAAATCACCCAAAAAATAGAGAAAAGGAAAAAAAAATGAGAAAATGATCGAAATCGTGCAAAATTGTAAGTTTGGGGACCAAAGTAAACAAGTCACAAAGTTCAAGGACCCATGATTGCAATTTTTGGAGGGCATGATTGATACGAAAGTCAAAGTATACGGACCAAATTGTACAAATATCAAAGTTGAGGGACCTTGAGTGCAAATTCCTAGAGTACTCGTGTGTAAAAAAAATGAAACCATTTTCTTCATTTTGGGCAGAAAAGTGGCACATGATGCCTAGACGCCAAACTTAATTGAAAAAAGTAACCCGGGGACCCTTTTTTTTCCCTTGCCAATACTTTGGGACTTGGCTACAAATTCCTCTAGGTTTTAAAACCTTGAAAACGGTAGCAAATTGCACCTTCTTCTTCCATTCTTCTTTTTCCCTTTTCCCTTTTTCTTTGCTTTTTCTTTTTCTTTTCCTTTCTTTTTCTTTTGATTTTAATTGTAATTTTTGGAGGAAAAAATCAAGAGCACAATGAGAATACATTTGGAGAAATAGTTGGGAAAAATCAAGATCAAGCCATAAAGAATCCAAATCCAAATAGGGTTTTATCTTTCTTTTGTATTTTCTTCATTAGTATTTTCCATTTGCAATGTATTGTATAAAATATTTTCATTTTTATCACATATTTAACATATGCTAAATTTTATTGTTGGGATTTATGGTTGAAACTTAACTAAGCTTGGATTAATTTTAATAATCGTTTTTTAATATTTAAATGTTTATTTTCATGTGTGTCTACTATTGTATTCATGTATTTTCATTTATGTGGCCAATGAATGATTGTGTTCAGTGATTTATATATTGTTCGTAAGAAGATTGTGCATTTTAAACAAAATGGTGAAAACCCTAGGTTTGTGTAGGGGATAGAAATATACCCCTAATTTTAAGTGACCCATTGAACTATTTTCACAAATATTTAATGCGGCCGTTTGGTTTTAATAGACATAGAGATATAGTAGGTCAAACCAATCAATTATGGTTAATTTCACTTAAGAGATGTAATTAACTAAAATTGAAAAATCGGGTCTAACATCGTAAATGGATAATTTATTAATTTACTTGTAGAGAAATTAGTTAGGCATTAGTTAAGCTAAACCGTGAATCCGAACCAAGTTTTCCTCCGAAATTTTCAAGTCTTTATGTTTTCTTATTTTGTAGAGTTTTGGTTATTTTTTTCCTTATTTTCAAATCAAGATTTTTATTGTGTATTTGCTTTTATTGGTAAAATTAAATTGATTAAAGTTGTGTAATCGAAAATAAACATTACTCGAAGGATTGACAACTTGGACTCAAAAAGTTCAATTTATTACTTGAATGCGATCCTTGCACTTGTGGTTTTCACTTCTTAGCGAACACCAGGCTTCAGGCGCATTTAATGTTTTTGACCATTAGCCAGCTTATGGCCTAGGCCTGACGTGCAAGTAACAGACTTGACAAGTCACATCAATCATTTACCGAGGATCTTATATTGAAGATCTTATGGGAAACATGCCTCATAAACCCAAAGGCTATTCACCTTGAATTAAGGTTGCAACACCTCGTATCACTTCACTTCGTCTGTGATGGTTCGGCCTACATTATGTTTCGTCCTTTTCATATGGGTTTAAACTCTCTATACGGGGTTCGACCAATTAGGCAAAGTGATGTAGAATGAGGGCTTAGGTTTTCCTTACCATGTGACCATGCTTAAAAACTCGTTGGATAAGACGTAACAGTATTCTCCCAAGTTCATGTATAAATATTCATACAATGTGTGGACTTCTTGAGACAAGGTGTGTTATCATGTTATGTTATCTATTTTGGAGAAGTGGTGCTTAGGGGTAGAGTAGTTTGTGTTTGTTGAGCTTGTACCTTTAAGATGATCCTTTAATTAGAAAGATGTACATTGCACAATAGCCCCCCAAGTCAAAGCAATGATATTAATATAATGTTTGGACTTGTAATGCCAATACATGTAAATCGTTCATCGTAATATGTACGAACTTGGTTGTTAGGCAAAGCCCTTGTGTGAGGATAGTCAATTAAGGAGATGCAACCTTACATAAAGCTGAATTAAACTTGAGGCAATGCCCTTGTATGAAAGCTAGCCCGTTGAGGAAAAATAGCCTTTGATGAGGCTGAATGGAACTTGAGGTAAGGCCCTTGCATATGGGTAGCCTGTTAAGAAGAAGAAACATTTGATGAGGTTGAATTGAACTTGACACGAGAGCCTTGCATGAGGGGGAGCCTATTGAAAGGAAACAGTCTTTGATGAAGCTAAATTGAACATAATGTAAGGTCCTTGCATGAAGGCGAGTTTATTAACAAAAAGAAACCTTTGCTGAAGCTGAACTAAACTTGAGGTGAGGCCTTTGCATGAGGGCGAGCCTATTGAGAAGGGGAAACATATGATGAGGCTGGATTGAACTTGAGGAAAGGCCCTGGCATAATGGCAAGCCTATTGAGATTAAACAACCTTTGATGAGGCTAAATTGAACTTGAGGCTAGACCCTTGCATGAGAGTGGACTTATTGATAAAAAGCAACATTTGATAAGGTTGAATTGAACTTGAGGTAAGGCCCTTATATGAGGACAAACCTGTTGAAAATAAATTGGCATTGGTAGAATTGAATTGAGGTAGGGATAGAGGCCCTTGCATGAGGGCTAGCATATTGAGAGGAAGTAGCATTTGATAAAGTTGAATTGAACTTGAGGCACGGCCTTTCCATAAGGGCGACCATATAAAATTGAATTGAATTTAAGGTGAGGCCCTTACATGAGGGTAAGTTTGTTTAGGATAAATGACCTTTGATGAGGCTGAATTGAACTTAAGGCGAGGCCTTTGCATAAGGACGAGCTTGTTGAGAAGAAGCATCATTTGGTGAGGTTGAATGAAACTAAGGCGAGGCCCTTACATGAGAGCAAACCTGTTGAGGAGAATCAACCTTTGATAAAACTGAATTTAATTTGAGGTGAGACCCGACCCTTGCATGAGGGCAAGTATGTTGAGAAGAAGCAGCATTTGATAAGGCTGACTTGAACTTGAAAGGAGGGCCGTACATGAGAGTGAACCTATTGAGGAAAAACAACCTTTGATGAGGCTAAATTGAAGTTGAGGCGAAGCCCTTCCTTGAGGGTGAGCCTATTGAGAAGAAACAGCCTTTGATACTGCTGAATTGAATTTAAGGTAAAGCGCTCGTATAAAAGAGAACCTGTTGGAAAGAGACAGCATTTGATGAAGCTAAACTTAACTTAAAGTGAGGACCTTGTATGAGGGTGAGCCTATTGAGAGGAAGTAGCCTTTGATGAGGCCGAAGTAAACTTGAGGTGAGGCCCTTGCGTGAGGGTAAGCTTATTGAGAAAAAACAGCCTTTTATAAAGCCAGATTGAACTTGAGGAGAGACCCTTGCATGAGGGCATGCCTATTGAGAAGAACGGGTGTTGGTAGAACTGAATTGAGGTAAATGTGAGGCATTGGCATGATAAGACATTGATGGAACGCATGACAAAAGATTATGAAACGTTTAATCTTTCAAAGAAACGGCATCGAGGCATTACTTGTTTTTAATGCACGCATTACGTGCACATTAAATACAAAATTATAAGTTGTAGTTATGTTATCCTAGGTGATGCGCTTTAGCATGTGTTTAAGTGTCACACATAAATCTTGGCCTTCTATTCAAAACTGAAGAGATGTCTTTTTACCTTCTACGACCTAGTGGAAATGTGCAGGTGGACGTCCCCGAACAACTCATGTCGATCCAATAGATACAGTTCTTTGTCTCTACCTATAAAAAGGGGCCCTAGCAATTTGTTACAATTTTTTACCTTTGCAAAATTTTACTATCTTTGAAGCCCCAAACTTTGATGAGTACTACTTATTTCCATTTAGCCAGTTAATCGAATTCATTAGTTTTAGGTACATTTCTTAACAATCATAGCTTTTGTCTTCATATTTTTTCGTGTTTTCTTCAACAAACATTCAAATCTATTGAGATGCTTTCAAGTTCTACGAAAAAACTCATAATGGTTCATCTTCTAAAAACGGTAAGTACTGAGACAGGTTTTTTAGATATCATTCCCACTGAAAAGATTATAGGCGATGGGAGGCCCTTTTAGCTCTTGGATATTGCATGATGGATCTTAAGGCTATAGGGTTAAGTGGTGGATGACGAGTGTATCTTTTAAAATGAAAGAGGGTAAACTGGCTAAGCTTAAAGACCTCTTTAGAATCCCTGATTATGTTGAGTTTTTAGTGCCTCGACCAGATGAATGAGTATGTTTCCCTAAAGAAGGTTATGTTGCAATTAGCAAAACCATTCTTTTTGCTTGGATACGATTGTTTCTATACCCATTCTTTATATACGTTTTAAGGCACTATAACCTAGCCACCACCTAGCTTCTTCCAAATGCGTGGAGCCAATTAGTAGGGGTCTTCCTTCTTTGTAAGGAGGTCACTCTTGGGGAGGACATATAAGTCCATGTTTTTCAAACACTCTTTCAACCCAGGGCTTCTAAGATGGGAGAGGAGTTATGGGGATGGTACTATATGAATCAATGGGGTCTATACTCACCTTTCGTATGGGGCACTTCGACCTCAAATAAGAATTAGAAGTCATCTTGGTTCTGAGCCAGAGGTCGATGGACGATGATGTGGGCCTAGAGGTGATTGTGCCGATCCAATATCATGAATACAGTGAGTTCTATTCTAAAGCATATAAAATATCCTTTTTATACTTCGAATATTTTCTAATTTTCTCTTTTTGTAGCTGTAGTTGAATAGTCGAGCTAGAACCCTCAGACTGGGCTATAGTTCATGTTATTTATGAATTGCCATTACAAGATCGTTATTTATAGAATGCAAAATTCCAAGCATACGTAGTGGTGGCAAACGAGCCTAGCGGCTCGACCGATCGGCTAGTGAAAACTCGGCTCGTGGGCTGCTCAAGCTTGTTAAATGACGAGCCCGAACATGAACCGAGTGGACCAACTCGCTAGGGCTCGGCTCGTCCATTGGCGAGTGGCGAGTGAGTGAGCCAACAAGCTCAGCTCGTGGGCTCTTGTGAAAGGTTATTATTTTATTTTTTTCAGAAAAATGTATATTTTAAAAAAAATTAACGAGCTCGCAAGCCGACCCATGAGCCAAGAGCTCACAGGCCGAACTGAGCTCGACCTTTGAGTAACGAGCCGAGCAGAAGGTCGGCTCGTTATAAACTAGCCATGAGCTCGGCTCATGACGAGCACGAACCAAGCTCATAGGCATACGGGCGACTGGGCCCATTGCCACCTCTAAGCATACGTTTTTTTGAAGCACACATTGATGGTTCAAGATGCTATGGAACACCAAGAAAAAGCTCTACAACTTTCATGTTCTGAGTTTTAAGAAATACTGGTTGAATGGTCGAAATTGGGCTTGAAGTTGCTGCACCTACACAAATGACATTTTGGAATGTTTCTTAGCTTGCAATTCTAATATGCGGATTTAATGCGGTTTATTTTAGAAGTTTCCAGATCTGGTGCAAGAAAATTTGAGTTGAAAACACCATTTTTCTAGTTATATTAGGACTTTTTTTTAATTTTTAATATTTTCCTTAATTAGTAAAATTTGGATATTGTTATTTTAGGATTATATTTAGAATATTTTTAAGAGACTTTGTACACTTTTAATACTTATAATTAACGTGTAAAGGAGGGAGGAGTAATCATCAGACTTCTCCCAAGCCTCTCTCTCTCCTCTTCTCTAACTTCTCCTTCAAGTTTTCGTCATGGCCTTGTGTCTAAACTTCTAATTGGTCGAAGGAAATGGAAGTCCCAGAATCAATAAAAATGTGAGACCTAATTTGTTTTTATTGTTCAATTTATGTTTTGAGTATAGGATGTTCTTCTGTGCCTATTTTCATGATTGTCTCGTTTAATTATTAGGAGACCTACTAGTTTATTATTCATTGCAATCTACTACTAGGTTAGATATTAAATTCAAAATTGTTTGACCCTTCTAATTTGTGAAGAAACTAAGATTTAATGATTTACTACATCATGAATTATTAGATCTTAGGAAGAACGCTCAACTAAACTAAAAGCAAGCACGTGTGCTTCTAATTTGTGAAGAAACTAAGATTTAATGATTTACTACATCATGAATTATTAGATCTTAGGAAGAACGCTCAACTAAACTAAAAGCAAGCACTTGTGCTTGTGTTGTTTACCTTCATCGATCTCTCTAATTCTTAAGGCTGCTACTAAGTTAAACCTTTAGCGCTTGTCTTGGGTTGTTTAGTAGTTAAAGTTAATTAGATCTCTTGTTTTCTAATTAACTGTGACTAAGGAGAGATAAGAAAATAGTTCCAACAATAAATATTCAAAATGTCAATTGATATATACTTGTATTGATGATTAGTAGTAAAATTCCAATGGTGGATATTGACTTAGACCAATGTTTGTTCTTTTGATTGATTTCGATACTTTAATTTGAATTGTTCCTTAGTTTTTTTCTTAAAATTGTTTCATTATACTCAAACCCCCATCTTTGTTTACGTAGCATAAAACTAGTCTAGATACTCTTTGTGGGAACGATCATTACTCGCACCACTACATGTATTTTTAGAAGTATAGATTTTATTTTTGGTTGCATGCGACAGTACACCATGATGCAATCTGAACTTCAACAATCACTTATTTTGGATTGCTTAGTATAGACTTGACTAAGTATTAAGGCCTCGACAAACATAAATACCCTTTTGGAAGAAGCTACTTTGTTTGCACCATTAAGTTGACACATGCTCTATAAGGTCTGAAGTTGGGTCCTTTAGAATGTTTGATACCTATCCTATCGAAGTGGTAGACTTTCTTGCATGGTGGATCGTTCATTATTGTCAACGGCCTCTTCCATTGTGGGTGGTTCTTCCATGTAAGTCTCATCTTTGCATATTTCAATGTAGGCACCTTTGGGATTTTTTCACCTATCCTTTCGAAGCGATTAGACTTCCTTGGATGATGACTAGTTCATCTATGTCAAGGGCTTCTTCCATAGTGAATGGTTCATTTATGAAAGAGAAATAACAAGGTCAAGGGCTTCTTCCATAGTGAATGGTTCATTTATGAAAGAGAAATAACAAGGTGAAGATACTCGTACTAAAATAGGCTTTATTGAAAATTTTAAATAAGTTGGGAAAAGTCATCCAACTAAATGAATGAGCTTTGCTTATTGATAATACTTGCGTAGGTGTTACGCGTTTTGTATAACCTAAATATACTGCAACTGTACAGTGTCAAATTTTATAATATAAAAATCAAGTACGAATGTTGAACCCACATGGATTGAGATTCAGTTTCTATTAAGTACTATAATTGTTTTAGCCCCTATTTTATCTAGATGAATAAATTTTGTAATCAATGGTCTTAACTAATCGAAAGGTGATGATGATGACGAATCCAATGATTTTATGCAAGTTTGAAGAATTAATCAATATAAGAAAGCCTAGGGTTATGATTTCACCTAATTATCGACTATGTTTAATTATGTAATTATCTCTAATCAGTTTTTTCAAGTTTATAAGCAAAAACCCCAATATAATTTTACTCCATCTCTAGAGTGCCGAGTAAAAACTATTCCTAAAATTTAATTCCAATATATCTATTCCAAATTAAATATCTAAAAATTATCAAGTTTATGGTTCTTATGTTGAGCATGCTTCAAAGAAATTATACTTTCTCTCGAAACCTATAAAAACTAGGTTATGTTATTCTAAGATCAAGTCTAAGTTTCTCTCTCTCTCGTGCCAAAACTTAAACAATTAAATCATTCAATTATTAGCCAAGTAATTGAAAGCATTAAACCAATAACACAAGTAAACTTGAATGGAAAACGTGAAAGAAATAACTAATTAGTTTTTAAAACGTAATCTCAAGTTGGTTACATCAAACCCTAGATAGGAATTTAGTTCATCGCTATAGAAAGAGACAAAATCAATTTTATAATTAAAAAAAGGTAGAGAAGAAGGAAAATAAAACTATTTTTTGTGGTTAGATCGATGCATTTCTTTCTTTATTAATGATTTCTTGCCTCTTGCCTCGTTGAATTGTGCTTGAAAAGTGGTCCGAATCAACTATTAAAAAATTGCATTTGAGTATTCAAACTTTGGATTTCACCATTTTTCGTCGTTATTCACTTGTTTCTTTCAATTTAGCTTACAATCATTGAGTTTCACTTAATCAACATCAACTTCTCGTTGATTCGTGCCAACATCACTCTTTACTCTAAGTTTTACACTATTCACACCAATTCACCTAACCTATAAAAAACCTGAAAACACAAACCAAAATGTTCTAAAAACTCTTAGAATCAAACAAATTATCGAGATTAAATAGCATTAATATGATGAGTGAAACACAATCATCAGTAGGTGTTCTATATTCCATGAATGAGACTGTGCATTTTCATCTAGATCTTCAATTTTGTATATCCTAGGTTGTAGTTGTAGTTCTTCTCTAATGTGATAAGGGCCTTCCTAATCGGGGCCCATGGTTTCAACGACTAGTTTTTTCAAAGAGCAAAATACCTTTCTCAATACAAGGTCACTGATGCAAAATGACCTTTATTCACTTTGGCATTATAGTAGCGAGTCATCTTTAATTGGTAAGAGGTGAGCTTTAGCTGTGAATCATTCATCCTTTCTTTAGAAAATCAAGCATAATTTTGTGTGAGCTTTTGGAAGGGTTAACTTTGCAGATTTACAAATCATTTACATTTGTTGCACTTTCGCATGAATTGAAGAGCATCATTTTTGAAGGTAGGCTGATAATGTCCTTTCCTAAGCACCTTTTGTGTGAGTGCAAGTCCTCCAAAGTGATTGTTACATACACCTTTACGAATTTCCGTAAAGGACATGTGTCATCTCTTCTTCTTTTGTGCATCAAAGGAGGTGAGATAAGAAGCATCTCTTGTATCATAGGTCATCTTATAAAATGAAATGTACAGCCCTTCTTTTAAGCTTATGGACTTCATCTTTGTTGTCAAGTAGGACTTGATCCTTGAGAAAGGCTATGATCAGTTGCATCCATGATGGGGTGTCTTCTTCCCACATCACCTTCTCTCCCTTGGATATGGAAGGCCTGGAGAGGTGCTCAATTTACACTATCTTGAGCAGTTCAAAATCTTTGTTGCTGGCTAGCTTGGATATGGTATTCATATGGGCATTTTCAAGGCGTGAAATTTGTGCAAACTCAAACTTTTCGAAATATAGGATGAAGTCCATAACCTGTTTGAGGTATGATGCCATTCTCTTATCTCTTACAATAAAGTTTTCATTGACTTGGCTTACTACTAACTAGGAATTGCTACTTATAAGTATCCTCTTTACTTGCTTTTCTCTGGCCAATTTGAGACCAGCTAAGAGGACCTCATATTTCGCGATTTTGTTAGAAGCTTTGAATCCAAACTCGTGGCGTCCCCAAAAGTCACTAAATTTTTTTCTATCGACCTTTAGTGTGTCCCTTTACTAACATTTTAACTCTATTCCAAAGGAACTGTACTGAACTCGGGTCTTGAAAATAAATGGCAATGGAAGAATACTTTTATTTTAGTAGGGTAATGACATCTCAAAACATTGTGACACTGTTGGGAATTTACTTATCATGCACCGCGGAAAATAAATCAAATTTCAATTCTCACCACGGATCTGCTTTGCGTTTAGATAGAAATTGTGTTTAGAATAATACTTTTGATGAATTCTGCAAACTCATTTGCTAATTCTCGAACTCCAATAATCACGATCTGCAATCCAAGTTATCCAACTGTCCAGCCTCTAGTGGTGATCCACACTGAGAACAAGAATGACGGTTAGGGTTTACTTTTCTTGTGCTAGCAAGCATAATGAAAATTCTCTACAATTTACAAACCCTATCAGCCTATTAATATAAGCACAAGTGGGTTTGGCCCATCTCTAAACTTTACCATATCCGATATTTAATTAATCAAATTAATTAAATCCGTTTCATGAATTAATTAATTAATTCGAACCTATTAATAAGCAATCCAATTAATTAATTTTTCAACACTTGTCAATTAATTAATTGATAGATCTTATTCTTCTGGTTCTCTTTTGTGTGTGACTAATTAGGTTCCTGATCACGATGTCTAACGACGTGAATTATTATTTTGATCTAATCAAAATCGATAAATTAAAACACTCCTTTTAATTTATCGCTAATTCACATTTATCGTCCCAAATTGACATCTAGCAATGTGTCGGGCAATACATGTGACGGGAAATGTCACGTGATGTGACAAACCAAACTTGTTCGTCCACCGAGAAATTATAATCATTTCATCAATTTGATCCAACCAATAATGAGATATAGATATGTGTCAATATCAATTATCGATCATATCTTTTATCCAGTGTTAAGTCATATAAGTCGAAAACTCATTTTCGACTTATGAGTTCACCTTGATTAAGAATTTCATTATCAACTTAACTGCAAAAAATGTAGATCATAATCTCTTACTAGCTAAGAGTGATGAATCCTCTATTGATCATTCACAACCTTCATATGATTCTTGACATATCCGAACGATGATGTATTAGCGACCCTTGGTAGAGCAACATTCAACACCATCAAAGTATGACTATCCTCATATAAGGTACTATGATGACCTCAAGTCAAAAGACCAATTTCACTACCGAACGTCAGAGATTAACCACTAATAGGGTTGGGCAAAATGTCCGAACCGAACCGAACCGAATCGAGCTGATTTTTTTAAATGAAATACCCGAATGGGTATCCGAATCGAGAATCAAATGGTTTGGTTCGGTTCTCGGTTCTAGATCCAGAACCGAAATTTTTTTTTTATATATTGGATAAATCAATTTCTTTTATTTTTTCTAAATAAATTAATAATTTTGCTCTTATTAAATCTTATTAGTTGAACAATTTAGAGTTTATTTATATTTGTTAGTTGTGTTTTTTTTAATTTTTCTTGTATAGTCTCTTACTAGTTAGTATGGAAAGTCAAGCAACTGATTATTACATTAAATAGTTGGTAAGTATTATCAATACTTTAAAATATTTTATCTTTTTTTTTTTTATATGATAAAATATTTTATCTTTATTACTTCTAATTTATATTTCATTTTTATGTAGACTTGAATGTTTGAAGCAAATGAATTATTGATATGAATTATCGAAGTTTTATTAGTAATATTTACTTTTTCGTATTTGTATTAGACAACTTATTATTTATATGTTATTAAATTAGATTACGTTAATTTGTAAAAAGTTAAGATTGAACTCGGTATTTATATCTACTTTTTGTTATTAATATTAGTATCTACTTTCAGGTGTATATATGTAATATTATTTTAAATGTTAAAAAATTTAATTATAGTACGGAACCGAATGGAACGGAACGGAACCCGAACCGTTCCAAAATTATATTTGGAATCGACGGTTTCATTTATTAAACACCCGAAAATTTCTGGAACCGAAAAAAACCAAACCGAACCGACCTGCGCCCACTCCTAACCACTAACACTCAGATAGTTATCCATGTGAAATCTCCTAGCGGGTATCCAATGTTTTGTTATATAACAAAACATTCACGTGTTCATTTAAGTGTCACCACACTTTAGCTTGTGAGATCAGATACTTACTTCACAAGTAAGAATGCCACACACGATGGTCACCCGTAATAATGATATCTGTATCTCGTTATTATTTCGACCACAGACGATTTAAGATTCAGTCATATGTAATTTGTATCTCACAATCACAACTCCTTGTAATTAACAAATCGCCAAAACTTGAATCTACGGATTCTATTATTTAATTTATTAAAATATTAATTCAATTAAGTAATAGATATCACGATACATATGCATCAATTATATATATATTCAAAGTGTTTATATTCAAAGTTGATGAACTTAGAGCATAACACTTACAGACACTACCCATAAAAGAGAGATGGTATCACCCCAAAATATGGTTGAAATGACTTGAAATAATTTTAATACATGGCGTCAACTCTCAAATAATTAGTGCTAGCATTTTATAAAATAGTCGTAGTATCCTTTAGACGAGTTTACGCACCGAGTGAAGTTACCTTAAATCCCAGTGACATCACCTTGCGAAAAATATAATTTATGTAATATGCCAGAACGCCTAAAATTATGGTAAGAATATTTCGACGAACATACTTATAAAATTAGTCTTCAAATCGCGTAACGACAATCGTGATAACTTAAAAATACTTATGAATAACCAGGTTTCCTTTATTTATATTACCAAAACAGTGCAGATAGCATTTACAGCCTATATAAAAGAAAATTGTAAATTTTTCTAGTTTTAATTACATATGCATAGATCCGAGGTAAAGTTTACATAACCTTCCGGGCTAATTATCAAAATTCTACACTTTAAACTAGGTTTACTTCTTCTAGCGCTGGAGTTCTACCGTTATTTTGTAACTAAAATCGCGAGTATTGTAGTACTCAATCATTTTCTTAGTTTTAATGAAACGGTATAACCCGGGAAATGTAACCATACTGTTGGGAATTTACTTAATCATGCACAGCGGAAATAAAATAATTTTCAATTCCCAAACGAGGATCTGCAATGTGTTTAGATAGAAACTGTGATGAAAATGATACATTTGATGAATTCCACAAACTCTTTTGTTTTTCCTTGAACTCCAATGGTCACGATCTGCAATTCAAGCTGTCCAATTGTCCAGCCTCCAATGGTGATCCACACAGAGAACAAGAATGGTGGCTAGGGTTTCTTTTCTTGTGCTAGCAAGAATAATGAAAATCCCTACTGTTTTCAAACCCAAATAGTCTATTAATATAAGTCCAGATGGGCTCGACCCATCTATTAAACTTAACCCGGTCCAATATTTAATTAATCAAATTAATTAAATCTGGTCCATGAATTAATTAATCCAATTAATTAATTCGGGCCGATTAATAAACAACCCAATTAATTAATTATCCAACACTTGTCAATTAATTAATTGGTAAATCTCATTCTTCTGATTCTCTTTTGTGTGTGACCCATTAGGTTCCCGATCACGATGCCGAACGACGTGAATTATTATTTTGATCTAATCAAAATTGATAAATTAAAATGCCCTTTTTAATCTATCACTAATTCACTTTCGTTGTCCCAGATTGACATCTAGCAATGTATCAGGCCAATACATGTGACGGGAAATATCACGTAGCATGACAAAACCAAACTTGTTCGTTTACCGTGAAACTATAATCCTTTCGTTAATATGATCCGATCAATTATGAGATATGGATATGTGTCAATCTCAATTATCGATCATATCTTTTATCCCACTGTTAAGTCAATGTATGTCGAAAACTCTTTTCCGACTTATGAGTTCACCTTGGCCAAGGATTTCATTATTAACTTAACTGGATAAAATGTAGATCATAATCTCTTACTATCTAAGAGTGACGAATCCTCTATTGATCATTCACAACCTTCATATGATTCTTGACATACCCGAACAATGCTGTATTAGCGACCCTTGACAGAGCAACATCCATCACCACCAAAGTATATCTGCCCTCATATAAGGTACTATGATGACCTCAAGTCAAAGGACCAATTCCACTACCGAACGTTAGAGATTAACCACTAACACTTAGATAGTTATCCATGTGGAATCTCTCAGCGGGTCTCCAATGTTTTGTTCTATAACAAAACATCCACGTGTTCATTCAAGTGTCACCACACTTTACCTTGTGAGATCAGCTACTTACTTCACAAGTAAGAATGTCACACGCGATAGTCTATCCGTAATAACGATATCCGTATCTCGTTATTACTTCGACCACAGACGATTTAAGATTCAGTCATATGTAATTTGGATCCCACAATCACAACTCCTTGTGATTAACAAATCACTAAGACTTGAATCTACAGATTCTATTATTTAATTTATTAGATATTAATTCAATTAAATAATAGATATTGCCATACATATGCATTGATTATATATATTCAAAGTGTTTATGTCCAAAGTTGATTGGACCTAGGGCATAACACTTACAAACTCCCACTTGCACTAGATCCAATCACTTATGTATCTTATATCATAAGAGTCTACATGACGATCATGTTTATGCTGCGACAACTCTTTATCAGTGGATCTGCAATTTAATAACTTGTGGGAATTCGTTCTTTATTTAGGTCATTTCATTGTATTATCTTTCCAATAAGATAACACTGCCTAACATATGTTTGGATCATTGATGAGACCTTAGTTCCTTCGCTTGCACGATGGCTCCATTGTTATCACAATGCATAAGCGTGTGATCAATAATGTTAGGAACTACTCTAAGTTCAGTAACGAACTTCTTGATCTAGACCACAACTTTTGTTGCTTTGTAAAGCAATGATATATAAGGCTTCCATTATTGAATCAACGGTTGTTTGGAACATTTCCAACACGCCGCTTAAGAGTAAACCAATATCCTATTTGAGATGTGCTATTATTCCAGTCTGACTAGAAGTTAGCATCATTCTATCCATGAACTCTCAGTTCATTTTCTCCATATAAAATCTTCTCGAGATTCTATCTGTATAGATTGGGATAAGTTAAGCAACCTTCTAGATCTATCTTTATAGATCAACTTGCTTCTCCCACATCCATCACGGAGAAATTATTTGACAATCATAATTTCAACAATTGAAATATAGAGATGTTGTTTCCTATAATATGTCTCATACATATAATATCAGGAATGCGACAATGCTCCCACTATCTTCTTGTAAACACACATTTCGTCTTCATTTTTGATGAAATCAAACATTTTGACTTTTTGTATCAAATCGAAGATTCCAGCCCCAAGAGGCTTGTTTCAATCCATATTGACATTTTCTTATAAACTCATTTACAACCTATGGGTTCTAATCCATTAGGCAAGTCGACCAAGGTCAAACCTCGGTTACAACAAGTCCATCTCTTTAAGTCAACACTTGACTTTATTTCTATGTAATTAGTAGGTTCATTATCCTTGATTAGTAATCATGGATTCGTACCTTCTAGGAGGTCAAATGATCCTACAAGATTTACACTGAGCTAACGTGTCCTCAGAAATCTCCACTTCCTGATCAAGAGTATGTCCCTCAACTGGTGTGGGATAAGACTCAAATTTATCTATTCGGTTAATTATATCCGTGGACTCTTGAACTCTTTCAAGATTTATTCTACTCCCACTGCCTCTCTTAGAGTAAACACTTTCTCTAAGAGTATGACATGTCTTGAGATGAACATCTTCTTCTTAACGAGATTATAGAATTGATATCCAATTATCTCTTGGATATATCCACAAATATATAATTATCGGATTTAGTCTCAAACTTATCCGATTCAGTGCGCTTCACATAAGTGTCACGACCCAAACGTTCATATGAGATATGTTGGGCCATTCCATAACTCGTATGGAGTTTTTGTCAACCGATTTAGATGGGGCACGATTTAGTGTGCAGCACGTGGCAATCAGTGCATGATCTCAAAACGATTTTTGAATGCTTGCATGGCTTGTTCTCAATTGCACTATATCTAATAGTGTACTATTCATCATTTCAGATGCATCATTATGTTGCAATGTATGTGGAGGAATCCACTGCATGAGAATCTAATTCTCTTTTAGATAATCTAAAATTCTCCATTTTAGATATTCTTTACCTTGAACAAGTCTTAGTGTAAGAATATATTTACCTATTTGTTTATCAACTTTTAGTTTGAATCCCTTGAACATTTCAAGAGATTCATGCTTGAATTTCATCAAATATACATGATTATTTCTGAAATAATCATTAGTAAATGTGATGAGATAAAATAAACTTCACCTGACATTAATTGATATGGATCTACATACATCACTATGTATTAGACCTAATAATTGTGCAGATCAATTTCCTTTTCAAGTAAAAGGAGATTTGGTCACTGTGTCTTACAGACATGATTCGCATTTATCAAATGATTCAAAATTATTTAACCCAAATATACATCTCCATGTAAGTTTGGAATTTCATTCTCATTTATGTGACCAAATCTGCAACGCCAGATATAGGTGTTATTCAGATTATCATTTTTATGCCTTTCAATTTCTATACTCATTATAGAACACTCAACATTTAGAATATAAATGTCATTTTGTAATTTACCATAACCATTAAGATCTTATCAAGATAAAAAGGAACAACAATTATCCTTAACATTAGAATAATTCATGTCAAAACATGAAATTTATTTAATGCTCTTGGTAATGGTGAAAACAAAATTAACATTTCTCTAATTCTAATATCAAACATAAAGGCAATGGCAAGAAATATGCTTCTACAGGCAATGCAACAACTTTTGCTCATTTTCAACGTGTATGTCAACTTCTCCCTTTTGCAGCGATCTACTTTTATTTAGTTTCTGCATATTTATACAAATATAAGATCCATATCTAGTATCTAATACCCATGAAACTAAGGAAGTAGATATAAGCCTTGCAATTTCATTTTCAATGATCTACCATTCCAAAATGATAATAAGGATCATCAGATTTGGTATTATCCTTATTTGCTTTAACCGTTTTAGTCATCTTGGTTGCTTTCCTAAAGCATCCTTTAGACTTCCATATAGGAATTTATGACTAAGATTTGTCCACTACAAACACAGATGTTGGACTTAACAGTTTTAAGCATGTTCAGCATCTCAATGAGCGTGCTTCGAGTTTATTCATGTTAAATTCATAATTAGTTATGAATAACTCTCTGACATAAATTGCAGAACCAAGTCTATACTTAGTTCATTGTTCATGACTGAACGCAATCAAAACAACTTCTCAAAGTAGTCTGCATCTTCAGTACACAAGCACCGACTGAAGATTCTTCGTCATTAAGCACTGGTATAATTGCTGGAAAATATCTTATATTTCCTCGTATGATTGTTCATCATTCAACACATTGAGATGAAAAATCATGTATTAGCATCTATACTTTTATATTACTTTGTAACTCATGTGACATAGTCACAAACATCATATATGTTGCAGTACTATCGTCATCATTGTGTTTATTATAGTAGCCACCTCTTCTTTTGTTGAGTCATCAGCAAGTATCTCTGGAAAGGGCTACTCAATGACACAACCAATTTTTCATGCCTGAAAACAATTCTCATATTGCGGTGCCAATCAAGAAAATTTCGTTTAGTTGTTGGCATTCAATATGCCTCTTAAATACATATGGTTACTCATGATTCAATAAATGTAAACGACGAAAAGTAAAGAAATAATATATATAATGCATGAATTAATTTAACATGGCCTTTTATTAAATTAATTTCGCTCCCACTGTTTAACTCAAATTTATGACCCTCTCACATAAATTTATGGAATCCATACTTGATTCCCAATGGGCTGGAATCCCATTTGTTAGATTAAAACCTTGAGTGTACTCAACAAGCCCTAATAAAACATTTGGGTAGATACTATTATCAATTGTATCTCCATACAACTCCCAGATCATTAAGCTGACAACTCTTTGTCTTCACACATCTTATGTGTTAGCTTAACATGCCTCTAAGATTCATCTCCTTGAGTGTACTCAACAAGAGATAAATATTAGTTAAGTCAAACCCATCATTCAAAAATATCTAATATTTCATAGTATCAAACATATCCCTAATAGACCAGCCTTGAGTGTACTCAACAAGCTAAGATCGATTTAGGACTCTCATTTTTCACTATAATGGTGGAAGGCGAATATAAATATGACTTAATATTTTAACATGCCTCTAAAATTTATCTTCTTGAGTGTACTCAACAAAAGATAAATATTAGTTAAGTCAAACTCATCATTCAGAAATATCTAATATTTCATAGTATCAAACATATCCCTAATAGACCAGCCTTGAGTGTACTCAATAAGTTAAGATCGATTTAGGACTCTCTTTTTTACTATAATGATGGAAGACAAATAACAAATTGACTTAATATATTTTTTTTTAACGAGGGGTTTTGCATGCAAAAGGTCTCATCGTAATAATTATATATATTTTATTATACATCTAACATGCAAATAAACATACATATAATAGTGTGGACGATTATGGACTTATACTATCTAGTCTTCCCGAGCCATAAGGAAGACTAGTCGGTCAGTTCCTAGGGGGTATAGCATTGATTCATACAATGCTCCATCTCTATGGTCTCCTCCTCTTCTTGTATCTCCAATTAGTCCAGCTGCAACTTGTATCCTATACTAGTTGGCACGCAGGCCTAAATAATGTTGGACACGCAGGCCCATAATAATAATAACGGATTCGCAGGTCCAAAATAAATAAGAGCTCGCAGGCCCATAAAACAACAAGAGTAAAACTAACCATTCAACACATCCACATGGTCGAGTCCATAATCATCTACTAATTAAACATTCATCAAATAAATGCTTTCCTATATAATATCTAATATTATATGCAAACATGTTTCAAGTTTCTAGCAATTAAAGTCGTCTAAACTAATTTAGACAAATGGATCGGAACAATTAAATAATTAATTAATCAAATTAGTTAATTGATTTAATTAGCGGACTTATTTAATTAAAATCAAATATCAATTAAATATCAAATTAGAGTCCAACTCTAATTCTACAATTATAGGGCGGAGACTATTTAATTAAAATCAAATTTTAATTAAATACAAAATTAAAGTCCAACTCTAATTCCAATAAAATTTTAGGGCAAGACAATTTAATTAAAATCAAATTTTAATTAAATGTCAAATTAAAGTCCAACTCTAATTATAATCAAATTAATACGGTTGAATTTAATTAAAATCAAATTTTAATTAAATACAAAATAAGAGTCAAACTCCAATTCCAAGATATTAGGGTGAATTTATTTAATTAAAATCAAATCTTAATTAAATACCAAATTAGAGTCCAACTCTAATTTTAAGAAAAATTTAGGGCAGGACAATTTAATTAAATTCAAATTTCAATTAAATGTCAAATTAGAGTCTAACTCTAATTTCAAGAATATATATATAAGGGTGGATAATTTAATTAAAATCAAATTTTAATTAAATATTATATTAGAGTCCAACTCTAACTTAATTGAATTAAAATTTTAATTTAGGACAAAACTCCTAAATAAAATAAAATATAATTTAGGGTCAAAATTTAATATTTAAGTTAAAATCCAATTTTAACGAAAATATAAAAGTCGTCAATTTTTAAATAAAATTTTAAACGGGTCAAAATCGAATTTTAAGGTCAAACTATTTAAAAATTAAATTCAAAACAATTTTAATATTTAAAATCAAAACCATTTTCAAAATTGCAATTTGACCCAAGTTTAAAATTAAAAGGAAGCCCTTCAATTTCGAAAATTGCATGACAGAACCTTCAACAATAATTTGCAATCAGACCCCACAATCATAATTGTAGGCGGGGGCCTACAATTTCATAAATTGCACTTGAGGCCCCCGCCTCCATCCACCAAAATTCGCTGAAAACCCTAGAATAATCGCCCTAATTTTGCGGCACCGGTCATCATAAATCTGCGGCGGAAGCCGCATACTCCGGAGGCGACATCTCCCCGCCAGCGACGAGAAAACGCTGTAAGGCCCCAAAGACGGCGAGAACGCATTTCTTGCGTCAACGCAGCGCTGCTGCGACCCTCGCCTCGTGCAGCGAAGCAGCAGCTTCGCAAGGGCGAGCTGCTGCCGCTGCGGCGGCGACCCTCGCCGCGTGCAGCGAAGCAGCAGCTCGCTTTGCCGCCTCCGCCGGTGGCTTTAGTTGCTGCCGGCGATTTTTTTTTCAGATCCCAAATTTTAATTTTTTTTTTAAACAGATTTTAAATTAAGAAAATCAAATTTTCTTAATTGCTAGAAACATGAAAAATGTCAACAATCAACTTTTTGATTGTTCTGTAATTCGTAACAATTTCTAACAAACACAAAGTAGGCTCTGATACCACTGTTGGGAATTTACTTAATCATGCACAGTGGAAATAAAATAATTTTCAATTCCCAAACGAGGATCTGCAATGTGTTTAGATAGAAACTGTGATGAGAATGATACCTTTGATGAATTCCACAAACTCTTTTGTTTTTCCTTGAACTCCAATGGTCACGATCTGCAATTCAAGCTGTCCAATTATCCAGCCTCCAATGGTGATCCACACAGAGAACAAGAATGGTGGCTAGGGTTTCTTTTCTTGTGCTAGCAAGAATAATGAAAATCCCTACTGTTTTCAAACCCTAGTAGTCTATTAATATAAGTCCAGATGGGCTCGACCCATCTATTAAACTTAACCCGGTCCAATATTTAATTAATCAAATTAATTAAATCTGGTCCATGAATTAATTAATCCAATTAATTAATTCGGGCCGATTAATAAACAACTCAATTAATTAATTATCCAACACTTGTCAATTAATTAATTGGTAAATCTCATTCTTCTGATTCTCTTTTGTGTGTGACCCATTAGGTTCCCGATCACGATGCCGAACGACGTGAATTATTATTTTGATCTAATCAAAATCGATAAATTAAAACGCCCTTTTTAATTTATCACTAATTCACTTTCGTTGTCCCAGATTGACATCTAGCAATGTATCAGGCCAATACATGTGACGGGAAATATCACGTAGCATGACAAAACCAAACTTGTTCGTTTACCGTGAGACTATAATCCTTTCGTCAATATGATCCGATCAATTATGAGATATGGATATGTGCCAATCTCAATTATCGATCATATCTTTTATCCCACTGTTAAGTCAATGTACGTCGAAAACTCTTTTCCGACTTATGAGTTCACCTTGACCAAGGATTTCATTATTAACTTAACTGGATAAAATGTAGATCATAATCTCTTACTATCTAAGAGTGACGAATCCTCTATTGATCATTCACAACTTTCATATGATTCTTGACATACCCGAACAATGCTGTATTAGCGACCCTTGACAGAGCAACATCTAACACCACTAAAGTATGTCTGCCCTCATATAAGGTACTATGATGACCTCAAGTCAAAGGACCAATTCCACTACCGAACGTTAGAGATTAACCACTAACACTTAGATAGTTATCCATGTGGAATCTCTCAGCGGGTCTCCAATGTTTTGTTCTATAACAAAACATCCACGTGTTCATTCAAGTGTCACCACACTTTACCTTGTGAGATCAGCTACTTACTTCACAAGTAGGATATCCGTATCTCGTTATTACTTCGACCACGGACGATTTAAGATTCAGTCATATGTAATTTGGATCCCACAATCACAACTCCTTGTGATTAACAAATCACTAAGACTTGAATCTACGGATTCTATTATTTAATTTATTAGAATATTAATTCAATTAAATAATAGATATTGCCATACATATGTATTGATTATATATATTCAAAGTGTTTATGTCCAAAGTTGATTGGACTTAGGGCATAACACTTACACATACATCCGCAGATCCGTCTCAATGATCCTCTGATACTCTTGCCCATCATCTGACAGTTTCCACTTGCACCCGACTCGCTCAAAGGTCTTACGCTTCATGATCTAAATATGAGTCATAAAACGACTGTGAATATTTACATTCAGTGAGAAATTTCAATGCTAGTGTAATAATTGCACATAATTAAATTTTGTCTTTTAGAGGTCAATTATTTAAATAGATTTTGTACACCGAGCACTCAACTTTAATGAACGTGCTACTGTCACACGAAAGCTTTACCTACTAAGTACAAGGTTCAAACTTTGGAACCCATCTGGACGTATATCGAACCGATGTAAGGGGCTGTATCCCTGTGGTGTACAAAACTTTAAAGAGTCCTGTGATCTTCATAAAAACTTGGGATTTAAATATTACCATTTAAACTTGTAAAAATGGTTAATCTTAAATAAAATGAATCCCAAAATGGCATGCTAAAACTCGTATAAAAATAAATCAAAGTTCGCGGCATACTTCAAGTAAATAAGTAATAACAAGTTTACTAACTCAATCATATTTCAACTATCGCAAAGCAACGAATAATACATATTTGAGAAAAGTAAAGAAATAATGAAATTATTCACTGTCTTGGGTAGTCCTAGTAAAAGTTCCTGGAATTAAAAATGTTTAAAAGTGTTTATTAGTAATTAGATCAAACCTCCAAAATAGAAGAAGTATGAGATCTGAATACTTGGTAAAAGAATGAGAAATAGATTTATTTTTGTTGGGTATTCCCACCACTATCTAAGGGTGTTAACCTTGTGACTTAGAGTGCTAACAACCATATATAGGGTGGTGTTGGAATATATGAATCAAAGAGTGGAACTTACCGGATTTAAGATAATCTAACCGGTTTTAACACTCCTAACCGTTTAGTTCAACTCACCGGATTTACACTCAAACTACCGGATATACACTTGACTTATCGTATATGTAAGGAACATACTGGATTTATCAAAGGAATTTCTGTTTTGTGGTAAAACAGGGAGCTTACCGGATTTACACTAAGGTTACCGTATTTGCACTCAACTCACCGTATATGCCTAAACGCCTACCGGGATTGCTACTGTCTTGTTCTGTTTTTCCCCTGTTTTCTCGCCTAAGGAAAATAACTTGTTTTACTCTGATTTTCTGGAAGATTGAGAAAGAAGATTGAAGCATATATTTTTCATACAATACTTGAGGTATTTATAGGATTACATAGACATGTTTTCAACCTCCTTAAACTAACAAACCATCATTAAAAAGATCTAACTATGATAACTTTTACAAAGGTTTAAGTTATCAATTTGTTCACTTAAACTTAAGACTTAAGATACAAAATATCTAGCCTACTAAAACAAAAAACTGAAAGTAAGAATGTCAAACATATTCAACATTCCTCGTCGACATTTTTACTGGAAACACCAAGATTATATCTCAATGTTTCAAATTTCATTTTACCTAAAGATTTTGTCAGAATATCAACTAGTTGATTATCAGTTTTGCAATGCACCAGTTTTATCTCATTTTGTTCTTGAGCTTCTCTGATAGAATGGTATTTGATCTTGATATATTTGGTTCTACCATGGAAGATTGGATTCTTTACCATTGCGACTGTGGATTGATTATCACAATAGATAACTGTGGCTTCTTCTTGTTTGAACTTCAGATCTTCTAAAATCTTTCTCAGCCAAATTGCTTGATTTTTGGCTTCTGAAGCAGCTATGTACTCAGCTTCAGCTGTAGATTGTGCCATGGTTTTCTGCTTTATTGAATTCTAGCATATGATACTAGAACCAACATAAAATATGTAGCCAGAAGTACTCTTCATGTCTTCAAAACTCCCAGCCCAATCACTATCAGTATAGCCAGTTAGTTTGCACAATTCTGACTTTTTGAACCAAATTCCCATTTCATCAGTTCCTTTAACATATCTCAAGACTCTTTTTGCAGCTTGAAAATGCAATTCACTAGGCTCTTGTCTGAATCTTGACAATAGATTTACAGCATAAGTAATGTCAGGTCTGGTGGCTGTTAAATACAACAAACAACCAGTCAAACTTCTGTGAATCTTTGCATCAACCTGATTGGCTCCATCTTCTTTCAACAACTTTTCATTTTGAACTAATGGAGTGCTAACAGGTTTGCAATTTTCTATTTTAAATTGCCTTAGTACATCCTTTGCAAACTTCTTTTGACTGATAAAAATCTCCTGCTGATCTTGACAAATCTCCATTCCAAGAAAATAATACATTTCACCTAAATCAGTCATTTCAAAAGTTTTCTTCAATTTATCAATCACTTCTCTAATTGATCTTTTGCTACTGCCATTAATCAAGAGATCATCAACATAAAGTGATATGATAACCATTTCTGTTTTCACTTGTTTTACATAGAGAGTTTGTTCATTTACACTCTTTGTAAAACCAAGATAACCAAAGTGATCATCTATTCGACTATACCAAGCTCTTGGAGCCTGTTTCAATCCATACAAGGCTTTCTTTAAAAGATAGACTTTATCCTCATTCTCATCTGTTTGAAAACCTTCAGGTTGTTCTATGAAAATCTCCTCATTTAGATAGCCATTTAGGAAAGCTGATTTGAAATCTAACTGATAGATCTTCCAACCATTTTTAACTGTAATTGCCATAAGCAATCTGATTGTTTCATACCTTGCAACTGGAGCAAAGGTATCTGTGTAATCCACTCCAAATTTTTGAGCATATCCTTTGACAACTAGCCTTGCTTTCAGCTTGTTAACTGAACCATCTGGATTTAACTTAGTCTATACACCCATTTTACTCCAATGACTTTCTTGTTCAGTGGTCTTTCAGCTAGCCCCCAAGTTTCGTTTTTCTCAATCATATTGATCTCTTCCTCCAATGCTTTCATCCAGTCAGAAGATTTGGAAGCTTCATCAAAACTTATAGGTTCAACAATAGCAGCATTACATCTTGCATAAATGTCTGCTAGAGGTCTCATTCTCACCCTATCTTCTTCTGTTTCTGAATCAATATCATTGATATTATGTTCCAATTCTTCCTCATCACTCTCTTCATTTCTGATATGAGGAATTTCATCATTGACTTTTTCTTTAACTACTGAACTTGCATCCCAGTTCCAAGTAGCATTTTCATCTACCTTGATGTCTCTGTTGGAAGTCACTTTTTTGGTTTCAGGATTAAACACTCTATATCCTTTAGCATTATTGCAATAACCAACAAGTATTCCAACCTCAGCCTTTTTACTCAATTTATCAAACACTCTATATCCTTTAGCATTATTGCAATAACCAACAAGTATTCCAACCTCAGCCTTTTTACTCAATTTATCCCTTTTTGCATCAGGAATATGAGTGTAATAAACACTCCCAAACACTTTCAAGTGTGAGATATCAGGTTTGACATCATGCCAAGCTTCATATGAGGTTTTCTTCTCCAAAGCTCTTGATGGCAAACAGTTGAGAAGGTAAACAGCAGTGTTAACTGCCTCAGCCCAAAATTCTTTTGGAACTTTCTTCTCAATCAACAAGCACCTAGCCATTTCCATAACTGTCCTATTTTTCCTCTCACTGACTCCATTCTGTTGAGGAGAATAGGGTATAGTTAACTGATGCTTGACACCTTTAGTTCTACAAAAATCATCAAACTGCCTGCAGCTGTATTCAGTGCCATTGTCAGTTCTGATGGTTTTTATCATGCAGCCACTTTCATTCTCCACCATTTTCTTGAATGTTTGAAACACACTTGCAACTTCAGATTTTGCTTTCAAGAAGTAGACCCAACACATTCTTGTTAAGTCATCAATGAAGAGGATGAAATATCTGCTGCCATTCAATGTAGTCACTTTCATTGGACCACATACATCTGAGTGTACCAACTCAAGTTTATAAACAGCCCTTCTTGATTGATTCTTTGGAAAAGGCAATCTGGTTTGCTTTCCAAGTTGACAGACATCACAACACAGCATTCATTAATGATTTTAGGCTTGCTTTCAACAAGATTAAAATCATACATTTGCTTAAGTGAAGTATGATTAGCATGACCAAATCGTTTATGCCACAAAGTAGTTTTAGTTTCTTCAGCTAAACATGCTTGTCTAGTGACATTTCTCCAATTTATAGGAAAGCTCCTATCTTTCATTTGAACTGTCATCAACTCGTTTCCATTTTCATCTAATATAGTGCAGGCATTTTCTTTAAACATTAAAGAATGTGTTTTCTCTAATAATTGCCCTACACTTATTAGATTTTGATCTATCTCAGGCACATATAAAACATCAGGAATGTGCTTAATACCTGTTGAAGTCTGGACATCAATCACTCCACTACCTTTTACTTCTACAAATTCACCATTTCCCACTTTGACTCTGGATCTGTAGGCTTTGTTTAGTTCCACAAAGATGCTTAATTCAGCAGTCATGTGATGAGTGCAGCCACTATCCAATAACCAAGTTTCAACTTTGCTACAAGCCTTAATAGCACAGAACAGATGCTCTTCTAGCCTTTCTTCCTGTTTTTCTGCCATTTTTGCTTGTTGTTGTGGTTGATTCCTTCTTTTGTTTTTGCACACCATCTCAATATGACCAAATTGTTTGCAGCCTCTACATTGAACTCCAGGCCTATACCAACAAAACTTTGGAGAATGGCCCTTTATTTTACAATGAGGACAAGGTGTAAACTTATCCTCTTTGTTCTGATTCCTGCTGCTGCCTTCAGGATCTCTTTTCTGAACCTCAAGTTTCTTTGCTCCAAAGTTCTTTTGAGCTTTGAATTTTCCTTAGCAAATAAGGCACCTTCTGATTGTTCCTCCTGCCTCATTAGCCTTCTTTGTTCAGTTGCCTGTAAAGCATTTACCAATTCAGCCAAGGTCATTGTTGACAGATCTCTAGAATCCTTTAATGAAGATATCTTGGATTCAAACTTTTCAGGTAGGCTAATTAAAACCTTTTCCACCACTCTTTTATTTGGCAAATCATCTCCCAGAAGTTTGATTTGATTTACAATCTTCATCATCCTATCTGAAAAATCTTTGACAATTTCTGTCTTCTTCATCTTTAAATTTTCAAACTCTCTTCTCAGATTAAGGACTTGCATTTGTCTTCTTTTTTCATTACCTTGATATTCTTCTTTCAGAACATCCCATGATTCTTTTGCAGTTTCACAAGTCATGATTCTTGTGAATATTGCATCTGAAATGGCCGATTGAATGCAAGATAGAGCTTTGAACTTCTTTCCTACATCTTCACTATGTTGCTTTATTTGAGCCACCGTTGGATTAGCCCTCAAAGGAGCTGGTTCAACTCCAGTATCAGTGATCTCCCATAGATCATAAGCTTTAAGATAAGCTTTCATTTTTGCAGCCCAAAAGTTGTAGTTTTGTCCATTGTAGGTAGATGGTAGTGGTGCTGAAAATCCTGTTGAAGCCATTTCTTTTCTGTCAACCTTTGCTGAGGTTTTTTTTTATGAGCTTCTTCTTCTCTTCTTCTTCTTTCCTTCTTCAGAGTCCCTTTCTAAGATCTATTAAGCTCTGATACCATGTTGGAATATATGAGTCAAAGAGTGGAACTTACCGGATTTAAGATAATCTAACCGGTTTTAACACTCCTAACCGTTTAGTTCAACTCACCGGATTTACACTCAAACTACCGGATATACACTTGACTTACCGTATATGTAAGGAGCATACCGGATTTATCAAAGGAATTTCTGTTTTGTGGTAAAACAGGGAGCTTACCGGATTTACACTAAGGTTACCGTATTTGCACTCAACTCACCGTATATGCCTAAACGCCTACCGGGATTGCTACTGTCTTGTTCTGTTTTTCCCCTGTTTTCTCGCCTAAGGAAAATAACTTGTTTTACTCTGATTTTCTGGAAGATTGAGAAAGAAGATTGAAGCATATATTTTTCATACAATACTTGAGATATTTATAGGATTACATAGACATGTTTTCCACCTCCTTAAACTAACAAACCATCATTACAAAGATCTAACTATGATAACTTTTACAAAGGTTTAAGTTATCAATTTGATCACTTAAACTTAAGACTTAAGATACAAAATATCTAGCCTACTAAAACAAAAAACTGAAAGAATGTCAAACATATTCAACAGGTGGTAACAACCTTGATAAAACAACTCAAAGTATCTGATTTTTAAGAAATTGATAACTTTTTGCCAATCGATAAAGAAGATATTTCTATATTGATTATAGCATATCAATCCCATTTTTCCAAACTAAAAAGTTCTTAGAAATGAAGGAAGAAAACTTTTACCAATGGAGAGTGTTTGCATGTTTTGAAATGAAACCTTTGCCCACTATTTATAGATTTCATGGGAAGTTTTTAAGGACTGTTAAGCAAACTAAATTTAGTACAAATGTTTGTTTTAATAAAGTCTTTATACTTTATAAAAATTTGAGGAACTTTTACAAGACAATCTTGACTAAAATGAGTACCATAAAGATCCACTCACTTTCCTCCCACATGTACACGGTTTTGGAGGCCTATTTTAATCTAAGAATTATGTCATCGTCTACCTAAGGTAGCATATGAAAGTGAGGATTTTCTAGGGACTTGAACCCAACCAAATACATCAAGCTAAATGACAAGATTTTTCTTTCACTCCAAGTACCAGAGGAAAATGCTACATGGCCGTCGCTTCCATATAAAATATCAATTAAATCTTTCTTTGTTCCATTCTCCACGTTCTTGGATTTATTTGGTGGAGTTTTATACCATAAAATGTATGACAAGTTTTCATAAACCCACCCTACAAGGGTCGAGTTGAGTTCTACGAGTGTCATAGGAGCTTTAACTAGTATAATGAAGTGGTTGTCTTGGACATATTTCTAGCATCACTTTAATCAAGAATCCAATCCTAGAATTTGTGGTAAAATTATCACTTTAAATACAAAATTCTTCAAAAAAAATTACTTTCTTATACAACACTAACTTATTTAATTTACTACACAATGTCCAAAAATTGAACCTTTATCAGCTAAAAATGTCTGATTATTTAACCTCCAAAGAGACCAATAAAATGCCTTGCATGTAATAGTATTCCAATAACTATAAGACCAAATGTACATTATAAAGGCTGATTTTTTGTGTTTAAAATCCATGAAAATCTAGCTACTTTCACAAGCTAAGCCACATGAATTTTAAGATGAAATTTGACAAGTGGCATTGGTATTCTTACTAATTTTATTTTTTCATAAGAAAATATCAGTTTGTAAATTAATTTCTCGTCGAAAAATTTCATTTGAAATATATTTGACAAAGTCATGACGTGAACTTAATAATGAATTTTGAATCGTCAAATACGGATGCTCATAGCGCTTAAAAATCGTGTCCGAACAAAACTACGTGTTGTAATAATATAATAATGACACTAATATAAAACATATAATACTACAAAATCCACTAAGTGATAGGATATAATCATTCTTATTCCAAGGCTAGGTGTTATTGCCCTAATTTTCAGGTGTTACCGTGGTACATTGGGTAATACCGCCTCATTTCTAGGTGTTGTTGACCTACTATCAGAAGAATTCTCATAAAGTGATAACTTGAATTTTGTGGCGTTACAATACCTTACTACACAATTGAGCTTATGGCCATTCAAACTTACCAAGACCACTTTTGCTCCGAAGCTTGTATCTCCAGATTAACCATTGACGAAGAATTCCAATTTTGGGGCTCAATGGGTTCTCTTGTCACTTCTATCTCAAGGACATTGGTAAATTCCACCACAAAATCTGCAAAGGTTTCACCCTTGATGGAGGTTCTTGACTTGAAGACAATGTCAAACTCACAGAGTTCTACAACCCACTTCATCAACCTCGCGGAAGCATGGAGCTTTAGGAGCACCTTCTTAAGTGGAATGTTTGTTAGCACATGGACACTATAAGAGTTCGCATGAAACCCGCAAGCGTACGGAATCGTTGTACAAATAATAAGATTTGAGAGTTAAGAGTATCGTTCTCATGAGGAATAATGTCTAATTTGTAGTTCAATAGCTATTATTAAGTTCAAAGTGTGTTGAAATTAAAAGATATGGTTTGTATATTTTCTATACTAATCCTAAATTAAGAATACAAATAAAGTATTTATTTAATATATGAATGTTTGTATTGGAATTGTGAATCCTCATATTGCTATTTAATTCAATTCTTAATTTAGTAAATTCGTGCATTTAAGACAATCGATAATCCACTGTTATTCAATATTCTTTTTCAAAATATATTAAACATATGTTTAACACAACCCAATCATATTCCTAGTCCAAATTCATATGAAAAACATGCATTGATTCACTGGATTTATCACACATGATTGCACATGCTATATATATATATATATATTATTCTTAATATATATTGTCCATGTGTTGATTTTACCGTGTTCTAGACTTATTGTGAGTATTCATACCCTACAACAATAGTTTACTATCTAACTAGTGATCAAGTAATCAAATAGTTCATTGGAAATGCAAAACCAATCAAGACAAATCAAGAAATATTAAACTAATTGTCTTGAATTAAAATAAATAAACAATGTGGTTCATTATTCATCCAATACAATGAAAAACTTAGTCTAACATTTCTATAATTAAATTACACAAGAATAATTGGAAAAATATCATCTGAAAATAAGAAAGATGGAAGAAGTAGGATAAATCCACGTTCTTGGCTCAAATCTTGAAACCAGGCTGTGAATCTTCAAAATCCTTGTATAATTCACCTTGAAATGATGTATAGACTTGACCTTCACCTCCAAAATATGAAGAATATGATAAAATTTAGGTTCAATCGAGGTCTCCCCACGTTCTGGTCGAGTTTGGTATTTTAAGGATGCAAAAAAGATTTCATTGAATTGTTACCAAAACAAAAGAAGGAAAGTGTGATTTTTTTTTTTCCCATTTAGCCTTGAGGTGCACGCCTAGTGCAACCTAGGGTGCGCACCTTCGGGGTTTGGGCAGCCTCAGACGAGGCATTTTTGGTCTGGGGCGCTCACCTCGCCTAATTTTTGGCACCTGAACAAATCTCAGTAGTTTTGTCATAACTTTCTCTCTTGATATCCGATAGATGTAATTTAAAGTACATTAGAAATATAACTTGGAGTGATACAATTCTTATAGATATATAAGTTTTCCAATTCGAGAGTTTTCTATGCCAAAATTGGGTTTCAATTTGAGCATGAAAATCCGAAGCAAAACTTTTTCGGCTGGAAGTTGATATGTGATAATACTTAGACTATATTTCATCCCTTTGACATCTTTCCTCATCCAATTGATACTTAACACTCTCAAATCTTCATCATGAGCTTTGACATAACTTTTGAGTATTTGCATTTCAGTTCCCTAAACTTTGTAAATTGATACAATTGAACAATTTTTCGCTATCTTTGCATTCTTTTCTCCAATTCTTCATCAAACATTTAGTTTTACCTATAAAATGGAATATAACATAAGTTAGGTAGCATTTTATCCAAAGAACTGTAGAATATAATCATTTAGGACATCGAATAAGTGTAGAAACTATACTTATCAATAAGCCCAAAAGTATGACCTTAACTTTCTAAAAACGGTGATGAGGGAGAGGACGAGCTTTTCCATATTTGGGTAATGGGCATTCGCTTATAAAAGGCATTTGCTCATGTATTGATGGTTGCCTTCTTTTCTTACAAGAATAGAGACAATGGCCTCTTAAGATACAACCAAATATAATAATTGTGGCTCTTCATCCTTAGGCTTGGAGAGGAAGGTGGTTGATCGAGGTTTTTTTTTTTTCAATTCTTGGAAGGCCTCACACTCCTCTTTCTCTTCTATGAGGATTTTGAAGAAAATAAGGTATTTATCGGTGGCTTTTGAGACAAAGTGCCGCTCACTCAATGAGGCCTTGTACTTCTTTTAACTTCTAAGGTGATCTCATCTCTATCAAGACATTGATCTTTTTAGAGTTGACCTCAATACCTCTTTAGTTGATCATGTAACCTAGGAACTTTTAGAAGGTGACATTGTAGGCATACTTATGTAGATTTAACTACATTCTATACATCCTCAAGATTTGGAAAATGGCATCTAGGTTCTTGATGTAGTCCTTTTTAGGCTATTTACGAACATATCATCCATGTGTACCTCCATAGTTTTGCCAATGAAGTCCGCAAATATCTTGTTGACAAGCCTCTGATATATGGCTCTGGTTTTTTAGCCCAAATGACATCACTTTGTAGCAGTAGAAGACTCTATTGGTAATGAAAATGTGTTTTTCTCACCTGCTGGTTGTATATGGGTTTAATGTAGCTTGACTAGGAGTCCATAAAACTCAATAGTTCATACCATGCTGTGGCATCAATAAGCTGGTCTTGGGTAAGCTTGGTTGAGGTTGGAGAAATCTATACATACCCTCTACTTGCCGCAATGCTTCTTTGAGGACTAGATTGGAGATCCACCTTGAATATAGGGCCCTCTAATGAAGCTATTGGTTATCAGCTTTTCAACCTCCTTCTTCAGAGCCTCATACCTTTCTGGATTGAGATTTCTCCACTTTTGTCTATTTGGGGCAAACTTGGGATCAATTTTGAGGTGGTGGCAACACTTTTAGGTCAATGCTAACCATGTCTCCATGCATCTAGGCAAATATGTCCAAGTTCTTGCAGTTAACTTTTAAGCTTTTCCTTTACCTCTTGGGATAGATAACTTCCCAGTTGTAATAACTTAGTAGGATCTTGAAGATCTACGAGAAAGCTATGTGGTCTTCTATTGAAGCTATTTGTGAATCGATCTTGGTGACACGGAGGTCCAACTCATTCGTATATAGCCCCGTCTTTAGGGGGTCCTTCCTTCTTAAGGGGTATATACCATCTCGACGTCTCTCTTTTGTTTAAGGGTCTATCCTTCTTCAGGGGCATGAATATTTCATTGTCCACTAATACCATGTTAACATCATGGATGATTTTTTTTAAGAAATTCAATTTACACTCTTTGGCCCTCATTTGGTCTCCTCTAACCATTGAAATCTCATTTTCTGTGGAGAACTTCAAGTATAGGTGATGAAAAGAGTGACAACCCATAATTCTTTCAGGCGGGTCTTCCTCAGACTCCATGGTAAGCTGACCTATTGTCCACTATGAAGAATTTCATGTAATACCGGACCAATTGGATAGGTTCTTCCATCTCTGCTGCAAGTTTGATTTTTCCCCATGGTATGATGCTACGCCAGTAAACCCATATAGTGGAAAAGTGATGGTGATCAACTCTGATCCACTAGTTTTATCTTAAGTGGCTCTAAAAAGATTGTTAACAGAGCTTTCATTAACTACTAGTATGCACTTCAACCCATTGTATGTTATGACCGCTCTTATAGCTAGGGCATCACAATGGGATAGTTTAGTCCAACTGCATCTTCATGAGTGAAGGTAATGGGCTCAACCGCTCTCTCTCCAAGGGAACAGTTGCTGACTATATAGATGGTTATTGGAGGATTCTTGGCCTCTCTTGCATAGTTTCTTTGTGCATTCCTTGAATCCCCTCCAATATAAAGACCTCAAAATGTGGAGTTAATTTCATGGATTGGTGCATTATCCACATCATCTGGGGTCTCTTTTTTGCCTTTGCCCCATTTTTTGGCCTCTCTCCATCCTCATCCTTCCTATGGCGAATAAGGTCTTTTCTAGGAGGTCGTTTTACCTCTTCTCGACTAGGTTGTTGAGTATACCTTGGCAAGGACGAATTCCTACGTGGGGGACGATTATCTCTCCTAGGTACATGGGGTTGTTTCAATCCTTGAGGAGTACCAAATCTCTACACTTATTATATGGTCATGTGATTGATCATAAGAATAGAAGGGTATGGCATCTATATAGGTACTCTTAGGCCTATTATCTCTTGTTTCTTATGAAATTGGTTGATGGGGAATTGCCCTTTGATTCCAATAGCCACTTGGTCAGTTTCATCATAGGCAATAGATGTTATTGTATTTAGTGTGGTGGAGGCATATGTTTAACCTGATGTTAGGACAATATGATGCCCTGCTTGGGTCTAGCTTTGTTTCATAAAATGGGAGATGGGCTTCTATGTCTTTATCATTTAAGGGACAGGAGTCCACTAGCTGCCATGTTGCAGTGGTCAATCATCTAACAATTAACAATAATCTCTACCAGTTAGTCATAAGTGGTTGGATTTTTATTACGAACATTTGTCCAAAATAAAGTGGCCATGTTGAGGCCTCATTTTAGGGTGGAGAGGGCTTCCGCATCAGAGACCTTCTCACAATATATCATCTCGTCAATAAAACGGACTATAGAGATCTTCAACGTTTCTCTGATCACCTACCTCACATTTTGGAAGCGTTGGATTGGGGCCTCTCCTTCCCTTTTGCATAGGAATTTGTTCCAAAATTTTCTATTGAAGTCTGACCAACTTCTGATGCTCCCTGAGTAGAGCCTACTACACCATCTCTTTGCTGGTCTACAAATGGTTAAATGGAAAGCTCTATACTTCAAAGATAGAGAAGCTAGTACGTTCCAAATGACGTACCAATTAATTTTCCTTACTTAGCTTAAATGTGTCGTCTTAAATAGTAATATGGCAAGTAAGAGTCATTTACCGCAAATGATTCGTTCAAATTAATCAATTGCACATTAGAAGTGAAATTAACAGTTATATACAAAGTTGATTAAATGGGGGGAGGGGGGGTTTGGTTCGTTGAACTAAGGAAATCAATAAATTCAAAAATAGAAAAGATTTGAATTTTGAAATAAACAAAGTAGTTTTTTATTAAATATGTGAAAATGTGATTGAGGGGTATTTCGTTACCACAAGAATGATTTTCCTATCAATTACCACAATGAATTTTCGTTCTCTAGATTAACAATAATTTGAGAATAATTACAAGCTCAATTATCACAATCTCTACTTACATATTAGTTGAATAAAACAAACTCTTTACTCAACCCTACTCATTAAATAATCTAGAACAAGCTCTCTAAATTTAATTTAACAAAGACATTACTACAAAAGAGATGAATTGAATTAAGGCTAAACTCACAAGCTCGGTTTACTCACTTAAGTGTTAATCCATGTGCAATCAATTCAAAATTCCTCATAATCTATTGAAATGTAATTGCTACAAGGTTTTAGAATAAATAGATATTATGTACTATATATCCCAAAATAGCATTCATTGAAACAACTCAATCATTTAGTTTTACACCTAAACAATAAGAACAAAATCGACATTTAAAATAATGGATTAAACACATCAATCAAGAGAACTATAAAGCAAAAATTAATTGAAAATCATAACTCGGGTTTGAAATCACCCTCAATCACCAATATGTTTAGTTATCCATGAAATGCTCAAAAATAACAAATAAATTCTTACAACAGATTAATGGAAAATAGATTAAAGAAAATAAAAACTTATTGATAAAGAAAGAAATGGTTGAGAGTTTTTCAATATCAATGGATATTCTTTTCCAAGCTATTTCACCATCACCATACTCCAATCTTG
Source organism: Fraxinus americana (assembly GCA_035079005.1). Lineage (NCBI taxonomy): Eukaryota > Viridiplantae > Streptophyta > Magnoliopsida > Lamiales > Oleaceae > Fraxinus > Fraxinus americana. The sequence goes on from CM068706.1 coordinate 23,204,756, forward strand.
CCCCCAAAATACCAAGAAAATCAAAGGAAAAAGAAGAAGAGAAAGGAAAGAAGAGAAAAATTGAAAAAGAAAGAAAAGAGAAGAAGAGACGCTGCTCATTCATACAAAACAGGAGCTGCCCTTTTTTCTTACAAAACAGGAGCTGCCCTTTTTTCTAATTCAAACCTAATGCCTAAATTCCAGTCCAAGTGCCCCAACTTTTGAAAAAAAAAATGGTCTTTAAGCCATTTAAAGTGGGCGCCAACTTGCTGTAAAAACTGAATTTGATGATCATTTTACAGCTAAATTTTCAAAATATCGTACATCAAGTCCTCCAACTTTCAAAAAGTGATCATCTTGGTCCCCGAACTTTGGAATTTTTATGTCTTTGGTTCTTTTTGCTCATTTCTCGCATAAATTCCTTCTAATCATCATTCAAACTAGGGTTTTTAACTACACAATAAAAATAACTAAATTAAGTAATAAATTGCTAATGAAAAACTCACAAATATCTAAATTTAATGGTCCGAATAAGTGCAAAAACCCGCACTTATCAGAAGCTCCTCTCATACTCATACGAGTCTATAAGTGCTAAGGTGCTCTTCTGGATCGCCTCTTTCCTCATAAATGGGTATTCTTGAGGATACAAAATATCTTATAACATAGGTGCTATGGAGCTCCTAGAAAAAGGGTAGATTGTCACCATCATCATCAAGCTCATAGGACCTCCATGTCCAATCTAAGTCATCCACATCATCTAGATAACGAGGCTGTTGGGACCTCCACTCTCACCCATTTCTAGGCTGGGGGTCATGTTGGGTCTCAGACTTTACATATATTCATGGGGCCTTGGTTGCTGTTGAGGCCTATTTCTAGGAACCTTGAGGCCTATCCTATTTAAAACCCCAGCAAACCTTTGAGTTATTCGCTCTCGTTCATAGACTGGAAGAAAATTATTTTCTCCATTGAATGGGTCATTCAAAAGTCGGCAGATGCATAGTTTGTAGATGTATCCACTCTTTTCTAATAGAGTGGCACATTTCTTATGCATATGGGACTGCCTCTCACTTTGTACCTCTTCTTCTTCTTGTTGGTAGAAGAGACCTAATTGGGATACATTTTGGGACATTTGATAACCCTGATTTTCCTTCCATTTGTAAGAGAAGCTATTGTATTACAGAATTTTGCTAATTCCTCATGTTGGCGACTATTTTTGTCACTTCTTTTGTGAGAGCGAGCTACGACTCTACCATCTCTGTGATGATGAGGTCAATAGTAGGTGACATTGGTTTGGATGTCCTCTTCATCAGAGACCTCTTTAGCTCTCCTTGAATTTCTTTCTTTTTCACTTGTACTCATGGTGGGTGGCTGCCTCTTTTATTCAAAAAGGGGGTCTTTCATAACAAATTTTTCTCTTCAAATCCTCCTTTTTCAAGGAAGACTCAAACACCCAATAACAAAGAACACTTGGAATTTTCTTCCTTTGGAACTTTCGTTTGTTCTTTGTTTAAGAACAAAATCTTTTTCAAGGGGAAAGTTGAAGCACTTTTCGGTAAGGTTTTTTAGTAAGGTTTTCTCATAGTTGATTGTGTGGTTTTCCATAGACAGTGTTAATCTGTTGACCTCGGTTTTCACATGCTTGATGTGGCCAACAAATCCCTACTTAACTTACATCTACAAGCATTATCCTGCACACTTAGACAAATTGTTAGAAACACGTGGCTTTCTCTGGAGGTAGGAAAGATGGTCACGTGCACTCCGACGGTCAAGTCAGTCAGCTTATATGAGTGATTGGGTGTAGGATGTAATATAGACATAGCCACTAGAGTGTTTGAATGTAGGAGGTCAATATAGAACCCACTTTTAGAGTAAAATGAGAAAGCAAGGTTATAGTTTTGTGTATAAAATTTTGTTATCTTCAAATGGCACTAAGTGTGAGCTTTTATAGTAGGATGGAAGAAATGATAACCTTTGGATGAAGAGACACATGACCATGCTTGGAGCCTCGTTGGATAAGGCATAACAATTTGTATTCCAAGGAAGCTTTCAAACTCTTCAAGATGTAGAGTACCCATTGTTTTGAACCCAAATACATTACTTACAATAGAAGTAAACATGTTAGTAATAGAGCATTCTTCAAAAATATCTAAAGTTAAGTTATATAACATATATATTGATCAGCTTCTTTTCCTGTTTATTTTTGTTTTTTTGGGAATCATCTCTCAAATAAAGAAAGAATAAGAGTAAAAAAAAATTGACATATTATCTTAGTTGAGATTTCTAAGTTCTTGCTACAATGGAGACATAGGATTGGTATGGGTGGATCTTGGCTCAAAAGGGACACTGTTGTCTTATGTACAGTAATAATCATGAATAGTACGGAATCAATAAAAAGAGAGCAACATAGAAAATACACAAATTTACATGGTTCGAAAAAGGCTTACATCCAAGAGAACGAAGTGACTTTGATTTTCACTATATGTGTGATATCCCTACCTATTGGAAATCGCAAAAAAAATCTCCCTACTTGAAACCTTTTGTGCGAAAAATCCCATGCCGTCAAGATTGTCAGATTTTTCATTAAAAATAGCAAAAAGTGCCAAAATTAAAAATAAATAATTGCAATTGTGGTGCCTTAACTTTTATTTTTTGGAAAATTATACCCAAATTGTTTTATGTCATCCACAATCCCAAAACTTTAAAACTTTATTTTCTTCCCCACCCCACCTTCACCACTTCCAATAAGAAAGACAATGAGATAAATACCTTGCCATTTCTTCTCCCAACCCACTACATCCCACCCCAAACTAAAAGCATTACAGAAATTATACTTACGCTTTGGTAGCTGCATAAACAGCATAAAGAGGATTAGAAGGGATAACAATGGCAGCACCAGACCCTATATTAACGATAGCCCCTTTTTACTCTCCGCCATCCCAGGTAAAACAGCATGAGTAACCTTTGTAGTGCCCTCAACATTAACCTTAATCAAATCATTTAATAATATTTCATCTACTTTATGGAAAAACCTCGTATAAGGATAAGGAGCCCCAAAATTATTAATTAAAATCCCTATATCCAGTCCTTGAATTGTCTCTTTAATTAATTCTACCTACTCCATCATTCACATCACATCACCAATCCAGTCCTTGAATTGTCTCCTTCGGGGCATAGCTCAGTGGTGCAAATGACAGGAGTGAAGTAGTTTCAATTGAGCTGGCAGTCGCAGTGTGAGGGTTCGATTCCTACCTCTTACAAGGTATGGAATTGGACTCTTTGTGGGCACTAGTACGGCAGCTCTTGCACCATATCCTGCTGAGGCACATCCCGCGATTTACCTCCTCCACAATACTCTATGGACGGGGTGGTGGGGGACTCTCAAGGTTGTGGTTCAACCTTTAATAAAATCAACCACCATAGTCTTAATCTAGATTTCCCCGTGTTTGGACTTGATTGAGTCCGAAACTTCCTGTAGCTTATCCGGGTTCCGACCCACAAGAACCAGGTTCAACCCTTTCCAGGCCAACTAAAAAGTAAAAGCTTTGCCTATGCTGTCAGTAGGGCTGTTGAATAAAATTTGGGTGAAAAATGCTCAAATCAATTAATGAATTCAAACAAAACTCACCTTATCATGATTATGATGAATCCCAGTTTCAAGATCCATGGTGGGAGGCTTGAGCTCTTAAAACCCCAAGAAAATCATTTCAACTGCAAATTCAAGAATTTCAACTATGACCCATTTTCCAAATTACTCTCCCCATCAAAGAAATTTCAAGGAAACATCCATATGGTACACACTGACACAGAAGCTCGGCAACCTCCAGATAAAGAACAAAAGAAAAACTACAAAACAGTGCTATCAAAACCTGATAAAGAGAGATAAGAACTTGGCATCAGAGTGCGAAATAAAGTTTGGGATTGTAGATGGTGAAGAAAATAAAGTTTTAAAGATTTGGGATTGTGAATCACATATAAAAAAATTGAATATAATTTGTAAAAAATAAAAAAGTTTGGGGACTGCAACTACAATTATTTAATTCTAATTTTGGCATTTTTTGCCCTTTTAACGACAAATCTAACGGATCATGACAGTAGGGTTTTTTTGCACAAAATGTTTCAAACAGATGGGTTTTCTGCAATTTCTAATAGGTAGGGATCAAAAATAGCCATGTACCATACCGCTATTAAGCGCCCTGACAAATAAATAATAAATTACAAGCCTCAATGATTGATGTTGTCATTCCATTCAGTACGCTCCACTCCGACATTGCCCTACTTTTCCAATACTAATATGTTTCACTTTATATGAACCACATAGTGCAATAGACACAAAATGGGAGCACTCCCGACAGGTAATCTAAAACTTAATGCTGATGTTGTATTGAGAAGGGGGGAGGCTTGGTTTAGCTAAGGGATGGTAAATGGAGATGGGCTGAGTAGTTGTGGCGATAGTTGTACATGATGGTCTCATTTTTGCTAAATAACTCGAAAACTAGATTGTAATTGTTGGAGTGTGACTATATAATGGTGGTGCAAAGCTTCAAATCCGACTTGCAGTGTATGATGAATGCGGAGCTTTGGGCACCAGATCCGATCTTGCCCAAGGCCACCTAGGCAATGGCCTTGGGCCTCATGGTAGGACAGGCCTCAAAAATGCAAAAGCCCAAAAATAATCATTATATTTTTGGATTTTTCTTACATTAAATAACTTCTTGAAAACGTATTAGTGCAAATGAAGCGGAAAGTTGTCCCCCTACCCAAAAATGTTTGTTAATTTTTGTTCTGATTACTGTTTTTGAATTTTATTTTATTTTTAACTTTTATATCTAAAATATTTTGGACAAAACATGGTAGTCACCACCCCGTACATCACTAATTTTCAGAAGCCATTTATATTCTATTTCTTGAACACAAGAATTGATTTTCGAATGAATCAAATGGTGAGTACAATAAGCATAATGTTCCTCATCATGAGAGACCGTTTGATTTGACCATGGTTGATGATCGTATGCTTGTATAAAAATTATATTTAGGGCCTCATAATAATTTATAGTCTAGGGGATCTTGGAATTTTTACAGTCAGTCTAGAGGTGTCAATCCGGGTGGTCCGGGCCGGATCGGCCCGCCAACATATAAGCCCGTAACGGTCAGCGTGAAAAAAAGCCTGCCCCCTACGGGTTTTGGGCTGCTTCCGGGTCGGCCCACAAATTTTGAACTACAACCCAGGCCCGCCTGCTGACCCATCCGGATCGAGCCCATGCGGGTCACGGGTCGCGGTCTATTCCGATTTGGCCCGTATAATTGTATAAATAAAATTATAAAAATATAGAATTTTTCATATTTATAGCAAAAAAATATTTTTTTTGTTAAATGTAAACTAAAAATTGAACAAAATGATAAATTCATATTTATACCAAGAAATATTTATATAGAATTCAAATTTAATGTTACATGAATTATTTATAACTTTGTAAAGTTAAATTTAACTTAAACAAATAATAATTAAATGTATTTCTAATTACTATTATCAAATATTTATATCATAAGTACATCCCAACTAGGTTGGCACCTACTTTTTATTGTAATTTATAGTTTAAGTACATCCCAACTAGGGTGACTCATCGCCCCCCCCCCCTTTTTTTTCAAATTTAAAAAAAAATAATAATAATAAAAAATTCACAGGTCAGCGGGTTAACCGCGGCCCGTGAAGGTGCAACCCGCGAAACCCGCGGGTCACACCTCTTTGACCTGTGAACCGTTAGCTCGGGTCACGGGTCGGCTCGCTGTCCCGAGTCGATCCGGGCAGATTTTCACGGGTCTGGCCGGCCCGTCCGTCTTGACACCTCTAGGTTAGCCCTGTTTGACACACATATATTTATCTTTACTTGATGATGTACATCACAGCTCATGCTACTTTGGGCCAATTTGATATAAGATTTTTCAAACGGTAAAGTTTTTGGATGATTCGTGGTTAAAAAGTAAAGAAAAATTATGAATTTATGTACAAAATTATTTTATTTAAAAAATATATGAATAAAAAGGAATTTTAAAATGTACCAAACAGGACATTTATTTCCCACAGGTAGCCCACAATATGGCAGCTTCTTTTACAGATGATTTTGTAAGTCGTAGTTGGTTGGATTGTATTCCGCATTTTCTTTCGCCTTTCATAGAGACGACTTGCACTAATGGAACAGTTTTGACATTTAAAAGAAAAGGGATAGTTAATTCATTAGTTAATTCATGCCTTCAAACATTGCAAATAATCTAAATGGAGAAGCTGCACCAAAGGCTGCCAGAAGATGGAGAGAATTTAGTAATACAATTTTAGAGTAAAGTTTTAAAAGTTTATACAGATCTTGAATCTTGTTGGACAAACAGTTCTGCAAATGAAAGAAGCTCAGTCTACCTTTCAGCTATATAAACTCTGTATAGCTATTTGTCTTGAAACTATACATGCAAACAAATGTGAATATATCAACAGCGCTAAAATATTTACTCCTCTCTATAGAAAAATACTACCATATCAATTTGTTAACAGAGCATGATCCATGAGTCAATGCAAGCTGTTCAGACGATTTGTAGTCGGTTTTTTCCTATAGCTTTTTCCTCTGAGGGATTGGATGATGCAACTCTCCTGAGTCGCCACTTGATGAGGATGGATTAAGCCCATACTCACTTGTCGGAAATTCTTGGCTTGACATCACCATCTTCCTGAACTTCATCATGTCAGCATTGTAGGCACAAGTGTCGTAAGTTTCTGTATTCCCAGTTGGATTATTATAGGGCGTTCCATGTGCTGTCTTACTAGCATCATTTAAGTCCTCTAAAGATGCATCTCCATCCAAAGCTCGTACAATCTATATAAAGAGTTCTCATGAATCAGACAAGGTCATACACATATTTAAGCCTTTTGTTAAGAAGATACAAATTACAGTTACCTGACTCATTCTAGGACGCCTTCTTGCAGAATGGCGTATACAGGCAGCAGCACAGGCTACCATACGAGCCATCTCTTGGGGATCATAGTTACCCTGAAGACGTGGATCCACAAGTTCACCGTAGTTTCCATCTTCCATGGATTTTGATAGAAGAGGCCTAGCCTATTTATTACAAGGGAAATTGGATCAGAAAAGGTAGAAAATGAAAATAAGAAACATTCTTCAACCAAATATAACAGGGAACTTCAATTGCATAATTATTAGTGGTAGGTACATGAAAAACATAGATATTGGGATTGAGAACGAACCCAATCTACTAAGCTGTCTTCCATAATTTTACCCGTAGGATCTACAGGTCGCCTCCCTGTTATGAGTTCCAATAGCATCACTCCATATGAGAAAACATCAGATTTCTCTGTTAGCTTGCCACTGGATGCATACTCAGGAGCCAAATATCTGAATTTCATGGAGTCAAATTCCGAATTAGCACGTCTACCAATCAGGTTATTTCAGTTTAAAATCCAGCATTTCCTTCCATAAGATGTAAACGTTGAACATCCTAGGATGAACATATCCTAGAAAACATTTAGGCAATTGCAAAACCTTTAAAACAACCTCAACATTTCCACTCTTCTTACTATTAATCGTCCTAATAGTTCTCCCTGACAATCAAGATAACAATAGACTACAAACATACATAACAAAAAGTCAATTACGTACCCAAAAGTTCCCATGACACGTGTGGAGACATGAGTATAATTATCGGAAGTGAGCTTAGCCAATCCAAAGTCTGCCACCTAGATAACACGTATAACATCAAGAAGTCTATCGTGGTAATGTAATAACTAGTCATCCTCTAGGGCCTATGCTGCTGGTACATCAACAACATTTAAATATTACCATAGCTTCAAAATTGTTGTCAAGGAGAATGTTTGCAGCTTTGATGTCGCGGTGGATAATTCGCGGGTGGCCTGCAATCTCATAGGAAAATACAAAGACATATCAACTAATGAACTTGCATAAGTTTGTGGGGAGGAAGAGTTGAGAAATGCATACAGTCTTCATGCAGGTAACCAAGCCCCTTGGATGATCCCAGTGCAATTCTAAGCCTAGTTGCCCAATCCATAACTGGTTGACCTTTTCCTGCAACCACATATTAACCTTTAAAGCATTCATAAATCATGTACTATTGATTGCACCGGACATCATACGAAAAGAAAAAGAAGTTAAAATCTTATTTATTATTGGCAGTAACAAGAAACTAACCATGAAGGTGGAACTCCAAGGTCCCATTTGGAACAAATTCATATACTAACATTCTCTGTGCATCAGCAACAAAGTATCCAACGAGCGACACAAGGTGGCGATGATGGACACGACTAATGATCTCGACCTCAGCCTGGAATTCCCTTTCTCCTTGTCCACTACCGGACTTGAGACTCTTAATCGCCACTTCTTTTCCATCAGGTAAGATACCTTTGTGTACAAATCCAAATCCACCTTGGCCTAACAAATTGGCCTGAGAAAATCCTCCTGTCGCGGCTTCTAGTTCTTCATAAGTGAATTGGCTCTTGGTAAAGCCATTAATACCTCCCACATTTGGAGATGGAGGTTGCCTAGGAGTCTGATTCTGCCCTGAGAAACAGGAGTTAAATTCACTGCTGCTATTTGCCTGTACTGGATAAGTTGGTGGTGCAGCTGCCCAGCCACCAGCGTGTCCCATAGGCGTTCCCATAGAACCCAATGGTGGAGGAATCTTAACAATTTGTTCCATAGGCTGGGGACTATTCCACTGTGTGGAAGCTTGGAAGTACATCTCTGCACCTGAAAGCCAAGAAAATAGTGCACATAACAAGAATTACTCATTTAGAAAAATTGTGTAAAATTGAGAAATTAAAGTTATTGTCTTATTGACTAAACACACCTATTGGCCCATGTCCAGGGCTCATGTAATACGGCTGTTTCTTACGTCTCCTCGACCTCAACAATACTAGGCAAGTAATGAGTATGGCAAGAATTATGACTCCCCCAAAAACAATTCCAGCAATGATTACTACATTTGTGGAATCAGATGGTGGTGGTGAATGACCGGAACCTCCTGAGGAACCTAATGGCTTGCTTGTTGGTGATGAATGCGAAGGAGGCGGTTGGGTTAAATGGCCTGATGGAGGTGAGTGTGAAACTGGCGTTGGAGGGGGTGGAGAGAAAATAGGTGCAGGAGGAGAACCGGGGCGTGTAGGGGTAGGATTGGGAGTTGGGGGAGGTGGAGATAAAGGAGTAGTAGATGGGGGAGGAGGTGATTCCTTCGGGGGTGGGGGATGGGGTGAAGGGGGTGGAGACTCTTTGGGAGGTGGGGTGGGGGCAGCGGGAGGAGAAGAAGTTGGCGGGGCAGGAGGTGGTGAGGCTGGAGGAGAAGGGGGAGGAGATGTTGGAGGGGCTGGCGGAGGAGAAGCAGGTGGAGGTGACTTTGGTGGAGCTGGTGGAGGCGATGTAGATGGAGATGAAGCCGGCGGTTTTGAATTTAATGATGCTTCTTCTTCTGGAGATTGTTGCAGAGAGTCTAGAGACGTTTCAATAGAATTCTGTGACGGAGCAGTCTGAGGAGTTGCCATTTGCCAAAAATGAAGTCCCCGGAAAAATATTCACTTGGGAAGCTCAAATTTCTCCCATAAAACTGCTCTTCACAACAATTCAGAGCCCCTAAACACACATGGATTCATTGCCAACATTATTCAAAACAACAGGAACATCATCAATATTTTGCAAAAATTCATTCTAAACACAACATAGGATTAATGAAAATGCAATGAGAAACCAAGATTTGCATGACAGAGAAATGTAGTTAGGCTAGGTAGGTACCTTTGAGAAGAAATTTGCTGGGGTTCCCAACCTCAAGATTAAGAGAGAGGGAGACAAGGCATTGCATTCTGATTTCTGCATGTTAGAAAAGGCTACCCTTTGTCTCCTACAAAGAAGGGTCTCTCTCCTTAATTTCTTTTTCCAAATCAATCTCTATTTTAGGCAAGAATCGGTTACATTTTTATTTTCTTTTTTTACACCAGATCCGTGTATTGGCCATTCTAATTTTGTTACTCACCATTAGTTTATTCGAGGGGTGACAGCGATTCTTGATTCCATGCCCTTCAGATTCTTTCAATTTCGAGGGGAAAAAAGTTCACTTACTATTTCAAGAATATTGTCCGTTATTATATACATCCATTCTTACTTCTTATTATACTTGCCTTCCCCTCGTCCTCAAATATGAAAAAATTGTTAGGTTTATTAATTGTGGAAATTACACAAAACCCTACTTTTCAAGATTCATATTCAAAAATCAGATCACAAGTTTCATTTTTCAAAAATCAGATATTTCATAATTAATTAAATATTAATTATACAATTTTCATCACAATCCTAATTAATTTCCCCCAAACCCTAGCAATCATTTTCAATATTCCTCCTCCTCCTCCTCTTTTCTTCTCACCGTAATCTCTTCTCACTCTTTCTACCAATCCTCATCGGCGACGCCATCTTCGCCGATAGCCCACGCACCATTGCCGCGATACAGCTCCTCTACAGATGGCGCAACCTCGTGAGATACCACCTCCACAGATGGCGCAGCCTTTTCCTCCCTCTCTGCCGATAGCCCAACACGCCACGATATAGCACGTCCACAGATGGTGCAGCCTCGCGAGATACTAGAAGGGGCTATGCCACAGTTTGAGCTTTTATAATTTGAATTTTCGCTATATTTTTACCATTTGCATTTTTGTACCAATTTGGTTACTCTCTATTAATGGATTGTGAAAGAGTTTGAATGACATAATAGTTGGATATGTTTAGTTGTGATGAGCGATAACTGTGCAGTTTGAATGATATATTTGAAATGCAAAGCTATCTCTTGTGCAATATGCTTGATGGTTATCAATTTATGTTTATGGTTTTATCAATTTGTATTTATTGGGGTATTGAAGTGTTTTGTTTTTTATGCTTTTAGATTTAATATAGAATAAGATCGATCTTTTGCGAAGAAAGGAAGAACCATGTAATCCTTATGTTCAAAGAACAACAAATTTGAGATTACTCCAATTCCTACCATGCCTATTCCTCAAATTTCATCTCCTGAAGTTGAACGGCCTTCATCCTCCAATTTTAATTTGGAAACATTTAATTCTATTGATCGATACCTTGAAAATAGAAAGCAAATATGTGAACATCTATTTAATGAACGCGGTCAAATTATACGGGCCTATATATATGCTGGACCTTATCAACCAAAACTTTTGGAGTATGAGAGCAAAGAATGTGGAAAGCAAGAATGTCTCTTTCAAGAGTATTGGTACCAATCAGTTTCCTTAGTTGGAGTATTCGCCTTCAACATATAAGGCACGTCGTTTTATTGCTTCCTTTTTCTCAATGATAGCCACCTAATATTTCATCATTGGTTACTGTTGGATTTGATAGTTGGAAGAGAGTTTACACGGAAGTAAATGTACATTTTTTATTCATATTGGTACAACATCTTCATCGTATCATAATGGATGTAAAGGAAGAGCTAAAGATCTAACGAAACCAACTCAACATATTGACAAAATAATGCATTCTATGTCAAGTGAGAAAAAATGTTTGGTCCTAAAGACCACTATTGTAAGTTTTCAGTGGCTAGCACTTCAAGGATGTTCCTTTAGAGGCCATGGTGAATCTCTTTCTTCAGTGAGTCATGCGAATTTTCTTGGAATGGTGGTTGCATTTGGAAAATGAATACAAAAGTAGGAAAAGTTGTGTTAGGTAATGTTCCAAAAAATGCTACATACACGTTTACAGACATTCAAAAGAGACTTTTGAACATTATGGCTAATAGATTACGACAGAGAATTCGTGACAAAGTTGGGGATGCAAAGTTTAGTATTCTTGTTGATGAAGTACAAATGAATCTTCATGAGAACAAATGACCATTATCTTGAGGTTTTTGAGCAATAATGGAATTTTGACATAACTTTTTTTGCAGCCAAAAGTTCTAGTTACACTACCTCATTGAATCTTAAGGACCAAATTTCTGGTGTTCTTATTCGTTTCAACTTTCAAGTGCAAAACATGAGAGGCCAATGGTACGATGGTACTGATAATATGCTTGGAAGGTGGTGATCAAGTGCAAAACATGAGAGGCTAAGTGTTACTGGTCATTCTCTAAATATAATATCCCAGTCCGATGTTGGTGGTGTATACAAAAACATGACAATGCTTGAATTTGTATTTATCTTGCATGTAATATGTAGAACATTAGCAATTATGGATTTGCTTTGTCAAGCCCTTCAGAAAAAACTCAAGATATCTTAATTGCTATGAGATTTGTCCATACTAAAAAAAAAACAACCCTCCAAGCATTGAGAGAAGAAAACTAGGAAAAATTCCTTAAAGAAGAGAATTTTTTTTGCTCAAAAAATGATATACATATACTTGACTTTGATGATTTGTACATGGTTGGTCATTCTCGTGACTGTGAGCATCCTACCATTGAACATCATTAGTACTTTGATATTTTCAATACAGTCATAGATTTTCAAATAATGGAGTTAAATACAAGATTTAATGAGATATCATTAGAATTTCTCTCTCTCAATGCTTCTTTGGGTTCAAAAAACTCTTTTCAATCATTTAACGTGGATAATATTTGTAAGCTTGTAGATAATTTTTATCCTAAAAATTTTACACAGCAAGATATTTATTGTTTGAAATTTGAGTTGCAACATTATTGGAATGATGTGATTTCTGAACCTCGATTTCAAGTACCTACATATTCTGATTTATGACGGGGAATTGATTGCAAGTAGAAGGTCTGAGAGTTACATCATTTTAACTAAATTGATTTGTTTAGTATTAACACTACCTGTTTTAATGACGACTGTAGAGAAAGCATTTTCAGCAATGAAACATGTAAAGATTGAAATTCGTAACAAAATGGATGGTGATTTTCTTGTTGATTGTTTGACACTAAACATTGAACAAGAATTTAGTATGAGTTTAGATCTAGATTCTATTATAGATGAGTTTTATTTTGTAAAACATCACCGGGTACAATGGTAATAAGTAATGTTATATTATAACTTTTCTTGCAAATATATGAATTTTATTAGTATATTAATTTTTTAAAAAAAAATTCCCCCGTAACGTTAATTCCTAGCTCCTCCCCAGATTCTTTCATTTTCAAAATGTAAAAGCTAATATGAAATTATTTGTTCATTGATATTAAATGAGTTTTGTTAAATGATACATAATTATAGTTACTAATGATACGATAACAATACTAAGTGACAAGGATAAAAATCAAAGTGACAAGAACTCTAATCTACATTTTATAATTTGAATTACAAGTCTGAAATAAATATGACAATATTCAAAAAGATTGCAACTGTTGTCGTTGTTGAGGTGATCGATCCTTACTACTATGTGATGAGGTTTGATAAGGTGGAGATAAGCTTTGGGTGTTGCCATCTTCAATCTTCTTATTTTCAAAGTTCATCCTTAATGGGTCCTACTAAAATGGAGCTCTTGTTGGATATTCCGATCTTAGATAAATGTGAGTAAATTTGGTTATCGACATGGGCTTAGTAAGTTGCCAGCTAATCATTGGAAAAATGAGCTTATTGAACATGATTGAAATAAAGTGATAATTAATGGCAATGTATTTAGAGCATGTTTAAACCCTATCTTTTTCTTAAAAATGCATTTTGGAATAGTAGATTGATGAAAAATGTGTGGTTGAAAAAAAAATTGAGTTTGCGTGCAATATTATTTTATTGAAGAATATGTTGTTAAAAAAAAGAGAGAAAAATTGTATTTTGGAAATAATTGGGATCAAACAAGGGCTTATTTGAAAGCAATCTAATGTATCTTCAAAAGAACGATGCATGAATTGGAACAATTTGTTTACAACGAAGAAGGTGTCAAGACGTTTAAGGTATTTTATTGGAAGGCAATAAGTGGTATATGAAGATGTCGGTTCCACAGGAGCCATCGTTTAGACTAAGGGATTGAAAACTTGACATGGGACGGTACAAGGTCTTGTATGTATTGTGGTGAATGTTGACAATAGAAATCAGATCAATAAAATTTCTCTCACCTAACCAATATTATCGCCTTTTAAACTCACTAATTTTGATGCTCAAATTGGAAAAAAGATGAGAAATGACTATTTGGAAGGGATATATTTGAATTTGCATGCCTGTTATGCTTTTAGATGGTAGTATTTATAGATTTCTCTTAAGGCTTTGGAGATAATTCGATCATTTAGGAATAATGATTAATGGAGGCCTTTCATAAGCTAGCTTGTAACTGATTCTATTATAGTATCACATTTTATTGCTCACATGTACCTCTATAATGGTTCCCAACCTGAATGGGGGAATGGCTTGCCCTTTCGCCTCATGGCTCACTAAGCATGAGCTCGCGGAATTGATTCTTTGATTCAACAATTAGTCTCCGAAATCCAATTTTATTATTCATATTATATATATTAACATGCGTTTGTACCTGTTTCTTTTTTGTTTGTTGTGGCTTACATGGGCTATATTGAAGGGACACTCTATGAATGTAGCAGTTGTGGCATGTGCTACATGACTTTTATGCACATTTCAAGGTTAATGGCCCGTGCGCATCTAATGCATGTAAGTTATGTTTTGGCATCTTATTTTGATTATCACAAACAAATTGCGTTCATTCTTACAAATTGATTTCGAGTGTCTATAGTGACTATTGCAAATCAATAAAATTGAAGGCATGAAGTTCGAGGCAAAATAACTTGCATGCAATGATCGATATGGAAACAAAATTGATCAAACGAGGCTATGAAGATTGATATTGAAAAACTCGCAAGAAAATGCCTCAACAAGAATCAAGATAAAAATCGAAGTACAGTCAAGCATGTACATCAAGACGTTCAAAACGAAGCGCTTAGACTATTTACACTCATATGTAAAGGTAAAATACTTTAGTACATGGGAATGAACAGTGACAAGCTCAAAATCGATTTTATGCACGAAAAATCATGATACAAAAATGTTTACATAAAGATTATTTTTCAAAAAGTAAAAATCTAAAACTTATATTTGAAAATATCACTTACCTTGAAAAATATTTTCAAAACGTCGCTCAGGTACTTACATTTGATAAAAACTAAAATGAGGACGTTCCGGCATAAAACTGTCGTACCGGACGTCCGGTATGGTGGTTCTAGGGCCAACGGTCAAAAATTCAATTGTTCTAATTTTCTGACAAAACGGCTAGTTGACCGTCCGGTATGTGGCGGACGTCCAGTAAACTGCGTCCAGTTTGGGAGAGTTTTCGACGGTTTCTCACCTATAAATACCAACCCACTTTGCATTCAATAGCAACCATCCTAAGAGCAATAAGTGAGTATTTATTGAGATAAATCCTTGGTCTTTACTATTTACTCATCCTTATAAATTGATTTACATTTGAAAAGCATTTGATTATTCTAAACTTAGAAGATCAATTTCATCAAAGTTTTTCAAATCCAACACTTGAGATATATTCATTGCTATCTAATAAAGTGTTTGTCCTCTTCTCTTCTTGTTTTCAACTTTGAATCTATTATTCATTAAGAAGAGAAGATTTCACTTGTAAAACTCTTTTGAATCGAGGGTCATATTGATGTCACGTAAAGCTTAATAATTTGGGTCATGTTGAGGTCCCGTAAATATCAACATTGTAAAAGGATCGGTGCTCCTTGTTTGAAAATCACCGAAAGCATTATAAATTATTGGATTGCACCATAAGTCAATCACGATAGGGGAAAAGGCCTTGCTCGTGATGGAGAGCTCGGTAACGGGGGACGTAGATCAAGTTTGGGATCGAACCTCCATAAATATATCATTTGCATCTTCTCTCCCTTTTACTTATCTCTTTTATACTTATATTTGTCATTTAAGTTAATATATCTATTTCTTATTTGCTTGCAATTAGATTAATTTTACGAAAAAATGTTAAAAACCAATTCACCCCCCCCCCCCTCCTCTTGGTTAGCCATTCTTGGGCTTTCAAGTAATCGTATATGTTCCTTTTTGAATTCTTAGTCAGGCTCCCTTTAATATTCGATGGCTGTGATTGCCTGGGTACTTTGGATGATTGGGATTTGTTTAAGTACTTAATTTGGCGACTTACGCTCTCTTTTAAGACCTATAAATGCGTTCTCCCCTTTTGCAGGTTTTTTCTTTCTTGGTTCATCTTCTGTACTTCTTTGTTTATTTGTGCCTAACACCTTTCTTTGGTGATTTTATCTTTTGCTTTGAAAGATTCTTCGTAGTTTTCCTTTATTTTGCTCGTGATTCTTTTGTTAGGATATCTTCCCAAAGAGACTCCCAGGATATGTCATCTATTTCGAAAGTAGAAAGTTCTAGACTTAGGGATACCTCCTTCTATAACGAATGCATCTAGTTCTGGGGCTAACTCGAAACTTTTTAAATCGGGGAGTAATTTCCAACATTAGGTTGATAAGGGTCATAGGCATTCGAATGATTCAGATGACCTTAATGTTAGTAATAGGGAGGTTTTTGAAGCTTCAGAGATGTTCACGAATATTACTGAGAATGACTTGTGTAAAATTCGGAACCTCTTTGGTGTCCTCGATGATGTAGAGTTGATTTGCCTCAAATAATTCTAAACTAGGGATTGTCCCCTCATAACTGTATAATTATTCACAAACATTCAATGGATATAGGTTTTAGAGTTCTCTTTCATCATTTTTTTCGTAATGTTCTTTCTTCTTTCAATATTGCCCCTTCCCAATTTACTCCAAATGGATGAGCCCATATGATGGGATCATTTTTGCTATGGAATTTCACAGGTTTAGATAGAAGGCTTTCACCAGACATTTTTCAATATATTTACCATCCCATAAATGCGAGAAATAAAGCGAGTCCACATAAATGATACTATTATCTTTCCCCTCACTCCTAGGACATACTCAAAGATGGTCATTACTCTCAATAAAGTGCATAATTGGAAAGATATACTCGATTTTGGGATCTTTCACGACCCGACCTGACCTGGTTCTAACCGGGTTTCCTTAAACTTTGGTTCTCTAGCAGGAGAAGATTTAACATATTTTACTACATTGCGAATACTAATAATTGATGCATGTGCTTCCTTCAATCCCTCACATACAATTAAGTTAACAATATGTGCACAAAACCTCATGTGCAAATATTTTCCATCCAAAACACACTCATCCCTACTTCTACTAATCATCTTCCTCTTGAGATAAGAAATGGCCGTTTCATTTGCAGATGCATTATCAACCGTGATTGTAAACACTTTCTCAATACCCCATAAAGGCAAACAATTCTCAATTGTTTTACCAATGGTTTCACCTTTATGATTAGCAATCACACAAAAGTTCAAAATCCGTTTATGAAGCTTCTAATCAAAATCAGTGTGACATGAACTTTATTATTTGGGAAAAAAGAGTTTCTTCCTTGTTCGCTATAATTGGGGCTTCAACCTAATACCCATCCATCTACGATTATGCCCCAATTTTATTGTGAATATATTAAGTGTTTTTCCTTCACTTATTTCTGATTTTTATCTTAAAAATCATCTTATTTGACTATGTTGGTGCAGATAAACAATTGGCTCCCCTTCGCGATCAAGCTTTGAATGAGCTTCGTGCTTTGATAGCAACTATTCTTAATTTAAGTTATGATACTTGTGAAATTGAGGTATTGCTCCACCCCTCCAATCCAAAATTGTACAACGCCGATATCCAAGTTACTGTAAGTAAGTTTAGATACTAGCTTATTTGTTTCAAAGAATCATTTCTGTCTTTGGATAATATCTAATTTTTTTAGTGCAAACTAACTTGAGGAAAAAATTTTAGCAACCTCTAAACGTCAGAAAGTTGATGTACCTCCCCCTTCTAAAAAATTGACTCTTGAAGGTTCTGGGAGTTCTAGGGTTATGCCTTCAATGGCGATCGAGGTTTCAACCAAAGACCTCCATTGAAGTCCTATAGTGCTAGAGCTTCAAGATTATTTCTCAGAAATAGAAGATTCGACCCTACTACACCTAGAAGGGGGTGATTAGATGTAAATACAGAATTAAAACTTTAATTAACATGCAACAAATCACATGTTAATTATGCCTAGGTGATTAGTCAAACAAATTAAATTATCATATCTTTGAATATCGTAGTTTGTATAACAAACAATAAATATGAAAGCAGTAAATAAAGAACACCAATATGATGACGGAGAAATCCAACTAAGAAAAACTCCAGGACCAAGCCAGTTACCTCCACTATAGACAATATGGATTACAGTATGTTTCTAGCTAGCAAACTTCACTAGTTCCCGCTATTGTAATTCATGCAATCTCTAAGATCGGCTGTTCCTTCCAGACTCACACCTACTACTGTAGATACTATCTAGCCACCCTACTAGACTTCCCAATCTACCTCCTGTAGCTCCTGATCTACTGTACTTTTTAGTCTCCTGATCTTCTTTCATTGTCTCTTCCAAGTGGAATTCCAAAAATCTCCAATTCTTGTGCTTTTTCTGTACTTGCAGTCCACCTCTTCCAAATCTCAATGAAAGAGCCAGTTCCTTAAAAGATTAAGGACGCTAGGTGTTTTGAATTATGGAACCTTTGATATTTTCCAAAATCGGGTTAATGGATCTCAAGAATGAATATGGATGAATCAATCAAAGAATAGCTTCTTAGATCTCTCAAAAATGTAGAGAATATGTGTAATGACCCGACATTGCGTCGCAACCGTTATCATATCATACGTACTGTCCGCTTTGGGAGAGCCTAGACCCATCTTACCCCTCACGGATTTCTGACGCGTCTCCCAGGATTCGAACCCAATACCTTCCTCATATGGAAGATTTAAGTTGAATCCTGGTACCAATTGGGCAACCGAGTTGTAACGCCTCAAATTCTAAAGTTGTAATGCCCTAAATTCTAGGAACTCAAAGCGTTAGAAATCTTCTTAATTTGAGCTCTTTAATGTCAACCAATATAAATTTCAAATAAGGAAAATTTGTAGTTGGAAATATATTATAAAAATAAGATGGGAGATAATTGTCTATATAAACTTAGACAATTATGGTAAAATTTGATTTTGAAAAACCTTCGGAAGAAAATCAGTAATACCATTAGGGCAGTAGCAGAAAAAAATTGTTTGACCTGGCAAACGTCAACTAAAAATCACAAAATTTTAACAGAGACTACGAAATATATATACATACATCCTAGAAATAATTGAGCTCGCTTCGATAACGTTTGAAGTACGAAATAATTTTTCAACTATGCTGGACAGATGTTTCAAAACCGACTCGATGCAGTCTACCAAAATGAACACAACTTTTTCTGTAGATAATAATTTAGGGTAATTCAAAAGACCACTATTAGAAGACTTGTAGATCTTTCAAACCCAACTGATTTCACTCAAATATATGTACCATAGCCCAAGTTATACCATTTTTAAATAGGTAGTAGAATTTGAAATTCAATACAGCAATAAATAAACTTAAGATGTAGTCATTCAATCGTTTCTAAATTATAGTCGACATACAATGAAAAAACTTTAAGCAAAACAGAGAATTAAATATATTGAAAGTGTCATCTAAGTATTCATAAGAGATTTAAACAAATGAACATTTTATTAGAAAATTAAATGCATTCTAAGTCACCGAGCACTTGCCACCACTGCCATGCCTTCCATTAACCTGTAAATTTTGTAGGGATGAGTATCACGAGTAATACTCACTAGGAAACACTTAAATAAATGGTAAAAATATGTGTATTTTTCAGAAATGTAACTTTGGTTATTTGTGTTACCGTAAAAAACAAACCGGTGATCAATCGGTCTGTTTACTCTCGGGTTTTATTAACCCATTTCATGTGTCATAAATTATCTCTTCATTTCTTGTTTGAAACACCGAAGGATACTTCCATTCTCTCATGAGTAACACAATAACACTTTAAATGCAAATCAAAAAATAAATAATTTTTACTTCGCTTACAAAAGTGTCGAAACACCCCTACCTTGAATTATTGGAGTTTGAATAACCTTTATGCAACCAATTTGTAGTAAAACGCAGCGTACTCTTAGCGTTTGCTTCAGAAATATGCAAACTCAAAGTGACTTAAGTTTATGGATAAAGGGCGAAATGATTTTATGTGTAAGTATTTTAGGTTGGAAAATGAAATCTCTTTGTAAATGCAGTGTATGCAATTGTAAGAAATGAAGTTCTAGTTTGTTTTAAAAAGAAAACTCTAACATACATACATACATATACATATATATATATACATACACGTAACTCCAATGAAACCAAAAAGACTTTTTGGTTAAATCTTTAAATTCAAATATATTAGATGCAAAGGAGTTATGGGACTATTTGAGAATGTGAAAGGTAAAAAAAAAATGATTGCAATTCATATCTCCCAATTAAAAAGAATTTTAAATGAGTTAATGATCTTAATAAATTTTAAATCAATTTAAAGTGAAGGTTATGTTTAGGTTAAATTAATTACATTACCTTTTCAAATCATGTATAACCGTACCATTGAAACCCCCATGTTCTCATTATCCCTGCTAATATAAAAGAGTCAATCCGCCAGATACTGTTCATTCTTGAAGCATTTTGTTTCCCATTTTATCCTTCAATCTTTTCCTCATTTCACACTGCTGCCCTATTTTGTCTGCATAATCCGTGAATTCATTCACGAGATTCACAATGCCGCACCCACTGCTGCTTATTTTCCTATCTTCTCCGCAAAATCCATCAATTCATTCGTAAAATTCACAGAATTCACCCCCGCCTCGCTGCACCCGCTGCTGCCTATATTTCTCTGCAAAATCCATAAATTGGATTTACAAAATTCACGCTACTGCTAATATAAAAGAGTCAATCCGCCAGATACTGTTCATTCTTGAAGCATTTTGTTTCCCATTTTATCCTTCAATCTTTTCCTCATTTCACACTGCTGCCCTATTTTGTCTGCATAATCCGTGAATTCATTCACGAGATTCACAATGCCGCACCCACTGCTGCTTATTTTCCTATCTTCTCTGCAAAATCCATTAATTCATTCGTAAAATTCACAGAATTCACCCCCGCCTCGCTGCACCCGCTGCTGCCTATATTTCTCTGCAAAATCCATAAATTGGATTTACAAAATTCACGCTATACTCATCCGTCCCCGACCCGCCGCTGCCTGAAAGTTATTTCTTCGTTTTCCCGACAACCGGGTGGTGACAGAGGCGGTGCCTCCGTGTAGAAGAGGCACTGCTAGACAGGGTGCCTCCGTGTCTCTGTGAGACACGGATATAGACACGGCCGTGTCTTAAGTGCACAGGTGGTTGGGTGTGTGGCGTTAATAATCTCCAACAGCAGGCGGCAAGTAATAATCTTCTCTCTCTGCTTATTTTTCAATTTTTATTATCATCTTTTGTGGAATTGGATTAGGACCCATATTCTAGATGATTTATTTTTCGGATTGGTTCGTGTATAGTTGATGTTATTATGCCTATTGGTTGCAATTAGAAATTTAGAGTCAAGAAATAAGTCACAAGTACTAAGGAAAGAAGGAAATGAGTTAGCTTAATTTTGTGATCAGGAATTACAGCAGAAACGAATTGGAATTGAGTACGAGATTCCCTGCGCATATTAATGTCCATAAATGTATATATACAGATTTTAAGGCATGAAGTGTTGCAAGTCAAACAAAGGCAAATGGATGTATACCCACCAAATTATTATTCAAATTGGTAATGGAATTGAAGTCGAAGAACAGGGAAAAGAAATGGTTTTGGCTCAATTCTAATTAGAGTATGTATCTGCAATATATATGGACAGAAAAGAGAGGGTTTGAAGGGTTGAATGGCCTTTGTGATGTTGCAGAGAAGTTAGTTACGATAAAGAAAAGTAAGGCATATTCATTTATTTACAAGCTTTTGACTTTACCGTCAATTCTACTTATTGCTACCATTACTGATAAGAGTATTTTTTTGCAATGAGCATTGTAAATGATATATGGATGATTAATGGATGAATGCTAGCATAATTATTTATGTAGAGAAAGATATATTTTTGAAGATTGATAATGAAGTCATCCTACAATGATATCAAACTATTAAAACTTGCAAGGAACAAGTGTAATTTATTAACTATGTCATTTTTTTTTGTCATAATATTGTTTATATTTTTACCATCGTTAGATCCATGGTCGAAAACTCACAGTCCGGACTTGATTAAATTCCACTCACACTGTACAATATTCGTGGCTCTGCCGCTGTGCAGCTGTGCCATTATTTACGCTCGGGGTAAGATTCACAGTTGAAAATCTATTATCACAATTTCTCGTGCAAATTTCTGTATTGTTTTAAATTTTTTAATTGCAGCTTGGAATTTATAACTTGGGACAGCAGTTGCATGTTGTTCTTACAGATGGTTTTTTTTGTCTCTCTGTTATTTATGTTTCCATTTTTTTACTATTAGACTGTGATTTGGTACATGAATTCAGGATTAATGTTTCAAACAATGTATAAAATAGTTATTTCCAGGTTGTGAATTATTCAATCCATGTACAGATTTGTTCTTTTCCAGAATTCAATAGCACATATATGCATTAATTTCTGGGCCAATATAACGAACCACAAGAAGAAAATAGCTGCCAAGAAGGAAGGAGAAGTAATGAACAATCTTTCTTTTCCATTTTTTTAGCAGATACTTTACCCAGTACTCTTTGTTAGACTACCGAAGTAGGCTGCGTCTTTTTCCTTCTTTCCCCGCACTGGTACACTAATTATTATTATTATTTAAAATCTTTATGGTGGTTTTTAACTTCTGCGTACAAAATTTTATAATTGGAGCTTTTAAGCCCGCTTGCCACATTTCAGTTACATCGTATAATTACAGTATTGGATGATGGGAATGAAACAAAGGACAACAGCTTCATTTATGTAAGTTTTTTAGCACGGTTTATTTTACTATTAGAGATAAGTAATCTTCTTTAAATAATGTGAATTTTACCTTTTACCAAATAAATTTCATTTCAACTACTTATTTCCCCTTTCCTTTAGTTTCACCATTTCACTTGCAATTTGCAATGTTTGCTTCCTGAATTCAATAGCCTACATTTTGTTCATGGGTTGCACATTACTCACATGGTCATTGCAAAGAGAAAACGTTCTATGGGCTTAGGGGTAGATCAATTCAAATCATCAAATGCAAATATATATTTTTGACTCCAAAGTACATTTATCCTTACACAATTCAAGTAAATTTCTAATTTAGGTATATGATGTTGTTATTATTTTATTGATCCATTTTTCCTATGTTTTTAGGAATTATTTCTGATTCGGTTAGTTCTCCGAACTTTTTGCAAATGAAGTTTTTAAGGACTCTTAATCTTCTTTCAGAACTTCAGTCTATGTAATAGGTAGATATATATATTTCTTTCCTGAACTTTGTCTCTGTTGATTTGAGCAGACGTGTTTTTATCCATTTTCGTATAAATCTCTAGGGCAAAGAACCACACTTATGATGATGTTGTGGAAAGGCTGGCTCAACGTCTCAGATTGGATTCTTCGTCTATAATTCGGCATACTCCTCATAACCAAAGCCCACTCCCATCAAATATAGATCAGTTGATCAGTTGGTAGACATGCTTATGCACTACAATAAGGTAGCCCTGACATGAATTCTCCTTCTTTTTCCTTTTCTTGTTAAGGTGGAGTCGTTGATCCATGGATTAATAATTTATGGTTTCCTTTTGATAGATCTCTGATATTCTTTATTATGAAGTATTGGACATTCCTCTGCCACAATTGCAATGCCTGAAAACACTGAAAGTTGCTTGTCACTATGCTGTAAAGGACGAAGTATGTATAATTACTCCATTACATTGGTATGTTTTTCTGTTAACTCTTGGCTTGATTTTCTATAACATCTTATAGCCATTAACACCGTGTTCCTTTTTCAGTGGCCCTCGATGCCATCCGAGAATAATGTACAAAAAGTGTTTGATAAATGGTAGGATTAAGTTTTCTACTTTCATAATTAGTTTAGTAATTAGTTTTGATATGCTTTATATAATAGGTTATTCAATTTGTTATTATATAGCAGTCTTTATTAAAAAAAATTAAATTTATTTCTGTGCGGCACGGAGACAAGGTGTCCGAGCAGTGTCCGGACATGGGCATTGTGTCCGGGCGGTGTCCCCTTTCCCTTTCCCTTTCTCTTTCTCTTTCTCTTTCTCTCTCCCCTTAGTCCCATCTTCTGCACCGTGTTTCCACTCTCTTTCTTCTCTCACATAGCAATGTAAATCCCTAGCTTTAAACTCATAAAAATCTCATATTTCTTGTGTCTTCTGTTTGATCCTCGTCAGGTTTGTATATTTTTTTAATTTCTTCCTTGAATTTAGTCTATACACTTCTGGAAATCTGAGATGTGGACGGGGTGCAAATCCAAGTTTTTTCTTTTTTTTTGCCCGAGTGCAGATTCATTCAAATTGCAACCCTAAAATGCAATTCCCAAATCACACAGGTTGGTTTTTTTTTTTTTTTTTCCCTCACTCCAAATTCTCATTCAAAGAGGAACAGCCGAGTGAAGATTCATTAAAGTTTCAACCCTAAAATGCAATTATACTTTGTAACCCCCCCCCCCCCCCCCCCCCCTAATTTTCTAATTTTGGTGCTTCTGGGTGGTCCTTTTACTGTTTAATTTTTACTCTTTTTTTAAGGGAGATGTTGAGGGGTATAGCATCAATGGTAAAGTAAAATTCGCAGGTGGGTTTTTCTTTTATTATTTGAATTAGGCCTTTTTTTCATTTTTATTTTTACAAGTGTAGATAGTTTGAATACTTTTGCTTGATGTTGGCTTCTACTCTATGTTCTTGTAAACTTTGATGGTACAGCTATTTAAGAAACTAAATTATCGGTAGGGTAAACTAGATGAATTAAATTGTTAGGCATTACCTGTTGAGTTTTAGATTTGAGGAAATTTTGCCTGAACACGTTATCTGAACTTTCTGGGATAAAATGTGGCGTAAGAAAATATGGCGTCAACAATGATATTGATAGGGACACATCACTTAAGGGTTTTTATGTAGAGATCAAGTTTATCACAGTCGCTTATTTTGACTCTTTGATATTGTAGTAGTCGAATATTTACTTAATTAGATTTCCAGATCGAAGTTGAATATCCTTTTGAAATCAAAGATCTATAGACATGTCATCCTTGGAAGCTAAATTGCTAAGGAATTCTTTCACAATAGTATAATTTCTACTTTTCAATTACTATGAAATGACATTTTGTTGTTTGATTTCTGAATTTCAGGTTGTATTCTTTTAGATTTATGATTAGTGCAATGATGTGCTCTGGTCTGCAATTTAGCTATGATGAGCATACTTAGCATTATTAAACTTTATCTGATTAATTGAGCAATTAAACAATGTCTCACTTAAATGGTCATAAAGATGATTTATATAAGTGATGCATTTCTCAATTTGGCTTGAAGTGCTCGCTATATGTTAAATTACGACATTGTTGAATTATGTGAGTTTATTTATTGAAGGATTGTTGGTTGAAAAGAGTGTAAATGAGCCTTCATAACCTAAAAGGTATAAAGTGGGTTATCAATGCTCTGAGCTCAAGAGAAGTGAAGTTTATTTGTGAATGTATAGAATGAAGACCAGTGTGCTAATTAAGTCAACTATGGTTGCTGATTTTTCCCCTCGATTTTTTTAATTTTTTCAGCTGCAAAGGGTTTATGAGATGGGAAAAATTGGAGTTTTTTTATTGGGTTTGAATTAAGAGCTGGAGCTTGGATTCAATGGTTTTTTCCGAATTTTAGAAAGAGGTAAAACTCCTTTTAGTTTTCTATAATTTTTTTTTTTGGCTGTTTTGAATAATTTATGGCTGTGTTATATGGTTGGAATCGTTTATATTTTGCTACTTGCTGTACTAATTACCATAATCCTAATTATCTCTTTTGACTCGAAATTTTTTGACAGGGATTATGATGCTGAAAGTGTGGCGCAAAGGTCTGTTGACGAGTTTATCGATTGCAACACATCAATTAAACATATGAATATGAAAGTACCTATTGTTTCCTTTTACAAAATGCTTTGGATATAGTGAAAAGTTCTTTTGTTTTGACATTGGAATAATTGTGAATATTGTATTCAGGTGAAGAGACCGAGGGAAGGATATGGAAAACTGGACAAAATACAGATGATCATTTGGGAATGTTGTGAACTTTTGAATAATGTTGTGGATGATAGTGATCCCGATTTGGATGAACCCCAAATTGAGCATTTGTTGCAGACAGCGGAAGCAATTAGAAAAGATTATCCTAATGAAGATTGGTTACATTTAACTGGCCTTATTCACGGTATGTGCTAGCTAATATCCTTAGACATATTCTAATAAGACTAAGATTTTATTTTCCTTACCATGCACGGTGTGGTGACGTGAAATCATATGTAAATTTACTATGTTAAATTAAATTCATTTTCCTAATCTCGTATATATCTCCCTTTAATTCTTTGTATTCGACGCGAACATTACCTTCAAAATAACAAAGTCCGTGCATCGCACGGGCCAAAACTAGTATATATATAAAAGGTAATCATGTATAACCGTACCATTGAAACCCCCATGTTCTCATTATATATATATATATATATATATATATATATATATATATATATATATATATATATATTAAAAGATAACACTTTTCTTTCTATTAGAGTAACTCGAATATAACTAGCTCAAAATTACTTTTTCTTGAGCCCAAAATATATATTTTAACGCGAGCTACGAAATGAGTATAATATTTGATATATTTTATCAACTTCTAAAATGCTTAATTATTCAATTCAAAATAAGATTTACGATAAATTCTATACAAATACATAAGAAATAAATACTTTACGCAAATGAGTGCATTGAAATAATTTTTAACTTTTGGACTTAAAATATGTCATAGCAAATCTTTAAAAGAAATTCGACACCTTAAAAATATTTTAAGACAAGTACGTGCAAATTCACTATCATGGCCAAAATTTTAATTTGAAATCTTAGGAAGGGTCGTAGCGACTTAACATAACTCAAATTATTTTCGAGTTCTACAAGAAATTTCTTTTACAATGAAATATAAGATTTTTTTCTGGGTCGCTACAATATGATATGCAAGAGAGGCACAATGTAGCAACCTTACAAAAGTCATCCAAAGCCTTTGTATTTATAGTTGGAGGTGTTTGAGTGGTATGGACCATCAAAAACTCTCCAAAATCGTGAATTAGGTTTGCCCGCACAGGTAGGTCGCTCGAGGGAGCTGTCGGCGAAGGTCGGGTGAAAATGTTAGCTGCTTTGGTCGCTCGAGCGAAGGTCGAGCTACAGTTGATCAGTCGTTGGTATTTTCATCAAAACTTTTGCTATCGATGTCTGATTACGATGATTAAAATTTCCTTGGATAGCTAATTCGAAGGGCTACAATTATTCTAGAAATAGCCCTATCCAAATTCCAACGTTTTCTATGTGAAAAATGCATTGCAGTTACAACTGAGAATTTGGAAGATAATTTGTGCGGCTCTTTGATATTCTTTAGTCTTCTAATTGCAGTCCCTTGATCATGTGTGACCTTCTTGGACATCTTGGCCTCTTTCAAGAACTCAAACCCTAACTTACCTAATTTATACAAATTGCACCCTAGGTCCTTGACTTTTACAACACGTTACAAATTAGTCATTTGTCCACAGACTTGCCAACACTAAAAACCTAACAAGCTCACCATTTGGCATTCTGTGACAAAACTACATAATAAGTCAAGGAAATAAGAAATGTCAAACTACAGTACCCGAGTTACTCAGTCTTCTACTTCTTGCATTTCTTGGTTTATCTGTTTCCTGAAATCAAAAACTCAATACCAGTGTAAAAGTACGTGATATAAGAAACCAAAAACTTATAAACACAAATAAGCATGCTAGTTTGAGACATGACATTAATGTCAATCAAAACACCAACCGAAACATTACATCACAAAACATCAAAACTCAAACAGCTATGCATATGACATGCAATGCAGAAGCAATGCACATTCTCCCCCTTACTGCAGACTAAATGTTTTTATGTAGAAGGCAAATGTATCTATGTCTCTCCCCAACACCACCTAAAGACGTAACAAATGTAGTTGTTCAAACAATAAAATGTGTATATTCTATCTTCCCCTTACAATAAGATCTCTCCCCATTTTTGTCACAAATGTTGAAGGGACATAGCAAAATTACACAACATCTCAACAATGTAGGTATAAGCAATCACAAGTATATGCAGTGAACAGTAAAGTATCTCACAACTCCAACTTAAAACACACATGGAGTAAATGATATAAGTAACTCATTTGTGTTAAGTGTCACTAATCTTCTGGCAGTAGGACTCCATACCTTAATTTTGTGAGAAATGACATGCTAAATCTCACTGCTAATAAGTATATTCTTCTACTTATGAAAGTCAAACCTTAAAGAACATTAGAACCTACATATGAAAGCTCACTTCAAATCAATTCTTTTCTCTCCCTAACTTACAGCATAAAGAATTTTTCTTTTATCACACTTTAAATAGGAATGCTCATATAAATTTTTTCATCTTAAGTGCAGGCTTCTTTCCATTTAGCGACTAACCTGACCCCTGTAACAAACTTTAGGCCGGTTAACCCAAATCGGATGACCATAGGTACCAGGTTATGAGAAACCCCGCAAGCTTAATAACTCAAGTCAAGTAAGTTTCGAAAAGTGGCATTAATATATTGAACCCCGTTATATTATTATTTTTCAGTCATATATTGATTCATGCAGGGATAAAATCAAGTTTAGGTCTAATTAAAATGGTCAATTCATGTTCAAAGTCACCCTACTAACATGTGAATGTCATCCTAAATCTCACACAAGCGGTATAGTCCTACTGTCAAGATCATAGTTTGTGCAGTGCATATGGTATATGAAGAGACTTATATTAAATACTCCATAAACATCCTAAGCTAACAATGGAAATTATATTACAACTCACTAAATAAACTCATTCTTGATTAAAACCAACAAAATCAAGTGCATGGTATACCATGCAGTAAAACAATTTCCAAATCAAAATCTTTTTTTTTTCGTATAAAAACATAAATGCACCAAGCACACAAAAAAAAAAAAAAAAAAAAAAAACAAACAAACAAACCACAAGATCAAAAAGTAAAATGCACGAGAACAAATAAATAAATAAACATGATGCATACATATATCTGTCACATACTGATAAAGCACGAGCACACATCAAAACAAAATACATAATTAGTTAGGTATGCAAATACTCTTATCTTTAAGACCACCGTGATCTATTTCAGAATTTTTCAGATCACTCTTATTCACCCAAACTTGCCTAGTAATAGAAATATTTCTATTCATCTATGTCATTATCTTGGTTAATTTACTTACCTGATTAGTAAGGAAGTCAATCTGACCAACATAATCATGATTCTTATTTCTATTCAGGAAATGATGACATCTATATCGTATGTGTCCTAACTCACCGCAGTGAAAACATATGGAGATAAATCTAGGACCAATGTAATGTGAATGCTGACGTCTATTCCTAGGTCGACGGTTCATACGCTGTCTAGTATGCCTCTGTCTAAGAAATCCCTTATCATTACGATGAGGTTATTCACATGTTTGGGCTGGTCAGTAGCAGGACAAAAGTGGTCTCAGAATTACTAGCAATGTTATCCTTAAAACCTAGACCTCCCTTATTTCTCGTCAGCTTGCCCATTCCTAAAATGTTGTCTAACTTTTCAGAACCACTAGAGAAGACAAGCAGTTGAGACTTAGAATATTCTAGATCGCTCAGAAGGTTCTTAACCTGAATTTCTAAGGTCTCTCTCTCAATGGTCAACTCTCCGATTCTTCTAGAGGACTTCTCAAGTTCACAAGTGAGGTTCCTAACATGAGTATCTAAAGAGTCATTCATGGATTTCACTTCACTCAGGATCAAGGTAGATTCCTTAATATGCGCTACTAACTTCTCATTTTCCAATTCAATTTCCTTATTTCTCGTGCTAGAGGCTTTGTTCTTAGTGATAATCTTAAGACTCTCATCATACAACTTATCATAAGCCTCTTGGATATCTTCTTCACTCTCAGACTCTTCATTAGAATCCTCACCACTACTTACGTTCCCGGCCTTCTCACTCTTCTTATCAGAATCATTCCTAATACTAGTAGTAAAGGCAAATATACTTTCCACTTTCCTCATGAGTGGATTTCTCACTCTGATTGTCCGAGTTAGACTCGTCATCAGTGAGAATAGCATTTATAGCCTTATCCAAATTTCTCCTACTACTAGGGCACTCACTCCTAACGTGGCCAAAACCTCGACAATTACGGCACCTCACGGATTTAGATGTTCTCCTAGATTCACTCGGGCTACCTCTATGTCTTTTTTAGGTTCACGTTGATTCCTAAGCATTTTTCAAAATTTTTTAGTAAGGTAAGCTAACTCTTCATCATTAGGTGAATCTGAATTTGAGGACTCCCTATGACTATTCCTCACAGTGTTTAAGGCCACAGACTTATCGTTTGTCGGTTTAGCTAATGTCAGCTCATAAGTTTGGAGAGATCCAACCAGCTCTTCCACCTTAATAGAGTCTATATCCTTACTCTCCTCAATAGCAATGATTTTAGCCCTGAAACAATTTGGTAAGGATCTAAGAATTTTACGAACTATCTTCGGCTTAGGGATTCTCTCTCCTAGGTTGAAACTAGAATTAACTATGTCATTGAAACTCGCATAGAAGGCATTGGTCAGCATTTACAATTTCGAGTTCTTAACAACCTGAGTTCCCTCATGGGTAGTCTATAAAAAATATCTCAAACTTCTTTGGCTACCTCACACATAAACACCCTCCGAAACTCTTCAAGGGACACTGCCATAAATAGGGCATGTAGGGCTTTGATATTCCAATTACACTCATCTAAGTTAGTCCTAGTCCAATTAGCAATGGGAGTGGAGGGAAACTACGTTTTCTACAGTAGTACTAAGGACATTCCAACCATTCACTACACTCAGCCATATATGCTCATCTATAGATTTCAAAAAGGCTAACCTTCCAGTAAGCATAATTACGTCATCAAAATATGGGGGTACAGATAATGAACTACTCATATAGACAATCAAATAAGGGTCAGGAATCGAAATTAAGCTCTGATACCAATTGAGAAACGCAAGATTCGACCCTACTATACCTAGGGGGATGATTAGGTGTAAATGCGAAATTAAAACTTTAATTAATAAGCAACCAGTCATAAGTTAATTATGTTTAGGTGATTAGTCAAACAATTCAAATTATCCTATCTTTGAATATCGTGGTTTGTATAATAAACAATAAATTTGAAAGCAATAAATAAAAAACACCAATATGATGACGGAGAAACCCAATTGGGAAAAATTTTGGGACCAACTATCTCCATTATAGATAATATGGATTACAGTATGTTTCCAGGTAACAAACTTCACTTGTTCCTGCTGTTGTAATTCCTACAATCTCCAAGATCTGCTGTTCCTTCCAGACTCACGACCTGCTACCGTAGATACTATCTAGCCACCCCGTTAGACTTCCCGATGTAGCGACCGAGAACTTTTAAATAAAATTATTTCTCGAAAAACGTGTCGCTAAACCCTAAACCCTAACGTTAAAGTGAGAACGTGTTCGTCTAGCAGTTGTAAACGAATTTAAATTATTTCGAATCGAATCCAATATCGAATAATTATTTTAGTGTCAATTCCGATCTACTTTATTTAGATCAAATTTTAATAATTTCAAGTCCAATATTTAGGGCCCAATATTTATAGTCCAATATTTATAGTCCGATTACATAAATCAAAAAATTTAAATTATATTCCTTAAACCCAAATTCATTTCAGTCCATTACTCTTAATTCTAATTAGAATATTTTCCAAATGCCCAACTGTTTGGCCCAATAACCCACTTAGAAATTTGTGCCCTAATCATTACTATTCATATATCAACCTCATCCTCTACTCCTCCACAATTCACGCAGCCAAGAAATCTGGGTAAGTAATGAAATTTCTCCAACTCTCATTTTGGAAAGGCATGGTTGATGCTAGAACATCAATTTCTAGTATCAACATGAAACTTAACTGTGATTTCACCATTGATGCTAGAACATTAATTTCTAGCATCAACAGGAAATCACCAAACTGCAGAACCATCAACACCACCATTTCGAAGCTCCAGCCGACTGCAAGCTTCGAGCAATACACCTCAAACCACGACATCCACTGCCAACAACTCCCAACTGAAACCACCAAGCCAATCTACGAACCACCAAGCTAACCACCACCAAACCGAGACCTCAACTTCATTGCCCAACCCGACTGCAAACCGCAAGCTGCAGCCATTTCGAACGGTCCAGCAGAAA
This sequence comes from Fraxinus americana, assembly GCA_035079005.1. NCBI lineage: Eukaryota > Viridiplantae > Streptophyta > Magnoliopsida > Lamiales > Oleaceae > Fraxinus > Fraxinus americana. The sequence continues at coordinate 23,237,195 of CM068706.1, forward strand.
CCACCAACACCCAAGCTGCAACCATTCGAAACACCACCTCACTACACTGCCCAACCTCAACCCCGAAACCCAATTTTCGAACCACCAAGTGCAACGCACAAACCGTAGCTGCAACCCCAAAATCGACAGCCACTTCACCCAAAACCCACCTCAAATCAACCACAAAATCAAGAAAATACAATACCCATAAACATACCTTAGTCCCCAACCCATTCTTCAAAAATCCAAGTGAAAAATTGAACTCCAAGTCTTGGTCGACTCCCGAACCTTACGCCCAAAATCCTCAATCACCACCCCCACTTACCTGACCGTCGGCGCCGCCGCCGCCACCACCGCCGGTCGGTGGTGGTGGAATCGGAGGAAGGGGCTTCGCCCCCTTCCCGTCACCTCACTCTTTCTCGTTTACTCTCTCTCTCTCTCGGTAAATGAGAGAGAGACCGAGAGAGAGAGAGAAATGAAATTATGTTTTAATTTTATTTTGATTTTAGAATTTACCCCCTAGCCCCAAGTTTTTAAATTATTTTACTTCAATCCCTAAGTTTTTTAAGTGTTTTTATTTTGGCCCTTAACAATTTATTTGCAGTTTTAAAGAATTTCAATTTAGCCCATTATTTCTGCAAAAGTTTATTTCAGTCATCAAACCTTTTATTTATAGTTTCATAAAATTGTCAATTTAGTCCCTAATTTATAAAAGGTTTAATTTCAGCCATTTAGTTTTATTTTCAGCTTTAATAGATTTACAGTTTAGTCCCTAACTTCTAAAAGTTACTATTTCAACCCTTTAGTTTTATTTTCAGTTTTAATAAATTCAAATTAAATCCCATAAACTTTATTTTATCGTTTAAAACTTTAGAATTTAAAAATACTAATTCAAACCTTATTTTCCATTTTGGTTAGACGATACGTACGAACAATTAGGAGATTGAGGTTTCATCCCACTCCACTTTTCACGCAACTCGAGATATTTGAGGTAGACTCGCAATCATTAATTAGTTTAAATTATAATTGCATGTCTTATGTGAATTTGCGTGAATTATATGCTTTAATGCATGAGAAGAGAATATGTCATATGAGATATATGATATTGTTATGCTTGCCATAACTTATACGCTTATTTGCATGAGAAAGAAGAGAATCTTTTATGAGATAAGATGAGAATGTTATGCATAACTTATGTGCTTTAAATGCACTAGAAAGACTACCCACATCCCATGATTTTAAAGAGCCTATGATTTTCAAGAAAATGAGCCAAAGATGATGATGATATCACGTTGTATATTGCATAAGTGTGTATTCAATTATTCTGTAAATTAATTATCGGCGATGAGTCTACTAAGTATTTCTTCGAAATACTCACCCCATTATTTTAACAATATTTACAGATTTCAGAGGCGATCGTGATTGATGGGCAGTGGTGGCACGAAATTTGATTATCGCAATTATTATTTTTGAAATTTATGCATTATGAACTTATTTTGTTATTTCCGTTATTTCAAACTTACGTTTTGAAGTTTAAACGATTTTCCTAAGTTAATCAAATGAATTTTATTTCCGTTAGGGTTTTACAATTATAAATGTGATGTTTAAAATTTAGTTATTTCCGCGAATCTATTTAGTTGATTTAGGGCAAAAGACGATGACGTGGCAATCTGGGTTAACAGAACTCAGGGCGTTACACCCGATCTACCTCCTGTAGCTCTTAATCTGCTATACTTTTCAGTCTCATGATCTTCTTCTATTATCTCTTTCAATTGGAATTCCAAGAATCTCCAATTCTTGTGCTTTTCCTGTACTTGCAGTCCACATCTTCCAAATCTTAATGAAAGAGTCAGTTCTTTAACAGATTAAGGACGCCAGTGTTTTGAATTATGGAACCTTTGATGTTTTCCAAAATTGGGTTGACGGAACCTCTGATGTTTTCCCGCTGTTGTAATTCCTACAATCTCCAAGATCTGATGTTCCTTACAGACTCATGACCTGCTACCGTAGATAATATCTAGCCACCCCACTAGACTTTCCGATCTACCTCCTGTAGTTCTTGATCTTTTATACTTTCCAGTTTCCTGATCTTCTTCTATTTTCTCTTCCAAGTGAAATTCCAAGAATCTCCAATTCTTGTGCTTTCCTGTACTTCCAGTCCTCCTCTTCCAAATCTCAATGAGAGAGTCAATTCCTTAAAAGATTAAGGACGCCGGTGTTTTGAATTATGGAACCTTTGATGTTTTCCAAAATCGGGTTGATGGATCTCAAGAATGAATATGGATGAATCAATCAAATAATAGCTTCTTGGATCTCTAAAAAATGTAGAGAATATGATATGCAAGAGAGGCACAATGTACCAACCCTACAAAAGTCATCCAAATCTTTTGTATTTATCGTTGGAGGTGTTTGAGTGGTATGGGCCGTCTAAAACTCTCCAAAATCGTGAATTAGGTTTGCCAGCACAGGTAGGTCGCTCAAGAGAGCTGTCGGTGAAGGTTGGGCGAAAATGTTACTGCTTTGGTCGCTCGAGTGAGAGGTCGAGCGACAGTTGAGTAGTCGTTAGTATTTTCATCATAACTCTCTCTACTAATATCCGATTGCGATGATTCAAGTTTCGTTGGAAATCTAACTCGCAGGGCTACAATTCTTCTATGCTTATCCAATTCCAATGTTTTCTATGTGAAAAATACATTGCAAGTTACGACTGAAAATTTGGAAGATAACTTGTACGGCTCTTTGATATTCTTCAGTCTTCTAATTGCATTCCCTTGGTCATGTGTGACCTTCTTGGACATCTTGGCCAACTTACCTAATTTATACAAATTGCACCCTAGGTCCTTGACTTTTACAACACATTACAAATTAGTCATTTGTCCACAAACTTGCCAACACTAAAAACCTAACAATTTCCTATGGATTCCATACCCCCTACTTCACTAGGTCTGGTTATGGATCCCAGAGGGAAAAGAAAAGCCTCAAGTGAGTTCGATCCAATCACAAATTCTAAAGTATTTTATTCTCCCCAGGGGTTTACCCTAGGTTGTAAGTCTTTATTCATCCTTGCCGCAATTATCAGCGCTTCATCCCTTTGTTTCCCAGGCAACAAAGTCTTCATATGCTTATTTTAATTAATCTTGTGAAAAACTTGCGGAGGAGGAGAAATTAACTTATGCCCACCTCCTGTGAGTTGTTGTCCTACATCAAGACTAGCCGTTTGAGTGCGAGACTTGTGTTTAGTAGGCGCTTGTCCTAAATCAAGACCAACTTTTATAAAATCATTTTAATTTTGCGTACTTCCATTTTAGGAGAAAATCTTACATATTAAGCTATATACCTGTAAAACTTATTGAACATCGTCATTTTATATACTTATTTATTTCCATAATACGATCTATACTATTTTGAATAGCTACTTGCATGACCAAATGATCTATAACACATAGTAACAAAATTTTATCTCATGTTTATAAAAATATCTTTTTAAAAAAATACAAGTCCTCAATTAGATAAATAAAATCAAAATACTCTTAAGAAAAAAAAATCTAGTATTTAATATTATCAATAGTCCAAAACTGTTCATCTATATATATATAAAAACAGAAGTGCCGTCTAAAAAAATTTTCCGCCAAAATGTACTTTCCTCTTATGGAATTCTGATTTTAGTCCGTCTACCCATTATTCAAACATTACAGCATGCTTTTATTGATAGTAACAATTTCATTTGTTGAGTTTTGTGTTCATTAAATCATTTTTTTTTAAAAAAAATGTTTGAAAACTGAAAAGTCACTATAACCTGCCTTTTATATATAAACTTCTTTGGATTATTATCATTTTAAACGTTTAAGTTGTTTTGTGTGTGCTAATTACATTATTATTATGGTTTTGAAACTTAATTAATGTTTGATTTTATTATTATTATTATTATTATTATTATTATTATTATTATTATTATTATTATTATTATTATTATAACAATATTCGTGAAATGTGTGACATGTTAAATACCACGTTAATATGGTGCAAGTAAATATAAATTACTGAACAAAGGCCGTTAGCCATAGTTAGCTCAAATCATGGATTAAAATTCTGAATTATGAAACCCAGTAGATATTTAGATGCCCAAGTAATTAATAATTATTAATAGTAAAATGAAGTAAACAAATGTTACAAAAGTTGTTCTGTATTAATTATTTCTATTTTTCATTTAAATTTGATTTGCACATAAAGAGGCAGAGTAACTATTCGTTTTCCGAATAGGGACGTGCAATCATTTTGAAATACTAAAATTTTGTCAATATTTTAATTCAAAATCCATCATTCTACCTCATTGCTCATCATTTTAGCAGTGTAAACAAGAATTCAAATTTGATTTATGCAAGCACATTTACAAGAAATTTGAAGACTTCGTTTTCCATTTGTCTCGGGAAAATTATTTTTGCGGGTGTAACATTTTTGTGAGTATATCGTTCAAGTCGCAGTCCAGGTGACATTCTAGCAATTCTGTTTCGAATACATCTGTTAATTACCCTTTTTTTTTGTTCACGATTTTAACTTTTTTTCACTTTTTCTGCCACGTCAAAGATAGATAAGTGCATATGGCACCGATATTTGATCTTGTGCGAGATATCAACGTCACGAAGACTAATTAGGTGCTAAAAGTGCGTGTTATCCGTGTTTACGAGCTGCCAAAGATCACAAATTCGAATGAAACATATAGCTTGGAGTTCATTTCGCATGACAGTGAAGTAAGTTTTCCTATCCCATTTCAAATTTTACATGTGGATTTGGTATTAACATATGTAATGCAACATGTTAATAATGTACAACACATATCCGTTTACATTTTTTTAATCATTTTCGTCGTGTGCTGGAATTTCTTTTTTTGTTATTAATTGCAGATTGAAATTTAGAATATGAAAGTGAGAAAAGAATTATAAATATGGCATAAAATAAATTTCTAAGGTATAATTTGTATTCTTTTCGTCAAGAGGTATCATTTTCTGAAAATTATAAATTTGCTACTACAAGCCATGGAAGAAAATGTCTATATGTTTGTTTTAAAATTTGAAAATGAATATCAGTAAAAGGAAAAAAAATAATAAGAATAAAAAATTAAATTAGTACTTTGTAAATTATCAAGCAATTATTTTTCCACTATAATTTTTTTCAAGATGAAATGAGATATAATCGGAAAGCATTGGTGGAAGAACACAAGAACATGGTCTCCAATTTGACAATTGAGCAACGACATGTTTATGACACAATATTGAATTCAGTTCAATCGGATAAAGGTAGTTTTTTTTGTTTATGGTTATGGAGGTACAAGGAAGACCTTTGTATGGAAAATTTTATCTGCGGCTTTAAGATTAAAAGCAGAAATTATGTTGAATGTAGCGTTAAGGGTAAAACATCGTTACTGACGGTGGTAGAACTCCACATTCAAGATTTGCGATACCGCTAAATCCAAATGAAGATTCCACGAGCAACATTAAGCAGGGTAGTCCTCACGCGGAATTCATTGTTAGATGTAAGCTTATAATTTGGGATGAAGCGCCTATGATGAACAAATATTGTTTTGAGGCTTTGGATAGAAGCATGCGAGACATTTTGAGATTCAACAATTCCACGAGTAACGACATGTTTATGACACAGTATTAAATTCAGTTCAATCAGATAAAGGTGGTGTTTTTTTTGTATATGGTTATGAAGGTACATGGAAGACCTTTGTATTGAAAACTTTATCTGCGGCTTTAACATCAAAGCAGAAATTGTGTTGAATGTGGCGTTAAGCGGTAAAGCATTGTTACTTTTAGACTGTGGTAGAACTCCACATTCAAGATTTGTGATACCGCTAAATCCAAATGAAGATTCCACGTGCAACATTAAGCAGAGTAGTCCTCACGCGGAATTCATTGTTAGATGTAAGCTTATAATTTGGGATGAAGCGCCTATGATGAACAAATATTGTTTTGAGCCTTTGGATAGAAGCATGCGAGACAATTTGAGATTCAACAATTCCACGAGTAACGACATGTTTATGACACAGTATTGAATTCAGTTCAATCAGATAAAGGTGATTTTTTTTTTTGTTTATGGTTATGGAGGTACATGGAAGACCTTTGTATTGAACACTATATCTGCGGCTTTAAGATCAAAGCTGAAATTGTGTTGAATGTGGCGTCAAGCGGTAAAGCATTGTTACTTTTGGACTGTGGTAGAACTCCACATTCAAGATTTGCGATATCGCCAAATCCAAATGAAGATTCCACGTGCAACATTAAGCAGGGTAGTCCTCTCGCGGAATTGATTGTTAGATGCAAGCTTATAATTTTGGATGAAGCGCCTATGATGAACAAATATTGTTTTGACGCTTTGGATAGAAGCATGCGAGACATTTTGAGATTCAACAATTCCACGAGTAACGACATGTTTATGACATAATATTGAATTCAGTTCAATCAGATAAAGGTGTTTTTTTTTTATGGTTATGGAGGTACAGGGAAGACCTTTGTATTGAAAACTTTATCTGTGGCTTTAAGATGAAAGCTGAAATTGTGTTGAATGTGGCGTCAAGCGATAAATCATTGTTACTTTTGGACTGTGGGAGAACTCCACGTTCAAGATTTTGCGATATCGCTAAATCCAAATGAAGATTCCAAGTGCAACATTAAGTAGGGTAGTCCCCTCGCGGAATTGATTGTCAGATGCAAGCTTATAATTTGGGATGAAGCGCCTACGGTGAACAAATATTGTGTTGAGGCTTTGGATAGAAGCATGCGAGACATTTTGAGATTCAACAATTCCACGAGTAACGACATGTTTATGACACGGTATTGAATTCAGTTCAATCAGATAAAGGTGGTGTTTTTTTTTTGTTTATGGTTATGGAGGTACATGGAAGACCTTTGTATTGAAAACTATATCTGCGGCTTTAAGATCAAAGCATAAATCGTGTTGAATGTGGCGTCAAGCGGTAAAGCGTTGTTACTTTTGGACTGTGGTAGAACTCCACATTCAAGATTTGCGATACCGCTAAATCCAAATGAAGATTCCACGTGCAACATTAAGCAGAGTAGTCCTCACGCGGAATTCATTGTTAGATGTAAGCTTATAATTTGGGATGAAGCGCCTATGATGAACAAATATTGTTTTGAGACTTTGGATAGAAGCATGCGAGACAATTTGAGATTCAACAATTCCACGAGTAACGACATGTTTATGACACAGTATTGAATTCAGTTCAATCAGATAAAGGTGATTTTTTTTTGTTTATGGTTATGGAGGTACATGGAAGACCTTTGTATTGAAAACTATATCTGCGGCTTTAAGATCAAAGCTGAAATTGTGTTGAATGTGGCGTCAAGCGGTAAAGCATTGTTACTTTTGGACTGTGGTAGAACTCCACATTCAAGATTTGCGATATCGCCAAATCCAAATGAAGATTCCACGTGCAACATTAAGCAGGGTAGTCCTCTCGCGGAATTGATTATTAGATGCAAGCTTATAATTTGGGATGAAGCGCCTATGATGAACAAATATGGTTTTGAGGCTTTGGATAGAAGCATGCGAGACATTTTGAGATTCAACAATTCCACGAGTAACGACATGTTTATGACACAGTATTGAATTCAGTTCAATCAGATAAAGGTGGTTTTTTTTGTTTATGGTTATGGAGGTACAGGGAAGACCTTTGTATTGAAAACTTTATCTGTGGCTTTAAGATCAAAGCTGAAATTGTGTTGAATGTGGCGTCAAGCGATAAAGCATTGTTACTTTTGGACTGTGGTAGAACTCCACATTCAAGATTTGCGATATTGCTAAATCCAAATGAAGATTCCAAGTGCAACATTAAGTAGGGTAGTCCCCTCGCGGAATTGATTGTTAGATGCAAGCTTATAATTTGGGATGAAGCGCCTACGGTGAACAAATATTGTGTTGAGGCTTTGGATAGAAGCATGCGAGACATTTTGAGATTCAACAATTCCACGAGTAACGACATGTTTATGACACGGTATTGAATTCAGTTCAATCAGATAAAGGTGGTGTTTTTTTTTTGTTTATGGTTATGGAGGTACATGGAAGACCTTTGTATTGAAAACTATATCTGCGGCTTTAAGATCAAAGCATAAATCGTGTTGAATGTGGCGTCAAGCGGTAAAGCGTTGTTACTTTTGGACTGTGGTAGAACTCCACATTCAAGATTTGCGATACCGCTAAATCCAAATGAAGATTCCACGTGCAACATTAAGCAGAGTAGTCCTCACGCGGAATTCATTGTTAGATGTAAGCTTATAATTTGGGATGAAGCGCCTATGATGAACAAATATTGTTTTGAGACTTTGGATAGAAGCATGCGAGACAATTTGAGATTCAACAATTCCACGAGTAACGACATGTTTATGACACAGTATTGAATTCAGTTCAATCAGATAAAGGTGGTTTTTTTTTAGTTATGGTTATGGAGGTACATGGAAGACCTTTGTATTGAAAACTATATCTGCGGCTTTAAGATCAAAGCAGAAATTGTGTTGAATGTGGCGTCAAGCGGTAAAGCATTGTTACTTTTGGACTGTGGTAGAACTCCACATTCAAGATTTGCGATATCGCCAAATCCAAATGAAGATTCCACGTGCAACATTAAGCAGGGTAGTCCTCTCGCGGAATTGATTATTAGATGCAAGCTTATAATTTGGGATGAAGCGCCTATGATGAACAAATATGGTTTTGAGGCTTTGGATAGAAGCATGCGAGACATTTTGAGATTCAACAATTCCACGAGTAACGACATGTTTATGACACAGTATTGAATTCAGTTCAATCAGATAAAGGTGGTTTTTTTTGTTTATGGTTATGGAGGTACAGGGAAGACCTTTGTATTGAAAACTTTATCTGTGGCTTTAAGATCAAAGCTGAAATTGTGTTGAATGTGGCGTCAAGCGATAAAGCATTGTCACTTTTGGACTGTGGTAGAACTCCACATTCAAGATTTGCGATATCGCTAAATCCAAATGAAGATTCCAAGTGCAACATTAAGCAGGGTAGTCCCCTCGCGGAATTGATTGTTAGATGCAAGCTTATAATTTGGGATGAAGCGCCTACGGTGAACAAATATTGTGTTGAGGCTTTGGATAGAAGCATGCGAGACATTTTGAGATTCAACAATTCCACGAGTAACGACATGTTTATGACACAGTATTGAATTCAGTTCAATCAGATAAAGGTGGTTTTTTTTTTGTTTATGGTTATGGAGGTACATGAAAGACCTTTGTATTGAAAACTATATCTGCGGCTTTAAAATCAAAGCATAAATCGTGTTGAATGTGGCGTCAAGCGGTAAAGCATTGTTACTTTTGAATTTGTGGTAGAACTCCACATTCAAGATTTGCGATACCGCTAAATCCAAATGAAGATTCCACGTGCAACATTAAGCAGAGTAGTCCTCACGCGGAATTCATTGTTAGATGTAAGCTTATAATTTGGGATGAAGCGCCTATGATGAACAAATATTGTTTTGAGACTTTGGATAGAAGCATGCGAGACAATTTGAGATTCAACAATTCCACGAGTAACGACATGTTTATGACACAGTATTGAATTCAGTTCAATCAGATAAAGGTGATTTTTTTTTGTTTATGGTTATGGAGGTACATGGAAGACCTTTGTATTGAACACTATATCTGCGGCTTTGCGGCTTTAAGATCAAAGCTGAAATTGTGTTGAATGTGGCGTCAAGCGGTAAAGCATTGTTACTTTTGGACTGTGGTAGAACTCCACATTCAAGATTTGCGATATCGCCAAATCCAAATGAAGATTCCACGTGCAACATTAAGCAGGGTAGTCCTCTCGCGGAATTGATTATTAGATGCAAGCTTATAATTTGGGATGAAGCGCCTATGATGAACAAATATGGTTTTGAGGCTTTGGATAGAAGCATGCGAGACATTTTGAGATTCAACAATTCCACGAGTAACGACATGTTTATGACACAGTATTGAATTCAGTTCAATCAGATAAAGGTGGTTTTTTTTGTTTATGGTTATGGAGGTACAGGGAAGACCTTTGTATTGAAAACTTTATCTGTGGCTTTAAGATCAAAGCTGAAATTGTGTTGAATGTGGCGTCAAGCGATAAAGCATTGTTACTTTTGGACTGTGGTAGAACTCCACATTCTAGATTTGCGATATCGCTAAATCCAAATGAAGATTCCAAGTGCAACATTAAGTAGGGTAGTCCCCTCGCGGAATTGATTGTTAGATGCAAGCTTATAATTTGGGATGAAGCGCCTATGATGAACAAATATGGTTTTGAGGCTTTGGATAGAAGCATGCGAGACATTTTGAGATTCAACAATTCCACGAGTAACGACATGTTTATGACACAGTATTGAATTCAGTTCAATCAGATAAAGGTGATTTTTTTTTGTTTATGGTTATGGAGGTACATGGAAGACCTTTGTATTGAACACTATATCTGCGGCTTTAAGATCAAAGCTGAAATTGTGTTGAATGTGGCGTCAAGCGGTAAAGCATTGTTACTTTTGGACTGTGGTAGAACTCCACATTCAAGATTTGCGATATCGCCAAATCCAAATGAAGATTCCACGTGCAACATTAAGCAGGGTTGTCCTCTCGCGGAATTGATTATTAGATGCAAGCTTATAATTTGGGATGAAGCGCCTATGATGAACAAATATGGTTTTGAGGCTTTGGATAGAAGCATGCGAGACATTTTGAGATTCAACAATTCCACGAGTAACGACATGTTTATGACACAGTATTGAATTCAGTTCAATCAGATAAAGGTGATTTTTATTTGTTTATGGTTATGGAGGTACATGGAAGACCTTTGTATTGAACACTATATCTGCGGCTTTAAGATCAAAGCTGAAATTGTGTTGAATGTGGCGTCAAGCGATAAAGCATTGTCACTTTTGGACTGTGGTAGAACTCCACATTCAAGATTTGCGATATCGCTAAATCCAAATGAAGATTCCAAGTGCAACATTAAGTAGGGTAGTCCCCTCGCGGAATTGATTGTTAGATGCAAGCTTATAATTTGGGATGAAGCGCCTACGGTGAACAAATATTGTGTTGAGGCTTTGGATAGAAGCATGCGAGACATTTTGAGATTCAACAATTCCACGAGTAACGACATGTTTATGACACGGTATTGAATTCAGTTCAATCAGATAAAGGTGGTTTTTTTTGTTTATGGTTATGGAGGTACAGGGAAGACCTTTGTATTGAAAACTTTATCTGTGGCTTTAAGATCAAAGCTGAAATTGTGTTGAATGTGGCGTCAAGCGATAAAGCATTGTGACTTTTGGACTGTGGTAGAACTCCACATTCAAGATTTGCGATATCGCTAAATCCAAATGAAGATTCCAAGTGCAACATTAAGTAGGGTAGTCCCCTCGCGGAATTGATTTTTAGATGCAAGCTTATAATTTGGGATGAAGCGCCTACGGTGAACAAATATTGTGTTGAGGCTTTGGATAGAAGCATGCGAGACATTTTGAGATTCAACAATTCCACGAGTAACGACATGTTTATGACACGGTATTGAATTCAGTTCAATCAGATAAAGGTGGTGTTTTTTTTTTGTTTATAGTTATGGAGGTACATGGAAGACCTTTGTACTGAAAACTATATCTGCGGCTTTAAGATCAAAGCATAAATCGTGTTGAATGTGGCGTCAAGCGGTAAAGCGTTGTTACTTTTGGACTGTGGTAGAACTCCACATTCAAGATTTGCGATACCGCTAAATCCAAATGAAGATTCCACGTGCAACATTAAGCGAGTAGTCCTCACGCGAATTCATTGTTAGATGTAAGCTTATAAGTTCGGATCAAGCGCCTATGATGAACAAATATTGTTTTGAGACTTTGGATAGAAGCATGCGAGACAATTTGAGATTCAACAATTCCACGAGTAACGACATGTTTATGACACAGTATTGAATTCAGTTCAATCAGATAAAGGTGATTTTTTTTTGTTTATGGTTATGGAGGTACATGGAAGACCTTTGTATTGAACACTATATCTGCGGCTTTAAGATCAAAGCTGAAATTTTGTTGAATGTGGCGTCAAGCGGTAAAGCATTGTTACTTTTGGACTGTGGTAGAACTCCACATTCAAGATTTGCGATATCGCCAAATCCAAATGAAGATTCCACGTGCAACATTAAGCAGGGTAGTCCTCTCGCGGAATTGATTATTAGATGCAAGCTTATAATTTGGGATGAAGCGCCTATGATGAACAAATATTGTTTTGAGGCTTTGGATAGAAGCATGCGAGACATTTTGAGATTCAACAATTCCACGAGTAACGACATGTTTATGACACAGTATTGAATTCAGTTCAATCAGATAAAGGTGGTGTTTTTTGTTTATGGATATGGAGGTACAGGGAAGACCTTTGTATTGAAAACTTTATCTGCGGCTTCAAGATCAAAGCTGAAATTGTGTTGAATGTGGCGTCAAGCGATAAAGCATTGTTACTTTTGGACTGTGGTAGAACTCCACATTCAAGATTTGCGATATCGCTAAATCCAAATGAAGATTCCAAGTGCAACATTAAGCAGGGTAGTCCCCTCGTGGAATTGATTGTTAGATGCAAGCTTATAATTTGGGATGAAGCGCCTATGATGAACAAATATTGTTTTGTGGCTTTGGATAGAAGCATGCGAGACATTTTGAGATTCAACAATTCCACGAGTAACGACATGTTTATGACACAGTATTGAATTCAGTTCAATCAGATAAAGGTGGTGTTTTTTTTTTTGTTTATGGTTATGGAGGTACATGGAAGACCTTTGTACTGAAAACTATATCTGCGGCGTTAAGATCAAAGCATAAATCGTGTTGAATGTGGCGTCAAGCGGTAAAGCGTTGTTACTTTTGGACTGTGGTAGAACTCCACATTCAAGATTTGCGATATCGCTAAATCCAAATGAAGATTCCAAGTGCAACATTAAGCAGGGTAGTCCCCTCGCGGAATTGATTGTTAGATGCAAGCTTATAATTTGGGATGAAGCGCCTATGGTGAACAAATATTGTGTTGAGGCTTTGGATAGAAGCATGCGAGACATTTTGAGATTCAACAATTCCACGAGTAACGACATGTTTGTGACACGGTATTGAATTCAGTTCAATCAGATAAAGGTGGTGTTTTTTTTTGTTTATGGTTATGGAGGTACATGGAAGACCTTTGTATTGAAAACTATATATGCTGCTTTAAGATCAAAGCATAAATCGTGTTGAATGTGGCGTCAAGCGGTAAAGCGGTTTTACTTTTGGACTGTGGTAGAGCTCCACATTCAAGATTTGCGATATCGCTAAATCCAAATGAAGATTCCAAGTGCAACATTAAGCAGGGTAGTCCCCTCGCGGAATTGATTGTTAGATGCAAGCTTATAATTTGGGATGAAGCGCCTATGATGAACAAATATTGTTTTGAGGCTTTGGATAGAAGCATGCGAGACATTTTGAGATTCAACAATTCCACGAGTAACGACATGTTTATGACACAGTATTGAATTCAGTTCAATAAGATAAAGTTGGTGTTTTTTTTTTGTTCATGGTTATGGAGGTACAGGGAAGACCTTTGTATTGAAAACTTTATCTGCGGCTTTAAGATCAATGCGGAAATTTTGTTGAATGTGGCGTCAAGTGGTAAAGCATTGTTACCTTTGGACTGTGGTGGAACTCCACATTCAAGATTTGCGATATCGCTAAATCCAAATGAAGATTCCACGTGGAACATTAAGCAGGATAGTCCTCTCGCGGAATTGATTATTAGATGCACGCTTATAATTTGGGATGAAGCGCCTAAGATGAACAAATATTGTTTTCAGGCCTTGGATAGAAGCATGCGAGATATTTTGAGATTCAACAATTCCACGAGTAACGACATGTTTATGACACAGTATTGAATTCAGTTCAATCAGATAAAGGTGGTGTTTTTTTTGTTTATGGTTATGGAGGTACAGGGAAGACCTTTGTATTGAAAACTTTATCTTCGGCTTTAAGATCAAAGCTGAAATTGTGTTGAATGTGAAGTCAAGCGGTAAAGCATTGTTACTTTTGGACTGTGGTAGAACTCCACATTCAAGATTTGCGATATCGCTAAATCCAAATGAAGATTCCACGTGCAACATTAAGCAGGGTAGTCCTCTCGCGGAATTGATTGTTAGATAGAAGCTTATAATTTGGGATGAAGCGCCTATGATGAACAAATATTGTTTTGAGGCTTTGGATAGAAGCATGCGAGACATTTTGAGATTCAACAATTCCACGAGTAACGACATGTTTATGACACAGTATTGAATTCAGTTCAATCAGATAAAGGTGGTTTTTTTTGTTTATGGTTATGGAGGTACAGGGAAGACCTTTGTATTGAAAACTTTATCTGTGGCTTTAAGATCAAAGCTGAAATTGTGTTGAATGTGGCGTCAAGCGATAAAGCATTGTTACTTTTGGACTGTGGTAGAACTCCACATTCAAGATTTGCGATATCGCTAAATCCAAATGAAGATTCCAAGTGCAACATTAAGTAGGGTAGTCCCCTCGCGGAATTGATTGTTAGATGCAAGCTTATAATTTGGGATGAAGCGCCTACGGTGAACAAATATTGTGTTGAGGCTTTGGATAGAAGCATGCGAGACATTTTGAGATTCAACAATTCCACGAGTAACGACATGTTTATGACACGGTATTGAATTCAGTTCAATCAGATAAAGGTGGTGTTTTTTTTTTGTTTATGGTTATGGAGGTACATGGAAGACCTTTGTACTGAAAACTATATCTGCGGCGTTAACATCAAAGCATAAATCGTGTTGAATGTGGCGTCAAGCGGTAAAGCGTTGTTACTTTTGGACTGTGGTAGAACTCCACATTCAAGATTTGCGATATCGCTAAATCCAAATGAAGATTCCAAGTGCAACATTAAGCAGGGTAGTCCCCTCGCGGAATTGATTGTTAGATGCAAGCTTATAATTTGGGATGAAGCGCCTATGGTGAACAAATATTGTGTTGAGGCTTTGGATAGAAGCATGCGAGACATTTTGAGATTCAACAATTCCACGAGTAACGACATGTTTATGACACGGTATTGAATTCAGTTCAATCAGATAAAGGTGGTGTTTTTTTTTTGTTTATGGTTATGGAGGTACATGGAAGACCTTTGTATTGAAAACTATATATGCGGCTTTAAGATCAAAGCATAAATCGTGTTGAATGTGGCGTCAAGCGGTAAAGCGGTTTTACTTTTGGACTGTGGTAGAGCTCCACATTCAAGATTTGCGATATCGCTAAATCCAAATGAAGATTCCAAGTGCAACATTAAGCAGGGTAGTCCCCTCGCGGAATTGATTGTTAGATGCAAGCTTATAATTTGGGATGAAGCGCCTATGATGAACAAATATTGTTTTGAGGCTTTGGATAGAAGCATGCGAGACATTTTGAGATTCAACAATTCCACGAGTAACGACATGTTTATGACACAGTATTGAATTCAGTTCAATAAGATAAAGTTGGTGTTTTTTTTTTGTTCATGGTTATGGAGGTACAGGGAAGACCTTTGTATTGAAAACTTTATCTGCGGCTTTAAGATCAAAGCGGAAATTTTGTTGAATGTGGCGTCAAGTGGAAAAGCATTGTTACCTTTGGACTGTGGTGGAACTCCACATTCAAGATTTGCGATATCGCTAAATCCAAATGAAGATTCCACGTGGAACATTAAGCAGGATAGTCCTCTCGCGGAATTGATTATTAGATGCACGCTTATAATTTGGGATGAAGCGCCTAAGATGAACAAATATTGTTTTCAGGCCTTGGATAGAAGCATGCGAGATATTTTGAGATTCAACAATTCCACGAGTAACGACATGTTTATGACACAGTATTGAATTCAGTTCAATCAGATAAAGGTGGTGTTTTTTTTGTTTATGGTTATGGAGGTACAGGGAAGACCTTTGTATTGAAAACTTTATCTTCGGCTTTAACATCAAAGCTGAAATTGTGTTGAATGTGAAGTCAAGCGGTAAAGCATTGTTACTTTTGGACTGTGGTAGAACTCCACATTCAAGATTTGCGATATCGCTAAATCCAAATGAAGATTCCACGTGCAACATTAAGCAGGGTAGTCCTCTCGCGGAATTGATTGTTAGATAGAAGCTTATAATTTGGGATGAAGCGCCTATGATGAACAAATATTGTTTTGAGGCTTTGGATAGAAGCATGCGAGACATTTTGAGATTCAACAATTTCACGAGTAACAACATGTTTATGACACAGTATTGAATTCAGTTCAATCAGATAAAGGTGGTTTTATTTTTGTTTATGGTTATGGAGGTACATGGAAGTCCTTTGTATTGAAAACTATATCTGCGGCTTTAAGATCAAAACAGAAATTGTGTTGAATGTGGCGTCAAGCGGTAAAGCATTGTTACTTTTGGACTGTGGTAGAACTCCACATTCAAGATTTGCGATATCGCCAAATCCAAATGAAGATTCCACCTGCAACATTAAGCAGGGTAGTCCTCTCGCGGAATTGATTGTTAGATTCAAGTTTATAATTTGGGATGAAGCGCCTATGATGAACAAATATTGTTTTGACGCTTTGGATAGAAGCATGCGAGACATTTTGAGATTCAACAATTCCACGAGTAACGACATGTTTATGACACAGTATTGAATTCAGTTCAATAAGATAAAGTTGGTGTTTTTTTTTTGTTCATGGTTATGGAGGTACAGGGAAGACCTTTGTATTGAAAACATTATCTGCGGCTTTAAGATCAAAGCGGAAATTTTGTTGAATGTGGCGTCAAGTGGTAAAGCATTGTTACCTTTGGACTGTGGTGGAACTCCACATTCAAGATTTGCGATATCGCTAAATCCAAATGAAGATTCCACGTGCAACATTAAGCAGGGTAGTCTTCTCGCGGAATTGATTATTAGATGCAAGCTTATAATTTGGGATGAAGCGCCTATGATGAACAAATATGGTTTTGAGGCTTTGGATAGAAGCATGCGAGACATTTTGAGATTCAACAATTCCACGAGTAACGACATGTTTATGACACAGTATTGAATTCAGTTCAATCAGATAAAGGTGGTTTTTTTTGTTTATGGTTATGGAGGTACAGGGAAGACCTTTGTATTGAAAACTTTATCTGTGGCTTTAAGATCAAAGCTGAAATTGTGTTGAATGTGGCGTCAAGCGATAAAGCATTGTTACTTTTGGACTGTGGTAGAACTCCACATTCAAGATTTGCGATATCGCTAAATCCAAATGAAGATTCCAAGTGCAACATTAAGCAGGGTAGTTCCCTCGCGGAATTGATTGTTAGATGCAAGCTTATAATTTGGGATGAAGCGCCTATGGTGAACAAATATTGTGTTGAGGCTTTGGATAGAAGCATGCGAGACATTTTGAGATTCAACAATTCCACGAGTAACGACATGTTTATGACACGGTATTGAATTCAGTTCAATCAGATAAAGGTGGTGTTTTTTTTTTGTTTATGGTTATGGAGGTACATGGAAGACCTTTGTATAGAAAACTATATCTGCGGCCTTAAGATCAAAGCATAAATTGTGTTGAATGTGGCGTCAAGCGGTAAAGCGTTGTTACTTTTGGACTGTGGTAGAACTCCACATTCAAGATTTGCGATATCGCTAAATCCAAATGAAGATTCCAAGTGCAACATTAAGCAGGGTAGTCCCCTCGCGGAATTGATTGTTAGAGGCAAGCTTATAATTTGGGATGAAGCGCCTATGATGAACAAATATTGTTTTGAGGCTTTGGATAGAAGCATGCGAGACATTTTGAGATTCAACAATTCCACGAGTAACGACATGTTTATGACACAGTATTGAATTCAGTTCAATAAGATAAAGTTGGTGTTTTTTTTTTGTTCATGGTTATGGAGGTACAGGGAAGACCTTTGTATTGAAAACATTATCTGCGGCTTTAAGATCAAAGCGGAAATTTTGTTGAATGTGGCGTCAAGTGGTAAAGCATTGTTACCTTTGGACTGTGGTGGAACTCCACATTCAAGATTTGCGATATCGCTAAATCCAAATGAAGATTCCACGAGCAACATTAAGCAGGGTAGTCCTCACGCGGAATTCATTGTTAGATGTAAGCTTATAATTTGGGATGAAGCGCCTATGGTGAACAAATATTGTTTTGAGGCTTTGGATAGAAGCATGCGAGACATTTTGAGATTCAACAATTCCACGAGTAACGACATGTTTATGACACAGTATTAAATTCAGTTCAATCAGATAAAGGTGGTGTTTTTTTTGTTTATGGTTATGAAGGTACAGGAAAGACCTTTGTATTGAAAACTTTATCTGCGGCTTTAACATCAAAGCAGAAATTGTGTTGAATGTGGCGTCAAGCGGTAAAGCATTGTTACTTTTAGACTGTGGTAGAACTCCACATTCAAGTTTTGCGATACCGCTAAATCCAAATGAAGATTCCACGTGCAACATTAAGCAGAGTAGTTCTCACGCGGAATTCATTGTTAGATGTAAGCTTATAATTTGGGATGAAGCGCCTATGATGAACAAATATTGTTTTGAGACTTTGGATAGAAGCATGCGAGACAATTTGAGATTCAACAATTCCACGAGTAACGACATGTTTATGACACAGTATTGAATTCAGTTCAATCAGATAAAGGTGATTTTTTTTTTGTTTATGGTTATGGAGGTACAGGGAAGACCTTTGTATTGAAAACTTTATCTTCGGCTTTAAGATCAAAGCTGAAATTGTGTTGAATGTGGCGTCAAGCGGTAAAGCATTGTTACTTTTGGACTGTGGTAGAACTCCACATTCAAGATTTGCGATATCGCTAAATCCAAATGAAGATTCCACGAGCAACATTAAGCAGGGTAGTCCTCACGCGGAATTCATTGTTAGATGTAAGCTTATAATTTGGGATGAAGCGCCTATGATGAACAAATATTGTTTTGAGGCTTTGGATAGAAGCATGCGAGACATTTTGAGATTCAACAATTCCACGAGTAACGACATGTTTATGACACAGTATTAAATTCAGTTCAATCAGATAAAGGTGGTGTTTTTTTTGTTTATGGTTATGAAGGTACAGGAAAGACCTTTGTATTGAAAACTTTATCTGCGGCTTTAACATCAAAGCAGAAATTGTGTTGAATGTGGCGTCAAGCGGTAAAGCATTGTTACTTTTACACTGTGGTAGAACTCCACATTCAAGATTTGCGATACCGCTAAATCCAAATGAAGATTCCACGTGCAACATTAAGCAGAGTAGTCCTCACGCGGAATTCATTGTTAGATGTAAGCTTATAATTTGGGATGAAGCGCCTATGATGAACAAATATTGTTTTGAGACTTTGGATAGAAGCATGCGAGACAATTTGAGATTCAACAATTCCACGAGTAACGACATGTTTATGACACAGTATTGAATTCAGTTCAATCAGATAAAGGTGATTTTTTTTTTGTTTATGGTTATGGAGGTACATGGAAGACCTTTGTATTGAAAACTTTATCTTTGGCTTTAAGATCAAAGCTGAAATTGTGTTGAATGTGGCGTCAAGCGGTAAAGCATTGTTACTTTTGGACTGTGGTAGAACTCCACATTCAAGATTTGCGATATCGCCAAATCCAAATGAAGATTCCACGTGCAACATTAAGCAGGGTAGTCCTCTCGCGGAATTGATTATTAGATGCAAGCTTATAATTTGGGATGAAGCGCCTATGATGAACAAATATGGTTTTGAGGCTTTGGATAGAAGCATGCGAGACATTTTGAGATTCAACAATTCCACGAGTAACGACATGTTTATGACACAGTATTGAATTCAGTTCAATCAGATAAAGGTGGTTTTTTTTGTTTATGGTTATGGAGGTACAGGGAAGACCTTGGTATTGAAAACTTTATCTGTGGCTTTAAGATCAAAGCTAAAATTGTGTTGAATGTGGCGTCAAGCGATAAAGCATTGTTACTTTTGGACTGTGGTAGAACTCCACATTCAAGATTTGCGATATCGCTAAATCCAAATGAAGATTCCAAGTGCAACATTATGCAGGGTAGTTCCCTCGCGGAATTGATTGTTAGATGCAAGCTTATAATTTGGGATGAAGCGCCTATGGTGAACAAATATTGTGTTGAGGCTTTGGATAGAAGCATGCGAGACATTTTGAGATTCAACAATTCCACGAGTAACGACGTGTTTATGACCCGGTATTGAATTCAGTTCAATCAGATAAAGGTGGTGTTTTTTTTTTGTTTATGGTTATGGAGGTACATGGAAGACCTTTGTATTGAAAACTATATCTGCGGCCTTAAGATCAAAGCATAAATTGTGTTGAATGTGGCGTCAAGCGGTAAAGCGTTGTTACTTTTGGACTGTGGTAGAACTCCACATTCAAGATTTGCGATATCGCTAAATCCAAATGAAGATTCCAAGTGCAACATTAAGCAGGGTAGTCCCCTCGCGGAATTGATTGTTAGATGCAAGCTTATAATTTGGGATGAAGCGCCTATGATGAACAAATATTGTTTTGAGGCTTTGGATAGAAGCATGCGAGACATTTTGAGATTCAACAATTCCACGAGTAACGACATGTTTATGACACAGTATTGAATTCAGTTCAATAAGATAAAGTTGGTGTTTTTTTTTTGTTCATGGTTATGGAGGTACAGGGAAGACCTTTGTATTGAAAACTTTATCTGCGGCTTTAAGATCAAAGCGGAAATTTTGTTGAATGTGGCGTCAAGTGGTAAAGTATTGTTACCTTTGGAGTGTGGTGGAACTCCACATTCAAGATTTGCGATATCGCTAAATCCAAATGAAGATTCCACGTGCAACATTAAGCAGGGTAGTCCTCTCGCGGAATTGATTATTAGATGCACGCTTATAATTTGGGATGAAGCGCCTAAGATGAACAAATATTGTTTTCAGGCCTTGGATAGAAGCATGCGAGATATTTTGAGATTCAACAATTCCACGAGTAACGACATGTTTATGACACAGTATTGAATTCAGTTCAATCAGATAAAGGTGGTGTTTTTTTTGTTTATGGTTATGGAGGTACAGGGAAGACCTTTGTATTGAAAACTTTATCTTCGGCTTTAAGATCAAAGCTGAAATTGTGTTGAATGTGGCGTCAAGCGGTAAAGCATTGTTACTTTTGGACTGTGGTAGAACTCCACATTCAAGATTTGCGATATCGCTAAATCCAAATGAAGATTCCACGAGCAACATTAAGCAGGGTAGTCCTCACGCGGAATTCATTGTTAGATGTAAGCTTATAATTTGGGATGAAGCGCCTATGATGAACAAATATTGTTTTGAGGCTTTGGATAGAAGCATGCGAGACATTTTGAGATTCAACAATTCCACGAGTAACGACATGTTTACGACACAGTATTGAATTCAGTTCAATCAGATAAAGGTGGTGTTTTTTTTGTTTATGGTTATGAAGGTACAGGATAGACCTTTGTATTGAAAACTTTATCTGCGGCTTTAACATCAAAGCAGAAATTGTGTTGAATGTGGCGTCAAGCGGTAAAGCATTGTTACTTTTAGACTGTGGTAGAACTCCACATTCAAGATTTGCGATACCGCTAAATCCAAATGAAGATTCCACGTGCAACATTAAGCAGAGTAGTCCTCACGCGGAATTCATTGTTAGATGCAAGCTTATAATTTGGGATGAAGCGCCTATGGTGAACAAATATTGTGTTGAGGCTTTGGATAGAAGCATGCGAGACATTTTGAGATTCAACAATTCCACGAGTAACGACATGTTTATGACACGGTATTGAATTCAGTTCAATCAGATAAAGGTGGTGTTTTTTTTTTGTTTATGGTTATGGAGGTACATGGAAGACCTTTGTATAGAAAACTATATCTGCGGCCTTAAGATCAAAGCATAAATTGTGTTGAATGTGGCGTCAAGCGGTAAAGCGTTGTTACTTTTGGATCGTGGTAGAACTCCACATTCAAGATTTGCGATATCGCTAAATCCAAATGAAGATTCCAAGTGCAACATTAAGCGAGGTAGTCCCTCGCGGAATTGATTGTTAGATGCAAGCTTATAATTTGGGATGAAGCGCCTATGATGAACAAATATTGTTTTGAGACTTTGGATAGAAGCATGCGAGACAATTTGAGATTCAACAATTCCACGAGTAACGACATGTTTATGACACGTATTGAATTCGGTTCAATCGGATAAAGGTGATTTTTTTGTTTATGGTTATGGAGGTACATGGAAGACCTTTGTATTGAAAACTTTATCTTTGGCTTTAAGATCAAAGCTGAAATTGTGTTGAATGTGGCGTCAAGCGGTAAAGCATTGTTACTTTTGGACTGTGGTAGAACTCCACATTCAAGATTTGCGATATCGCCAAATCCAAATGAAGATTCCACGTGCAACATTAAGGTGGTACTCCTCTCGCGGAATTGATTATTAGATGCAAGCTTATAATTTGGGATGAAGCGCCTATGATGAACAAATATGGTTTTGAGGCTTTGGATAGAAGCATGCGAGACATTTTGAGATTCAACAATTCCACGAGTAACGACATGTTTATGACACAGTATTGAATTCAGTTCAATCAGATAAAGGTGGTTTTTTTTGTTTATGGTTATGGAGGTACAGGGAAGACCTTTGTATTGAAAACTTTATCTGTGGCTTTAAGATCAAAGCTAAAATTGTGTTGAATGTGGCGTCAAGCGATAAAGCATTGTTACTTTTGGACTGTGGTAGAACTCCACATTCAAGATTTGCGATATCGCTAAATCCAAATGAAGATTCCAAGTGCAACATTAAGCAGGGTAGTCCCCTCGCGGAATTGATTGTTAGATGCAAGCTTATAATTTGGGATGAAGCGCCTATGATGAACAAATATTGTTTTGAGGCTTTGGATAGATGCATGCGAGACATTTTGAGATTCAACAATTCCACGAGTAACGACATGTTTATGACACAGTATTGAATTCAGTTCAATCAGATAAAAGTGGTTTTTTTTTTGTTTATGGTTATGGAGGTACATGGGAGACCTTTGTATTGAAAACTATATATGTGGCTTTAAGATCAAAGCTGAAATTGTGTTGAATGTGGCGTCAAGCGATAAAGCATTGTTACTTTTGGACTGTGGTAGAACTCCACATTCTAGATTTGCGATATCGCTAAATCCAAATGAAGATTCCAAGTGCAACATTAAGCAGGGTAGTCCCCTCACGGAATTGATTGTTAGATGCAAGCTTATAATTTGGGATGAAGCGCCTATGATGAACAAATATTGTTTTGAGGCTTTGGATAGAAGCATGCGAGACATTTTGAGATTCAACAATTCCACGAGTAACGACATGTTTATGACACAGTATTGAATTCAGTTCAATAAGATAAAGTTGGTGTTTTTTTTTTGTTCATGGTTACGGAGGTACAGGGAAGACCTTTGTATTGAAAACATTATCTGCGGCTTTAAGATCAAAGCGGAAATTTTGTTGAATGTGGCGTCAAGTGGTAAAGCATTGTTACCTTTGGATTGTGGTGGAACTCCACATTCAAGATTTGCGATATCGCTAAATCCAAATGAAGATTCCACGTGCAACATTAAGCAGGGTAGTCCTCTCGCGGAATTGATTATTAGATGCACGCTTATAATTTGGGATGAAGCGCCTAAGATGAACAAATATTGTTTTCAGGCCTTGGATAGAAGCATGCGAGATATTTTGAGATTCAACAATTCCACGAGTAACGACATGTTCATGACACAGTATTGAATTCAGTTCAATCAGATAAAGGTGGTGTTTTTTTTGTTTATGGTTATGGAGGTACAGGGAAGACCTTTGTATTGAAAACTTTATCTTCGGCTTTAAGATCAAAGCTGAAATTGTGTTGAATGTGGCGTCAAGCGGTAAAGCATTGTTACTTTTGGACTCGTGGTAGAACTCCACATTCAAGATTTGCGATATCGCTAAATCCAAATGAAGATTCCACGTGCAACATTAAGCAGGGTAGTCCTCTGGCGGAATTGATTATTAGATGGAAGCTTATAATTTGGGATGAAGCGCCTATGATGAACAAATATTGTTTTGAGGCTTTGGATAGAAGCATGCGAGACATTTTGAGATTCAACAATTTCACGAGTAACGACATGTTTATGACACAGTATTGAATTCAGTTCAATCAGATAAAGGTGGTTTTTTTTTGTTTATGGTTATGGAGGTACATGGAAGTCCTTTGTATTGAAAACTATATCTGCGGCTTTAAGATCAAAGCAGAAATTGTGTTGAATGTGGCGTCAAGCGGTAAAGCATTTTTACTTTTGTTGTGGTAGAACTCCACATTCAAGATTTGCGATATCGCCAAATCCAAATGAAGATTCCACCTGCAACATTAAGCAGGGTAGTCCTCTCGCGGAATTGATTGTTAGATTCAAGTTTATAATTTGGGATGAAGCGCCTATGATGAACAAATATTGTTTTGACGCTTTGGATAGAAGCATGCGAGACATTTTGAGATTCAACAATTCCACGAGTAACGACATGTTTATGACACAGTATTGAATTCAGTTCAATAAGATAAAGTTGGTGTTTTTTTTTTGTTCATGGTTATGGAGGTACAAGGAAGACCTTTGTATTGAAAACTTTATCTGCGGCTTTAAGATCAAAGCGGAAATTTTGTCGAATGTGGCGTCAAGTGGTAAAGCATTGTTACCTTTGGACTGTGGTGGAACTCCACATTCAAGATTTGCGATATCGCTAAATCCAAATGAAGATTCCACGTGCAACATTAAGCAGAGTAGTCCTCACGCGGAATTCATTGTTAGATGCAAGCTTATAATTTGGGATGAAGCGCCTATGGTGAACAAATATTGTGTTGAGGCTTTGGATAGAAGCATGCGAGACATTTTGAGATTCAACAATTCCACGAGTAACGACATGTTTATGACACGGTATTGAATTCAGTTCAATCAGATAAAGGTGGTGTTTTTTTTTTGTTTATGGTTATGGAGGTACATGGAAGACCTTTGTATAGAAAACTATATCTGCGGCCTTAAGATCAAAGCATAAATTGTGTTGAATGTGGCGTCAAGCGGTAAAGCGTTGTTACTTTTGGACTGTGGTAGAACTCCACATTCAAGATTTGCGATATCGCTAAATCCAAATGAAGATTCCAAGTGCAACATTAAGCAGGGTAGTCCCCTCGCGGAATTGATTGTTAGATGCAAGCTTATAATTTGGGATGAAGCGCCTATGATGAACAAATATTGTTTTGAGACTTTGGATAGAAGCATGCGAGACAATTTGAGATTCAACAATTCCACGAGTAACGACATGTTTATGACACAGTATTGAATTCAGTTCAATCAGATAAAGGTGATTTTTTTTTTGTTTATGGTTATGGAGGTACATGGAAGACCTTTGTATTGAAAACTTTATCTTTGGCTTTAAGATCAAAGCTGAAATTGTGTTGAATGTGGCGTCAAGCGGTAAAGCATTGTTACTTTTGGACTGTGGTAGAACTCCACATTCAAGATTTGCGATATCGCCAAATCCAAATGAAGATTCCACGTGCAACATTAAGCAGGGTACTCCTCTCGCGGAATTGATTATTAGATGCAAGCTTATAATTTGGGATGAAGCGCCTATGATGAACAAATATGGTTTTGAGGCTTTGGATAGAAGCATGCGAGACATTTTGAGATTCAACAATTCCACGAGTAACGACATGTTTATGACACAGTATTGAATTCAGTTCAATCAGATAAAGGTGGTTTTTTTTGTTTATGGTTATGGAGGTACAGGGAAGACCTTTGTATTGAAAACTTTATCTGTGGTTTTAAGATCAAAGCTAAAATTGTGTTGAATGTGGCGTCAAGCGATAAAGCATTGTTACTTTTGGACTGTGGTAGAACTCCACATTCTAGATTTGCGATATCGCTAAATCCAAATGAAGATTCCAAGTGCAACATTAAGCAGGGTAGTCCCCTCGCGGAATTGATTGTTAGATGCAAGCTTATAATTTGGGATGAAGCGCCTATGGTGAACAAATATTGTGTTGAGGCTTTGGATAGAAGCATGCGAGACATTTTGAGATTCAACAATTCCACGAGTAACGACATGTTTATGACACGGTATTGAATTCAGTTCAATCAGATAAAGGTGGTGTTTTTTTTTTGTTTATGGTTATGGAGGTACATGGAAGACCTTTGTATTGAAAACTATATCTGCGGCCTTAAGATCAAAGCATAAATTGTGTTGAATGTGGCGTCAAGCGGTAAAGCGTTGTTACTTTTGGACTGTGGTAGAACTCCACATTCAAGATTTGCGATATCGCTAAATCCAAATGAAGATTCCAAGTGCAACATTAAGCAGGGTAGTCCCCTCGCGGAATTGATTGTTAGATGCAAGCTTATAATTTGGGATGAAGCGCCTATGATGAACAAATATTGTTTTGAGGCTTTGGATAGAAGCATGCGAGACATTTTGAGATTCAACAATTCCACGAGTAACGACATGTTTATGACACAGTATTGAATTCAGTTCAATAAGATAAAGTTGGTGTTTTTTTTTTGTTCATGGTTACGGAGGTACAGGGAAGACCTTTGTATTGAAAACATTATCTGCGGCTTTAAGATCAAAGCGGAAATTTTGTTGAATGTGGCGTCAAGTGGTAAAGCATTGTTACCTTTGGATTGTGGTGGAACTCCACATTCAAGATTTGCGATATCGCTAAATCCAAATGAAGATTCCACGTGCAACATTAAGCAGGGTAGTCCTCTCGCGGAATTGATTATTAGATGCACGCTTATAATTTGGGATGAAGCGCCTAAGATGAACAAATATTGTTTTCAGGCCTTGGATAGAAGCATGCGAGATATTTTGAGATTCAACAATTCCACGAGTAACGACATGTTCATGACACAGTATTGAATTCAGTTCAATCAGATAAAGGTGGTGTTTTTTTTGTTTATGGTTATGGAGGTACAGGGAAGACCTTTGTATTGAAAACTTTATCTTCGGCTTTAAGATCAAAGCTGAAATTGTGTTGAATGTGGCGTCAAGCGGTAAAGCATTGTTACTTTTGGACTGTGGTAGAACTCCACATTCAAGATTTGCGATATCGCTAAATCCAAATGAAGATTCCACGTGCAACATTAAGCAGGGTAGTCCTCTGGCGGAATTGATTATTAGATGGAAGCTTATAATTTGGGATGAAGCGCCTATGATGAACAAATATTGTTTTGAGGCTTTGGATAGAAGCATGCGAGACATTTTGAGATTCAACAATTTCACGAGTAACGACATGTTTATGACACAGTATTGAATTCAGTTCAATCAGATAAAGGTGGTTTTTTTTTGTTTATGGTTATGGAGGTACATGGAAGTCCTTTGTATTGAAAACTATATCTGCGGCTTTAAGATCAAAGCAGAAATTGTGTTGAATGTGGCGTCAAGCGGTAAAGCATTTTTACTTTTGGACTGTGGTAGAACTCCACATTCAAGATTTGCGATATCGCCAAATCCAAATGAAGATTCCACCTGCAACATTAAGCAGGGTAGTCCTCTCGCGGAATTGATTGTTAGATTCAAGTTTATAATTTGGGATGAAGCGCCTATGATGAACAAATATTGTTTTGACGCTTTGGATAGAAGCATGCGAGACATTTTGAGATTCAACAATTCCACGAGTAACGACATGTTTATGACACAGTATTGAATTCAGTTCAATAAGATAAAGTTGGTGTTTTTTTTTTGTTCATGGTTATGGAGGTACAAGGAAGACCTTTGTATTGAAAACTTTATCTGCGGCTTTAAGATCAAAGCGGAAATTTTGTCGAATGTGGCGTCAAGTGGTAAAGCATTGTTACCTTTGGACTGTGGTGGAACTCCACATTCAAGATTTGCGATATCGCTAAATCCAAATGAAGATTCCACGTGCAACATTAAGCAGGGTAGTCCTCTCGGGGAATTGATTATTAGATGCACGCTTATAATTTGGGATGAAGCGCCTAAGATGAACAAATATTGTTTTCAGGCCTTGGATAGAAGCATGCGAGATATTTTGAGATTCAACAATTCCACGAGTAACGACATGTTTATGACACAGTATTGAATTCAGTTCAATCAGATAAAGGTGGGGTTTTTTTTTGTTTATGGTTATGGAGGTACAGGGAAGACCTTTGTATTGAAAACTTTATCTTCGGCTTTAAGATCAAAGCTGAAATTGTGTTGAATGTGGCGTCAAGCGGTAAAGCATTGTTACTTTTGGACTGTGGTAGAACTCCACATTCAAGATTCGCGATATCGCTAAATCCAAATGAAGATTCCACGTGCAACATTAAGCAGGGTAGTCCTCTGGCGGAATTGATTGTTAGATGGAAGCTTATAATTTGGGATGAAGCGCCTATGATGAACAAATATTGTTTTGAGGCTTTGGATAGAAGCATGCGAGACATTTTGACATTCAACAATTTCACGAGTAACGACATGTTTATGACACAGTATTGAATTCAGTTCAATCAGATAAAGGTGGTTTTTTTTTGTTTATGGTTATGGAGGTACATGGAAGTCCTTTGTATTGAAAACTATATCTGCGGCTTTAAGATCAAAGCAGAAATTGTGTTGAATGTGGCGTCAAGCGGTAAAGCATTGTTACTTTTGGACTGTGGTAGAACTCCACATTCAAGATTTGCGATATCGCCAAATCCAAATGAAGATTCCACCTGCAACATTAAGCAGGGTAGTCCTCTCGCGGAATTGATTGTTAGATTCAAGTTTATAATTTGGGATGAAGCGCCTATGATGAACAAATATTGTTTTGACGCTTTGGATAGAAGCATGCGAGACATTTTGAGATTCAACAATTCTACGAGTAACGACGTGTTTATGACACAGTATTGAATTCAGTTCAATAAGATAAAGTTGGTGTTTTTTTTTTGTTCATGGTTATGGAGGTACAGGGAAGACCGTTGTATTGAAAACTTTATCTGCGGCTTTAAGATCAAAGCGGAAATTTTGTCGAATGTGGCGTCAAGTGGTAAAGCATTGTTACCTTTGGACTGTGGTGGAACTCCACATTCAAGATTTGCGATATCGCTAAATCCAAATGAAGATTCCACGTGCAACATTAAGCAGGGTAGTCATCTCGCGGAATTGATTATTAGATGCACGCTTATAATTTGGGATGAAGCGCCTAAGATGAACAAATATTGTTTTCAGGCCTTGGATAGAAGCATGCGAGATATTTTGAAATTCAACAATTCCACGAGTAACGACATGTTTATGACACAGTATTGAATTCAGTTCAATCAGATAAAGGTGGTGTTTTTTTTGTTTATGGTTATGGAGGTACAGGGAAGACCTTTGTATTGAAAACTTTATCTTCGGCTTTAAGATCAAAGCTGAAATTGTGTTGAATGTGGCGTCAAGCGGTAAAGCATTGTTACTTTTGGGTTTGTGGTAGAACTCCACATTCAAGATTTGCGATATCGCTAAATCCAAATGAAGATTCCACGTGCAACATTAAGCAGGGTAGTCCTCTCGCGGAATTGATTGTTAGATGGAAGCTTATAATTTGGGATGAAGCGCCTATGATGAACAAATATTGTTTTGAGGCTTTGGATACAAGCATGCGAGACATTTTGAGATTCAACAATTTCACGAGTAACGACATGTTTATGACACAGTATTGAATTCAGTTCAATCAGATAAAGGTGGTTTTTTTTTGTTTATGGTTATGGAGGTACATGGAAGTCCTTTGTATTGAAAACTATATCTGCGGCTTTAAGATCAAAGCAGAAATTGTGTTGAATGTGGCGTCAAGCGGTAAAGCATTGTTACTTTTGGACTGTGGTAGAACTCCACATTCAAGATTTGCGATATCGCCAAATCCAAATGAAGATTCCACCTGCAACATTAAGCAGGGTAGTCCTCTCGCGGAATTAATTGTTAGATTCAAGTTTATAATTTGGGATGAAGCGCCTATGATGAACGAATATTGTTTTGACGCTTTGGATAGAAGCATGCGAGACATTTTGAGATTCAACAATTCTACGAGTAACGACATGTTTATGACACAATATTGAATTCAGTTCAATCAGATAAAGGTGGTTTTTTTTTTTATGGTTATGGAGGTACAGGGAAGACCTTTGTATTGAAAACTTTATCTGCGGCTTTAAGATCAAAGCTGAAATTGTGTTGAATGTGGCGTCAAGCGATAAATCATTGTTACTTTTGGACTGTGGGAGAACTCCACATTCAAGATTTTGCGATATCGCTAAATCCAAATGAAGATTCCTCGTGCAACATTAAGCAGGATAGTCCCCTCGCGGAATTGATTGTTAGATGCAAGTTTATAATTTGGGATGAAGCGCCTATGACAAACAAATATTGTTTTGAGGCTTTGGATATAAGCATGCGAGACATTTTCAGATTCAACAATTCCACGAGTAACGACATGTTTATGACACAGTATTGAATTCAGTTCAATCAGATAAAGGTGGTTTTTTTTTTGTTTATGGTTATGGAGGTACATGGAAGACCTTTGTATTGAAAACTATATCTGCGGCTTTAAGATCAAAGCAGAAATTGTGTTGAATGTGGCGTCAAGCGGTAAAGCATTGTTACTTTTGGACTGTGGTAGAACTCCACATTCAAGATTTGCGATATCGCCAAATCCAAATGAAGATTCCACGTGCAACATTAAGCAGGGTAGTCCTCTCGCGGAATTGATTGTTAGATGCAAGCTTATAATTTGGGATGAAGCGCCTATGATGAACAAATATTGTTTTGAGGCTTTGGATAGAAGCATGCGAGACATTTTGAGATTCAACAATTCCACGAGTAACGACATGTTTATGACACAGTATTGAATTCAGTTCAATCAGATAAAGGTGGTTTTTTTTTTGTTTATGGTTATGGAGGTACATGGAAGACCTTTGTATTGAAAACTATATCTGCGGCTTTAAGATCAAAGCAGAAATTGTGTTGAATGTGGCGTCAAGCGGTAAAGCATTGTTACTTTTGGACTGTGGTAGAACTCCACATTCAAGATTTGCTATATCGCCAAATCCAAATGAAGATTCCACCTGCAACGTTAAGCAGGGTAGTCCTCTCGCGGAATTGATTGTTAGATGCAAGTTTATAATTTGGGATGAAGCGCCTATGATGAACAAATATTGTTTTGACGCTTTGGATAGAAGCATGCAAGACATTTTGAGATTCAACAATTCCACGAGTAACGACATGTTTATGACATAATATTGAATTCAGTTCAATCAGATAAAGGTGTTTTTTTTTATAGTTATGGAGGTACAGGGAAGACCTTTGTATTGAAAACTTTATCTGCGGCTTTAAGATCAAAGCTGAAATTGTGTTGAATGTGGCGTCAAGCGATAAATCATTGTTACTTTTGGACTGTGGGAGAACTCCACATTCAAGATTTTGCGATATCGCTAAATCCAAATGAAGATTCCACGTGCAACATTAAGCAGGATAGTCCGCTCGCGGAATTGATTGTTAGATGCAAGCTTATAATTTGGGATGAAGCGCTTATGATGAACAAATATTGTTTGGGGCTTTGGATATAAGCATGTGAGACATTTTCAGATTCAACAATTCCACGAGTAACGACATGTTTATGACACAGTATTGAATTCAGTTCAATCAGATAAAGGTGGTTTTTTTTGTTTATGGTTATGGAGGTACATGGAAGACCTTTGTATTGAAAACTATATCTGCGGCTTTAAGATCAAAGCAGAAATTGTGTTGAATGTGGCGTCAAGCGGTAAAGCATTGTTACTTTTGGACTGTGGTAGAACTCCACATTCAAGATTTGCGATATCGCCAAATCCAAATGAAGATTCCACGTGCAACATTAAGCAGGGTAGTCCTCTCGCGGAATTGATTGTTAGATGCAAGCTTATAATTTGGGATGAAACGCCTATGATGAATAAATATTGTTTTGAGGCTTTGGATAGAAGCATGCGAGACATTTTGAGATTCAACAATTCGACGAGTAACGACATGTTTATGACACAGTATTGAATTCAGTTCAATCAGATAAAGGTGGTGTTTTTTTTTGTTTATGGTTATGGAGGTACAGGGAAGACCTTTGTATTGAAAAATTTATCTGCGGCTTTAAGATCAAAGCAGAAATTGTGTTGAATGTGGCGTCAAGCGGTAAAGCATTGTTACTTTTGGACTGTGGTAGAACTCCACATTCAAGATTTGCGATATCGCCAAATCCAAATGAAGATTCCACGTGCAACATTAAGCAGGGTAGTCCTCTCGCGGAATTGATTGTTAGATGCAAGCTTATAATTTGGGATGAAGCGCCTATGATGAACAAATATTGTTTTGAGGCTTTGGATAGAAGCATGCGAGTCATTTTGAGATTCAACAATTCCACGAGTAACGACATGTTTATGACACAGTGTTGAATTCAGTTCAATCAGATAAAGTGGTGTTTTTTTTGTTTATGGTTATGGAGGTACATGGAAGACCTTTGTATTGAAAACTTTATCTGCGGCTTTAAGATCAAAGCAGAAATTGTGTTGAATGTGGCGTCAAGCGGTAAAGCATTGTTACTTTTGGACTGTGGTAGAACTCCACATTCAAGATTTGCGATATCGCCAAATCCAAATGAAGATTCCACGTGCAACATTAAGCAGGGTAGTCCTCTCGCGGAATTGATTGTTAGATGCAAGTTTATAATTTGGGATGAAGCGCCTATGATGAACAAATATTGTTTTGAGGCTTTGGATAGAAGCATGCGAGACATTTTGAGATTCAACAATTCCACGAGTAACGACATGTTTATGACACAGTATTGAATTCAGTTCAATCAGATAAAGGTGGTTTTTTTTGTTTATGGTTATGGAGGTACATGAAAGACCTTTGTATTGAAAACTATATCTGCGGCTTTAAAATCAAAGCTGAAATTGTGTTGAATGTGGCGTCAAGCGGTAAAGCATTGTTACTTTTGGACTGTGGTAGAACTCCACATTCAAGATTTGCGATATCGCCAAATCCAAATGAAGATTCCACGTGCAACATTAAGCAGGGTAGTCCCCTCGTGGAATTGATTGTTAGATGCAAGCTTATAATTTGGGATGAAGCGCCTATGATGAACAAATATTGTTTTGAGGCTTTGGATAGAAGCATGCGAGACATTTTGAGATTCAACAATTCCACGAGTAACGACATGTTTATGACACAGTATTGAATTCAGTTCAATCAGATAAAGGTGGTTTTTTTGTTTATGGTTATGGAGGTACAGGGAAGACCTTTGTATTGAAAACTTTATCTGCGGCTTTAAGATCAAAGCAGAAATTGTGTTGAATGTGGCGTCAAGCGGTAAAGCATTGTTACTTTTGGACTGTGGTAGAACTCCACATTCAAGATTTGCGATATCGCCAAATCCAAATGAAGATTCCACGTGCAACATTAAGCAGGGTAGTCCTCTCGCGGAATTGATTGTTAGATGCAAGCTTATAATTTGGGATGAAGCGCCTATGATGAACAAATATTGTTTTGAGGCTTTGGATAGAAGCATGCGAGTCATTTTGAGATTCAACAATTCCACGAGTAACGACATGTTTATGACACAGTATTGAATTCAGTTCAATCAGATAAAGGTGGTTTTTTTTTGTTTATGGTTATGGAGGTACATGGAAGACCTTTGTATTGAAAACTTTATCTGCGGCTTTAAGATCAAAGAAGAAATTGGGTTGAATGTGGCGTCAAGCGGTAAAGTATTGTTACTTTTGGACTGTGGTAGAACTCCACATTCAAGATTTGCGATATCGCCAAATCCAAATGAAGATTCCACGTGCAACATTAAGCAGGGTAGTCCTCTCGCGGAATTGATTGTTAGATGCAAGTTTATAATTTGGGATGAAGCGCCTATGATGAACAAATATTGTTTTGACGCTTTGGATAGAAGCATGCGAGACATTTTGAGATTCAACAATTCCACGAGTAACGACATGTTTATGACACAATATTGAATTCAGTTCAATCAGATAAAGGTGGTTTTTTTTTTATGGTTATGGAGGTACAGGGAAGACCTTTGTATTGAAAACTATATCTGCGTCTTTAAGATCAAAGCAGAAATTGTGTTGAATGTGGCGTCAAGCGGTAAAGCATTGTTACTTTTGGACTGTGGTAGAACTCCACATTCAAGATTTGCGATATCGCCAAATCCAAATGAAGATTCCACGTGCAACATTAAGCAGGGTAGTCTTCTCGCGGAATTGATTGTTAGATGGAAGCTTATAATTTGGGATGAAGCGCCTATGATGAACAAATATTGTTTTGAGGCTTTGGATAGAAGCATGCGAGACATTTTGAGATTCAACAATTCCACAAGTAACGACATGTTTATGACACAGTATTGAATTCAGTTCAATCAGATAAAGGTGGTTTTTTTTTGTTTATGGTTATGGAGGTACAGGGAAGACCTTTGTATTGAAAACTTTATCTGCGGCTTTAAGATCAAAGCTGAAATTGTGTTGAATGTGGCGTCAAGCGGTAAAGCATTGTTACTTTTGGACTGTGGTAGAACTCCACATTCAAGATTTGCGATATCGCCATATCCAAATGAAGATTCCACGTGCAACATTAAGCAGGGTAGTCCTCTCGCGGAATTGATTGTTAGATGCAAGCTTATAATTTGGGATGAAGCGCCTATGATGAACAAATATTGTTTTGAGGATTTGGATAGAAGCATGCGAGACATTTTGAGATTCAACAATTCCACGAGTAACGACATGTTTACGACACAGTATTGAATTCAGTTCAATCAGATAAAGGTGGTTTTTTTTTTGTTTATGGTTATGGAGGTACATGGAAGACCTTTGTATTGAAAACTTTATCTGCGGCTTTAAGATCAAGGCAGAAATTGTGTTGAATGTGGCGTCAAGCGGTAAAGCATTGTTACTTTTGGACTGTGGTAGAACTCCACATTCAAGATTTGCGATATCGCCAAATCCAAATGAAGATTCCACCTGCAACATTAAGCAGGGTAGTCCTCTCGCGGAATTGATTGTTAGATGGAAGCTTATAATTTGGGATGAAGCGCCTATGATGAACAAATATTGTTTTGAGGCTTTGGATAGAAGCATGCGAGACATTTTGAGATTCAACAATTCCACGAGTAACGACATGTTTATGACACAGTATTGAATTCAGTTTAATCAGATAAAGGTCGTTTTTTTTTGTTTATGGTTATGGAGGAACATGGAAGACCTTTGTATTGAAAACTATATCTGCGGCTTTAAGATCAAAGCTGAAATTGTGTTGAATGTGGCGTGAAGCGGTAAAGCATTGTTACTTTTGGACTGTGGTAGAACTACACATTCAAGATTTGCGATATCGCTAAATCCAAATGAAGATTCCACGTGCAACATTAAGCAGGGTAGTCCTCTCGCGGAATTAATTGTTAGATGCAAGCTTATAATTTGGGATGAAGCGCCTATGATGAACAAAT
This sequence comes from Fraxinus americana, assembly GCA_035079005.1. Classification (NCBI taxonomy): domain Eukaryota; kingdom Viridiplantae; phylum Streptophyta; class Magnoliopsida; order Lamiales; family Oleaceae; genus Fraxinus; species Fraxinus americana. Next base: position 23,272,681 of record CM068706.1, read on the forward strand.
ATTGTTTTGAGGCTTTGGATAGAAGCATGCGAGACATTTTCAGATTCAACAATTCCACCAGTAACGACATGTTTATGACACAATATTGAATTCAGTTCAATCAGATAAAGGTGGTTTTTTTTTTTATGGTTATGGAGGTACAGGAAAGACCTTTGTATTGAAAACTATATCTGCGCCTTTAAGATCAAAGCAGAAATTGTGTTGAATGTGGCGTCAAGCGGTAAAGCATTGTTACTTTTGGACTGTGGTAGAACTCTACATTCAAGATTTGCGATATCGCCAAATCCAAATGAAGATTCCACGTGCAACATTAAGCAGGGTAGTCTTCTCGCGGAATTGATTGTTAGATGCAAGCTTATAATTTGGGATGAAGCGCCTATGATGAACAAATATTGTTTTGAGGCTTTGGATAGAAGCATGCGAGACATTTTGAGATTCAACAATTCCACAAGTAACGACATGTTTATGACACAGTATTGAATTCAGTTCAATCAGATAAAGGTGGTTTTTTTTTGTTTATGGTTATGGAGGTACAGGGAAGACCTTTGTATTGAAAACTTTATCTGCGGCTTTAAGATCAAAGCTGAAATTGTGTTGAATGTGGCGTCAAGCGATAAAGCATTGTTACTTTTGGACTGTGGTAGAACTCCACATTCTAGATTTGCGATATCGCTAAATCCAAATGAAGATTCCAAGTGCAACATTAAGCAGGGTAGTCCCCTCGCGGAATTGATTGTTAGATGCAAGCTTATAATTTGGGATGAAGCGCCTATGATGAACAAATATTGTTTTGAGGCTTTGGATAGAAGCATGCGAGACATTTTGAGATTCAACAATTCCACGAGTAACGACATGTTTATGACACAGTATTGAATTCAGTTCAATCAGATAAAGGTGGTTTTTTTTGTTTATGGTTATGGAGGTACATGGAAGACCTTTGTATTGAAAACTATATCTGCGGCTTTAAGATCAAAGCAGAAATTGTGTTGAATGTGGCGTCAAGCGGTAAAGCATTGTTACTTTTGGACTGTGGTAGAACTCCACATTCAAGATTTGCGATATCGCCAAATCCAAATGAAGATTCCACGTGCAACATTAAGCAGGGTAGTCCTCTCGCGGAATTGATTGTTAGATGCAAGCTTATAATTTGGGATGAAGCGCCTATGATGAACAAATATTGTTTTGAGGCTTTGGATAGAAGCATGCGAGACATTTTGAGATTCAACAATTCCACGAGTAACGACATGTTTATGACACAATATTGTATTCAGTTCAATCAGATAAAGGTGGTTTTTTTTTGTTTATGGTTATGGAGGTACATGGAAGACCTTTGTATTGAAAACTTTATCTGCGGCTTTAAGATCAAAGCAGAAATTGTGTTGAATGTGGCGTCAAGCGGTAAAGCATTGTTACTTTTGGACTGTGGTAGAACTCCACATTCAAGATTTGCGATATCGCTAAATCCAAATGAAGATTCCACGTGCAACATTAAGCGGGGTAGTCCTCTCGCGGAATTGATTGTTAGATGCAAGCTTATAATTTGGGATGAAGCGCCTATGATGAACAAATATTGTTTTGAGGCTTTGGATAGAAGCATGCGAGACATTTTGAGATTCAACAATTCCACGAGTAACGACATGTTTATGACACGATATTGAATTCGGTTCAATCGGATAAAGGTGGTTTTTTTGTTTATGGTTATGGAGGTACATGGAAGACCTTTGTATTGAAAACTATATCTGCGGCTTTAAGATCAAAGCAGAAATTGTGTTGAATGTGGCGTCAAGCGGTAAAGCATTGTTACTTTTGGACTTTGGTAGAACTCCACATTCAAGATTTGCGATATCGCCAAATCCAAATGAAGATTCCACGTGCAACATTAAGCAGGGTAGTCTTCTCGCGGAATTGATTGTTAGATGGAAGCTTATAATTTGGGATGAAGCGCCTATGATGAACAAATATTGTTTTGAGGCTTTGGATAGAAGCATGCGAGACATTTTGAGATTCAACAATTCCACGAGTAACGACATGTTTATGACACAGTATTGAATTCAGTTCAATCAGATAAAGGTGGTTTTTTTTTGTTTATGGTTATGGAGGTACATGGAAGACCTTTGTATTGAAAACTTTATCTGCGGCTTTAAGATCAAAGCAAAAATTGTGTTGAATGTGGCGTCAAGCGGTAAAGCATTGTTACTTTTGGACTGTCGTAGAACTCCACATTCTAGATTTGCGATATCGCTAAATCCAAATGAAGATTCCAAGTGCAACATTAAGCAGGGTAGTCCTCTCGCGGAATTGATTGTTAGATGCAAGCTTATAATTTGGGATGAAGCGCCTATGATGAACAAATATTGTTTTGAGGCTTTGGATAGAAGCATGCGAGACATTTTGAGATTCAACAATTCCACGAGTAACGACATGTTTATGACACAGTATTGAATTCAGTTCAATCAGATAAAGGTGGTGTTTTTTTTTGTTTATGGTTATGGAGGTACATGGAAGACCTTTGTATTGAAAACTTTATCTGCGGCTTTAAGATCAAAGCAGAAATTGTGTTGAATGTGGCGTCAAGCGGTAAAGCATTGTTACTTTTGGACTGTGGTAGACTCCACATTCAAGATTTGCGATATTGCCATATCCAAATGAAGATTCCACGTGCAACATTAAGCAGGGTAGTCCTCTCGCGGAATTGATTGTTAGATGCAAGCTTATAATTTGGGATGAAGCGCTTATGATGAACAAATATTGTTTTGAGGCTTTGGATAGAAGCATGCGAGTCATTTTGAGATTCAACAATTCCACGAGTAACGACATATTTATGACACAGTATTGAATTCAGTTCAATCAGATAAAGGTGGTTTTTTTGTTTATGGTTGTGGAGGTACATGGAAGACCTTTGTATTGAAAACTATATCTGCGGCTTTAAGATCAAAGAAGAAATTGTGTTGAATGTGGCGTCAAGCGGTAAAGCATTGTTACTTTTGGACTGTGGTAGAACTCCACATTCAAGATTTGCGATATCGCCAAATCCAAATGAAGATTCCACGTGCAACATTAAGCAGGGTAGTCCTCTCGCGGAATTGATTGTTAGATGCAATCTTATAATTTGGGATGAAGCGCCTATGATGAACAAATATTGTTTTGATGCTTTGGATAGAAGCATGCGAGACATTTTGAGATTCAACAATTCCACCAGTAACGACATGTTTATGACACAGTATTGAATTCAGTTCAATCAGATAAAGGTGGTTTTTTCTGTTTTATGGTTATGGAGGTACAGGGAAGACCTTTGTACTGAAAACTTTATCTGCGGCTTTAAGATCTAAGCAGAAATTGTGTTGAATGTGGCGTCAAGCGGTAAAGCATTGTTACTTTTGGAATGTGGTAGAACTCCACATTCAAGATTTGCGATATCGCCAAATCCAAATGAAGATTCCACGTGCAACATTAAGCAGGGTAGTCCTCTCGCGGAATTGATTGTTAGATGCAAGCTTATAATTTGGGATGAAGCGCCTATGATGAACAAATATTGTTTTGAGGCTTTGGATAGAAGCATGCGAGACATTTTGAGATTCAACAATTCCACGAGTAACGACATGTTTATGACACAGTATTGAATTCAGTTCAATCAGATAAAGGTGGTTTTTTTTTGTTTATGGTTGTGGAGGTACATGGAAGACCTTTGTATTGAAAACTTTATCTGCGGCTTTAAGATCAAAGCAGAAATTGTGTTGAATGTGGCGTCAAGCGGTAAAGCATTGTTACTTTTGGACTGTGGTAGAACTCCACATTCAAGATTTGCGATATCGCTAAATCCAAATGAAGATTCCACGTGCAACATTAAGCAGGGTAGTCCTCTCGCGGAATTGATTGTTAGATGCAAGCTTATAATTTGGGATGAAGCGCCTATGATGAACAAATATTGTTTTGAGGCTTTGGATAGAAGCATGCGAGACATTTTGAGATTCAACAATTCCACGAGTAACGACATGTTTATGACACAGTATTGAATTCAGTTCAATCAGATAAAGGTGGTTTTTTTTGTTTATGGTTATGGAGGTACATGGAAGACCTTTGTATTGAAAACTATATCTGCGGCTTTAAGATCAAAGCAGAAATTGTGTTGAATGTGGCGTCAAGCGGTAAAGCATTGTTACTTTTGGACTGTGGTAGAACTCCACATTCAAGATTTGCGATATCGCCAAATCCAAATGAAGATTCCACGTGCAACATTAAGCAGGGTAGTCCTCTCGCGGAATTGATTGTTAGATGCAAGCTTATAATTTGGGATGAAGCGCCTATGATGAACAAATATTGTTTTGAGGCTTTGGATAGAAGCATGCGAGACATTTTGAGATTCAACAATTCCACGAGTAACGACATGTTTATGACACAGTATTGAATTCAGTTCAATCAGATAAAGGTGGTTTTTTTTTTATGGTTATGGAGGTACAGGGAAGACCTTTGTATTGAAAACTATATCTGCGGTTTTAAGATCAAAGCAGAAATTGTGTTGAATGTGGCGTCAAGCGGTAAAGCATTGTTACTTTTGGACTGTGGTAGAACTCCACATTCAAGATTTGCGATGCCGCTAAATCCAAATGAAGATTCCACGTGCAACATTAAGCAGGGTAGTCCTCTCGCGGAATTGATTGTTAGATGTAAGCTTATAATTTGGGATGAAGCGCCTATGATGAACAAATATTGTTTTGAGGCTTTGGATAGAAGCATGCGAGACATTTTGAGATTCAACAATTCCACGAGTAACGACATGTTTATGACACAGTATTGAATTCGGTTCAATCGGATAAAGGTGGTTTTTTTGTTTATGGTTATGGAGGTACGGGAAGACCTTTGTATTGAAAACTATATCTGCAGCTTTAAGATCAAAGCTGAAATTGTGTTGAATGTGGCGTCAAGCGATAAAGCATTGTAACTTTTGAATTTGTGGTAGAACTCCACATTCTAGATTTGCGATATCGCTAAATCCAAATGAAGATTCCAAGTGCAACATTAAGCAGGGTAGTCCCCTCGCGGAATTGATTGTTAGATGCAAGCTTATAATTTGGGATGAAGCGCCTATGATGAACAAATATTGTTTTGAGGCTTTGGATAGAAGCATGCGAGACATTTTGAGATTCAACAATTCCACGAGTAACGACATGTTTATGACACAGTATTGAATTCAGTTCAATCAGATAAAGGTGGTGTTTTTTTTTGTTTATGGTTATGGAGGTACATGGAAGACCTTTGTATTGAAAACTTTATCTGCGGCTTTAAGATCAAAGCAGAAATTGTGTTGAATGTGGCGTCAAGCGGTAAAGCATTGTTACTTTTGGACTGTGGTAGAACTCCACATTCAAGATTTGCGATATCGCCAAATCCAAATGAAGATTCCACGTGCAACATTAAGCAGGGTAGTCCTCTCGCGGAATTGATTGTTAGATGCAAGCTTATAATTTGGGATGAAGCGCCTATGATGAACAAATATTGTTTTGAGGCTTTGGATAGAAGCATGCGAGACATTTTGAGATTCAACAATTCCACGAGTAACGACATGTTTATGACACAGTATTGAATTCAGTTCAATCAGATAAAGGTGGTTTTTTTTGTTTATGGTTATGGAGGTACAGGGAAGACCTTTGTATTGAGAACTTTATCTGCAGCTTTAAGATCAAAGCTGAAATTGTGTTGAATGTGGCGTCAAGCGATAAAGCATTGTTACTTTTGGACTTTGGTAGAACTCCACATTCTAGATTTGCGATATCGCTAAATCCAAATGAAGATTCCACGTGCAACATTAAGCAGGGTAGTCCTCTCGCGGAATTGATTGTTAGATGCAAGCTTATAATTTGGGATGAAGCGCCTATGATGAACAAATATTGTTTTGAGGCTTTGGATAGAAGCATGCGAGACATTTTGAGATTCAACAATTCCACGAGTAACGACATGTTTATGACACAGTATTGAATTCAGATCAATCAGATAAAGGTGGTTTTTTTTATTTATGGTTATGGAGGTACATGGAAGACCTTTGTATTGAAAACTATATCTGCGGCTTTAAGATCAAAGCAGAAATTGTGTTGAATGTGGCGTCAAGCGGTAAAGCATTGTTACTTTTGGACTGTGGTAGAACTCCACATTCAAGATTTGCTATATCGCCAAATCCAAATGAAGATTCCACCTGCAACGTTAAGCAGGGTTGTCCCCTCGCGGAATTGATTGTTAGATGTAAGCTTATAATTTGGGATGAAGTGCCTATGATGAACAAATATTGTTTTGATGCTTTGGATAGAAGCATGCGAGACATTTTGAGATTCAACAATTCCACGAGTAACGACATGTTTATGACACAGTATTGAATTCAGTTCAATCAGATAAAGGTGGTGTTATTTTTTTGTTTATGGTTATGGAGGTACAGGGAAGACCTTTGTATGGAGAACTTTATCTGCAGCTTTAAGATCAAAGCTGAAATTGTGTTGAATGTGGCGTTAAGCGATAAAGCATTGTTACTTTTGGACTTTGGTAGAACTCCACATTCTAGATTTGCGATATCGCTAAATCCAAATGAAGATTCCAAGTGCAACATTAAGCAGGGTTGTCCCCTCGCGGAATTGATTGTTAGATGCAAGCTTATAATTTGGGATGAAGCGCCTATGATGAACAAACATTGTTTTGAAGCTTTGGATAGAAGCATGCGAGACATTTTGAGATTCAACAATTCCACGAGTAACGACATGTTTATGACACAGTGTTGGATTCAGTTCAATCAGATAAAGTGGTGTTTTTTTTGTTTATGGTTATGGAGGTACATGGAAGACCTTTGTATTGAAAACTTTATCTGCGGCTTTAAGATCAAAGCAGAAATTGTGTTGAATGTGGCGTCAAGCGGTAAAGCATTGTTACTTTTGAATTTGTGGTAGAACTCCACATTCAAGATTTGCGATATCGCCAAATCCAAATGAAGATTCCACGTGCAACATTAAGCAGGGTAGTCCTCTCGCGGAATTGATTGTTAGATGCAAGCTTATAATTTGGGATGAAGCGCCTATGATGAACAAATATTGTTTTGAGGCTTTGGATAGAAGCATGCGAGACATTTTGAGATTCAACAATTCCACGAGTAACGACATGTTTATGACACAGTATTGAATTCAGTTCAATCAGATAAAGGTGGTTCGTTTTGTTTATGGTTATGGAGGTATAGGGAAGACCTTTGTATTGAAAACTTTATCTGCGGCTTTAAGATCAAAGCTGAAATTGTGTTGAATGTGGCGTCAAGCGATAAAGCATTGTTACTTTTGAATTTGTGGTAGAACTCCACATTCTAGATTTGCGATATCGCTAAATCCAAATGAAGATTCCAAGTGCAACATTAAGCAGGGTAGTCCCCTCGCGGAATTGATTGTTAGATGCAAGCTTATAATTTGGGATGAAGCGCCTATGATGAACAAATATTGTTTTGAGGCTTTGGATAGAAGCATGCGAGACATTTTGAGATTCAACAATTCCACGAGTAACGACATGTTTATGACACAGTATTGAATTCAGTTCAATCAGATAAAGGTGGTGTTTTTTTTGTTTATGGTTATGGAGGTACATGGAAGACCTTTGTATTGAAAACCTTATCTGCGGCTTTAAGATCAAAGCAGAAATTGTGTTGAATGTGGCGTCAAGCGGTAAAGCATTGTTACTTTTGGACTGTGGTAGAACTCCACAATCAAGATTTGCGATATCGCCAAATCCAAATGAAGATTCCACCTGCAACATTAAGCAGGGTAGTCCTCTCGCGGAATTGATTGTTAGATGCAAATTTATAATTTGGGATGAAGCGCCTATGATGAACAAATATTGTTTTGTCGCTTTGGATAGAAGCATGCGAGACATTTTGAGATTCAACAATTCCACGAGTAACGACATGTTTATGACACAATATTGAATTTAGTTCAATCAGATAAAGGTGGTTTTTTTTTTATGGTTATGGAGGTACAGGGAAGACCTTTGTATTGAAAACTTTATCTGCGGCTTTAAGATCAAAGCTGAAATTGTGTTGAATGTGGCGTCAAGCGATAAATCATTGTTACTTTTGGACTGTGGGAGAACTCCACATTCAAGATTTTGCGATATCGCTAAATCCAAATGAAGATTCCACGTGCAACATTAAGCAGGATAGTCCGCTCGCGGAATTGATTGTTAGATGCAAGCTTATAATTTGGGATGAAGCGCCTATGATGAACAAATATTGTTTTGAGGCTTTGGATATAAGCATGCGAGACATTTTCAGATTCAACAATTCCACGAGTAACGACATGTTTATGACACAGTATTGAATTCAGTTCAATCAGATAAAGGTGGTTTTTTTTTGTTTATGGTTATGGAGGTACATGGAAGACCTTTGTATTGAAAACTATATCTGCGGCTTTAAGATCAAAGCTGAAATTGTGTTGAATGTGGCGTCAAGCGGTAAAGCATTGTTACTTTTGGACTGTGGTAGAACTCCACATTCAAGATTTGCGATACCGCTAAATCCAAATGAGGATTCCACGTGCAACATTAAGCAGGGTAGTCCTCTCGCGGAATTAATTGTTAGATGCAAGCTTATAATTTGGGATGAAGCGCCTATGATGAACAAATATTGTTTTGAGGCTTTGGATAGAAGCATGCGAGACATTTTGAGATTCAACAATTCCACCAGTAACGACATGTTTATGACACAGTATTGAATTCAGTTCAATCAGATAAAGGTGGTGTTTTTTTTTATGGTTATCGAGGTACAGGGAAGACCTTTGTATTGAAAACTTTATCTGCGGCTTTAAGATCAAAGCTGAAATTGTGTTGAATGTGGCGTCAAGCGATAAAGCATTGTTAATTTTGGACTGTGGTAGAACTCCACATTCTAGATTTGCGATATCGCTAAATCCAAATGAAGATTCCACGTGCAACATTAAGCAGGGTAGTCTTCTCGCGGAATTGATTGTTATATGCAAGCTTATAATTTGGGATCAAGCGCCTATGATGAACAAATATTGTTTTGAGGCTTTGGATAGAAGCATGGGAGACATTTTGAGATTCAACAATTCCACGAGTAACGACATGTTTATGACACGATATTGAATTCGGTTCAATCGGATAAAGGTGGTTTTTTTTGTTTATGGTTACGGAGGTACAAGGAAGACCTTTGTATTGAAAACTTTATCTGCGGCTCTAAGATCAAAGCAGAAATTGTGTTGAATGTGGCGTCAAGCGGTAAAACATTGTTACTTTTGGACTGTGGTAGAACTCCACATTCAAGATTTGCGATACAGCTAAATCCAAATGAAGATTCCACGTGCAACATTAAGCGGGGTAGTCATCTCGCAGAATTGATTGTTAGATGCAAGCTTATAATTTGGGATGAAGCGCCTGTGATGAACAAAATTGTTTTGAGGCTTTGGATAGAAGCATGCGAGACATTTTGAGATTCAACATTTCCACGAGTAACGACATGTTTATGACACAGTATTGAATTCAATTCAATCAGATAAAGGTGGTTTTTTTTTTGTTTATGGTTATGGAGGTACGGGAAGACCTTTGTATTGAAAACTTTATCTGCGGCTTTAAGATCAAAGCAGAGATTGTGTTCAATGTGGCGTCAAGCGGTAATGCATTGTTACTTTTGGACTGTGGTAGAACTCCACATTCAAGATTTGCGATATCGCCAAATCCAAATGAAGATTCCACGTGCAACATTAAGTAGGGTAGTCCTCTCGCGGAATTGATTGTTAGATGCAAGCTTATAATTTGGGATGAAGCGCCTATGATGAACAAATATTGTTTTGAGGCTTTGGATAGAAGCATGCGAGACATTTTGAGATTCAACAATTCCACGAGTAACGACATGTTTATGACACAGTATTGAATTCAGTTCAATCAGATAAAGGTGGTTTTTTTTGTTTATGGTTATGGAGGTACATGGAAGACCTTTGTATTGAAAACTATATATGTGGCTTTAAGATCAAAGCTGAAATTGTGTTGAATGTGGCGTCAAGCGATAAAGCATTGTTACTTTTGGACTGTGGTAGAACTCCACATTCTAGATTTGCGATATCGCTAAATCCAAATGAAGATTCCAAGTGCAACATTAAGCAGGGTTGTCCCCTCGCGGAATTGATTGTTAGATGCAAGCTTATAATTTGGGATGAAGCGCCTATGATGAACAAATATTGTTTTGAGGCTTTGGATAGAAGCATGCGAGACATTTTGAGATTCGACAATTCCACGAGTAACGACATGTTTATGACACAGTATTGAATTCAGTTCAATCAAATAAAGGTGGTGTTTTTTTTTGTTTATGGTTATGGAGGTACAGGGAAGACCTTTGTATTGAAAACTTTATCTGCGGCTTTAAGATCAAAGCAGAAATTGTGTTGAATGTGGCGTCAAGCGGTAAAGCATTGTTACTTTTGGACTGTGGTAGAACTCCACATTCTAGATTTGCGATATCGCTAAATCCAAATGAAGATTCCAAGTGCAACATTAGCGGGGGTAGTCCTCTCGCGGAATTGATTGTTAGATGCAAGCTTATAATTTGGGATGAAGCGCCTATGATGAACAAATATTGTTTTGAGGCTTTGGATAGAAGCATGCGAGACATTTTGAGATTCAACAATTCCACGAGTAACGACATGTTTATGACACAGTATTGAATTCAGTTCAATCAGATAAAGGTAGTTTTTTTTGTTTATGGTTATGGAGGTACATGGAAGACCTTTGTATTGAAAACTATATCTGCGGCTTTAAGATAAAAGAAGAAATTGTGTTGAATGTGGCGTCAAGCGGTAAAGCATTGTTACTTTTGGACTTTGGTAGAACTCCACATTCAAGATTTGCGATATCGCCAAATCCAAATGAAGATTCCACGTGCAACATTAAGCAGGGTAGTCCTCTCGCGGAATTGATTGTTAGATGCAAGCTTATAATTTGGGATGAAGCGCCTATGATGAACAAATATTGTTTTGAGGCTTTGGATAGAAGCATGCGAGACATTTTGAGATTCAACAATTCCACGAGTAACGACATGTTTATGACACAGTATTGAATTCAGTTCAATCAGATAAAGGTGGTTTTTTTTGTTTATGGTTATGGAGGTACAGGGAAGACCTTTGTATTGAAAACTTTATCTGCGGCTTTAAGATCAAAGCTGAAATTGTGTTGAATGTGGCGTCAAGCGATAAAGCATTGTTACTTTTGGACTGTGGTAGAACTCCACATTCTAGATTTGCGATATCGCTAAATCCAAATGAAGATTCCAAGTGCAACATTAAGCAGGGTAGTCCCCTCACGGAATTGATTGTTAGATGCAAGCTTATAATTTGGGATGAAGCGCCTATGATGAATAAATATTGTTTTGAGGCTTTGGATAGAAGGATGCGAGACATTTTGAGATTAAACAATTCCACGAGTAACGACATGTTTATGACACAGTATTGAATTCAGTTCAATTAGATAAAGGTGGTGTTTTTTTTTGTTTATGGTTATGGAGGTACATGGAAGACCTTTGTATTGAAAACTATATATGTGGCTTTAAGATCAAAGCTGAAATTGTGTTGAATGTGGCGTCAAGCGGTAAAGCATTGTTACTTTTGGACTGTGGTAGAACTCCACATTCAAGATTTGCGATATCGTCAAATCCAAATGAAGATTCCACGTGCAACATTAAGCAGGGTAGTCCTCTCGCGGAATTGATTGTTAGATGCAAGCTTATAATTTGGGATGAAGCGCCTATGATGAACAAATATTGTTTTGAGGCTTTGGATAGAAGCATGCGAGACATTTTGAGATTCAACAATTCCACGAGTAACGACATGTTTATGACACAGTATTGAATTCAGTTCAATCAGATAAAGGTGGTTTTTTTTGTTTATGGTTATGGAGGTACAGGGAAGACCTTTGTATTGAAAACTTTATCTGCGGCTTTAAGATCAAAGCTGAAATTGTGTTGAATGTGGCGTCAAGCGATAAAGCATTGTTACTTTTGGACTGTGGTAGAACTCCACATTCAAGATTTGCGATATCGCTAAATCCAAATGAAGATTCCACGTGCAACATTAAGCAGGGTAGTCCCCTCGCGGAATTGATTGTTAGATGCAAGCTTATAATTTGGGATGAAGCGCCTATGATGAACAAATATTGTTTTGAGGCTTTGGATAGAAGCATGCGAGACATTTTGAGATTCAACAATTCCACGAGTAACGACATGTTTATGACACAGTATTGAATTCAGTTCAATCAGATAAAGGTGGTTTTTTTTTGTTTATGGTTATGGAGGTACATGGAAGACCTTTGTATTGAAAACTATATCTGCGGCTTTAAGATCAAAGCGGAAATTGTGTTGAATGTGGCGTCAAGCGGTAAAGCATTGTTACTTTTGGACTGTGGTAGAACTCCACATTCAAGATTTGCGATATCGCCAAATCCAAATGAAGATTCCACGTGCAACATTAAGCAGGGTAGTCCTCTCGCGGAATTGATTGTTAGATGCAAGCTTATAATTTGGGATGAAGCGCCTATGATGAACAAATATTGTTTTGAGGCTTTGGATAGAAGCATGCGAGACATTTTGAGATTCAACAATTCCACGAGTAACCACATGTTTATGACACCGTATTGAATTCAGTTCAATCAGATAAAGGTGGTTTTTTTTTGTTTATGGTTATGGAGGTACATGGAAGACCTTTGTATTGAAAACTATATCTGTGGCTTTAAGATCAAAGCTGAAATTGTGTTGAATGTGGCGTCAAGCGGTAAAGCATTGTTACTTTTGGACTGTGGTAGAACTCCACATTCTAGATTTGCGATATCGCTAAATCCAAATGAAGATTCCAAGTGCAACATTAAGCAGGGTAGTCCCCTCACGGAATTGATTGTTAGATGCAAGCTTATAATTTGGGATGAAGCGCCTATGATGAACAAATATTGTTTTGAGGCTTTGGATAGAAGCATGCGAGACATTTTGAGATTCAACAATTCCACGAGTAACGACATGTTTATGACACAGTATTGAATTCAGTTCAATCAGATAAAAGTGGTGTTTTTTTTGTTTATGGTTATGGAGGTACAGGGAAGACCTTTGTATTGAAAACTTTATCTGCGGCTTTAAGATCAAAGCTGAAATTGTGTTGAACGTGGCGCCAAGCGATAAAGCATTGTTACTTTTGGACTGTGGTAGAACTCCACATTCAAGATTTGCGATATCGCCAAATCCAAATGAAGATTCCACGTGCAACATTAAGCAGGGTAGTCCTCTCGCGGAATTGATTATTTGATGCAAGCTTATAATTTGGGATGAAGCGCCTATGATGAACAAATATTGTTTTGAGGCTTCGGATAGATGCATGCGAGACATTTTGAGATTCAACAATTCCACGAGTAACGACATGTTTATGACACAGTATTGAATTCAGTTCAATCAGATAAAGGTGGTTCGTTTTGTTTATGGTTATGGAGGTACAGGGAAGACCTTTGTATTGAAAACTTTATCTGCGGCTTTAAGATCAAAGCTGAAATTGTGTTGAATGTGGCGTCAAGCGATAAAGCATTGTTACTTTTGGACTGTGGTAGAACTCCACATTCAAGATTTGCGATATCGCTAAATCCAAATGAAGATTCCACGTGCAACATTAAGCAGGGTAGTCCCCTCGCGGAATTGATTGTTAGATGCAAGCTTATAATTTGGGATGAAGCGCCTATGATGAACAAATATTGTTTTGAGGCTTTGGATAGAAGCATGCGAGACATTTTGAGATTCAACAATTCCACGAGTAACGACATGTTTATGACATGATTGAATTCGGTTCAATCGGATAAAGGTGGTGTTTTTTGTTTATGGTTATGGAGGTACATGGAAGACCTTTGTATTGAGAACTTTATCTGCGACTTTAAGATCAAAGCGAAATTGTGTTGAATGTGGCGTCAAGCGGTAAAGCATTGTTACTTTTGAATTTGTGGTAGAACTCCACATTCAAGATTTGCGATATCGCTAAATCCAAATGAAGATTCCACGTGCAACATTAAGCGGGGTAGTCCCCTCGCGGAATTGATTGTTAGATGCAAGCTTATAATTTGGGATGAAGCGCCTATGATGAACAAATATTGTTTTGAGGCTTTGGATAGAAGCATGCGAGACATTTTGAGATTCAACAATTCCACGAGTAACGACATGTTTATGACACAGTATTGAATTCAGTTCAATCAGATAAAGGTGGTTTTTTTTTGTTTATGGTTATGGAGGTACATGGAAGACCTTTGTATTGAAAACTTTATCTGCGGCTTTAAGATCAAAGCAGAAATTGTGTTGAATGTGGCGTCAAGCGGTAAAGCATTGTTAATTTTGAATTTGTGGTACAACTCCACATTCAAGATTTGCGATATCGCCATATCCAAATGAAGATTCCACGTGCAACATTAAGCAGGGTAGTCCTCTCGCGGAATTGATTGTTAGATGCAAGCTTATAATTTGGGATGAAGCGCCTATGATGAACAAATATTGTTTTGAGGCTTTGGATAGAAGCATGCGAGACATTTTGAGATTCAACAATTCCACGAGTAACGACATGTTTATGACACAGTATTGAATTCAGTTCAATCAGATAAAGGTGGTTTTTTTTGTTTATGGTTATGGAGGTACATGGAAGACCTTTGTATTGAAAACTATATCTGCGGCTTTAAGATCAAAGAAGAAATTGTGTTGAATGTGGCGTCAAGCGGTAAAGCATTGTTACTTTTGGAATTGAGTAGAACTCCACATTCAAGATTTGCGATATCGCCAAATCCAAATGAAGATTCCACGTGCAACATTAAGCAGGGTAGTCCTCTCGCGGAATTGATTGTTAGATGCAAGCTTATAATTTGGGATGAAGCGCCTATGATGAACAAATATTGTTTTGAGGCTTTGGATAGAAGCATGCGAGACATTTTGAGATTCAACAATTCCACGAGTAACGACATGTTTATGACACAGTATTGAATTCAGTTCAATCAGATAAAGGTGGTTTTTTTGTTTATGGTTATGGAGGTACAGGGAAGACCTTTGTATTGAAAACTTTATCTGCGGCTTTAAGATCAAAGCTGAAATTGTGTTGAATGTGGCGTCAAGCGATAAAGCATTGTTACTTTTGGACTGTGGTAGAACTCCACATTCTAGATTTGCGATATCGCTAAATCCAAATGAAGATTCCAAGTGCAACATTAAGCAGGGTAGTCCCACGCGGAATTGATTGTTAGATGCAAGCTTATAATTTGGGATGAAGCGCCTATGATGAACAAATATTGTTTTGAGGCTTTGGATAGAAGCATGCGAGACATTTTGAGATTCAACAATTCCACGAGTAACGACATGTTTATGACACAGTATTGAATTCGGTTCAATCGAGATAAAGGTGGTTTTTTGTTTATGGTTACGGAGGTACGGGAAGACCTTTGTATTGAAAACTTTATCTGCGGCTCTAAGATCAAAGCGAGAAATTGTGTTGAATGTGGCGTCAAGCGGTAAAGCATTGTTACTTTTGAATTTGTGGTAGAACTCCACATTCTAGATTTGCGATATCGCTAAATCCAAATGAAGATTCCAAGTGCAACATTAAGCTGGGTAGTCATCTCGCAGAATTGATTGTTAGATGCAATCTTATAATTTGGGATGAAGCGCCTATGATGAACAAATATTGTTTTGAGGCTTTGGATAGAAGCATGCGAGACATTTTGAGATTCAACAATTCCACGAGTAACGACATGTTTATGACACGATATTGAATTCGATTCAATCGGATAAAGGTGGTTTTTTTGTTTATGGTTATGGAGGTACATGGAAGACCTTTGTGTCGAAAACTTTATCTGCGGCTTTAAGATCAAAGCGAAATTGTGTTGAATGTGGCGTCAAGCGGTAAAGCATTGTTACTTTTGAATTTGTGGTAGAACTCCACATTCAAGATTTACGATACCGCTAAATCCAAATGAAGATTCCACGTGCAACATTAAGCAGGGTAGTCCTCTCGCGGAATTGATTGTTAGATGCAAGCTTATAATTTGGGATGAAGCGCCTATGATGAACAAATATTGTTTTGAGGCTTTGGATAGAAGCATGCGAAACATTTTGAGATTCAACAATTCCACGAGTAACGACATGTTTATGACACAGTATTGAATTCAGTTCAATCAGATAAAGGTGGTTCGTTTTGTTTATGGTTATGGAGGTACAGGGAAGACCTTTGTATTGAAAACTTTATCTGCGGCTTTAAGATCAAAGCTGAAATTGTGTTGAATGTGGCGTCAAGCGATAAAGCATTGTTACTTTTGGACTGTGGTAGAACTCCACATTCAAGATTTACGATACCGCTAAATCCAAATGAAGATTCCACGTGCAACATTAAGCAGGGTAGTCCTCTCGCGGAATTGATTGTTAGATGCAAGCTTATAATTTGGGATGAAGCGCCTATGATGAACAAATATTGTTTTGAGGCTTTGGATAGAAGCATGCGAGACATTTTGAGATTCAACAATTCCACGAGTAACGACATGTTTATGACACAGTATTGAATTCAGTTCAATCAGATAAAGGTAGTGCTTTTTTTGTTTATGGTTATGGAGGTACATTGAAGACCTTTGTGTTGAAAACTATATCTACGGCTTTAAGATCAAAGCGGAAATTGTGTTGAATGTGGCGTCAAGCGGTAAAGCATTGTTACTTTTGGACTGTGGTAGAACTCCACATTCAAGATTTGCGATATCGCCAAATCCAAATGAAGATTCCACGTGCAACATTAAGCAGGGTAGTCCTCTCGCGGAATTGATTGTTAGATGCAAGCTTATAATTTGGGATGAAGCGCCTATGATGAACAAATATTGTTTTGAGGCTTTGGATAGAAGCATGCGAGACATTTTGAGATTCAACAATTCCACGAGTAACGACATGTTTATGACACAGTATTGAATTCAGTTCAATCAGATAAAGGTGGTTTTTTTTTTGTTTATGGTTATGGAGGTACATGAAAGACCTTTGTATTGAAAACTATATCTGCGGCTTTAAGATCAAAGCTGAAATTGTGTTGAATGTGGCGTCAAGCGGTAAAGCATTGTTACTTTTGGACTGTGGTAGAACTCCACATTCAAGATTTGCGATACCGCTAAATCCAAATGAAGATTCCACGTGCAACATTAAGCAGGGTAGTCCTCTCGCGGAATTGATTGTTAGATGCAAGCTTATAATTTGGGATGAAGCGCCTATGATGAACAAATATTGTTTTGAGGCTTTGGATAGAAGCATGCGAGACATTTTGAGATTCAACAATTCCACGAGTAACGACATGTTTATGACACAGTATTGAATTCAGTTCAATCAGATAAAGGTGGTTTTTTTTTGTTTATGGTTATGGAGGTACATGGAAGACCTTTGTATTGAAAACTATATCTGCGGCTTTAAGATCAAAGTAGAAATTGTGTTGAATGTGGCGTCAAGCGGTAAAGCATTGTTACTTTTGGACTGTGGTAGAACTCCACATTCAAGATTTGCGATATCGCCAAATCCAAATGAAGATTCCACGTGCAACATTAAGCAGGGTAGTCCTCTCGCGGAATTGATTGTTAGATGCAAGCTTATAATTTGGGATGAAGCGCCTATGATGAACAAATATTGTTTTGAGGCTTTGGATAGAAGCATGCGAGACATTTTGAGATTCAACAATTCCACGAGTAACGACATGTTTATGACACAGTATTGAATTCAGTTCAATCAGATAAAGGTGGTTTTTTTTGTTTATGGTTATAGAGGTACAGGGAAGACCTTTGTATTGAGAACTTTATCTGCAGCTTTAAGATCAAAGCTGAAATTGTGTTGAATGTGGCGTCAAGCGATAAAGCATTGTTACTTTTGGACTGTGGTAGAACTCCACATTCTAGATTTGCGATATCGCTAAATCCAAATGAAGATTCCAAGTGCAACATTAAGCAGGGTAGTCCCCTCGGGGAATTGATTGTTAGATGCAAGCTTATAATTTGGGATGAAGCGCCTATGATGAACAAATATTGTTTTGAGGCTTTGGATAGAAGCATGCGAGACATTTTGAGATTCAACAATTCCACGAGTAACGACATGTTTATGACACAGTATTGAATTCAGTTCAATCAGATAAAGGTGGTTTTTTTTGGTTTATGGTTATGGAGGTACAGGGAAGACCTTTGTACTGAAAACTTTATCTGCGGCTTTAAGATCTAAGCAGAAATTGTGTTGAATGTGGCGTCAAGCGGTAAAGCATTGTTACTTTTGGACTGTGGTAGAACTCCACATTCAAGATTTGCGATACCGCGAAATCCAAATGAAGATTCCACGTGCAACATTAAGCAGGGTAGTCCTCTCGCGGAATTGATTGTTAGATGCAAGCTTATAATTTGGGATGAAGCGCCTATGATGAACAAATATTGTTTTGAGGCTTTGGATAGAAGCATGCGAGACATTTTGAGATTCGACAATTCCACGAGTAACGACATGTTTATGACACAGTATTGAATTCAGTTCAATCAAATAAAGGTGGTGTTTTTTTTTGTTTATGGTTATGGAGGTACAGGGAAGACCTTTGTATTGAAAACTTTATCTGCGGCTTTAAGATCAAAGCAGAAATTGTGTTGAATGTGGCGTCAAGCGGTAAAGCATTGTTACTTTTGGACTGTGGTAGAACTCCACATTCAAGATTTGCGATACCGCTAAATCCAAATGAAGATTCCATGTGCAACATTAAGCAGGGTAGTCCTCTCGCGGAATTGATTGTTAGATGCAAGCTTATAATTTGGGATGAAGCGCCTATGATGAACAAATATTGTTTTGAGGCTTTGGATAGTAGCATGCGAGACATTTTGAGATTCGACAATTCCACGAGTAACGACATTTTTATGATACAGTATTGAATTCAGTTCAATCAGATAAAGGTGGTGTTTTTTTTTGTTTATGGTTATGGAGGTACAGGGAAGACCTTTGTATTGAAAACTTTATCTGCGGCTTTAAGATCAAAGCTGAAATTGTGTTGAATGTGGCGTCAAGCGATAAAGCATTGTTACTTTTGGACTGTGGTAGAACTCCACATTCTAGTTTTGCGATACCGCTAAATCCAAATGAAGATTCCACGTGCAACATTAAGCAGGGTAGTCCTCTCGCGGAATTGATTGTTAGATGCAAGCTTATAATTTGGGATGAAGCGCCTATGATGAACAAATATTGTTTTGAGGCTTTGGATAGAAGCATGCAAGACATTTTGAGATTCAACAATTCCACGAGTAACGACATGTTTATGACATAATATTGAATTCAGTTCAATCAGATAAAGGTGTTTTTTTTTATAGTTATGGAGGTACAGGGAAGACCTTTGTATTGAAAACTTTATCTGCGGCTTTAAGATCAAAGCTGAAATTGTGTTGAATGTGGCGTCAAGCGGTAAAGCATTGTTACTTTTGGACTGTGGTAGAACTCCACATTCAAGATTTGCGATATCGCCAAATCCAAATGAAGATTCCACGTGCAACATTAAGCAAGGTAGTCCTCTCGCGGAATTGATTGTTAGATGCAAGCTTATAATTTGGGATGAAGCGCCTATGATGAACAAATATTGTTTTGAGGCTTTGGATAGAAGCATGCGAGACATTTTGAGATTCAACAATTCCACGAGTAACGACATGTTTATGACACAGTATTGAATTCAGTTCAATCAGATAAAGGTGGTTTTTTTTGTTTATGGTTATGGAGGTACATGGAAGACCTTTGTATTGAAAACTATATCTGCGGCTTTAAGATCAAAGAAGAAATTGTGTTGAATGTGGCGTCAAGCGGTAAAGCATTGTTACTTTTGGACTGTGGTAGAACTCCACATTCAAGATTTGCGATATCGCCAAATCCAAATGAAGATTCCACGTGCAACATTAAGCAGGGTAGTCCTCTCGCGGAATTGATTGTTAGATGCAAGCTTATAATTTGGGATGAAGCGCCTATGATGAAAAAATATTGTTTTGAGGCTTTGGATAGAAGCATACGAGACATTTTGAGATTCAACAATTCAACGAGTAACGACATGTTTATGACACAGTATTGAATTCAGTTCAATCAGATAAAGGTGGTTTTTTCTGTTTATGGTTATGGAGGTACAGGGAAGACCTTTGTATTGAAAACTTTATCTGCGGCTTTAAGATCAAATCTGAAATTGTGTTGAATGTGGCGTCAAGCGAGAAAGCATTGTTACTTTTGGACTGTGGTAGAACTCCACATTCTAGATTTGCGATATCGCTAAATCCAAATGAAGATTCCAAGTGCAACATTAAGCAGGGTAGTCCCCTCGCGGAATTGATTGTTAGATGCAAGCTTATAATTTGGGATGAAGCGCCTATGATGAACAAATATTGTTTTGAGGCTTTGGATAGAAGCATGCGCGACATTTTGAGATTCAACAATTCCACGAGTAACGACATGTTTATGACACAGTATTGAATTCAGTTCAATCAGATAAAGGTTGTGTTTTTTTTGTTTATGGTTATGGAGGTACATGGAAGACCTTTGTATTGAAAACTTTATCTGCGGCTTTAAGATCAAAGCAGAAATTGTGTTGAATGTGGCGTCAAGCGGTAAAGCATTGTTACTTTTGGTCTGTGGTAGAACTCCACATTCAAGATTTGCGATATCGCCAAATCCAAATGAAGATTCCACGTGCAACATTAAGCAGGGTAGTCCTCTCGCGGAATTGATTGTTAGATGCAAGCTTATAATTTGGGATGAAGCGCCTATGATGAACAAATATTGTTTTGAGGCTTTGGATAGAAGCATGCGAGACATTTTGAGATTCAACAATTCCACGAGTAACGACATGTTTATGACACAATATTGTATTCGGTTCAATCAGATAAAGGTGGTGTTTTTTTTTGTTTATGGTTATGGAGGTACGTGGAAGACCTTTGTATTGAAAACTTTATCTGCGGCTTTAAGATCAAAGCAGAAATTGTGTTGAATGTGGCGTCAAGCGGTAAAGCATTGTTACTTTTGGGCTGTGGTAGAACTCCACATTCTAGATTTGCGATATCGCTAAATCCAAATGAAGATTCCACGTGCAACATTAAGCAGGGTAGTCCCCTCGCGGAATTGATTGTTAGATGCAAGCTTATAATTTGGGATGAAGCGCCTATGATGAACAAATATTGTTTTGAGGCTTTGGATAGAAACGTGCGAGACATTTTGAGATTCAACAATTCCACGAGTAACGACATGTTTATGAGACGTTATTGAATTCAGTTCACTCGGATAAAGGTGGTGTTTTTTTGTTTATGGTTATGGAGGTACATGAAAGACCTTTGTATTGAAAACTATATCTGCGGCTTTAAGATCAAAGCGAGAAATTGTGTTGAATGTGGCGTCAAGCGGTAAAGCATTGTTACTTTTGAATTGTGGTAGAACTCCACATTCAAGATTTGCGATACAGCTAAATCCAAATGAAGATTCCACGTGCAACATTAAGCAGGGTAGTCCTCTCGCGGAATTGATTGTTAGATGCAAGCTTATAATTTGGGATGAAGCGCCTATGATGAACAAATATTGTTTTGAGGCTTTGGATAGAAGCATGCGAGACATTTTGAGATTCAACAATTCAACGAGTAACGACATGTTTATGACACAGTATTGAATTCAGTTCAATCAGATAAAGGTGGTTTTTTGTTTATGGTTATGAAGGTACATGGAAGACCTTTGTATTGAAAACTTTATCTGCGGCTTTAAGATCAAAGCGAAATTGTGTTGAATGTGGCGTCAAGCGGTAAAGCATTGTTACTTTTGGTGTGGTAGAACTCCACATTCAAGATTTGCGATATCGCTAAATCCAAATGAAGATTCCACGTGCAACATTAAGCAGGGTAGTCCTCTCGCGGAATTGATTGTTAGATGCAAGCTTATAATTTGGGATGAAGCGCCTATGATGAACAAATATTGTTTTGAGGCTTTGGATAGAAGCATGCGAGACATTTTGAGATTCAACAATTCCACGAGTAACGACAATTTTATGACACGATATTGAATTCAGTTCAATCAGATAAAGGTGGTTTTTTTTTGTTTATGGTTATGGGGGTACATGGAAGACCTTTGTATTGAAAACTTTATCTGCGGCTTTAAGATCAAAGAAGAAATTGGGTTGAATGTGGCGTCAAGCGGTAAAGTATTGTTACTTTTGAATTTGTGGTAGAACTCCACATTCAAGATTTGCGATATCGCTAAATCCAAATGAAGATTCCACGTGCAACATTAAGCGGGGTAGTCCTCTCGCGGAAGTGATTGCTAGACGCAAGCTTATAATTTGGGATGAAGCGCCGATTATGAACAAATATTGTTTTGAGGCTTTGGATAGAAGCATGCGAGACATTTTGAGATTCAACAATTCCACGAGTAACGACATGTTTATGACACGGTATTGAATTCGGTTCAATCGGATAAAGGTGGTTTTTTTTTGTTTATGGTTATCGAGGTACATGGAAGACCTTTGTATTGATAACATTATCTGCGGCTTTAAGATCGAAGCAGAAATTGTGTTGAATGTGGCGTCAAGCGATAAATAATTGTTACTTTTGGACTGTGGGAGAACTCCACATTCAAGATTTTGCGATATCGCTAAATCCAAATGAAGATTCCACGTGCAACATTAAGCAAGGTAGTCCTCTCGCGGAATTGATTGTTAGATGCAAGCTTATAATTTGGGATGAAGCGCCTATGATGAACAAATATTGTTTTGAGGCTTTGGATAGAAGCATGCGAGACATTTTGAGATTCAACAATTCCACGAGTAACGACATGTTTATGACACAGTATTGAATTCAGTTCAATCGGATAAAGGTGGGTTTTTTGTTTATGGTTATGGAGGTACAGGGAAGACCTTTGTATGAAAAATTTTATCCGCGGCTTTAAGATCAAAAGCGGAAATTGTGTTGAATGTGGCGTCAAAGGTAAAGCATCGTTACTTTTGAATTTGTGGTAGAACTCCACATTCAAGATTTGCGATATCGCCAAATCCAAATGAAGATTCCACGTGCAACATTAAGCAGGGTAGTCCACTCGCGGAATTGATTGTTAGATGCAAGCTTATAATTTGGGATGCAGTGCCTATGATGAACAAATATTGTTTTGAGGCTTTGGATAGAAGCATGCGAGACATTTTGAGATTCAACAATTCCACGAGTAACGACATGTTTATGATACACTATTGAATTCAGTTCAATCGGATAAAGGTGGTGTTTTTTTGTTTATGGTTATGGAGGTAAAGGGAAGACCTTTGTATTGAAAACTTTATATACGGCTTTAAGATCAAAGAAGAAACTGTGTTGAATGTGGCGTCAAGCGGTAAAGCATTGTTACTTTTGAATGTGGTAGAACTCCACATTCAAGATTTGCGATATCGCTAAATCCAAAAGAAGATTCCACGTGCAACATTAAGCGAGGGTAGTCCTCGCGGAATTGATTGTTAGATGCAAGCTTATAATTTGGGATGAAGCGCCTATGATGAACAAATATTGTTTTGAGGCTTTGGATAGAAGCATGCGAGACATTTTGAGATTCAACAATTCCACGAGTAACGACATGTTTATGACACAGTATTGAATTCAGTTCAATCAGATAAAGGTGGCGTTTTTTTTTGTTTATGGTTATGGAGGTACGGGGAAGTCCTTTGTATTGAAAACTTTATCTGCGGCTTTAAGATCAAAGCTGAAATTGTGTTGAATGTGGCGTCAAGCGATAAAGCATTGTTACTTTTGGACTGTGGTAGAACTCCACATTCTAGATTTGCGATATCGCTAAATCCAAATGAAGATTCCAAGTGCAACATTAAGCAGGGTAGTCCCCTCGCGGAATTGATTGTTAGATGCAAGCTTATAATTTGGGATGAAGCGCCTATGATGAACAAATA
The DNA here is from genome assembly GCA_035079005.1 of Fraxinus americana. Classification (NCBI taxonomy): domain Eukaryota; kingdom Viridiplantae; phylum Streptophyta; class Magnoliopsida; order Lamiales; family Oleaceae; genus Fraxinus; species Fraxinus americana. The sequence goes on from CM068706.1 coordinate 23,296,629, forward strand.
TTGTTTTGAGGCTTTGGATAGAAGCATGCGAGACATTTTGAGATTCAACAATTCCACGAGTAACGACATGTTTATGACACAGTATTGAATTCAGTTCAATCAGATAAAGGTGGTGTTTTTTTTTGTTTATGGTTATGGAGGTACAGGGAAGACCTTTGTATTGAAAACTTTATCTGCGGCTTTAAGATCAAAGCAGAAATTGTGTTGAATGTGGCGTCAAGCGGTAAAGCATTGTTACTTTTGGACTGTGGTAGAACTCCACATTCAAGATTTGCGATATCGCTAAATCCAAATGAAGATTCCACGTGCAACATTAAGCGGGGTAGTCATCTCGCAGAATTGATTGTTAGATGCAAGCTTATAATTTGGGATGAAGCGCCTGTGATGAACAAAATTGTTTTGAGGCTTTGGATAGAAGCATGCGAGACATTTTGAGATTCAACAATTCCACGAGTAACGACATGTTTATGACACGATATTGAATTCGGTTCAATCGGATAAAGGTGGTTTTTTTGTTTATGGTTATGGAGGTACATGGAAGACCTTTGTGTTGAAAACTTTATCTGCGACTTTAAGATCAAAGAAGAAATTGTGTTGAATGTGGCGTCAAGCGGTAAACCATTGTTACTTTTGGACTGTGGTAGAACTCCACATTCAAGATTTGCGATACCTCTAAATCCAAATGAAGATTCCACGTGCAACATTAAGCGAGGGTAGTCCCCTCGCGGAATTGATTGTTAGATGCAAGCTTATAATTTGGGATGAAGCGCCTATGATGAACAAATATTGTTTTGAGGCTTTGGATAGAAGCATGCGAGACATTTTGAGATTCAACAATTCCACGAGTAACGACATGTTTATGACACAATATTGAATTCAGTTCAATCGAGATAAAGGTGGTGTTTTTTTGTTTATGGTTATGGAGGTATAGGGAAGACCTTTGTATTGAAAACTTTATCTGCGGCTTTAAGATCAAAGCGAGAAATTGTGTTGAATGTGGCGTCAAGCGGTAAAGCATTGTTACTTTTGAATTTGTGGTAGAACTCCACATTCAAGATTTGCGATATCGCCAAATCCAAATGAAGATTCCACGTGCAACATTAAGCAGGGTAGTCCTCTCGCGGAATTGATTGTTAGATGCAAGCTTATAATTTGGGATGAAGCGCCTATGATGAACAAATATTGTTTTGAGGCTTTGGATAGAAGCATGCGAGACATTTTGAGATTCAACAATTCCACGAGTAACGACATGTTTATGACACAGTATTGAATTCAGTTCAATCAGATAAAGGTGGTGTTTTTTTTTTGTTTATGGTTATGGAGGTACATGGAAGACCTTTGTGTTGAAAACTTTATCTGCGACTTTAAGATCAAAGAAGAAATTGTGTTGAATGTGGCGTCAAGCGGTAAACCATTGTTACTTTTGGATTGTGGTAGAACTCCACATTCAAGATTTGCGATATCGCCAAATCCAAATGAAGATTCCACGTGCAACATTAAGTAGGGTAGTCCTCTCGCGGAATTGATTGTTAGATGCAAGCTTATAATTTGGGATGAAGCGCCTATGATGAACAAATATTGTTTTGAGGCTTTGGATAGAAGCATGCGAGACATTTTGAGATTCAACAATTCCACGAGTAACGACATGTTTATGACACAGTATCGAATTCAGTTCAATCAGATAAAGGTGGTTTTTTTTGTTTATGGTTATGGAGGTACAGGGAAGACCTTTGTATTGAGAACTTTATCTGCAGCTTTAATATCAAAGCTGAAATTGTGTTGAATGTGGCGTCAAGCGATAAAGCATTGTTACTTTTGGACTTTGGTAGAACTCCACATTCTAGATTTGCGATATCGCTAAATCCAAATGAAGATTCCAAGTGCAACATTAAGCAGGGTTGTCCCCTCGCGGAATTGATTGTTAGATGCAAGCTTATAATTTGGGATGAAGCGCCTATGATGAACAAATATTGTTTTGAGGCTTTGGATAGAAGCATGCGAGACATTTTGAGATTCGACAATTCCACGAGTAACGACATGTTTATGACACAGTATTGAATTCAGTTCAATCTGATAAAGGTGGTTTTTTTTTTGTTTATCGTTATGGAGGTACAGGGAAGACCTTTGTATCGAAAACTTTATCTGCGGCTTTAAGATCAAAGCTGAAATTGTGTTGAATGTGGCGTCAAGCGGTAAAGCATTGTTACTTTTGGACTGTGGTAGAACTCCACATTCAAGATTTGCGATACCGCTAAACCCAAATGAAGATTCCACGTGCAACATTAAGCATGGTAGTCCTCTCGCGGAATTGATTGTTAGATGCAAGCTTATAATTTGGGATGAAGCGCCTATGATGAACAAATATTGTTTTGAGGCTTTGGATAGAAGCATGCGAGACATTTTGAGATTCAACAATTCCACGAGTAACGACATGTTTACGACACAGTATTGAATTCAGTTCAATCAGATAAAGGTGGTTTTTTTTTTGTTTATGGTTATGGAGGTACATGGAAGACCTTTGTATTGAAAACTATATCTGCAGCTTTAAGATCAAAGCTGAAATTGTGTTGAATGTGGCGTCAAGCGGTAAAGCATTGTTACTATTGGACTGTGGTAGAACTCCACATTCAAGATTTGCGATATCGCCAAATCCAAATGAAGATTCCACGTGCAACATTAAGCAGGGTAGTCTCCTCGCAGAATTGATTGTTAGATGCAAGCTTATAATTTGGGATGAAGCGCCTATGATGAACAAATATTGTTTTGAGGCTTTGGATAGAAGCATGCGAGACATTTTGAGATTCAACAATTCCACGAGTAACGACATGTTTATGACACAATATTGTATTCAGTTCAATCAGATAAAGGTGGTTTTTTTTGTTTATGGTTATGGAGGTACAGGGAAGTCCTTTGTATTGAAAACTTTATCTGCGGCTTTAAGATCAAAGCTGAAATTGTGTTGAATGTGGCGTCAAGCGATAAAGCATTGTTACTTTTGGACTGTGGTAGAACTCCACATTCAAGATTTGCGATATCGCCAAATCCAAATGAAGATTCCACGTGCAACATTAAGCAGGGTAGTCCTCTCGCGGAATTGATTGTTAGATGCAAGCTTATAATTTGGGATGAAGCGCCTATGATGAACAAATATTGTTTTGAGGCTTTGGATAGAAGCATGCGAGACATTTTGAGATTCAACAATTCCACGAGTAACGACATGTTTATGACACAGTATTGAATTCAGTTCAATCAGATAAAGGTGGTTTTTTTTTGTTTATGGTTATGGAGGTACATGAAAGACTTTTGTATTGAAAACTATATCTGCGGCTTTAAAATCAAAGCAGAAATTGTGTTGAAGGTGGCGTCAAGCGGTAAAGCATTGTTACTTTTGGACTGTGGTAGAACTTCACATTCAAGATTTGCGATATCGCCAAATCCAAATGAAGATTCCACGTGCAACATTAAGCAGGGTAGTCCTCTCGCGGAATTGATTGTTAGATGCAAGCTTATAATTTGGGATGAAGCGCCTATGATGAACAAATATTGTTTTGAGGCTTTGGATAGAAGCATGCGAGACATTTTGAGATTCAACAATTCCACGAGTAACGACATGTTTATGACACAGTATTGAATTCAGTTCAATCAGATAAAGGTGGTGTTTTTTTTTGTTTATGGTTATGGAGGTACGGGGAAGACCTTTGTATTGAAAACTATATCTGCGGCTTGAAGATCAAAGCTGAAATTGTGTTGAATGTGGCGTCAAGCGATAAAGCATTGTTACTTTTGGACTGTGGTAGAACTCCACATTCTAGATTTGCGATATCGCTAAATCCAAATGAAGATTCCAAGTGCAACATTAAGCAGGGTAGTCCCCTCGCGGAATTGATTGTTAGATGCAAGCTTATAATTTGGGATGAAGCGCCTATGATGAACAAATATTGTTTTGAGGCTTTGGATAGAAGCATGCGAGACATTTTGAGATTCAACAATTCCACGAGTAACGACATGTTTATGACACAGTATTGAATTCAGTTCAATCAGATAAAGGTGGTTTCTTTTTTGTTTATGGTTATGGAGGTACCTGGAAGACCTTTGTGTTGAAAACTTTATCTGCGGCTTTAAGATCAAAGCTGAAATTGTGTTGAATGTGGCGTCAAGCGGTAAAGCATTGTTACTTTTGGACTGTGGTAGAACTCCACATTCAAGATTTGCGATATCGCCAAATCCAAATGAAGATTCCACGTGCAACATTGAGCAGGGTAGTCCTCTCGGGGAATTGATTGTTAGATGCAAGCTTATAATTTGGGATGAAGCGCCTATGATGAACAAATATTGTTTTGAGGCTTTGGATAGAAGAATGCGAGACATTTTGAGATTCAGCAATTCCACGAGTAACGACATGTTTATGACACGGTATTGAATTCAGTTCAATCAGATAAAGGTGGTTTTTTTTTGTTTATGGTTATGGAGGTACATGGAAGACCTTTGTGTTGAAAACTTTATCTGCGACTTTAAGATCAAAGCTGAAATTGTGTTGAATGTGGCGTCAAGCGATAAAGCATTGTTACTTTTGAATGTGGTAGAACTCCACATTCAAGATTTGCGATATCGCTAAATCCAAATGAAGATTCCACGTGCAACATTAAGCAGGGTAGTCCTCTCGCGGAATTGATTGTTAGATGCAAGCTTATAATTTGGGATGAAGCGCCTATGATGAACAAATATTGTTTTGAGGCTTTGGATAGAAGCATGCGAGACATTATGAGATTCAACAATTCCACGAGTAACGACATGTTTATGACACAGTATTGAATTCAGTTCAATCAGATAAAGGTGGTGTTTTTTTTGTTTATGGTTATGGAGGTACAGGGAAGACCTTTGTGTTGAAAACTTTATCTGCAGCTTTAAGATCAAAGCAAAAATTGTGTTGAATGTGGCGTCAAGCGATAAGGCATTGTTACTTTTGGACTGTGGTAGAACTCCACATTCAAGATTTGCGATATCGCGAAATCCAAATGAAGATTCCACGTGCAACATTAAGCAGGGTAGTCCCCTCGCGGAATTGATTGTTAGATGCAAGCTTATAATTTGGGATGAAGCGCCTATGATGAACAAATATTGTTTTGAGGCTTTGGATAGAAGCATGCGAGACATTTTGAGATTCAACAATTCCACGAGTAACGACATGTTTATGACACAGTATTGAATTCAGTTCAATTAGATAAAGGTGGTTTTTTTTGTTTAATGTTATGGAGGTACAGGGAAGACCTTTGTATTGAAAACTTTATCTGCGGGTTTAAGATCAAAGCAGAAATTGTGTTGAATGTGGCGTCAAGTGGTAAATCATTGTTACTTTTGGACTGTGGTAGAACTCCACATTCAAGATTTGCGATATCGCTAAATCCAAATGAAGATTCCACGTGCAACATTAAGCGGGGTAGTCCCCTCGCGGAATTGATTGTTAGATGCAAGCTTATAATTTGGGATGAAGCGCCTATGATGAACAAATATTGTTTTGAGGCTTTGGATAGAAGCATGCGAGACATTTTAAGATTCAACAATTCCACGAGTAACGACATGTTTATGACACAGTATTGAATTCAATTCAATCAGATAAAGGTGGTTTTTTTTTGTTTATGGTTATGGAGGTACATGGAAGACCTTTGTATTGAAAACTATATCTGCGGTTTTAAGATAAAAGCAGAAATTGTGTTGAATGTGGCGTCAAGCGGTAAAGCATTGTTACTTTTGAATTTGTGGTAGAACTCCACATTCAAGATTTGCGATGCCGCTAAATCCAAATGAAGATTCCACGTGCAACATTAAGCAGGGTAGTCCTCTCGCGGAATTGATTGTTAGATGCAAGCTTATAATTTGGGATGAAGCGCCTATGATGAACAAATATTGTTTTGAGGCTTTGGATAGAAGCATGCGAGACATTTTGAGATTCAACAATTCCACGAGTAACGACATGTTTATGACACAGTATTGAATTCAGTTCAATCAGATAAAGGTGGTTTTTTTGTTTATGGTTATGGAGGTACAGGGAAGACCTTTGTATTGAAAACTTTATCTGCGGCTTTAAGATCAAAGCTGAAATTGTGTTGAATGTGGCGTCAAGCGATAAAGCATTGTTACTTTTGGACTGTGGTAGAACTCCACATTCTAGATTTGCGATATCGCTAAATCCAAATGAAGATTCCAAGTGCAACATTAAGCAGGGTAGTCCCCTCGCGGAATTGATTGTTAGATGCAAGCTTATAATTTGGGATGAAGCGCCTATGATGAACAAATATTGTTTTGAGGCTTTGGATAGAAGCATGCGAGACATTTTGAGATTCAACAATTCCACGAGTAACGACATGTTTATGACACAGTATTGAATTCAGTTCAATTAGATAAAGGTGGTGTTTTTTTTTGTTTATGGTTATGGAGGTACATGGAAGACCTTTGTATTGAAAAATTTATCTGCGGCTTTAAGATCAAAGCAGAAATTGTGTTGAATGTGGCGTCAAGCAGTAAAGCATTGTTACTTTTGGACTGTGGTAGAACTCCACATTCAACGTTTGCGATACCGCTAAATCCAAATGAAGATTCCACGTGCAACATTAAGCAGGGTAGTCCTCTCGCGGAATTGATTGTTAGATGCAAGCTTATAATTTGGGATGAAGCGCCTATGATGAACAAATATTGTTTTGAGGCTTTGGATAGAAGCATGCGAGACATTTTGAGATTCAACAATTCCACGAGTAACGACATGTTTATGACACAGTATTGAATTCAGTTCAATCAGATAAAGGTGGTTTTTTTTGTTTATGGTTATGGAGGTACAGGGAAGACCTTTGTATTGAGAACTTTATCTGCAGCTTTAAGATCAAAGCTGAAATTGTGTTGAATGTGGCGTCAAGCGATAAAGCATTGTTACTTTTGGACTGTGGTAGAACTCCACATTCTAGATTTGCGATATCGCTAAATCCAAATGAAGATTCCAAGTGCAACATTAAGCAGGGTAGTCCCCTCGCGGAATTGATTGTTAGATGCAAGCTTATAATTTGGGATGAAGCGCCTATGATGAACAAATATTGTTTTGAGGCTTTGGATAGAAGCATGCGAGACATTTTGAGATTCAACAATTCCACGAGTAACGACATGTTTATGACACAGTATTGAATTCAGTTCAATCAGATAAAGGTGGTTTTTTTTTGTTTATGGTTATGGAGGTACATGGAAGACCTTTGTATTGAAAACTATATCTGCGGCTTTAAGATCAAAGCAGAAATTGTGTTGAATGTGGCGTCAAGCGGTAAAGCATTGTTACTTTTGGACTGTGGTAGAACTCCACATTCAAGATTTGCGATGCCGCTAAATCCAAATGAAGATTCCACGTGCAACATTAAGCAGGGTAGTCCTCTCGCGGAATTGATTGTTAGATGTAAGCTTATAATTTGGGATGAAGCGCCTATGATGAACAAATATTGTTTTGAGGCTTTGGATAGAAGCATGCGAGACATTTTAAGATTCAACAATTCCACGAGTAACGACATGTTTATGACACAGTATTGAATTCAATTCAATCAGATAAAGGTGGTTTTTTTTTTGTTTATGGTTATGGAGGTACATGGAAGACCTTTGTATTGAAAACTATATCTGCGGTTTTAAGATCAAAGCAGAAATTGTGTTGAATGTGGCGTCAAGCGGTAAAGCATTGTTACTTTTGGACTGTGGTAGAACTCCACATTCAAGATTTGCGATATCGCCAAATCCAAATGAAGATTCCACGTGCAACATTAAGCAGGGTAGTCCTCTCGCGGAATTGATTGTTAGATGCAAGCTTATAATTTGGGATGAAGCGCCTATGATGAACAAATATTGTTTTGAGGCTTTGGATAGAAGCATGCGAGACATTTTGAGATTCAACAATTCCACGAGTAACGACATGTTTATGACACAGTATTGAATTCAGTTCAATCAGATAAAGGTGGTATTTTTTTTTATTTATGGTTATGGAGGTACAGGGAAGACCTTTGTGTTGAAAACTTTATCTGCAGCTTTAAGATCAAAGCAGAAATTGTGTTGAATGTGGCGTCAAGCGGTAAAGCATTGTTACTTTTGGACTGTGGTAGAACTCCACATTCTAGATTTGCGATATCGCTAAATCCAAATGAAGATTCCAAGTGCAACATTAAGCAGGATAGTCCCCTCGCGGAATTGATTGTTAGATGCAAGCTTATAATTTGGGATGAAGCGCCTATGATGAACAAATATTGTTTTGAGGCTTTGGATAGAAGCATGCGAGACATTTTGAGATTCAACAATTCCACGAGTAACGACATGTTTATGACACAGTATTGAATTCAGTTCAATCAGATAAAGGTGGTTTTTTTTGTTTATGGTTATGGAGGTACAGGGAAGACCTTTGTATTGAGAACTTTATCTGCAGCTTTAAGATCAAAGCTGAAATTGTGTTGAATGTGGCGTCAAGCGATAAAGCATTGTTACTTTTGAATTGTGGTAGAACTCCACATTCTAGATTTGCGATATCGCTAAATCCAAATGAAGATTCCAAGTGCAACATTAAGCAGGGTAGTCCTCTCGCGGAATTGATTGTTAGATGCAAGCTTATAATTTGGGATGAAGCGCCTATGATGAACAAATATTGTTTTGAGGCTTTGGATAGAAGCATGCGAGACATTTTGAGATTCAACAATTCCACGAGTAACGACATGTTTATGACACAGTATTGAATTCAGTTCAATCAGATAAAGGTGGTTTTTTTTTTGTTTATCGTTATGGAGGTACAGGGAAGACCTTTGTATTGAGAACTTTATCTGCGGCTTTAAGATCAAAGCAGAAATTGTGTTGAATGTGGCATCAAGCGGTAAAGCATTGTTACTTTTGGACTGTGGTAGAACTCCACATTCAAGATTTGCGATATCGCCAAATCCAAATGAAGATTCCACGTGCAACATTAAGCAGGGTAGTCCTCTCGCGGAATTGATTGTTAGATGCAAGCTTATAATTTGGGATGAAGCGCCTATGATGAACAAATATTGTTTTGAGGCTTTGGATAGAAGCATGCGAGACATTTTGAGATTCAACAATTCCACGAGTAACGACATGTTTATGACACAGTATTGAATTCAGTTCAATCAGATAAAGGTGGTTTTTTTGTTTATGGTTATGGAGGTACAGGGAAGACCTTTGTATTGAAAACTTTATCTGCGGCTTTAAGATCAAAGCTGAAATTGTGTTGAATGTGGCGTCAAGCGATAAAGCATTGTTACTTTTGGACTGTGGTAGAACTCCACATTCTAGATTTGCGATATCGCTAAATCCAAATGAAGATTCCAAGTGCAACATTAAGCAGGGTAGTCCCCTCGCGGAATTGATTGTTAGATGCAAGCTTATAATTTGGGATGAAGCGCCTATGATGAACAAATATTGTTTTGAGGCTTTGGATAGAAGCATGCGAGACATTTTGAGATTCAACAATTCCACGAGTAACGACATGTTTATGACACAGTATTGAATTCAGTTCAATCAGATAAAGGTGGTTTTTTTTTTGTTTATGGTTATGGAGGTACATGGAAGACCTTTGTATTGAAAACTATATCTGCGGCTTTAAGATCAAAGCTGAAATTGTGTTGAATGTGGCGTCAAGCGGTAAAGCATTGTTACTTTTGGACTGTGGTAGAACTCCACATTCAAGATTTGCGATACCGCTAAATCCAAATGAGGATTCCACGTGCAACATTAAGCAGGGTAGTCCTCTCGCGGAATTATTTGTTAGATGCAAGCTTATAATTTGGGATGAAGCGCATATGATGAACAAATATTGTTTTGAGGCTTTGGATAGAAGCATGCGAGACATTTTGAGATTCAACAATTCCACGAGTAGCGACATGTTTATGACACAGTATTGAATTCAGTTCAATCAGATAAAGGTGGTTTTTTTTGTTTATGGTTATGGAGGTACAGGGAAGACCTTTGTATTGAAAACTTTATCTGCGGCTTTAAGATCAAAGCTGAAATTGTGTTGAATGTGGCGTCAAGCGGTAAAGCATTGTTACTTTTGGACTGTGGTAGAACTCCACATTCAAGATTTGCGATATCGCGAAATCCAAATGAAGATTCCACGTGCAACATTAAGCAGGGTAGTCATCTCGCAGAATTGATTGTTAGATGCAAGCTTATAATTTGGGATGAAGCGCCTATGATGAACAAATATTGTTTTGAGGCTTTGGATAGAAGCATGCGAGACATTTTGAGATTCAACAATTCCACGAGTAACGACATGTTTATGACACAAGATTGAATTCGGTTCAATCGGATAAAGGTGGTGTTTTTTTGTTTATGGTTATGGAGGTACGGGAAGACCTTTGTATTGAAAACTTTATCTGCGGCTTTAAGATCAAAGCGAAATTGTGTTGAATGTGGCGTCAAGCGGTAAAGCATTGTTACTTTTGAATTTGTGGTAGAACTCCACATTCAAGATTTGCGATACCGCTAAATCCAAATGAAGATTCCACGTGCAACATTAAGCAGGGTAGTCCTCTCGCGGAATTGATTGTTAGATGCAAGCTTATAATTTGGGATGAAGCGCCTATGATGAACAAATATTGTTTTGAGGCTTTGGATAGAAGCATGCGAGACATTTTGAGATTCAACAATTCCACGAGTAACGACATGTTTATGACACAGTATTGAATTCAGTTCAATCAGATAAAGGTGGTTTTTTTTTTGTTTATGGTTATGGAGGTACATGGAAGACCTTTGTATTGAAAACTATATCTGCGGCTTTAAGATCAAAGCAGAAATTGTGTTGAATGTGGCGTCAAGCGGTAAAGCATTGTTACTTTTGGGCTGTGGTAGAACTCCACATTCGAGATTTGCGATACCGCCAAATCCAAATGAAGATTCCACGTGCAACATTAAGCAGGGTTGTCCCCTCGCGGAATTGATTGTTAGATGCAAGCTTATAATTTGGGATGAAGCGCCTATGATGAACAAATATTGTTTTGAGGCTTTGGATAGAAACGTGCGAGACATTTTGAGATTCAACAATTCCACGAGTAACGACATGTTTATGAGACGGTATTGAATTCAGTTCAATCAGATAAAGGTGGTGTTTTTTTTTGTTTATCGTTATGGAGGTACATGGAAGACCTTTGTATTGAAAACTTTATCTGCGGCTTTAAGATCAAAGCAGAAATTGTGTTGAATGTGGCGTCAAGCGGTAAAGCATTGTTACTTTTGGACTGTGGTAGAACTCCACATTCAAGATTTGCGATACCGCTAAATCCAAATGAAGATTCCACGTGCAACATTAAGCAGGGTAGTCCTCTCGCGGAATTGATTGTTAGATGCAAGCTTATAATTTGGGATGAAGCGCCTATGATGAACAAATATTGTTTTGAGGCTTTGGATAGAAGCATGCGAGACATTTTGAGATTCAACAATTCCACGAGTAACGACATGTTTATGACACAGTATTGAATTCAGTTCAATCAGATAAAGGTGGTTTTTTTTTGTTTATGGTTATGGAGGTACATGGAAGACCTTTGTATTGAAAACTTTATCTGCGGCTTTAAGATCAAAGCAGAAATTGTGTTGAATGTGGCGTCAAGCGGTAAAGCATTGTTACTTTTGGACTGTGGTAGAACTCCACATTCAAGATTTGCGATATCGCCAAATCCAAATGAAGATTCCACGTGCAACATTAAGCAGGGTAGTCCTCTCGCGGAATTGATTGTTAGATGCAAGCTTATAATTTGGGATGAAGCGCCTATGATGAACAAATATTGTTTTGAGGCTTTGGATAGAAGCATGCGAGACATTTTGAGATTCAACAATTCCACGAGTAACGACATGTTTATGACACAGTATTGAATTCAGTTCAATCAGATAAAGGTGGTGTTTTTTTTGTTTATGGTTATGGAGGTACAGGGAAGACCTTTGTATTGAAAACTTTATCTGCGGCTTTAAGATCAAAGCTGAAATTGTGTTGAATGTGGCGTCAAGCGATAAAGCATTGTTACTTTTGGACTGTGGTAGAACTCCACATTCAAGATTTGCGATATCGCTAAATCCAAATGAAGATTCCACGTGCAACATTAAGCAGGGTAGTCCTCTCGCGGAATTGATTGTTAGATGCAAGCTTATAATTTGGGATGAAGCGCCTGTGATGAACAAATATTGTTTTGAGGCTTTGGATAGTAGCATGCGAGACATTTTGAGATTCAACAATTCCACGAGTAACGAATTGTTTATGACAAAGTATTGAATTCAGTTCAATCAGATAAAGGTGGTTTTTTTTGTTTATGGTTATAGAGGTACAGGGAAGACCTTTGTATTGAGAACTTTATCTGCAGCTTTAAGATCAAAGCTGAAATTGTGTTGAATGTGGCGTCAAGCGATAAAGCATTGTTACTTTTGGACTGTGGTAGAACTCCACATTCAAGATTTGCGATATCGCTAAATCCAAATGAAGATTCCACGTGCAACATTAAGCAGGGTAGTCCCCTCGCGGAATTGATTGTTATATGCAAGCTTATAATTTGGGATGAAGCGCCTATGATGAACAAATATTTTTTTGAGGCTTTGGATAGAAGCATGGGAGACATTTTGAGATTCAACAATTCCACGAGTAACGACATGTTTATGACACAGTATTGAATTCAGTTCAATCATATAAAGGTGGTGTTTTTTTTTGTTTATGGTTATGGAGGTACGGGAAGACCTTTGTATTGAAAACTTTATCTGCGGCTCTAAGATCAAAGCAGAAATTGTGTTGAATGTGGCGTCAAGCGGTAAAACATTGTTACTTTTGGACTGTGGTAGAACTCCACATTCAAGATTTGCGATACCGCTAAATCCAAATGAAGATTCCACGTGCAACATTAAGCGGGGTAGTCATCTCGCAGAATTGATTGTTAGATGCAAGCTTATAATTTGGGATGAAGCGCCTGTGATGAACAAAATTGTTTTGAGGCTTTGGATAGAAGCATGCGAGACATTTTGAGATTCAACATTTCCACGAGTAACGACATGTTTATGACACAGTATTGAATTCAATTCAATCAGATAAAGGTGGTTTTTTTTTTGTTTATGGTTATGGAGGTACATGGAAGACCTTTGTATTGAAAACTATATCTGCGGTTTTAAGATCAAAGCAGAAATTGTGTTGAATGTGGCGTCAAGCGGTAAAGCATTGTTACTTTTGAATTTGTGGTAGAACTCCACATTCAAGATTTGCGATATCGCCAAATCCAAATGAAGATTCCACGTGCAACATTAAGCAGGGTAGTCCTCTCGCGGAATTGATTGTTAGATGCAAGCTTATAATTTGGGATGAAGCGCCTATGATGAACAAATATTGTTTTGAGGCTTTGGATAGAAGCATGCGAGACATTTTGAGATTCAACAATTCCACGAGTAACGACATGTTTATGACACAGTATTGAATTCAGTTCAATCAGATAAAGGTGGTTTTTTTTTGTTTATGGTTATGGAGGTACAGGGAAGACCTTTGTATTGACAACTTTATCTGCAGCTTTAATATCAAAGCTGAAATTGTGTTGAATGTGGCGTCAAGCGATAAAGCATTGTTACTTTTGAATTTGTGGTAGAACTCCACATTCAAGATTTGCGATATCGCCAAATCCAAATGAAGATTCCACGTGCAACATTAAGCAGGGTAGTCCTCTCGCGGAATTGATTGTTAGATGCAAGCTTATAATTTGGGATGAAGCGCCTATGATGAACAAATATTGTTTTGAGGCTTTGGATAGAAGCATGCGAGACATTTTGAGATTCAACAATTCCACGAGTAACGACATGTTTATGACACAATATTGTATTCAGTTCAATCAGATAAAGCTGGTTTTTTTTGGTTTATGGTTATGGAGGTACAGGGAAGACCTTTGTATTGAAAACTTTATCTGCGGCTTTAAGATCAAAGCAGAAATTGTGTTGAATGTGGCGTCAAGCGGTAAAGCATTGTTACTTTTGGACTGTGGTAGAACTCCACATTCAAGATTTGCGATATCGCTAAATCCAAATGAAGATTCCACGTGCAACATTAAGCAGGGTAGTCCTCTCGCGGAATTGATTGTTAGATGCAAGCTTATAATTTGGGATGAAGCGCCTATGATGAACAAATATTGTTTTGAGGCTTTGGATAGAAGCATGCGAGACATTTTGAGATTCAACAATTCCACGAGTAACGACATGTTTATGACACAGTATTGAATTCAGTTCAATCAGATAAAGGTGGTGTTTTTTTTGTTTATGGTTATGGAGGTACATGGAAGACCTTTGTATTGAAAACTTTATCTGCGGCTTTAAGATCAAAGCTGAAATTGTGTTGAATGTGGCGTCAAGCGGTAAAGCATTGTTACTTTTTGATTTGTGGTAGAACTCCACATTCAAGATTTGCGATATCGCTAAATCCAAATGAAGATTCCACGTGCAACATTAAGCAGGGTAGTCCTCTCGCGGAATTGATTGTTAGATGCAAGCTTATAATTTGGGATGAAGCGCCTATGATGAACAAATATTGTTTTGAGGCTTTGGATAGAAGCATGCGAGACATTTTGAGATTCAACAATTCCACGAGTAACGACATGTTTATGACACGATTGAATTCGGTTCAATCCGATAAAGGTGGTTTTTTTTTGTTTATGGTTATGGAGGTACATGGAAGACCTTTGTATTGAAAACTATATCTGCGGCTTTAAGATCAAAGCTGAAATTGTGTTGAATGTGGCGTCAAGCGGTAAAGCATTGTTACTTTTGGAATTTGTGGTAGAACTCCACATTCAAGATTTGCGATATCGCTAAATCCAAATGAAGATTCCACGTGCAACATTAAGCGGGGTAGTCCCCTCGCGGAATTGATTGTTAGATGCAAGCTTATAATTTGGGATGAAGCGCCTATGATGAACAAATATTGTTTTGAGGCTTTGGATAGAAGCATGCGAGACATTTTGAGATTCAACAATTCCACGAGTAACGACATGTTTATGACACAGTATTGAATTCAATTCAATCAGATAAAGGTGGTTTTTTTTTGTTTATGGTTATGGAGGTACGGGAAGACCTTTGTATTGAAAACTTTATCTGCGGCTTTAAGATCAAAGCGAAATTGTGTTGAATGTGGCGTCAAGCGATAAAGCATTGTTACTTTTGAATTTGTGGTAGAACTCCACATTCTAGATTTGCGATATCGCTAAATCCAAATGAAGATTCCAAGTGCAACATTAAGCAGGGTAGTCCCCTCGCGGAATTGATTGTTAGATGCAAGCTTATAATTTGGGATGAAGCGCCTATGATGAACAAATATTGTTTTGAGGCTTTGGATAGAAACGTGCGAGACATTTTGAGATTCAACAATTCCACGAGTAACGACATGTTTATGAGACGGTATTGAATTCAGTTCAATCAGATAAAGGTGGTGTTTTTTTTTGTTTATGGTTATGGAGGTACAGGGAAGACCTTTGTATTGAAAACTTTATCTGCGGCTTTAAGATCAAAGCAGAAATTGTGTTGAATGTGGCGTCAAGCGGTAAAGCATTGTTACTTTTGAATTTGTGGTAGAACTCCACATTCAAGATTTGCGATACCGCTAAATCCAAATGAAGATTCCATGTGCAACATTAAGCAGGGTAGTCCTCTCGCGGAATTGATTGTTAGATGCAAGCTTATAATTTGGGATGAAGCGCCTATGATGAACAAATATTGTTTTGAGGCTTTGGATAGAAGCATGCGAGACATTTTGAGATTCAACAATTCCACGAGTAACGACATGTTTATGACACAGTATTGAATTCAGTTCAATCAGATAAAGGTGGTTTTTTTTGTTTATGGTTATGGAGGTACATGGAAGACCTTTGTATTGAAAACTATATCTGCGGCTTTAAGATCAAAGAAGAAATTGTGTTGAATGTGGCGTCAAGCGGTAAAGCATTGTTACTTTTGGACTGTGGTAGAACTCCACATTCAAGATTTGCGATATCGCAAAATCCAAATGAAGATTCCACCTGCAACATTAAGGAGGGTAGTCCTCTCGCGGAATTGATTGTTAGATGCAAGTTTATAATTTGGGATGAAGCGCCTATGATGAACAAATATTGTTTTGACGCTTTGGATAGAAGCATGCGAGACATTTTGGGATTCAACAATTCCACCAGTAACGACATGTTTATGACACAATATTGAATTCAGTTCAATCAGATAAAGGTGGTTTTTTTTTTTTAAGGTTATGGAGGTACAGGAAAGACCTTTGTATTGAAAACTATATCTGCGTCTTTAAGATCAAAGCAGAAATTGTGTTGAATGTGGCGTCAAGCGGTAAAGCATTGTTACTTTTGGACTGTGGTAGAACTCCACATTCAAGATTTGCCATATCGCTAAATCCAAATGAAGATTCCACGTGCAACATTAACCAGGGTAGTCCTCTCGCGGAATTAATTGTTAGATGCAAGCTTATAATTTGGGATGAAGCGCCTATGATGAACAAATATTGTTTTGAGGCTTTGGATAGAAGCATGCGAGACATTTTGAGATTCAACAATTCCACGAGTAACGACATGTTTATGACACAGTATTGAATTCAGTTCAATCAGATAAAGGTGGTTTTTTTTGTTTATGGTTATGGAGGTACATGGAAGACCTTTGTATTGAAAACCTTATCTGCGGCTTTAAGATCAAAGCAGAAATTGTGTTGAATGTGGCGTCAAGCGATAAAGCATTGTTACTTTTGAACGTGGTAGAACTCCACATTCTAGATTTTCGATATCGTTAAATCCAAATTAATATTCCAAGTGCAACATTAAGAGGGTAGTCCTCTCGCGGAATTGATTGTTAGATGCAAGCTTATAATTTGGGATGAAGCGCCTATGATGAACAAATATTGTTTTGAGGCTTTGGATAGAAGCATGCGAGACATTTTGAGATTCAACAATTCCACGAGTAACGACATGTTTATGACACAGTATTGAATTCAGTTCAATCAGATAAAGGTGGTGTTTTTTTTGTTTATGGTTATGGAGGTACATGGAAGACCTTTGTATTGAAAACTTTATCTGCGGCTTTAAGATCAAAGCAGAAATTGTGTTGAATGTGGCGTCAAGCGGTAAAGCATTGTTACTTTTGGACTGTGGTAGAACTCCACATTCAAGATTTGCGATATCGCTAAATCCAAATGAAGATTCCACGTGCAACATTAAGCAGGGTAGTCCTCTCGCGGAATTGATTGTTAGATGCAAGCTTATAATTTGGGATGAAGCGCCTATGATGAACAAATATTGTTTTGAGGCTTTGGATAGAAGCATGCGAGACATTTTGAGATTCAACAATTCCACGAGTAACGACATGTTTATGACACAGTATTGAATTCAGTTCAATCAGATAAAGGTGGTTTTTTTTTTGTTTATGGTTATGGAGGTACGGGAAGACCTTTGTATTGAAAACTTTATCTGCGGCTTTAAGATCAAAGCTGAAATTGTGTTGAATGTGGCGTCAAGCGATAAAGCATTGTTACTTTTGGACTGTGGTAGAACTCCACATTCTAGATTTGCGATATCGCTAAATCCAAATGAAGATTCCAAGTGCAACATTAAGCAGGGTAGTCCCCTCGCGGAATTGATTGTTAGATGCAAGCTTATAATTTGGGATGAAGCGCCTATGATGAACAAATATTGTTTTGAGGCTTTGGATAGAAGCATGCGAGACATTTTGAGATTCAACAATTCCACGAGTAACGACATGTTTATGACACAGTATTGAATTCAGTTCAATCAGATAAAGGTGGTGTTTTTTTTTTGTTTATGGTTATGGAGGTACAGGGAAGACCTTTGTATTGAAAACTTTATCTGCGGCTTTAAGATCAAAGCTGAAATTGTGTTGAATGTGGCGTCAAGCGGTAAAGCATTGTTACTTTTGGACTGTGGTAGAACTCCACATTCAAGATTTGCGATACCGCTAAATCCAAATGAAGATTCCACGTGCAACATTAAGCATGGTAGTCCTCTCGCGGAATTGATTGTTAGATGCAAGCTTATAATTTGGGATGAAGCGCCTATGATGAACAAACATTGTTTTGAGGCTTTGGATAGAAGCATGCGAGACATTTTGAGATTCAACAATTCCACGAGTAACGACATGTTTATGATACAGTATCGAATTCAGTTCAATCAGATAAAGGTGGTTTTTTTTGTTTATGGTTATGGAGGTACAGGGAAGACCTTTGTATTGAGAACTTTATCTGCAGCTTTAATATCAAAGCTGAAATTGTGTTGAATGTGGCGTCAAGCGATAAAGCATTGTTACTTTTGGACTTTGGTAGAACTCCACATTCTAGATTTGCGATATCGCTAAATCCAAATGAAGATTCCAAGTGAAACATTAAGCAGGGTTGTCCTCTCGCGGAATTGATTGTTAGATGCAAGCTTATAATTTGGGATGAAGCGCCTATGATGAACAAATATTGTTTTGATGCTTTGGATAGAAGCATGCGAGACATTTTGAGATTCAACAATTCCACGAGTAACGACATGTTTATGACACAGTATTGAATTCAGTTCAATCAGATAAAGGTGGTGTTTTTTTTTTGTTTATGGTTATGGAGGTACAGGGAAGACCTTTGTATCGAAAACTTTATCTGCGGCTTTAAGATCAAAGCAGAAATTGTGTTGAATGTGGCGTCAAGCGGTAAAGCATTGTTACTTTTGGACTGTGGTAGAACTCCACATTCAAGATTTGCGATATCGCCAAATCCAAATGAAGATTCCACGTGCAACATTAAGCAAGGTAGTCCTCTCGCGGAATTGATTGTTAGATGCAAGCTTATAATTTGGGATGAAACGCCTATGATGAATAAATATTGTTTTGAGGCTTTGGATAGAAGCATGCGAGACATTTTGAGATTCAACAATTCGACGAGTAACGATATGTTTATGACACAGTATTTAATTCAGTTCAATCAGATAAAGGTGGTGTTTTTTTTTGTTAACGGTTATGGAGGTACAGGGAAGACCTTTGTATTGAAAACTTTATCTGCGGCTTTAAGATCAAAGCTGAAATTGTGTTTAATGTGGCGTCAAGCGATAAAGCATTGTTACTTTTGGACTGTGGTAGAACTCCACATTCTAGATTTGCGATATCGCTAAATCCAAATGAAGATTCCAAGTGCAACATTAAGCAGGATAGTCCCCTCGCGGAATTGATTGTTAGATGCAAGCTTATAATTTGGGATGAAGCGCCTATGATGAACAAATATTGTTTTGAGGCTTTGGATAGAAGCATGCGAGACATTTTGAGATTCAACAATTCCACGAGTAACGACATGTTTATGACACAGTATTGAATTCAGATCAATCAGATAAAGGTGGTTTTTTTTATTTATGTTTATGGAGGTACATGGAAGACCTTTGTATTGAAAACTTTATCTGCGGCTTTAAGATCAAAGCTGAAATTGTGTTGAATGTGGCGTCAAGCGTCAAAGCATTGTTACTTGTGGACTATGGTAGAACTCCACATTCAAGATTTGCGATATCGCCAAATCCAAATGAAGATTCCACGTGCAACATTAAGCAGGGTAGTCCTCTCGCGGAATTGATTGTTAGATGCAAGCTTATAATTTGGGATGAAGCGCCTATGATGAACAAATATTGTTTTGAGGCTTTGGATAGAAGCATGCGAGACATTTTGAGATTCAACAATTCCACGAGTAACGACATGTTTATGACACAGTATTGAATTCGGTTCAATCAAATAAAGGTGTTGTTTTTGTTTATGGTTATGAAGGTACATGGAAGACCTTTGTATTGAAAACTTTATCTGCGGCTTTAAGATCAAAGCTGAAATTGTGTTGAATGTGGCGTCAAGCGGTAAAGCATTGTTACTTTTGGACTGTGGTAGAACTCCACATTCAAGATTTGCGATACCGCTAAATCCAAATGAAGATTCCACGTGCAACATTAAGAGGGTAGTCCTCTCGCGGAATTGATTGTTAGATGCAAGCTTATAATTTGGGATGAAGCGCCTATGATGAACAAATATTGTTTTGAGGCTTTGGATAGAAGCATGCGAGACATTTTGAGATTCAACAATTCCACGAGTAACGACATGTTTATGACACAGTATTGAATTCAGTTCAATCAGATAAAGGTGGTGTTTTTTTTTGTTTATGGTTATGGAGGTACATGGAAGACCTTTGTATTGAAAACTTTATCTGCGGCTTTAAGATCAAAGCAGAAATTGTGTTGAATGTGGCGTCAAGCGGTAAAGCATTGTTACTTTTGGGCTGTGGTAGAACTCCACATTCAAGATTTGCAATACCGCTAAATCCAAATGAAGATTCCACGTGCAACATTAAGCAGGGTAGTCCTCTCGCGGAATTGATTGTTAGATGCAAGCTTATAATTTGGGATGAAGCGCCTATGATGAACAAATATTGTTTTGAGGCTTTGGATAGAAGCATGCGAGACATTTTGAGATTCAACAATTCCACGAGTAACGACATGTTTATGACACAGTATTGAATTCAGTTCAATCAGATAAAGGTGGTTTTTTTTTGTTTATGGTTATGGAGGTACATGGAAGACCTTTGTATTGAAAACTTTATCTGCGGCTTTAAGATCAAAGCAGAAATTGTGTTGAATGTGGCGTCAAGCGGTAAAGCATTGTTACTTTTGGACTGTGGTAGAACTCCACATTCAAGATTTGCGATATCGCTAAATCCAAATGAAGATTCCACGTGCAACATTAAGCAGGGTAGTCCTCTCGCGGAATTGATTGTTAGATGCAAGCTTATAATTTGGGATGAAGCGCCTATGATGAACAAATATTGTTTTGAGGCTTTGGATAGAAGCATGCGAGACATTTTGAGATTCAACAATTCCACGAGTAACGACATGTTTATGACACAGTATTGAATTCAGTTCAATCAGATAAAGGTGGTTTTTTTTGTTTATGGTTATGGAGGTACAGGGAAGACCTTTGTATTGAAAACTTTATCTGCGGCTTTAAGATCAAAGCTGAAATTGTGTTGAATGTGGCGTCAAGCGGTAAAGCATTGTTACTTTTGGACTGTGGTAGAACTCCACATTCAAGATTTGCGATATCGCTAAATCCAAATGAAGATTCCAAGTGCAACATTAAGCAGGGTAGTCCCCTCGCGGAATTGATTGTTAGATGCAAGCTTATAATTTGGGATGAAGCGCCTATGATGAACAAATATTGTTTTGAGGCTTTGGATAGAAGCATGCGAGACATTTTGAGATTCAACAATTCCACGAGTAACGACATGTTTATGACACAGTATTGAATTCAGTTCAATCAGATAAAGGTGGTTTTTTTTTGTTTATGGTTATGGAGGTACATGGAAGACCTTTGTATTGAAAACTTTATCTGCGGCTTTAAGATCAAAGCAGAAATTGTGTTGAATGTGGCGTCAAGCGGTAAAGCATTGTTACTTTTGGACTGTGGTAGAACTCCACATTCAAGATTTGCGATATCGCTAAATCCAAATGAAGATTCCACGTGCAACATTAAGCAGGGTAGTCCTCTCGCGGAATTGATTGTTAGATGCAAGCTTATAATTTGGGATGAAGCGCCTATGATGAACAAATATTGTTTTGAGGCTTTGGATAGAAGCATGCGAGACATTTTGAGATTCAACAATTCCACGAGTAACGACATGTTTATGACACAGTATTGAATTCAGTTCAATCAGATAAAGGTGGTTTTTTTTTTTTTGGTTATGGTTATGGAGGTACGGGGAAGACCTTTGTATTGAAAACTTTATCTGCGGCTTTAAGATCAAAGCAGAAATTGTGTTGAATGTGGCGTCAAGCGATAAAGCATTGTTACTTTTGGACTGTGGTAGAACTCCACATTCTAGATTTGCGATATCGCTAAATCCAAATGAAGATTCCAAGTGCAACATTAAGCAGGGTAGTCCTCTAGCGGAATTGATTGTTAGATGCAAGCTTGTAATTTGGGATGAAGCGCATATGATGAACAAATATTGTTTTGAGGCTTTGGATAGAAGCATGCGACACATTTTGAGATTCAACAATTCCACGAGTAACAACATGTTTATGACACAGTGTTGAATTCAGTTCAATCAGATAAAGGTGGTGTTTTTTTTTGTTTATGGTTATGGAGGTACGTGGAAGACCTTTGTATTGAAAACTTTATCTGCGGCTTTAAGATCAAAGCAGAAATTGTGTTGAATGTGGCGTCAAGCGGTAAAGCATTGTTACTTTTGGACTGTGGTAGAACTCCACATTCAAGATTTGCGATACCGCTAAATCCAAATGAAGATTCCACGTGCAACATTAAGCAGGGTAGTCCTCTCGCGGAATTGATTGTTAGATGCAAGCTTATAATTTGGGATGAAGCGCCTATGATGAACAAATATTGTTTTGAGGCTTTGGATAGAAGCATGCGAGACATTTTGAGATTCAACAATTCCACGAGTAACGACATGTTTATGACACAGTATTGAATTCAGTTCAATCAGATAAAGGTGGTTTTTTTTTGTTTATGGTTATGGAGGTACATGGAAGACCTTTGTATTGAAAACTATATCTGCGGCTTTAAGATCAAAGCAGAAATTGTGTTGAATGTGGCGTCAAGCGGTAAAGCATTGTTACTTTTGGACTGTGGTAGAACTCCACATTCAAGATTTGCGATATCGCCAAATCCAAATGAAGATTCCACGTGCAACATTAAGCAGGGTAGTCCTCTCGCGGAATTGATTGTTAGATGCAAGCTTATAATTTGGGATGAAGCGCCTATGATGAACAAATATTGTTTTGAGGCTTTGGATAGAAGCATGCGAGACATTTTGAGATTCAACAATTCCACGAGTAACGACATGTTTATGACACAGTATTGAATTCAGTTCAATCAGATAAAGGTGGTTTTTTTGTTTATGGTTATGGAGGTACAGGGAAGACCTTTGTATTGAAAACTTTATCTGCGGCTTTAAGATCAAAGCTGAAATTGTGTTGAATGTGGCGTCAAGCGATAAAGCATTGTTACTTTTGGACTTTGGTAGAACTCCACATTCTAGATTTGCGATATCGCTAAATCCAAATGAAGATTCCAAGTGCAACATTAAGCAAGATAGTCCCCTCGCGGAATTGATTGTTAGATGCAAGCTTATAATTTGGGATGAAGCGCCTATGATGAACAAATATTGTTTTGAGGCTTTGGATAGAAGCATGCGAGACATTTTGAGATTCAACAATTCCACGAGTAACGACATGTTTATGACACAGTATTGAATTCAGTTCAATCAGATAAAGGTGGTTTCTTTTTTGTTTATGGTTATGGAGGTACAGGGAAGACCTTTGTATTGAAAACTTTATCTGCGGCTTTAAGATCAAAGCAGAAATTGTGTTGAATGTGGCGTCAAGCGGTAAAGCATTGTTACTTTTGGACTGGGGTAGAACTCCACATTCAAGATTTGCGATACCGCCCAATCCAAATGAAGATTCCACGTGCAACATTAAGTAGGGTAGTCCTCTCGCAGAATTGATTGTTAGATGCAAGCTTATAATTATGGATGAAGCGCCTATGATGAACAAATATTGTCTTGAGGCTTTGGATAGAAGCATGCGAGACATTTTGAGATTCGACAATTCCACGAGTAACGACATGTTTATGACACAGTATTGAATTCAGTTCAATCAGATAAAGGTGGTGTTTTTTTTTGTTTATGGTTATGGAGGTACAGGGAAGACCTTTGTATTGAAAACTTTATCTGCGGCTTTAAGATCAAAGCTGAAATTGTGTTGAATGTGGCGTCAAGCGATAAATCATTGTTACTTTTGGACTGTGGGAGAACTCCACATTCAAGATTTTGCGATATCGCTAAATCCAAATGAAGATTCCACGTGCAACATTAAGCAGGATAGTCCGCTCGCGGAATTGATTGTTAGATGCAAGCTTATAATTTGGGATGAAGCGCCTATGATGAACAAATATTGTTTTGATGCTTTGGATAGAAGCATGCGAGACATTTTGAGATTCAACAATTCCACGAGTAACGACATGTTTATGACACAGTATTGAATTCAGTTCAATCAGATAAAGGTGGTGTTTTTTTTTGTTTATGGTTATGGAGGTACAGGGAAGACCTTTGTATCGAAAACTTTATCTGCGGCTTTAAGATCAAAGCTGAAATTGTGTTGAATGTGGCGTCAAGCGGTAAAGCATTGTTACTTTTGGACTGTGGTAGAACTCCACATTCAAGATTTGCGATACCGCTAAATCCAAATGAAGATTCCACGTGCAACATTAAGCATGGTAGTCCTCTCGCGGAATTGATTGTTAGATGCAAGCTTATAATTTGGGATGAAGCGCCTATGATGAACAAATATTGTTTTGAGGCTTTGGATAGAAGCATGCGAGACATTTTGAGATTCAACAATTCCACGAGTAACGACATGTTTATGACACAGTATTGAATTCAGTTCAATCAGATAAAGGTGGTTTTTTTTTGTTTATGGTTATGGAGGTACATGGAAGACCTTTGTATTGAAAACTTTATCTGCGGCTTTAAGATCAAAGCAGAAATTGTGTTGAATGTGGCGTCAAGCGATAAAGCATTGTTACTTTTGGACTGTGGTAGAACTCCACATTCAAGATTTGCGATATCGCTAAATCCAAATGAAGATTCCACGTGCAACATTAAGCAGGGTAGTCCTCTCGCGGAATTGATTGTTAGATGCAAGCTTATAATTTGGGATGAAGCGCCTATGATGAACAAATATTGTTTTGAGGCTTTGGATAGAAGCATGCGAGACATTTTGAGATTCAACAATTCCACGAGTAACGACATGTTTATGACACAGTATTGAATTCAGTTCAATCAGATAAAGGTGGTTTTTTTTTATATGGTTATGGAGGTACAGGGAAGACCTTTGTATTGAAAACTATATCTGCGGCTTTAAGATCAAAGCAGAAATTGTGTTGAATGTGGCGTCAAGCGGTAAAGCATTGTTACTTTTGGACTGTGGTAGAACTCCACATTCAAGATTTGCGATATCGCTAAATCCAAATGAAGATTCCACGTGCAACATTAAGCAGGGTAGTCCTCTCGCGGAATTGATTGTTAGATGCAAGCTTATAATTTGGGATGAAGCGCCTATGATGAACAAATATTGTTTTGAGGCTTTGGATAGAAGCATGCGAGACATTTTGAGATTCAACAATTCCACGAGTAACGACATGTTTATGACACAGTATTGAATTCAGTTCAATCAGATAAAGGTGGTTTTTTTTTGTTTATGGTTATGGAGGTACAGGGAAGACCTTTGTATTGAAAACTTTATCTGCGGCTTTAAGATCAAAGCTGAAATTGTGTTGAATGTGGCGTCAAGCGATAAAGCATTGTTACTTTTGGACTGTGGTAGAACTCCACATTCTAGATTTGCGATATCGCTAAATCCAAATGAAGATTCCAAGTGCAACATTAAGCAGGGTAGTCCCCTCGCGGAATTGATTGTTAGATGCAAGCTTATAATTTGGGATGAAGCGCCTATGATGAACAAATATTGTTTTGAGGCTTTGGATAGAAGCATGCGAGACATTTTGAGATTCAACAATTCCACGAGTAACGACATGTTTATGACACAGTATTGAATTCAGTTCAATCAGATAAAGGTGGTTTTTTTTTGTTTATGGTTATGGAGGTACATGGAAGACCTTTGTATTGAAAACTTTATCTGCGGCTTTAAGATCAAAGCAGAAATTGTGTTGAATGTGGCGTCAAGCGGTAAAGCATTGTTACTTTTGGACTGTGGTAGAACTCCACATTCAAGATTTGCGATATCGCTAAATCCAAATGAAGATTCCAAGTGCAACATTAAGCAGGGTAGTCCCCTCGCGGAATTGATTGTTAGATGCAAGCTTATAATTTGGGATGAAGCGCCTATGATGAACAAATATTGTTTTGAGGCTTTGGATAGAAGCATGCGAGACATTTTGAGATTCAACAATTCCACGAGTAACGACATGTTTATGACACAGTATTGAATTCAATTCAATCAGATAAAGGTGGTTTTTTTTTGTTTATGGTTATGGAGGTACATGGAAGACCTTTGTATTGAAAACTATATCTGCGGCTTTAAGATCAAAGCAGAAATTGTGTTGAATGTGGCGTCAAGCGGTAAAGCATTGTTACTTTTGGACTGTGGTAGAACTCCACATTCAAGATTTGCGATATCGCTAAATCCAAATGAAGATTCCACGTGCAACATTAAGCAGGGTAGTCCTCTCGCGGAATTGATTGTTAGATGCAAGCTTATAATTTGGGATGAAGCGCCTATGATGAACAAATATTGTTTTGAGGCTTTGGATAGAAGCATGCGAGACATTTTGAGATTCAACAATTCCACGAGTAACGACATGTTTATGACACAGTATTGAATTCAGTTCAATCAGATAAAGGTGGTTTTTTTTTGTTTATGGTTATGGAGGTACGGGAAGACCTTTGTATTGAAAACTTTATCTGCGGCTTTAAGATCAAAGCTGAAATTGTGTTGAATGTGGCGTCAAGCGATAAAGCATTGTTACTTTTGGACTGTGGTAGAACTCCACATTCTAGATTTGCGATATCGCTAAATCCAAATGAAGATTCCAAGTGCAACATTAAGCAGGGTAGTCCCCTCGCGGAATTGATTGTTAGATGCAAGCTTATAATTTGGGATGAAGCGCCTATGATGAACAAATATTGTTTTGAGGCTTTGGATAGAAGCATGCGAGACATTTTGAGATTCAACAATTCCACGAGTAACGACATGTTTATGACACAGTATTGAATTCAGTTCAATCAGATAAAGGTGGTTTTTTTTGTTTATGGTTATGGAGGTACAGGGAAGACCTTTGTATTGAAAACTTTATCTGCGGCTTTAAGATCAAAGCAGAAATTGTGTTGAATGTGGCGTCAAGCGGTAAAGCATTGTTACTTTTGGACTGTGGTAGAACTCCACATTCAAGATTTGCGATATCGCTAAATCCAAATGAAGATTCCACGTGCAACATTAAGCAGGGTAGTCCTCTCGCGGAATTGATTATTAGATGCAAGCTTATAATTTGGGATGAAGCGCCTATGATGAACAAATATTGTTTTGAGGCTTTGGATAGAAGCATGCGAGACATTTTGAGATTCAACAATTCCACGAGTAACGACATGTTTATGACACAGTATTGAATTCAGTTCAATCAGATAAAGGTGGTTTTTTTTTGTTTATGGTTATGGAGGTACATGGAAGACCTTTGTATTGAAAACTTTATCTGCGGCTTTAAGATCAAAGCTGAAATTGTGTTGAATGTGGCGTCAAGCGATAAAGCATTGTTACTTTTGGACTGTGGTAGAACTCCACATTCAAGATTTGCGATATCGCCAAATCCAAATGAAGATTCCACGTGCAACATTAAGCAGGGTAGTCCTCTCGCGGAATTGATTGTTAGATGCAAGCTTATAATTTGGGATGAAGCGCCTATGATGAACAAATATTGTTTTGAGGCTTTGGATAGAAGCATGCGAGACATTTTGAGATTCAACAATTCCACGAGTAACGACATGTTTATGACACAGTATTGAATTCAGTTCAATCAGATAAAGGTGGTTTTTTTTTGTTTATGGTTATGGAGGTACAGGGAAGACCTTTGTATTGAAAACTTTATCTGCGGCTTTAAGATCAAAGCTGAAATTGTGTTGAATGTGGCGTCAAGCGATAAAGCATTGTTACTTTTGGACTGTGGTAGAACTCCACATTCTAGATTTGCGATATCGCTAAATCCAAATGAAGATTCCAAGTGCAACATTAAGCAGGGTAGTCCCCTCGCGGAATTGATTGTTAGATGCAAGCTTATAATTTGGGATGAAGCGCCTATGATGAACAAATATTGTTTTGAGGCTTTGGATAGAAGCATGCGAGACATTTTGAGATTCAACAATTCCACGAGTAACGACATGTTTATGACACAGTATTGAATTCAGTTCAATCAGATAAAGGTGGTTTTTTTTTGTTTATGGTTATGGAGGTACATGGAAGACCTTTGTATTGAAAACTATATCTGCGGCTTTAAGATCAAAGCTGAAATTGTGTTGAATGTGGCGTCAAGCGGTAAAGCATTGTTACTTTTGGACTGTGGTAGAACTCCACATTCAAGATTTGCGATATCGCTAAATCCAAATGAAGATTCCACGTGCAACATTAAGCAGGGTAGTCCTCTCGCGGAATTGATTGTTAGATGCAAGCTTATAATTTGGGATGAAGCGCCTATGATGAACAAATATTGTTTTGAGGCTTTGGATAGAAGCATGCGAGACATTTTGAGATTCAACAATTCCACGAGTAACGACATGTTTATGACACAGTATTGAATTCAGTTCAATCAGATAAAGGTGGTTTTTTTTGTTTATGGTTATGGAGGTACAGGGAAGACCTTTGTATTGAAAACTTTATCTGCGGCTTTAAGATCAAAGCTGAAATTGTGTTGAATGTGGCGTCAAGCGGTAAAGCATTGTTACTTTTGGACTGTGGTAGAACTCCACATTCAAGATTTGCGATATCGCCAAATCCAAATGAAGATTCCACGTGCAACATTAAGCAGGGTAGTCCTCTCGCGGAATTGATTGTTAGATGCAAGCTTATAATTTGGGATGAAGCGCCTATGATGAACAAATATTGTTTTGAGGCTTTGGATAGAAGCATGCGAGACATTTTGAGATTCAACAATTCCACGAGTAACGACATGTTTATGACACAGTATTGAATTCAGTTCAATCAGATAAAGGTGGTTTTTTTTGTTTATGGTTATGGAGGTACAGGGAAGACCTTTGTATTGAAAACTTTATCTGCGGCTTTAAGATCAAAGCTGAAATTGTGTTGAATGTGGCGTCAAGCGATAAAGCATTGTTACTTTTGGACTGTGGTAGAACTCCACATTCTAGATTTGCGATATCGCTAAATCCAAATGAAGATTCCAAGTGCAACATTAAGCAGGGTAGTCCCCTCGCGGAATTGATTGTTAGATGCAAGCTTATAATTTGGGATGAAGCGCCTATGATGAACAAATATTGTTTTGAGGCTTTGGATAGAAGCATGCGAGACATTTTGAGATTCAACAATTCCACGAGTAACGACATGTTTATGACACAGTATTGAATTCAGTTCAATCAGATAAAGGTGGTTTTTTTTTGTTTATGGTTATGGAGGTACATGGAAGACCTTTGTATTGAAAACTATATCTGCGGCTTTAAGATCAAAGCTGAAATTGTGTTGAATGTGGCGTCAAGCGGTAAAGCATTGTTACTTTTGGACTGTGGTAGAACTCCACATTCAAGATTTGCGATATCGCCAAATCCAAATGAAGATTCCACGTGCAACATTAAGCAGGGTAGTCCTCTCGCGGAATTGATTGTTAGATGCAAGCTTATAATTTGGGATGAAGCGCCTATGATGAACAAATATTGTTTTGAGGCTTTGGATAGAAGCATGCGAGACATTTTGAGATTCAACAATTCCACGAGTAACGACATGTTTATGACACAGTATTGAATTCAGTTCAATCAGATAAAGGTGGTTTTTTTTTGTTTATGGTTATGGAGGTACATGGAAGACCTTTGTATTGAAAACTTTATCTGCGGCTTTAAGATCAAAGCAGAAATTGTGTTGAATGTGGCGTCAAGCGATAAAGCATTGTTACTTTTGGACTTTGGTAGAACTCCACATTCTAGATTTGCGATATCGCTAAATCCAAATGAAGATTCCAAGTGCAACATTAAGCAGGGTAGTCCCCTCGCGGAATTGATTGTTAGATGCAAGCTTATAATTTGGGATGAAGCGCCTATGATGAACAAATATTGTTTTGAGGCTTTGGATAGAAGCATGCGAGACATTTTGAGATTCAACAATTCCACGAGTAACGACATGTTTATGACACAGTATTGAATTCAGTTCAATCAGATAAAGGTGGTTTTTTTTTGTTTATGGTTATGGAGGTACAGGGAAGACCTTTGTATTGAAAACTTTATCTGCGGCTTTAAGATCAAAGCTGAAATTGTGTTGAATGTGGCGTCAAGCGATAAAGCATTGTTACTTTTGGACTGTGGTAGAACTCCACATTCAAGATTTGCGATATCGCCAAATCCAAATGAAGATTCCACGTGCAACATTAAGCAGGGTAGTCCTCTCGCGGAATTGATTGTTAGATGCAAGCTTATAATTTGGGATGAAGCGCCTATGATGAACAAATATTGTTTTGAGGCTTTGGATAGAAGCATGCGAGACATTTTGAGATTCAACAATTCCACGAGTAACGACATGTTTATGACACAGTATTGAATTCAGTTCAATCAGATAAAGGTGGTTTTTTTTGTTTATGGTTATGGAGGTACATGAAAGACCTTTGTATTGAAAACTATATCTGCGGCTTTAAAATCAAAGCTGAAATTGTGTTGAATGTGGCGTCAAGCGGTAAAGCATTGTTACTTTTGGACTGTGGTAGAACTCCACATTCAAGATTTGCGATATCGCCAAATCCAAATGAAGATTCCACGTGCAACATTAAGAAGGGTAGTCCTCTCGCGGAATTGATTGTTAGATGCAAGCTTATAATTTGGGATGAAGCGCCTATGATGAACAAATATTGTTTTGAGGCTTTGGATAGAAGCATGCGAGACATTTTGAGATTCAACAATTCCACGAGTAACGACATGTTTATGACACAGTATTGAATTCAGTTCAATCAGATAAAGGTGGTTTTTTTTGTTTATGGTTATGGAGGTACAGGGAAGACCTTTGTATTGAAAACTTTATCTGCGGCTTTAAGATCAAAGCTGAAATTGTGTTGAATGTGGCGTCAAGCGATAAAGCATTGTTACTTTTGGACTATGGTAGAACTCCACATTCTAGATTTGCGATATCGCTAAATCCAAATGAAGATTCCAAGTGCAACATTAAGCAGGATAGTCCCCTCGCGGAATTGATTGTTAGATGCAAGCTTATAATTTGGGATGAAGCGCCTATGATGAACAAATATTGTTTTGAGGCTTTGGATAGAAGCATGCGAGACATTTTGAGATTCAACAATTCCACGAGTAACGACATGTTTATGACACAGTATTGAATTCAGTTCAATCAGATAAAGGTGGTTTTTTTTTGTTTATGGTTATGGAGGTACAGGGAAGACCTTTGTATTGAGAACTTTATCTGCAGCTTTAAGATCAAAGCTGAAATTGTGTTGAATGTGGCGTCAAGCGATAAAGCATTGTTACTTTTGGACTATGGTAGAACTCCACATTCTAGATTTGCGATATCGCTAAATCCAAATGAAGATTCCAAGTGCAACATTAAGCAGGGTTGTCCCCTCGCGGAATTGATTGTTAGATGCAAGCTTATAATTTGGGATGAAGCGCCTATGATGAACAAATATTGTTTTGATGCTTTGGATAGAAGCATGCGAGACATTTTGAGATTCAACAATTCCACGAGTAACGACATGTTTATGACACAGTATTGAATTCAGTTCAATCAGATAAAGGTGGTTTTTTTTGTTTATGGTTATGGAGGTACAGGGAAGACCTTTGTATTGAGAACTTTATCTGCGGCTTTAAGATCAAAGCTGAAATTGTGTTGAATGTGGCGTCAAGCGGTAAAGCATTGTTACTTTTGGACTGTGGTAGAACTCCACATTCAAGATTTGCGATATCGCTAAATCCAAATGAAGATTCCACGTGCAACATTAAGCATGGTAGTCCTCTCGCGGAATTGATTGTTAGATGCAAGCTTATAATTTGGGATGAAGCGCCTATGATGAACAAATATTGTTTTGAGGCTTTGGATAGAAGCATGCGAGACATTTTGAGATTCAACAATTCCACGAGTAACGACATGTTTATGACACGATTGAATTCAGCTCAATCTGATAAAGGTGGTTTTTTTTTGTTTATGGTTATGGAGGTACATGGAAGACCTTTGTATTGAAAACTATATCTGCGGCTTTAAGATCAAAGTAGAAATTGTGTTGAATGTGGCGTCAAGCGGTAAAGCATTGTTACTTTTGGACTGTGGTAGAACTCCACATTCAAGATTTGCGATATCGCTAAATCCAAATGAAGATTCCACGTGCAACATTAAGCATGGTAGTCCTCTCGCGGAATTGATTGTTAGATGCAAGCTTATAATTTGGGATGAAGCGCCTATGATGAACAAATATTGTTTTGAGGCTTTGGATAGAAGCATGCGAGACATTTTGAGATTCAACAATTCCACGAGTAACGACATGTTTATGACACAGTATTGAATTCAGTTCAATCAGATAAAGGTGGTTTTTTTTTGTTTATGGTTATGGAGGTACATGGAAGACCTTTGTATTGAAAACTTTATCTGCGGCTTTAAGATCAAAGCAGAAATTGTGTTGAATGTGGCGTCAAGCGATAAAGCATTGTTACTTTTGGACTGTGGTAGAACTCCACATTCAAGATTTGCGATATCGC
Source organism: Fraxinus americana (assembly GCA_035079005.1). Lineage (NCBI taxonomy): Eukaryota > Viridiplantae > Streptophyta > Magnoliopsida > Lamiales > Oleaceae > Fraxinus > Fraxinus americana. The sequence goes on from CM068706.1 coordinate 23,329,153, forward strand.
TAAATCCAAATGAAGATTCCACGTGCAACATTAAGCAGGGTAGTCCTCTCGCGGAATTGATTGTTAGATGCAAGCTTATAATTTGGGATGAAGCGCCTATGATGAACAAATATTGTTTTGAGGCTTTGGATAGAAGCATGCGAGACATTTTGAGATTCAACAATTCCACGAGTAACGACATGTTTATGACACAGTATTGAATTCAGTTCAATCAGATAAAGGTGGTGTTTTTTTTTGTTTATGGTTATGGAGGTACATGGAAGACCTTTGTATTGAAAACTTTATCTGCGGCTTTAAGATCAAAGCAGAAATTGTGTTGAATGTGGCGTCAAGCGGTAAAGCATTGTTACTTTTGGACTGTGGTAGAACTCCACATTCAAGATTTGCGATACCGCTAAATCCAAATGAAGATTCCACGTGCAACATTAAGCAGGGTAGTCCTCTCGCGGAATTGATTGTTAGATGCAAGCTTATAATTTGGGATGAAGCGCCTATGATGAACAAATATTGTTTTGAGGCTTTGGATAGAAGCATGCGAGACATTTTGAGATTCAACAATTCCACGAGTAACGACATGTTTATGACACAGTATTGAATTCAGTTCAATCAGATAAAGGTGGTTTTTTTTTGTTTATGGTTATGGAGGTACAGGGAAGACCTTTGTATTGAAAACTTTATCTGCGGCTTTAAGATCAAAGCTGAAATTGTGTTGAATGTGGCGTCAAGCGATAAAGCATTGTTACTTTTGGACTTTGGTAGAACTCCACATTCTAGATTTGCGATATCGCTAAATCCAAATGAAGATTCCAAGTGCAACATTAAGCAGGGTTGTCCCCTCGCGGAATTGATTGTTAGATGCAAGCTTATAATTTGGGATGAAGCGCCTATGATGAACAAATATTGTTTTGATGCTTTGGATAGAAGCATGCGAGACATTTTGAGATTCAACAATTCCACGAGTAACGACATGTTTATGACACAGTATTGAATTCAGTTCAATCAGATAAAGGTGGTGTTTTTTTTTTGTTTATGGTTATGGAGGTACAGGGAAGACCTTTGTATCGAAAACTTTATCTGCGGCTTTAAGATCAAAGCTGAAATTGTGTTGAATGTGGCGTCAAGCGGTAAAGCATTGTTACTTTTGGACTGTGGTAGAACTCCACATTCAAGATTTGCGATACCGCTAAATCCAAATGAAGATTCCACGTGCAACATTAAGCATGGTAGTCCTCTCGCGGAATTGATTGTTAGATGCAAGCTTATAATTTGGGATGAAGCGCCTATGATGAACAAACATTGTTTTGAGGCTTTGGATAGAAGCATGCGAGACATTTTGAGATTCAACAATTCCACGAGTAACGACATGTTTATGATACAGTATCGAATTCAGTTCAATCAGATAAAGGTGGTTTTTTTTTGTTTATGGTTATGGAGGTACAGGGAAGACCTTTGTATTGACAACTTTATCTGCAGCTTTAATATCAAAGCTGAAATTGTGTTGAATGTGGCGTCAAGCGATAAAGCATTGTTACTTTTGGACTGTGGTAGAACTCCACATTCAAGATTTGCGATACCGCTAAATCCAAATGAAGATTCCACGTTCAACATTAAGCAGGGTTGTCCCCTCGCGGAATTGATTGTTAGATGCAAGCTTATAATTTGGGATGAAGCGCCTATGATGAACAAATATTGTTTTGAGGCTTTGGATAGAAGCATGCGAGACATTTTGAGATTCAACAATTCCACGAGTAACGACATGTTTATGACACAGTATTGAATTCAGTTCAATCAGATAAAGGTGGTGTTTTTTTTTGTTTATGGTTATGGAGGTACAGGGAAGACCTTTGTATTGAAAACTTTATCTGCGGCTTTAAGATCAAAGCTGAAATTGTGTTGAATGTGGCGTCAAGCGATAAATCATTGTTACTTTTGGACTGTGGGAGAACTCCACATTCAAGATTTTGCGATATCGCTAAATCCAAATGAAGATTCCACGTGCAACATTAAGCAAGGTAGTCCTCTCGCGGAATTGATTGTTAGATGCAAGCTTATAATTTGGGATGAAGCGCCTATGATGAACAAATATTGTTTTGAGGCTTTGGATAGAAGCATGCGAGACATTTTGAGATTCAACAATTCCACGAGTAACGACATGTTTATGACACAGTGTTGAATTCAGTTCAATCAGATAAAGGTGGTGTTTTTTTTGTTTATGGTTATGGAGGTACAGGGAAGACCTTTGTATTGAAAACTTTATCTGCGGCTTTAAGATCAAAGCAGAAATTGTGTTGAATGTGGCGTCAAGCGGTAAAGCATTGTTACTTTTGGATCGTGGTAGAACTCCACATTCAAGATTTGCGATATCGCTAAATCCAAATGAAGATTCCACGTGCAACATTAAGGTGGTAGTCCCCTCGCGGAATTGATTGTTAGATGCAAGCTTATAATTTGGGATGAAGCGCCTATGATGAACAAATATTGTTTTGAGGCTTTGGATAGAAGCATGCGAGACATTTTGAGATTCAACAATTCCACGAGTAACGACATGTTTATGACACAAAGATTGAATTCAGTTCAATCAGATAAAGGTGGTGTTTTTTTTTTGTTTATGGTTATGGAGGTACATGGAAGACCTTTGTATTGAAAACTTTATCTGCGGCTTTAAGATCAAAGCTGAAATTGTGTTGAATGTGGCGTCAAGCGATAAAGCATTGTTACTTTTGGACTGTGGTAGAACTCCACATTCTAGATTTGCGATATCGCTAAATCCAAATGAAGATTCCACGTGCAACATTGCTGGTAGTCCTCTCGCGGAATTGATTGTTAGATGCAAGCTTATAATTTGGGATGAAGCGCCTATGATGAACAAATATTGTTTTGAGGCTTTGGATAGAAGCATGCGAGACATTTTGAGATTCAACAATTCCACGAGTAACGACATGTTTATGACACAGTATTGAATTCAGTTCAATCAGATAAAGGTGGTTTTTTTTGTTTATGGTTATGGAGGTACAGGGAAGACCTTTGTATTGAAAACTTTATCTGCGGCTTTAAGATCAAAGCTGAAATTGTGTTGAATGTGGCGTCAAGCGATAAAGCATTGTTACTTTTGGACTGTGGTAGAACTCCACATTCTAGTTTTGCGATACCGCTAAATCCAAATGAAGATTCCACGTGCAACATTAAGCTGGGTAGTCCTCTCGCGGAATTGATTGTTAGATGCAAGCTTACAATTTGGGATGAAGCGCATATGATGAACAAATATTGTTTTGAGGCTTTGGATAGAAGCATGCGACACATTTTGAGATTCAACAATTCCACGAGTAACGACATGTTTATGACACAGTATTGAATTCAATTCAATCAGATAAAGGTGGTTTTTTTTTTGTTTATGGTTATGGAGGTACAGGGAAGACCTTTGTGTTGAAAACTTTATCTGCGGCTTTAAGATCAAAGCAGAAATTGTGTTGAATGTGGCGTCAAGCGATAAAGCATTGTTACTTTTGGACTGTGGTAGAACTCCACATTCAAGATTTGCGATATCGCTAAATCCAAATGAAGATTCCACGTGCAACATTAAGCAGGTAGTCCTCGCGGAATTGATTGTTAGATGCAAGCTTATAATTTGGGATGAAGCGCCTATGATGAACAAATATTGTTTTGAGGCTTTGGATAGAAGCATGCGAGACATTTTGAGATTCAACAATTCCACGAGTAACGACATGTTTATGACACAAAGATTGAATTCAGTTCAATCAGATAAAGGTGGTGTTTTTTTGTTTATGGTTATGGAGGTACATGGAAGACCTTTGTATTGAAAACTTTATCTCGCGGCTTTAAGATCAAAGCTTAAATTTTGTTGAATGTGGAGTCAAGCGATAAAGCATTTTTACTTTTGGAATTTGGTAGAACTCCACATTCTAGATTTGCGATATCGCTAAATCCAAATGAAGATTCCAAGTGCAACATTAAGCAGGTTAGTACCCTCTCTGAATTTATTTTTAGATGCAAGCTTATAATTTGGGATGAAGCGCCTATGATGAACAAATATTGTTTTGAGGCTTTGGATAGAAGCATGCGAGACATTTTGAGATTCAACAATTCCACGAGTAACGATATGTTTATGACACAAAGATTGAATTCAGTTCAATCGATAAAGGTGGTTTTTTTTTGTTTATGGTTATGGAGGTACATGGAAGACCTTTGTATTGAAAACTTTATCTCATGGCTTTAAGATCAAAGCTGAAATTGTGTTGAATGTGGCGTCAAGCGGTAAAGCATTGTTACTTTTGGATCGTGGTAGAACTCCACATTCAAGATTTGCGATATCGCGAAATCCAAATGAAGATTCCACGTGCAACATTAAGAGGTAGTCCTCTCGGAATTGATTGTTAGATGCAAGCTTATAATTTGGGATGAAGCGCCTATGATGAACAAATATTGTTTTGAGGCTTTGGATAGAAGCATGCGAGACATTTTGAGATTCAACAATTCCACGAGTAACGACATGTTTAAGACACAAAGATTGAATTCAGTTCAATCAGATAAAGGTGGTGTTTTTTTTGTTTATGGTTATGGAGGTACAGGAAAGACCTTTGTATTGAAAACTTTATCTCGCGGCTTTAAGATCAAAGCCGAAATTGTGTTGAATGTGGCGTCAAGCGGTAAAGCATTGTTACTTTTGGACTGTGGTAGAACTCCACAATCAAGATTTGCGATACCGCTAAATCCAAATGAAGATTCCAAGTGCAACATTAAGCAGGATAGTCCCCTCGCGGAATTGATTGTTAGATGCAAGCTTATAATTTGGGATGAAGCGCCTATGATGAACAAATATTGTTTTGAGGCTTTGGATAGAAGCATGCGAGACATTTTGAGATTCAACAATTCCACGAGTAACGACATGTTTATGACACGTATTGAATTCAGCTCAATCGATAAAGGTGGTTTTTTTTTGTTTATGGTTATGGAGGTACATGGAAGACCTTTGTATTGAAAACTTTATCTGCGGCTTTAAGATCAAAGCTGAAATTGTGTTGAATGTGGCGTCAAGCGGTAAAGCATTGTTACTTTTGGACTGTGGTAGAACTCCACATTCAAGATTTGCGATACCGCTAAATCCAAATGAAGATTCCACGTGCAACATTAAGCAGGGTAGTCCTCTCGCGGAATTGATTGTTAGATGCAAGCTTATAATTTGGGATGAAGCGCCTATGATGAACAAATATTGTTTTGAGGCTTTGGATAGAAGCATGCGAGACATTTTGAGATTCAACAATTCCACGAGTAACGACATGTTTATGACACAGTATTGAATTCAGTTCAATCAGATAAAGGTGGTTTTTTTTGTTTATGGTTATGGAGGTACAGGGAAGACCTTTGTATTGAAAACTTTATCTGCGGCTTTAAGATCAAAGCTGAAATTGTGTTGAATGTGGCGTCAAGCGATAAAGCATTGTTACTTTTGGACTGTGGTAGAACTCCACATTCTAGATTTGCGATATCGCTAAATCCAAATGAAGATTCCAAGTGCAACATTAAGCAGGGTAGTCCCCTCGTGGAATTGATTGTTAGATGCAAGCTTATAATTTGGGATGAAGCGCCTATGATGAACAAATATTGTTTTGTGGCTTTGGATAGAAGCATGCGAGACATTTTGAGATTCAACAATTCCACGAGTAACGACATGTTTATGACACAGTATTGAATTCAGTTCAATCAGATAAAGGTGGTGTTTTTTTTTTGTTTATGGTTATGGAGGTACATGGAAGACCTTTGTGTTGAAAACTTTATCTGCGGCTTTAAGATCAAAGCAGAAATTGTGTTGAATGTGGCGTCAAGCGGTAAAGCATTGTTACTTTTGGACTGTGGTAGAACTCCACATTCAAGATTTGCGATATCGCCAAATCCAAATGAAGATTCCACGTGCAACATTAAGCAGGGTAGTCCTCTCGCGGAATTGATTGTTAGATGCAAGCTTATAATTTGGGATGAAGCGCCTATGATGAACAAATATTGTTTTGAGGCTTTGGATAGAAGCATGCGAGACATTTTGAGATTCAACAATTCCACGAGTAACGACATGTTTATGACACAGTATTGAATTCAGTTCAATCAGATAAAGGTGGTTTTTTTTTGTTTATGGTTATGGAGGTACATGGAAGACCTTTGTATTGAAAACTATATCTGCGGCTTTAAGATCAAAGCCGAAATTGTGTTGAATGTGGCGTCAAGCGATAAAGCATTGTTACTTTTGGACTGTGGTAGAGCTCCACATTCAAGATTTGCGATATCGCCAAATCCAAATGAAGATTCCACGTGCAACATTAAGCAGGGTAGTCCTCTCGCGGAATTGATTGTTAGATGCAAGCTTATAATTTGGGATGAAGCGCCTATGATGAACAAATATTGTTTTGAGGCTTTGGATAGAAGCATGCGAGACATTTTGAGATTCAACAATTCCACGAGTAACGACATGTTTATGACACAGTATTGAATTCAGTTCAATCAGATAAAGGTGGTTTTTTTTGTTTATGGTTATGGAGGTACATGGAAGACCTTTGTATTGAAAACTTTATCTGCGGCTTTAAGATCAAAGCAGAAATTGTGTTGAATGTGGCGTCAAGCGATAAAGCATTGTTACTTTTGGACTGTGGTAGAACTCCACATTCTAGATTTGCGATATCGCTAAATCCAAATGAAGATTCCAAGTGCAACATTAAGCAGGGTAGTCCCCTCGTGGAATTGATTGTTAGATGCAAGCTTATAATTTGGGATGAAGCGCCTATGATGAACAAATATTGTTTTGAGGCTTTGGATAGAAGCATGCGAGACATTTTGAGATTCAACAATTCCACGAGTAACGACATGTTTATGACACAGTATTGAATTCAGTTCAATCAGATAAAGGTGGTTTTTTTTTGTTTATGGTTATGGAGGTACATGGAAGACCTTTGTATTGAAAACTATATCTGCGGCTTTAAGATCAAAGCAGAAATTGTGTTGAATGTGGCGTCAAGCGGTAAAGCATTGTTACTTTTGGACTGTGGTAGAACTCCACATTCAAGATTTGCGATATCGCCAAATCCAAATGAAGATTCCACGTGCAACATTAAGCATGGTAGTCCTCTCGCGGAATTGATTGTTAGATGCAAGCTTATAATTTGGGATGAAGCGCCTATGATGAACAAATATTGTTTTGAGGCTTTGGATAGAAGCATGCGAGACATTTTGAGATTCAACAATTCCACGAGTAACGACATGTTTATGACACAGTATTGAATTCAGTTCAATCAGATAAAGGTGGTTTTTTTTTTGTTTATGGTTATGGAGGTACATGGAAGACCTTTGTATTGAAAACTTTATCTGCGGCTTTAAGATCAAAGCAGAAATTGTGTTGAATGTGGCGTCAAGCGGTAAAGCATTGTTACTTTTGGACTGTGGTAGAACTCCACATTCTAGATTTGCGATATCGCTAAATCCAAATGAAGATTCCAAGTGCAACATTAAGCAGGATAGTCCCCTCGCGGAATTGATTGTTAGATGCAAGCTTATAATTTGGGATGAAGCGCCTATGATGAACAAATATTGTTTTGAGGCTTTGGATAGAAGCATGCGAGACATTTTGAGATTCAACAATTCCACGAGTAACGACATGTTTATGACACAGTATTGAATTCAGTTCAATCAGATAAAGGTGGTGTTTTTTTTTGTTTATGGTTATGGAGGTACAGGGAAGACCTTTGTATTGAAAACTTTATCTGCGGCTTTAAGATCAAAGCTGAAATTGTGTTGAATGTGGCGTCAAGCGATAAAGCATTGTTACTTTTGGACTGTGGTAGAACTCCACATTCAAGATTTGCGATACCGCTAAATCCAAATGAAGATTCCACGTGCAACATTAAGCAGGGTAGTCCTCTCGCGGAATTGATTGTTAGATGCAAGCTTATAATTTGGGATGAAGCGCCTATGATGAACAAATATTGTTTTGAGGCTTTGGATAGAAGCATGCGAGACATTTTGAGATTCAACAATTCCACGAGTAACGACATGTTTATGACACAGTATTGAATTCAGTTCAATCAGATAAAGGTGGTTTTTTTTTGTTTATGGTTATGGAGGTACAGGGAAGACCTTTGTATTGAAAACTTTATCTGCGGCTTTAAGATCAAAGCTGAAATTGTGTTGAATGTGGCGTCAAGCGATAAAGCATTGTTACTTTTGGACTGTGGTAGAACTCCACATTCAAGATTTGCGATATCGCTAAATCCAAATGAAGATTCCAAGTGCAACATTAAGAATGGTAGTCCTCTCGCGGAATTGATTGTTAGATGCAAGCTTATAATTTGGGATGAAGCGCCTATGATGAACAAATATTGTTTTGAGGCTTTGGATAGAAGCATGCGAGACATTTTGAGATTCAACAATTCCACGAGTAACGACATGTTTATGACACAGTATTGAATTCAGTTCAATCAGATAAAGGTGGTGTTTTTTTTTTGTTTATGGTTATGGAGGTACAGGGAAGACCTTTGTATTGAAAACTTTATCTGCGGCTTTAAGATCAAAGCATAAATTGTGTTGAATGTGGCGTCAAGCGGTAAAGCATTGTTACTTTTGGACTGTGGTAGAACTCCACATTCAAGATTTGCGATATCGCTAAATCCAAATGAAGATTCCACGTGCAACATTAAGCAGGGTAGTCCTCTCGCGGAATTGATTGTTAGATGCAAGCTTATAATTTGGGATGAAGCGCCTATGATGAACAAATATTGTTTTGAGGCTTTGGATAGAAGCATGCGAGACATTTTGAGATTCAACAATTCCACGAGTAACGACATGTTTATGACACAGTATTGAATTCAGTTCAATCAGATAAAGGTGGTTTTTTTTTGTTTATGGTTATGGAGGTACATGGAAGACCTTTGTATTGAAAACTATATCTGCGGCTTTAAGATCAAAGTAGAAATTGTGTTGAATGTGGCGTCAAGCGGTAAAGCATTGTTACTTTTGGACTGTGGTAGAACTCCACATTCAAGATTTGCGATATCGCTAAATCCAAATGAAGATTCCACGTGCAACATTAAGCAGGGTAGTCCTCTCGCGGAATTGATTGTTAGATGCAAGCTTATAATTTGGGATGAAGCGCCTATGATGAACAAATATTGTTTTGAGGCTTTGGATAGAAGCATGCGAGACATTTTGAGATTCAACAATTCCACGAGTAACGACATGTTTATGACACAAAGATTGAATTCAGTTCAATCAGATAAAGGTGGTTTTTTTTGTTTATGGTTATGGAGGTACAGGGAAGACCTTTGTATTGAAAACTTTATCTGCGGCTTTAAGATCAAAGCTGAAATTGTGTTGAATGTGGCGTCAAGCGATAAAGCATTGTTACTTTTGGACTGTGGTAGAACTCCACATTCTAGATTTGCGATATCGCTAAATCCAAATGAAGATTCCAAGTGCAACATTAAGCTGGGTAGTCCCCTCGCGGAATTGATTGTTAGATGCAAGCTTATAATTTGGGATGAAGCGCCTATGATGAACAAATATTGTTTTGAGGCTTTGGATAGAAGCATGCGAGACATTTTGAGATTCAACAATTCCACGAGTAACGACATGTTTATGACACAGTATTGAATTCAGTTCAATCAGATAAAGGTGGTGTTTTTTTTGTTTATGGTTATGGAGGTACATGGAAGACCTTTGTATTGAAAACCTTATCTGCGGCTTTAAGATCAAAGCAGAAATTGTGTTGAATGTGGCGTCAAGCGGTAAAGCATTGTTACTTTTGGAATGTGGTAGAACTCCACATTCAAGATTTGCGATATCGCTAAATCCAAATGAAGATTCCAAGTGCAACATTAAGCAGGATAGTCCTCTCGCGGAATTGATTGTTAGATGCAAGCTTATAATTTGGGATGAAGCGCCTATGATGAACAAATATTGTTTTGAGGCTTTGGATAGAAGCATGCGAGACATTTTGAGATTCAACAATTCCACGAGTAACGACATGTTTATGACACAGTATTGAATTCAGTTCAATCAGATAAAGGTGGTTTTTTTTGTTTATGGTTATGGAGGTAAAGGGAAGACCTTTGTATTGAAATCTTTATCTGCGGCTTTAAGATCAAAGCTGAAATTGTGTTGAATGTGGAGTCAAGCGATAAAGCATTGTTAGTTTTGGATTGTGGTAGAACTCCACATTCTAGATTTGCGATATCGCTAAATCCAAATGAAGATTCCAAGTGAAACATTAAGCAGGGTTGTCCTCTCGCGGAATTGATTGTTAGATGCAAGCTTATAATTTGGGATGAAGCGCCTATGATGAACAAATATTGTTTTGAGGCTTTGGATAGAAGCATGCGAGACATTTTGAGATTCAACAATTCCACGAGTAACGACATGTTTATGACACAGTATTGAATTCAGTTCAATCAGATAAAGGTGGTTTTTTTTGTTTATGGTTATGGAGGTACAGGGAAGACCTTTGTATTGAAAACTTTATCTGCGGCTTTAAGATCAAAGCAGAAATTGTGTTGAATGTGGCGTCAAGCGGTAAAGCATTGTTACTTTTGGACTGTGGTAGAACTCCACATTCAAGATTTGCGATACCGCTAAATCCAAATGAAGATTCCACGTGCAACATTAAGCATGGTAGTCCTCTCGCGGAATTGATTGTTAGATGCAAGCTTATAATTTGGGATGAAGCGCCTATGATGAACAAACATTGTTTTGAGGCTTTGGATAGAAGCATGCGAGACATTTTGAGATTCAACAATTCCACGAGTAACGACATGTTTATGACACAGTATCGAATTCAGTTCAATCAGATAAAGGTGGTTTTTTTTTGTTTATGGTTATGGAGGTACAGGGAAGACCTTTGTATTGAGAACTTTATCTGCAGCTTTAATATCAAAGCTGAAATTGTGTTGAATGTGGCGTCAAGCGATAAAGCATTGTTACTTTTGGACTTTGGTAGAACTCCACATTCTAGATTTGCGATATCGCTAAATCCAAATGAAGATTCCACGTGCAACATTAAGCCCTCTCGCAGAATTGATTGTTAGATGCAAGCTTATAATTTGGGATGAAGCGCCTATGATGAACAAATATTGTTTTGAGGCTTTGGATAGAAGCATGCGAGACATTTTGAGATTCAACAATTCCACGAGTAACGACATGTTTATGACACAGTATTGAATTCAGTTCAATCAGATAAAGGTGGTGTTTTTTTTGTTTATGGTTATGGAGGTACATGGAAGACCTTTGTATTGAAAACTATATCTGCGGCTTTAAGATCAAAGCAAAAATTGTGTTGAATGTGGCGTCAAGCGGTAAAGCATTGTTACTTTTGGACTGTGGTAGAACTCCACATTCAAGATTTGCGATACCGCTAAATCCAAATGAAGATTCCACGTGCAACATTAAGCATGGTAGTCCTCTCGCGGAATTGATTGTTAGATGCAAGCTTATAATTTGGGATGAAGCGCCTATGATGAACAAATATTGTTTTGAGGCTTTGGATAGAAGCATGCGAGACATTTTGAGATTCAACAATTCCACGAGTAACGACATGTTTATGACACAGTATTGAATTCAGTTCAATCAGATAAAGGTGGTTTTTTTTTGTTTATGGTTATGGAGGTACATGGAAGACCTTTGTATTGAAAACTATATCTGCGGCTTTAAGATCAAAGCAGAAATTGTGTTGAATGTGGCGTCAAGCGATAAAGCATTGTTACTTTTGGACTGTGGTAGAACTCCACATTCTAGATTTGCGATATCGCTAAATCCAAATGAAGATTCCAAGTGCAACATTAAGCAGGATAGTCCCCTCGCGGAATTGATTGTTAGATGCAAGCTTATAATTTGGGATGAAGCGCCTATGATGAACAAATATTGTTTTGAGGCTTTGGATAGAAGCATGCGAGACATTTTGAGATTCAACAATTCCACGAGTAACGACATGTTTATGACACAGTATTGAATTCAGTTCAATCAGATAAAGGTGGTTTTTTTTTGTTTATGGTTATGGAGGTACATGGAAGACCTTTGTATTGAAAACTTTATCTGCGGCTTTAAGATCAAAGCAGAAATTGTGTTGAATGTGGCGTCAAGCGGTAAAGCATTGTTACTTTTGGACTGTGGTAGAACTCCACATTCAAGATTTGCGATATCGCTAAATCCAAATGAAGATTCCAAGTGCAACATTAAGCAGGGTAGTCCCCTCGCGGAATTGATTGTTAGATGCAAGCTTATAATTTGGGATGAAGCGCCTATGATGAACAAATATTGTTTTGAGGCTTTGGATAGAAGCATGCGAGACATTTTGAGATTCAACAATTCCACGAGTAACGACATGTTTATGACACAGTATTGAATTCAGTTCAATCAGATAAAGGTGGTGTTTTTTTTGTTTATGGTTATGGAGGTACATGGAAGACCTTTGTATTGAGAACCTTATCTTTGGCTTTAAGATCAAAGCTGAAATTGTGTTGAATGTGGCGTCAAGCGGTAAAGCATTGTTACTTTTGGACTGTGGTAGAACTCCACATTCAAGATTTGCGATACCGCTAAATCCAAATGAAGATTCCACGTGCAACATTAAGCATGGTAGTCCTCTCGCGGAATTGATTGTTAGATGCAAGCTTATAATTTGGGATGAAGCGCCTATGATGAACAAACATTGTTTTGAGGCTTTGGATAGAAGCATGCGAGACATTTTGAGATTCAACAATTCCACGAGTAACGACATGTTTATGATACAGTATCGAATTCAGTTCAATCAGATAAAGGTGGTTTTTTTTTGTTTATGGTTATGGAGGTACATGGAAGACCTTTGTATTGAAAACTATATCTGCGGCTTTAAGATCAAAGCAGAAATTGTGTTGAATGTGGCGTCAAGCGGTAAAGCATTGTTACTTTTGGACTGTGGTAGAACTCCACATTCAAGATTTGCGATATCGCCAAATCCAAATGAAGATTCCACGTGCAACATTAAGCAGGGTAGTCCTCTCGCGGAATTGATTGTTAGATGCAAGCTTATAATTTGGGATGAAGCGCCTATGATGAACAAATATTGTTTTGAGGCTTTGGATAGAAGCATGCGAGACATTTTGAGATTCAACAATTCCACGAGTAACGACATGTTTATGACACAGTATTGAATTCAGTTCAATCAGATAAAGGTGGTGTTTTTTTTTGTTTATGGTTATGGAGGTACATGGAAGACCTTTGTATTGAAAACTTTATCTGCGGCTTTAAGATCAAAGCAGAAATTGTGTTGAATGTGGCGTCAAGCGGTAAAGCATTGTTACTTTTGGACTGTGGTAGAACTCCACATTCAAGATTTGCGATATCGCTAAATCCAAATGAAGATTCCACGTGCAACATTAAGCAGGGTAGTCCTCTCGCGGAATTGATTGTTAGATGCAAGCTTATAATTTGGGATGAAGCGCCTATGATGAACAAATATTGTTTTGAGGCTTTGGATAGAAGCATGCGAGACATTTTGAGATTCAACAATTCCACGAGTAACGACATGTTTATGACACAGTATCGAATTCAGTTCAATCAGATAAAGGTGGTTTTTTTTGTTTATGGTTATGGAGGTACAGGGAAGACCTTTGTATTGAGAACTTTATCTGCGACTTTAAGATCAAAGCAGAAATTGTGTTGAATGTGGCGTCAAGCGATAAAGCATTGTTACTTTTGGACTGTGGTAGAACTCCACATTCAAGATTTGCGATATCGCTAAATCCAAATGAAGATTCCACGTGCAACATTAAGCAGGGTAGTCCCCTCGCGGAATTGATTGTTAGATGCAAGCTTATAATTTGGGATGAAGCGCCTATGATGAACAAATATTGTTTTGAGGCTTTGGATAGAAGCATGGGAGACATTTTGAGATTCAACAATTCCACGAGTAACGACATGTTTATGACACAGTATTGAATTCAGTTCAATCATATAAAGGTGGTGTTTTTTTTTGTTTATGGTTATGGAGGTACGGGAAGACCTTTGTATTGAAAACTTTATCTGCGGCTTTAAGATCAAAGCAGAAATTGTGTTGAATGTGGCGTCAAGCGGTAAAGCATTGTTACTTTTGGACTGTGGTAGAACTCCACATTCAAGATTTGCGATACCGCTAAATCCAAATGAAGATTCCACGTGCAACATTAAGCAGGGTAGTCCTCTCGCGGAATTGATTGTTAGATGCAAGCTTATAATTTGGGATGAAGCGCCTATGATGAACAAATATTGTTTTGAGGCTTTGGATAGAAGCATGCGAGACATTTTGAGATTCAACAATTCCACGAGTAACGACATGTTTATGACATAATATTGAATTCAGTTCAATCAGATAAAGGTGTTTTTTTTTTTATGGTTGTGGAGGTAAAGGGAAGACCTTTGTATTGAAAACTTTATCTGCGGCTTTAAGATGAAAGCTAAAATTGTGTTGAATGTGGCGTCAAGCGATAAATTATTGTCACTTTTGGACAGTGGGAGAACTCCACATTCAAGATTTTGCGATATCGCTAAATCCAAATGAAGATTCCACGTGCAACATTAAGCAGGAAAGTCCGCTCGCGGAATTGATTGTTAGATGAAAGCTTATAATTTTGGATGAAGCGCCTATGATGAACAAATATTGTTTTGAGGCTTTCGATATAAGCATGTGAGACATTTTCAGATTCAACAATTCCACGAGTAACGACATGTTTATGACACAGTATTGAATTCAGTTCAATCAGATAAAGGTGGTTTTTTTTGTATATGGTTATGGAGGTACACGGAAGACCTTTGTATTGAAAACTTTATCTGTGGCTTTAAGATCAAAGCCGAAATTGTGTTGAATGTGGAGTCAAGCGATAAAGCATTGTTACTTTTGGACTGTGGTAGAACTCCACATTCAAGATTTGCGATACCGCTAAATCCAAATGAAGATTCCACGTGCAACATTAAGCAGGGTAGTCCTCTCGCGGAATTGATTGTTAGATGCAAGCTTATAATTTGGGATGAAGCGCCTATGATGAACAAATATTGTTTTGAGGCTTTGGATAGAAGCATGCGAGACATTTTGAGATTCAACAATTCCACGAGTAACGACATGTTTATGACACAGTATTGAATTCAGTTCAATCAGATAAAGGTGGTTTTTTTTTGTTTATGGTTATGGAGGTACATGGAAGACCTTTGTATTGAAAACTATATCTGCGGCTTTAAGATCAAAGCTGAAATTGTGTTGAATGTGGCGTCAAGCGGTAAAGCATTGTTACTTTTGGACTGTGGTAGAACTCCACATTCAAGATTTGCGATACCGCTAAATCCAAATGAGGATTCCACGTGCAACATTAAGCAGGGTAGTCCTCTCGCGGAATTAATTGTTAGATGCAAGCTTATAATTTGGGATGAAGCGCCTATGATGAACAAATATTGTTTTGAGGCTTTGGATAGAAGCATGCGAGACATTTTGAGATTCAACAATTCCACGAGTAGCGACATGTTTATGACACAGTATTGAATCTCGCTCAATCAGATAAAGGTGGTGTTTTTTGTTTATGGTTATGGAGGTACAGTGGAAGACCTTTGTATTGAAAACTTTATCTCGCGGCTTTAAGATCAAAGCAGAAATTGTGTTGAATGTGGCGTCAAGCGATAAAGCATTGTTACTTTTGGACTTTGGTAGAACTCCACATTCTAGATTTGCGATATCGCTAAATCCAAACGAAGATTCCAAGTGAAACATTAAGCTTGTAGTCCCCTCGCGGAATTGATTGTTAGATGCAAGCTTATAATTTGGGATGAAGCGCCTATGATGAACAAATATTGTTTTGAGGCTTTGGATATAAGCATGCGAGACATTTTGAGATTCAACAATTCCACGAGTAACGACATGTCTATGACACGGTATTGAATTCAGTTCAATCAGATAAAGGTGGTTTTTTTTTGTTTATGGTTATGGAGGTACATGGAAGACCTTTGTATTGAAAACTATATCTGCGGCTTTAAGATCAAAGCAGAAATTGTGTTGAATGTGGCGTCAAGCGATAAAGCATTCTTAATATTGGACTTAGCTAGAACTCCACATTCAAGATTTGCGATATCGCCAAATCCAAATGAAGATTCCACGTGCAACATTAAGCAGGGTAGTCCTCTCGCGGAATTGATTGTTAGATGCAAGCTTATAATTTGGGATGAAGCGCCTATGATGAACAAATATTGTTTTGAGGCTTTGGATAGAAGCATGCGAGACATTTTGAGATTCAACAATTCCACGAGTAACGACATGTTTATGACACAGTATTGAATTCAGTTCAATCAGATAAAGGTGGTTTTTTTTGTTTATGGTTATGGAGGTACAGGGAAGACCTTTGTATTGAAAACTTTATCTGCGGCTTTAAGATCAAAGCTGAAATTGTGTTGAATGTGGCGTCAAGCGATAAAGCATTGTTACTTTTGGACTGTGGTAGAACTCCACATTCAAGATTTGCGATATCGCCAAATCCAAATGAAGATTCCACGTGCAACATTGCTGCAGTAGTCCCCTCGCGGAATTGATTGTTAGATGCAAGCTTATAATTTGGGATGAAGCGCCTATGATGAACAAATATTGTTTTGAGGCTTTGGATAGAAGCATGCGAGACATTTTGAGATTCAACAATTCCACGAGTAACGACATGTTTATGACACAAAGATTGAAGTCAGTTCAATCAGATAAAGGTGGTTTTTTTTTGTTTATGGTTATGGAGGTACAGGGAAGACCTTTGTATTGAAAACTTTATCTGCGGCTTTAAGATCAAAGCAGAAATTGTGTTGAATTTGGCGTCAAGCGATAAAGCATTGTTACTTTTGGACTGTGGTAGAACTCCACATTCTAGATTTGCGATATCGCTAAATCCAAATGAAGATTCCAAGTGCAACATTAAGCAGGATAGTCCCCTCGCGGAATTGATTGTTAGATGCAAGCTTATAATTTGGGATGAAGCGCCTATGATGAACAAATATTGTTTTGAGGCTTTGGATAGAAGCATGCGAGACATTTTGAGATTCAACAATTCCACGAGTAACGACATGTTTATGACACAGTATTGAATTCAGTTCAATCAGATAAAGGTGGTTTTTTTTTGTTTATGGTTATGGAGGTACATGGAAGACCTTTGTATTGAAAACTATATCTGCGGCTTTAAGATCAAAGCAGAAATTGTGTTGAATGTGGCGTCAAGCGGTAAAGCATTGTTACTTTTGGACTGTGGTAGAACTCCACATTCAAGATTTGCGATATCGCTAAATCCAAATGAAGATTCCACGTGCAACATTAAGCAGGGTAGTCCCCTCGCGGAATTGATTGTTAGATGCAAGCTTATAATTTGGGATGAAGCGCCTATGATGAACAAATATTGTTTTGAGGCTTTGGATAGAAGCATGCGAGACATTTTGAGATTCAACAATTCCACGAGTAACGACATGTTTATGACACAGTATTGAATTCAGTTCAATCAGATAAAGCTGGTTTTTTTTGGTTTATGGTTATGGAGGTACAGGGAAGACCTTTGTATTGAAAACTTTATCTGCGGCTTTAAGATCAAAGCAGAAATTGTGTTGAATGTGGCGTCAAGCGGTAAAGCATTGTTACTTTTGGACTGTGGTAGAACTCCACATTCAAGATTTGCGATATCGCTAAATCCAAATGAAGATTCCACGTGCAACATTAAGCAGGGTAGTCCCCTCGCGGAATTGATTGTTAGATGCAAGCTTATAATTTGGGATGAAGCGCCTATGATGAACAAATATTGTTTTGAGGCTTTGGATAGAAGCATGCGAGACATTTTGAGATTCAACAATTCCACGAGTAACGACATGTTTATGACACAGTATTGAATTCAGTTCAATCAGATAAAGGTGGTTTTTTTTTGTTTATGGTTATGGAGGTACATGGAAGACCTTTGTATTGAAAACTTTATCTGCGGCTTTAAGATCTAAGCAGAAATTGTGTTGAATGTGGCGTCAAGCGGTAAAGCATTGTTACTTTTGGACTGTGGTAGAACTCCACATTCAAGATTTGCGATACCGCTAAATCCAAATGAAGATTCCACGTGCAACATTAAGCAGGGTAGTCCCCTCGCGGAATTGATTGTTAGATGCAAGCTTATAATTTGGGATGAAGCGCCTATGATGAACAAATATTGTTTTGAGGCTTTGGATAGAAGCATGCGAGACATTTTGAGATTCAACAATTCCACGAGTAACGACATGTTTATGACACAGTATTGAATTCAGTTCAATCAGATAAAGGTGGTGTTTTTTTTTGTTTATGGTTATGGAGGTACAGGGAAGACCTTTGTATTGAAAACTTTATCTGCGGCTTTAAGATCAAAGCAGAAATTGTGTTGAATGTGGCGTCAAGCGGTAAAGCATTGTTACTTTTGGACTGTGGTAGAACTCCACATTCTAGATTTGCGATATCGCTAAATCCAAATGAAGATTCCAAGTGCAACATTAAGCAGGGTAGTCCCCTCGCGGAATTGATTGTTAGATGCAAGCTTATAATTTGGGATGAAGCGCCTATGATGAACAAATATTGTTTTGAGGCTTTGGATAGAAGCATGCGAGACATTTTGAGATTCAACAATTCCACGAGTAACGACATGTTTATGACACAGTATTGAATTCAGTTCAATCAGATAAAGGTGGTTTTTTTTTGTTTATGGTTATGGAGGTACAGGGAAGACCTTTGTATCGAAAACTTTATCTGCGGCTTTAAGATCAAAGCTGAAATTGTGTTGAATGTGGCGTCAAGCGGTAAAGCATTGTTACTTTTGGACTGTGGTAGAACTCCACATTCAAGATTTGCGATACCGCTAAATCCAAATGAAGATTCCACGTGCAACATTAAGCATGGTAGTCCTCTCGCGGAATTGATTGTTAGATGCAAGCTTATAATTTGGGATGAAGCGCCTATGATGAACAAATATTGTTTTGAGGCTTTGGATAGAAGCATGCGAGACATTTTCAGATTCAACAATTCCACGAGTAACGACATGTTTATGACACAGTATTGAATTCAATTCAATCAGATAAAGGTGGTTTTTTTTTGTTTATGGTTATGGAGGTACATGGAAGACCTTTGTATTGAAAACTATATCTGCGGCTTTAAGATCAAAGCCGAAATTGTGTTGAATGTGGCGTCAAGCGATAAAGCATTGTTACTTTTGGACTGTGGTAGAGCTCCACATTCAAGATTTGCGATATCGCCAAATCCAAATGAAGATTCCACGTGCAACATTAAGCAGGGTAGTCCTCTCGCGGAATTGATTGTTAGATGCAAGCTTATAATTTGGGATGAAGCGCCTATGATGAACAAATATTGTTTTGAGGCTTTGGATAGAAGCATGCGAGACATTTTGAGATTCAACAATTCCACGAGTAACGACATGTTTATGACACAGTATTGAATTCAGTTCAATCAGATAAAGGTGGTGTTTTTTTTTGTTTATGGTTATGGAGGTACAGGGAAGACCTTTGTATTGAAAACTTTATCTGCGGCTTTAAGATCAAAGCAGAAATTGTGTTGAATGTGGCGTCAAGCGATAAAGCATTGTTACTTTTGGACTGTGGTAGAACTCCACATTCTAGATTTGCGATATCGCTAAATCCAAATGAAGATTCCAAGTGCAACATTAAGCAGGATAGTCCCCTCGCGGAATTGATTGTTAGATGCAAGCTTATAATTTGGGATGAAGCGCCTATGATGAACAAATATTGTTTTGAGGCTTTGGATAGAAGCATGC